>CM070718.1:53136205-55588005 GCA_036346275.1 Otatea glauca | reverse complement strand
GCCGCCAGTCAGGAGTTTCGAGCGCTTGTAAGTGCCACAGTTTGCCCGAAGAAGGGCCTTCAAGTCGGTCGATTCTGATGGTTTTGGCGGCAAGTACTCGAGGCGAGGCTCGGGCGGAGTCTGCGAGGTAGATGGGAAGGTATTGGATGATGAAGAGGTCATCAGTTGCTCCTCCGCCCGACATGCGGCCGGTAATCTTCGAGCAGAACACAGGTTTGTGGCCCGGTGTATTTAGCAATGTTGGTAGGCGCTCGGAATCGGCGGGGAAGTCCTTTGGCGGATCCTGGCGAGCGCTCGTCAGTCGGGGCCGTCGGGGCTCGAGGCTGCGATGGTGGTGCCGCCGCCCCAACCCGTGAGTGGCGGCCTCTTCGCCATCTTTCTCGCGCCTCAAGGTAGCGCGAATGTAAGTAGGCATCACCGGCGTTAGCGCGCGAGTAGCGCGAGCTGTTGTGGCTTCATGGTGCGGCGGCGCTGGGCGGACCATCCGACCGCCGCGGTATCACGGGCCGGTGGCGAGGTGGCTCGGCGATAGGGCGGGGCGTGCATGTCTTTGCGGCGCGTGCTCTGACCCGGAGGTTTTGGTAGGTGGCCTTGGCCTCCGGGTCGTCGGCTCGGGAGGCCTCGAGCGGCGTGCTGCGGCGCGGCGCGTTTTCAACGGCGTGGGGAAGAAGTGAGGACCGTCGGACCCTTCCGCTGCTTTGGGGTGTGCGGCGCCAGCGTGCCGCGCGCGTCGCCGAGGCACATCGGGAACCTCGAGCCCCTCTGCTCGGGTTGGCACAGGCGGTCGGCTCAGATCGCCGTTCCTCCAACTCTTTGCGCTTGTTGTTGGAGCTCGGCGCTTGCGTGGTCTGGCGCGTTGATGCGCTCGTGGTGGCACTCCTGCGCTGAGTCGTCGAGCAGGAGGTCCGCGACGCGCGGGCCGCGGGCAAATCGGCGGTGCCGCCATGTTGCACTCGCCCAGTCGCTGCGAGCGAGGTACTCGTGTCCGGCTGGAGTCGCGTCGGAAGAGTCTTCCGGCGGCTTCGTGGATGAAGGCGGCGGGTAGCCGCCATCGCCACGATCGCGAGCCTACGGGGGTGACATGGTCACCCGCCGAGACCTCTGAGTTTCGCCGGCCATGGCGGAGCACTCCTCGGGTTCGGCGGAACTGCGGCGCTAAGCGGAGCTTAAGCAATCGCCGGGAAGGCGCCCAAGCTCTCGGCGGGCGCCTATCCTCGAGAGCGGCGAGGGCAGCGTGAGCCCTCCGTCGGGGTGCGAGTCGAGGGGCGAAGCGGATCGGTTCCCAGTAGCGATCATGCGTCGCAATGGGTGGATGCCATCGGGAGATAGCGAATCCGGAGATGGTGATGAAGGCAGCGAAGTCCCTACAGCGCGCCAATGTCGGCGTTTTAGAACAGGCGAAGTAAATTTGTAAGTCTAGAAATTCGTGGCGTTCCACTCCACTGAATGGTTGAGACTTCGTGAGTCCAAGATGTATCTTGGTTGGTGAAGGTCCCTACTCCGATTCGTGTGGTGGTGTTGTATTACTCTTGAGTGAGATAGTGCACAAAGTTTTACAAGCGAGAATGCCAATGGCTTAGCGAGATGGGTTTGATAAGCGCTCTCTCCTTTCGTTCTCCCTTTTGCCCCCTTGAATCGTTTAGCCACGCCTCCTTTTATCTGAAGGAAGGGCGGGTTACATCGAGTTAGGAGGAAGCGAGGTGACCTATGCTAGGACTCCGGTCCTTGCGTCACTGTGGGTAGTCGCCACCGTCTTGCCCATCTTTGGGTTGGTAGCCTTGGTGGTCGGGAGGTTAGGTATTTCAGGAAATAAGCGTGCTTGCCCTCTGTGATCCTGCGAATCTTGGCGTCGAGTGCGTGGCGTTGGTGCTTGCCTCGGGAGGAAGCGTGCGCTCGTCTTTATCACGTGGCCCGGTTGATGAAATTGGAAGCTTTGTCTTCTCTGATCACGAGATCTTCTTGGGAAGAGCCACCTGCCCTTGTATAGTCGCTCACGATTGACCTTACCGGAAGTGCGTGTCGGTAGGCGATGAGGACGACCGCGCGGCTTTCGGCTGCGTCACCTTGGTTTGGTTGGGTCGGAGATCCCGCCCGCCAAGAGAGTCGGGGCTATGTCAGTCGGTCCTTCCCTGGCCGGTCGGGGCGGATGCCTTCTTGTGATCTCGAGCGGTCGGTCGTGGCGGGCGTGACTGTTAAGTGGAGATATGCTTGAGGCGGCTCGTCGCTTGAGTGTTGGGGTATCCTTTTATTAGTATTCGTCACTTTTCTTTCGGTTACTACTCCTAATCACCTCTTAATCTTTCCTTTACCTGCTTTGTTTTCCTCCCCAGCGTTTTGGTTGTGTTCCTCTTCACCTCCTCCGTCTCCTGCCATTTTCTCGGCTTGGGCCTTTGCTGGCGAACTCCGCTTAGTTGTCTCCTTTCACGCTCATCGATCTGCTTGTTGCCGTGATTGTCTCGATCTCGCCTCTTCCTACACCGACGATCTGCTTTCTGTCATGCCGTCGGTACTCTCTCTTCTCCCTTAGCGTGCTTTAACTTTGCCGATCGGATGATTCCGCCTATGTGTATTTGTGCATGTATATGTGTGTATGCTTGCGGATAAGTCGAGTTTGGATATATATGTTAGGCTTGTATATGTATATATTTTAGGTCGAATCATGAGCAACTTATACATGTTCTAGTACATAGTCTTGTATACATGGATATAATAGGAATGTACGCATGTATATATGTAAGTATATGTTAGGATTTGTCTTTGTGTTTACATATATATGTTAGTATGTATCACGTATTTTTTAGCGTTGATTGATTTCCTGTGTCATTTCGCATAGCGAGCAACTACGATCACGTCTTAGCCTTTATCGCCGCCGTCGTTATTCTTCTTTATCGCCACGTTCGCGGTCCGCGTGCTTTCGCCGACCGTCGGCCAGACCAACCTTGTATTCTACATCTCTCTCTCGTGCAAAGATAACCCGTAGAAAGCGCATGAAGTATACTCTTATATATGATGAATAGTACCTTGCATGCTTCGGTGGTTTATTATTTGTACATGAATCGTCCATAAATCGCGAAATTTGTCTTTTTAGCTACAAATTCGTTTTAGCTCAATCTACATGAGACAAATTTTGTAAATGAGCAAAAATCAACACCTAGCTATGTTAATTTTTCTGAAATTTTTCAAATAAATTTGTCTTGTTAAAATATTCACGGAAAGTCCAAAACTACGATTTTGTAGCTCTAAACTATCGTCCAAAAATGTCAAAATAAATTTTATAAACCTTAGAAAATGCTAAATTAATTATCTGGAAGTTTTCATAATGTTATGAATTAGTTTGATTTGCGGGAGTTTACGAATGTGTGTTTGTGCGTTGTTTTGCGTATTCATTTGGTTCTTATCATTCTGCGTAGGCGTCGAAATGTATGAGGACGCGGTTTCAA
Source organism: Otatea glauca (assembly GCA_036346275.1). Classification (NCBI taxonomy): domain Eukaryota; kingdom Viridiplantae; phylum Streptophyta; class Magnoliopsida; order Poales; family Poaceae; genus Otatea; species Otatea glauca. Next base: position 55,584,565 of record CM070718.1, on the reverse strand, counting down.
GGATCAAGCTCGGACCAAGGTTTAGACCAAGACTACATTTGCTTCGAAGGCAAGTTATGCTTTGACCATCTTGCTCCTAATGTTTTTAAATATTATGTTCATTTAAATTATGCATGCTAATTAAATTATAAAAGCTTTAAAATAATTTGGGTTTAGTTAAATCACCACTTGTTATCGATTCCTTGTTCCTGGTATTTTTATGCCATAAATTCATTGTCACCCTAAGATGGGAACTATTAAATTGGTCAATACTAGTCACCAACGGAAATGGTTAGAAACGAAGTAGGTATGCTTAGCCAAGCGATGCGCTTCATTGACACATTTCACGGAGCGATGAAATATTGAATAATGAACTATGAAAAACATTTTGAGAATGTGACACGTGTGTTGATGTTATTGATGGCACACGGTTGCGGTAACCAACCAGGGTGGTAAAATAATTTAGGCGTGGCAAGTGGCAAGTGATTAATGGAGGGCGGATGTGGCACATGGGAATGATGTTGTTGAATTTGGTTTTGTGAACTTTGGGTAGTCTTGCCACGGTCAACCTAAGGACTTAACCTTGCAAGCCTTTGGCTGGGCCTAACATACAACCACATGTACGGTATGGGACGGACCTAGTTGAGTATGATTCGAAGTCTTAGCATGTGAGACCTCGGGTAGGTTTTGTAGTTGTGGATATGGAAAGAAGGGTGTAGTGTTTACGGATCGATCTTACATCTCTTCAGCGGTATCGTTAGCCTGTATTCCGCTCGCAAAAGGAAGGGACGATGGGGACTATCTGGGAGAGTACGCTGCGAGGATAGAAGTTTGAAAGATTTTGTTATGGTTACTACTTTGTGTGGTGTTTAACTATCTCGTGTGGGTAAAGTGTATAACCTCTGCGAGTGTACAAACTATTGAATAATAGTGTCACGGTATTGGACATTACTAAAATTACAGTCAAGGGTTAGACTTTGTTAAAAATGTGGTTGGGTTAAAAGAAGAAGTTGATGGAAATACAGTTAGGATGTGGAAATGCTTTTACATAACTTGGAAAAGTTATTATTAATTCTACTTGTTTTTTCTGCTTTTGAATCTACCTATGTACTTGTTAAATCTTGTTTATCATAAATTAACCTTTAAGCCACTCCATTGGAATAAGCGGCATGTAGCATATTAGGATGCATTACTGTGCATGGCTTGTTGAGTACCAATGTACTCACCCTCCATAATCACAATATCGGAAGATGAAGCGCAAGCATATGAGGAGAAAACGATGACCGGCTAACTAAGGGAAGGCCGATCAGGTTACTGTGCAAAGCGAGGCGCCACGAATAATTTTATAATTCCGCTGCTATTATTTATTTACTCTGAACTCAGCCCTGCGTGGCTTAATATTGTAAGACTGACCATAAGGTCTTAACAGTTTAATTTGAATTAAATACATTATCATTATTTTTTCCGCTGTGTATGTGTGATGGTATTCATCTCTGTTGTATCTGTGAGCTCCAGCGTGATCCTGGACTGGTGTATCACACAAAGTGTTCGGAATTCAAATTCCGGGTGCGACACACTTCAATCAAAAACTACAAATTGCATTAAAGATGCATATATGTTCTATGATTTGTAGCATGCTATTCTATGATCTATTATTGTTTTAAGCTGCCATATAGCTTCTCTTTTTGTGGAATCTCTTAGCAAGTCAAGTTATTTTTTATTTTGTATATTTTCTGTTTGTGTCATGGAATCTCTTAAATACCCATCTCTTAACTTACCTACTCTTAACATTGCATCATACAAGATGGCGTCCCCTCAATCCTCACCGCCAAATGGATCTGATGAGGCGCCCAACGTAGGAGGAAACAGGCACGGTCGAATATGGCTTAGTAAAAGGCTTCAGAGCTGATACACCATCACTTCGGTCGATCCGCACGATGGGGTCCCTACCGCGCCTCCAAAGGATGCAGCAGCTTTCCGGACCATGTGCGGGATCGTTGAGCATGCAAGGGTCCCCATCACTAATCCATCATGGAAGACGCTGACAGATGAGGAGCGTGATAACCTGGTGATAGAAATATTCGCGTCGTTCGAGCTTCGACAAGATGCCATGCCTGCACTGGAATGGTACGCATTGCTAGTGGCGGGAAAGGCGTGGAAGAACTTCAAGAGCGTCCTTGTCACTAATTACATGAATAAGGAATGACTCTGTTCCAGAAGTACGAGCTCATCGATGAAGACGTGTGGAGACAATTTGTTGAGTTGAAGATGAAGGAAGAGTTCGTGAGTCAAAGTGCGACACACAAGATCGTCCAGTCAAAAAACACCAACCCACATAGACTCGGCTCAACTGGGTACATGGACAAGATCACGCAATGGACGAGGGATGACGACGAGGTAGTCCAGAAGGAGGTCTCATAGCCGTTTGCCTTGATCGTGGACCCACGAGCTCGAAACTAGGTAAGAGCGAGGTCACATCCCACGTCTTCGGGCGGCGTGTCCTTTGCCAACCCCGCTGATGATAAAGTGTCCCAACGAATAATATCGTTGAGCACGAAATCTTCCCAGGGCTCTTTTACTTCAAAGGGATACTCTCCACGGCCTTGGGAAACAAGGAGCACCCATGTCGCACCCGAGGCCTAGGTGTTTTTGTTCCCTAAAAAATGGGATTCCCACATGACTCGGACACGTACCCAAGTAGGAAAGAAGCAAAGCCGAGCGCGAGGAACGGCTAGTAGCCCTGATTGATTAAAGGGTTGAGGAAAGGCTCAAAGCGCAGTTCGATAGTCAGCTATGATGCCTTGAGAAAAGGATGGAGCAAATGTTGGCTGCAGAGAGGCAGTCACGTGACATGCAAACCCAAGAAGTACAGGCGTAGTTTAGCCCAGCCAACCGTCGGAGTAGCTGCTCATCCGCCCCTGAGACAGATGTGGATGAAGCTAGATTTCCTCATGACGAATCCCATGTAACATGTATGCAATGCTCCTTACATAGACCTGTTGGACGTGTTACCTAATTACTTGTGTACCCTTATGTTGGTGATCACACCGACGGCTCTGTTCCCCTGCATGCTGCTTGGGGACGAGCATATACATCCAGTGTAGGGGCGCTTGTGCACGGTCATACTTTAGAGCCAGGCTACGCGAAGGTCCATGTCGACGGTGTAAATGAAATTTTCAAGGGCATCACGCTGGAGATGCCTCCAAACGACGAGATCGTCACACTAGGGGATGTCATCGGCACATTCATCCAGTGGCCCAAGAAGGACATCTCCTTCAACATCTGCCCAGAAGCACGCGCCGAAGCTACTAGGACTACCGGAGCCATGTGCTGCACCGAAGAAGCCCACCAAATCGGCTACCATGTCCTATTAGGCACAGGCCGAAGATGCAGTTCGGGCCAAGTCGTCTCCCATGAAGACGACATTTGGTAGACGGCGAAGCGGCGACAAGGGCAAATCGAAAGGGTGGACCACATCAGCCCATGAATTTCCGTTCACCCCGTTGGCGCGACAATTCGAGCTGTGACAGCCATTCATACTGAAAGAGTGCGAGGACACGCTTACAGTAGCGTGCATTAGATTGCAAGATTGGTGCATGGAACAAGCCAACAAGCCAGTGGCACAACGTACATCGAGTTTCTCGATCAACTTCAAGGAGGAGCATTTCTTCCACCGGTTTTTGGATGGCTTCTTCGTGGTCGGCTTCAACGACCTATTCGATTTGTATAACCTCAACACCCTTCATGCATCGCTCATGAGATGCTGGACATTGGAAGTGCATGCAATCATGACATACATTCATGTCGTACCGATAAATGTCAGATATATATGATCCTTGATTTTCTATATGTAGATAAATGGTCAAGGAAGGAGAAGAAAAGAAACAACCGGTGGGTTTCGTCGACCCACACATGGTGTTCAAGCAAACCATGGACAAAAATTTACAAGTCGTCCACGAGTACGTGGAAAGAGTATTGCTAGCTCACTGAAAAAAAATCTTCATACTTTTACCCCACAACCCAGGGTAAGTGCTTCAACCAATTGCTATACTTGTTGATTTGTATTATTTAACGTAGCTTGAAGTTAGGTTGAATGACCATGACGACATACCTGTGCAAGTATCACTGGGTTCTTCTCATAATTATACCAAGACGGAACCAAGTAATTCATCTTGATTGCAAAAAGGGCAGCACGCACGACTTGAAGCCTATCAAAGATTTACTCGACATGTCATTCGGTGTCTACAAAGCTCGTGGAGGTCCACACAGGAAGAACTCAGCGACGCTGAAGTATATTTATAAGTTTCCGTTATGCACTAGTACGTAATAATCCTTCACACTCCATAATAATACCTTTCGAACTAATGAACCTATTATATTTTGGCAGTGCCACCAACAACCAAAGGCGACTAACCTATGTAGATTCTATGCTTGCCACAACTTGCAATTCCTCATTGGTTCAAAGGAGACCAACATCATAGAGGTTTGTCAATCTTGCAATAATTGTTTTCACCTACAAATTTATACACACACAAGACTTTACTCTTCCCATCGACAGGCTTGACAATACGCAGAATCTATATTGGGACAGGCTGACCTCCTAGGCATCCGAGGATAACTCTGCGTCTTCTTTATGTGTGAGGTCATTAATCCAAAAGGCGAATACCACTTAAGCTCGCCTGATGAGTTGCGAATTTGTTAGATACCGTTTGGATTAATTTGTAAACCTTGTGCTATGAATTTGTCATTTCTAGCTCTCAATTCAATTGGTTTTATATATATGAGTTGATTTCTCAAATGGATGCACTGTACTTTTTATTGTGCGACCAATCTTCATTTCTATAATGGATGCGCCGTATTTTCATATGAGATCCGATCTCATTTCTGAATTGTATATCATAATAATGCTTGGTGATGCTCTGTACCGTCTTTTTTTAGAGGGCATGGCTAGTATTTTCTGAGGCTAGCCAATAAAACAAAATTAAAGAAAAAATAGAAAATCAACATCCAGACGGTCTGTGATCACTACATCCCATACAGTTCCAGTTTGGAACAGTCTATGATACGGAGATCTCATCACAGACCGTTCTGGGATTTAGAGCTCATCACAGACGATTCCAAAATAAAACTGTCGGTGTTTCGAGCACCGGCGAGTGAATTTATAAGTCTAAGGGGTCGCGCGTTCCCTCTCCTTGAATGGTTAGACTCAGGAGTCCAAGATGTATACTGGTTCGGGCCGAATGTCCCTACTCCAGTTCGTGTGGTGGTGCTATATTGCATGGTGCGGATAGCGCACGATGTTTAGCGGGGCGAGGGCTCGAACTGCGAGGCGTAAAGCGCCTATTCGTAAAGACCGAGAGAAGGGGGGCGCGCCTCTCCCAGGAAACCCTGCCTCCCTTTATATAGTCGAAGGGGGCAGGTTACATGGGAAGTCGGCAGAGGGAAGGATGAGGTGATCTACGCTAGGAGCCCTGGTCCTTCGTCTTAGCGATTGGTCACCGTCCGTTTCACCCATGCCGGGTAGGTGGACTCATCGCGCAGAGTAGTTCGCCGTTTCACCGGGAAATAGCGCACCTACCCTTTGCAAGCCTGTCAGGTGCTGACGCCATGATGCGTGGTGCTGGTGCTGCCTTGGGAGGGAGCGTATCCCCACACTGTGCATGACCCGACGATGAGACTGGAGTCTTGACTTCGGCGACCTCCGTGCTGCCTTGAGAAGGAGCCATCTGCCCCCGCACGGTCAATCCGAGTGGTCGTGTCCGCAGGGCACGTGGCTAATGGCCGGCGGAGGCCCGACACTTGGCCCTCTGGCGGAGATCGCCTTAGCTTTGTCGGAGCTCATGGGGAGTCCGACCTGTGGCGGGGGTCGGACGCCCCATTAGGTCGGGGGCGAGCTCGACGTAGCTCGTTAGGTCAGGGCCGAGCGTGAGACAGCTCGTTAGGTCAGAGCCGAGCGTGAGGCAGCTCGTTAGGTTGGAGCCGAACGTCCTTCGCGGTCCCACGGGGACCTTAGGTCGGTGCCGGGCTTGGGTCAGCCCGTTCGTCACTCTGGACCCCTGAACCCCCGAGCGAGTTCATAAGATACGGTCGGGGGTTTAGCTTGGTAGGTAGAACCCAGCCGTGTGCGGCGGTCGGGCTTGGTTGGCCGATCCGACCGTACCGTTGGGCCGGTTCCGGCCGGGCGCGCTCGAGCTCATCTGGCTGCTGGTGCTCCCTAGACGTGTGCTCGGTTTACGTCGTAGCTGGATGCGACCTTGGTCGGTGCGGACGGCCAGATGCCTCTTGGAAGGTTCCGGCGTCCGAGTGCTCTTTTAACGTCGTAGCTAGACGAGTGCTCGTTTTACGTCGCAGCTAGACGTTGCCTAGGTCGGCGCGGATGACCAGATGCCTCTCGGGAGGTTCCAGTGTTTGAGTGCTCGTTTTACGTCGTAGCTGGACGCGTGCTCGTTTTACGTCGTAGCTGGACGTGTGCTCGTTTTACGTCGTAGCTGGACGCGGACTTGGTCGGCGCGGACGGCTAGATGCCTCTTGAGAGGTTCCGGTGTCCGAGTGCTCTTTTAACGTCGTAGCTAGACGAGTGCTTGTTTTACGTCGCAGCTAGACGTTGCCTAGGTCGACGTGGACGACCAGATGCCTCTCGGGAGGTTCCAGTGTCCGAGTGCTCGTTTTAACGTCGTAGCTGGATGTGTGCTCGTTTTACGTCGTAGCTAGACGCGTGCTAGTTTTACATCATAGCTGGACGTGTGCTCGTTTTACGTCGTAGCTGGACGCGGCCTTGGTCGGCGTGGATGGCCAGATGCCTCTTGGGAGGTTCCAGTGTCCGAGTTCTCGTTTTAACGTCATAGCTGGACGCGTACTCGTTTTACGTCGTAGCTGGACATAGGGCGTCCATCCCGAGTCCCTATCTAGCGAGGGCATCTGCGAGGAGAGGCGCTATCATCCCCGTGTCGCCCGTCCACATGTGTGGGACTGAAGGGAGTGGCGAGCAGCGTTTACCGTTTTGATTTGAGCGCCGTGCTCGTGGAGCTAATAACGGGTGATCGAGTGGGACACAGAGATCCTCCCAAGAGGACCTTTCCAAGCGGGCGATCTGGCGTAGGGTGTCTAGCCCGCTGAGGCGACCATGAGAAACCTTTCTTTACTCGATCCGTATCGGACTGCGGGCGTCCGCGACCCGAGCCTGGTGGTATCACCCATCGATGGGTTCCACGAGAGAGCGTGAAGTATGGTCTCGGACACGAGTTAAGGCAATTGGGTCGTCCGCCGACCCAACTAGAGGCCCACTGGGGGCTCGCCTTGTCCTCACTCCTTGCTCAGTTTTCTGCTGGGGCGGCTTGAATCCACTTGGTGGATCATGCCCTTGGGACCCGCAGCTTTCGACTGGGCCCCGGGCGCGAGCTATCGAGCTCTTTGCCACTTAGGACGCGGCGACCAGCGGGCCTTCCGGACGCCTCGAAGCGGCCAGCCGTGCCGAAGGCAAGGCAAGAGAGGCCATAGGGTGTCTTGCTTCGAAACGGTGTCTTTGCGTCTCCTGTAGTCCTGTCAAACTGAAATGCATAGAGAGGAATTTGAAGTTATTGCGTTACCAGGCAGCCGAAGGGATGGGGCGTGTGATGCTTCACCCGAGGAGGTGTCCGCTCGGCTGGCGTCGGTTCGGCTGGTGTCGGCTCAACTGACGCCTGTTCGACTGGCGTCTGTTCGGCCCTTATAAATTCGGCGTGAGGACGCTTGGGCAATCGCTCGCCTTTGCATCTCTCGCCTTCGAGCCTTCGCCTGAAACAAGAGCGAAAAAGAGAGCAGAGGAGCCGAAGAGGAGAGAGTCCCCCCACCTTCCTTTCTTCCTCACTTCCTTGCTAGTTTTTTGACTCCGGCGATGTCGTGGCCAGAGTGCTCTGCTCGGCCTAGCCGTGCGCTTGGCCTGGAGAAGAAGGGCTTCCTCCCCCCGCGGGATGTTTCCAAGTGGAGGGTGCCGACGGGGGTCGCCGTCCCCTCGTCGGAAGATGACGAAATCGTCGTGCCCACCTCATTCTTCGAGCGGGGTTTTGGACTCCCGCTGCACCCATTTGTCCAAGGGCTTCTGCACTATTATGAGGTGGAGGTGCACCATCTCAATCCCAATGGTGTGCTCCATATAGCAGTTTTTATCACGCTGTGCGAGGCTTTTCTAGGGATCGAGCCCCATTGGGCGCTTTGGAAGCATCTTTTTCATGCTCGGCTGAGGAAGGACAAGCCGACGGACGCCCCGGCGCCCATGGGCGGTGTGGCCTTCCAGCTGCGCGGCGGCCGCGCATCAGACTACATTGACGTGAAGCTGCCGTCATCAAACCAGGGCTGGCACTCCGAGTGGTTCTATGTTCGGAACCTGGGAGGCAGCGCCCCGGTCTTCACCGGCCGTCTTCCCGAGGCGGGGCCCCAGTGGACTTGGGGCACCGACCGGAGGGAGAGGAATAAGGTGGCCGAGGTTATCGACCGGATTAAGGCCCAGAGGGAGCGAGGGCTGACCGACGACGTCGTCGTACGCGCGTTCATGAAGATACGCGTGCAGCCCCTTATGGACAGGATACGCCCCATGTTCCAATATGAGGGCAAGTCGGATCCCATGAGGATGGCGAGACCAGAGCTTTTCGTGTCGGAGGTGGAGGCTCGGGTGTCCGCCGTTACGGGTGGCAGTACCTCCGAGGCGGCTGGCGGCCGCCCCGAGCCGTTCTCGGCACGCAATCTCCCAGATCTGATAACTCGAGCAGATCTCTTCCCTTCCTCCTTTTCCTTTTCAACCCCTCGCATTTGGTCTGACTAGTACCTCTGTGGTTTCTAGGGGCTCGTTGGGATGGTTTCGGGCATTCTTGCCGGGGAGAAGGAGGCGAGGACGCGCGATCCGCTAGTTCAGCCTTGGCAGAATCCGCCCGCAAAAGGTGGAAGGAGGAGAGGAGGAGGGAGAAGAAGAAAGAGCGTGTGTCGAGGGCCGTGCGTGGCGAGGAGGTCTCCGACACGACCGCCGTTGATTTGGCCGGTCTAGAGTCGATCTCCAGCGACAGCGGTGGCGGTGATGACCCACACCGCGGGCTGGAGCTCGGGCCATCGACTGGCGGCGGTCCGAACGAGGGTGCCAGCGCGGGTGCCGCCGCCGCCACGCCTCAGGCGGAGGTGTCTTTGGGGAAGCGAATGGGCGATTCACCTCCGCGAGTACCGGTGAAGAGGGCATGGTTGCCACGCACCCGCTCGGCGCTGTAAGTGCTCTCCTCGTCCCCGAGTCGTTTTGTAGTAGAGTAGTCCGAGTAGCTCTCAACCGATCGTTGTGTTCGGGTCTTACACGGGGGTAGTCGTAGCACTGACGGTGCGCCCAGTTGGAGTCCCAGGAGGACCGGCGCCGTCCGCACAGCCGACGGGGGCTGAGGAGCCACGTCTCGAGCGGGGACTACCGGTGGAGATGGTGCCGCTGGCCGGAGCGATAGAGGTCGAGGCACTGCAGGCGGTGCCTGAGTTGCCGGTGGGGCCGACATCAGTCGTGGCGCCGGTGGCCGATCCCGAGTGCAGGGGAAGTCCGACGACCTCCGGCGGTGTCGGGGCCTCGCCCGGAGATCGAGGCGGGAGTGGTGGATCTCCCGCCGCCACCGCTGGGGAGGCCGCCGGCTGTCGCGTCTGACTTCGGAGGTGTTTCGCCGCCGCCTCGTGAGAGGCCACCGATCGGCAGTTCGGCTCGGAGGGATCCGCCGCCGCCCTCTCGGAGGAGGCCGCCGGTCGGCCGCAGTTCGGCTCTCGGAGGATCCGCCGCCCCTTTCGAGAGCCCATCGGCGGAGTGGCCCGAGGCGAGGCGTCGTCCACTGAGCAGCGGGGATGTGCCGAATGACCCTCTGCAAGGACAAGTCGCCGGGGCCGTTCGGTTGCTCGCGCCCACGTTGGCATGGCCGGAAGGCGATTCGCTCGAAGGGCTATCTCCCGCACAAGACAACCCAGCGGTGGGCAGGGAGTGGGAGGCTTTCCAGGAAAGTGCTCGGGGGGTCGAGGCTGAGATGGGCCAGATCCACAAGGGGTTGGCTCTTGCCCTCGACACCTCTAGCAAGGTATTGGATGCAATCAGCGGGGGTATCGTCCCGATCTGTGCGGTAAGCCAAACAAAAATCCCATCTTTGCAGCCTTTGATGAGTTTTGTGATGAATTTAATGGGCGTTCGTGCTTCGCAGCACTTGTGGGCCCATTCAGGGGACCAGTCCGAGCTCCTCCGGCACCTGGACGGCCAAAGGGCGGCCTCCGAGGAGGAGCGCGATCGGCTGCGCCCTAAGCTACGCGATGCTCTGGGGGCGTTGGCTCACAAGCAGGAAGAGGCGGGGAAGGTCCGTCGGGAGGCAGAGCAGGTGCCGAGTCTTGTGCGATGTCGTCGGACGGACCAATCCTCGGCGAGTGGCGAGCTCGAGTCCCTCACAGTGGGATCAGAGCGCCAAGGGCGCCGCCGTCGCGCGGAGGAGACCGCGCGATCGGAGGCATCCGCCTCAAGCGAGCTCGACTGGCGAGAATGGTGCAGAACAAGCGTTCGGCGGGGTGCCACCGGAGGAGGCGGCCGGCGGCTGCTGGGCGGGCCGGGAGGGCTCCACGCTTTGAGGGACTCCACGGCTGGTGAGTAACTTAACTCCTGTAGTCAGCTTCGCGATCGCGGCATGCAAGGTGTGCTTGCTTGACGCTGTTTTGGTCTGCAGAACTTCAAAAGAATTTTAGCGACGCCACCGAGGCACACAGGTCGGCGGTGGAGGAGTGCGACGTGGCAGTTGCGGCGCGTGACGTGGCTTTGTTGGCGCGGCAGCTCGCGGAGGAAGATCGGGCCGAGCTGGTTGCCGAGCTGGCGACCATTCGAGAGGCTGGCCGGGACGTCTGCGACCAGGTGCTTGGGACGGTGCCGGGTCCGAGCTCGCTAGCCACCGAGCACATCAATAGCTCGGTGAGCGAGGGCGTCGTGCCTGGAGCCTCCTCGACGCTCGTCCGCACCATATCCCATTTCGATGGTATCAACCTCGCCACCGTCAGCAGCGGGATCGCTGGGAATCAGACCGAGGAGGAGATTGACAGGTTCGAGCTCTAAGTCGAACCGTACGCCCAGGTGATCGCTGACCGGATAGCGCCCCAGAGCATCCTCCACAAAGAGTAGGAGGAAAAGTTAGAGCCTTTTAACGTATGTTTTTCTTTCTTTTCGCGATGTAAACAACCTCAGCATGTAATAAACTGAAGTTTTAGTAAATTCCAATCTGTCTTTCGTGCTTTCCTGCTGTGATGAACGCTCAGCGACCGTAGCCCAAGAAACCGCGGGGGTTGGTCGAGCGTAGGTCGGAGCGTTACCATTTGCGAGGGAAGCGTGAAGAGGACAGGAACTCAGTTATGAAGCATTCACACGCACCGGCGCGGGATAGGAGTGTCCCCGACCGACCAAAGGTCGCACCGTGTGGGCACTTCCTTCTTCCGCAAAGCACTACTTAGCAACCGTAACCGTTGGGGCGTAGGCTGTAGCACTTGGGTCGAGAGGGTTACTGCTTAGGAGGAACCCTGTGGTTCGTCGGGTCACCGACCCGCGGGAGTGCGTGAACTGGCTGTGCTCGCGTGGGAAAGGAGTGTTCCTGACGGACCAAGGGTCACTCCGTGTGGGCACTTCCTTCTTCTGCAAAGTGCTACTTAGCAACCGTAGCCGCTGGGGCGTAGGCCGCAGCACTTGGGTCGAGAGGGTTACCGCTTAGGAGGAACCCTATGGTTGGTCGGGTCACCGACCCGTGGGATTGTGCCGACTGGGAGGGACCCAAGTGAGTGTGCCAACCGGTGGCCTCCGAGCGCCGCGCGGGGTCCGGGCACTCGGAAGAAGGGTAAAAAAGAGCGAGGGACAAGAAAGAGTTTTTAGGGATAGAATCGCCTTAACTTTTCTATGTTCCACACGTTGGAGATGACGTTGCCATCCGTGTCCTTGAGCCGGAAGGTGCCGGGTCGAAGAACCTCCACGACGGTGAAGGGGCCTTCCCACGGCGGTGAGAGCTTGTGCCTGTCTTTGCTAGACTGAACCTGGCGCAAGACCAGGTCGCCTACGTTGAAGGACCGGCCTCGGACCTGTCGACTATGATAGCGCCGCAGTGCTTGCTGGTACTTGGCCGATTGTAGAATGGCCACGCCACGCGCCTCGTCGAGCTGGTCAATGGCGTCTTGTTGTGAGACGAGCCCCCGTGCCTCGTCAAAGGCTTGTAGTCTCGGGGCTTCGTATTCCAGGTCAGTCGGCAAGACAGCTTCGGCACCAAACACCATAAAGAATGGTGTAAACCCGATCGCCCAGGTCGGTGTGGTCCGCAGGCTCCAGAGGACGGAGGGTAGCTCGGCCACCCATCGTCCCGCGAATCTCTTTAGTCGACTGAAGATTCGTGGCTTGAGCCCTTGGAGAATCATGCTGTTTGCATGCTCGACCTGTCCGTTGGTCCGTGGATGGGCCACGGCTGCCCAATTGACTCGGATGCTAAAGTCATCGCAGAACTCGAGGAATTCCTTCCCCGTGAACTGCGTGCCGTTATCGGTGATGATGGAGTTTGGGACTCCGAACCGAAAGATGATGTCGCGGAAGAAGTTGGCCGCCTGCACCGATGTGATGCTGGCGACTGGTTTGGCCTCTATCCACTTGGTGAATTTGTCCACCGCGACAAGGAGATGGGTAAAGCCCTCAGGCGCCTTTTTGAAGGGCCCGACCAGATCGAGTCCCCAGACCGCGAATGGCCATGTGATGGGGATCGTCTGCAAGGCTTCTTGCCGGAAGATCGTCTGGCGAAGCGGCGGCATCCTACGCAAGTCGAGCGATTTGCTCGGCGTCGGCCACGGTTGTCGGCCAGTAAAAGCCTTGTTGGAAGGCTTTTCGCACGAGGGATCGGGGTGCGGCATGGTGACCACAGAAGCCACCGTGGATATCGAGCAGCAGCTGCCTCCCTTGGTCGGCCAGAATGCACCTCTGGAAGACCCTAGAGAGACTACTTTTGTAGAGGTCTTCCCCGACCAGGACAAAAAATTTCGCCCGCCGAGCCAGGCGTCGGGCCTCGGTTGAGTCGACGGGGAGCGATCCATCGATCAATCGGTTGATGAAGGGCTTCCTCCAGTCGGAATCGATGGTCAGCACATCGCGGTCCAACCCGGAGAGCCCCGAGCCCGACCGACCAGCGATCAGAGCAGCCGCGCCCAACGGGTCGGGTGCTGGCTCGTTTGGCGAGTCCATTCGGACGGAAGGTTCATGAAGATCACAAACAAAGATCCCAGGCGGGACCGGCCCTCTACTGGAGGTGAGATTGGCTAGGTAATCGGCCTCACCGTTGTAGCGTCTGTAGCTGTGGTGAAGCTCGAAACCCTTGAATCTTTCTTCGAGCTTGCGCACTTCTAGACAATACGCGGCCATGCGGGTGTCTCGGGGCTCCGCGGCCTTCATGACTTGGTCGATGACAAGCTTAGAGTCCCGTGGGCGTAAGTCGGCGGCGAGTCGGCGGCGTCGGTCCGTTAACGATAGCCTCGTACTCGGCGACGTTGTTGGTCGCATCGAAGAGCAATCGAATGGCGTACTGGAGCTTGTTCCCGAGCGGGGAAACGATGACGACTCCCGCACCTGCGCCGCTCTTGGTGTAGGACCCATCGATGTACATCGTCCAGTACTTGGGGTCTTCAAGCGCCGGTGGCGCCTCGGCTTCGGTCCATTCGGTGATGAAGTCGGCCATGGCCTGCGACTTGATCGCCGTTCGGGGAATGTATGATATGTCGTGGCCGTTGAGCTCGAGCGCCCATTTGGCTATTCTTCCTAAGGCGTCGCGGTTGTGGACAATTTCGCCCAGTGGTGAAGTAGACAGGCCGTTGTACCTTGACCATATGGCCCTCGAAGAGGACTTCACTGATGAAGTAGACAGACTATTGTACCTTGACCATATGGCCCTCTTCCGCTCGCTCCGCGACAAGGGCCGCACTGATGACCCGGGTTGTAGCGGCGATGTAGAGGAGCAGCGGCTCTCCTGGTGCCGGGGCGACCAACACCGGGGATGAGGTCAGGAATGTCTTTAGTCGGGTGAGGGCTTCCTGAGCCTCCTGGGTCCAACTGAATTGATCGGACCTCTTGAATAGTTTATAAAGCGGCATTCCGCGCTCGTCGAGGCGAGACACAAAACGGCTTAGGGCTACAAGGCATCCCGTCAGCTTTTGGACTCCCTTCAGGTTGCCGACTGGGCCCATCTTCATGATCGCTGAGATCTTGTCCGGACTGGCTTCGATGCCACGCTCGGAGACGATGAAGCCGAGTAGCTTTCCCTTGGGGACCCCAAAAACGCATTTCTCGGGGTTGAGCCTTATACGGTTCCGTTGGAGGTTCGCAAATTTTTCTCCAAGTCGGAGACGAGGTCATCGGCCTTCCTTGTTTTGACGACGATGTCGTCGACGTATGCCTCGATGTTGCGGCCTATCTGGTCACTGAAGCACGTTTGCATACATCGCTGGTATGTAGCGCCCGCGTTCTTCAGACCAAATGGCATTGTTACGTAGAAGTACGAGCCGAAGGGAGTGATGAAGGAAGTCGCGAGCTGGTCGGACTCCTTCACCGCTATCTGGTGATAGCCTGAGTAGGCATCCAAGAACGACAAGGATTCACACCCCACGGTGGAATCAACGACTTGGTCGATGCGGGGCAAAGGGAACAGGTCCTTGGGACACGCCTTGTTTAGGCTCGTGTAGTCGACACACATTCTCCATTACCTATTTTTCTTTTTTACAAGGATAGGGTTAGCCAGCCACTCAGGGTGGCGAACTTCTTTGACAAACCCTGCGGCCAAAAGTTTGGCAATCTCCTTTCCTATGATCCTGCGCTTTTCCTCGTCGAAGTGGCGCAGGCGTTGGGCGACCGGCCTTGAGCCTGGTCGGATGTTTAAGGAGTGCTCGGCGACTTCCCTTGGGATTCCTGGCATGTCGGTAGGCCTCCATGCGAAGATGTCTTGGTTAGCGCGGAGGAAGTCGACGAGCGCGCTTTCCTATTTGGCGGGGAGTGCAGCACCAACCCGCACAGTCTTGGTCGGATCCTCGGGATCAACCATAACCTCCTTCGTGTCCTCGGCGGACTTGAAGGAGCCTGGCCCCGACTTGCTGGAGTTAGGGGCGGACTCGGAGGTTTCCCTCCGGAGGTCCGTGAGTTCGACAGAGGCGATGATCGCCGACGCCAGCTCGCAACTGCTTCGCTCGCAGTTGTAGGCAAGCTGGAAAGATGAGGCCATGGTGATAACTCCCCGTGGCCCAGGCATCTTCAGCTTGAGGTAGGTGTAGCTGGGGACCGCCATGAACTTGGCGTAGCATGGCCTCCCTAGGATGGCGTGGTAGGAGCCGGGAAAATCCACAACCTCAAAGGTGAGGGTTTCGGTGCGAAAATTGTCTGGCCCCCCGAAGGTGACGAGCAGGTCGACCTGCCCGAGTGGGTGAGCCTGTTGGCCCGGGATGACACCGTGGAAGGGCGCCTTGCTTGGTCGGAGGCTCGAGCGGGAACCCCCATGGCGTTCAACATCTCGACGTAGAGGATGTTGAGGCCGCTGCCGCCGTCCATGAGCACCTTGGTTAGGCGCTTCGTCCCCACGATGGGGTCGACAACCAGGGGGTATCTCCCTGGCTGCGGAATATAGTCGGGGTGGTCGGTTCGATCGAAGGTGATCGGAGATTCCGACCACCGAAGGTATGTGGGAACGGCGGGAGCCGCCGTGTGGACCTCGCGGAAGGCGAGCTTGAGCCGCCGTTTGTCGGCATAGCACGCCGATCCGCCGAAGATCATTAGGCAGCCGTCGGGTTTTGGGAACTCGGGGTCCGCCTTGTTTTCCTCGGCGTGTGGCGCCAGGTCTTGCTTCTTCCCCTTACCTCGCGGCGGTGCGGGGGCAACGGAGAGGAAGCGCTTCAGGACTTGGCAGTCCCGATATTTGTGCTTGACGGGGAACCCATGATGCGGGCATGGGCTCTCCATCAGCTTCTCGAAATGGTCGGGCGCCTGTCGCATCTGCTGTTTGGTAGGACGGTCGGTGGCCGTGACCAGATGGCCTTCTCGACCTTGCTTCCCTTGCTGCTTCCGTTTGTCGGAGCGGTCGGAAGAGGATCCGGCTTGAGCGCTGGGCTCTTGCTTGGCCTTCCCTTTCTCGAAGATGGCCCCCACAGCCTATTCGCCAGAGCGCGTGGTTGGTGGCGATGTCGAGAAGCTCCTTGGTGGTCCTGGGTTTGACACAGCCCAGCTTGTGCACCAAGGCCTTGCAGGAGGTGCCGTAGATGAACGCCCCGACGACGTCGGCGTCGAAAATGTCGTGGAGCTCGTTGCACTGTCGGGAGAAACGCCGGATGTAGTCCCAGAGAGTCTCCCTTGGCTGCTGCTTGCAGCTCTTCAGGTCTCAGGAGTTCCGAGGGCGCTTGTATGTGCCTTGGAAATTTCCGACGAAGAGGCTCTTCAAGTCGGCCCAGTTCCTGATAGTCTTCGTGGGTAGGTACTCGAGCCAGGCTCGAGCCGAGTTCGCAAGGTAGATGGGGAGGTATTGGATGATGAAGAGGTCATCCGTAGCTCCTCCCGCCCGGCATGTGAGCCGGTAATCTTCCAGCCAGACGCTGGGGTTCGTCGCCCCAGTGTACTTGGCTATGTTGGTTGGTGCCCAGAACCTGGCAGAGAAATCCGCGTAGCGAATTCCCTGACAAAAAGCCTACGGTCCTGGACAATCGGGGCTCGGGCTACGGTCGTCGCGGCGACCGCTGTCTGCGACCCGTGACCGGGCCGCTTCGTCCGCCGCCTTCTTCCGTGCCTCGTTTTTGGCGTGGACGTCGTAGTCGTTGCCGAGGCGCTAGCGCACCGGGGTGCGCAATGCCTGGGGCTGTTCGCGTCGTGCCGCCGTCTTTGCCGGTCCCAGCCGGTTCGCGGCGTGATGCGGCTCGGCGACTAAAGGTGGCGCTGAGTGGTGGGGCGGAGCCACGCATGTGCTACGGCGGCCACGTTCCACCAGCTTCCGAAGGTTCTGGTACCGGCTCGGGGATGCCGCGCAGCAGCATTGCGGCTGTGGCCACGTTTTGGCTCGCGTGGGGGAAGAAAGGGAGGCCGTCAGTTCTGTGCGGTGTTGGTGTACTTGGCGTGCGCCGCGGCGCCGGCGCGAGTAGGGGCTCGGTGGCCTGCTCCATGTCGGCACAGGTTTGTCGGCTCGGCCCGCCAGACCTCTGATTCCTGTATTTGTTGTTGAAGCTCGGCGCGGCGAGCTTGGGTGCGCTCAGTGTGCTCGCGCTGATATTCCTCCTCCTGTGCTCTGGTGCGCTAGATGAGGGTTCCCGCAGTTGCGGGGGTCGTGGTCGGGCCGACCGTGCCCGCCATGTTGCATTCGCCGGAGCGCGGTCCGTCCGCAGCGTGCTCGTGTCGGGCTGAGTCGTGGCGGAGAGTCCACCGATGAAGTCGTGGGCGGAGGCGCGCGTGGCCGATGTCGCCACGAGCCGTGAACCTCACGAGCGATGTCGCGCCCTTCGCGTCCATGGGTGCCGCCGCCAGGGATGGCGCGGCGTTTGGTGGGCCTCGAGCCAGAGCTTGCCAAGGTCGCCGGAGATGGAGTCTGGGCTCCCAGCGGATGCCCGGTCTTGAGGGGTGACGAGGATGAGCGCGAGCTCTCCCACCGGAGTGGCGACGAAGTCGAGGGAGCCAAAACAGATCCGGCTCCTCGATGCGGAGACGTCCTCGTCAGTGAAGGAAGCCATCAAGGAAGCAAACGGGAGTCCGGAGACGATGATGAGGATGTGCGAAGGTCCCCTACCTGGCGCGCCAACTGTCGGTGTTTTGAGCACCGGCGAGTGAATTTATAAGTATAAGGGGTCGCGCGTTCCCTCTCCTTGAATGGTTAGACTCAGGAGTCCAAGATGTATACTGGTTAGGGCCGAATGTCCCTACTCCAGTTCGTGTGGTGGTGCTATATTGCTTCGGGTGCAGATGATTGTACGACTTTTACAAGCGGGAGCTGAGGGCTCGAACACGAGAGCGTAAACTGCCTATTCGTAAAGACCGAGAGAAGGGGGGCGCGCCTCTCCCAGGAGACCCTGCCTCCCTTTATATAGCCGGAGGGGGTAGGTTACATGGGAAGTCGGGAGAGGGAAGGATGAGGTGATCTACGCTAGGAGCCCTGGTCCTTCGTCTTAGCAATTGGTCACCGTCTGTTTCACCCATGCCGGGTAGGTGGACTCATCGCGCAGAGCAGTTCGTCGTTTCACCGGGAAATAGCGCACCTGCCCTCTGCAAGCCTGTCAGGTGCTGACGCCATGATGCGTGGTGCTGGTGCTGCCTCGGGAGGGAGTGTATCCCCGCACAGTGCATGACCGGACGATGAGACTGGAGTCTTGACATCGGCGACCTCCGTGCTGCCTTGGGAAGGAGCCACCTGCCCCCGTACGGTCACTCCGAGTGGTCGTGTCCGCAGGGCACGTGGCTAATGGCCGGCTGAGGCCGTCGGGTCGGACGCCCCATTAGGTCGGGGGCGAGCTCGACGTAGCTCGTTAGGTCGGGGCCGAGCGTGAGGCAGCTCGTTAGGTCAGAGCTGAGCGTCCTTCGCGGTCCCACGGGGACCTTAGGTCGGAGCCGGGCTTGGGGCAGCCTGTTCGTCACTCCGGGCCATTGGGGTATCCATGGTATGAGTACTCGTCAAAAACCGTCTGTGATGTGTGATCATCACAGATGGTTCTAGTTTGGAACCGTGTGGGATGTATTTTGTCGTAGACGGTTGCAAAACTGTCTATGATGACGTATTGTTATCACAGACATTTTGATACAGACGGTTCGAAAAACCGTCATTAATAACAGTTTTGAACCGTCTGTGATAAGTGGTTGCAACCATCTGTGATGACGTGTTGTCATCACCGACCCTTTGATACAGACGGTTCGGAAAACCGTCAATAATGACGGTTTTGAACCGTCTGTGCATGATAAGTGAATCTGCAGTAGTAGCATCTAAGATTGTAGAGAATTCAGAAATGATATATATGTCGCCTAATGGATGACATTTCTGGACATGAGCTGACACATTTAACTGTACTATATACACACATTTACTGTGTATATTCCATGCAGCTAGAGTATATCCAGTAACATAATTAATTAACTAGCTAGTTTGATGTTCTTAATTATTCTTTTGACAGTGTGAGAAAGAGAGAAGTAACGTCCCTACTGCCACTGATTGCTACTTGAATTAAAGAGCATGGCGTGACGGTCGAAGGAGCGAAGGAAGCTCTATCCTGCCTTGTAGAGGAGAAGTGGAAGAGCATCAATCAGGGTAGATCTATTTATAAAAATTGCTAACCGTACAAGTTGATGACTAGTTAGTATAGATATGGATGGATAGATAGATATAGATTCGTAGTGACAATTGTAAGAGCATACATTCTTTTCCCGACAGTGGTGATCCAGGGTCGCCAGGAAAAAGTTGGATAATCCTGGTATGTAGTGTTAATAAATTGATTGATTATGTCATGCGAAACACGTGGTTGAGTGTAAATTGCGTTATGACAACGTACGGTTAATGAAAACACTGAATTGAATATTTCACATGTAACTCGTGGTTGAGTATAAAATTATGAGGACATGACAGGAGGTTAAGTGCGCTAAGCAGGGTTTTTTTCCCCTTCATTATTGCCCATAGGTGTCTTTCTTCTTCTTTTTTGCTGGCCGTGACGACGAGAAATCAGAGTTTTACTTCATTCATTTGTTCTATTATGTTTTTGAGCCGCCGTGTGGGCGAGATTTTCTGGATTCGGCTTAATGCATTAGCAGAGTAGCATATCATCTAATTTGTCGAAAGAAGTTATTCTTTACATCAAAAAATTGCCCAGTTGCTTACAGTCCCTTGGATAATTTTTTGAGGCAAGACTCAAGAGCTTTATATATATGAATAAAAATCCACCCGCATTGTCTTCATCAGGGGATAGTTGTTACTTACGTGTGTTGACATATGATAACTCAGATCCCAACAACATATATATTTGGTCATTTTCGTAGTTAATTACAGACTGACACCAGACTCTCTCAGGATAGTTTGGAGTTGCTATCGCAAAATGAAAAGAAAGTAATTGCTGCCCTATTTAAAGGACCTGCAGCGGTGCTGGGGATCCGCGTTTGTACATCACTCCTCTCATTTTGATCGATCTCAAGTGAAGTACGCCCAAGTTCCCAATCAGCAAGAAGGTATCTCGCCAGCTAGCAAGTCATCTTGACATTTGTTTTTGTGATTACAAGATAGACGCAAACCTACATACACCACCACACACGCACGGAGATAAATTCATGGTCTCATCGAGTTCCTATCGACACTTTTTCTCTTGTTAACTGATTTAGTATTTCTTTTAATTGACCCTTTATTGAAGTCTAATTAGTTTCTTTTCTCTTTTGTTATTTTACCACACACATATTTGTAGTCAGAATTATACTTTAAATACCATGCCATCATCTAAAATGTCATGTATTTGCGAACAGGATACCATGGAACAGAAGAACCCTGAGCGACGGGTTGTGCAGCTTGAGGACAGCAAGTGGACAGGATACTTCATTGATGTTCCTCTCTTGCCTTGCTCTCGCCAGGTACCAAATATTTTGATGGCCTGCGTTAAAAAAACATTCAGATAGCCATGTGCTAACTGTAGGACTATGGTGATTGGGAATTCGTTATGTATTTAGGAGAAACAACTAGTATATGAGGCGATAATTGAAAGGCACCAAGGTCATTACATGTACTCCTTAATGTACTATAGTATTAAAACGGTAGAAAAAGAAGTAACTGCGATCGTTATCAAGTGATCGAAATTACCATGTTGATCAGTGAGAAAAGAAAAGGATCTACATCATCGATTATAGTGGGTCCACATTATAATGGTGCGGAGCACTTAGTATAAATACGAAGCTAGCTGTTATAACTATACAGGGAATACAATCTTATTTCAGTCGAAAACTTAAGTATTGTAAAACATGTGCAACTCTATGTATCCATATAAATATATGCATTTTAGTGAATAGCAGAAATTTGGCTAGTTTTTTGTGCAGAAAACAAAAAGCTCATATCTGCAATCAAGGGGAGTACAAAATAAATAATATTTGAGAGGTGCTTCTATGCTTTTCCTTTTGACAGTTGCACAAATATTAAAGCATGAATGAATGGTAGATGGTGATTACTTACCCTTTCGCTTGCTTTAAGATTTGTGCAACTTGTATTAGAAGGGAATGCATTGAAACACTGCTTATAATATTTTCATAAAAGCTCTTCTCTGTTGTTGGAGTTCTTACTTGAGAAATCACCACAAATTTTCATGTATACATGCAAGTGCATTGACCGTAGAGTACTCAAATCGATTATAGTTTTTTTTCTGATTGATTTGTTCTATGAATCAAAAGCCCCACGAATCGATCAAGGAGACAAGGGACAACCTTGTGATGAAGGTTCGACACATGATTCAAGGGTATATATTCAACAAGAAAGATACGTTGAACGGCATGAAGACAGTGGATGCCCTCGAACGCCTCGGTGTTGGCTACCATTTCGAGGAGGAGATCAGTAGGTTCATGGACATTCTCAAGAGCACATCGGTCGAGGATAGTGACTTGGCCGGAGTCGCCCTCCGGTTCCGACTGTTGAGGCAACACCGCTACGACATTCCATGTGGTAGTTATGCTGCATTAATTATTAGCAAACATATATACATACAGACACATATATTTACACATATATTTTGCAGTAGATGTTTGGCTTAGTAAAATTAAAGCTCTAGGTATTTATATGATAAAAAATTATTACTTGATCGAAGTGTGCTAAATTGTATTAACAAAATTGGATATAGATGTATTTGAGAGTTTCAAGGATAAGGATGGGGACTTCAAGGACACCCTGCGATCTGATGTTGCTGCTCTACTCACCCTATACGAGGCAGCTCACCTCGGTAAATGCGACGAGGACTTGCTCAGCGATGCAATCGTCTTCACCACCAACTGCCTCTCATCCCTAGCAAAGGGTGGGCAGCTACCTGAGCCCATCTTAGAGAAAGTACAGCACGCACTGACTTCGCCAACGCAGCGGAGAATGAAGAGGCTGGAGGCCAAGCTCTACATCTCCATCTATGAGAACGATGAGGAAAGCAACCAGGATGTACTTGAGCTTGCTAAGCTAGATTTTCACATCTTGCAGTTGATGCACCGAGATGAGGTCAAGAGCATCTCACTGTGAGTAAAGCTAATCCCATTGCAATTAGTGATACCTGCGCTGTACGTATACAAGTATACAACTGCATGCATGGCAGCACTACGTACATACTATTAATACAGAATGGAAAACCGAGACAATTCGAACATGTCTTGTTTATTCTCAAGACAAAGTACAATTAGTTCACAGTATTGATATGGGAAACATGTAAATAAAGTAAAGAAATTAACAGTAAATTAATTTATGATGAATTTGCTTGTTTCAATTACTAAAGGTGGTATAAGGAGCTTAATCATGAGAGCACACTCGGGAAATACATACGAGAGCGGCCAGTGGAGTGCTACTTCTGGGCACTTGGTGTTTTCTATGAGCCGCAGTATGCCAAGGCACGGATGATGTTTGCAAAAATTATCAAGATATTTTCCTTTTTTGACGATACATATGATTCTTATGGCACCTTGGAAGAGCTTCACCTGTTTAACCAGGCAGTCCAAAGGTAAATTATTGTAAAATTTTGTTGAGGTGGTTATACATTAGGTTTAGATGGCTGTACGATAACCTGTAAAACAAATTAGCAAACCCTAAATTAATGCTGTCTATATATATGGACATACTGTAGTTATTTATATTAGTCGTCAATTTTTTGAACATACACATGAAGTAAAATTAAAATACACAAACTTTTTGGCCCAATAACTAGTTCTATATTAACATTCTTTTCGTTGTTTTAACTTTCTGGCATTCTAATTAATGCTACAATATATTTCTCAATAATATATAGTTGGGATGAAGAAGCTTCGGCACGCATAGGTAAGTGCTTCGGGTATGTGATGTCCCTTCTTTCCAAGACACTGGAAGAATGTTTGACTGACGGCGCGTCACCGTTGGGAATTGACTGCACTAAGGAGACTGTAAGTGATGGCTATCCCTGACTGTCACCGTTAAGAATCACCTTTGGTGAATATTTTCCTGACGATTACCGGTGAGACAATTGTGATTTTCTGGACCAGCCAGGTGCGAGTGCTTATGCGTGGCAGCGTTGTGCCTTAATCAGCTTATTCATGATGGGCTTTGTGAATCTTAATTAGCGAGTTTACTTTTTTAATTTTTCAATAATTAAAACCAGAAATTAGAACTTCCATGCATCCACACTACTGTTTGACTCATGCACAATTAATTGCGGATATTTCATGCAAATATTGTGGCATACAAATTACTTTCTGTGGAAATAACACTATATTTCTTACCCAATGCAGATCAAGGAGTTGAGCAGATGCATGTTACAAGAGGTCACTTGGAGAGAGGAGGGACATGTGCCACCTGTACTGGACCATCTCAAGGTCACTGCAATATCCACGTTCTACTGGGCATTGGCATTGGTATCATTTGCAGGAATGGGCGCAAGCGATGACGTTTTTACCTGGGCAATCTCGTTTCCAAAAATTATAGAGAATGCAGCAATGATATCACGCCTAATGGATGACATTTCTGGGCATGAGGTGACACATATAACTGTACTATATATACACATTAATTAAGTAGCTAGTTTGATGTCCTTAATTATTCTTTTGATAGTGTGAGAAAGAGAGAAGTAACGTCCCTACTGCCACTGATTGCTACGTGAAAGAGCATGGCGTGACGGTCGAACGAGCAAAGGAAGCGCTATCCTGCCTTGTAGATGAGCAGTGGAAGAGCATCAACCAGGAGTTTCTCAGCAACACCATGATACCCGTGCCATTGCTGACTCGTGTAATAAACCTTGCACGGGTCATGGAAAGCCTTTACAAGAAGATGGACGGTTACACACACTGCTCAGGAATAATTGGCTCCATAGGCGAAGTGCTGGATCAATGCGTATACCATTAAGCATGTGTGTTAGTACAACACATACGCTCTTTATATATATGGCGACATATTTGCTGAAAATATGATCTACGGCCAAAATTCGATTTTCACCCAACTTAACAGCTTCAAAAAGTTCTCAAACAATTACCATATGTTTAGAACTTTTCGAAACTTCTAAGTTTACTGAAAATCAAAATTTCCAAATTTTCATCATATTTGCATTTTCACCCAATACGCCCCACGTATAGTACCTAGTATCATCATGTGTTGAAAGCCATGTGCTATATGTATATATACATGTATGTATGTACTGCACACACGTGTAATAAACCTTTCGCTTGTTGCAAGCTCGAGAATAAAAAGCGCGACAGTAAATTAAGCACAGCTAAATCTTTTACGTACGGAACAAAAAGCTGGCCTGGGTTTAAAGCAACATAATGTCAATTAATTCTCTAGTCCTTTCTCGTGCAGGTACGCACAACAAAAACATTGCTCCCAGCTTGAAAGTAAAAATTTTTGCCCAGCGTGAACATTCCAACTGAAAGAAGCGCTTTCAAACAAGTGTACTTTTTAAAGAAAACGGATCTTTTTAAAAAAAAATAGTAGAAGAACTATTAGGTTAATGGTTGTACCTCAGTCAGATTTCATACGAATTCGAAGTTATTATTTTGCCGGCAAAGTAATATATCAGGTCATCTTCAAAAAGAGGGTTCCCGTCCACGCACGTTGGTCTTTACGGCCACCTCCAGGTGTTATTCATCGATCCTACAGTATAAGAGCACAGAAGTTTGTACCAGCTGTTAGGCCAAAGCCCAAATGATCGAGTTAATCAATCAATTAATTTCCTAGAGATAGTCGGATTCTGGTTATCATGTTAATAAATTGATTGACTATTTCACACGAAACACGTGGTTGAGTGTAAATTTTGTTACAGCGATGGTTACTGAAAACACTGGATTGATTATTTCACATTTAACAAGTGGTTGAGTGTAAACACACGTAAAGACTTGATAGAAGGCTGACACGACACCACAGTTTTCTTTTGGCCGTGACTTTGGTCATGTGCGTTGCTTAATTTAATTTCTTTCCTGACGTCCAGACCCTAGCGTGGAATAAAAGAGGGTCTCATATGTATATCATACTAGTTTCATAATCAGTGACTAATACGCATATTCACAATATTGTTATCGTATCCATATAACATATCATAGATCATATGTATACATGAGAATAATTATCCTTATAACAAAAGGGCCTTTGGCCAAATAAAATACAGTGAAAAGTAGTAGAATAAAAGTCAAGCCTAGTGGTATACCTCGACCCAAGATATCCACAAGCAACCGACAAGCACTACTATAGAAAGGCTTATATTAGATGCCTCAACACAGACGGTTAGGAAAAACCGTCTGTGATAAAGAACATCACTGATGGTTCTATAGTGAAACCGTCAGTGAGATAATCACAGACGGTACTCATCATGAACCGTCAGTGATATACATCAATATCACAGACGATACTCTTCATGAATCGTCTATAATATGACCTCCGACCACTATATAAACATACCGATAAAGGTTCGTACCGCAGACCCATGTGTTTCATCTCCCGCAGACCCTAGGCCCCCGGCGGTCCTCCTCCTAGGCGACCTCCTCCCCGGTGAAGGCCTCCATAGCATCCTCCTCTCCGGCTACCTTCTCCTCGAGCGGCATCCTCCTCCCCGGCATCCGTGAGGGCGACTACAGCCATCCCTTGTGCCCGAGGCTGTGGAGGCGACGACCACCTTCCCGGCCGCGAGCATCCTCCTCCCCGTCGGCTACTTCTCCTCCTCCTCCCCACCGAACTCCTCCTCAGTGAGTACCCTATTGTAAGGCCCCCATTTTTGATAACGAATATCAATAATGGGTACTATGTGCATACAGTACTAGTCCCATGATCAGTAGCTAGTACGCACAAACGCAAATTGATATCACTGTCATACATAAGCTTTATTACACAGCGGAAGTAAGGTTACATAATATTTTTACAATACCAAAAGTAAAACAACAGTGGAGATAACTTCTTGTAGTATGCCATTTTAACCCATTGTCCCACAGGCAACTGACAAGGTAAAGCCTTAGAAAAATTCATCGTTAAATTCCTCGAATCCTTCGTCAACATATGAGTCGTCGGGGTAATTTGATTCTTCACCTAAAATAAACATCAACATAGGCAAGTTGAGTACTTACGTACTCGCAAGACTTTTGCAAATCCTATAATACATGCAGGTCATTTCAATGGAAGGCTATTATGGTTAATTTTGCATAAAGCCAGTTTGAATGGTAAATACAGAATAATAAATTGTAATAAAATTTGCTTAAAAGCATATTAGATAAAATGATAGTATGTAAATGCGAGTAAATGAAATTTCGAACCAGGGTAAAATGACCATATCCAAAACCAGTTCTACTGACAAACAGTAGAGTTCACCGACACACGGTAGAAACCAGATTTTATGAAAATACACAAAACTGCTAACTATGTGATGACTTTACCAAGTGCCCATTACCGCGGGTGCGGCTAATCGATTAGTTTTACACTCTGCAGAGGTATACAGCTTTCCTCACAAGACATGAATGACTCTTTGAGCAATCGATATTTGCACACTGCCTTTGGTGTGCCGCCGAGAGTCATGTTATAACTGTTACATTATGTGATCCTAACTTTGCACCAGCACGGTGACGATAAACCCATTCTGTGGCGGAAGGACTCAGAGCATAGAAATGATGGAACTCCCCACAGTATGGCGTACACTATTATATTGATAGACGTTTATTCCATGATCACCTCGGTGTGGACGTCCCGTCGAGCAATTCATTAAGAAACAGCTCGTACTACTTCGGCCTTCCAAGTGCAAAGCCAGTTTTTAAATAACTTAATAAGTTAGAGCTGTCCCATACCAGTACTTGTGGTTGTATGATAATTATTGGTCTGAAAACAACCCATAGTTCGGTCCTTAACTCGACATGGGCAATAATCTCCCCCTACACTACGTGCAAAGACATGCACTCCCGGCTATTGCCAATAATTGCCCGCATCTAAACCATAGTTTTATTTTCATTTTCCAACCAAAATATCAACCATAAGAAAGGTCATACCCATTTAATGTCATATCCAATATTTTTAACCATGTCACAGTTTTATATTGCTTTAAGCACGGCTAAGCATAACACTAAGTATAAGTGACCCATATTGACATCAATAATGTCTATGTTATTCTAGGGTTATCAAGGTTCACAAATCCATACTTATCAAGGAAGTTCTATGTAGCTACAGGTACCATTTCCAATACTTATAATATAGCAGACATTAATAAAATAAAGTATGCAGAAAAATATTTAATGAAAACATTTATAAAGCTGGGATCAATATGATCAAAGGGGTGCTTGCCTTGTTGATTCTCCTCGACGTCGAATTCCTGATCGGCGATTATATCAGATTCGTCGGGTTCTACACGTCGTATGGCAACACATAACAAATACCAAAATTTCAATAGGGCCAAAAGAAATCAGATGGAAATATTCAAATAAAATAATTTCACAATTCAGAAGTGGCTGCAAGCATTATTTGTTCTTATTTGCAATTTAAAAGATTTAATCATCTTGAATCATTATAGCACCATTTAATTACTTATTTAACAACTCAAATTTTCCTTATTACAACACTAAGTATTTTTACATATTCAAGTTCCTGAGGTTACAAGGAGTCTAAGAAAATTTATGTTACTAAATTTGGTGGTCATTTCTAAAAATTCCTTGTATGACTTGTTTCTACCTTTTTACTTAAATTTGAATTAAAAATTTAAATAAAATTTAATTTTGGAATATTTTTGCATATTCTAAATCTACATGATTTTATATGAATTTATAAATTTATTTATTATAATTTTGATAGATGGTTCAAAAGATATTCAAGTTTGAATATTCTAGGTTTTGAAAAATAATAAAAATTGGAAATATGCCGAAAATAGAAAGTACGCTTTCGCGAGGAAAACGTGCTTTCCTTTTTCGGGTTGCGTCGTGTTGAGGCGCTGATAGCTGGGGCCCAGACGGTAGTGGCTTGCGCCACGCGCGTGCGACCGACACGCGGGCCCGCGCGGCTGCGCTTCGCATGTGTCTAACGGGCGGGGTCCGCACGGTAGTGACATGGCACAGCGTGAGCAACTGACAAGCGGGACCCACCTGGCAGCGACTCCGGGCAGCGGAGAAGATTGCGAAGCTCGCCGGCGGCGAAGCATCGCCGGAGGTGGCGAATGGGTTCCACCACGAGCATCACCGAGCCCATGCGCACCCAGGGGAGGTCTCACGACGGCCGGAGGTGGCCGGGAAGGGGGGTGCCATCCGGGGTGCGGCGGCGGATGCGGGCAAAGCTCGCTGATGGCGATTCACCGCCGGAGAGAAGGAATGGGTTCCACCCAAGGCTTCAACGTGCTAAGGCGCACACGGAGGATGTCTAAGTTTGGCCGCGGGTGCTCTGCGACGGTGCCATGGCCGAGCTGCGATTCTAAAAAATGAGGCTTTCTCGAGCTTCATATTCACCAAAACGAGCATCAGTGAGTCTCAAGGAGTCGATTTTTGGCTTTCATTTGAAGAAATAGGTATCGGAGAGGGTTCTCACCGTGCGGATGCGGCGGCGGACGGAGGGGCTTGTCGCGGAAGCTAGCCGGGGAAGAAGAGCTTCAGCCGAAGGCGTAGAGGAGTCCCAGACGATGCGAGGAGGCTTCAGCTCAGGTGGTTTGGGTCGAAAAGGGTTGAAGCAGCGAAATGGTTGATTTTCCTGTTTCTCGATTTTTGCCGGACTCGGGGAAGACGAGCAGTAATCACGGTGGAGTGAGGCAACCAGGGAAAAGAGTGGCTGGCTGCGATGACAGGCGATGCTTATATAGGGTCGCGGAGTCGGTTCGGCGCAAGGCGGTTCGACGGCTGCGCTGGCGGTCAGGGGCTAGGTGGAGTCGGCGTGAGAGAGAGCAGAGAGGAGGAGAACGCGCGGGAGAGAGGCTGGCATGTGGGGGCGAGGTGGTAGTGACTGGCACACGAGCTGGCTGGCTGCCTGGCCGGGCCCACTTGTCAGCGAGAGAAACGAGAGAACTCGGGTGAAGGCTCTGGACAAAACGGGATAAAGACAGGGATTTTGATGGTCAAACCAACTCAAGATTTTATAAACATTTTACCATGGGTTAGCCTGTTAGTTACCAGCTTCCAGTAAAAATTTCAAATTTTTATGCTTTTGGTAGAATTTTAAATAATTCTGACAATGGAGCTTCTCCATTTCGGTTTTTCATTTTATTTACAACTGAAATTAAGTTAATATTTTGCAAAACTTTTTATGAGATTTTGAATTGGTATTTTATACCTTCTGTAAAATTTCAGATTTTATTTCTTTATATTTGATTTTTAATAATTCTGACATTACTATTTTCCAATTTATTTCTTCACGGTTTTCGAATTTTCAAAATTATAAAATTATTCATTAATTTTTTGATATTTTTACAGGAGATAGGAACTGTGCTAATGTCAGCAGGGTAAAAATCTTGACTCAGGATAACTTCCTGAGAATTCTACAAAATTCTTTTACTGTCTGCCCTGATTTTTCTTTTACAGAATTGGTTTTAATTAAGTTATATTTTAATTTATCTAGGTCTTCCACCAACTTAATATGGCTTTGGAGAGCCCTAAGATTTTTGTTATGACTTTGTTAGATTTTTGTTGACTTGGCATTTTTACTTTTTACTTTTACCATATTAGTATACCCTTTAATCCGATTTCTTTTATTAAGGAAAAGCCAAAAGAATGTCCAATAATTCCAGAAAATTCAGAAACAATACACAAAATACTTTTAATTTTTACTTTTCTTTATTTTATTAATTTTGAGGTTGTTACAAATCTACCCCCTTACAAAAATCTCGTCCCCGAGATTTGGAGTTGATTAAAAGAAATCGGGGAACTCTTGTCGAAGATGATCTTCTCTTTCCCATGTGGCTTCATTTTCCGTATGATTACTCCATTGGGCTTTTAATATCTTGTTGGTCTTGTTCCTCATCTGGCGTTCTGCTTCCTCCAAAATGCGAATTGGATGCTCCCGATAGGATAGATCCAACTGAAGATCAATGCTTTCCAAGTTGGCGAGGTCGGAGGGAACACGGAGACACTTCTTAAGATGAGATACATGGAAGACGTTATGAACGTCAGATAGCTGAGGTGGCAATTCCAGCTTATATACCATCTCACCCATTTTCCCGAGGATTTGATATGGTCCAATGAATCGAGGGGCTAACTTTCCACGGATTTGAAATCGACAAACTCCACGCAGAGGCGAGACTTTAAGATAGACATGATCACCAACTTCAAAACTGAGTTCACGTCGATGATTGTCGGCGTAACTCTTTTGGCGAGATTGAGCTTCTTTAAGTCGGCTTCTGATTATGTCTACTTGCTCTTGAGCTTCTTGAATAAGATCGGGGCCAAAGAATTTCCTTTCTCCAACTTCAGACCAGAAAAGAGGGGTTCTGCATTTTCTTCCATAAAGCGCTTCAAAAGGCGATATTTGAAGGCTCGATTGGAAACTGTTGTTATAAGAGAATTTAGCAAAGGCCAAACTTTTCTCCCAATTAGAGCCGTAGGATAACACACAGGCTCTTAACATGTCTTCCAAAATTTGATTGGTCCTTTTCGTTTGTCCATCTGTCTGAGGATGATAAGCTGTACTGAAGTTTAGCTTAGTACCCAGAAGACGGTGCAAACTTTCCCAGAATCGAGAAGTAAACTGGGAACCTCGGTCAGACACAATGGTCTTTGGGACACCATGAAGACGAACAATACTCTCCAGATATAATTCGGTGAGCTTATCTTTAGAATGAGTAGTCTTGATCGGAATAAAGTGAGCCACTTTAGTTAAGCGGTCAACGATTACCCATATGGAATCATGTCCCTTCATAGTCCTTGGCAAACCAGTAATAAAGTCCATGCTGACGTCTTCCCATTTCCACTCCGGGATTTCCAAAGGTTGGAGAAGTCCAGCGGGACGTTGATGTTTAGCTTTGACACGCTGACATACATCACAGATTGCGACATATGCTGCAATATCCTTTTTCAAACCGGGCCACCAATATTCCCATCGGAGGTCTTGATACATCTTTGTACTCCCAGGGTGAATTGAGAGGGGAGACTCCTGGGCTTCTTTGAGGATCAAAACTTTCAATTCAGGATCATTAGGAACATAGATTCAATTTTCGAACATTAGCACTTCATCCGGACTTTCATGAAATTTGGATTCAATTCCTTGCTTCAACTCTTGACGAATTTTGATAATGGCTTCTTCTTTGAGTTGAGCGGCTTTAATTTGGGACTTAAGGGTTGGTTGCACCTCTAGTGCAACCAAATAACCTTTTTCGACGATTCCCAAATTAAGCTTTTGGAATTCTTTTATAAGATCTGATTGACTGGTAAAAGATGAAACAGAAAGACAATGAAGTTTTCGACTCAGAGCATCAGCTACGACATTAGCTTTACCTAGATGGTATTGAATGCTAAGGTCGTAGTCTTTTATCAACTCTATCCATCTTTGTTGTCTTAGATTTAGATCGGGCTGAGAAAAGAAATATTTTAGACTCTTGTGATCTGTGAAAACGTTGCACTTGTTTCCAATAAGGTAATGACGCCAAATTTTTAGAGCGTGCACCAACGCAACTAATTCCAGATCATGAGTTGGATAATTGAGTTCATAACTGACGGGAGGCGTAAGCTACGACTTTTCTTTCTTGCATAAGAACACATCCAAGCCCATTTTGAGATGCATCACAATAGACATCGAAGCTTTTATGGACATCGGGTAACACCAGCACAGGTGCTGTTGTTAACCTTTTCTTTAATTCCTGAAAGCTTTCTTCGTATTCAGGTGTCCATTCAAACTTCTTTTCTTTTTTTAGCAGCTGGGTCAAAGGTCGGGCGATTTTGGAAAAATTCTCAATAAAGCGGCGATAATATCCCGCTAAACCAAGAAAACTTTGAATTTTGGGGACAGATTGAGGGGCTTCCCAGTCTAGACT
Source organism: Otatea glauca (assembly GCA_036346275.1). Lineage (NCBI taxonomy): Eukaryota > Viridiplantae > Streptophyta > Magnoliopsida > Poales > Poaceae > Otatea > Otatea glauca. Next base: position 55,552,468 of record CM070718.1, on the reverse strand, counting down.
AGCTTTGATTTTACTGGGGTCGACTGAGATACCACCCTTGGAAAGGACATGACCAAGGAAAGCAACTTCCTTCAATCCAAATTCACATTTTTCGAATTTGGCAAAAAGCTTATGCTCTCGAAGCTTCTTCAGCACCATACGCAAATGCTGCTCATGCTCTTCTTCGGATTTAGAATAGATAAGAATATCATCGATGAATACCACTATGAACTTATCCAAATATTCCATAAAACCTTTATTTATGAGGCACATGAAATTAGCAGGAGCATTTGTAAGTCCGAAGGATGTTACAGTATATTCATATAACCCGTAACGAGTGGTAAAGGCAGTTTTTGGAATATCTTCTGGTCTGATCTTCAATTGATAGTACCCATGACTTAAATCAATCTTACAAAAGATTTGAGCACCAGTCAATTGATCGAACAGATCATCGATACGAGGAAGAGGGTACTTGTTCTTAATTGTGACATCATTCAAGGCACGATAGTCCACGCACATGCGTATACCACCATCCTTTTTAGGCACAAAAAGAACTGGACTACCCCAGTGAGAAGAGCTAGGTCGAATAAAGCCTCTTCTTAATTGCTCTTGAATTTGCTTCTTTAGTTCGACTAACTCATCCGAGGGCATACGATAAGGGCGCTTGGATATTGGCGCTGATCCAGGAACAAGGTTTATGACAAACTCCATGTCTCTATCTGGAGGCAGGCCTGGCAATTCATTTGGGAAAACATGAGGATACTCAGAGACAATTGGAATTTGGCTAAGCTCTTTTGCTATGGCTGAACAAAGAGAAGATTGAGATTTTGAGGAACTTTGAATGGAGGAGAAATGAACTAGAATTCCTTCAGGGCTAACCAAAGAAATGTATTGATTGGCACAGTCTATGCATCCTTTGTACTTAAACAACCAATCCATACCAAGAATTACTTCTAACCCTGAGGTTTCTATAAGAATAAGGTCAGCATGAAACATTACTCCATTTATTTCAATGCTAACCCTAGGTCACATTTTAACTGAATTCATGATTGATCTAGGGGAATAGATTGTCATTTTTGCGGAAAGAAGATCAATTTCTAAATCATTTTGATCGGCAAATCTCTTGGAAATAAATGAGTGCGATGCTCCAGAATCAAACAATACCAAAGTAGGTACTGAGTGTACAGGGAACATACCCAGTACCACATCAGGTGCCTCGCTTGCTTCTTCGGCGGTCACATGATGAAGACGACCGCTGCTCGCACTTCGATTAGGAACTGTAGATGGCCTAGAAACTTGAGAACTTCCAGCTCCTTGAGGTCGGCCTGGAGGTCGCTGAAGAACCCCTTGCGACGGCTGATGACTTGAAGCTTGACCTCTTTTTGGGCAGGCATTAGCATAATGTCCACGCTCTTTACAATGATAACATGTCACACCAGCCGCTTGGCTCTGAACTCCAGCAGTCCTTCCTTCATTATTGCCCGAGGGACGAACAGAAGGTTGCTGAGGCCGAGAAATCTGAACTTGCCACCTCCGCTGCTGCTGACGAGGCGGGGGAGATCGAACATTGGTTGGCGGACCAACGCGTGGCCTCGACAAATTTGGATTGGCAGCTTTCCGCGCTATCCACTTCCTTTTACGACTTTCCACCACATCCCGTGAACTATGCTCGGCTATAATAGCCTTGTCCACAAGCGTTTGAAAGTCAGAAAAGTCATGAATAACCAAAAGATGCTTGATTTCATTATTTAGATTATCCCGAAAACGCTCAAACTTTCTTGCTTCCGAGGTAACCTCTGATGACGCGTATCGAGCGAGATAATTAAGGCGAGGAAGATACTCCATCACTGACATATTTCCTTGACGTAAATCAAGGAATTCCCGTCTCTTTAGATTCACCAGACTGGATGGAATATGCGTCTTCCGGAAGGCTTCCTTAAAGGTGTCCGAAGTAATTTCCTGGTCTTGGGGCCTGATTGCTTGAAAATTCTCCCACCATACTGCAGCTGCTCCCTGAAGCTGGTACGACCCATACAGAACTTTTTCATGATCATTGCACTGGGCAATGGTCAATTTACTTCCGATGGATCGTAACCAATCATCAGCATCCAGAGGATCCGATGATGAAGAGAAGGTCGGGGGCCGAGTCTTCAAAAATTCTCCCAATTTAGCGTAAGGACCCAAATCCACTGATTCGAACCCACTGTGTTTACCGCACTAGTCCCAGGATCAACGCTAGTGCACACAGCTCAACATTGGTACATATCACATCATACTCAACGATAATAGAATAATAGTTCATTCATTGATATACCTAAATGTATGATCATATGACCAACTTACATTATTAAGCCACGCAGGGAAAGACTGAAAATATAAACTAATAGTTATGCAGCGGAAAGTAGAAAACGTAGATAGCTCATCAGTTCACCACAGGCAACCGACAAGGCTCGGACCCTAATGACTTGCGTTCTCTTGGACTTCCTCTTCCAACACAGGTGTAGATTCTTCAACTGTTGATTATTGTTGTTGGCAAGGGTGAGTACTTAAGCACTCAACAAGTTGTGCACAGAATGCAATTCTATGTATCTATATGTAAGGCTTATTCCAATGGATAGGCTGTCATGGCTATTTTGCAATAATCAGCATTTATGAATAAATACAATAAATAGATTGTAAAGACTGTAAAACAAATAACAATAGTAAGTAAATTCAGTATTTGTCAAGTAAACCAAGTTTCCAATCCTAAGTCAAATTCCATCTTCCATATGGCATTCCGCCATCCCAACCAGTTGTCCAGTTAATTAAACTAACCCTTAACTGTAATTCCCGAGCATTGCTCAATACCGCAAGCACGGCTATCCGAATAGTTTCACACTCTGCAGAGGTTATGCACTTTACCCACGCGATACAACCAAACACCACCAAGGCGAGTGATTATAACAAAGCCTTTACAATGCGCTGGCTTAACCCGATACTACCCGCTAAGGTTTCAACACTGGTGGGACTGGTTACCACATCCAGGGCCCCCCTCTTGCGCCATGTGAATTACTCCATAACTCGGGAACTCACACCGACCACGATAGTACCAAAATTAAGACATTGCAAATTACTCAGTTAGGCTGGCCCATACCAGACATGTGGTTGCATGATGACTCAGGTCAAAGGCTTGCAAGGTTAAGTCCTTAGTGTGATCAAGGCAACACATCCACATACCCTCTGCCATCGGGCCTACCTTGGCATACTCGCCCCTTGTCATTTGCCCCAATCTAAGTAATTATCACCCAGTTGATTACCAAGCACCACGTACTATCAACAATTCAACATCATTGCGTGACATGACTCGCCACAACAACTCAATCTCATCGTGTGATCCCACATGACACACAAGTTCATAACATTGTTCCATATTCCATTAATCAAGATTAATTATCAATGATTCTGACACATGTGACGACGTGGCATGGCTAAGCAATTAATACGGACTAATCCTCCAATGTTGATTATAATTATTAACCAACTATATTTAACCAATCTAGGGCGACAATGGATCATGGCATACAATGACAAGGTAGGGTATAGATCAATCTGGTATATTAGCTAAGCCCAATCTAATTTGAAACAATTGTATACTTGAAATATATGCAATAGGGTAAAACAAATATAGCAATTTTATAAACATGGGTTCAACATGATCAAAGCACAACTTGCCTTGGAATAGGTCCTGATCTGGTTCTGGAACTTGCTCTTGAGTTGCTGGGTCTTCCTCCAAAGCGTCGCACAATTCAACGTCTACGCGTACCGAAGAAGAAAAGCAAATAAATACCAAAACAAAGAGCAATTGAACTCAAAAAATCAAATAAAATTCACGATTAAATATATCTCAAATTTACAAATTTTTAGAAATTTGAATCACTCAAATCCGAGTTAAATTACAAAAGATATAGCCTTTTGAAGTTTGAAATAAATACTGAAATTGCTAAAATCAGAAAATCGGAATTAACAGATTTATTTTTATTCTAAAAAAGCGATTTATGACGTCAGCGTGACGTCAGCCCTGGTCCGAAGCGCTCTGGTGCTGACACGTGCCCCCCTCGGTCCATGGACTGCGTCCATGATTCCTCGGGTTCACGGTGGATCCGGTCCACCGGTCGAGCTCTCGACGCGTGGGCCCGCGTCTCGGTACCCCGGATCGACACGCCGCTGCTTGCGACACGCCACGCCCGGCGCCATGTCATCGCCCACTCCGAGCCGGGCCTCCACGTGGGTGACACGCGCGACGAACCAGCAAGCCACGTCGACGGCGGTGGTGCGGGAACCTACGGTCATCGGCGGCGAGGTTGGACAGTACCTTCGGGCACGCTTCAACGTGGCGAAACTGATGACGCGGTCAGATGCTCCACTGGACCACCGAAACATCGGCGACGAGGACTTCTTCACTGGCGGCGGCGGCTTCCTCGGTGATCTTCCTCCCTGGCGCTACTCCGGCAGATCTGACGCGCGCACGAGGTGCTCCGGGTGAAGGCGAAACGGCTGGGGCGGTCTCGGACCTTGGGGTGGCTCAACGACGGCGAATCGACGATTCTTCGGTGCGGCGGCGCTCGGCAAATCTTCACGAAATCACAACGAATCGGCAGCGCTCTCACGGGCTAAACCTAGGGTTTCGGTTGCTTGGGGTATTGCGCAGCCCGTGCTCGCCTTTTATAACGCTAGGGCGTTTGCTTTGTTCGATTGCTCGCATGAGTCCACGGCGAACACGGGAAGGAATCCGGCACGGACACGCGAAGAAGATGACCGGATCGGCGACACGTGGCAAATCCGACGGCGACGATAGAACAAAAGTCCCAAACCGATACGCTTTGCGCTCATCCCTCCGATCTGGATCCAACGGCTGGGATTAAACTTCCAGAAGACGGGCTGAGCGGCCCACGCCATTCCGTTCACTCCCGCACAGGAAATGGGCCAAGCCCACTACTGTTCATGCCGATTTTAAAAGGTTTTCCATTTAAAATAATTGCTGAAATTCATTTAATTTGTTTTAGGCAAATAAATTATCAGGAAAAATCCCAGAAAAATCTCAAAAATACTTTGAGACATTCTGGACTCCAACAAAATATTTTTGGCAAAACTTTATTTTAACTTTGCACAGATTTAAATAAATTTGAGCAAAAGGGTAATAAACTTAATTTAAAATTAATTCAGATAAATCCAGAAAAATCCAAATAAATTCCAGAAAATCATAAATGCACATTTAAGCAATAAAATCATATTTAGGCCAAAATTTGGGATGTTACAAACCTCCCCCCCTTAACAGAATCTCGACCCGAGATTCAGGGCTAACTAGAGAATAGGTTCGGAAATTCTGACTTCAAATCTTCTTCTCGCTCCCAAGTTGCTTCACTTTCAGAATGATTGCTCCATTGAACTCGCAAAAACGAATAGACTTGTTTCGGTCTTACGCCCATAACATCCAAAATTACGATCGGTTGCTCTTTGTAAGTCAAATCTTCTTGCAACTCTATTGCCTCCAACGGGGTTTGTTCTGCTGGCACTCTGAGACACTTCTTAAGCTGTGACACATGGAATACATCATGCACTCCTGCCAAGGACTGAGGCAACTCCAGCTGATAAGCTACTTCTCCTCGACGGCTCAGAATCTTGAACGGACCAATATATCTTGGTGCAAGCTTCCCTTTAACGTGAAATCTTTTAACGCCCTTAAGAGGGGTAACCCTGAGATACACATGATCTTCTGGTTCAAAACTCAAATCTCGACGACGGTTATCTGCGTAGCTTTTCTGTCTTGACTGTGCTATCTTCAACCTTTCTCTGATCATTGCGACTTGATTTTCGGCTTCCTCGAGAATATCTGGCCCAAAAACCAAACGTTCTCCTGTTTCGTTCCAATTCAACGGAGTACGACAGGCACGTCCATACAACGCCTCAAATGGTGACATCTGCAAGCTAGCTTGATAGCTATTGTTGTAACTGAACTCTGCATATGGCAAACACTTATCCCACGACGTAGTATAAGCTAAAGCACAAGCTCTCAACATATCCTCTAAAATCTGATTTACTCTTTCATCGACCATCATCTCGGGTGATATGTCATCTTGAAATTCAGACGAGTTCCCATGGCTTCGTGCAACTTGTTCCAAAACCTTGAGGTGAATTGGGTACCTCTGTCCGACACAATCTTCTTGGGCACTCCATGCAAGCATACAATCCTTAACATATACAACTCTGCAAAACAATCTCCCGAGTAAGTGGTCTTTACTGGGATAAAATGAGCTACTTTGGTCAAGCGATCCACAATGACCCAAATGGAATCGTAACCTCTCTGAGTCTTAGGTAAACCGGTGATAAAATCCATTTCGATTTCCTCCCACTTTCATTCCGGAATTTTCAACGGCTGCAACAAACCAGCTGGTCTCTGATGCATGGCTTTTACTCTCTAACATACGTCACATAAAGCAACATGCTCAGCTACTTCACGCTTCATATTAGGCCACCAAAATCTCTCTTTCAAATCTTGATACATCTTAGCACTTCCTGGATGAATCGAGTACTTCGAATCGTGAGCTTCCTCAAGAATCAGCTCTTTTAATTCCTTTTTATCCGGCACACAAATCCGGCCTTTGAAGAACATGGTTCCTTGCTCGTCTAGAGTGAAATCTACGGCTAGGCCTTCTTCCTTTTTAGCCTTAATCTTAGAAATTTTATCGTCATCCTTCTGGCCTTCACTAATCTGATCCTCCAGTGTTGGCCTCACTTCTAGTGCAGCTACCATTCCTTGCGGTACGACTTCCAACCTTAGTTTCTGAAATTCCTTGCATAGTTCTGGTTGATCCTCCATTGTTAGCGTATTTGCGCTATGGCTCTTTCGACTCAGAGCATCTGCTACCACATTGGCTTTCGGGATGATAATGAATTCCCACATTATAATCCTTAATTAGCTCTAGCAGTCTTCGTTGTCTCATATTCAGATCTGCTTGAGTGAATATGTATTTCAGGCTCTTATGGTCTGTATATATCTCACATCTATTTCCTATGAGATAATGACGCCATATCTTTAAAGCAAGCACTACGGCAGCTAACTCCAAATCATGCGTTGGGTAATTCACTTCATGCGGTCTCAACTGTCTCGACGCATAAGCTACGACTTTGCCTTCTTGCATTAACACGCACCCTACGCCTTGCTTTGAAGCATCGCAATAAATATCAAATCATTTCTGCACATCTGGCAACACTAATACTGGGGCTGTTGTTAAACGCTTCTTTAATTCCATGAAACTTTTCTCGCACTCTGGCGTCCATGCAAACTTCTTTTCTTTCTTCAACAACTGCGTAAGGGGTTTAGCAATTGTCGAGAATCCTTCTATGAACCGACGGTAATATCCCGCCATTCCCAGAAAACTACGGATCTGGGTAACAGACTTCGGTTGCTCCCAGTGTAACACTGCGTCCACTTTGCTTGGGTCGACTGCAACTCCTTTAGTAGTCATTACATGACCAAGAAATTCAACTTTTTCCTTCCAAAATTCACACTTGCTAAACTTAGCGTACAGCTGATGTTCTCGCAGCCTCTCCAAAACCATCCTCAAATGTTCTGCATGTTCTTCCTCTGTCTTCGAGTAAACCAAGATATCGTCTATGAAGACTACAACAAACTTATCCAAATATTCCATGAAAACCTTATTCATCATGTTCATGAAATATGCCGGGGCATTTGTCAATCCAAATGACATGACTGTAAACTCATAATGTCCATATCGCGTAGAAAACGCAGTTTTAGGCACATCCTCCGCTCGGATCTTCAACTGATGGTATCCCGAACGAAGGTCTATCTTGGAGAAAACTCCAGCTCCTCTTAACTGGTCAAATAAGTCATCGATCCTGGGCAACGGATACTTATTATTGATCGTTACTTCATTAAGTGCACGATAATCGATGCACATTCTGAGACTTCCATCCTTCTTACGAACAAACAAAACTGGTGCTCCCCATGGTGATGAACTAGGTCTAATGAAACCTTTATCTTTCAGTTCCTCAATCTGCTTTTTCATTTCCACTAACTCGTCGGTAGGCATCCGATATGGTCTTTTTGATATCGGTGCTGTACCCGGTGCTAACTCGATAACGAACTCGATGTCGCAGTCTGGCGGCAGTCCTGGTAAATCTTCTGGAAACACGTCCGGGTATTCTCTGACTACTGGCACATCTTTCATGCTGATGGCTTTCACACTGTTGACCACTAACTGCCTATCTCGAACTGTGGTCGCTTGAAATTCTACCTTTTTGCTACTAGGGCCTTCCAAAGTTACGATCCTTCGGCCATAATCCAAAACAGCCTTATGCTTAGACAGCCAATCCATTCCAAGGATGATGTCTAGGGATTGCGCATCTATCAAGATAAGATTCGCTAGAAATTCTATCCCATCCATAAGCAACTTAGCTCCCAAACACCCAAGGATAGATCTAAGCTCAGATCCTGGGGCTTGGACTAAGAGTACACACTTAAGATTCACCACTTTAAATCCATTCTTGGTTGCAAAACTTTGAGAAACAAACGAATGCGAAGCTCGTAATCAAACAAAGCAGTAGTGCAGTCGAGTTAGCCAGAACATACCCAAGACGACGCGTCGTAGCTTCACGAGCTCCATCTGCGGTGATGTGGTTGATCCTCCCACGCACTGTTGATTGCGGTGTTGCTCCAGCTTGACCTGGCGCACGATTTCCTCCTGAGGCTGGTGCTTTGGCAGGTGTTGTTCCCAGGTTGAAACGAATTGGTGTGATGCCTCCCTTCTGTGGACACCTATTGGAAAAGTGCCCTAGCTCATTGTATGTGTAGCATCTTTTTTGTCAGATGCGACTCCTCCTAGCGCATTGTTGCCTGTCTTTGGTGTCCGGAAGTTCGATCGGCAGGCGAGGTGCGAGGGTTGATGTCTTGTTCACGGTGGTGGTTGGAATCTAGCAAATTGTCTGTGGTGACATTCTCAAACGTAGATGGTTTGGACGCCCACCCGATTAGTCATTAAGCGCTACGATTCTCACCCGACTCTTTGCGCTTATCCTCTAGGATCAAAGCCTTATTCACTAGCTCTGAAAGTCCGGAAAATTGTGGGTAATCGATCGCACTTTGTAGTCTGAATTTAGTCCCTTCATGAAACGAGACTGCCTAGCCTTGTCCGTCACTACGTCTTCAGGGGCATAGCGAGCTAACTGGGTAAATTTGTTCAGGTACTCAGCCACTGATTGGCCTCCTTGCTTCAGAGCCCTGAACTCTTCCTTCTTAAGGTCCATCATTCCCTCCGGGACATGGTATTGGCGGAAAGCATTAGTAAACTCCTCCCAGGTGATCTCTTGTGGGGCTCCATGAGCGGCACAGTAATTTTCCCACCATTCTGCGGCGGTTCATTCAAGTTGATGAGAGGCATAGAGCACCTGTGAGACCCCGTTCTGATGAACAGGAACCTCCATGTGATTACTGTGCCATTCCCTGGATCAGTAGCTAGCACTCACATGTTTACAACAATTGGAATCACAACCATACAACAAATATTATTAAGCGGAAGCTATTACATAAAGAAACTCTTACAAATCAGAGAATAAGCAGCAAAAGAAGCAAAGTCTTGTAGTGTGCCCATCCAACACCCGCAGCAACCGACAAGGCATAATCCTAGAAAGATTCGACGAAGAAAAACCCGCAACTGCACATAAAAGAACCTTCAAGCTCGGCAACTTAACCACCTAAAAACCACATATAAGCAAGGGTGAGTACAATCGTACTCCGCAAGACTTGAGCAAAGCCTAATATATATGCAGGCCATTTCAAAGGAGGCTACTACAGTTCATTTGCATAAAGCGAAATTGACATTGTAAAACAAGTTATTTGCAAACGGAATTTGTAAAAGCATAATTGGTGATATGAAATAAGTAAAGCATAAGTAATATTCACAACCCATCGTGAATAACGAATAATCCAGAAATGGAATCCATCAATGTCGATCTTTTGACATGAAAACAAAAGCTGCTAAACAAGTTCCAAACCAAAACCCAATTTTGGAAAATACCAAAGCATTCTAACATTGGAATGACTTCACCAAGTGTCCTTGACCGTGGACACGGCTAATCGATTAGATTTACACTCTGCAGAGGTGTACAGCTTTACCCACAAGGAATGATCAACCTCTTTTGCCAGATCAGTTAACACACTTCCTTTGGTGTGTCGGCAAGGAGATCATCTGAGCCGTTACATTATCTAGATGTGGCTTTGAACCAGCCGGGACGCTTGACCCTTGCCATGGAAACAGAAACACTCACCCAAGACGTGGATCCTTTCACTTTACACCCAACACCACGTTTCATTCACGGCCAGCGTACACCGCTGCATTGGTATGTAGAAACCCCTACAGACAAACCAAACGGAATGCCCGTGCGAGACTCCGCCTTCCTTAGATGCAAAGCCACACCTAAACAACTTAATAGGTTAAGACTGTCCCATACCAGCCCTCGTGGTTGTACGAAATTCTTGGATCTATAGCGTCCCATTGCTCGGTCCTTAATCCGACACGGGCGATACTCCACCCTACACTACGTGCAAATCCTCTGCACCTCGGCTATTGCCAATAATCGCCGCATCAAAACCATAGTTTTATTTTGGGTTTTAATCAACATACCCATAACCAACACTTTATTTCCAACATTTTCCATTTCTTAAGAAACAAGTTTTGATCGATCATCATTCTCATTGTTCTAAAAGCATGGCTAAGCATGGATAAAAGTAATCGATATACCTGTATGACATTAAGTAATTGTCTAAGCTTAATCTATGGTTATCAAGGTTCACATATTGATACTTATCAAGGAAGTTTCACGAGACAAAAGGTATAACTACCAGTACCACAAAATAGCAATTTACAAAAAGTAAACGTATGCATAAAACATTTTAATAAACAATGCAAATTAAATTCTGGGATCAAGATGGTCAAAGGAGGGTGCTTGCCTTGCTCATATATCGTTTACGACGAAGACGCGATCGCAGAGCAGCGGAGGCAACGGCGGAGGAAGGGACGTCGAATTCTACACGTCGATTGATCGGAAAATAGCAAATAATAAACTTCAATAAAGGCTAAAAGAAGATGATGTAAAATCAAATAAAGATTCATTGCGAAAACAGAACACTTAGGGTTGAATTATTTACGACCTCATGATTTAGATACTTACAAATTCATATTCTTAATGGTTTTGAGATAACGAAACAGGTTTCTTTTATAGATTATCTTCTCTTGATTTACTTAATTCAAGAGGCTAAAATTATGAATTCTAATATTTATTACTTCGAATTATAGATGCTAAAATTATTTGGATTAAAAGAGTTGAAACACTAGTTAAGGTTACGCTAATAGCACTTGGCCTTAAGATTTGCATATGAAGGGTTTTAAATAAGTTATGATTGACAAGCTAGTTAATTAGATTTATTTATAGATTTAAGAAGGTTCTGGTGATACAAATATATTAACTACAATTTTCTTATTACTAGGATCACTTATTCTTGCTATGACAAGGTTTATTAAACATACAACTAAGGGTTATTTGACTATTAAAGTTTTTAAGCAAAACATGATGGAATAAGGTTATTTCTTCGGAACTTAATAGCATATACTTTGAATAACATATCTAAGCTGATTTCATATATTTTTGAGTTTAGACGAGACATTATTTTCATAGATGAAAATGCTTATATGATATTAAAGACTATAACAATTATAACCTTCAAGAGTATTTGACTAGCAAGATTTAATTGAAACAAAAGTTGTAAATGAAATATTTTTCTAGAATATGGTAGACCATATCCTAAATATCATTTCTAAACTGATTTCTATTACATTTGTGTTTAGACGAGAGGTTATGCGGATTGATGAAAAAGCTTGATAGTTCAATTTATTACTCGATAAGAGTTCAGCTTTTGATATTAGATTGCGACTACACCGCCTAGGATAATCTACTCATTTTTCAGGCATTAATAGGGCATGATATTAGAAGTAATTTAAGGTTGGTTTCGCGACAATTGGCTTTTATCCGCGATACTTTTCCTATAAACGATCATTAGGGTCTAACATTATTTTATTTCAACCTAACACTAACATAAGATATTTTTGCCTAAATAGCAAGGGTACTACTTTTCAAAGCTATAGGATTTGATTTCATCAAATTCAGAGTTTATTTGTTAAAGTTATGACTATTCCAATTACGCAATTATCAATACTTTATCTATTGATCATTTACTGTTTTATGTAGTAAAATTTAAATATTATTTTATACCGGAATCTTTGCGCTACTAGGAATATAGCAAAACTGTTTTGATGTTCATTTGACTTCATTTGACTCATGTTTTAAATATTCAACTTTCTATCCATATACATTTACACATTTTATGTTTAAGTTATTTCATCCTTTTTAAGTTAATTCAAGGCGAGTTCATTTATTAATTATTTTGTAAAATTAAGGTATTATACTGCCATGATAATGTTTAGAAATCAATTTTTTGTTTATTCTATATTTCTTTTATTCAAATAATGTATATTGGAATTTCTATTGCATTGAAAGCAATCTTTAATAGAAAGTAATTCAAACAATAATGAAATTTAAATATTTTTATATATTTGAACTCCTGGAAACATGATTATTTCACTAAAATTAATTTCATTCCACCTAAGGTTTGTTTACAACATTTTATTATGAAGTGTGTTTTTAGCCTTTTCTTTCAAGTTTGAATTTCAGATTTACCCAGTGAACATTTTCAAAATATTATTTTATATTCTGAAATAACTAGATTTTAGATGAATTTAGAATTTGATTTCACTCAATTCGGAGTTATAATGCAAAAGTTATAAAGTATTTGAATTAAATCGGGTATTGAAAATAACTGAAACAAATGAAAATACGCTTCCGGAACTGGAAGGCGCCTTTTACCGAATGAATTGAGGATGTTTTGTCCGGTGATGAGAAGGGCCCATGAGGGCGTGAGAGAAAACAGGGGCGCGGCTAGGGCGTGGCGGCGGCGGCACTCCGGCAGGATTCCGGTGAGGGGAAGGGCATGGCTAGCACCAGAGGATCAAGGCGCATCCGAGGGAGGTGCTGGTCACCGGCGGGGATGACCGAGGAGGCCTGCCACCGGCGGCATGCGGCGGAATGAGGAAGAGCTCGCCGGAGATGAAGAGGAAGCGAACTCCGGTGGAATCGGTAGCAGTTTAGGTATCCACACAACTCCGGGGTTCCATTTTTCCGGTTGGCCGGGCCGGAGGGGCGGCGGGCTGGGCTGCCACCGTCGGCCGGTCGTGGAGAAGAAATGGGCATGGTGAGGAAGCTCTGCCGATGAAAAGAGATGAAATTTCGGGGTGTTTAGTAATCTACGGTGTCGAGTGAAGCTAGAGGAAGAATCAATTTCGAGAATTGCTAACCAATTTGCCCGAATTGAAGTTTCTCCCCCTTTTCGGTTTTTCGGGTGAAATGGCGAAGAACACGATTTTGGCTTGATCATTTGGTTCTGGGGGTGAATGAGGGTGAAGGGAAGCTCAGTGCGACGTAGCACTAGTATTTATAGCAAGAGATATCGGTCTCACAGGGTTTGGACACGGGAGGAAGTTGCGGCTCGGTTTGGACAAGGTGGCGCGAGCTCTGGCGTGAGGTCTCTCCGGCAAGGAATTTACGCGGGCTGGTCAAGGTATGGAGCACGAGGACCGAGGTCTAGCGTGACTTGATCGACAGCAGCGACGTGCACCGAGTCAGGCGAGAGCATGCGCGAAGGCTCGGGAACGCTCGGTCGGCGAGGGAAAAAGCAGAGAGGGAGAGGGGAGATCAGTGCTGACGAGTGGACCCCGGGACCACTGGCAGCGAGAGAGACCGGTTTTTCCGTTCCTTCCAACGAGCCGTTACGGACAAGGGGATGGCCCACACGTCGGTGAGTGAAGGCGAGGTGAAAGGATAAGTTTCAGCCGGACAGCTCCATGTGAGCACTAAATTCGCTATAAAATCAACATAAAATTTTACAAAACTTTTTGACCGAACTCTACTGGTAGTTTCTAACCTTCAGTAAAAATTGGAGGTTAAAATAACGCGTGGTTAAATTTTAGAAATTCTGACACTGTAGGTTTGTACAGGATTTAAATTTCGGTTTTGTATTTATTTAAAGGTTCAAACATTATTATTTATTTCTGAAACTTTTATGAGGGGTTATATATAGGTCAAGTATGTCTCTGTAAAAGTTTCAAGTCAAAATATTTGGTATTTATTTTATAGAAATTCTTACATGGCAATTTCCAGGTTTTTAAAGCCTCTGTTTTGAAATTTTTATAAGGTCTAAATGACAAGATAAAATCCTGAAATTTTTACCAGAGATGGGCGTTACACTTAGGGTGTTTTGTTAATTTTTCCAGATTCAGATAAACTACGAATATGTTTCATTAATTTTGACTTGCACTGTTTCTAGTCAAAAAGAGGTGACATTAATTTTATTTACCCATTTTTCTGTGCATAAAATTTTACTTCTTGATTTTACTGAGTTACCAAAGTGGTTAGGGTTCCATGGTAATTTTTCCAAAATTTATCTTTTATCTTTTTATCTTTTTACCATTATCCATTCTTAAATTCTAGTTGTTTGATTTTTCATTCAATACAAAAATCCAAAGAAATCCAAATAAATTCCAATCATGTCAGGAAAAATCAGAAATAAATATATTCAAATTCAAAATATGAATTTTCATATTATTGTATTTTTCGGGATGTTACAAATCTACCCCCCTTACAAAAATCTCGTCCTCGAGATTTGCAAGGACTAAATGGGTTCGAAAATTTCTTTCTCGGAATTGATCTTGTTGTTTCCTCGTCTTCCTGTTTCCAGTGTAGTTGTTTTGCAAAACACCGTTCTTGCGACTCCAAAGTGATGTGGCTAGCATGGAGAAGATTTCTATTTGGGTTTCGCGTAAGCAGATGAGAAATATTACTATATATCTCTTTTGATTGCATAACTAGGATTGTTAATAATGACAATCTAATTTTTAGAATGACACGCGATATGTTTAGAATTTTTGAGGGGAAATAATTATTGTTTGTTACTCGATTCATTTGGGAAGAATTTAAAGTTATCATCAAGAAATGATATTTGAATATAATGGTTGATCTGCACGATTTAACAACAGTTGATAAAATTAGGTGAGAATAAATGTTATTCTAGGCTGTCTTTAGATTGAAAACAAGGTAAGATAATTCAAGAATTTAGGTTGAGGTAGGAGGATTATAAAATGATCCTGATGATTTAATTCACTTGATCATCTTGATAGACAGAGGTTTTGATTTCCTTTATATTCGCAATTAAGAAGGAATATAATGTACAGAGCTTAAAAGGGTTGATTGCGGAATTGCACATATAAAGGATGTTTTCGATATTATATTAAGTGTCGGTGTAATTACATAAGGAAGATCTTTACATAAGCGACATCGAGGCGGGGTTGCTCTAGGTATTAGATACTTCTTAAGTCTTTGATATAACTTGGAATCACTGGTGTCATCCTTGACGAGATGAAGAACTCTACTTGGGTAGATTTTGGTGAAGTGATGAGATTCTTCTCGATCGACGCAAACGGCGTTGTCCATCTTATTCGAAACAATAGAAGATTATTCACTGATGTTATAAAACAGATAGAGGATTGATCGAGCAATGGTTAGAGATGAAACTGGAAGCTTAGCACTTGATATCTTACCGGCTATTTGGAAGGATTAAGATAAGATATATTTTGATGAGAGTTGATTAAATTTATAAGGCAATATTCCGCTTATCGAAATATTACTTTTAAGATTAGACACAACGATTTCAAATTAATCTTAGTTCGATGAAACTATGTTTATGTGAGGCGACACTGCATTGTTTGGTATGCCATGATTGATATCTTGAGTTGGAGTAAATGAGGAGATAGGAGCTTGATGGTCTTGAGAACGGTTGATCTCTCTTCTTCCTTGGGCATTTGTTGGCATAATGTCCACGCCACGACACGAGAAAAGCATGTAACATTAGTTGCCCGGTTTTGGATACCGACGGTGTTCACAAGTGTTGTTGGAGGAATGAACAAGTGATGGTTGAAATTCGTGATGGAATTGAGCGAATTCCTCCCGGGCAAGCGTCTTCATTCAAGCGCCTCTTCTTGAATAGATTCTTGAGTAAACCGATTG
The DNA here is from genome assembly GCA_036346275.1 of Otatea glauca. Classification (NCBI taxonomy): domain Eukaryota; kingdom Viridiplantae; phylum Streptophyta; class Magnoliopsida; order Poales; family Poaceae; genus Otatea; species Otatea glauca. The sequence goes on along the minus strand of CM070718.1, from coordinate 55,536,262 downwards.
ATTTTATCCTCCTACTCTTGGAGTTATAATCTTAAGCGATGTAACACGGTATGACCATGGTTGCGAAAATATTTGTTCTTCTTGCGGGCATCGCTTAGCTAGATGGCCCTTCTTGTGACGATCGAAGCACTCACGCTTCTCTTGTGGCGTCTTGGTGGTTATGATTGGATTCTCAATACTATCTTCCTTTTAATCTCACTATGGACATTCCTTGCCCAATGACCTTCTTCACCACACAAGAAACATGCTGATGGCGATGGCCATTTATTACTTTCTGGATGAAGGCGATCAAAGTCTATGTGTTGCTTCTTTAACTCCTTAGGCAATATTTTCTGTGTAGCTAGCTTTTCCCTTCTGATTGCCAAATCTTGAGTAACTAAGGTTCGAAATTTCTCTCGCTGATGCTGAATTGTATTGGCAACTATCGGACCTAGGGAACATTGACTTGGGCAATGGTCATAACCTTCACAAAGGTAACAAGTGATGTTGCTCATGGGACATCTTCCGGGAGAATGATTTCCTTCACAGCTGGAGCAATTTATTGCATGCTCATCAGCAGTGTGTCCTATTTCTCCACAGCGAATGCAAGCACGATCTTCAGATTGGTTGGGTTGGCAACACTTCAAAGAACATCGTTTAGGTATTGAGTGAAATGTAGGAGTAGGCTTCGATCTAAACCATTTCCTTTTCGGCAAGAACCGAGCCAAGGTTGGAATTGTTCTGTACTAAATGTTGGGAACACAATTTGAACTAAGGTAGGATTATCCGTTGATGGTGAAAGCTTAACATGGCTTCACTTTCCAAGACCTTGCCGAGGATCTTGTCACGGTATCCTGCAACAATGATTGTTAGGACAATGTTATTTTGATGAATCTGTTGGGTTTCATGAAGTGAATGAGAGCGCTAGCAATTTATACCAAGATTCTTTAGTAATAAAAAGCTAACTTAAAGAGAGGCACACGGCATGTTAAAATGTTTGAGATGAATAAAAGATACATCTCAACCAGAGTTATTTGGAAAGAACCGAAGATTGATTATAAAGGCTGAAAAACCTATTACTCATTACTTGTAGCGGATGAATTAATGGATTGTTTCAAGGTGTCTTCAAGATATTGAAATTGAGAGGATATGGTTAGATGAAAGTTATCATTTTACAAAGCAACATTACATTGATTAAAATATCATTTTGAGAATAACCTATATATGGATTTGGTAATTCTTGATTAATTTATAAGACGATGTCTCATTCATTAAAACGTTGTTCCAAGGTTGGTTACTAAGTAGTTATTAGTTCATAAGGCGACTTTTCGTTCCTTAAAATATTCTAAATTAAATTTTCTTATTAAATAAGGGTTGGCACATCGTAAATTCCAACCTAATGGTTTAACATTTACGAGAGTAACCCGAAAGCAATACAGAAGTTTCACAACAAAATTGCAATAACACAATAAAGCTATATATTTTCAACTTAGTATATGGGAGGGATATCTAATGTTTTTCTCCTACTATCCTAACCATATGTATCTCTGCACAAGAGGTTTATTATGTAGTTTAAAATAATGTGTAATTTGGATAGTACTATCTTTAAGATAGGCCACTTGACGATAAGTCTCTTTTAACTTTTGCACTACTTGTTGTGTCGATGATCCAATGTTTCTATGAAGTCAGAGAGGTTTGATGCTTCATTATTTCCATCTTCTTAGAGTTTGCTGTTGCAGGTATTACGATGTTATTGACTTGTTAGCGAAATTATTTCTCAAAAAGAATTTGTCGTTTTTTTTTTAAAATATGGCTTTCGATGTTCCCAGTTTTTCCTTTTGATGACCATTCAAAATTTTATTCTGAAAACATAATACTATTCTGATTCTTACTTAAATTCCTGGTATATAATCTAAACAATTGAGTTTTGAGGCATAGTCAAGAGTTGTCATGGGTAGAATCAGATTTTAATTAGCCAAAAGTGACTTAGGTAAATTTATGGTTACTAATATGGCGAGATATTGGCATTAGTTTATATACGGATGGTGTGGTTTCAAGAAGTCGGTAGTCATGGTAATTATACTATTAATCTTGACTAGACTTGATTTTGAGAAGTTAATGATCATAATGATTTACTCGGAGGAAAGTTCTACAAAAGAAAGGATAAGGTTGGAAGAAATTTTATAGAAGAAGAGATGAGCTATCTTATGATTTCCAATTTATCCTATGGGTTAAGTTTTCCAGATTTATACATAAGGACAATCTATTGTGAAACTTTAACCTAAAGGTTAAGTTCACATATAAATCATCCTAACAAATGTAATAGAAACCAATTTTTAAATAGCAAGTTATAAACACCGGATGAAATGCTTTATATATAACTAGAGCGGAATAGTATACTATGTATAAGGGTTCCTATTTTAAGGCAAGTCATAGTATATTCTATCCTTACGCACTTTATCGCTAGGTGAAGTCGTCTCTTCATGCAAGAGGTTCTTGAGCTTTGCTTTCGCATTGTCGAGATTAGTGAAGCGTTATCGGCTCCAATAAGATTGTTGGCGTAAACCATGTAGCCTTCATTTGCAAGCAAGATAGTGACATACCTCGGACATCTTTGAAACAATAGCGAGGATAAACTATCTTTAAGGAATGAGAAGAATTTGTTTACAAATCAAAATGAAAGTAGTGGTAAGAATAAGATCTTAAGAATGAGGAGAGAATAGCAAAATCTACATTTTGCAAATATGATAACTTTGAAACATAAGATTTTGAATTTGCTTATCCCAATGCTAACGACCATTCTATCTAGGGTTTATCCTACAACAAGATAGCTCGATACCCTTCTTTGTGAGACCCGCTCGATGAACAGGAACCTCCATGTGATTACTGTGCCATTCCCTGGATCAGTAGCTAGCACTCACATGTTTACAACAATTGGAATCACAACCATACAACAAATATTATTAAGCGGAAGCTATTACATAAAGAAACTCTTACAAATCAGAGAATAAGCAGCAAAAGAAGCAAAGTCTTGTAGTGTGCCCATCCAACACCCGCAGGCAACCGACAAGGCATAATCCCTAGAAAGATTCGACGAAGAAAAACCCGCAACCTGCGACAAAAGAACCTTCGAAGCTCGGCAACTTAACCACCTAAAAACCACATATAAGCAAGGGTGAGTACAATCGTACTCCGCAAGACTTGAGCAAAGCCTAATATATATGCAGGCCATTTCAAAGGAGGCTACTACAGTTCATTTGCATAAAGCAGAATTGACATTGTAAAACAAGTTATTTGCAAACGGAATTTGTAAAAGCATAATTGACTGATATGAAATAAGTAAAGCATAAGTAATATTCACAACCCATCGTGAATAACGAATAATCCAGAAATGGAATCCATCAATGTCGATCCTTTGACATGAAAACAAAAGCTGCTAAACAAGTTCCAAACCAAAACCCAATTTTGGAAAATACCAAAGCATTCTAACATTGGAATGACTTCACCAAGTGTCCTTGACCGTGGACACGGCTAATCGATTAGATTTACACTCTGCAGAGGTGTACAGCTTTACCCACAAGGAATGATCAACCTCTTTTGCCAGATCAGTTAACACACTTCCTTTGGTGTGTCGGCAAGGAGATCATACAGAGCCGTTACATTATCTAGATGTGGCTTTGAACCAGCCCGGGACGTTTGACCCTTGCCATGGAAACAGAAACACTCACCCAAGACGTGGATCCTTTCACTTTACACCCAACACCACGTTTCTGTTCACGGCCAGGCGTACACCGTTGCATTGGTATGTAGAAACCCCTACAGACAAACCGAAACGGAATGCATGCAAGACTCCGCCTTCCTTAGATGCAAAGCCACACCTAAACAACTTAATAGGTTAAGACTGTCCCATACCAGCCCTCGTGGTTGTACGAAATTCTTGGATCTATAGCGTCCCATTGCTCGGTCCTTAATCCGACACGGGCGATACTCCACCCTACACTACGTGCAAATCCTCTGCACCTCCGGCTATTGCCAATAATCGCCGCATCAAAACCATAGTTTTATTTTGGGTTTTTAATCAACATACCCATAACCAACGACTTTATTTCCAACATTTTCCATTTCTTAAGAAACAAGTTTTGATCGATCATCATTCTCGGTTGTTCTAAAAGCATGGCTAAGCATGGATAAAAGTAATCGATATACCTGAGGCGACATTAAGTAATTGTCTAAGCTTAATCTATGGTTATCAAGGTTCACATATTGATACTTATCAAGGAAGTTTCACGAGACAAAAGGTATAACTACCAAGATTACCACAAAATAGCAATTTACAAAAAGTAAACGTATGCATAAAACATTTTAATAAACAATGCAAATTAAATTCGGGATCAAGATGGTCAAAGGAGGGTGCTTGCCTTGCTCATATATCGCTTCTGACGAAGACGCGATCGCATTTAGCGGAGGCAACAGCAGAGGAAGGACGTCGAATTCTACACGTCGATTGATCGGAAAATAGCAAATAATAAACTTCAATAAAGGCGAAAAGAAGATGATGTAAAATCAAATAAAGATTCATTGCGAAAACAGAACACTTAGGGTTGAATTATTTACGACCTCATGATTTAGATACTTACAAATTCATATTCTTAATGGTTTTGAGATAACGAAACAGGTTTCTTTTATAGATTATCTTCTCTTGATTTACTTAATTCAAGAGGCTAAAATTATGAATTCTAATATTTATTACTTGAATTATAGATGCTAAAATTATTTGGATTAAAAGAGTTGAAACACTAGTTAAGGTTACGCTAATAGCACTTGGCCTTAAGATTTGCATATGAAGGGTTTTAAATAAGTTATGATTGACAAGCTAGTTAATTAGATTTATTTATAGATTTAAGAAGGTTCTGTGATACAAATATATTAACTACAATTTTCTTATTACTAGGATCACTTATTCTTGCTATGACAAGGTTTATTAAACATACAACTAAGGGTTATTTGACTATTAAAGTTTTTAAGCAAAACATGATGGAATAAGGTTATTTCTTCGGAACTTAATAGCATATACTTTGAATAACATATCTAAGCTGATTTCATATATTTTTGAGTTTAGACGAGACATTATTTTCATAGATGAAAATGCTTATATGATATTAAAGACTATAACAATTATAACCTTCAAGAGTATTTGACTAGCAAGATTTAATTGAAAAAAGTTGTAAATGAAATATTTTTCTAGAATATGGTAGACCATATCCTAAATATCATTTCTAAACTGATTTCTATTACATTTGTGTTTAGACGAGAGGTTATGCGGATTGATGAAAAAGCTTGATAGTTCAATTTATTACTCGATAAGAGTTCAGCTTTTGATATTAGATTGCGACTACACCGCCTAGGATAATCTACTCATTTTTCAGGCATTAATAGGGCATGATATTAGAAGTAATTTAAGGTTGGTTTCACGACAATTGGCTTTTATCCGCGATACTTTTCCTATAAACGATCATTAGGGTCTAACATTATTTTATTTCAACCTAACACTAACATAAGATATTTTTGCCTAAATAGCAAGGGTACTACTTTTAAAAGCTATAGGATTTGATTTCATCAAATTCAGAGTTTATTTGTTAAAGTTATGACTATTCCAATTACGCAATTATCAATACTTTATCTATTGATCATTTACTGTTTTATGTAGTAAAATTTAAATATTATTTTATACCCGGAATCTTTGCGCTACTAGGAATATAGCAAAACTGTTTTGATGTTCATTTGACTTCATTTGACTCATGTTTTAAATATTCAACTTTCTATCCATATACATTTACACATTTTATGTTTAAGTTATTTCATCCTTTTTAAGTTAATTCAAGGCGAGTTCATTTATTAATTATTTTGGAAAATTAAGGTATTATACTGCCATGATAATGTTTAGAAATCAATTTTTTGTTTATTCTATATTTCTTTTATTCAAATAATGTATATTGGAATTTCTATTGCATTGAAAGCAATCTTTAATAGAAAGTAATTCAAACAATAATGAAATTTAAATATTTTTATATATTTGAACTCCTGGAAACATGATTATTTCACTAAAATTAATTTCATTCCACCTAAGGTTTGTTTACAACATTTTATTATGAAGTGTGTTTTTAGCCTTTTCTTTCAAGTTTGAATTTCAGATTTACCCAGTGAACATTTTGAAAATATTATTTTATATTCTGAAATAACTAGATTTTAGATGAATTTAGAATTTGATTTCACTCAATTCGGAGTTATAATGCAAAAGTTATAAAGTATTTGAATTAAATCGGGTATTGAAAATAACTGAAACAAATGAAAATACGCTTCCGGAACTGGAAGGCGCCTTTTACCGAATGAATTGAGGATGTTTTGTCCGGCTGACAGAAGGGGCCCGCGGGGCAGTGAGAGAAAACAGGGGCGCGGCTAGGGCGTGGCGGCGGCGGCACTCCGGCAGGATTCCGGTGAGGGGAAGGGCATGGCTAGCACCAGAGGATCAAGGCGCATCCGAGGGAGGTGCTGGTCACCGGCGGGGATGACCGAGGAGGCTCGCCACCCATGCATGCGTGGAATGAGGAAGAGCTCGCCGGAGATGAAGAGGAAGCGAACTCCGGTGGAATCGGTAGCAGTTTAGGTATCCACGCAACTCCGGGGTTCCATTTTTCCGGTTGGCCGGGCCGGAGGGGCGGCGGGCTGGGCTGCCACCGTCGGCCGGTCGTGGAGAAGAAATGGGCATGGTGAGGAAGCTCTGCCGATGAAAAGAGATGAAATTTCGGGGTGTTTAGTAATCTACGGTGTCGAGTGAAGCTAGAGGAAGAATCAATTTCGAGAATTGCTAACCAATTTGCCGAATTGAAGTTTCTCCCCTTTTCGGTTTTTGGCGAAATGGCGAAGAACACGATTTTGGCTTGATCATTTGGTTCTGGGGTGAATGAGGGTGAAGGAAGCTCGGTCTGACGTAGCACTAGTATTTATAGCAAGAGATATCGGTCTCACGGGGTTTGGACACGGGAGGAAGTTGCGGCTCGGTTTGGACAAGGTGGCGCGAGCTCTGGCGTGAGGTCTCTCCGGCAAGGAATTTACGCGGGCTGGTCAAGGTATGGCGCACGAGGACCGAGGTCTAGCGTGACTTGATCGGCAGCAGCGACGTGCACCGAGTCAGACGAGAGCATGCGCGAAGGCTCGGGAACGCTCGGTCGGCGAGGGAAAAAGCAGAGAGGGAGAGGGGAGATCAGTGCTGACGAGTGGACCCCGGGACCACTGGCAGCGAGAGAGACCGGTTTTTCCGTTCCTTCCAACGAGCCGTTACGGACAAGGGGATGGCCCACACGTCGGTGAGTGAAGGCGAGGTGAAAGGATAAGTTTCAGCCGGACAGCTCCATGTGAGCACTAAATTCGCTATCAAATCAACATAAAATTTTACAAAACTTTTTGATCGAACTCTACTGGTAGTTTCTAACCTTCAGTAAAAATTGGAGGTTAAAATAACGCATGGTTAAATTTTAGAAATTCTGACACTGTAGGTTTGTACAGGATTTAAATTTCGGTTTTGTATTTATTTAAAGGTTCAAAAATTATTATTTATTTCTGAAACTTTTATGATGGATTATATATAGGTCAAGTATGTCTCTGTAAAAGTTTCAAGTCAAAATATTTCTTATTTATTTTATAGAAATTCTTACATGGCAATTTCCAGGTTTTTAAAGCCTCTGTTTTGAAATTTTTATAAGGTCTAAATTACAAGATAAAATCCTGAAATTTTTACCAGAGATAGGCGTTACACTTAGGGTGTTTTGGTAATTTTTCCAGATTCATATAAACTACGAATATGTTTCATTAATTTTGACTTGCACTGTTTCTAGTCAAAAAGAGGTGACATTAATTTTATTTACCCATTTTTCTGTGCATAAAATTTTACTTCTTGATTTTACTGAGTTACCAAAGTGGTTAGGGTTCCATGGTAATTTTTCCAAAATTTATCTTTTATCTTTTTATCTTTTTACCATTATCCATTCTTAAATTCTAGTTGTTTGATTTTTCATTCAATACAAAAATCCAAATAAATTCCAATCATGTCAGGAAAAATCAGAAATAAATATATTCAAATTCAAAATATGAATTTTCATATTATTGTATTTTTCGGGATGTTACAAATCTACCCCCCTTACAAAAATCTCGTCCTCGAGATTTGCAAGGACTAAATGGGTTCGAAAATTTCTTTCTCGGAATTGATCTTGTTGTTTCCTCGTCTTCCTGTTTCCAGTGTAGTTGTTTTGCAAAACACCGTTCTTGCGACTCCAAAGTGATGTGGCTAGCATGGAGAAGATTTCTATTTGGGTTTTATGTAGCGATGATGAAATATTACTATATATCTCTTTTGATTGCATAACTAGGATTGTTAATAATGACAATCTAATTTTTAGAATGACACGCGATATGTTTAGAATTTTTGAGGGGAAATAATTATTGTTTTTACTCGATTCATTTGGGAAGAATTTAAAGTTATCATCAAGAAATGATATTTGAATATAATGGTTGATCTGCACGATTTAACAACAGTTGATAAAATTAGGTGAGAATAAATGTTATTCTAGGCTGTCTTTAGATTGAAAACAAGGTAAGATAATTCAAGAATTTAGGTTGAGGTAGGAGGATTATAAAATGATCCTGATGATTTAATTCACTTGATCATCTTGATAGACAGAGGGTTTTGATTTCCTTTATATTCGGCAATTAAGAAGGAATATAATGTACAGAGCGAAAAGGGTTGATTGCAGGAATTGCACATATAAAGGATGTTTTCGATATTATATTAAGTGTCGGGTGTAATTACATAAGGAAGATCTTTACATAAGCCTGACATCGAGGCAGGGGTTGCTCTAGGTATTAGATACTTCTTAAGTCTTTGATATAACTTGGAATCACTGGTGTCATCCTTGACGAGATGAAGAACTCTACTTGGGTAGATTTTGGTGAAGTGATGAGATTCTTCTCGATCGACGCAAACGGCGTTGTCCATCTTATTCGAAACAATAGAAGATTATTCACTGATGTTATAAAACAGATAGAGGATTGATCGAGCAATGGTTAGAGATGAAACTGGAAGTTTAGCACTTGATGTCTTACCGGCTATTTGGAAGGATTAAGATAAGATATATTTTGATGAGAGTTCAGTTAAATTTATAAGGCAATATTCCGCTTATCGAAATATTACTTTTAAGATTAGACACAACGATTTCAAATTAATCTTAGTTCTGACTGAAACTATGTTTATGTGAGACGACTGCATTGTTTCGGTATGCCATGATTGATATCTTGAGTTGGAGTAAATGAGGAGATAGGAGCTTGATGGTCTTGAGAACGGTTGATCTCTCTTCTTCCTTGGGCATTTGTTGGCATAATGTCCACGCCACGACGAAAGAAAAGCATGTAACATTAGTTGCCCGGTTTTGGATACCGACTACTGTTCACAAGTGTTGTTGGAGGAATGAACAAGTGATGGTTGAAATTCGGGATGGAATTGAGCGAATTCCTCCCGGGCAAGCGTCTTCATTCAAGCGCCTCTTCTTGAATAGATTCTTCGAGTAAACCGATTTGATTTTATCCTCCTACTCTTGGAGTTATAATCTTAACTGATGTAACTTCTGGTTTGACCATGGTTGCAGAAAATATTTGTTCTTCTTGCGGGCATCGCTTAGCTAGATGGCCCTTCTTGTGACAGTCGAAGCACTCACGCTTCTCTTGTGGCGTCTTGGTGGTTATGATTGGATTCTCAATACTATCTTCCTTTTTAATCTCACTTGCGGACATTCCTTGCCCAATGACCTTCTTCACCACACAAGAAACATGCTGATGGCGATGGCCATTTATTACTTTCTGGATGAAGGCGATCAAAGTCTATGTGTTGCTTCTTTAACTCCTTAGGCAATATTTTTCTGTAGCTAGCTTTTCCTTCCGATTGCCAAATCTTGAGTAACTAAGGTTCAAATTTCTCTCACGATGTGAATTGTATTGGCAACTATCGGACCTAGGGAACATTGAGTTGGGCAATGGTCATAACCTTCACAAAGGTAACAAGTGATGTTGCTCATGGGACATCTTCCGGGAGAATGATTTCCTTCACAGCTGGAGCAATTTATTGCATGCTCATCAGCAGTGTGTCCTATTTCTCCACAATAATGCAAGCACGATCTTGATTGGTTGGGTTGGCAACACTTCAAAGAACATCGTTTAGGTATTGAGTGAAATGTAGGAGTAGGCTTCTGATCTAAACCATTTCCTTTTCGGGCAAGAACTGAGCCAAGGTTGGAATTGTTCTGTACTAAATGTTGGGAACCTGGCTGAACTAAGGTAGGATTATCCGTTGATGGCTGAAAGCTTAACAAGGCTTCACTTTCCAAGACCTTGCCGAGGGATCTTGTCACAGGTATCCTGCAACAATGATTGTTAGGACAATGTTATTTTGACAGAATTCTGTTGGGTTTCATGAAGTGAATGAGGAGCGCTAGCAATTTATACCAAGATTCTTTAGTAATAAAAAGCTAACTTAAAGAGAGGCACACGGCATGTTAAAATGTTTGAGATGAATAAAAAGATACATCTCAACCAGAGTTATTTGGAAAGAACCGAAGATTGATTATAAAGGCTGAAAAACCTATTACTCATTACTTGTAGCGGATGAATTAATGGATTGTTTCGAAGGTGTCTTCAAGATATTGAAATTGAGAGGATATGGTTAGATGAAAGTTATCTGTTTTACAAAGCAACATTCTGTTGATTAAAATATCATTTTGAGAATAACCTATATATGGATTTGGTAATTACTGATTAATTTATAAGACAGTGTCTCATTCATTAAAACGTTGTTCCAAGGTTGGTTACTAAGTAGTTATTAGTTCATAAGGCGACTTTTCGTTCCTTAAAATATTCTTAATTAAATTTTCTTATTAAATAAGGGTTGGCACATCGTAAATTCCAACCTAATGGTTTAACATTTACGAGAGTAAACCGAAAGCAATACAGAAGTTTCACAACAAAATTGCAATAACACAATAAAGCTATATATTTTCAACTTAGTATATGGGAGGGATATCTAATGTTTTTCTCCTACTATCCTAACCATATGTATCTCTGCACAAGAGGTTTATTATGTAGTTTAAAATAATGTGTAATTTGGATAGTACTATCTTTAAGATAGGCCACTTGACGATAAGTCTCTTTTAACTTTTGCACTACTTGTTGTGTCGATGATCCAATGTTTCTATGAAGTCAGAGAGGTTTGATGCTTCATTATTTCCATCTTCTTAGAGTTTGTTGCGGTATTACGATGTTATTGACTTGTTAGCGAAATTATTTCTCAAAAAGAATTTGTCGTTTTTTTTTTGAAAATATGGCTTTCGATGTTCCCAGTTTTTCCTTTTGATGACCATTCAAAATTTTATTCTGAAAACATAATACTATTCTGATTCTTACTTAAATTCCTGGTATATAATCTAAACAATTGAGTTTTGAGGCATAGACAAGAGTTGTCATGGGTAGAATCAGATTTTAATTAGCCAAAAGTGACTTAGGTAAATTTATGGTTACTAATATGGCGAGATATTGGCATTAGTTTATATACGGATGGTGTGGTTTCAAGAAGTCGGTAGTCATGGTAATTATACTATTAATCTTGACTAGACTTGATTTTGCGAGAAGTTAATGATCATAATGATTTACTCAGAGGGAAAGTTCTACAAAAGAAAGGATAAGGTTGGAAGAAATTTTATAGAAGAAGAGATGAGCTATCTTATGATTTCCAATTTATCCTATGGGTTAAGTTTTCCGTATTTATACATAAGGACAATCTATTGTGAAACTTTAACCTAAAGGTTAAGTTCACATATAAATCAGTCCTAACAAACAGAATAGAAACCAATTTTTAAATAGCAAGTTATAAACACCAGATGAAATGCTTTATATATAACTAGAGCGGAATAGTATACTATGTATAAGGGTTCCTATTTTAAGGCAAGTCATAGTATATTCTATCCTTCTGCACTTTACTGCTAGGTGAAGTCGTCTCTTCATGCAGTAGGTTCTTCGAGCTTTGCTTTTGCATTGTCGAGATTAGTGAAGCGTTGTCGGCTCCAATAAGATTGTTGGCGTAAACCATGTAGCCTTCATTTGCAAGCAAGATAGTGACATACCTCAGACATCTTCAGAAACAATAGCGAGGATAAACTATCTTTAAGGAATGAGAAGAATTTGTTTACAAATCAAAATGAAAGTAGTGGTAAGAATAAGATCTTAAGAATGAGGAGAGAATAGCAAAATCTACATTTTGCAAATATGATAACTTTGAAACATAAGATTTTGAATTTGCTTATCCCAATGCTAACGACCATTCTATCTAGGGTTTATCCTACGATCAAGATAGCTCGATACCATCTTTGTGAGACCCGCTCGATGAAGCAGGAACCTCCATGTGATTACTGTGCCATTCCCTGGATCAGTAGCTAGCACTCACATGTTTACAACAATTGGAATCACAACCATACAACAAATATTATTAAGCGGAAGCTATTACATAAAGAAACTCTTACAAATCAGAGAATAAGCAGCAAAAGAAGCAAAGTCTTGTAGTGTGCCCATCCAACACCCGCAGCAACCGACAAGGCATAATCCCTAGAAAGATTCGACGAAGAAAAACCGCAACTCATGATTTAAAGAACCTTCAAGCTCGGCAACTTAACCACCTAAAAACCACATATAAGCAAGGGTGAGTACAATCGTACTCCATAAGACTTGAGCAAAGCCTAATATATATGCAGCCATTTCAAAGGAGGCTACTACAGTTCATTTGCATAAAGCGAAATTGACATTGTAAAACAAGTTATTTGCAAACGGAATTTGTAAAAGCATAATTGGTGATATGAAATAAGTAAAGCATAAGTAATATTCACAACCCATCGTGAATATCGAATAATCCAGAAATGGAATCCATCAATGTCGATCCTTTGACATGAAAACAAAAGCTGCTAAACAAGTTCCAAACCAAAACCCAATTTTGGAAAATACCAAAGCATTCTAACATTGGAATGACTTCACCAAGTGTCCTTGACCGTGGACACGGCTAATCGATTAGATTTACACTCTGCAGAGGTGTACACTTTACCCACAAGGAATGATCAACCTCTTTTGCCAGATCAGTTAACACACTTCCTTTGGTGTGTCGGCAAGGAGATCATACAGAGCCGTTACATTATCTAGATGTGGCTTTGAACCAGCCCGGGACGTTTGACCCTCGCCATGGAAACAGAAACACTCACCCAAGACGTGGATCCTTTCACTTTACACCCAACACCACGTTTCTGTTCACGGCCAGGCGTACACCGTTGCATTGGTATGTAGAAACCCCTACAGACAAACCGAAACGGAATGCCTGTGCAGTACTCCCGCCTTCCTTAGATGCAAAGCCACACCTAAACAACTTAATAGGCTAAGACTGTCCCATACCAGCCCTCGTGGTTGTACGAAATTCTTGGATCTATAGCGTCCCATTGCTCGGTCCTTAATCCGACACGGGCGATACTCCACCCTACACTACGTGCAAATCCCTCTGCACCTCCGGCTATTGCCAATAATCGCCCGCATCAAAACCATAGTTTTATTTTGGGTTTTTAATCAACATTCCCATAACCAACAGCTTTATTTCCAACATTTTCCATTTCTTAAGAAACAAGTTTTGATCTGATCATCATTCTCAGTTGTTCTAAAAGCATGGCTAAGCATGGATAAAAGTAATCGATATACCTGTATGCGACATTAAGTAATTGTCTAAGCTTAATCTATGGTTATCAAGGTTCACATATTGATACTTATCAAGGAAGTTTCATGAGACAAAAGGTATAACTACCAAGACCACAAAATAGCAATTTACAAAAAGTAAACGTATGCATAAAACATTTTAATAAACAATGCAAATTAAATTCGGGATCAAGATGGTCAAAGGAGGGTGCTTGCCTTGCTCATATATCGCTTACTTACGAAGACGCGATCGCAGATTTACTGAGGCAACGGCGGAGGAAGGGACGTCGAATTCTACACGCCGATTGATCGGAAAATAGCAAATAATAAACTTCAATAAAGGCTAAAAGAAGATGCATGTAAAATCAAATAAAGATTCATTGCAGAAAACAGGAACACTTAGGGTTGAATTATTTACGACCTCATGATTTAGATACTTACAAATTCATATTCTTAATGGTTTTGAGATAACGAAACAGGGTTTCTTTTATAGATTATCTTCTCTTGATTTACGAATTCAAGAGGCTAAAATTATGAATTCTAATATTTATTACTTCGAATTATAGATGCTAAAATTATTTGGATTAAAAGAGTTGAAACACTAGTTAAGGTTACGCTAATAGCACTTGGCCTTAAGATTTGCATATGAAGGGTTTTAAATAAGTTATGATTGACAAGCTAGTTAATTAGATTTATTTATAGATTTAAGAAGGTTCTGGTGATACAAATATATTAACTACAATTTTCTTATTACTAGGATCACTTATTCTTGCTATGACAAGGTTTATTAAACATACAACTAAGGGTTATTTGACTATTAAAGTTTTTAAGCAAAACATGATGGAATAAGGTTATTTCTTCGGAACTTAATAGCATATACTTTGAATAACATATCTAAGCTGATTTCATATATTTTTGAGTTTAGACGAGACATTATTTTCATAGATGAAAATGCTTATATGATATTAAAGACTATAACAATTATAACCTTCAAGAGTATTTGACTAGCAAGATTTAATTGAAACAAAAGTTGTAAATGAAATATTTTTCTAGAATATGGTAGACCATATCCTAAATATCATTTCTAAACTGATTTCTATTACATTTGTGTTTAGACGAGAGGTTATGCGGATTGATGAAAAGCTTGATAGTTCAATTTATTACTCGATAAGAGTTCACTTTTGATATTAGATTGCGACTACACCGCCTAGGATAATCTACTCATTTTCAGGCATTAATAGGGCATGATATTAGAAGTAATTTAAGGTTGGTTTCACGACAATTGGCTTTTATCCGCGATACTTTTCCTATAAACGATCATTAGGGTCTAACATTATTTTATTTCAACCTAACACTAACATAAGATATTTTTGCCTAAATAGCAAGGGTACTACTTTTCAAAGCTATAGGATTTGATTTCATCAAATTCAGAGTTTATTTGTTAAAGTTATGACTATTCCAATTACGCAATTATCAATACTTTATCTATTGATCATTTACTGTTTTATGTAGTAAAATTTAAATATTATTTTATACCCGGAATCTTTGCGCTACTAGGAATATAGCAAAACTGTTTTGATGTTCATTTGACTTCATTTGACTCATGTTTTAAATATTCAACTTTCTATCCATATACATTTACACATTTTATGTTTAAGTTATTTCATCCTTTTTAAGTTAATTCAAGGCGAGTTCATTTATTAATTATTTTGTAAAATTAAGGTATTATACTGCCATGATAATGTTTAGAAATCAATTTTTTGTTTATTCTATATTTCTTTTATTCAAATAATGTATATTGGAATTTCTATTGCATTGAAAGCAATCTTTAATAGAAAGTAATTCAAACAATAATGAAATTTAAATATTTTTATATATTTGAACTCCTGGAAACATGATTATTTCACTAAAATTAATTTCATTCCACCTAAGGTTTGTTTACAACATTTTATTATGAAGTGTGTTTTTAGCCTTTTCTTTCAAGTTTGAATTTCAGATTTACCCAGTGAACATTTTCAAAATATTATTTTATATTCTGAAATAACTAGATTTTAGATGAATTTAGAATTTTATTTCACTCAATTTGGAGTTATAATGCAAAAGTTATAAAGTATTTGAATTAAATCGGGTATTGAAAATAACTGAAACAAATGAAAATACGCTTCCGGAACTGGAAGGCGCCTTTTACCGAATGAATTGAGGATGTTTTGTCCGGCTGACAGAAGGGGCCCGCGGGGCAGTGAGAGAAAACAGGGGCGCGGCTAGGGCGTGGCGGCGGCGGCACTCCGGCAGGATTCCGGTGAGGGGAAGGGCATGGCTAGCACCAGAGGATCAAGGCGCATCCGAGGGAGGTGCTGGTCACCGGCGGGGATGACCGAGGAGGCCTGCCACCGGCGGCATGCGGCGGAATGAGGAAGATCTCGCCGGAGATGAAGAGGAAGCGAACTCCGGTGGAATCGGTAGCAGTTTAGGTATCCACGCAACTCCGGGGTTCCATTTTTCCGGTTGGCCGGGCCGGAGGGGCGCGGTTTGCCACCGCCGTCACGGTCGTGGAGAAGAAATGGGCATGGTGAGGAAGCTCTGCCGATGAAAAGAGATGAAATTTCGGGGTGTTTAGTAATCTACGGTGTCGAGTGAAGCTAGAGGAAGAATCAATTTCGAGAATTGCTAACCAATTTGCCCGAATTGAAGTTTCTCCCCCTTTTCGGTTTTTCGGGCGAAATGGCGAAGAACACGATTTTGGCTTGATCATTTGGTTCTGGGGGTGAATGAGGGTGAAGGGAAGCTCAGTGCGACGTAGCACTAGTATTTATAGCAAGAGATATCGGTCTCACAGGGTTTGGACACGGAAGGAAGTTGCGGCTCGGTTTGGACAAGGTGGCGCGAGCTCTGGCGTGAGGTCTCTCCGGCAAGGAATTTACGCGGGCTGGTCAAGGTATGGCGCACGAGGCAAGAGGTCTAGCGTGACTTGATCGGCAGCAGCGACGTGCACCGAGACAGGCGAGAGCATGCGCGAAGGCTCGGGAACGCTCGGTCGGCGAGGGAAAAAGCAGAGAGGGAGAGGGGAGATCAGTGCTGACGAGTGGACCCCGGGACAACTGGCAGCGAGAGAGACCGGTTTTTCCGTTCCTTCCAACGAGCCGTTACGGACAAGGGGATGGCCCACACGTCGGTAAGTGAAGGCGAGGTGAAAGGATAAGTTTCAGCCGGACAGCTCCATGTGAGCACTAAATTCGCTATCAAATCAACATAAAATTTTACAAAACTTTTTGACCGAACTCTACTGGTAGTTTCTAACCTTCAGTAAAAATTGGAGGTTAAAATAACGCATGGTTAAATTTTAGAAATTCTGACACTGTAGGTTTGTACAGGATTTAAATTTCGGTTTTGTATTTATTTAAAGGTCCAACATTATTATTTATTTCTGAAACTTTTATGAGGGGTTATATATAGGTCAAGTATGTCTCTGTAAAAGTTTCAAGTCAAAATATTTGGTATTTATTTTATAGAAATTCTTACATGGCAATTTCCAGGTTTTTAAAGCCTCTGTTTTGAAATTTTTATAAGGTCTAAATGACAAGATAAAATCCTGAAATTTTTACCAGAGATAGGCGTTACACTTAGGGTGTTTTGGTAATTTTTCCAGATTCAGATAAACTACGAATATGTTTCATTAATTTTGACTTGCACTGTTTCTAGTCAAAAAGAGGTGACATTAATTTTATTTACCCATTTTTCTGTGCATAAAATTTTACTTCTTGATTTTACTGAGTTACCAAAGTGGTTAGGGTTCCATGGTAATTTTTCCAAAATTTATCTTTTATCTTTTTATCTTTTTACCATTATCCATTCTTAAATTCTAGTTGTTTGATTTTTCATTCAATACAAAAATCCAAAGAAATCCAAATAAATTCCAATCATGTCAGGAAAAATCAGAAATAAATATATTCAAATTCAAAATATGAATTTTCATATTATTGTATTTTTAGGGATGTTACAAATCTACCCCCTTACAAAAATCTCGTCCTCTAGATTTGCAAGGACTAAATGGGTTGAAAATTTCTTTCTCGGAATTGATCTTGTTGTTTCCTCGTCTTCCTGTTTCCAGTGTAGTTGTTTTGCAAAACACCGTTCTTGCGACTCCAAAGTGATGTGGCTAGCATGGAGAAGATTCCTATTTGGGTTTCGCGTAAGCAGATGAGAAATATTACTATATATCTCTTTTGATTGCATAACTAGGATTGTTAATAATGACAATCTAATTTTTAGAATGACACGCGATATGTTTAGAATTTTTGAGGGGAAATAATTATTGTTTGTTACTCGATTCATTTGGGAAGAATTTAAAGTTATCATCAAGAAATGATATTTGAATATAATGGTTGATCTGCACGATTTAACAACAGTTGATAAAATTAGGTGAGAATAAATGTTATTCTAGGCTGTCTTTAGATTGAAAACAAGGTAAGATAATTCAAGAATTTAGGTTGAGGTAGGAGGATTATAAAATGATCCTGATGATTTAATTCACTTGATCATCTTGATAGACAGAGGGTTTTGATTTCCTTTATATTCGGCAATTAAGAAGGAATATAATGTACAGAGCGAAAAGGGTTGATTGCAGGAATTGCACATATAAAGGATGTTTTCGATATTATATTAAGTGTCGGGTGTAATTACATAAGGAAGATCTTTACATAAGCCTGACATCGAGGCAGGGGTTGCTCTAGGTATTAGATACTTCTTAAGTCTTTGATATAACTTGGAATCACTGGTGTCATCCTTGACGAGATGAAGAACTCTACTTGGGTAGATTTTGGTGAAGTGATGAGATTCTTCTCGATCGATAAGCGGCGTTGTCCATCTTATTCAAACAATAGAAGATTATTCACGATGTTATAAAATGATAGAGGATTGATCGAGCAATGGTTAGAGATGAAACTGGAAGTTTAGCACTTGATATCTTACCGGCTATTTGGAAGGATTAAGATAAGATATATTTTGATGAGAGTTCAGTTAAATTTATAAGGTCTAAATGACAAGATAAAATCCTGAAATTTTTATAAGGTCTAAATGACAAGATAAAATCCTGAAATTTTTACCAGAGATAGGCGTTACACTTAGGGTGTTTTGGTAATTTTCCGATTCGGATAAACTACGAATATGTTTCATTAATTTTGACTTGCAATGTTTCTAGTCAAAAGAGGTGACATTAATTTTATTTACCCATTTTTCGTGCATAAAATTTTACTTCTTGATTTTACTTGAGTTACCAAAGTGGTTAGGGTTCCATGGTAATTTTTCCAAAATTTATCTTTTATCTTTTATCTTTTACCATTATCCATTCTTAAATTCTAGTTGTTTGATTTTTCATTCAATACAAAAATCCAAAGAAATCCAAATAAATTCCAATCATGTCAGGAAAAATCAGAAATAAATATATTCAAATTCAAAATATGAATTTTCATATTATTGTTTTTTTCGGGATGTTACAGCACCTTCTCATTGCCCTCACACTGGGTGATGTGCAGCTTCTTCTCAATAGTCCTAAGCCAGTCATCGGCTTCCAAAGGGTTCACATTTCCTGAGAAAGTTGGTGGTCGAGTCCTCATAAAATCTGACAGCATGGAATGAGATCGAGGTCCACCATGGTTGTTCTGGGCTGCAGGGTTGTTGTTGGTTGCTGCTGCGTTGGTCATCTGCTGCATCTGCTGCATCATAGTCTGCATTAGTTGAGTCTGCGCGGTAAGAAACGCTCCCAGATTCTGCATGTCGACTGGCGGTGGTTAGGGCTGTCTCCGTCATTGGGGTTGTCATTCTGGCACAGTCCACTTCCTGAAGCACTGTTGTTCCCTCGAGTATTCACCATCTGATGATTGCCTCTTGGGTTAGGAAAGGTAGATGTAGCATAGATAAGAAGTAAGAATTTCTAAAGCGGGGAGATAGGTTATACCCAACTGAAACAATTCTTTATTTATTCTTGGTATGGCTGCTTATTTAAGCCTACAAGCTTTGCAACACATACTGCACACTCAGCATTACAAAGAAGCAAACTAAACACGAAATCTTAACGTCAACTAAAGAGGTAAAGACTAACTTAAAGACGCGACTCACACTAGAGTCTCAACACAACTCTAAGACTGATCCTCCTCGGGCTCCCACTCTCGCTCCTCAGGATCCTCCTCTGACTCCTCCTCGGCTGGCTCCTGAGCTCCTCGGGCCACATGCTCCAACTCGTCCTCGACCGCCTCTAGGGTCTCTCCCAGCTCCATGGCGTAGCCGCCAGCTGACTCCTCGAAGGTCGAAACGATCGGCATCTGCTTCACAAGAACTTTGAATAAGTTCTCCTCTCGAAACGGCAAGTAAAACGGGTAAATTCAGCAAAGGCGAGAAGTAGAGAATGAGATGAGTCAAGAGTGTTTTATTAGTCAAATTTAAATTTTTCTTTAGAAAATAGTTTTGGACTCACCTAGGACACCTTCATACTATCTAGAGCCAAGACCTACGGTCGGTATGCTCGATACCACCTCTCAAGGACCCGAATCCATCGATTGAACCCATCGTGTTTACCGCACTAGTCCCGTGATCAACGCTAGTGCACACGACTCAACATTGGTACATATCACATCATACTCAACGATAATAGAATAATAGTTCATTCATTGATATACCTAAATGTATGATCAAATGACCAACTTACATTATTAAGCCACGCAGGGAAAGACTGAAAATATAAACTAATAGTTATGCAGCGGAAAGTAGAAAACGTAGATAGCTCATCAGTTCACCACAGGCAACCGACAAGGCTCGGACCCTAATGACTTGCGTTCTCTTGGACTTCCTCTTCCAACACAGGTGTAGATTCTTCAACTGTTGATTATTGTTGTTGGCAAGGGTGAGTACTTAAGCACTCAACAAGTTGTGCACAGAATGCAATTCTATGTATCTATATGTAAGGCTTATTCCAATGGATAGGTTGTCATGGCTATTTTGCAATAAGCAGCATTTATGAATAAATACAATAAATAGATTGTAAAGACTGTAAAACAAATAACAATAGTAAGTAAATTCAGTATTTCTCAAGTAAACCAAGTTTCCAATCCTAAGTCAAATTCCATCTTCCATATGGCATTCCGCCATCCCAACCAGTTGTCCAGTTAATTAAACTAACCCTTAACTGTAATTCCCGAGCATTGCTCAATACCGCAAGCACGGCTATCCGAATAGTTTCACACTCTGCAGAGGTTATGCACTTTACCCACGCGATACAACCAAACACCACCAAGGCGAGTGATTATAACAAAGCCTTTACAATGCGCTGGCTTAACCCGATACTACCCGCTATGGTTTCAACACTGGTGGGACTGGTTACCACATCCAGGGCCCCCCTCTTGCGCCATGTGAATTACTCCATAACTCGGAACTCACACCACCACGATAGTACCAAAATTAAGACATTGCAAATTACTCAGCTAGGCTGGCCCATACCAGACATGTGGTTGCATGATGACTCAGGTCAAAGGCTTGCAAGGTTAAGTCCTTAGTGTGATCAAGGCAACACATCCACATACCCTCTGCCCATCGGGCCCACCTTGGCATACTCGCCCCTTGTCACTTGCCCCAATCTAAGTGATTATCACCCAGTTGATTACCAAGCACCACGTACTATCAACAATTCAACATCGTTGCGTGACATGACTCGCCACAACAACTCAATCTCATCGTGTGATCCCACATGACACACAAGTTCATAACATTGTTCCATATTCCATTAATCAAGATTAATTATCAATGATTCTGACACATGTGACGACGTGGCATGGCTAAGCAACTAATACGGACTAATCCTCCAATGTTGATTATAATTATTAACCAACTATATTTAACCAATCTAGGGCGACAATGGATCATGACATACAATGACAAGGTAGGGTATAGATCAATCTGGTATATTAGCTAAGCCCAATCTAATTTGAAACAATTGTATACTTGAAATATATGCAATAGGGTAAAACAAATATAGCAATTTTATAAACAAGGGTTCAACATGATCAAAGCACAACTTGCCTTGGAATAGGTCCTGATCTGGTTCTGGAACTTGCTCTTGAGTTGCTGGGTCTTCCTCCGAAGCGTCGCACTATTCAACGTCTACGCGTATCGAAGAAGAGAAGCAAATAAACACCAAAACAGAGAGCAATTGAACTCAAAAAATCAAATAAAATTCCCCATTAAATATATATCAATTTTATAAATTTTTAGAAATTTGAATCACTCAAATCCGACTTAAATTGCAAAAGATATAGGCTTTTGAAGTTTGAAATAAATACTGAAATTGCTAAAATCAGAAAATCGGAATTAACAGATTTATTTTTATTCTCAAAAAGCGATTTATGACGTCAGCGTGACGTCAGCCCTGGTCCGAAGCGCTCTGGTGCTGACACGTGCCCCCCCTCGGTACATGGACTGCGTCCATGATTCCCTCGGGTTCACGGTGGATCTGGTCCACCCGGGTCAGGCTCTCTGACGCGTGGGCCCATGTCTCGGCTGACTGGATCGACACGCGCTGCTTACCCGACACGCCACGCCAGCGCCATGTCACTGCCCACTCCGAGCTGGCCTCCACGTGGGTGAAACGCGGCGACGAACCAGCAAGCCACGTCGACGGCGGTGGTGAGGGAACCTAGGGTCATCAGCGGCGAGGTTGGACAATACCTTCGGGCACGCTTCAACGTGGCGAAACTGATGACGCGGTCAGATGCTCCACTGGACCACCGGAACATCGGCGACGAGGACTTCTTCACTGGCGGCGGCGGCTTCCTCGGTGATCTTCCTCCCTGGCGCTACTCCGGCAGATCTGACGCGCGCACGAGGTGCTCCGGGTGAAGGCGAAACGGCTGGGGCGGTCTCGGACCTTGGGGTGGCTCAACGACGGCGAATCGACGATTCTTCGGTGCGGCGGCGCTCGGCAAATCTTCACGAAATCACAACGAATCGGCAGCGCTCTCACGGGCTAAACCTAGGGTTTCGGTTGCTTGGGGTATTGCGCAGCCCGTGCTCGCCTTTTATAACGCTAGGGCCGGCTGCTTTGCCCGATTGCTCCGCGGAGTCCACGGCGAACACGGGAAGGAATCCGGCACGGACACGCGAAGAAGATGACCGGATCGGCGACACGTGGCAAATCCGACGGCGACGATAGAACAAAAGTCCCAAACCGATACGCTTTGCGCTCATCCCTCCGATCTGGATCCAACGGCCGGGATTAAACTTCCAGAAGACGGGCTGAGCGGCCCACGCCATTCCGTTCACTCCCGTACAGGAAATGGGCCAAGCCCACTACTGTTCATGCCGATTTTAAAAGGTTTTCCATTTAAAATAATTGCTGAAATTCATTTAATTTGTTTTAGGCAAATAAATTATCAGGAAAAATCCCAGAAAAATCTCAAAAATACTTTGAGACATTCTGGACTCCAACAAAATATTTTTGGCAAAACTTTATTTTAACTTTGCATAGATTTAAATAAATTTGAGCAAAAGGGTAATAAACTTAATTTAAAATTAATTCAGATAAATCCAGAAAAATCCAAATAAATTCCAGAAAATCATAAATGCACATTTAAGCAATAAAATCATATTTAGGCCAAAATTTGGGATGTTACAAACCTCCCCCCTTAATAGAATCTCGACCCGAGATTCAGGGCTAACTAGAGAATAGGTTCGGAAATTCTGACTTCAAATCTTCTTCTCGCTCCCAAGTTGCTTCACTTTCAGAATGATTGCTCCACTGAACTCTGCAAAAACGAATAGACTTGTTTCTGGTCTTACGCTCCATAACATCCAAAATTCTGATCGGTTGCTCTTTGTAAGTCAAATCTTCTTGCAACTCTATTGCCTCCAACGGGGTTTGTTCTGCTGGCACTCTGAGACACTTCTTAAGCTGTGACACATGGAATACATCATGCACTCCTGCCAAGGACTGAGGCAACTCCAGCTGATAAGCTACTTCTCCTCGACGGCTCAGAATCTTGAACGGACCAATATATCTTGGTGCAAGCTTCCCTTTAACGTGAAATCTTTTAACGCCCTTAAGAGGGGTAACCCTGAGATACACATGATCTTCTGGTTCAAAACTCAAATCTCGACGACGGTTATTGTAACGACCCCCATTTCCGCATGCTTGCAAAAATGGAAATCTAATGTGCATTTCCGTACTAGTCCCATGATCAGTAGCTAGTACGCACATACACCAATTGGAATCACAACCATACAACAAATATTAATTAAGCGGAAGCTATTACATAAAGAAAGCTCTTACAAATCAGAGATAAGGCAGCAAAAGAAGCATAGTCTTGTAGTGTGCCCATCCAAAACCAACAGGCAACCGACAAGGTATAATCCCTAGAAAGATTCGACGAAGGAAAATCCCGCAACCTGCGATGGAAGAAACCTCGAAGCTTCGACAACTTAACCACCTAAAAACCACATATAAGCAAGGGTGAGTACATTCGTACTCCGCAAGACTTGAGCAAAGCCTATAATATATGCAGGCCATTTCAAAGGAGGCTACTACAGTTAATTTGCATAAAGCAGAATTGACATTGTAAAACAAGTTATTTGCAAACGAAATTTATAAAAGCATAATTGGTGATATGAAATAAGTAAAGCATAAGTAATATTCACAACCCATCGTGAATATCGAATAATCCAGAAATGGAATCCATCAATGTCGATCCTTTGACATGAAAACAAAAGCTGCTAAACAAGTTCCAAACCACAACCCATTTTAGAAAATTAAACATTTAACTAGTTCAAGTTCACCAAGTTTCCCATGACCGAGGGGACGGCTAATCGATTAGATTTACACTCTGCAGAGGTGTACAACTTTACCCACAAGTCATGACCTTTTCTTTTTGCCGCAAGTTTCACGCACTTTATGCGTGTGGCCAGAATGTTCATGACGAAAAACCTTTACATTATCTAATCTAACTTTGCACCAGCACCGGTACGATAAAACCCACGCTATAGCTGGGAGAACTCAGAGCATAGGAATGTTGGAACTCCCCATAGACGTGGCGCACACCGTTATATTGGTAAGTGTTGTTCCCAACACCTCGGTGTGGGCACCCCATCGAGCAAACCCCGAAAGGAAGGCCCGTACTGCTTCAGCCTACCAATGTGCAAAGTTAAACTAGATAACTTAATTGGTTTAAGGATGTCCCATACCACCACTTGCGGTTGTACGAATTATCTTGGGTCATACAACACTGATTTCGGTCCTTAAGTTGACACGGGCGATACTCCACCCTACACTACGTGCAAATCCCTCTACACCTCCGGCTATTGCCAATAATCGCCCGCATCAAAACCATAGTTTTATTTTGGGTTTTTAATTAAAATACCCATAATCAACAGCTACAATTACAACATTTTCCATTTCTCAAGGAACACATTTTGATCCGATCATCATCATCATTTATTCTAAAAGCATGGCTAAGCATGGATAAAAGTAATCGCATATACCCATGGCGACATTTAGTAATTGTCTAGGCTCAATCTATGGTTATCAAGGTTCACATATTCATACTTATCAAGGAAGTTTCATGAGACAACAGGCATAATTACCCGTACCACAAAATAGCAATTTGCAGAAAGTAAACGTATGCATGAAACATTTTAATAAACAATGCAAATTAAATTCTGGGATCAAGATGGTCAAAGGAGGGTGCTTGCCTTGCTTATATATCGTTTACGACGAAGACGCGATCGCAGATGACGGAGGCAACGACGGAGGAAGGGATGTCGAATTCTACACGTCGATCGATTGGAAAAATATAGCAAATAATAAACTTCAATAAGGGCGAAAAGAAAACAGACAGAAAACTCAAATAAATATTCATTGCAGAAAACAAGAACACTTTAGAGTTTGGATTATTTAAGAAATTACATTATGCTTAAACTTGATGGCTTTATGACAAACAAAACAGGGTTTCTTTAACAGATTATCAAATCTTGAACTACGAATACAAGAGGCTAAAATTATGAATTTCAGTATTTACGATTTTGAATTATAGATGCTAAAATTATTTGGATTAAAAGAATTAAAACGCTAGTTAAGGTTTACGCAATTAGCACTTAACCTAGATTTGCATACGAAGGGTTTTAAATAAGTTATAACTGGTAGTTAGCTAAATAGATTTATTTATAGTTTTTAAGAAGGTTCTGGTGATACAAATATATTAAGTACAAATTCTTTATTACAAGGTTCACTTATCTTATTATGAAGTTCATAAAGCATAAAACTAAGGGTTACTTGACTATTAAAGTTTATATGCTAAACATAACGAAATAAGATTATTTCTTCTGGATTGGATAGCATATACTTTGAAGAACACATCTAGGCTGATTTCATACATTTTAGTGTTTAAACGAGATATTCTTTTCAAAACTGAAAACGCTTATGTGACATTAAGGGTTATGACAAACATACTTTTTAGGGGTATTCAGCTAGTAAGATTTAATTGAAACGTAAGTTGTAAATAAAATATTTTTCCTGAATATGGTATACCCTATCCTAAATATCATTTCTAAACCAATTTCCATAATTTCTGCATTTAGACGAGGGGTTCTACGGATTGACGAAAAAGCTTGATAGTTCAATTTTTACTCGATAAGAGTTCAGTTTTTGATACAAGATTGCGACTACATCGTCTAGGATAATCTACTCATTTTTCAGGTATTAACAGGGTATGACTCTAAAAGCATTTTAAAATTAATACCGTGATGTTTGGCTTCTATCCGAAGTGTTTTTCCTATAAACGATCATTAGGGTCTATCGTTACTTTATTTCATTCTTGCACCAACATAAGGTATTTTTGTATAAACAGCAAGAGAACTATTTTTCAAGGTTATTAGATTTGGTTTCATCAGATTCAGAGTTTATTCGCGAAAGTTACGACTATTCCAACTATGCAAGTATTTACATATTGACTATTAAACATTAGCTGTTTCATATAGTAAACTTTAAATATTATTTTATATCTGGGATCCTTGAAATGCTAACAGTACAACAAAACTGATTTGGTGATCATTTGAATTCATTTGACCTATGTTCTAACATATTCAACTTTCTATCCATATACATATATACATTTTATGTTTAAGCTATTTCATTCTTTTCAAGTTAATTCAAATCAAGTTCATTTCTTAAATATTTTGGCAAAATCAGGTATCCTACTGCCATGATAACATTTAGAAATCAATTTTACTTATCCATATTTCTTTTACTCAAGTTATGTATATTTAAATTTTCTAATGCATTGAATACAATCTTTAATAGAAAGTAATTCGAACAATAATGAAATTTAAATATTTTTATATATTTGAACTCCTGGAAGCATGAGTATTTCACTAAAATTGGTATCATTCATTCTAAAGTTTATTTACAAAAATTCCATATGAAGCATGTCTTTAGCCTTTGCTTTTAAATTTGAATTTCAAATTTATCCAGTGAACCTTTTCAAAATTTTATTGCATATTATGAAACTAATTGATTTTTCATGAATATAGAAATTGATTTCACCCAATTCGTAGCTATAATGCAAAATCTATAGACATTTGAATCATTTCGGTATTGAAAATAACTGAAAAGAATGAAAATACGTTTTCAAGGTTGGAAGGCGTATTTCAACGAGTGACTGAAGGATGCTTTGACTGGCTGACAGAGTGGGCCCACGGGGCAGCGAGAGAAGAGCAGAGGCGACGGTGGCGAAGCCCGCCGGCGGCGAAGGAAGGCCAGAGCCAGTGAACGGGCTCCACGATGAGCACCAGTGGGTCTTCTCGCACACGGGGGTAGTGTCGATCACCGGCGGGGATGGCCGGAGAAGGCTGCCACCGGCGGCATGCGGCGGAGGGAGAGGTGAGTCGCCGGAGAAGAAAGGTGGCGGGTTTCCGGTCGAATCGACAGCGATTTAAGCATTAGTGATGTCAGACCATTCCATTTTTCCGGTTGTTTGGCTCGGGGATGCGGTGGTTTGGGCCGTCACCGTGCGCCGGAGCCGAGGAAGAAGGGCGTCCGGTGAGGAGGCTCTGTAGGTGAAAAGAGATGAAATTTCGGTGTGATGAGTAAACTAGAGTTCCAGGTGAAGCTAAAGAAGGAATCAATTTCAACATTTGTTACCAATTTCGCGTGAATTGAAGATCTCCCCTCATTCGGGTTTTCTGGCGAAAATGGTGAAGAACACGAGTTTCGGCTTGATCATCTAGTTCTGGGAGTGAATGAGGAAGAGGGAGTCTCAATGCGACGCTATCCCGGTACTTATAGCCGAAGGGAGTCGGTGGCGCCAGTGTATGAACGGAAAGGGAGGTTGCGGCTCGGTTTTGCGCAGACACGGCGACGAATTGGCGCGAGGTCTCTCCGGCAAGAACTGACACGGTTTGGTCAGAGTATGGCGCACGGCTTTCGAAGATGAACGTGGCGCCAGATGATGAAGTGGGCAGCACGGTGCGGTGCATCGGCGGGGAAGGCGCGAAGGATCGGGAGAAAAATCGGGACGCTCGGTCGACGGAGGGGAGAAGAGAGGGAGGGGAAAAAGAGCGGCTGACGGCTGGGGCCAGGGACCACTGGCAGTGGCTGGGCGATTTCTTCGGTCACTGTGGCTGGGGCCCACACGGCAGCGAAAGAACTCGGCTGAGGAGATAAACTTCACGCAGACAGCTCCATGTGAGCTTTAAAATCACTATCAAATCAATGTGTAATTTTTTAAAACTTTTTGACCGACCTCTACTGGTAGTCTTCTTACTTCAGTAAAAATTTGACGTTAAAATAGCTTACAATGAATTGATTAAAATTCTGACACTGTACATCACTCAAAATTTCCATTTCGGATTTGTATTTGTTTAAAGGTTCAAATCTCATTATTTATTTTTAAAACTTTTATGAGGGGTTATAAATATCTCAAGTATATCTCTGTAAATTTCTCAAGTCAAAATATCAAGTTAATATTTTATAACAATTCTGACATTAGGATTTCTAGTCTTTAATTATTTCTGTTTTTGAATTATTAGAGGGCTTTACCGACATGATCAAATCCTGATATTTTTACCAGAGATAAAATCTACCATGAGGGTGTTGTGGTAATTTTTCCAGATTCAGATAAACTTAGAATAGTTTTCATTAATTCTGGCTTGTACTGTTTTTAGTCAAAAAGAGGTGTCATTCATTTATTTACCCATTTTTCTGTGCATAAAAATTTTACTTGTTGATTTTACTGACTTACCAGCATTGTTATGGTTCCATGGTAATTTTTCCAAATTTTTTACTTTTACCATTTTATCTTGTTACCATTATCCAATCCTTAATTCTTTTTGTTTGATTTTCCATTCAATACAAAATCAAAAGAAATCCAAATAAATTCCAATCATGTCAGGAAAAATCAGAAACAAAGATATTCAAATTCAAAATATGAATTTTTATATTATTCCATTTTTCGGGATGTTACAGTTATCTGCGTAGCTTTTCTGTCTTGACTGTGCTATCTTCAACCTTTCTCTAATCATTGCGACTTGATTTTCGGCTTCCTCGAGAATATCTGGCCCAAAAACCAAACGTTCTCCTGTTTCATTCCAATTCAACGGAGTACGACAGGCACGTCCATACAACGCCTCAAATGCTGACATCTGCAAGCTAGCTTGATAGCTATTGTTGTAACTGAACTCCGCATATGGCAAACACTTATCCCACGACGTAGTATAAGCTAAAGCACAAGCTCTCAACATATCCTCTAAAATCTGATTTACTCTTTCAGTCTGACCATCTGTCTGCGGGTGATATGCTGTACTGAAATTCAGACGAGTTCCCATGGCTTCGTGCAACTTGTTCCAAAACCTTGAGGTGAATTGGGTACCTCTGTCCGACACAATCTTCTTGGGCAATCCATGCAAGCATACAATCCTTGACATATACAACTCTGCTAAACAATCTCCCGAGTAAGTGGTCTTTACTGGGATAAAATGAGCCACTTTGGTCAAGCGATCCACAATGACCCAAATGGAATCGTAACCTCTCTGAGTCTTAGGTAAACCGGTGATAAAATCCATTTCGATTTCCTCCCACTTCCATTCCGGAATTTTCAACGGCTGCAACAAACCAGCTGGTCTCTGATGCATGGCTTTTACTCTCTGACATACGTCACATAAAGCAACATGCTGAGCTACTTCACGCTTCATATTAGGCCACCAAAATCTCTCTTTCAAATCTTGATACATCTTAGCACTTCCTGGATGAATCGAGTACTTCGAATCGTGAGCTTCCTCAAGAATCAGCTGTTTTAATTCCTTTTTATCTGGCACACAAATCCGGCCTTTGAAGAACATGGTTCCTTGCTCGTCTAGAGTGAAATCTACGGCTAGGCCTTCTTCCTTTTTAGCCTTAATCTTAGAAATTTTATCGTCATCCTTCTGGCCTTCACTAATCTAATCCTCCAGTGTTGGCCTCACTTCTAGTGCAGCTACCATTCCTTGCGGTATGACTTCCAACCTTAGTTTCTGAAATTCCTTGCATAGTTCTGGTTGATCCTCCATTGTTAGCGTATTTGCGCTATGGCTCTTTCGACTCAGAGCATCTGCTACCACATTGGCTTTCGGGATGATAATGAATTCCACATTATAATCCTTAATTAGCTCTAGCCATCTTCGTTGTCTCATATTCAGATCCGCTTGAGTGAATATGTATTTGTGCTCTTATGGTGCGTATATATCTCACATCTATTTCCTATGAGATAATGACGCCATATCTTTAAAGCATGCACTACTACGCTAACTCCAAATCTTGCGTTGGGTAATTCACTTCATGCGGTCTCAATCGTCTCGACGCATAAGCTACGACTTTGCCTTCTTGCATTAACACGCACCTACGCCTTGCTTTGAAGCATCGCAATAAATATCAAATCCATTCTCGCATATCCGCAACACTAATACCGGGTGTTGTTAAACGCTTCTTTAATTCCATGAAACTTTTCTCGCACTCTGGCGTCCATGCAAACTTCTTTTCTTTCTTCAACAACTGCGTAGGGGTTTAGCAATTGTCGAGAATCCTTCTATGAACCGACGGTAATATCCCGCCATTCCCGTAAAACTACGGATCGGGTAATGGACTTGGTTGCTCGGTGCAACATTGCGTCCACTTTGCTTGGGTCGACTGCAACTCCTTTAGTAGTCATTACAAGACCAAGAAATTCAACTTTTTCCTTCCAAAATTCACACTTGCTAAACTTAGCGTCGGTGATGTTCTCGCACCTCTCCAAAACCATCCTCGATGTTACGCATGTTCTTCCTCCGTCTTGAGTAAACCAAGATATCGTCTATGAAGACTACAACAAACTTATCCAAATATTCCATGAAAACCTTATTCATCATGTTCATGAAATATGCCGGGGCATTTGTCAATCCAAATGACATGACTGTAAACTCATAATGTCCATATCGCGTAGAAAACGCAGTTTTAGGCACATCCTTCGCTCGGATCTTCAACTGATGGTATCCCGAACGAAGGTCTATCTTGGAGAAAACTCCAACTCCTCTTAACTGGTCAAATAAGTCATCGATCCTGGGCAACGGATACTTATTCTTGATCGTTACTTCATTAAGTGCACGATAATCGATGCACATTCTGAGACTTCCATCCTTCTTACGAACAAACAAAACTGGTGCTCCCCATGGTGATGAACTAGGTCTAATGAAAACTTTCTCTTTCAGTTCCTCAATCTGCTTTTTCATTTCCACTAACTCGTCGGTAGGCATCCGATATGGTCTTTTTGATATCGATGCTGTACCCGGTGCTAACTCGATAACGAACTCGATGTCGCGGTCTGGCGGCAGTCCTGGTAAATCTTCTGGAAACACGTCCGGGTATTCTCTGACTACTAGCACATCTTCCATGCTGATGGCTTTCACACTGTTGACCACTAACTGCCTATCTCGAACTGTGGTCGCTTGAAATTCTACCTTTTTGCCACTAGGGCCTTCCAAAGTTACGATCCTTCGGCCAAAATCCAAAACAGCCTTATGCTTAGACAGCCAATCCATTCCAAGGATGACGTCTAGGGATTGCGCATCTATCAAGATAAGATTCGCTAAAAATTCTATCCAATCCATAAGCAACTTAGCTCCCAAACATCCAAGGCTAGATCTAAGCTCAGATCCTGGAGCTTGGACTAAGAGTACACACTTAAGATTCACCACTTTAAATCCATTCTTGGTTGCAAAACTTTGAGAAACAAACGAATGCGAAGCTCCAGAATCAAACAAAGCAGCAGTGCATTGAGTTAACTAGGAACTTACCCAGTACGACGTCTGTAGCTTCCTGAGCTCCATCTGCGGTGATGTGGTTGATCCTCCCACGCACTGTGGATTGCGGTGTTGCTCCAACTTGACCTGGCGCACGATTTCCTCCTCAGGCTGGTGCTTTGGCAGGTGTTGTTCCCAGGTTGAAACGAACTGGTGTGATGCCTCCCTTCTGTGGACACCTATTGGAAAAGTGCCCTGGCTCATTGTATGTGTAGCATCTTTTCACTGTAGACTGCTGACTCCCTCCTGGCGCATTGTTGCCTGTCTTTGGTGTCCGGAAGTTCGATTGATGAGGCGAGTGCGGGGTTGATGTCTTGTTCACGGCTGGTGGTTGGAATCTAGCAAATTGCTGTGGTGACATTCTCAAACGTAGATGGTTTGGACGTCCACCCTGATTAGTCATTAAGCGCTTACGATTCTCACCCAGCTCTTTGCGCTTATCCTCTAGGATCAAAGCCTTATTCACTAGCTCCTAAAAGTCTAGAAAATTGTGGGTAATCAGTCCCACCTGTAGTCCTGAATTTAGTCCCTTCATGAAACGAGACTGCCTAGCCTTGTCCGTCACTACGTCTTCAGCGGCACAGCGAGCTAACTGGGTAAATTTGTTCAGGTACTCAGCCACTGATTGGCCTCCTTGCTTCAGAGCCCTGAACTCTTCCTTCTTAAGGTCCATCATTCCGTCCGGGACATGGTATTGGCGGAAAGCATTAGTAAACTCCTCTCAGGTGATCTCTTGTGGGGCTCCATGAGCGGCACAGTAATTTTCCCACCATTCTGCGGCAGTTCCTTCAAGTTGATGAGAGGCGTAGAGCACCTTCTCATTGCCCTCACACTGGGTGATGTGCAGCTTCTTCTCAATAGTCCTAAGCCAGTCATCGGCTTCCAAAGGGTTCACATTTCCTGAAAAAGTTGGTGGTCGAGTCCTCATAAAATCTGACAGCATGGAATGAGATCGAGGTCCACCATGGTTGTTCTGGGCTGCAGGGATGTTGTTGGTTGCTGCTACGTTGGTCATCTGCTGCATCTGCTGCATCATAGTCTGCATTAGTTGAGTCTGCGCGGCAAGAAATGCTCCCAGATTCTGCATGTCGACTGGCGGTGGTTGAGGGCTGCCTCCGTCATTGGGGTTGTCATTCTGGCGCAGTCCACTTCCTGAAGCACTGTTGTTCCCTCGAGTATTCACCATCTGATGATTGCCTATTGGGTTAGGAAAGGTAGATGTAGCATAGATAAGGAGTAAGAATTTCTAAAGCGGGGAGATAGGTTATACCCAACTGAAATAATTCTTTATTTATTCTTGGTATGGCTGCTTATTTAAGCCTACAAGCTTTGCAACACATACTGCACACTCGCATTACAAAGAAGCAAACTAAACACGAAATCTTAACGTCAACTAAAGAGGTAAAGACTAACTTAAAGACGCGACTCACACTCGAGTCTCAACACAACTCTAAGACTGATCCTCCTCGGGCTCCCACTCTCGCTCCTCAGGATCCTCCTCTGACTCCTCCTCGGCTGGCTCCTGAGCTCCTCGGGCCACATGCTCCAACTCGTCCTCGACCGCCTCTAGGGTCTCTCCCAGCTCCATGGCGTAGCCGCCAGCTGACTCCTCGAAGGTCGGAACGATCGGCATCTGCTTCACAAGAACTTTGAATAAGTTCTCCTCCCGAAACGGCAAGTAAAACGGGTAAATTCAGCAAAGGCGAGAAGTAGAGAATGAGATGAGTCAAGAGTGTTTTATTAGTCAAATTTAAATTTTTCTTTAGAAAATAGTTTTGGACTCACCTAGGACATCTTCATACTATCTAGGGCCAAGACCTACGGTCAAGATGCTCGATACCACCTCTGTAAGGACCCGAATCCACTGATTCGAACCCACTGTGTTTACCGCACTAGTCCCAGGATCAACGCTAGTGCACACAGCTCAACATTGGTACATATCACATCATACTCAACGATAATAGAATAATAGTTCATTCATTGATATACCTAAATGTTTGATCATATGACCAACTTACATTATTAAGCCACGCAGGGAAAGACTGAAAATATAAACTAATAGTTATGCAGCGGAAAGTAGAAAACGTAGATAGCTCATCAGTTCACCACAGGCAACCGACAAGGCTCGGACCCTAAGGACTTGCGTTCTCTTGGACTTCCTCTTCCAACACATGTGTAGATTCTTCAACTGTTGGTTATTGTTGTTGGCAAGGGTGAGTACTTAAGCACTCAACAAGTTGTGCACAGAATGCAATTCTATGTATCTATATGTAAGGCTTATTCCAATGGATAGGCTGTCATGGCTATTTTGCAATAAGCAGCATTTATGAATAAATACAATAAATAGATTGTAAAGACTGTAAAACAAATAACAATAGTAAGTAAATTCAGTATTTCTCAAGTAAACCAAGTTTCCAATCCTAAGTCAAATTCCATCTTCCATATGGCATTCCGCCATCCCAACCAGTTGTCCAGTTAATAAAACTAACCCTTAACTGTAATTCTCGAGCATTGCTCAATACCGCGAGCACGGCTATCCGAATAGTTTCACACTCTGCAGAGGTTATGCACTTTACCCACGCGATACAACCAAACACCACCAAGGCGAGTGATTATAACAAAGCCTTTACAATGCGCTGGCTTAACCCGATACTACCCGCTAAGGTTTCAACACTGGTGGGACTGGTTACCACATCCAGGGCCCCCCTCTTGCGCCATGTGAATTACTCCATAACTCGGGAACTCACACCGACCACGATAGTACCAAAATTAAGACATTGCAAATTACTCAGCTAGGCTGGCCCATACCAGACATGTGGTTGCATGATGACTCAGGTCAAAGGCTTGCAAGGTTAAGTCCTTAGTGTGATCAAGGCAACACATCCACATACCCTCTGCCCATCGGGCCCACCTTGGCATACTCGCCCCTTGTCACTTGCCCCAATCTAAGTGATTATCACCCAGTTGATTACCAAGCACCACGTACTATCAACAATTCAACATCGTTGCGTGACATGACTCGCCACAACAACTCAATCTCATCGTGTGATCCCACATGACACACAAGTTCATAACATTGTTCCATATTCCATTAATCAAGATTAATTATCAATGATTCTGACACATGTGACGACGTGGCATGGCTAAGCAACTAATACGGACTAATCCTCCAATGTTAATTATAATTATTAACCAACTATATTTAACCAATCTAGGGCGACAATGGATTATGGCATACAATGACAAGGTAGGGTATAGATCAATCTGGTATATTAGCTAAGCCCAATCTAATTTGAAACAATTGTATACTTGAAATATATGCAATCGGGTAAAACAAATATAGCAATTTTATAAACATGGGTTCAACATGATCAAAGCACAACTTGCCTTGGAATAGGTCCTGATCTTGATCTGAAGCTTGCTCTTGAGTTGCTTGATCTTCCTCCGAAGCGTCGCACAATTCAACGTCTACGCGTACCGAAAAAGAAAAGCAAATAAATACAAAAAAAAGAGCAATTGAACTCCAAAAATCAAATACAATTTACCATTAAATAGATCTCAATTTTACAAATTTTTAGAAATTTGAATCACTCAAATCCGAGTTAAATTGCAAAAGATATAGCCTTTTGAAGTTTGAAATAAATACTGAAATTGCTAAAATCAGAAAATCGGAATTAACAGATTTATTTTTATTCTGAAAAAGCGATTTATGACGTCAGCGTGACGTCAGCCCTAGTCCGAAGCGCTCTGGTGCTGACACGTGCCCCCCCCCGGTCCATGGACTGCGTCCATGATTCCCTCGGGTTCACGGTGGATCTGGTCCACCCGGGTCAGGCTCTCTGACGCGTGGGCCCGCGTCTCAGCTGACTGGATCGACACGCGCTACTTACCCGACACGCCACGCCAGTGCCATGTCACTGCCCACTCCGAGCTGGCCTCCACGTGGGTGACACGCGGCGATGAACCAGCAAGCCACGTCGACGGCGGTGGTGCGGGAACCTAGGGTCATCGGCGGCGAGGTTGGACAGTACCTTCGGGCACGCTTCAACGAGGCGAAACTGATGACGTGGTCAGATGCTCCACTGGACCACCGGAACATCGGCGACGAGGACTTCTTCACTGGCGGCGGTGGCTTCCTCGGTAATCTTCCTCCCTGGCGCTACTCCGGCAGATCTGACGCGCGCACAAGGTGCTCCGGGTGAAGGCGAAACGGCTGGGGCGGTCTCGGACCTTGGGGTGGCTTAACGACGGCGAATCGACGATTCTTCGGTGCGGCGGCGCTCGGCAAATCTTCACGAAATCACAACGAATCGGCAGCGCTCTCACGGGCTAAACCTAGGGTTTCGGTTGCTTGGGATATTGCGCAGCCCGTGCTCGCCTTTTATAACGCTAGGGCCGGCTGCTTTGCCCGATTGCTCCGCGGAGTCCACGGCGAACACGGGAAGGAATCCGGCACGGACACACGAAGAAGATGACCGGATCGGCGACACGTGGCAAATCCGACGGCGATGATAGAACAAAAGTCCCAAACCGATACGCTTTGCGCTCATCCCTCCGATCTGGATCCAACGGCCGGGATTAAACTTCCAGAAGACGGGCTGAGCGGCCCACGCCATTCCGGCCACTCCCAAGACAGAAATGGGCCAAGCCCACTACTGTTCATGCCGATTTTAAAGGGTTTTCCATTTAAAATAATTGCTGAAATTCATTTAATTTGTTTTAGGCAAATAAATTATCAGGAAAAATCCCAGAAAAATCTCAAAAATACTTTGAGACATTCTGGACTCCAATAAAATATTTTTGGCAAAACTTTATTTTAACTTTGCAAAGATTTAAATAAATTTGAGCAAAAGGGTAATAAACTTAATTTAAAATTAATTCAGATAAATCCAGAAAAATCCAAATAAATTCCAGAAAATCATAAATGCACATTTAAGCAATAAAATCATATTTAGGCCAAAATTTGGGATGTTACATTTAGATTGGTGGAATGCTTCACCAATCCCGGCCCTAGCACTTGCGGCGCCAAGGTTGGTCGTGTTCTCGACCAACCGTTGGAGCAACAGGGTATTAGTCTGGCGACCCTGCTCAATCATTGCAAGTACTTGGGCCATGGTCAGCGGTCCCGGCAATAGCCCTTCTGGAATTTCTTCCTGGACTTGCGGAGGCGGAGAATCTCGACGGCTTTAGCGCCGCGAAGAAGAACCTCTGGCTGCCATTGGATGAATGGGATTGGGCTGGGCTAGAGTGGCTGAAGTCACTCGCTGAGGGTGAGTTTTTGGGGTTTCTTCACTCCCCAAAATCTCATTTAAAGATCTAGTGGCAGGCATTTGGAACAAGATTAACAATGAATTAACAGATAAGATCTAATTCAGTTTTACATTCCGAATATTA
The DNA here is from genome assembly GCA_036346275.1 of Otatea glauca. Taxonomy (NCBI): domain Eukaryota; kingdom Viridiplantae; phylum Streptophyta; class Magnoliopsida; order Poales; family Poaceae; genus Otatea; species Otatea glauca. The sequence continues at coordinate 55,498,732 of CM070718.1, read as the reverse complement.
CCATTTGTTTTAGAAGCATGTTTCAATATTATTTTTCATAAGTTGATTATTATTATTAAGGATCACAACATCGTAAAAATATTAACTGAAGGTTAAATATTTACGAGTAGGAACCAAAAGCACACAAAACAATATTAAACGAAAACTTTATTTCAACTCATAATATTCAGAACAAAACATGAACATAACATTTATTCTTGACTACTACTACATAAAGGAGGACAACAAAAGTTATTTTCTAACCCTACTCATCTCCTGATCGTCATCTATTCCATTAACGGACTATTACTATCTTTCACTATCCTATGACTACTACTCTCTACGTCAGGAGGAGAGAAAGTCTCCTGACGACGACACTCCTGCGGACTCTGAGGACGCCACGGGGGAAAACTATGAGGATCCACCTGAATACTAGGTAACCTGGGGTGACTCCCTATAACCGACATCCTCGCCTGGCGACGCCTCGAGGGTGCTCAAGTGTCGTCGGGCGTGGGCATATGAGGGGCTTGCCCCAGAACTGAAGGGGTTACAATGCCTCTGGCAACACAGGGGGCGATAGCATTTTCTAGAAATGCTATACGGCATCGTGCCTCCCTGTATTCAGTTATTGCCTGTCGGCAATAGTGATCAGAGGCATTTATGAATCCCACTAGGTTACATAATGTTGGGTTTAGTAACCCAGTGGTATCCATATAACAATTCTCCCCATCTGGCGGTCGGGATGGAATCCTCCTATACGTGACTACCAGTTCGGGTAGGGTGTGGCATAAACTGACAATAACTGTATAGGCGGCTTCGTTCATAGCCATCATAAGGGAAGAACCGGGACCCTCGAAGGATAAGTCTCCTTCGCTATCCTCAGCTCTGGCAAGGATGTCCACCCTGGCTATGTATTCCACAAATACAGAACTAACTGCTGCGTCGAATACTATGTATCGTGGATTTTCAGAAAAGTGGGCAAACTCTAGCAGACGAGCAAGAAATCCCATCATGCTGGAATCCAACCTATGAGTGGATGTATAGCATGGGGTGTATCTGCCCATCTGCACATTTAATAAGGAATTAGTACTCCTGATTAAATGTAAGACAGTAAAGCAATTTTTGGAAGAAAAGATTCTAGCAGAAATTTAATAACAGAAAAGAGTTATTATCAGGTATACACATAGCCAAAAAGAAAGTTTCATGCATATAAAGAATAGATAGGTAAGATGTCCTAACTCAATATGTTAGTCTATTTGGAACCTAATGTCAAATTTTAAATTTTAAATTACTCCCATTCTTCCTAAGGTTTTGCTACAGTCAGTATGGCTCTGATACCAACTTGTAAGGCCCCCATTTTTGATAACGAATATCAATAATGGGTACCATGTGCATACAGTACTAGTCCCATGATCAATAGCTAGTACGCCCAAACACAAATTGATATCACAGTCATACATAAGCTTTATTACACAGCGGAAGTAAGGTTACATAATATTTTTACAATACCAAAAGTAAAACAGCAGTGGAGACAACTTCTTTTGTATGCCATTTTAACCCATTGTCCCAAAGGCAACTGACAGGGTAAAGCCTTAGAAAAATTCATCGTTAAATTCCCCGAATCCTGCGTCAACATATGAGTCGTCGGGGTAATCTGATTCTTCACCTAAAATAAACAACAACATAGGCAAGTTGAGTACTTACGTACTCGCAAGATTTTTGCAAATCCTATAATACATGCAGGTCATTTCAATGGAAGGCTATTATGGTTAATTTTGCATAAAGCCAGTTTGAATGGTAAATACAGAATAATAAATTGTAATAAAATTTGCTTAAAAGCAGATTAGATAAAATGACAGTATGTAAATGCGAGTAAATGAAATTTCGAACCAGGGTAAAATGACCATATCCAAAACCAATTCTACTGACACATAGTAGAGTTCACCGACACACGGTAGAAACCAGATTTTATGAAAATACTCAAAACTGCTAACTATGTGATGACTTTACCAAGTGCTCATTACCACGGGCGTGGCTAATCGATTAGTTTTACACTCTGCAGAGGTATACAGCTTTCCCCACAAGACATGACTGACTCTTTGAGCAATCGATATTTGCACACTGCCTTTGGTGTGCCGTTGAGAGTCATGTTATAACTGTTACATTATTTAATCCTGACTTTGCACCAGTATGGCAGCACATAACAGATACCAAAATTTCAATTGGGCCAAAAGAAATCAGATGGAAATATTCAAATAAAATAGTTTCATAATTCAGAAGTGGCTTCAAGCATTATTTGTTCTTATTTTGCAATTTAAAATATTTAATCTTCTTGAATCATTATCGCAACATTTAATTTCTTATTTAACAACTCAAATTTTTCTTATAACAACCCCAAGTATTTTTACATATTCAGGTTTCTGAGGTTACAAGGAATCTAAAAAAATTTATTTTACTAAATTTGGTGGTGATTTGTAAAAATTCCATGTATGACATGTTTATACATTTTTCGTTAAATTTGAATTACAAATTTAAATAAAACTCAATTTTGAAATATTTTTTCATATTCTGAATCTACATGATTTTAGAAGAATTTAGAAATTTATTTCATATAATTTAGATAGATGGTTCAAAAGATATTCCAGTTTGAATATTCTAGGTTTTGAAAAATACTAAAAATTGGAAATATGCCGAAAATGGAAAGTACGCTTTCGTGAGGAAAACACGCTTTTCTTTTTTGGGTCGCGCCGGGTTGAGGCGCTGACAGCTGGGGCCCAGACGGCAGTGGCTTGCGCCTCACGCGTCGCGGCATCGACATGTGGGCTCACATGGTCATACAGACGCGATGTGGTCGACGGGCGGGTCCGCACGGCAGTGACATGGCACAACACGAGCAACTGACAAGCGGGACCCAGCTGGCAGCGACACCGGGCAGAGGAGAAGATTGCGAAGCTCGCCGGCGGCGAAGCATCGCCGAAAGTGTCGAATGGGTTCCACCACGAGCATCACCGAGCCCATGCGCACCCAGGAGAGGTCTCGCGATGGCTGGAGGTGGCCAGGAAGGGGGGTGCCAACGGCAGGGTGCGGAGGACACTGTGGGCAAAGGTCGCCGACGGTGATTCACCGTTGGAGAGAAGGAATGGGTTTCATCCAAGTCTTCAACATGCTAAGGCGCACACGGAGGAGGTCTAAGTTTGACCGCGGGTGCTCTGCGGCGTTTTACCACCGTGCAAGGTGCGGCAGTGCCATGGCCGAGCGGCGATTCTACAAAATTAGGCTTTCCCGAGCTTCATATTCACCAAAACGAGCATAAGTGAGTCTCAAGGACTCGATTTTGGCTTTCATTTGACGAAATAGGTATCGGAGAGGGTTCTCACCGTGCGGATGCGGCGACGGACGGAGGGGCACGTCGCGGAGGCTAGCCGGGGAAGAAGAGCTCTAGCCGAAGGAGTAGAGGAGTCCCAGACGATGCAAGGAGGATTCAGCTCAGGTGGTTTGGGGCGAAAAGGGTTGAAGCGGCGAAATGGTTGATTTTCCCGTTTCTCGGTTTTCGCTGGACTGGGGGAAGACGAGCAGTAATCAAGGTGGAGTGAGGCAACCGGGGAAAAGAGTGGCTGGCTGCGATGATAGGAGACGCTTATATAGGGTCGCGGAGTCGGTTCGACGCGAGGCGGTTCGACGGCTGCGCTAGCGGTCAGGGGCGAGGTGGAGTCGGCGTGAGAGAGAGCAGAGAGGAGGAGAACGCGCGGGAGAGAGGCTGACGCATGGGGCGAGGTGGCAGCAACTGGCGCACGAGCTGGCTGGCTGTCTGGCCGGACCCACTTGTCAGTGAGGAAAACCAGAGAACTCAGGTGAAGGCTCTGGACAGAACGGGATAAACACTGGGATTTTGATGGTCAAACTGACTCAAGATTTTATAAAAATTTTACCATAGGTTGACCTGTTAGTTACCAGCTTCCAGTTAAAATTTCAAAGTTTTATGCTTTAGAATTTTAAATAATTCTGACAATGGTGCTTCTCCATTTGTGCCATTTCGGTTTTTCATTTTATTTACCACTGAAATTAAGTTAATATTTTACAAAACTTTTTATGAGATTTTGAAATGGTATTTTACACCTTCTTCAAAATTTCAGATTTTATTTCTTAATATTTTAGTTTTAATAATTCTGACATTACTATTTTACAATTTATTTCTTCAATGTTTTCGAATTTTTAAAATTTTAAATTGATCAGAAAATTTTTGATATTTTTTCAGGAGATAGGCACTATGCTGATGTCTGCAGGGTAAAAATCTTGACTCTGGATAACTTCCTGAAAATTCTACAAAATGCTTTTACTGACTGCCCTGATTTTTCTTTTATAGAATTTGTTTTAATTAAATTATATTTTAATTTATCTATGTCTTCCACCGACTTAATCTGGCTGTGGAGAGCCCTAAGATTTTTTTTATGACTTTGGTAGATTTTTGTTGACTTGGCATTTTTACTTTTTACTTTTACCATATTACTATACCCTTTAATGCGATTTCTTTTATTAAGGAAAAGCCAAAAGAATGTCCAATAATTCCAGAAAATTCAGAAACAATACACAAAAGACTTTTAATTTTTACTTTTCTTTATTTTATTAATTTTGAGGCTGTTACACCTCTGTCCTTGTGTTAATAGATCAATGGTTGTAATTGTGAAGCATCATCATGTGATTGTGATTGTGAAGCATCAATATATACCTAGGGCATGCTTGTGATTGTAAAGCATCATCATGTGTTAAATATATCAATATAATTTCTTGCGATTGCTCGTGAGTATATCAACAAATTATTATGCAGCAGGAAAATAGTTGATATTATTGACTAGTACGCAACCAGTGTCAATTGCTATACTTGCTTTTGAATACATGGATTCTAATCCTTCAGCCAGACATGTATGCTGTCAATCTGAACATACTAGATCTTCCCACCTGCTTACAATTTCAACATACAGACTATGAATCACTATAAATAAACAGCTAGCTAGCATCGATTGGAACAAACGAGGTACAATTAATCGTGATCACATCCATGACTTACCAAGGCACTACTAATAGGGCAACATTGGGGAAGCTAGAATTTGGCAATGCCTTGTGAGGCCGACATAAACCCTGTCCCATTGACGCTAGGACATAACACAAACCCTGTTTCAATTTGTTCAATTCACTAATGGGGAAAAGATGGGCACGCTTTATGTGTTGGCAATGCTTGGTTCCTGAATTTGATGTTGATGGGGCCTTTTTTTCATCAGTTCAAATGCTAATTTTTAAAAGCTGCATATGGTCATTTAGGTGAGATAATTAATACTGAAATAAAGTTACTAATGGCCTAATTTCCTGAACAGTTGTGAGATTTTGTTATCAACTTGTGATTGTGAAGCATCATCATGTGATATGTTATTTGGTGATCAGTCCATTACTCTAATAAGTGAGAATATTGAAATATGATTTTGGTAAAATAGACGACATGGAAAAGCTATTATGTAATGACCCCCATTTTCACATAAATGCAAAAATGGAAATCTCATATGCATACAGTACTAGTCCCATGATCAGTGGCTAGCACGCACATTTACAACAATTGATATCACATCCATACTCTTTACTACAAATGATAATGGTAATTTATACAATATGGTCTTACAATACAGAGTGAAATGCAGCGGAAAGGATCAAAATTCTTGTAGTGTGCCCATCCAACCCTCAGGCAACCGACAAGGCATAATCCCTAGAAAAGCTTCATCGTTATCATTCCCGAATCCTGCGACAAATATGTTTCATCGGACTAATCTGATTCTTCACCTAAAAACAACAATTAAGCAAGGATGAGTACTTTCGTACTCCGCAAGACTTTTGCAAAACCTATAATATATGCAAGCCATTTCAAAGGAAAGGCTACTACGGTTAATTTGCATAAAGCCAATTTGGAATGTAAATACATAATAGTAGATTGAAAATGGAATTTTAAGTAAAAGCAATTTTATATGTAGAATAACAGTTTGTAAATACGAATAAGTGAAATCATGAACCTGGGTATCATGACCATATCCACAAACCATTTTTCCACCAACACATGGAAGAAATCACCAACACACGATAGGAACTAGATTTTATGAAAATAAAAACATCTAACTAGTGCTGGCGCACCAAGATTTCCATAACCGTGGGTACAGCTAATCGATTAGTTTTACACTCTACAGAGGTGTACATCTTTACCCACAAGTCATAACTGACTCTTTGTGCAATCGATATTAGCACACTTTCTTTGGTGTACCACAGAGAGTCATGACATAACCGTTACATTACTTAATCCTAACTCTACACCAGCTCGGGATGAAAACTTATACTATGGCAGACGAACTCAGAGCATAGAAATGATGGAACTCTCCGTAGCATGGCGTACACTGTTGTATCAGCAAACGTGGCTCCCAACACCTCGATGTGGGCACCCCTCTGAGCAATCCATTAAGAAACAGCTCGTACATCTCTAGCCTTCCAATGTGCAAAGCTAGTTTTAAGTAAATAGGTTAAGACTGTCCCATACCAGTACTTATGGTTGTACGGTAATTTTTGGGTTTAACGAACACGTAGTTCAGTCCTTAATCCGACATGGGCAATAGTCTCCCCTACACTATGTACAAGTCCCTTGTACATCCGGCTATTGCCAAAAATTGCCCGCATCTAAACCATAGTTTTATTTTCATTTTTGATCAAAATACCATCCATAAAGAAAGGTCAATACCCATCATTTTGTCATATCCAATATTTTTAATCATGTCAAAGTTTTATATTTCTTTTAAGCATGGCTAAGTATGATATCTAAGTGTGAGTAACCCAAATTTACATTAAGTATTGTCTATGTTATTCTAGGGTTATCAAGGTTCACAAATCCATACTTATCAAGGAAGTTCTATGAAACTACAGGTACAACTACAAATACCCATAATATAGCAGACATTTAATAAAAGGAACGTATGCAGTAAAACATTTAATGAAAACATTTATAAAACTAGGATCAATATGATCAAAGGGGGTGCTTGCCTTGCTTATTCATTGCTTACGATGAAGTCAAGGTCACCGTTGACATTGTCGATGATGGAATCAATGACGTCAGGTTCTACACGTGGCGAACAAAGAACACAACATAACAAATAACAAGTTCAATAAGGGTAAAAAGAAGTCAGATGAAAAATCAAATAAAATTAACTATAGGAAACAGGTGTGGCTTAGGGTTTGTATTGAATGATTCACGTTCTTGCATTATAGTCGAATAGACATTCATATCGTTAACGGCATTTAGGTTGAGCAATGCACGGTTTCTTTTATAGACTATCTATTCTTGATTTTCGAATTCTAGATACTAAAATTATTTGGATTAATAGAATTAACACATTAGATCATTAAATTGCATGCTGAATGATTAGCACTTAATCCTTAATTGATTTTGAATGAGAAGTAGTTTCGAATATATGAGCTCTGTTAAGTTACTGGTTATATTTGTGGTTTTAAGAAGGATTTGATGATACAAATTTGTTAACTACAGATTTCTTCAATACTACTAAATTTGCTTATTCATATTATGAAGTCTAGAAATCATAACACTTAATGTTATGTTACTATTAGGATTTATATTCAAAGTATGACGAAATGAGATTATTTTTTCAGAATAGGGTAGTCTATACTTTGGGGAGCATTTCTAAGCTAATTTCATAAATTTTAGGGTTTGGACGAGACATTATATTCATTGCTGAAATAGCTTATATGGTATTAAGGTTTTCGATGACTATAACACTTGAGGGTATTAGGTATTAAGCTAGCAGGATTCAGATGCAAAGCAAGTTGTAAACAGAATATTTTTCCGTATTATGGTAGTATATATTTTAAATATCATTTCTAGACTAATCTCCTTAATAATTGTATTTAGACGAGATGTTTTACAGGCTGCCGAAAAGGCTTAAGTGTTTCTAACTTTTATGCGATAAAGGTTCGGTTTTAATTCTTAGTTTGCAACTGCACTTTATAAGATTTTTTTAACCATTTTTCTAGCATTAGCAGAGGATGACCCTAAGAGTGTTTTAAAGTTGGTTTCGCAATATTTACTTTTATCCGAGATGTTTTTATACAAGTAAACATTAAGATCTAATATGTACTTAATTCAAATCTGCACAAACATGAGATATTCTTGCATAACAGGGGCATTATGGTTTTATTAAATACCTAAGAATCATTTTACCATTATTTGAATTTGTATGCTTTAAATTAATTTATTTTGATTCCTATGCATTGGAAAGTAAACTATTAATTCAAAATAGATTAAATTATAAATGTTTTTGCACATCTAGGTAGTTTACTAACTTTTAAACACATAGAAACTGGTTTGACATGAATTGAATCATTTTTGCAAAAGATATTCATATTTGAACATTCAATGCATTGGAAACAACTTACTTTGAAAAATGATGTAAATCAAGTCATATTCTAAATACTTTTGCATATTTAGGTTTCTAAGGATTTAAGGTTTCTAACAAAATTGGTTTCATTCAAATTGGAGTTCATTTGCAAAATTTTCATATGTGACATATTTTTTATCCCTTTCTTTAATATTGAAACAGTGTTCATTTTCACAATATTTTTGTATATTATGAATCTACATGATTTTATATGAATTTATAAACTTATTTCATCGGATTTGGACATATGGTTCAAAAGTTACATGCATTTGATTGAGTTAGGGTTTGAGAAATACTGAAAATTCAGAAATTTACCAAAAATGGAAAGTACGGCTTCGGATTCAAAGACCGCCTTCTGTTTTTGGCTGGCGCCGGGCCGAGTGAAGGAACTAGTTGGCCTAGAGGGGGGGTGAATAGGCAACTTTTGCAAATTTTAACTTCTCAGGGACAATTCACTATTCTCTATATGAGAGTAGCGCAGAACAAAATATATGACGGAAGCAAAAAGCAAATACAGATTACAGCGAAAGCAATAAAGCGAAATAAAACACAAATGAGACAGAGATTTATCCCGTGGTTCAGAGCCGCACTCCTAATCCACGTTGAAGCACTTCTTCCGAAGTATTGCTTCTCCAAAGCTAGTCGAAGTAGCTCTGGTGATCACTCAGGTAACTCTTTCACTGCTCCAGTGAGGTGAGTTCCAAAACTCTCACAATCACAGTGGCCTTCCACAATCACCTTTCGATAGGTCGCACTTTTCACTTCCTCCAAGCTGTCTAGGATCACTAAGTTCCAAGAGTAATAAACTTTACACAAGTTCTGTCTCTTGGTTCACTCGCAAATCACATAGCTAGACTTCGGCTTGGAGCTAAAACACTTAGAGATGTTGAGGATTTTTGGTTTCAAAGTGAAGCACAGACTCCTTTTGAGAATGAGAGCTATTTTCAATGCTAAAAGGTCAAGGAGTTCATTCTCTATTGTGGTAGATGGCTCAGGAAATGCTTATATAGCCATTTGGAATGAATATAGCCGTTGCACCTACCACGGTAGCCGTTGGACGTGTCAGAATATCAAAAATATCAAAATATACGTTTACAACAGACTAAGCAACAGAACCTAGCGATACTGATCATGTGTATGACGGACCAATTTAAGACATTTACGACGGACCAAAAAATTTGGTCTATTGTACATGGGATTTTCAGAGAGTTTGGTCTGGTCGAAGGAATGAGAGAGTTACATGTATGCCGGACCAAATTATTTGGTCCGTCAAACATAGGAATTTCTAAGATCAGTAGCCAAGGACCTTTTTCAACAAAAATAAGTTTATCCAACCGATTTGCTTTACCAACAGACTAAAATTTTAGACAAGAAGATTTGGTCCGTCAACAAAGACAAAAACCTTCGAATAAGAAGGTATATCTATTTATGGATTTAATAAGTAGAACTCCAAGGTTTGGTCCGGTAGAAAGGCTTATAATCTGAATGAGTGCCAGACTAAAATATTTGGTCTGCTGTATATGAAAATCGGAGAAGATTTTGGTCTGTCAGAGAAGAATGACTTTTACATGTATGCCGAACCAATCTTTTTGGTCCGTCATACATAGACAATTGCTTGGTTGCAAGATGTCTTCAAAGAATTTTCACCAAGGACTAGAGAATGTGAAAATAAGAGGTTTGGTCCGATGAGAGATACCTTGATAGGTGTAAAATCATGTTCTGAAAAATTGGCTTAGTAATAAAATTGGCATTGCGAAGTGGTTGTGTTCATGGCATGTACTGTGCTTTTGCACGTGTTGTTTCAGATGATTATTTGATATGCTTGTGATAGCATGGTAATAGTTTTGCTTGATGCAATGCGCTCGTGTGAGTGGTTGCATGGACTGATCTTGAGTCAAGTCGTGGACTTGTGCTCGTACACAATTTTGTGTTTATTCATGTGCAGGTGTTGCTCGAGGGCGAACGTGGTCGATGATGGGACCGGAACTAGGTTCATGGAGGAACTGAGGTTCGGGACTAGGTTCAGGGAGGAACTGAGGTCCTAGTAGTCAAGGATATCATGCGAGACGTTCAGGCTAGAGAACGGAGCACATGAAGGCTGGTTAGTCACGTGAGTGCGGCAGGTGGGCATGTGTGAATTTTGGGTAGTTTGCATGTATTAGGCCGTGTTGGGCCAGGTGGATATGCATGCGAACTGTTGCTCATTATAAATAGGAGAGGGATGTCTCCTGTTTAGGTGAGAGAGTTGGATATTAGGGTTTGTACTCTTTTGTTGGGTGTACTGTAACCAGATTAGCAAAAAAGAAATAAAAATCAATTTCTTGTGTCAGAGCATTATGTTTCGGCTGGACAACTCTTTGCGGCGGCTGGGTTTTCTTGTGCGAGTTGTTCTTACGATCAGAAAACTTCTCGCGACTAGAAAAGCCCATGGTGGCTGGAGTTTTCCTAGCACCTAGAGATCTTTGGCGTCATTAGGCACGGCCAGAAGGTTTTTGTGGCTGGAGACGTTTTTGTGTCCAGGAGGAGATTGAAGTTTTCTTCCGACTGCTCCTTACGCCGTCTGCTGAGATTGGTTTGTCTCGTGGCTGGAGGTTCTGGCGACTAGAAATTTCGATGCTACAGTAATCCGCGATTACTGTTTATGTCCGGTTTATAGTTTGTTTGCCCGTTTTCGTTTAGTAGATTGAATCATTGTCTATCTTGATTCTTTTGTAGATTGTGATTAATCACGAAATTAGGGTTTAATCAGTTCTCGTCATAATATGTTACAGCAAGCTTGTGAGGTTTATAACTTTTGATCCGTTGGTTCGATCGAGCGGATTCTTTTTGTGTTAGATGCTTATTGGAATCTAGTTTCTACAGTTCGAATTGCAGGTCAATCCGACGGTTGGATCTCCAGTAATTAGCGATTTACCAAATACATCTAACTCTGTTTTGTCGAATACGAAGCAATTATTTGAGTCCGAATTGGAGTTAATTTTTAGTAGATCAAAATTTTGGTTTTAGCTTCCGTGCAATCATTCACCCCCTCTCTGATTGCTAGTTTAGTATATATCGATCCTACAATAGGAGTTTTGACAAAGAAGATTTTTAATGCTGGACCGAAGAATCTTTTGACTTAAAAGGATTTTTGCTGTGTATGCAACAGACTTAAGAAATGGATAGCTGAGTTTTAGTCCGTCGCATATTTAGACTATTGAAATGAGGGAGAATTTTGATTCAAAGAGCAATGATTAAGTGTTTTTAACTCCGAGACATTTAATTTTGTCTTTGCCTTATGATCCAATCTGCTAACTTGTGCAAAGTCCCTCTTTTAGAATAGCCAAACAGAAAATAATCCTAACTATTTGACCTAAATCAATTCCCAAGTCATAAACTAGAAACAGAACACCTTAATCTTGTTAGTCCAGCTTGCTTCATCATTGATTTCAGCACACGCTCTTCAACACTTAAGCATTATGAACTTAGTCATCAACACCAAAACTATATTAAAACAAGATATTGGAAATTGAGGGGGGGCCTAGATGCTATCACCGAGGTGCTGACAAGCCAGACCCAGACGGTAGTGGCCCTCGCTGCCCATGCGGCTGACGCATGGGCCCGGAGACCAGCGTCACGCGAAGTTGACCAGAGGGGCCAGCGTGGCAGGGAAACAAGGCGCCTGAGGGCCTGCCAAGTGGGCCCACTTGTCGGTGACCCGAAGCAAAGGCGGCGGCGCCAAAGCTCACGACCGGCGAAGGAAGGCTGGAGCCAGTGAATGGGCTCTACCATGAGCACCAGGGAGTCTAAGCACACTCAGGGGGTGGTGTCGCGATGATCCGAGATGGTCGGAGTTGGCGCACCACCGTGAGGAGACGGTGGTGGCCATGGCCGGTGAGCAAAGCTCGGGTTTTAGGGTTCCTGAGCTTGAACATCACATGGGTGAGCATCATTAGGACCTAGTGATCTCATTTTTGGGTTCGAACACGAAGAAGAGATACCAGAGTGAGCTCTCACCGTGCAGGTGTGGAGGTGGAAGAAGCAGATCAGTGCGGCGGTACTCCGGTTGAAAGGCTCAAGACTAACAGAGGGGTTTGATTCGTGGTTAGCTAAGGTAGCTTCAAGCGCGAGGAATTAGGATATGGTGCACCAAGGGAAAAGATGGTTGGCAATTTGGTCTTGGCGGTGAGCCTGCTAGAAATGGGGAAATGGCACAAGTGGGGGAAACTCGATGCAATTGAGCAGTAGTCTAGCAAGGATTGGAGCATCACTTAGCCACGGTTGGCTTTTATAATTGGCAAGTCGGCAATCTACAGGATGTGAATACAAATCGATTTGGCGGCTAGATGCATCAGTATAGGAGATTTCACTGTAGTTGTGAATTCTAAAGATTAGATGCCATGGCAGGGAAAGATCAGCTTGGCAGGTTGGCACCTTGGGCAATGGGCATTGCGACGCTGACCGAGGAAGAGGACAAGTGAGAGAGGCGGCGCAGCTCGGGCGAGAGACAGAGCGGAGAGGGAGAACCGGAGAAAAGAAAGGGAAAGAAGAAACAGAAAAGAGAGGTTGACGTGTGGGGACAAATAGTCAGGAGAGGAAGTCGGCATAGGACAGCTGTAATGACCGGGCCCACACGTAAGTGAGTAAAAAGGGAATAGCTCAAATGATATTTCTGGATAGCACGTGATCATCCACTGGATTGGGCTAAGAAACCAACTCAAAATTTCATGAGGATTTTTTTAGAGGTCGGCAAGAAAGATATAAAGGTCTAGTAAATTTTTTAGGTAAAAATTATGGGTAAAAATATTGCTAAAAATCTGACAATGCACAATTATTAATTTCTACTAATTATAGTTTTTATTTAATTGGGGATAAAGATCAGATTATTATTTTATGAAACTTTTTGTGAACATCTAGAAAAATAATTATTTACATTATATAAAATTTTCAGATTTTTATATCGTATATTTTAATTTTAATAATTATGACATTATTATTTTCAAAATTATTTCCTTTCTGTTTTTGAATTTTTAAAGGATTCAAACTTAACTTTTAATTTCTTATATTTTTACCAGAGGTAAGGATAGAGTTGATGTCAGCATGGTGAAAATGTTGGCTTCAGATAAACTCTAAAGATTTCTACAAAAATCTAACATTCTCTTTGATTGATATCATTCCTCATGAGTACAATATCTAATCTTTTATTTCATGTATTCAGATTATCTTTGATAGCATCATAAGGGTTATGATGGATTATAATATTTTAATATTATTTTTTTAGATTTTTATTTCTATTGTGCTTTTATATTTTTACTTTTATCATTTTACCATTTCAATATATATGACTTTTCTTTTAATGCAAAAACTCAAGAAAAAACAATAATTCATAAAACTTAGGAAATTAAATTTCAAATTAAAGGTCACATCATAAATTCATTTTTATAGTTTGTTTGTTTTGGGAGAAAGATTTTTAATATTGAAATATTTCTTTTCTTAATATTAGAATGTAAGAAAGGAGGAAAGATATTGTTTAAAATCAAAATCTTGATTCCAATTGAAATTTTTATTTAATTCTATTTTTAAATTTCAAACTTTTTATTTTTCATATTTTTAAATTTTATGGGATATTACATGTTAGAAGCTAAACAAAAACTTGAGGTGGAGATCGAACAACTAAAGGGCAAGTCTGAGTTAGCTGAACAGATTTATGAGATGAAACAAGAACAGAAAGACATATATGACAAAATACAAGATATTGAATCTCTTAATACTGAACTCATCAGTAAGGACCACATGGCGAATGTAGAGCTGGAAGAAGGCAAAGCTGAGCTTATAGAGGTAATATAAATGATTCTAGCATTGAATTCGATGTGGATACTGATAATATACCAATATTCCCTTTTCACAACAACATGATCGCTTTTAATTTGTAGGGATTAAGAGATATGACTGAAAATCAATTGGTTATTGGTGTCAAACAAATCGGTATTGTACTGGAGTTGTGGAACTTCAGAGAGAACCGAGAAGCCTCTATTGCAGAAGCTATGGCACATATGATGGACGACACACTACTACAGAAAGACCTATATAAGATGCCTCATCACAGACGGTTTTTGCGAATCGTCTGTATTAAGGCTAATCACAGATGGTTTTGCATCATGACTGTTAGAAGCTACATGATGGGCTAAGAACCGTCTGTAATAAGCCAATATCACAAACGTGTAACACCCCGGCACCCTATATGCCCTGAATGCCACAACAGCATACTATATTGCTCAGTCTTAATCATTTTACAATAAATTTTAGCAACACATTATTAAACCTTTACTTGCTAAATAACCAGTAAATGATAGTTTCTAGATATAACTAGAAGCCATAAACAATCTCAAGTTCTATGACACTGAAAATAACACTAGATAAGCATTTTAGAGAATAATTTCAGCATGCTACCTAAACAAGTAATACCAATTCTATACCATCAATAACAAAAAGAAGACTTAGAACCACGCACACAAGCACGCCCAATGCAATGCAAATATGCTTGCATGCTCATATGCACCTTTCATAGCTTATACTGGTATAGCTTGAGTGCACACCCGTCAGTGTCGCACCCTTCATTCCCTTCCATCCGTGTGGAGGGGGCGTACCGAAGTAGGTCTTACTCAAGAGCACTCAGGTAAAGTTATATAGTTTTCTCACCGACCTGGCTCATGCACTCCGGATTAGTTATATGACTCTTTCACTGACCTGGCTCAAAAGCAACTTTCATGATATGAATGCAAGTGATGCAAAACTTTTCAAAAACCAATCATCATGAACTAGCATCACCAAATATTCCTTCTCAACATGCATTCACAAGATAATATCAAGATCTCAAACATAAACCATAACAATGATTAACCATAATCATGTAAAACAACAAGGTAATATTAATTAATTTAAACAACAATCTTTCTTAACCAAATTATCATTCTACCATGCACTTGCCTCTTTACCCATGAAGAGTGGAGTGGCGTAAGGTTGAAGCCACTCCCGAAATTACCCCTCCTACAATAAACATATATATGCATTAATTTCAAAAGAAATCATGTAGCGACAATACATACAACAACATAACAACCTCACACCTATGCGCCACCTGATTTTCAACCTTTCACTCACGGGACAGACCAACTCCTTGCTGTCCCAGTGGTCAAAATACCATAAATTCTACCTCCAGAGCCCAAACTTAGGAAACTAAGAACTTAATTAAAACTACTGAGGAATTCACACAAGTTTCTAGTTAAACAACTTTTTCAATTAAACCATCTAGCCTTTCGTTTCCTACCCTGAAAACCAAACTACTGCCTCATTGGACAACAAACTTCAAAATATCGTAACTATTTTTATAAAACTCCAAATTAAGTAAAAGATGATATTTTTGAAGTATACAAGAAATTTTATAGATTTCTCTAATTATTGAAATAATTTAATTCGGCCTCTAATTAGCCCTAATTTGCTAATTACCGCAGCTACCGCTAACAGGCATAGATTCTTGACAACAGTGCTTCAAAAGGCCATAACTTTTAAACAGTTGAACCAAAATTCGTGTTTTTGACCTCTAATGAAACTTAAGACAAAAATATACATTTTTCAAAACATCTAACCCTTCTGGAACTGATCATAAGGGCCCCAAAACGTGAACTGAAGATCAGATCCAGAGCTGCCTGAATTCTGAATTCGCCCCAAACACAACTTGGATATCACCACAATCACATCCAGCAAGGAGACCACCTAGATCCCATTCTAACGTAGCACTGGCACCTCAAATTTTAGTCTATGGATTATACCTTTACCCAAAGACTCAATGGAAGGGTGATGTCAGTGTTTCCCCTCAGATCAAGCGTTCTTCACTCCTCCGCACGATCTGCCCTGGAACTCCTGCGATCCTTGACACCAACACGTGCAGTAGCAATAGTGGTGTAAGGAAGGCTGGTAGCTGACCCAAGGGAAGAGGGAGGGGTAGCTAGGGAGGGGAAAACAGGGGAGGGTGGCTGCTATGGGGAGAGGAAGGGGCTGCTGCAAGGAAAGAGGAGACAGGAGGGGAGGCGGCTGGTTGTGGTGGGAGGGGGTGCTGCCAGATGGGAGAGGGAGTTAGGGCTGACTAAGCCCCTCCCCACCAAACCTAAGACCTGCGGGCCTAGCCCACGAAGAATTCCCCTCTCAATTTTTTTCTGCAATATTACAAAAATCTAATTACCTTCCGAGATATTACAAGATGGTTCTATCTAATAACCGTTTGTGATATTATCTTATTACAGATGGTTCTTTAATATAACTATCTGTGATAACACTTCCTTAGTACATAACTAGGTTGTTCGCACAGATCGTTCAATTACCAACTCCAGTGCTCAAAACCCTAGCCGACGCTTCGTCTGTCGCTGACGCTTCATCTCCTACCGTGATGCCTGCCCCCGACCTCGCCTATGCCCCAGGCCTCGGCGCGTCCCCGACCGACATCTCCCCCCGCGCCCTTGACCTACCCTCACCAGCGGCTCCACGCATCGGTCACCCTCGAGCTCCCCTCACCAACGGTGCGAGCTCCTGTAGCCGGTTGCCGTCAACCTCCCCTCACCAGTGTCTCCACGCATTAGTCGTTGTGACCTCCCCTCACCGGCGGATCCACGCAACGATCCCCCACTGTGCTCCCTCGCACCGCCGGTATAAAGGCAAATATTCAAACTTGGATCTTGTTTGCCCTCGTAAAATGTCGATAATCCCAGTTGCAATTGATGCTGATGACACATGATTTGCTTATTTGTGAATTATCATTTTATTGATGATCAGTACCCTATATTTTGGTGCTATCAGTTGTTAATATTGATATATGTTGCAAGGATTGCTACCATGGATCATTCGAATTTGTTGTTGTGCTTGATGATTGATCAAGAAAGAGGACCTTGCTAGGGCATAGCTTTGTGTAAAACTGCTAGGTTCAAAATTGAAACTAATTGACAAGTATCAAATAATTGTTCGTAATATTAATAGACTTTGTTGTTGTACATGTTTATAATACTAGCTGTTGTACCATGGTATAAAAGTACTGGCTGTTGTACATGCAGTGAGAGGAATATAATTCACCAATCACATCACACATTAGCCTCATTTCATCATCTAATTGCATGCCACAGAAATAGTCAAATAGATGTTGTGTGGTCATGGATAATGGTAGTATGCCCTGTATATGCACAACATGGGAGCCTCATGAATCATGATAACCTACAACATGCCACCATGTATAATTGCATTATGCAGGAGATACACTAGACAACTATACATGCATCATTCTGCTCATCCAGTGCTATGTGAGCAACACAAGCCAAAAAAAGGATTTGAGGTCATCATAAAGAAAGTGAATAGACACTTGGACAAAGGGTGAGAGATGACCACAGTGTGTGACAGTGTGTAAAACTGGCATTATCATGTGATTGTGTAGTTGTGATTGTGAAGCATCATCATGTGAGGCTATGGTGTTGCATATTCTAATTCATGTATGGATGTTATACATTATGCAATTTTATAATTTTCTTGTTTGTATAGCTTACTCCTAAAAGTTATTCGGTGATCAGTCCATTATTTTGATATGTGAGAACATCATTTTGTTTTTTATCTTAATTAATTGACAATATTGAAATCTGATTTGGTAAAATAGACAACGTGGAAAAGCTGTTAGAAGCTAAACAAAAACTTGAGATGGAGATCGAACAACTAAAGCGCAAGTCTGAGTTAGCTGAAAAGATTTATGAGATGAAACAAGTACTGAAAGACAGATGATCGCTTGCAAGATATCGAATCCCTTAACACAGCACTCATCAGTAAGGACCGCAGGGCGAATGTAGAGCTGGAAGAACCAAAGCTGAGTTTATAGAGGTAATATAAAGGTTTCTAGTACTAAATTCGATGTGGTTACTGATAATATACCAACATTCCCTTTTCACAACAAGATGATCGCTTTTAATTTGTAGGGATTTAGAGATAAGACTGAAGATCAATCTGTTATTGGTGTCAAACAAATCGGCACTGTACTGGAGTTGTGGAACTTTAGAGAAAATTGAGAAGCCTCTATTGCGAAAGCCTCTATTGTTTTTACTGATGGTTCAAAAATCGTCCGTGATGTGCTTTCTTATCAATGACATAGGTTTACAAACGGTTCATAAAACCATTAGTGATGAGGTTTCCGAACCGTCTATGATAAGCCTTTCTGTAGTAGTGACATTAAAAAGTCCTAAGGTTTTATTGTCTTGCATGAACTATGAAATAATGTGGTTTCGCAATGTACACTTGTTGATATTTGTGGTATATATCATATTTATTTTAATATATTGAAACCTAAACTATGAAATATTTCGTTATCATATTTATGGTAAGGTCTTCTTGTCTTGAACTATGAAATAATGTTTTTTCCCTACCTCTCTTAGTAGAACTTCCATTATTAGTATCTGTTGTTCGAAATTTTATCCTCCTTAGATATTTATGCAATAACATTTACAAGACACAACCAGTTATAGATTTTGCAATTGAGTATGAAAACATCCTGGATGCATTGAGGCAACAGCTTGTCTGATGAGTATGGTCTTAAAATATGAACATATGTAGCACTTTTATCGCCTTTCTTATTCTAATGCCGATGGATGCCAACGCAAAATCCAGTTGCATGAACAGTTCGTTCTGAAAATTCATTCTCTGATTTATTTTTCATTTAATCCTCTTCCCCGAATGAGAATACCATATGCAGCCTATTTCTTTTCCCACACCAACTTGGTCCACACGGCCCTCTCCTTCCCTCCCCTCCTTCCAGCCCGCTTGGCTTGGCCCAAACGGCCGGCCCAACCAAGGCACCCCCTTCCCCTCTCTTTCACGCCGACAGGTGGGTCCTGACCCCACGTGTCGGGTCATCTCCTTCCTCCCACTGCCATGACAATTCGACCAAGCTCCTTGCGTCGCCCCTCCGACGCTCATTTTCTTCCATATATATGGTGCAATTAGCGCCATTACTCCACGATAATCTCTCCACCCCTCTCCCGTCGACCATTATCGCCTTAATCACGCGCATTAATTCCTCCATTACTATCGGCAGCCACCTCTCCCGCGCCAGTTACCACCGCTTTGATGCTCCCATTTCCCTATAAATAGGTGCCCTGGAATTGCCTTGGCACACCAATCTCATTTTTCCCCTTGGCAGCCAGCCAGCCACGCTCTTCCACTCCACCGCTTGGAACACCGATGCGCTCGAAGCTTTGTCCTCACGTACGACTGCCGCACACCGCGAAGTCACTGTCATTCTAAAGATCTATCTGCATCCTCAACTGCGTCATGGGAAGCGCCAGGTCTCCCTCCCTCTTTCCCCTCAGTCAATTTTGTGTTTCCACTCCTCCTTTCCGTCGGATCTCACGTCACCTCTCGCTGGCCGACTGCCGCTCACTGTCAAATGGCTCTGCCTTGCTGCTGCCAGGTCGGTGCTCCCCTCCGCACTGTCTCCTGCCCCCAGGCAGTGCCGCTGTCGACCATGCCCGAGCCCACGTTGCTCGCCCGCGCTGTGCGCCAGAACCCAGTGTTGTGCACCGGGTGCACGGTGCGTCGGTCTTGGACCGTGGACGAAATCGAAAAGGACCGAGCCCACCTGTTAGCGACTGCGGTTAATTTTTCGTTAGAAAAATGATTTGGACAAAAAAGAAATTAGGCCGATGATGTCAGTATTGCATAATAAACCTAATTTTCTTTTAGAAAAATAAATCCAAAAATTCCAAATAGTGTTTTGCTTCTCAATTTTTCTAATTTAAATCTTCCAGGAGTCTGTTTGTACTCCGATTAACTTCATTTTTGTCTTCTAAATCCATCTAAAATCCTAAATTACCTATTTATGTCAATTTTGTATTTTATTTGAATTTGGATGATTTTGTCGTATAGATTTCGGAGAATCGGTGGAGTATCCCGTTGACGATTTTGAGCATCAACCCTTCGAGCAAGGCAAGTTATACCTTTTGATCATGTTGATCCTAGATTTTGAATTGTATTATGAATTTAAATTATTGCATGCTTAATTTTAGAAAGTATAATTTCAATCCTAGTTTAAAATGAATAGTTATATGATGATATCAAATACTTAGAAATTTACCTGGACATGCTTAGAGCTAAAATTAGAGCTTTTGGGAATTTGTGCAAAATAAGATTCTTGAAAAATACAAAGTTATTATTTGATGTTCCATGAAATGTCTCGAAAAAAATAAAAATGTGGTTATAGACTAGGCGGGAGTGGTTGGACTTGTGGATATTGGGTTGTTTGAAAGCTGTAATAACCCCCATTTTCACATAAATGCAAAAATAGAAATCTCATGTGCATACGGTATTAGTCGCATGATCAATAGCTAGCATGCACATTTACAACAATTGATATCACATCCATACTTTTTATTACAAATGACAATGGTAATTTATAAAATAAGATCTTACAATACAGAGAAATGCAGCGGAGCAACAGCTGCTCCGGCTTCACTGCTTCACAGTTCCTCCGCTGCAATTTCAGATCAGTTGTTTCAGCTTCTGATTTTTGGCTGAATTTGCTATGTGCACCCAAAAGATTATCAGTGGACATGAGGAAAGAATTATTTTTTATCCCGGTGACTGTTCAAGTACCAACAAAAGTGGGATTCTATTACAATTCTTATTATTGACGGATATTTATGCACAATTCAGACTTTTATGTCTATTATTTTGTGCTCATTATTGGCGAGATACCATACACAAATTTCAGGCTTCCATGCCTATTATTGGCGGGATATTTCATACACAATTTCAGGCTTATTATTTTGCGCTCATATTATTGGCGGATTTCATTGCTATTTAGGCGGGATTTATCATCGGCAATTTCTTTGACGTTTCATCATCAACTTTGAGAATTAAAACAAATGTCGCTTGAAGAGACAAGCGCATTTGGTGTTTCATCACCGCTTATTGAATTTGGTGTTCTATCACCATTATCTTGGTGTTTATTCACCGTTTGGATACGTTGCATTATGAAGGTTTTGGCAACATTCATTTGGAATCTGACGACACCTTGATGGTTGCATTATACTCTTCGGAGTTTTTCTAGTGAAGGTTTTGCTTCAATGTCATTTTCAGATGAAGTATTGAAGTGCAAGGAGTTTTCTTCTGCGTGGATACTACAACGTTTCTTTTGTTGTCTTTGCTCGATATGAGGGGTCTACTGTAATTTATACTCCATGGATGGCACGAGAAGTTTTTCTTCATATTGACATTTTTGAGCAGCTACAACCATTTTATGGATTTTCAGTAGGCAGTTTGCTGAATTTTATGTTCCAGATGGATCATTCCAAAAATCCATGCTATATGTTCTTCACTATCTACCCAGCACCTCAGGTGATGTCTTGGCTTATGCCGTTTGACGATGGAGTGTTTGATTCAGGAGGTCAGTTGCACAGACTCAGACTTTACTGGGGTTATGAATCATTGAAGACCCAGATTCTTCGTCTGCTTTGTTATAGCTGTGTTGGATTGACTGTTCCAGTCTTTTTCTCGACCTACTGGTGGTTTGCTCAATCTCGCTTCATCAGAAGCATTTGGATAAGACTAATGTGCCCATCCAACCCTCAGGCAACTTACAAGGCATAATCCCAAGAAAAGCTCATCGTTAACATCTCTGAATCCTGCATCAAAATATGTTCGTCGAACTAATCTGATTCTTCACATAAAAGCAACAAATAAGCAAGGGTGATTACTTTCGTACTCCGCAAGACTTTTGCAAAACCCATAATATATGCAGGCCATTTCAAAGGAAAGGCTATTATTGTTAATTTGCATAAAGCCTATTTGAAATATAAATACAGAATAGTATATTGCAAACAGAATTTTAAGTGAAAGCAATTTCATATGTAGAATAACCTGTTGTTATATAGAACTTCCTTGATAAGTATGGATTTGTGAACCTTGATAACCCTAGAATAGTATAGACAATAATTGATGTCAATTTGGGTTACTCACACCTAGTGTCATATTTAGCCATGCTCAAATGAACATAAAACTTGGATATGATTAAAAATGTTGGATATGACATTCAAAGGGTATGACCTTTCTTTATTGTTGGTATTTTGGTTGGAAAATGAAAACAAAACTATGGTTTAGATGCGGGCAATTATTGGCAATAGCTGGTGTGCATGTCTTTGCACGTAGTGTAGGGTGGAGATTATTGCCCGTGTCGGATTAAGGACCGAACTATGGGTTGTTTTCAGGCCAAGAATTACCGTACAACCACAAGTGCTGGTATGGGACAGCCTTAAACCGATTAAGTTATCTAGTTTAACTCTGCACTTTGGAAGGCTGGAGCAGTACGAGCTGTTTCTTAATGAATTGCTTGAAGGGACGTCCACACCGAGGTGATCATGGATCAAACGTTTACCGATACACCGGTGTACGCCGTACTCTGGGGAAGTTCCATCATTTCTATGCTCTGAGTTCTTCTGCCATAGTATGGGTTTAACGTCCCGGAGCTGGTGCAAAGTTAACCTAGGTAATGTAAAGGTTTTCGTCATGAACATTCTGGCCACTACGCCAAAGGTGCGTGAACCATGCGCCAAAAGGAAAAGGTCATGACTTGTGGGTAAAGATGTACACCTCTGCAGAGTGTAAAACTAATCGATTAGCCGTACCCGCGGATATGGGAACTTGGTAAAGTCATCACATAGTTAGCAGTTTTGTTATTTTCATAAAATGCGGTTTCTACCGTGTGTTGGTGAATTCTACTGGGTGTCAGTAGAACTGGTTTTGTGGATATGGTCAGGATACCCAGGTACATGAGATTTATTTATGTTTACATTCTGTTACTTTCAGTATTAAATTGCTTTTACTTAAATTCCGTTTTGCAATCTACTATTCTGTATTTATATTTCAAATCAGCTTTATGCAAACTAACCGTACTAGCCTTTCCTTTGAAATGACTTGCATATATCATAGGCTTTGCAAAAGTCTTATGAGTACTGAAAGTACTCACCCTTGCTTAATTGTTGTTTTTATGTGAAGAATCGATTAGCTCGACGAAACATAATTGTCGCAGATTCGGGATATTGACGATGAATTTCTAGGATTATGCCTTGTCATTGTTGCGAGGGATTGGATGGGCACACTACAAGACTTTACTTCTTTCTTTGCTATAAACTCGAATTGTAAGATTATTATGTAAATTAGCTTCCGCCTTAATAAAATGATGTATGGTTGTGATTCCAATTGTTGTAAATGTGCGTACTAGCTACTGATCATGGGACTAGTACTGTTCGCACATGAGATTTCCATTTTTGCATTTATGTGAAAACGGGGGTCATTACAGTTGGTATCAGAGCCATGCTGACTGCAGGATAAACCCTAGAATTTTTGTTAGTATTAGTGGATCAAATTCAAAATTTTATTTTCAAAAGTTATTATATTTGCAAAATGTAGCCATTTCTATTCTTTCCTCCTTGCTAAGTTTTTATTCTTACCCCTACTTTCATTTTGGTTTATAAAACAAATTCCTCTTTCCTTAAAATAAGTCTCGACCATAGCTTATCTTCACTATTTGCTTCCGAAGATTGTCCAAGACGTGCCGTTACTCTTCTTCATACTCAACCAATGGAGACTACAGCGTCTACGCCGACAATCTCAAGATGATGAACCTAACACTTTGCTACCCCGACGAGGCAGAAGTAAAGCCTGAAGATTTTACTCCGTGATGAGTTGGTATCATCCGACAATGATGCGGAAGATTAGAGAATATTAGGTTTTTCGTTAGAAAAGGAACCCCGCTCGTAGCAATATCATTCGGCTTTAGTTCAATAAATCATATTTATGTAGTGTTTATATCTTGTTATTTGCAATTGGTTTTCATTTTCTTGTTCGGGCCAATTTACGTGTGAACTTAACTTTTAAGTTTAAGTTTCGCATGAATTGCCCTTGTGTATGAATTCAGAAACCACAACCAGTAGGCTTAAAAGAAAATTTTCATAAGTAACTTGTCTCTTCTTCCTATAAGAAATTCTTACAAGCTTATCTCTTCTTTCTATAGAATTTCTTGTAAGCTTATCTCTTCTATAGAACTTCTCACCTGTGTATTCTTCTAGTTACTAATCTTTTCTAAAATCCAGCCCTATCAGATTTACTATAGTAGTACAGCCTCCCTTATTGTATTAGTAACCGCCGAGAATACCTAAACCATGTTAAACCAGTCCTTATTCAATCCTCCCCGCAAATATCACCTAACCATGCTGTTGAATTGGAAGACACTTCATGTCGCCACTTCGCCTAGATTGATGATTACAAGTCGAAGCCAAGATGGTCTTGTGTTTCTAAAGGCTAAAAAGGAGTCCTAGAAGAAAAGCTTTCGACGATGTCAAGTCGCTCCATGAAGAATAAAGAATGAAAGACCAGCATTATGATGGAAAAAGAGTACACTAAAATAGGTTAGCTGATGAAATAAAATTTTAGACCTTCTGTGCACTTGGTTGAATATAAAGTCTTTATGTGCTGTTAAACTTTTGCTGTGAATCTTTTGTAATGCTTCTCGGGATGCACTCGTGAATGCTCGACATAAGTTGAAACATCACGACGTGACAACCCTTAATTAATAAGAAAAATTAATTAAGAAAATTTTAAGGAACGGAATGTTACCTAAAACAATATAAATTAAATTTTAATATTCAAAAGATAGTCTTGAATTAGATTGCTATCTAATAGTCATCCTTCCCCTTTAGACTGCTAAAAACTTAACGATACAAGATTTTAATGGACAAAAGATAATTCTGGATTAAACCATTCTTATATATTTATTTATCTCATCTTCTCTAATCTATATAAGTTTTAAATAATAAAAGGATTTTAAAGAATTGGAAGTTACTTTATAATCAAACCAATTCTCATCTTACCCCCTTCTATCTTTTATATATCCATTGAATAATTTCAAAGTCAAGCTCCTTGATCTTAACCATTTCTTGATCATCATTTTCATGAGTGAATTTTGATCATCACTTTCAATAGTAAATTTTGATCATCACTTTCGTCAGCAAATTTTGATCATCTATTTCATCAATAAGCACCCTTGTCTTCCTAACGAGACGGACAACATCACCTGCATCAACCAGAAGAACTTGGACGCATCGCCAACAGCTGCCAAGAAGAGTGCTACTCCACCTCGTCGACTTCAAGGAAGTCAGCAGCAATCCCCAAGTCGTCCTAATGGTCTTGTTGATAATCTGAGAAGTCTCATCAACTTGCATGCTCTTTCATAAACGCCAGTAGCTGCAAGATAAAGCTTCCTCTTGTCGATGCTCGCGTCAATGTTAAGCCTGGCGACCCGCACCTTTTGTGTCGAGTTCCCAGAGCAATCCTTGTTTCAACATCAAGCTATTGAACATACACCTTTGTTTTATGCGACTGCACCTCACGCATTTATCATGATGTTGAGTACACCCTTTGCGAATTCAATTCTAAAAACCATTCTTTTTGAGTTGCGTATTCAATTCATGTGATCATTCCTTTTGATTTTGTATATTGAGTACTTCCTTTGTGTATTCAATTCTTGCAATCATTCCTTTTGATTTTGAGCACATCCTTTGCGTATCCAATTCCTACGATCATTCCTTTTGATTTGGTACATTGAATACGTCCCTTATGTATTCATATCTTGTAACTAATAAATTTTGATTTTGAAGCCTTCATTCCTTCATGATCAAGATTGTTGTCAATTCCAAACAAAATCAAAAACCCTTTGCATTCCAAGATAATTGAAAGAATCATATCATTAGAACCATCCTATGATCTTCCTATCACTCCCTAGACCCTGCGAATCTCGGGGACGAGATTCCTGTTAAGGGATGTTACATCCCGTAAAATTCAAAATATGAAAAATAAAATTTTTAAATTTAAAAATGGAATTGAATAAAAATTTCAATTGGAATTGAGATTTTTATTTTAAACAATATCTTTTCTTCTTTTCTTGCATTCTAAACTGAAGAAAAGAAAGATTTCCTTTATTAAAAGTATTTCTTCCAAAACAAGCAAAATATAAAAATAAGTTTGAGATGTAACCTTTAATTTTAATTTTAATTTCTGAGTTTTCTGAATTATTGATTTTCTTGAGTTCTTGTTTAAAAAGAAAAGTCTCATAAATTGAAATGGTAAAGTGGTAAAAGTAAAAAGATAAAAATACAAAATCAATAAAATATGTAAAAATATCAGATAAATCTCAGATCTATCTAGAATCATGATTATACAACTTGCACTGATCTGGAATAATTAAATAAAGTAAAAAGACAAAAATGACCCTATCTTGATACTCTGAACCGACCTTGCAAGATTTCTCCAGAATTCTGTATACCTTAACCGGAGTTAAAACTTTAACCATGCCGACATGATTATATTATCTATGTCTGGTAAAAATATCAAGAATTTATCCCATCGTTTAATAATTTTATAAATTCATAAACAGACAATGAGGAAAGCTGAAAAGTTCAATGTCAGAATTATTAAAAATAAAATATACAAAATAAAATTCTGAAAATTTAATATATGTAAATAATGTCATTTAAGATCTTTTTAAAAAGTTTCATAAAATAATAATCTAATTTTGATCCTTAATTAAATATAAAATAGAAGGGACAGAAAATGAAAATCATGCATTGTCAGATTTTTTATAAATATTTTTATTAATAATATTTATCTGAAAATTTTACCATACCTTTATCTCATCCTTGCCGACCTATAGAAAAATCTGCATAAAATGTTGAGTCGGTTTTATGACCTAAACCAATGAATCTATCTGTCTTGTCCGAGTTTTGTGATTTCTCCTCATTTCTCTCTCTGTCAAGTGGGCCATCCCGCCAGTGTGCCCTCGCCGATTTCCTCTCTGTCCCTGCCGACTTCTTTTCTTCCACTGCCAAGCATGGCCCACTCGTTAGCCTTCTTCCTTTTTCCTTTTCTCCTCCTCCCTCTGCTTCTCTCGCGCAAGCTACGGAGAGCCCGGCCGCCGCCTCAACCTTGGTCTTGTCCGCGCAACTCGCCACCCAAGACGCCGACCTGCTGCTCCTATGTCACCTCACCGCTGCCAACCTGCCATATCTTGCACCGGTGAAACCCAAGCAGCAACTCCGTCCCTTGCCGCCTCTGCTGTCTTCGCCCAAATTCCGTCGCGGCAAGGATTTGCTGCCAATTCACTTGCCACGGCATGATTCGGGCAGCGAATTGCATCGCAACCAAACCATCGACCGCTCCTAGCTGCCACGGCAACCTTTTCGCCAGAAAATCGCTGCCACGGCAGCAACCCACTCTTGCTCCCGGCGTTCAAATCCTGCTTCAACCGACCTTCATCGTTTACTTAAAGCATTGCAAAACCTCTGCTAGCATTCGTGCTCTTCTCTGGAACCCTCAAAACCGAGCCAAACCGCCTCATCACCACCAGCTCCCGTCTTCTTCCCCGAGTCCGGCGAAATCAGTGAAAAGAGGGGAAAACCCAATTCAAGCTTTTCGACAAATCATTCCTCGAACCATCACTCTTGAAGCAACCTCTTGGCACGCCGAAGCCTTCCCTAACCTCAATTGAGGGTCTTCTTCTCCGGGTAGCTGGCGCACCAAGCTCTTCCCGCCGCCGCCTCCCTCGCATGGTGAGACTCATACTCCGATGCCTATTTCTTTGAATAAAAGCTAAAACCGAACCCTTGAATCTCATTGGTACTCACCTCGGTGATCTTTATACTCGAAACCGTAATTTCACAGCTTGCGCCACGACCATGTCCTCCGCCGCCTCTCCGGTGTGAGACCAATCTCGGCCATCTCCGCGAACCTCCACCACCAGTGTGCACACCACCTCCCGATGCTCGCCATACTATCGATTCAACCTCTCCGTGAAGCCTCGCCACGGCGAGCCTCGGAAGTGCCCTCCTCGCCTCGGGTCGCGACAAAGGGCCACCCTGGTCAGCCCTCAGCTCAGCCCGAGTCCAAAAAGGGAAGGCGTATTCACAGTTGGAAGGCGTACTTTCCTATTTTGGTAAATTTCCAGTTTTCAGTATTTTCTAAACCTAGTACATTCATTTGATTATATCTTTTGCATTTTAGCTCCAAATGAGATGAAATAAATTTCTAAATTCATGATAAATTCAGTAACTTCAGAATATGCAATAATATTTTGAAAATAATCTCTGGGTAAATTTGAAATTCAAATTTGAATAGAAGGCCTAGAGATGTGCTAGATATAAAAATGTTGCAAAAGAACTTAGAATTGAGTGAAACCAATTTTAATGGATTCCTTATGTTACCAGCAACTCAAATGTATAAAAATATTTAGATTCTAACTTTGTTTGAATCATTTTACATTAAAGATTGATTTCAATACTATAAATATTCAAAAACGCATATTTGGTGCAAAAGAAATCTAAATTAAGTCAAATTGATTTCCAAATACATGAAGACTACCTTATCATGCTGAAACCAGTAAAGTATGAACTTGATTTAGATTTGTTTTATGAATAGTAAATGATCCAAATGGAAAAGGGTATATATGTGTATAATTGCATATAATAATCCGTAGCAATAAATATATGCATATAAAAAGTATCTAATAGCTGTGCAAAAGATATGAGTAGGTATCAGAAGAAATAATGTGACACTATTGTAATGTTTGTAATGAAATATCATATATGCACGAGTTTAAATTATATTAAAATCATAAACCCTGCATGTATAGAAAATGTATATATGTATGTTTAATGAAGAGCAAGAATCATTGCAATAAAATCATAATTAACACTTAAACAAATAATTCTAACTTCAATACTTGTATAACCCAAATAGTGTACCTTTCACAAGCTAACTTCAGATTTGATAAAACCAAGTCACGTAACCTAAACTGTATGAAATTAACTTAGAAATGTTCTTCAAAGCATAGACTATCCTATTTTGAAGAAATGATCTTATTTCATCATGTTTTGCAAATAAATCCTAATAGCCAAATAACCCTAAGTATTATGTTTTGTGAACTCAATTATATAAGCAAACTTTGAAATAATAAACAAATATGTAATTTGTATCACCAGAACCTTCTTAAAAACCATAAATAAATCCAGTAACCTAGCTTAATAGATCTAACATATTCCAAGTCACTTCTTATGCAAAATCAATTAAAAAGGATTAAGTGTTATTCATTTAAAGCTTTCAGCTCAATTGTCTAATAATTTAATTCTATCCAAATAATTTTAGCATCTATAATTCGAAGTTATAAATACAAGAATTCATAATTTTAGCCTCTTGGATTCATAATTCAAGAATAAATAATCTATAAAAGGAACCGTGATTGTTCATCATAAAAAGTCATTAACAATATGAATGTGTATTCAACTATAATGCAAGAACAAGAAATCCTCCAACACAAACCCTAAGTTACACTTGTTTCCTATAGTTGATTTTATTTGATTCTTCATCTGACTTCTTTTTGCCTTTGATTGAATTTATTGTGTTGTGTTCTTCGATCGCCACGTGTAGAACCCGACGATAATGATTCTATCATCCACGATGTCAACTACGACCTCGACTTCGTCGTAAGCAATAAATAAGCAAGGCAAGCACCCCCTTTGAT
This sequence comes from Otatea glauca, assembly GCA_036346275.1. Taxonomy (NCBI): domain Eukaryota; kingdom Viridiplantae; phylum Streptophyta; class Magnoliopsida; order Poales; family Poaceae; genus Otatea; species Otatea glauca. The sequence continues at coordinate 55,468,654 of CM070718.1, read as the reverse complement.
CATATTGATCCCAGTTTTATAAATGTTTTTATTAAATGTTTTACTGCATACTTTATTTTTATTAAAGTCTGCTATATTACGGGTAATGGTAGTTGCACCTGTTGTTATATAGAACTTCCTTGATAAGTATGGATTTGTGAACCTTGATAACCCTAGAATAGTATAGACAATAATTGATGTCAATTTGGGTTACTCACACCTAGTGTCATATTTAGCCATGCTCAAATGAACATAAAACTTGGATATGATTAAAAATGTTGGATATGACATTCAAAGGGCATGACCTTTATTTATTGTTGGTATTTTGGTTGGAAAATGAAAACAAAACTATGGTTTAGATGCGGGCAATTATTGGCAATAGCTGGTGTGCATGTCTTTGCACGTAGTGTAGGGTGGAGATTATTGCCCGTGTCGGATTAAGGACCGAACTATGGGTTGTTTTCGGGCCAAGAATTCTTGTACAACCACAAGTCTTTGGTATGGGACAGCCTTAAACCGATTAAGTTATCTAGTTTAACTCTGCACTTTGGAAGGTCGGAGCGAGACGAGTTGTTTCTTAATGAATTGCTCGAAGGGACGCCCACACCGAGGTGATCATGGATCAAACGTTTATCGATACACCGTGTCGCCGTACTACTGGGAAGTTCCATCATTTCTATGCTCGAGTTCTTACGCCATAGTATGGGTTTAACGTCCGAGTGGTGCAAAGTTAACCTAGGTAATGTAAAGGTTTTCGTCATGAACATTCTGGCCACTACGCCAAAGGTGCGTGAACCATGCGCCAAAAGGAAAAGGTCATGACTTGTGGGTAAAGATGTACACCTCTGCAGATGTAAAACTAATCGATTAGCCGTACCCGCGGATATGGGAACTTGGTAAAGTCATCACATATTTAGCAGTTTTGTTATTTTCATAAAATGCGGTTTCTACCGTGTGTTGGTGAATTCTACTTGGTGTCAGTAGAACTGGTTTTGTGGATATGGTCAGGATACCCAGGTACATGAGATTTATTTATGTTTACATTCTGTTACTTTCAGTATTAAATTGCTTTTACTTAAATTCCGTTTTGCAATCTACTATTCTGTATTTATATTTCAAATCAGCTTTATGCAAACTAACCGTACTAGCCTTTCCTTTGAAATGACTTGCATATATCATAGGCTTTGCAAAAGTCTTATGGAGTCTGAAAGTACTCACCCTTGCTTAATTGTTGTTTTTAGGTGAAGAATCGATTAGCTCGTGAAACATAATTGTCGCAGGATTCGGGATATTGACGATGAATTTCTAGGGATTATGCCTTGTCAGTTGCCTGAGGGATTGGATGGGCACACTACAAGACTTTGCTTCTTTGCTGCTATAAACTCTGAATTGTAAGATTATTATGTAAATTAGCTTCCGCCTTAATAAAATGATGTATGGTTGTGATTCCAATTGTTGTAAATGTGTGTACTAGCTACTGATCATGGGACTAGTACTGTTCGCACATGAGATTTCCATTTTTGCATTTATGTGAAAATGGGGGTCATTACACATGCTTAATTTTAGAAAGTATAATTTCAATCCTAGTTTAAAATGAATAGTTATATGATGATATCAAATACTTAGAAATTTACTTGGACATGCTTAGAGCTAAAATTAGAGCTTTTGGGAATTTGTGCAAAATAAGATTCTTGAAAAATACAAAGTTATGATTTGATGTTCCATGAAATGTCTCGAAAAAAATGAAAATGTGGTTATAGACTAGGCGGGATTGGTTGGACTTGTGGATATTGGGTTGTTTGAAAGCTGTAATAACCCCCATTTTCACATAAATGCAAAAATAGAAATCTCATGTGCATACGGTATTAGTCGCATGATCAATGGCTAGCACGCACATTTACAACAATTGATATCACATCCATACTTTTTATTACAAATGACAATGGTAATTTATAAAATAAGATATTACAATACAGAGAAATGCAGCGGAGCAACAGCTGCTCCGGCTTCACTGCTTCACGGTTCCTCCGCTGCAATTTCAGATCAGTTGTTTCAGCTTCTGATTTTTGGCTGAATTTGCTATGTGCACCCAAAAGAGTATCAGTGGACATGAGGAAAGAATTATTTTTTATCCCGGTGACTGTTCCAGTACCAACAAAAGTGGGATTCTATTACAATTCTTATTATTGACGGATATTTATGCACAATTCAGACTTTTATGTCTATTATTTTGTGCTCATTATTGGCGAGATGTCATACACAAATTTCAGGCTTCCATGCCTATTATTGGCGGGATATTTCATACACAATTTCATGCTTATTATTTTGTGCTCATATTATTGGCGGATTTCATTGCTATTTAGGCGGGATTTATCATCGGCAATTTCTTTGACGTTTCATCATCAACTTTGGAGAATTAAAAACAAATGTCAGTTGAAGAGACAACTGCATTTGGTGTTTCATCACCGTTTATTGGAATTTGGTGTTCTATCACCATTATCTTGGTGTTTATTCACCGTTTGGATACGTTGCATTATGAAGGTTTTGGCAACATTTATTTGGAATCTGACGACACCTTGATGGTTGCATTATACTCTTCGGAGTTTTTCTACTGAAGGTTTTGCTTCAATGTCATTTTCAGATGAAGTATTGAAGTGCAAGGAGTTTTCTTCTGCGTGGATACTACAACGTTTCTTTTGTTGTCTTTGCTCGATATGAGGGGTCTACTGTAATTTATACTCCATGGATGGCACGAGAAGTTTTTCTTCATATTGACATTTTTGAGCAGCTACAACCATGTTATGGATTTTCAGTAGGCAGTTTGCTGAATTTTATGTTCCAGATGGATCATTCCAAAAATCCATGCTATATGTTCTTCACTATCTACCCAGCACCTCAGGTGATGTCTTGGCTTATGCCGTTTGATGATTGAGTGTTTGATTCAGGAGGTCAGTTACACAGACTCAGACTTTACTGGGGTTATGAATCATTGAAGACCCGCATTCTTAAATCCGCTTTGTTATAGCTGTGTTGGATTGACTGTTCCAGTCTTTCTCTCGACCTACTGGTGGTTTGCTCAATCTCGCTTCATCAGAAGCATTTGGATAAGACTAATGTGCCCATCCAACCCTCAGGCAACTTACAAGGCATAATCCCAAGAAAAGCTCATCGTTAACATCTCTGAATCCTGCATCAAAATATGTTCGTCAAACTAATCTGATTCTTCACATAAAAACAACAAATAAGCAAGGGTGATTACTTTCGTACTCCACAAGACTTTTGCAAAACCTATAATATATGCAGGCCATTTCAAAGGAAAGGCTATTATGGTTAATTTGCATAAAGCCTATTTGAAATATAAATACAGAATAGTAGATTGCAAACAGAATTTTAAGTGAAAGCAATTTCATATGTAGAATAACAATATGTAAATACGAATAAGTGAAATCACGAACCTGGGTATCATGACCATATCCACGAAATATTTTCCACCAACACATGAAAGAAATCACCGACACACGGTAGAAACCAGATTTTATGAAAATAAAAACTGCTAACTATGTGATGACTTTACCAACTGCCTACAACCGCGTGCGCGGCTAATCGATTAGTTTTACACTCTGCAGAGGTGTACATTTTTACCCACAAGTCATGACCTTTTCTTTTTGCCGCATATTTCACACACCTTTGGCGTGTGGCCAAAATATTCATGACGAAAACCTTTACATTACCTAGGTTAACTTTGCACCAGCCCGTGACTTTAAACCCATACTATGGCAGAAGAACCCAAAGCATAGAAATGATGGAACTACCTATAGCATGGCGTATTCCAGTGTATCGATAAACGTTTGATCCATGATCACCTCGTTGTGGACGTCCCTTCGAGCAATCCATTAAGAAATAGTTCGTACTACTCCAGCCTTCCAAAGTGCAAAGTTAAACTAGATAACTTAATTCGTTTAAGGCTGACTCATACCAGAACTTGTGGTTGTATGTGTTTCTTGGCCTGAAAACAACCCATAGTTCGGTCCTTAATCCGACACGGGCAATAATCTCCCCCTACACTACATGCAACACCAATTAACACACTTTCTTTGGTGTGTCAGCAGAGTGATCATGACAAAGCCTTTACATTGCCCTGTCTAAACTCGGTACTGCCCGCTAAGTTTTCGCCCCTTAGGGCCCCTCTTGCGTCTTGCGAATCTATATGTCGGATTAAGGACCGAACTATGGGTTGTTTTCAAGCTAAGAAAATCATACAACCACGAGTGCTGGTATGGGACAGCCTTAACCTATTAAGTTGCTTAGGTTTGTCTTTGCACATTGGTAGGTGAGAGACAGTATGAGCACTTCTTTCTAGGTTTGCTTTTGAGGGGCTTCCACACCGAGGCGTGGGTAAATGCATGTCGGTACAATGGTGTACGCCTTGTTATGGAAGAAACAGTTTCTTGCAGAGATGGACTGCCAATGTTATTGAACTATGACAAAGATGCACTGTCATGTTTTACTAATTATGCTTCTTCTTCCATAACAAGGGTTCAACATCATCAGGCTGGTGCAATGCTAGGTCTATGTAATGTAACGGTTATGTCATGACTCTCTGCGGCACACCAAAGGAAGTGTGCTAATTATCGATTGTACAAAGAGTCAGTCATGTCTTGTGGGTAAAGCTGTATACATCTGCAGAGTATAAATCTAATTAATTAGACGCACCTACGGTCAAATGCACTTGGTAATGTCATCACATAGCTAGTGTTTTACTATTTTCAAATGGGATGATTTTCACCTGATATGCCTTGTTTTGGCAAAGATTGTGGTTATGCCACAGGTTGGCAGGATATTAGACATCTCGATGCTCACGTCATGGAGGACTGTGAGTTATTACTGAAGGACCGAGATGGCGAACAGAGGGGAGGGGGGTGAATGGTCGCAAATAAATTTTTCCCCAAAATACTCCAACAAAAACCTCGACAAGATCGCTCAAAGGAAATCGTGAAAAGCCCGAAAAACTAGACAACTATGTGTACCCCTAGCTTGCATGGATAAGTACCATAAAATATGTGTGGATTTTTGAGTCACAATCCTGGTTGTCTAGTGTCCAAGATAAAGAGGAATCAATCAAACTCCTGCTTTTAGAAAGGACATCAATTCAAATCACAAAAGTCACTTTCAAAAAAGCAAAAGCAGAATTTCCAGAACTTGTCCTCAATTTGAATAGGAAGTTGGTGGGTTTCTGCAGCTCACAAAATTTTGAGAATTTTTCTCCCTATGAGAAACAGAGTCGTGAAGAAAGCCACCGAATTTCTCCTCAAAAAGCCATAAAGAAAAAATAGGAGAAATCAAAGAACACAGTCAGTCAAGAACTTCAAGCAGAAAATTTGGGGCTGGGTTTTCACATCATGGCGCCCAAACGGTGCAACAAGAGAACTCCAAATTTTTTCTGCACATGGATATCAGAGTAACGCACCTTCTCCAATAAGAATCACTTAAAAATGATTTTTTTATATTTTTATAAAATTAAAATACTAAATACTGCGCAAAGAACAAGTTCTGAACAAAGTTAGAACTTGAAAGAAAAGATGTTCTCTACTCAATCCAAGACTGCAAAAGAGATGTAAAACCATATGAACACACTCTAAACATCCAAAATAAACAGCATTTAGAAGGAGGGGAGGCAAATCCAAATTGCGTGAAAGAAAATTGCGTAAAGTAAGGACATAATGTAAATGCGCAAAATAAATTCAGAGAAGGATGGATAAAACTTTCATTTCTGGAAGGAGAGGTTACAAAGCCTCACTTTCATGTGGGCAAAATTCAAAGGAGCATTCACAAACCTCACAACCTTCAAGGGGAGGAGGCTACCCCTCCACCCCTATTTATACTACTCTTGGGCCACCTACCACCCTTGGATGAGTCCCTCAACCCTAGAGCACTCATCTAAGGGCTAGGATTAACCCACACACACAGCCATGCAAGGGCTAACCCAAAACCCACACACATACCGGGTTTTCTTGCACGGTTTTCAAAGCATACTAACTAGACCCGCTAACCTATCAACTAGACCTCAATCCGACGGCCCTCATTGATCCACGCGGCATCTAGCTAGCATCATCTCCTTTCCTTGTCTTCTTGACTTGCCCGGACTCCATCTCCGATCATCTTCCAGTGATCTCCCAACCGTCTGGACCTCCGACGCTCCTCGCCTTGTCCCGGTCATCCTTCGCCTCACTATGACCTAGCACCGTCGTCCTGCAACCATCAAAGACATGGAAACACATCACATAGCAATGCCCACAATGATATGCAATAAACCCATCCAACTCATCACTACCGCGCCTATACGGCTGGTACTGCCACTCCTGGCAGAGACAACTCAAATTGCTTCATTTTGAAAATCAATCCAAATCAAACTCAAACTTGAGCACACCTTGCTCAAATAAAGTCAAATACTCATCACAAACATGGATGGACCTCCACATGGTCCTTCAATCTCCCCCTTGATGAGTATATTGATAAACAACACAAAAGGCATAAATTTGAGTTTGAATGAGAGAAGAAGAAAGCAATTTGATTGCAAAGCCAAACTTGGTCTAGAGAGAAAGATATAAAATCATGACCAAGTTGGCAGAAAGAATTTAGAGCAAGACCATGAAAAGAGCAAGTTTTCCACAAAAGCTCTAAAAACCAATCGTAAGTGCCAAATGTGATTATGTTCGATAAAAAATAGCAAAGATTTACAAAGATCATAACAACCAACAAGCATTCTACATTTTCTCCCCCTTTTGGCAATATAGGCATCAAAATGGAATTTTCTCCCTCTTTTTATGTATGCAAGAAATGAAATCGAAAGAGCTTTGAAGATTATCCAATTGATCAAAATGGAAGGATATTACACCAAGCTTGTCAATTTCAGAAGATGACTAAACTAAGACATGTCCAAGTGCAAATACGAGCTTAGTTTTGAATATATCATTTTTAGCAAGATTTGACAAGTGCAACACTTAGCTTTAGTTTCAAAAATAGAAGAATAGCCACTCTAAGGATCAAAAGGAAAACCTAGAGTTCAACCTACTCAACACTTTGGGGAATCTAGAAGAGCATACAAGGTCCTTCGGGCTCATTTATCACTTAATGCAAATTTTGATTTATCATCATACAAGACATAGAGGGGTGCAAATGTTTGACATTATTTGCATTCTTTACCCACATATGTCTTTATTTTTAATTTATTTGCATTTTCTTTTGACAACCAATTGACTCAAGCCGTATGCGACCATCTCAAGATGAACTCTTAAGAGGATGGTCTAGGTCAAACACGATGTATTCCAAGTTCATCACAAGTGCAATGGGAAGCGGTCTTGTGAATGCAAGGTGTTGAGTCGTATGTGCACAAGAAGAGTCAATTCTGTTTAATTTTTATTTTTAGCACAATGATTCATGAGCAATTGAAGGACTCTAGCATAGATCAAACTAGTTTCACCCAAGTTGCTATAGGAACTCTAGAGAACTCCAAAATTTCTCAAATTATGGCACAAACCTCTAGAGAAGAAACCTAGCAAGTAAAATCAACAAGTTTCATCAAGTTTTTCATTGAAGGCTTATTTTATTTTTAAGCTTAGCAAGTTAAATGAACTTGGACATACCTAAGCTAGTAATTTTCTTCAAATGATGTAGCATGATGTATAGCATGAAGAAGAAATCAATTGTATAATAGACAAAGCTCATAAAACAGAAAATTCAGTCTAAATGCAATGCATGAACAGATTCCCAAACTCTCCCTCAACAAATGAATCAATTTTAAGCTCAAATCTGGTTAAAGTTGAGTTATTATCAAGATTAGGCATAAAGAAAACCTGAATGAACTCAATAACCAACTAGAAAAACAGAATGAGGAGAAAAGGTCGAGAAACTGCAAAACTGGATGGCTATAGAGCATAGAAAAGATATAAGAGACTCACTACGGCTTAGACTCGCTCTTATCTTCCCTAGTGACTGACATAGAGAAGCTGACTCTAGATCCCAACTAAGGAGTGCACACAAACCCTGTCTACCCAGGAGGCCCAATACCTGCTAGACTTATAAGACTGTGAGGGAACTCAACCTAGAGAGAAGAGAGAACAGCTAATCACGCATGATAGCAACCTAAAGCACAAGATAAGAGGTCCATGCAAGGCATGCCAGAAGTCTAAGTGAGTGAACTCAACTCAAGAAAACAAGCCCAAAGTCACCTAAAAGAAACACAAAGAAAAGAAAAGTTGGAAGAAAACATATAATACATAATATAAAAACCAGCTCCCCCTCACGAAAGGCCGTAAGGGCTCACGACTCCAAGCTCACTCCTCAAGGCAACAAATCTGGAGCTATTCAAAGGCTTGGTGAAGATATCGGCTAACTGAAGGTCACTCTCTACGAACTGAAGCGCGATATCTCCTTTCTCCACTTGGTCTCTAAGGAAGTGGTATCTAATATCAATGTGTTTGGTTCGGGAATGCTGCACTGGGTTTTTAGCAATGCAAATAGCAGAAGTGTTGTCACAGAAAAGTGGCACACTCTGTATATCTAACCCAAAGTCCCGCAAGGTCGATCTCATCCAGAGAACACAGCTACAAAGAATCGCTGCAAAGAACATACTCGGTCTCAAAGAAGGGATTTGTGCAACTCCGGGCTGCTTCCTAGATGACCAAGAAACAAGAGAAGTGCCAATAAATTGGCAAGTGCCAGAAGTGCTCTTCCTATCTATCCTACAGCCAGCAAAGTCGGCATCGGAAAAGGCTCTAAGAGATAGACAAGAAGAAGAAGAGTACCAAATACCATAATCAGTGGTAGCACGAAGGTACCTGAAGATGCGTTTGACCACCTGGCGGTGAGAGGCGCGAGGAGAAGTTTGAAATCGAGCACACAGACACACAGCAAAATGTATGTCCGGCCTCGAAGCAGTGAGGTACAAGAGGGAGCCAATCATGCTTCGAAACTCATTTTGATCAGCAGGCTCACCATCCTCATCGGGCTCGAGGACAGCAGTGGTGGCCATAGGAGTCATCACCGGCTTCCCATCAGACATATCGAAGCACCTCAGGAGGTCACGGGTATACTTGCCTTGATGCAAGAAAGTACCCTCCCGAGTCTGCTTGATTTGGAAGACAAGAAAGTAGCTCAACTCGCCCATCATACTCATCTCAAACTCTGTGCTCATCACCTCGTAAAACCGAGACACAAGCGAATGAGACGAGCCACCAAAATGATATCGCCCACATAAACCGACAAGAAGAAAATAAGACTCATGGTGTCTGATGAACAGAGTTTTGTCTACTATGCCCATTTTAAAGTCATGGCTGAGAAGATAAGACTTGAGCCTCTCATACCATGCTCTGGAGGCCTGCTCGAGTCCATACAGAGCTTTAGAAAGCTTGTATACATGACTCGGAAACTTGGGGTTCTCGAATCCTGGAGGTTGCTTGATATAAACCTCTTCCTCAATATAGCCATTGAGGAATGCACTCTTGACATCCATTTGATAAAGCTTGAAGCCTTTGGATGCAGAAAATGCAAGCAGGATTCGGATAGCCTCTAGCCTAGCTACAGGGGCAAAGGTCTCCTCAAAGTCAAGACCCTCAACCTGAGAAAAGCCCTGTGCAACTAGTCTAGCCTTGTTTCTAACTACAACCCCATCCTCACTCTGCTTGTTTTTGAACACCCACTTGGTCCCAATGACATTATGACTAGATAGGGGCTCGACAAGCTGCCATACCTTGTTCCTTTCAAAGTTCTCAAGTTCCTCATACATAGCATTAATCCACGACTCATCGGATAATGCATGAGAAACATCCTTCGGCTCAAAGGAGGCAACGAAGGCAGAGTGGAGGAAGAAACTGGACAAACCTGATTTTGAGCGAGTGACCCGCTCAAATAGATCACCAATGATCTGATTAGGTGGATGAGCTTTCTGGATATGTCGGGAGGACCGTAGCGTATGGCCTCTACCTCTTGAAGTAAGAGGGTAGGAACAGAGCCACTACATTTGAAGGAGAGTCGGAAGTCAAGGGTGGTCTCCCGAGGTGCGTAAATGGAAGCAGGAGGCACCTCGGTGTAGAGGGACTGGATCCGTGGAACACCATCATCTCCATCATCCTCATCTTCTACAAAGATGGTCTTGGAGGGATAAGAAGAGCCTGAAACATCAGGTCTAGCTCCTAGGCTAGCCTCATCAAAGGTCACATCACAGGTCTCTATGATCCTATGCGGATCAACACTCCAGACCCTATAGCTACGAGAAGAAGTCGAGTAACCTAGAAAGATACCATCAGAAGAGCGAGACTCAAACTTATCTAGGTTATCAGACTTCAAGATAAAACATTTGCAACCGAAAACGCGAAAATAAGACACACTGGGCTTTCGCCCATTCCTCAACTCATAAGAAGTGCGATGCAAATGTGCTCTCAAAAACACGCGATTAGAAACATGGCAAGCAGTAGCTATAGCCTCAGCCCAAAACTTCCTAGGAGTACTGTACTCATCTAGCATCGTCCTGGCCATCTCAACCAGGGTCCTTTTCTTCCTTTTCATTACGCCATTCTGCTGAGGAGCGTAGGGAGAAGAGAACTGATGCTCTAAACCAGACTCCACACAAAAACTCTCAAAGTAGGAATTCTTGAACTCCGTGCCATTATCACTGCATATAGCTCGTAATGCACTTGGGAGCTCAATAGACAACCTACTGACCAAACCCCTGAAGTGAGAAAAAGTCTCATCCTTCGAGGCCATGAAGAATATCCAAGAGTATCTAGAAAAATCATCAACGATGACAAGAACATACAACTTCCCTCCTGCACGATCGCACTCTAGCCGACCAACGGTGTCCATATGTAAAAGCTGTCCTGGTGCATCAGTCATCACTACGGTGACTGGAGGATGAGAAGCAGTAACAATCTTGCCATATCGGCAAGGAGAGCAAACTAAATCTTTGACCATCTTGAGTTTGGGCAAACCCCAAATGAGATCGTGGCTGCTAACTCAGGTCAAATGATCAAAACCAATGTGACCAAGTCTCCTATGCCAGAAGGAGAGATCACGGGACTCAGAAGCAATCAAACATCGAAGAGAGTCTCCAGAAGAAGCAGAAAAATCACCACGAAAGACTATCCCAAATCTAGAAATCCTGCAAACTAACCCTCCTGATGAATCAAGGATTCTACAGGCATTACTCTTGAAGCTTACCTCGAAAGAATCATCGATAAGCTGAGAAACGGAGAGCAGATTGTATTGCAGCTTACTTACTAAGGCAACATCTTTAAGAATGAAATTTTGGTTAATGCAGATGGTACCTTTAGCAATGACTCTACCTCAAGATGCATCCCCAAAAGTGATTAACTCATCACCGGGGCTCGGACTAGGAAGAGAACCAACGAGAATCTCCATCATATGACGAGAACAACCGAGTCAACAATCCAAACATCTCCTTCCCATTCGATTTAACCCGATCAAGACACAAGAGAGAAAGATGACTCAAGATCTTGGGATAGAGTGAAGACTTAGGAACCCAATACTGAACCATACGACTCCTCAGAGTACCAGTCACAGAAGAAGACTGGACTCGAGTGTCTCTCTGACGTTTAATCCTAACAAGATCAATAGCAACTCTAGTAGATGATCTAGGAGTTGGAATTGGGTTGGCCCGCTGTGGTGCAAAAGCCGGACCATCCCAGTAAGGCTGCCTGGATCTCCTACCAGAAAACACCTCACGTCGCGGATATCTACCTCGATGAGAAAAACGAGGAATATCAAGAGGATGGCGGAAAGACTTACCACGAACAACTCCAGGACTAAAACTCAAAGAACTAGCATTAAAACCGAGTCCTGGACGCTGCCCAAAAACAGGCGACTCTCTAACCTGTCTAGAAGCAGTGTGTGCCTTAGGAGCACTCAAAGTCTAGGGATGACCTTGAATACCCTTAAAGGCAGCAACTCGCTCACGCCGATTGATCTTGGCAAGCCTGAAGCAGAAATCTACTAGGTGACCATCCTTCTTACAGAAGGTGCATGTGTACTTCGCCTTGCTAGAGGCAGAAGCAATAGGAGTAACACCCTTCTGGTCAAAAGTCCTATGGACAACCCCAGCAGATCTAAACACAGTGGTACTCACTCTGGGAGCTACCACAATCTCATCACTCTTGGAGCCGCGCACAATGGTGGGAGGATGCGCCCGAGCATGCTCCAAGGGATCAAATCCTAGACCTTGATTAAATCTACTAATCTTGGATTGGTCTAGAATAAGATTGAGCTTCTTCTTGCCTCCAAAAACTTCTCGAGAGTGCTCATAAGATACTGGCAATCTCGAAAGAAAGAAGCACAAGAAGAACAGGGGGAAGGAGAGGAAGAAGAAGAACTAGAAAGAGAAGATCTCTCAAAGACGTGTTTTTGTTCCCTTAGCACGGCTGCCTCAATCTTGAGGGCCTCACAAGAAACGCAAGGAGCATCTCCAATCCTAAGGGTTTGGTCTTTTAACTTCTTCCTAAGCTCGACATAGATTTGATCGACATCATCCTTAACCCCAGCACACAGCACACACAGCAGGCAACCAGATTTTGACTTAACTAGTAAGTCCTTAGCAAGTTCATCACACTTGACATTCAAAGCATCATTGTCAAGTTTTAGTTGCCTACAGCCCTCACATGAGCTGACTGGGTCCTTAGAAGCATGCAATTCAAGTTCATCATGTCTAGCAGAAAGCTTCTTAAGGTGTGAACTCATGGCATCAATTTCAGCAAGCAATTTAGGGCAATTAGAGCATGATGGAGTGGAGTGAGCATGAAGAAAATTAGCCTCAACGGGAATAGCATCAACAAAACTAGTGCTAGCATTCTTCAACCTAAGACTATCAAGTTCAGCAAGCACACTATCATGTATGGTCCTTAGGTTCTCCAACTCCACAAGAACAACATCACAGAGAACAATCATCAGTGACTCGGGAGGGAGAAGATCTAAGTGAAGCTAACTCCCGAGTCAAGGTACCTACTTCCTTCTCTAACTCAGAACACCTCGACCTAGCCTTAGCATGAAACTTGCCTAATTTACGTAGGCGACATTTAACTCGTCGTAGGTGGGTACCTCATCCGTGTCACCAGACAAATGAGTCACTGATGCCGTTGGCGTCGGCCATGAAGCACATGCCGGAGAAGTCATCGCCGCCCTTCTTCTCTTGCGGTTCATCCTCGTCCTCGTCGCTCCATGTCTCCGTGTCGGAGAGGTTGATGTCGTCAAGCGCGGCGAGGACGTGGTGGAAGAGCTTCTTGTTCTTGGAGAAGTTGCGGTACTTCTTCTCACGCGTCGGCTCACAAACTGGAGGCTTCCTGTTGCGGTTCTTGTCGATGTAGTCGTTCTTTGCCGAACCCCCGGCATCGTTCTTAGCCTTCTCCAGTTTGGGGCAATTAGCCCGAATGTGGTTGGGGCCACCACACTCGAAGCATATGATCATGCCACCTCTCTTTCTCTCTCTCACCCTCTTGTATGCATGAGAAAACTTGCGAGCGAGAAGAGCAGCTCATTTTCTGGAAATTTTTCCAGTTGGTCATCGCTTAGCTCACAAAGGGCGGAAAGAGAGAAACCAATAGAAGGATCAGAAGAAGAAGATCCAATGGGATCGGTGACCAAAGCCATCGACTGAGATTTCATCTTCCGAGAGACGACATCGATCTCATGAGTCTTGAGGTGGGAATAAAGCCCGTCAAGAGTCAGAGTCGATAAGTCGGTGGTGTCCTTGATGGTGGTCACCTCCATCACCCAAACCCAAAGGTCGAGTGCGGTTAAGAAATGCCGAGCATTATCCGAGTCAGGGTATATGCAGCCAACTGCCGGAGGTCGCTCAAAATCTTTGTAAATCGACCAAAACACTCGCCGAGACTCTCACCGGTAGCGTTGATCAAACTTGTTGTACTCGCGCTTGAACCGGTCTCGCTCACGCCTTGATTTGAGTAGAGCCTCATGGTAAGCATCGAAGGTTACCCAAATCTCGTGAGCGGCGAAGGTGAGAAATCCTATCATACTCACGCGGCTAAGACCTCAGATGAGAATGTTCCTTGCCTTAGCATTCGCCTCAACATCAACCATATTGATGGCCGTGACATTTTCATCGCAGGAACCTCATACGGAGTTTCACCTTCGCCATATCGTAGCCCAGGCGTGATGTATGACTCCATCCGGACTTCCAAAAGGAAAATCAACTCCATTAAAGATGGAAGGCTTGGTGGAATATTTGTCCGTCGCCATGGCTCTTGAGACCGGTCAAGATCTAGAAAGAGCAGAACCGGCTCTGATACCAATTGAAGGACCGAGATGGCGAACAGAGGGGGGCGAATGGTCGGAAATAAATTTTCCCCCAAAATACTCCAACAAAAACCTCGACATGATCGCTCAAAGGAAATCGTGAAAAGCCCGAAAAACTAGACAACTATGTGTACCCCTAGCTTGCATGGATAAGTACCATAAAATATGTGGGGATTTTTGAGTAACAATCCTGGTTGTCTAGTGTCCAAGATAAAGAGGAATGAATCAAACTCTTGCTTTTAGAAAGGACATCAATTCAAATCACAAAAGTCACTTTTAGAAAAGCAAAAGCAGAATTTCCAGAACTTGTCCTCAATTTGAACAGGAGGTTGGTGGGTTTTTGCAGCTCACAAAATTTTGAGAATTTTTCTCCCTATGAGAAACAGAGTCGTTAAGAACTCCACCAAATTTCTCCTCCAAAAGCCTTACATAAAAAAACAGGAGAAATTGAAGAACACAGTCAGTCAAGAACTTCAAGCAGAAAATTTGGGGCTCGGTTTTCACCTCATGGCGCCCAAACGGTGCAACAAGAGAACTCCAAAATTTTTCTTCCGGTGGATATCAGAGTCCCGCACCTCCTCCAAAAATAATAACTTAAAAAGGATTTTTTTATATTTTTATAAAATTCAAATACTAAATACTGCGCAAAGAACAAGTTCTGAACAAAGTTGGAACTTGAAAGAAAAGATGTTCTCTACTCAATCCAAGAGTGCAAAAGAGATGTAAAACCATATGAACACACTCTAAACATCCAAAATCAACACCATTAAGAAGGAGGGGAGGCAAATCAAAATTGCGTGAAAGTAAATTGCGAGAATGTAATTGCGGGAAAGTAAATGCTGAATTTAAATTGCGTAAAGTAAGGACATAATGTAAATGCGCAAAATAAATTCAGAGAAGGATGGATAAAACTTTCATTTCTGGAGGAAGAGGTTACAAAGCCTCACTTTCATGTGGGCAAACCTTAAAGGAGCATTCACAAACCTCAAAACCTTCAAGGGGAGGAGGCTACCCCTCCACCCCTATTTATACTACTCTTGGGCCACCTACCACCCTTGGATGAGTCCCTCAACCCTAGAGCACTCATCTAAGAGCTAGGATTAACCCACACACACAGCCATGCAATGGCTAACCCAAAACCCACACACATACCGGGTTTTCTTGCACGGTTTTCAAAGCATACTACCTAGACCCGCTAACCTATCAACTAGACCTCAATCCGACGGCCCTCATTGATCCACGCGGCATCTAGCTAGCATCATCTCCTTTCCTTGTCTTCTTGACTTGCCCGGACTCCGTCTCCGATCATCTTCCAGCTATCTCCCAACCGTCTGGACCTCCGACGCTCCTCGCCTCGTCCCGGTCATCCTTCGCCTCACCATAACCTAGCACCGTCATCCTGCAACTATCAAAGACAAGGAAACACATCACATAGCAATGCCCACAATGATATGCAATAAACCTATCCAACTCATCACTACCGCGCCCATACAGCCGGTACTGCCACTCCTGGCAGAGACAACTCAAATTGCTTCATTTTGAAAATCAATCCAAATCAAACTCAAACTTGAGAACACCTTGCTCAAATAAAGTCAAATACTCATCACAAACATGGATGGACCTCCACATGGTCCTTCAATTACTTATGCTTTACTTATTTCTTATGAGTCAAACTTGCTCTTACAAATGTCGTTTGAGAAATTGCATCTTGATTTACAATTTCAATTTTGCTTCATGCAAATTAACTATAGAAGCCTTTCCTTTGAAATGGCCTGTATATATTATAGGTTTTGCTAAAGTCTTGCGGAGTACGTAAAGTACTCACCTTTGCTTAATATGTTGTGTTAGGTGGGAAAAGATAGCGAAGCTTCGAAGATTTCTTTTCGTCGTAGGATGTGGGAATTTCAATAAAGCGATCTTTCTAGGGATTATGCCTTGTCAGTTGCCTGAGGGATTGGATGGGCACACTAAAAGACCTTGCTTCTTCTGTGCTATATATATATATATACTCTGAGTTGTAAAATACAATATATAAATAGCTTTCACTTTAATAACATCGTGTATGGTTGTGATTCCAATTATTGTAAATGTGTGTACTAGCTACTGATCATGGGACTAGTTCTGAATGCACATGAGATTTCCATTTTTGCATTTATACGAAAATGGGGGTCGTTGCAACTCGGCACTTACTTAGCCCACACAGCGTTTGTGTTGCGTTGACGTGGCTGCCACGTTTTTGGCGGTGCTCTAGGATGGCGGCGACTAGTTAGTAGGGTTTTCGAGCATGTTCTAGGTTGCATTCGAGAGAATGTGGCAAGGTGATGTCGGTGAAATTGGTGGCATGGCCGGTGGAGACCACCAATGGATGGTGGCACGATGGTGAACATCACAATCGGTTCTGATCTACAACCAATTGTGACGTGGTGAACATCCCCACATCATAATCTGTTCAAGCCAGAACCGATTGTGATGTGGAGGAACATCACAATCGGTTCCAATCTAGAACCGATTGTGATGGGTACCACATCACCATCGGTTGTAGATCAAAACTGATTGTGATTATAGCCCCTCCTCATCACTGTCTAATGAATTTATATCGCCATCCAAACCGACTGTGATGACGAAAAAGAACCAATTGTGATGTATATTTCTGTAGTGGTGACAAAGGCAGTGACAACAATGGGCTCATTGGTGGCGCTGTCCTCTGGTGATGCTCCGGTGACAAGAAGGGGAGCATTGGGTCGAACACATGACCGCAAACTCAACAAAGGGGTCAGCGGCGGTGGGAACTCACGAGTAGCTATGTTAAATGGAATTGTTTGTAACAGCCTAAAAAATGTAAAAACAATGTAAATCGACTCAACATGTTTTTTAATGCATTTTTGGATTTTCTAGTGGATTTGCCTATTTTAATATTTAATTGCTTCCTTTAAATCCTTTTTCATCAAGTTTGAGCATCCAAAAGGAACTTATGAAAACTCTAAATAACCTAACCTAGGAAATAATTTTATAAAATACTAAAATAACTGAGATGAATAAATATAAAATTTTCAAGATTTTTGTACAAAATTGACGTGCCTTAAAAATTTGATTACTATTCAAAAATAGTAATTTTTTAGGAATTATAGATTAAAAACTACAACAGAAACTGAGTGAAACTATGGAAAATGGAAGATAAAATCACTAAGCTACCTCCAAAAATTTTTCTAGAAATTTTCAAAACATCTAAGGCCACTTTTGGATAGCCAAAAACTGCCATGCCGAAAAGGGAGAATCTGGCTCTGTTACATTACGCCTGCAGAGTGCTCGACAGAATGCCTTCATCGACGTCGCTGACAGTGGGTCGCGCACGAGATAGGGCCCCACTGACAGCCTCTCCGGTGCCCTCTCCCCTCTTTTCTCCCCTTCCCTCTCCGACTCTCCCCGCCCATGTCGCGCAGAAGGCCGGCATTGCCACGCGTGGGCACGGCAGAGCACAAGCGCCACCCAATCGATGCCGTCGACTCTGCTGTCATTCCGTGTCTATCGCAATACACACCCCTTGGTGGCTGGCATGCACTAGGCCCGAAAGGGTTGGTTTCAATCCTGTTATGGTTATTCGGAAAAGAATCAGAACTCTCTCGGACGAGTAAGCGTGTACGGTGCAATCAGGTGGCTCATATTTAGTTGAGTGCGTTTAACATCCCGAAAATTTCAAAAATGGAAAAACTAAAAAAATTTGAAATATAAAAATGGAATTAATCAAAAATTTTAATTGGAATCAGGATTTTAAATTAAAGATCATCTTTTTCTTCATTATCTTGAATTTTTAGTCTTAAGAAAAATGTAAATTGTTGTATTGTCGACTTTTGTAGTCGGCAATGAATTTATGGGGTAGGCGCTCGATCTCAAACTCGAAGGTCACACAAGACAAGGGTTTATACAGGTTCAGGCCCTCAGCGATGGAGGTAATACCCTAATCCTGTGTGCTGAGATTATATGGATCTCTTGGATCTGAGGATGCTCAAAGCGTAATGTGCTCCAAGTAATATGTGGTTGTGGTGTGCTATGCTTTATGGCTTGATCACTTTATGCTTGGATGATCGGATCCTTCTGTCGTTGCCCGCCCTCTCCCTTATATAGCGGGGTGGGGTGGCTTACTGAGTCCTCGACGGTTAAGAGATTCCGATCGGTTACAAGATTCTAGTCGATTCTGTGATAGAGTTTACATCTTTATCTACCCTATTAATGACTCGGATTACAACCGTATCTATCATATCTAAATATAAGTTCAACTTCCTTTAGGATATGTCCTCTTGCACGCATCATGGGCCCGACGCTGGGAGTATCTTTGGGCCTCCTCTTGGTCTCATCATGAGGGTACTGGTTCTTATATTCCACAAGAAATTTCGAGTGCTTCATGATCCGACTGCTTTGCCTCGAACTCTCTGCCTGAAATCCCAACTGGTTTTCTTATCCAATCAAAAATCTTCTTTCTACCTCAGGCGAATTATGAAGAACTCGATTATAGATCCTGACCCTTGCTTTTCTTAAGTACAACCTTCTATCGGGCAGTCTTTACTGAAAACAGCTTCGCAAACTTCTTTTTGTGTCATAAAAATGTAGATTTGATATTTTTCCCGCCCGAAGCTTTTAATGATCATCACGACAATCATCGGGGCGGTCTTCGAGGTCGTCTTGTTTTCCTGCGCCAACTCGATCTGCTGAATGGAACCCTTCGTCTTCTGGAATCACATTAATCTTTAAATCCCTTCAGCTCCCGACGCTTAATCTCTTGGCACTCATTCCAATTTCATCAAAATCGCCTATAAAAGCCGCACCAACGCTTCAAAACGTATTTCTACGCCTTTTACTCTCCATTTTTTTTTACTTCTAGCTCCCGCTCCATCATGCCTCGGTGGTACCATTACTACCGAGGTGGATCCTAGGTCGGTCAAGTTACCGGGAGGAGTTCGACCAAGCCTTTGATGAACAGCTGGAGGAATCAGCGAAGAGGCGCGATCGCGAGGCCATCAATGTTCTCATCAGGGGCGTCCCTGCCCTTAGCAGGGCTAGGATTCCTCTCGTTGAAGCGCTTGGCCACGGAGGCCATGGGAGGTGTAGTTTCATCAGATATAGTTTTTCAGGCATAATGCTTGGAAAATTATTGTACATAATAAAGAAATACCTTTTGTAGGAAAGTCTTTCGTCTATCTTTTGATCATGTATTAGTCCCGCTCTTGGGCGTTTTAGACCTTGTGCGTTACTTTATCCCGAAAGTAGGCGTCTATCTGCCGCAGACATAGCTTAGGCTCGACTTGGAGCACTTCGTGGCCCTTGGCCAGCCGATTCAATATCTGAGTGTCACGATTTAAAGCTTCTAATCTTGGAACGTAACAAGGCCTTTCCGATTCGTAGCTGATCGATACCTATGCCCCTAGGACGTGGCTCAGGCTTTTCTTGGTGTGTTTTACTTGCATAGCTCTTGGCCGAGTGATACCCTTTCCCGACTGATGTCGGACATGGTTTAGTGCTCTCATGCAACAGACATTTATATGGCTCTTGGCCGAGTGATACCTTTTCGATCGACGCCTCGGATACGGCTTAGGCTCTCATGGAGCGTATCACTTACGTGGCTCTTGGCCGAGTGATACCCTTTCCGACTGATGTCGGATATGGCTTAGGCTCTCTTGGAGCACATCACTTTTAGATCCGAAGGCGCTCAGACTGCTCAAAATGATGTACTGATTCTTAGCTCGTGGAGCACGCCCATGGACCCATACTGCTTGGGCTCACGCCTTGCGGTACATAATTCCGCCATGCGGTAACCACCCAAGGGCCCAACGTGGGGCGACTGTAAGAAGATAAGTTTTATTCGTTGGAAAACCATCCACATTCCGTTTATTACGGTAAGTGGGAAACGAGCCCTATCATGAGGGTGACGTGATTTCAACGTGATCCGGTCAAATCCTGTCAACCCTGTAAGTCGAGGCGACAGGCCTGCAGATCATTTATGAGGAATCTGAAGGGTTGAGACGTTTCGCAACCTTTTTCCGCTGATTCGGCAGAGACCTTACTGTTCCTTTCTTTAAAAACTGGGTCGTACGACGCTCGACAGTTCATCTTTCCATCGTGTTTTTCTCCTTTCGTCCTCTCGTCTCTCTGAGCTCTCCGCCACGAGGTTTAACCTTTGCTGTTCTTGTCTTTGCCTCCGTTCACTGGGCGCCGCCCCAATGTGTCTATTGTGCCAACCTCGATTCATCTTTGCCTCCGTTAACTGGGCGCCGCCCCAATGTGTCTATTTCCTGGGGTTCTACCCCTGGTTCTTCTGACTTGGATCAAGTGTCCGAGCTCTTGGCCTTGATCGGAAAGCTAAAGGATAGCGGGCTTACAGGAGTGGGTTTGGCTCTCCACTTCCTCGCCCGCCGGGTCCAGCCTCTGAAGGAGCGAGTTCATGTGGGATTCGCTTATAGGGGAGAAGATGACCCGACCCGGGAACGGCCCGACGCCTTGCCAAGGGGGAAGTTACGCACTAGGGCTGGAGAATTCTTTATCCCGAGGGCCGACATTTTATCCGCTGGTGTTCAAATCTTTCAACAAATCACGCCTCCTCCGCGGTAAACGAATTCATGGTAGTTTTATGTTTCTCGACTGAGGTTTTTCGGATTCTCGGCCTTCACTTCCCGGATCGTGTTGCGTTCTTCAGTGTTCCTCCTCTTCCGGAGATGCCTCCCGCCTGTGCTATTCTCAAGCGCCGGCACGGTCTCCAAAGCAGAAGCCCGCCGCGAAGAAGGGAAAAAAGATACTATCCGATGACCCCGTGGCCTCCCGACGCCCGACCGGCGGACCCAAAATTCGAGATCCGTCTCTCAGCTCCGCGCTTCGGCCCTATCGCCAGTGAGCCCGTGGCCCCGGTGCACCCTGGGCCGAAGTCCTCGGTTTGTCAAGATAAGATCAGGGTGTCGATCGGCGATGGGCCGAGTGGTTCTTCCGGGGATGGTCCGACTATTAGGAGAAAGCCCCTGATGAAAATGAGGAAGTCCAATAGGTATGCTACTCTGCTGACTCCTATTTATTCTGCAGATTTGTTGACGATTCACTTTCACAGGGACCCTTCGCTTGATGTACCTGTCGGGACTCCTACTGATGGCCCTGCTGAGGTCAAGGCCCAGGAAGCTCGCGCCCCAGACGGGGAAACCGCTCCTGGGGGTCCCGAAACCCCTCTCAGCCTCCCGGCCGCCTCCTACTCCTCCGTCACGCCAATCCGTTGCTCTGTGCCACCTCCTACTCGCCCCCTGAGGTTGAAGAGATTCACCGGTCCCGCTGATCCTCGCCGCCTCTACCGATAACAGATACCGCCTTTGCCGATGACGAGGGTTTGAAGCTCTTGGATGACCCGGAAGTGGAGCAAAAGGAAAGAAACGACTTTTTCATCCATGCCAGGGCTTGTGCGCATGCAGCCAAGGTGAGCATTCCTCCAAGATCGTTACGTCCGTGCTACTGCCTTTTGCCACGTGTTTATCTTCTGCCTTGATGATTGTAGAAAATCGGGGATCGCTTCGAGCAGAAATCCGAATACTTTCAAAGGATGCTCCTCAAACCGGACGCGCAAGAATATCTCGCCGACTTAGAACGCGTCAAAGCCGATCATGCGGCTGAGTTGCGATCACTTCGGTCCAAGCTTCAGGCATCGTGGATGGAACAGAGCGCTCTGCGACAGGAAAGGCTGGATATCACCGGCACCCTCCGAGGTAGCTATCTCTTGGGTTGTTTCGTGTTTCTTTTCGCTTTAGTCGATCATCTTGCCGATCTCCTGCGTTTTGTGCCAGCCGGACTCGGCCATGAGCTCAAGGAAAACTTAGAACTCGAAAATTCCTGCGAAGCCGAGAAGGAGTTTGAAGGTATAGCTGCTAGTCTTGCTTGATCCTTTGTTACCCTTTCTAACGCTTTGTCTTGCAGGTTATAAGGTCAAAACTCAGGCGCAGTACATCATCTTTGGCGAGAGAGTTAAAGCTCTCGAAGATTCTTACACCGAGCTCCAGGAAGCTTCTAGCCCCCTGCTGAGTTCGCTTCATCCAGGTGGCGAGAGGCCACTC
This sequence comes from Otatea glauca, assembly GCA_036346275.1. Lineage (NCBI taxonomy): Eukaryota > Viridiplantae > Streptophyta > Magnoliopsida > Poales > Poaceae > Otatea > Otatea glauca. Next base: position 55,446,281 of record CM070718.1, on the reverse strand, counting down.
GGCAGAACGGTCGTCGTCCCGTCAAGGAAGCCCCGGCGCCAAGAACCTCATCGAAGAGACAATGACGACGGTGCAGCCGGACCTCGGCGATCACCAAGTCCCACTATCCCCGAGTGGATCTTGAGGCCCTTAGGGAAGGCTACGCTCGCAATGTTGACGAAGACCGGGCTGCCGAGCTCTGGGAGGAAGTCAGGGATACTTCTTTGTCAATTGTAGAGACTCTTGATCTTTAAAGGTGTAAAAGTTGTTCCCTATTTTTCCTTCATGTCAATTGAGATTTGAGGATGGATGTGCACGTCTTCGAGTGGTTTGACTGGTGATCTTTGTTCATCTGACTCCAGCCCCCAGGCTCTGGGATGTGATTCAAGAATCTTGTCCCTAAGCCTTAACATAAGAGCGAAGCACTCGAATTCACAATTATAAAGGGAATTATATGAAAACGACTTTTTCAATCGAACTTTTATTCATAAAGGATTAAATAAAGTACAAAACTTAAGCAAAAAAGCGACGTAGCTGTTCTATATTCCAAGTATTGCTGATTGATGATCCATCTTCTCGCTTAAGTTTATAAGCTCCGGGACGAATTATTTCATCGACGATGTAAGGGCCCTCCCAACATGGGGAGAGTTTGTGTTCGCATCTTTGATTCCTCCTTAGGACTAGATCTCCTTTGGAGAAAGCGCGCTTTTACGCTATGCCCATGATAACGTCGTAATCCTTGGAGGTATTTCACGATCGGATTGTTGCGATGTCCCTTGCTTCTTCCAATGCCGAGATCTTCTAGCCTACTGCCTTCGACGCGACTTCTTCATAACTCCAACCCGCGGATTCAATTCTAACTCGTTGGTAAGACCGCTTCGCGCTATATACCGTAAAGAAATGTGATCGCCGGTTGCTCACTGGGTGGTTCGTAGTCCCCAAAGCATCAAGGCGTTCTTTGACCCACCGAGTGGCATATGGTTGAGCCGATCAAAATCCTCGCTTATGCCTTGGAGCACCATGCCATTGGCTCGCTCAACTCGTCCGTTACATTTCGGGTGCGCGATCGACGCTAAGCAAATTTTTATGCCCAACTCCTCACACCAATCTTGAAACACTTCGCCTCGAATCGAAGTGCCATTATCCGTGATGATTCGATTAGGTACGCCAAATCTAACCACGATCTCATGAAAGAATTCTTCGCTTTTGCCGCCGTGAATGGTGGCGATCGTTTGGCCTCAATCCATTTGGTGAATTTATCGCTGGCAACGAAGAGATGAGTATAGCCTCCTTGAGCTTTCTTCAAAGGTCCCACCATGTCGAGCCCCTGCATCGCAAATGGCCATGTAATCGGATAGTCTGTAATTCTGTCTTGGCTTGTTCATTTGACGCATAAAATCGACATCCTTCGCATGTCCGGACGATTTCTCGTGATCTGTGATGGCAGTTGGCCAAAAGAACCCTTGACGATAGGCTTTTCCGACCAGGGTCGATGACGCCGCGTGGTTCCCACAAATTCCCGAGTGGATTTCTTTGAGCGTGTCTTTCCCTTTCGCTCGATATGCATCGTCGCAAAGATGCCGAGGAGCTTTTACGATAGAGCTCCTTTCTAACGACTACATAATTCTTGCTTCGGCGCATGACCCGCTCGGCTTGGACGCGGTCCTCGGGTAGCTTGTCTTCTGTCAAGTAGTCCAAATATGGAGCTGTCCAATCTGGGGTAATGATTAGGACCTCTGCCTCTTCCCCTTTTTCCACTGAGCTGTCTGCTTTTGGCCGAGCGCTGATCGTGGGTTTATGAATTTCTTCTACGAATATTCCCACGGGTACCTTGGACCGGCAGGATCCCATCTTCGCCAATTCGTCGGCCGCCTCGTTGTCCCGTTGAAGCACGTGAATGGGCTCGAGCCCATCGAAGTTTCCTTCGAGCTTGCGCACTTCCTAGCAATATGCTGCCATGTTGTCCTCGATGCAAGACCATTCCTTCTGCACTTGATTGACCACGAGCATTGAATCTCCGCGAACCGCCAGTCGTCGGATGCCGAGAGATATGGTGATACGGAGTCCATGAATGAGTGCCTCATACTCGGCGGCGTTGTTGGATGCGGGAAAAAATATTTGGAGGACGTACCTCAATCTTTCTCCGCTTGGTGATATGAGTACTATACCAGCCCCCGCGCCGCTGAGCATGAGGGATCCGTCAAAGTACATCGTCCAATACTCGAGATCTTCAGTAATCACCGGGTGCTGCAATTCCATCCACTCGGCCGTGAAGTCAGCGAGTGCTTGGGATTTGATAGCCGTGCGGGGTTTGAATTGAATGTCAAAAGCCCCGAGTTCGACTGCCCATTTGGCAATTCTCCCAGTGGCCTCCTGGTTGTGAAGTATATCTCCGATCGGGAAGGAGGTGACCACCAAATGGCATGTTCTTGGAAGTAATGTTTAAGCTTAGAAGTAAGGAGTACTGCATATAATAGCTTCAGACTTGTGGATACCGCACCTTGATTCACTTAGACTTCACCGATGAAGTATACTGGGTGTTGATTTGTGCACATGAGCCGCTTCCTCCCTTTCACGACGATCGCAAAGATCGACTACGTGAGTCGCTGCCGCGATATAGAGTGATAAGGGTTCTTCCGCATCGGCGAGACTAATACAGAGGTGTCGTCAGAAGGTCTTCGATCTTCAAATGCTTGTTGCGCTCCAGCCGGCCCACCGGAACTTTTCTTGTTTCTTGAGCGGCTTGAAGAAAGGCATACCTCGATACCCAACTGGAGATGAACTCGCTTAGAGCGCCATGCACCCTGTGAGCTCGAACGCCCTTTGGCAAGTCAGCGGTTCCATATCTGATATGGCCTTGACTTTCTCCGGGTTTGCTTCAATGCCTCGCTGTGATACGATGAATCCGAGCAGTTTTCCCGAAGAAACTCCGAAAACACACTTCTCCGGATTCAGCTTCATGCTGAAAGCCCTTAGACTTTCGAAAGTCTCGGTTAGGTCGACGATAAGATCTTTCTTTTCCCGAGTTTTTACAACAACATCGTCCACATACGCCTCCACGTTGCGCCCAAGCTGGGATTGAAAACACCGTTGTATCACACGTTGATAAGTTGCGCCAGCATTCTTTAGCCCGAACGCCATCGTGGTGTAGCAGTAAGCTCCGAAAGGCGTGATGAATGAGGTCTTGATGTGGTCTTCTTCTTTTAGGCGAATCTGATGATAGCCCGAATATGCGTCAAGAAAGCTCAAAATTTCGCAACCTGCGGTCGAGTCAACCACCTGATCGATTCGGGGTAGCCCAAAGGGATCCTTCGGGCACGCCTTGTTGAGATCGGTATAATCAACGCACATGCGCCAAATTTTATTCTTCTTTTGAACTAATACAGGATTCGCTAACCAATCAGGATGATACACTTCTTTAATAAAACCTACGGCTAGGAGTTTCGTGATTTCCTGTTTTATGGCGTTCCGACGATCCGGAGCAAACCGCCGAAGCCTTTGTTTGACGGGTTTTGACTTTTCATCAACATGGAGAGAGTGCTCGATCACCTCCCTTGGTACGCCTGGCATATCTGACGGCTTCTGGGCGAAAATGTCCTTGTTTGCTTGGAGGAAGGTGTCGAGCGCGTTTTCCTATTTGTCCTCGAGCCCTGTTCCGATCGTGGTCATTTTAGACGTGTCAGACGGGTCAAGGATGATCCTTTTGGTTCCTTCGCCAGGCTTGATTCCTGAGGTGGCCTGCTTCTTTGACGGGACTTCTCCTTCGTCTTGGAGCGTGGCAGCCTCGGCCTGGATGTTTTTTGCCTAGAAATTTGCTTCTTGTAGTTCGACAAGCTCATGGTTCTCCCTATCGCATTGAGAGGATTGCTTGATGTCACCTCGGAGCGAGATGACTCCTTTGGGCCCTGGCATCTTCAATACTGAGTAGGTGTAATGAGGTATGGCCATGAATCTGGCTAACCCAGGCCTTCCAAGATGGCATGATAAGCCGTCTCGAAATTAGCTACCTCGAAATTGATGTATTCGGTCCAGAAGTTATCCTTGGTACCGAACGTAATGGGAAAAGAAATTTGTCCGAGGGGAAATGAGGACGCCCTGGGGATCACTCCATGGAAGCGCTGAGTGCTTGGCTTCAGCTCCGAATGGAGGATATTCATGTCATCGAATGTCCTGGCGAATAGGACGTTGAGCCCGCTTCCGCCGTCGATCAGGACCCTCTTGAGCTTCACGCTGGGCACGACCGGGTCAAGTACAAGAGGAAACTTACCCGGATGTGGGACCCGACCGGGGTGATCCCTTCGATCAAAGGTGATCGGGACCTCCGACCATTTCAGATATTGAGGAGTCGCTGGTTCTACCGCGTTAATCTCCCGAGCGGTAAGTTTTTGCTTTCGTCTGGACTCATATCCTGTTGAGCCCCCGTAGATGTAGTTCAGCTCCTACTCGGGTTCCTGGAAGTCTTCTTCGTCCGGGAGATCCTTCTTTTTCGCAGAGCGCTTCGCCTTGGTCGGGCCTGGTTGCCGTTGACTTTCGCGCGCAAAACGCTTCAGAGTGAAGCAGTCCTTGGCTGCATGTTTTCCCTTTGGGTGAAAAGGATAGATCGCTTCCATGACTGTGCTGTAGTCGGGTGCCTCTCTCCGAGTGGCTCGGGGCCGGTTATGCTCGACTACCGCGACCAGCTCCTCGCCCTTGCGCTTCCTATCCTTGTGTTTAGAGGACTCGGGCTTATCGCCCTTGCTCTTTTGTCGGGGATGATCTTCTTGCCGCTCGGCCAAAGCATCTGAAGCCGTGGCATAGCGGTCGGCTAATGCAAACATTTCTTTTACGGAGGTCGGGGGCTTCCTGGACAATTTTTTAATAAGATCAGGATCGCTTACCCCTTTTTGGAAGGCCGCCACCACCACCGCCTCTGACACGTCTATGACGGTGTTCTTCTTCTGCATGAAGCGCCGGATGAAGTCTCTCAGCGTTTCATCCTTCTTCTGGTGCAGTTGATACAGATCCCACGGAGTACCGGACCTCTCATAGATCCCCTGAAAGTTGGCGATGAATTGCTAGCACAGGTCACTCCAGGAGTCTACCGAATTGGCAGGGAGGCCCGTGAGCCATGCTTGTGTAACATTCCAAAATTTGGATTTTAGAATGTTTGAATTTCAAAATTCACCATTTGCAATTTCTTTGAATTAATTTCAGCTTAATTTGAATTTTCTATTTATAAAAGGATTTAATTAGGCTAATATATCCATCAAACATTAGATTTTCAGTTTTTGCTGGGTTCATTATGCTGCAAGGAATTTTTCTGTATTTTTGGAAATTTTTCTGAATTTATTTGATATTTATTTGAATTTATGTGCTTTTATTTGAATTTCTGGAATTTCTTTAATTCGGAAAATGATTTATTTTCAAAACCCTTTTGGGCCGAATCTCCCGCGCTGCCTCTTTTTCCCGCCTCGTTTTCGCCTGCCCGCCTCGCTTTTCCTCCCGGCCACCACCCGCTTCATTGCTGGTCCGATGGCGACACGCGCAGGCGTTCTGATGTACTGCCAGCGTCGCGCCGCCGGCCGCCCAAAACCCTAAACCTAATCCGCGTCGCCGCTGCGTTGCGCCGCTGGGCGTGCGCGCGCGCCGCCCCGAGGCTATTTAAGGCCCCAATGACCCTTCCCGAGGTTCGCCTCGCGCCAGATCTGCCGCCTTTTCTCGTCACCGAGACGCCGTCCTCTCCCGCGAGCTCGCTGGTTGCGCGCCGCCCCGAGCCTTCTCCGCCGTTTTCTTCCTTCTCCGGTGAGGCTCGCCGCATCCTTTGGTTCCGCCGTTCTCCCTTCTTCCCGCATCCTTTTGCCCCTAGCCCGTGGCGTGCCGTTGCGTTTTTGCGTGCGGCGAGGTCGTCTTCCCGCCTCCGGTGCGCGCGTCGCCGCCAGATCATACGCCCTACGCCGCCCGTGCCACCGGGCGATCGTCAACGCCAGCGTGTCGCCGCGTGGCCGCCACCTCGGCGCCACGCCACCTCGCTCGCCGGTCGGCGCCGCGCGCGCGCGCTCGCCTTCCGCGCCAAAGATCCTCGTCGGCGTCTGGCTCGGCTCCGCCGCGCCACGTCACCCGTCAGCGTGGCAGCGCGTCACCGCAGGTGCCCTAGCCCAGCGTGGAAGCCACGTTGGCGCCTGTGGCGCCCTCGGCAAGAAGTCCACGCGTCACCTCAGATCGCCTCGGTGCACCCGGCTCACCGTGGACCGTGTCTCGACTCGTGGGTCCCGCTTGTCACCAAATCCTTTTTTATTCTTTCCGAAAACCCAAATTCCAGCCAATCGCATCGCCACGTGTCACCTCTCTTTTTTCGATTTTCCGATCGGGAATCTTCCAGAGCCCGCTCTCCTTCGCTCGAGCTCCGATTCCAGTGATTCAAATTTCTAAATTCATCTAAATTCAAGATCTATCTTCCAGTACCATTATTTTCAATTTTTGAATTTTATTTGAATTTGTTTTATTTATTTGCCTCGTTTCGCGTGTAGACGACGCAGTCGAAGATCAGTCGAATCAACAATCAAAGGTAGAACCAGCAAGAGGCAGCGAAGGCAAGTCTTCCTTGAACATATTGATCCCAAATTTTACAAAATTCCTATATTGTTTTAAATTATGCATGCTTACTTTATGCAATGTACTTTAAACATAGTTTTAGAATATAGTTAAATACCAGAAATTGTTATACCCTCATTGGTATTGATCATGTCGAACCTTTGACACCCTAGATGATATATACTAGCTATTTTATTTGGTGATGTCCAGTAGATTAGCATGGAACGGTAGAATTGCTTAGTCCAGCTTAAGAGTTTCGGTATTGTGCCAATATGGGAATCATTTCAAATGTTGTTTAAACTTATTTGTGAAAGTGCGGCAATTGGTGTTGCTGCTGTGGTTTAAGTAAAATAAAGTGGAAATGGTTTAGACCGGGCGGATGGATGTTTGGCGGTGCAAAGCACGAGACCTTGGTATGTGAATGTTCGCCTAGTCAATTAAGGACCAAGCGTGTGTTACCATGGACCGAGCACTACCGTACAACCACAAGTCTATATGGGTACGACTGCTAAATAATTTGTGCGTCTCATTATTAGCTTCGCCGGTTGGTGAGTGCCGATGTTGGCAAAGCGCAAGAGGGGCTTCAGATGGGCGCCTAGAACCCTAACAATGTGAAACCTTAGCTGGCGAGATTAATAGTGGGGTTGTGCATTGTAAAGGCCTTGTCATGATCTCTCTGCCGACACACCAAAGGAAGTGTGTTAAGTGCATGGCAACAAGAGTCGATCATGTCTTGTGGGTAAAGTGTACACACTCTGCAGAGTTAAAACTACTTAAGTAGCCATGCCCACGGTCATGGGCAGGCGAGGTACGCTTGCACATTGTAGATTTTATGGTTTTGTTTCAAAGGAAAATGATGATTTGGGAATCCGAGAGCAGATGGAACTCTTGGGTTATGGTTTGGCAGATGGAGCCAGTCAGGTAGATGGAACCTGCTTTAATTGTTATATCAAATTCAATTACTATTCAATTACATTTTGTTCAAACGATGCTTTGTGAAATTACTATTGGTATTTACAGTTAAACTTTGCTTTATGCTAAAAGAGCCATATTATGCCTTCAATTGCTTAGCCTTGCATATAGTTACCATGCATTATGTTTCCAAGACTTGCGGAGTACATTTTGTACTCACCCTTGCAACATCCCCAACTTTCAATAGAAGAGTGTGCAGAAGCTGAAGCTGACTACGATTTCTACGCTTGTGGTTATGATGAAGGCGATCCGGAATGCTAGGACGCGAACCCCAGTCGATTGCCTGTTGGGCAAATGGATGGGCTTACTTACTTTGCTTTTGTTATTTCGTTTCCGCTGTTTCTTATTGAACTCAAACTATGATGCTTCTTATTTGTAATAATTGGCCATAAGGCTAATACTCTTTTGCTTAATTAATATTATTTGATTCGTGATATGGATGTGTTGTCATCATCGCTTTCACTTTGTGTGTGCAAGCTTTTCTGGACTAGCACAGTTATACATGAGAGGGTTGGATTTGGAACCGGTCCCGATACCTTGTGTCGAGGGGCTGAGATTGACCGACAAATAGTTCTCCATGACGGTCTGATTTCCACTGCCGCCTTTGACCGCCTGTATGAGACGCAACCAAGCTTCGGTCTCGTTCTCGTCAAACTTTACAATGCCTTTGGGGTTGAACCCCTCGGGCCATACCACTCGGCGAAGCCGGGGAGTGAACGCTCGGATCCCGTCGATAGATCTTTCATCTTGCTGGGGGGGGCTCCGGCGTGGCGATCTTCTAGCTCGGTGATGACCGTCAATATGTCTGGGTGAGGTTCGGCGCGGCAAGTCATTGACTCGGCGTTCGTCGTCACTCCCTCCCCGGCGATGATGAATTTTGTGATCGTCGCGGTCGTCATACCTTCGGCCGTTCCGCCGATCGTAGCTGACGCCGAAACGCTCGTAGTAGTCGCGGCGTCTGTGTCTTTCCTCCTCGTCCCGTTCTCGTCGCCTGGCCGTGATGTCCTGACGAAGGTCGCGGTCAAGGATCTGTCGAGCGTCTCCAGTAAGCGGTGCATGGCGCCGACTGTCAATGCTCCGACTGGTCGCAGTCCGACTGCTGGCAACATGAGTGGCCGCGTGGGAGCGTGAGTGCACTTCTCCAACCGGTTTCTCCTGATTTTGCTGGATAGCTGCCGCCATGGCCTTGATGTGAGCCACAATCGGGGCTGCCGGACTGTCCGATGCAATCATCGGGTCCAGTGCGTCGAGGAGCGTCTTCGAAGCAACGACGTTTTGCATCGGCGTGCGGAAGACGGTCTGATCTCCCAATTTAGATTGCAGGATGTCCTCCCGGACATTGCGACCCAAAGATCGGAGAGACCGCGTTTGGATCTCCTTACCCTTACGCCGACGATCTTCTTCCGCGGCGTCACGATCTTCTTGATGGAGATCGGTCTTCTGTCCTTCAATTGAGAAGATGCCGCGAAAATCGCAGCCGTTCCTAATGGAGCCGACTGGTTTTCCAGTTAAGTCAGAGTAATGTACCTGGGATGGTTCGCCCTGGATTCTGCCAGAATGGATCTGTTTTTGGTCCAGGCGGACAAGCTCTCCATGCATGTCAGCGACGAAGTCTAGGCTTCCGAAGCGAAAAGCCTGGCCGGAGACAAAGGTGGCGATGAATCTGCCGGTTGATACCATCAAGTCTGTAGGAACAGATTGAAGCGCAGCCCCTACCTGGCGCGCCAACTGTCAACTTTTGTAGTCGGCAATGAATTTATGGGGTAGGCACTCGATCTCAAACTCGAAGGTCACACAAGACAAGGGTTTATACAGGGTCAAGCCCTCAGCGATGGAGGTAATACCCTAATCCTGTGTGCTGAGATTATATGATCTCTTGGATCTGAGGATGCTCAAAGCGTAATGTGCTCCGAGTAATATGTGGTTGTGGTGTGCTATGCTTTATGGCTTGATCACTTTATGCTTGGATGATCGGATCCTTCTGTCGTTGCCCGCCCTCTCCCTTATATAGCGGGGGTGGGGTGGCTTACAGAGTCCTGATCGGTTAAGAGATTCCGATCGGTTACAAGATTCTAGTAAGTTACAGGATAGAGTTTACATCTTTATCTACCCTATTAACGACTCGGATTACAACCGTATCTATCATATCTAAATATAAGTTCAACTTCCTTTAGGATATGTCCCTTTGCGCACGGCTGCGGGGCCTGACGCGGGGAGTATCTTTTGGGCCTCCCTCTTGGGCCTGTCATGAGGGTACTTGGGTTCTTATATTCCACATGTATAAAACTTTTTCTACTAAAATAAACAAACTATGAGAAAAGAGAATGAAATTTTTTAAATTGTGAATATGTTTATTTCTGAATTTTTCTAGCATTTAATGTTTTTTCTCGAATTTTTGCTTTAAAGAAAAATCACTTAATGGAATTGGTAAAAGGATAAAAGTGAAAAGGTGAAAAGATAAAAGTAAATATTAGAGAAAATCTACAAAAAATATATTAAATTTTTAGAAGTCTTCAGTTCTCTTTTTCAGTTCTCAAGAGATTTTAAATGAACTAGATAATGAAATGAGATGTGAAATGACCCATTTTGACTGCAAAACAATGGATTTTTAGAATTTTATAAAAATCTTTGAAAAATTTTACCAAGTCATTCTAAGAACAGTATGGTAAAAATATCAAAAATTAGTAATCACATTTATTTCTTTTTCAAATTCAAAAACAGAAAACATGAAAATCTGAAATCTGCAATGTCAGAATTATTAGAAAATAAATATGCATGATCTTGATCTGATATTTTTATAAAAGAATTATTAGCCCATATCAAACCCTCTCAAAATTTTTGAAAACATTCTTGACTTCATTTCCATCTTCAAATAAAATAAAATCAGAAATGAGAAAACTAAACTTGACGCATTGTCAGAATTACTATAATTTTTATGTAACAAGTTTTAATCCAAAAATTTAATTGGACGTCAATCCTTATCCCAGGACTTCAGTCAAAAAGTTTCAAAAATCATTCATTATGATTTGATAGCCATTGAATTGCTGAACCCGAGCTGTCCCGAAATCTTATCTCCTTATTTCCTTTTCTCCTCCAATGACATGTGAGCCCATTTCCCTGTGCGGACGGACCCCTTCGGCCTGGAGGAACCGAGCTTGCCCTTTTCCTGTCTCAGCCAGTTGGGCCCGGCCCCGTGCGAAGCGCGTATTCGGCCCTCCTTCTTCTTCCTCCAGCCGAACTGCGCATTCCGCCGAAACGCTGCCACGGCAATGTTTCTACTTTCATTACCTTGCCACGGCAGTTGTTTCGTCATGTCTAGCACAGAGCTGTGGCAGAGAAATTTCATTGCATTCCCACCTGAGCTGCGCTTCGCTGGATCGCCTCCTTTGCCACCCGTGCGCATCACCAGTGCGAACCACCTCATCTGACTGCCGTGGCGAGAAGATGTTGTGCCAAGTTTCGAATCCCTCTGGTGCCATTCATGGCGACTGGATGGACGCCATGCCCTGCCCCTTATCACTGCCAAACCACACCAATTGACAGCCTTTGACCCCGTAGAAGCTTGCGCCATTACTGCTTTCTTTCCCTGGCCGCAAGACAAGAGTGAGCCTCCTGATTTTCCACACCTTGATCTCCTATTTAAACTACTCCAGACCTCTTTAGCAACCTATCTAACACCACTGAACTCCTTCAACCCGAGCCCGACTCGCCCTCGTACCCAAGCACCACTTAGTCCACCCAAAACCGAAGAACATTGGAAAAGGGGGAAAAGAGCAATTCGAGCCATTTTGGTGAGCATTTTTCAAATTAGTTGAACCTGAAGCTTCCTAATGTATCCCTGAGTACTCACCAATCTTCATTTTCAAGTTTCATCGCCCGTAGCACCACCTTCCCTTGACCTTTCTTCCTCACGACCGGCGATATGTGGCAGCGCAACCCGGCCCATCTCATACTACATCTTCAGGTAAAATGAGCTCCTCTAGCCTCACTGATGCTAACCAAGTCCTCATTTTCACTAATGCACGCCTCGGCGAGCTTTGCCACCACTCGGCCATGGCGCCGTCGTGCGGCCCACTGTGGTAGGGCGCTACGGCTGTCGCCGGTGGCAGCGAAGCTCAACATCTTGAGCGTCTTGATGCCCTGGTTCTACCATGCTCTCGGCCAAGCTAATCTGTGGCCGCAGTCTCGCTGGCGACATGCCCTAGCCGGTGCTCTGCTTCATGGTCACAGACACATGGGTCCCATATGTCAGTGGCTGAGGCTGAGCTCAAAAGGAACACGAGTTAATGTAATACGCTTTCGGTTATAAGCAGGCGCATTTTCTTTGTTTTAGAACTTTTCCAATACCTGAATATATTCAATCTTTTATAACTTCTGAATTATAGATCCAAATAAAGTGAAATAAATTTATAAAATCATTTAAACTCATTTAGTATCAGGGTAAACAAAAATGTTTAATTTTTGAACCACAGATGAATTATTTGAATTAAAATTGGTAAAAACCCTAATAAAGTCTTTATACAAAGATTATACACCATAACCCCTAAAATAATAAAATAAATTTTTATATTCTCCTGAGACCATAAGAAATCCATTTGTGCAAAAAATATTTAATTTTTAAACTTAGTTTGAATTATTTGAAATTAAAACATGGTTACTATTACAAATATATAAACCATGACTTCTTAAATCATGAAACAAAATTTTAAATGATCATGAGGTCATGAGTATTCCAAATATGCAAAAATATTTTGATTTCAATCTAGTTTGATTTAAATTTGAAAATATATTGTTTTCCAATGCATAGAAATCAAAATAGCTATAACTTGTGCATTTAAATTCGAAATAAAGTAAAATCAATTCTTAGACATAATTTAGATGATCATAACCCTGTGTATGCAAAAATATTTCAGGTTTAATTAAGTTTGAATCAAGTTTGCAAAAGACCATGTTTTATATGTGCATAGTAATTGCATATATATAACCTTTGTAGATAAAAGAAAACTCATGTAAAATCAATTTATAACACACTATAGGACCATATCATCTAATCCCACAAAAATATTTTATGATTAACTTAGACTGAACCAAGTTCCTAATTAACTATACTTGTTATGTACAAAAAGTTGAGACATGAATAACTGCTGTGAATAGATGCTAATACATGAATAATCAGTTCCTAACTATCCTATATGGTCAGAACACCTGGTATTGTAAAAATCATTATAATATGTCATAGCTTACACCTAGCCTCTTAATCATAATATGCTTTCATGTACTAGATATAAATACTTAAAGGTTCAAGTATCAGTGAACAAAATGACATAATTAAATGTTAGATCATGAAGGGTTAATCTCAAAATATCCCTAAGGTCGAGATCATATTAGCCGAAAAAACTGTCTAATTTGAATTAACTTCATAAAAGACTTCATTTTTCATATGGATATAAACTATCACGGATAAAAGCAAAAAGATGCAAAAACTAGTTTCAAGACACTTCTAGGGTCGTAACCTACTAATTCTAGAAAAATAGTTACAGGATCGTGTAAAGTGCAGCCACAAATCTAAAATGAAGTCTGACCCTTTATAACGTAAACTTTAGAAATATATATAAGGTTAAGCAATGAATAAAACATCTTGGATAAACATTAACATTAGTAGAACCAGCTCAAAAATGCTTCATAAAGCAAGACCATCCTATTCTGAAGAAATTATTCTATTACAACATCCTTTGCATCCGAATCCTATTAAAAGCATAACCTTACGTATTATAAACACTAAAATCCATAATATAAATAAATGAACTTAAATAATAAGAAATCAATAATTAAAATATTTGTATCACCAGAACCTTCTTGAACCATGAACTTATATCCTATAGCTAGTAGCCTTCACGTAGATCTCATATATGTTAGTCGATAAACAACAATGCCTCGTAACCCATTCAAGCTTAATCATGTGTAGCCCTTGGAAGCAAACGCCATAAAGATCAATGGCTAAATCTATTATAATCTTGAAACCTCAACTCTGTGCTAATAATTGAACTTGAATCTCATTCTCATCAAAAGTAAAGCTAGCCTCGATTGGAAACACTAATAAAATCTAACATGTTATATAGTGACTTAATTATATTAATCCAAATAGTTTTAGCCTCTTGAATTCAAAGTCATAAATATAAGAATACATAATTTTAGCCTCCTGAATTTGTAAAATAAGGAAACGTGATCTATAGAAAACAAGAAATTGTATCGTCACTTAACCTAAAGTTGCTAGTAATATATATACACACAAGATCAACTAAAACGTGAGTACATAAAATCATAGAACCCTAACCCTAAACCACACTTGTTTTCTATAGTAAGTCTTTATTTGGTTTTCTATCGGTATTCTTTTTTCCCTTATTAAATTTTATTATTTGCTATGTTACCTGTAAGGCCCCCATTTTTTATATTTAATACCAACAATGGGTTCCCTGCACACTGTACTAGTCCCATGATCAGTGGCTAGTACGCACAGATTACAAATTGAGATCACATCCATACACAATAATATTACACATGTTAAGCATCTGAGATTACATAATAGTATTACAAGCTTGAAAGTAGCAGTGGAAACTTTATTTCTCTTGTAGTATGCCTATTCACCCTCAGGCAACAGACAAGGTAAAACCCTAAAAAATATCATCATCATAACCCCCGAATCATTTATGGTCGTAATGATCATTGGAGTATTCGATATCATCACCAAAAAACAACGTTGATAGCAAGATTGAGTACATGGTGTACTCAGCAAGTCTCATAGTGTATCGCAAATGCAACTATAAATAAATGCAGGTCATAGTAATGGAATGGTTTCTACAGTCATTTTTGCCTTGGCAAATTGACGCATAATCATATACTAGATTGCAACTGAAATTTATAGAAGAGCATATGTTGTAATAACAAGTATTGACAGCATAAATTAATCATCATAACACAATCTACCTGACTGATTCAATCCATTCTCATGTCATCCCCTAACATGAAATATATATTCCAAAACACCATTTCCCCAACAAATTATTTTGAAAATATTAAAACTCTAACCATGTGATGACTTTACCAAGTGCCTTTAACCGTAGGCGCAGCTAATTAATTAGATTTACACTCTGCAGAGGTGTACAACTTTACCCACAAGAAATGATCTGCCATTTTTGCCAGGCTAGTTGACACTCTTCCTTTGGGGTGTCGGCATGGTGATCATGACATAACCGTTACATGGTTTAGACCTAACTTTGCACCAGCCCGATGACATTAAATCCTTGTTATGGAGAAGAAACATGACAGTGTATCCCTGTCATTGAAAGTGGTAATACAAGCAGTAATTCCCTGCGATTGAAGCAGTAAATCCCTGCGATAAAAGTTTCTTCCCATACCAAGGCGTACACCGTTATACCGATATGCATTTACCCACAACAAAGTGTGGAAACCCCCTCATAAGCAAACCTAGAAAGGAATGCTCATACTATCTCCCACCTACCAATGTGCAAAGCCAGACCTAAGCAACTTAATAGGTTAAGGCTGCCCCATCCTAGCATTTGTGGTTGCACGGGAGTCTTGGCTTGAAAACAACCCATAGCTTAGTCCTTAATCTGACACGGCCAATAATCTCCCCCTACACTACGTATAAGTCTAGCCCTTGCACAACTGGCTATTGCCAATAATTGCCCGCATCTAAACCATAGTTTTATTTTGAGTTTTTAGTCAAAATATCCACAATTGGCACTTAGTAATTCCAACATTTCAAATTCCCAAGAAGTAGTTTGATTTGATCATCTACTCCATTGCTAAATGAGCATGGCTAAGCATGATTATTAATCGTATATACCCAATTTGATATTATGTAATGTCTACCCTTTTTCTATGGTTATCAAGGTTCACATATCCATACTTATCAAGGAAGTTCCATGAATATTAGGTATATCTACCAATATTCCAACATAGCATTTTTATGACAAGTACGCGCGTGCATAATAGCTTTGCAAACATTGAAAGTAAGGATTTGAAATAATAGGATCAAAATGGTCAAGGGGATGCTTGCCTTGCTGATCGCAGTCGGGAATAAAGTCCGGATCGTCGGCGAGGTCGTCGTCTACTAATTCAGGCTCGTCGGAATCTACTCGTCGATCATCAAGAATAACATACAATAAATAGCGAACCAGCATAAGGGCAAAACGAAGATAGATAGAAAATCCAAATAAAAGCTTATTCGGAGAACTATGAGTATTTATTGGTAAGATTTTGATTCATGTTTATGTGGTTATACTGTCTTTTCATTGGTGGTTACCTTTACTATTTTTGGACTAAAAGATATCAAGTATTTCTTGCTTGATATGAATTATTCATTTTATGTTAACGAATTCTAGATGCTAAAATTATTTAAAGAAGAAAGATTTGTCTTAGAGTGATAACAACAAATAGCATGTTGTTAAAAGGATTCAGATGCAAAGCAATGTATTTATAGACTTTTGAATTACTCATTCATCACCAAACTTCTTGCTGCCATTTTATTATGGATGCATGACATACCAGGTTATGTACTAAATCTTTATGTGCTATTTATTAGATGCATGCATGGTCTTATATAAACACATACCCATACACACACATATATATGCATATGCTTACTTATGCCCTTTTATACTAGAACATAACCTATTTGCGTAACCCATTAGTTATCCAATGTTTTTATCTAGCCTAACATCATACTACTATCATGCTAAAAAAGAAATATGCTTAGCACCCTCCTGAAATTCTTTTCTTATTAATTTATTTATTATTATATAATCAGACTAACAATATTAGATTTCAATAGAAAAGACCGAAAATAACTAGTTAACCAAATATTTTTATATGCATGGGTTTCTAGTAGAATGAGGATCCTAACAAAATTAGTTCCATACAAATTCAAGTTTATTTGCAAAGTTTCTACATTTAGTCTATTTTCATATCTACTATTCACCTTTGTATTAAAATATTTTTCCAGAATAGATTTTCAAAATATTTTTGCATATTCTGGAAGCTCTTGATTTTAGATGAATTTAGAAATTGGTTTCATCTCATTTGGATTTCAAATTCAAAAGATATTCAAGTTTGAATGTTTAACCGATTCAAAAATCTAATGAAAATAGCAAAATACGCTTTCGCTGCGCTGAAAGCGTCTTTTGCTTCGCGCCAGCAACAAGCGTTCAAATCCATCGCAGCTGCTAACACTCCGGACCCATCCGTCAGTGACCAAGGCAAAATTGCGGTGAGCCACTGACAACTCGGGCCCGCATGTCATTCGGCCGAGATAGAGCTTGAGCCCGAGCACGCCGGCGGCGAGGATCCGGCAGCTTCCCGGTCCGGCCGAGGGCATGGTTAGCATCAGCACCCTATTATGCACCTAAGGATGGAACCCATTCCTACCGGCGACTAGCCGAACCACCTCGCCACCGTGGCTATGCGGCGGCGGAAGAAGCGGTGAGCCGCGCTGGCGACAGAAAGCTTCCCCGATGGAATCGGTTCCAGTTCTAGCATCAGGGGATCCTAAGCATTCCATTTTTATCAATAATGAGTACGGAGTAGAGTCATATTAGCTCACCACCGATTGCCGGCTTTGGAGAAGAAGGGGGCTCAGTGGTGGCGGAGCTCCGGTCGGAATTTCCTGAAAATGACAAAGGGTTTTTTATGCTTGTGAGCTGGGAATGCTAAAACAGGAAGCAATTGAAGAATGGTTGCTTGTACCACCTTCAATCGAGCATGATTAGAAAACTAGGGTTCTTCGACTGATTCGGGAAATTGCGAAATTGGCAGCGCTTGGTGGATGAAACTGGATGAAACCAGAGGGGTTTTGAAGCACTGTCTTTGCCGATCATGCTTCGGTATTTATAAGCCACGGGCGACGCTGTAGAGAAGCTTACCCAGGGTGTGAACTCGGCTGAGTTTTGTGGCGCCAGAACAGGAGAAGGAATGTGCAGCGCAGCGGAATTTCTGGGCAAGGATGATGCGTGGCGAAGAGTTGATGAGGCGGTTTCCTCGGGCGAAGTGCAACTGCAGCGGTGGCGATGCTACAGCTGATGAGCTGATCTCAGCCATGCGCGAGCTCGCCTGCGAGAGGAAGAAGACACGAGCCGAGGCTGACAGGTGGGACCGCACAGCGGATTGGGCCAGCGCGGCAGCGAGAGAGGAGAACTCCGGTTTGATCTGCGAGAAGGCCGAATTGAGTTCACTGAATCCATTTTCAATCTAATTGTAAATTAATGAGGAATTTATTGAGTGTACCGGAGCTAGTTTAGAACTTACCATAAAACTTTCAGACCTATTGGACCCTTGTAGAATTTACAAAAATTCTGACAACGCACTGTTCACAAATTTATGCATTCTATTTTATATTTATTTATATACTTATATCTTATTAAAAAATTTATAAACTTTTTGGGAAGGTTACTTATAGGCACATTAATCTCCTGTAAAATTTTCATCTTCATATTATTAACATTTTATTTAATAAAATTCTGACATTAAAGTTTCTAGATTTTTAGCTATTCAGTTTTTGAATTTTTATAAATATCAAACCTAAGGATTATCTCCTGATATTTTTACTGAACATGAATCTATCCAGAAATTAGATAAATAAAAAATTTCAAATATAAATTATGAACATTTAATTTCTGACATTTTTACTATTGCTAGTCTTGATTCATTAAATTACCTTTCTTTTCATCATTTAATATTTTGACATGACTTTAAAATTATATTTTGTGTTTTGGATAGCTCCATGAATTTTACAAGGATTTTTTTATTTTTTTTATTTTACAAATATTTTCTTATTACTTAAGTAATGGTTGGTTGATTAGAAAAAGGAATTTTCTCTTTAAGCAATAATCAAAAGAAATCAAGAAAAATCATAAAAATTCAGAAAAACCCAGGGAAATACAAATTAAAACTTATTCAAATATATTATTTAATTTCTTATTATTACCCATTTTTCAGGATGTTACATTACCATCAAACAATGTGTAGAACCCGATGGTCCAAATTCCGTAATCAATGACTCTGACTTCGACTTCGACGATAATCAGCAAGGCAAGCACCCCCTTTGATCATATTGATCCCAATATTTTAATTTTCATTTTGTTTTATAAAATCTGTTTATGCATGTGTGTAGTTTGTGTAAATTTGCTATATTATGGAATTGGTAGATATACCTGTTATCTCATAAAACTTCCTTGATATGTATGGATATGTGAACCTTAATAACCCTAGAATAAGTTTAGACAATACATGATGTCGATATGGGTATATGTGATTACATATTAATCCTGCTTAGCCATACTTTAGTATTGAAAATTGAAATAATCAGATTAAACTGCATCTTGATAATTTTAAAAAGGTTGGATATGACTTTTTAAGGTTGTTTGTATTTTGGTTAAAAACTAAAAATAAAATGATGGTTTTGGTGCGGGCGATTATTGGCAATAGCCGGAGGTGCATGTGTCTTGCACGTATTGTAGGAGAGATTATTGCCCGAGTCGGATTAAGGACCGAACTATGAGACGCTATCGAGCCAAGAAACACGTACAACCACAAGTGCTGGTATGGGACAGGCTTAAACCAATTAAGTTATCTAGTATAACTTTGCACTTTGGAAGGCTGGAGTAGCACAGGCATTCCGGTTTGGGGTCCGCTTGTAGGGGTATCTACATAGTAATGCAATGGTGTACGCCTTACTATAATAGGGGAGTGAGGACTCAACAGGATCGACTATTGAGAGTACAACATTTACAAATATCTTCAGCCAGAAGTGAAGACTCATTAGGTTTAGCTTGTTAAAAGTACAATGGGTGTATAAATATCTTCTGTCATTATAGGAAGGTTTTGTCATCACCGGGCTAATGCAAAGTTAACCTAGGTAATGTAAAGGTTTTCGTCATGAACATT
The DNA here is from genome assembly GCA_036346275.1 of Otatea glauca. Taxonomy (NCBI): domain Eukaryota; kingdom Viridiplantae; phylum Streptophyta; class Magnoliopsida; order Poales; family Poaceae; genus Otatea; species Otatea glauca. Next base: position 55,426,799 of record CM070718.1, on the reverse strand, counting down.
CTGACCACACGCCAAAGGTGCGTGAAACGTACGGCAAAAAGAAAAGGTCATGACTTGTGGGTAAAGTTGTACATCTCTGTAGAGTGTAAATCTTTTCGAAAAGTCGCGTCCGCGGGTAAGGGCACTTGGTAAAGTCATCACATAGTTAGATGTTTTATTATTTTCAAAACAGCTAGGTTTCATCTGTCATGTCTTGTGTTGGCAAAGAATGGTGTTATGCCACATGTTGGCAAGAATTGGACGTCTTGATGCTCACGTTAGGGACGATTGTGAGTATTACTTATGCTTTACTTGTTATTTTCATATCAGTCAAACTTGCTTTTACAAATTCAATCTGCGAATTACAACTTGATTTACAAATTCAAATTCACTTTATGCAAATTAACCGTAGAAGCCCCTTTTGACATGGCTTGCATTTATGCATTTTGCAAATACCATCTTAAGTCCTACAAAGTACGAAAGTACTCACCCTTGCTTATTTGTTGATTTTAGGTGAAGATAGTGAATCTCCAGATAACATGTACTTCGACGCAGGTTGCGAGAAATATCTTTGCGTGTTTTTCTAGGGTTTATGCCTTATCAGTTGTCTAAGGGTTGGATGGGCACACTACAAGACTTTTGCCTCTTTCTGTTGCAATCTACTCTGAACTATAAGAATACATTGTATAAATAGCTTCCGCTTTAATAATAATGTGTATGGGTGTGATTCCAATTGTTGTAATGTGCGTACTAGCCACTGATTATGGGACTAGTATTGTATGCACATAGAATCTTATTTTAGCATTTTATATAGAAAATGAGGGTTGTTACAGTGCGGATCATCCGGTTAATACTCCATGCACGAGACTATTGGTGGCAGTGGGCATACACTTAAGTGGAGTATGGGTGTCACCTCTAGTCCAACACACGAGTGATGATCGATTCATATTTCCGGGTGCCCACATTCATTTGGCTTGATCTCGGCACATGGTGATCCAAACCCAAATATATTCGACGGGGAAGTAGATCAAGGCCTAGAACACGGGATGGCACGTTCAAATATGCAGGTTGTTGTTAGTGTATATGCATTGCATGATGCGCTTATGGATTGACTCGGGTCAAGTTGGAATGAACTTGTGCTCAGAAATAGTGTTTGCTTGGTTTACCGTTGTCAGGTGGCTTAGATTCAACTATGGTCAATGATAAGGAGGACCTGGACTTGATGAGGACAGTCAAGGTCTAGAACGGTCATGGATACTGGGTGAGATGGTTGGACTCAAGTAATTTCATAATATTATAATTTTATTATGTTTTATAAATAAATTATAATATAAATTTGTGGTCAAAGTTGTGTTTTGTAGACCGTATCAATGTCCAAAATGATAACTATTTATGACCGGAGGGAGTATACTACATTCTAGAACCTAGTTGTAACATCCCAAAAAATGCAATAAAATAAAAATGAATATTTTAAATTTTAATATGTTTAATTCTAAGTTTTATTGGCATTATTGGTTCTTATTTGAATTTCCTTGGACTTTTGTATTGGATGAAAATCAATCAAAAGAGAATAGAAAAAGGGAAATGGTAAAATGGTAAAATGGTAAGAATATAAAAGGTAAAAGTAAAACCTTGAAAAGTTTATATATTTAAAATCATTTCAGCCAGTACATAAGTTTTAATGCATAGCATAGTGATTAAACAAATGAAATGACCTCCCTTTGACCTCTAAATAGTGCAAGGCAGATTTATTGTAAAACTTTAGTAAATAATCCGCACCTTAAAAATTTACCATAATGTCCTCAATACATTGGTCACCTCTAGTAAAAATCTTAGAAATTAATAAAGTCATATAAGCCTTTTTAAAATTCAAAAACAGAGGCATTGAAAATCTGTAAATCAGCATGTCAGAATTTATATAAAATAAATATGCAATATTTTAACTTTAAATTTTTATGGGAGAATATATATATTAAATATAACTCTTATAAAAATTTTGGAAAATAATTAATATGATTTACACCCTTAAATAAATCAAAATCCAAAATGGAAAGTCTGAACAGTGCACAGTGTCAGAATTTTAATTAATTCATTGTACGGTACTTTAGTCTCAAAATTTTACTGGAAGGTATAAACTACCAGGAGAGCTCGGTCAAAAGGTTTCACAAAATTTTACAGTGAATTGATAGGTATTTTAATGCGTGTACCAGCTTTTCTCGGCCAAGTTTATCTTTTTGTCTCCTCCTCTCGCTGCCATGTGGGTCCCATTCACAGTGACCGCGAGAACTCACTGGAAGCATCGGGAAAGCCCTCCTCTCCCTGCCAGTGGACCCGGTCCTGCATGTCAGTCGGCCACCCCGTTTCCCTTTCCCTTTCTCCTCCTCGCGCAGCTCTCTCTGCTCGCTCTCTTTGTCTCGCGCCTTCTTTGTCGAGCCAGCGTACCAGCCACGCCACCCCACGCTTCCTCTGCGTAGCCACGGTTGTCCTCAGCCACACCCGTGTCATACCGCCGATCATTCCAAGCCCTCGCTCCATTCCTCCTCAGCCAAAATCCCGCGCCAACACACCGTGTTTGCACAGAGCTGAGCCCGAGTCCGCGCGTGCATTCAAGCGCTGGCGAGACCCATGTGAGTCGTCTATAGATACTCGATCAGAGCCATATTGAGACCCCTCTATCCTCTTAATCATCTTCAAAACCGAGCGACCCAACCAGAGAGCTTCTCCTTTGTTTTGCCGCCTGCTCCAAGGGAAGAGGCGAAAGCGAAATCAAATGCTTAGTTGAACCGTAGACCAATTCATCCCTATGTTTGCATCCTGAGCATCTAAGGACCGACATTTTTCTCTTTATTGCAGCTCTCATTCGCCGAGTTGAGCCACCCCCGCCGCTTTCTTCTCCAGATCCGGCCACTCGTTGGCAGCCCGCTCCAGCCGTCCTCCCGACCAACCAAATGGTAAGATAGAATCCTCGAGAACCCCTTTTGCTCAATCCTTCATCAATTTGACTCGAGTCGAGCTGATTTTTCTTCTTGCCGAACCACCATTTTTGGCGCCGCATGAGCTCGGTGGCGCACCAATACCGGCCTCCACTGGCCAAACCGACACCTCCCCTGCATGCACGCCGATGCCCTGGTGCCCGCCGTGGAACCCGTTCGCCGGCTCCAGCTTCCCTTCGCCGCCGGCGAGCTGGGCAAGCCCGTGCCCTGCTTTCCTTCACTGCAAGTGGGACCGATATGTCAGTGGCGCAATGGACTTCACTTCAGAGGTAAAATACGCTTTCTGTGCTATGAAAACGTATTTTATGTTTTCTTTAGAATTTCCTTTACCCGAGAGCACAAAAGTAGTTATAACTTTTACATTATATGTCCCAATAAAATGAAACAAAATTCTAAAATCATCTAAAACCAAGGTCTTCCATAATATGCAAAAACATTTTGAAAAACAGTACTGGGTCAAGTTGAAATTCAAATTCAAACAAAAGGGCTCAAATATATGCTACATATTAAAATGTTGTAGATAAACTTAGAATTTAATGAAAAAAAATTATTAGAATATTTATGCATCCAGGAACTCAAATATATAAAAATATTTATATTTTACCTTTGTTTAAATCATTTCCCATTAAAGGTTATTCTCAATAGAATAAATAATAAAAAACGAATAATTGTATAAAGGAAATTCTAAAATAAATAAAATTGATTTATAAACACTTAGATGTCAGTAGGCTACTTTAATATGCTGAAATGATTAAGGAATAAACTTGCTTTAGATTTGATGTATGAATAATAAAAGGGTCAAATGAAAAAGATACATGAAGATAAATGTGTGCATATAATAATTAGTAGCAATATATGTATATGCATATGAAAAGCATCTAATAAGTGTACCAAGATGTGAATTGGTATATTGATGAGTAATTTGCCACTGTTAAAATGTTTTAATGAAATATCATATATATAACAAGTGTAATTTGCATCAAGACATAAGCCTTGTATATGTAGAAAAGAGTGGGTACATGCATAATTATTGAAAAACAAAGTCATGAAAATAAATTGGGTTCTAAATATCTAATGTGATCAAACTAAATGATTCAACAAGAATCATTGTAACAAAGTTATAAATAACACTTAACCAAATAATTGAATTTCCAATACTTGTATAATTTGAATAGTTATAACTTTCACAAATGAACTTCAAATTTGACAAAATTAAATCCTAGAATCTTGAAAAGAAATATCCTTCTTGGTTATGCAAAAGTACTTAATATTTATAAAAATTTGGGCTAAGTACGTATTAGTCCCTAATGATCGTTTATATGGAAAACATTTCGGATAAAAGCCAAATATCACGAAACTAACTTTAAAGTGCTCTTATAGTCATCCCAGGTTTATACCTAAAAAATGGATAGATTATCCTATAAGGTGTAATCGCAAACATAAATCGGAAATCGAACCTTTATCGTGTAAAGTTAGAAACACTTAAGCATTTTCAGTAGCTTATAAAGTATCTCGTCCAAATCTAAAAATTTATGAAATCAGCTTTGGATTGCTATCCAAAGTATAGATTACCTTATTATGAAGAAATAATCTTATTTCACTATGTTTTGCATATAAATCCTAGTAGCCAAATAACCCTAAGTTTTATGGTTCATGAACTTCATAATATGAATAAACAAACTTTGTAATAATGAAGAAGTTAGTAGTTAAGATGTTTGTATCATCATAATCTTCTTAAAAACTGCAAATATGTGTCCAGTAACCTGGCTTATCAGTTATAACTTGTTCAAAACCCTTCTTATGCAAATCACTTAAGGTTAACTACTACTCACATAACCCCTTTTACTAGTGTTTTAATTCTATTAATACAAATAATTTTAGCATCTATAATTCAAAGTTATAAATGTAAGAAATCATAATTTTAGCCTCTTGAATTCATAATTCAAGAATAGATAATCTATAAAAGGAACCTTGCTTTGTTCATAATAAAAGCCTTTAGCTATATGAATGCTTTATTATCTTGAACTCAAGATGTAAAATCATCTAATTCAAACCCTAAAATATTCCTGTTTTCTGCAGTGAATCTTTATTTGGTTTGCTGTGTGTTTTCTTTTTGCCCTTATTAAAGCTTGTTATTTGCTTTATTTCCGTTGAACGACGTGTAGAACCCGATGTCAGTGTTTCCATCGTCGACTTCATCTATTGCGACCTCGTCTTCACCGTAAGCAATGATTAAGCAAGGCAAGTGCCCCTTTGACCATATTGATCCCAGTATCTTATATTCTTTTTGTTCATCAAATTGTTTCATGCATGCATTTACTTTATGTAAATTCGCTATTTTGTGGTACTGGTAGATATACCTGTTGTCTCAAGAAACTCCTTGATAATTATGGAAATGTGAACCTTGATAACCATAGAATAGGGCTAGACATTACTTAATGCCAAATTGGGTATATGCGATCATGTTAAACCTACTTAGCCATGCTTTAGCTTTTTGTGGGGCAGATGATCATGATTAAAATTGTTTCCTGAAATGTTTTATATGGAACCTAAATGGTCCTTTTTTGGAAAATGGTTGCTGGTAGTTTGCTAAAAACCCCAAAATAAAACTATGATTTGACGCAGGCGATTATTGGCAATAGCCGGATGTGTAGAGGGATTTGCACGTAATGTAGGGTGGAGTATCGCCCGTGTCGGATTAAGGACCGAGCAAATGGGATGTTGTAGATCCATGTTTCCGTACAACCATGAGGGCTGGTATGGGACAGTCTTAGCTTATTAAGTTGTTTAGATGTGGCTTTGCATCTACGGAAGGTGGGAGTTAGCACAGGCATTCCGGTCAGGTCTGCTTGTAGGGGTTTCTACATACCAATGCAACGGTGTACGCCTTGCCATGGACAGGGACGTGGTGTTGGTGTGATAAATGTGGATCCACGACTTGGGTGAGTGTCTCTGTTTTCAGGGCGAGGGTTAACGTCCCGGGCTGGTGTAAAGCCACGTCTAGATAATGTAACGGCTTTGTATGATCTCCTTGCCGACACAACAAAGGAAGTGTGTTAATTGATCTGGCGAAAAGGTTGATCATTCCTTGTGGGTAAAGTTGTACACCTCTGCAGAGTGTAAGATCTAATCGATTAGCCGCGCTCGCGGTTATGGGCATTTGGGGAAAATCCTCCCAATGTTAGTCTTTGGTATTTTCTAAAATGGGTTTAGTTTGAGCTTGTTTTAGCAACTGTTGCTTTATGTTGAAGGGCTGACATTGATGGACCTTATGGTTTGGATTATTCGAACTCACGTCATGGAGGACTGTGAGTATTACTTACTGTTGTATCTATTTTATTATCAATCAACTTGCTCTTATAAATTTCGTTTGCAAATGATAACTTGTTTTACAATTTCAATTTCGCTTTATGCAAATTAACTGTAGAATCCTTTCCTTTGAAATGGCCTACATATATTATAGGTTTTGCTCAAGTCTTGTTGAGTACGTAAAGTACTCACCCTTGCTTAATTATTATTTTAGGTGGATGAGTTAGCGAGGCTTCGAGTCTCTTTTCGTCGCAGGTTGCGGGATCTTCTTCGTCATGTTCTATTTGGAGTTTATGCCTTGTCAGTTGCCTGCGGGTCGGATGAGCAAACTACAAGATATTGCTTCATTTGCTGCTTTATTCTCTGAGTTGTAACCTTTCTTTTATGTAATAGTTTCCGCTTTAATCTATGTGAGGTATGGTTGTGATTCCAATTGTTATAAACATGTGAGTGCTAGCTACTGATCCAGAGAATAGCACAATAATTACATGGATGTTCCTGTTCATCAGAATGGGGTCTCACACTAGTACATATTTATAAGAAACATATAAAACTTAAAAGGCAAGCTGATTTGTCTCTGATTTGTGTGCTTACACTACGCCAAAACATGCAATAGGTGACGGTCTATTTGTGGCGGTTCGAAAAAAACCACCACAAATATAATTATCAGTGGCGGTTCTATATTGAAAATGGCGGGAAGAATATCAGTGGCGGTTCGATGATAGAACCGCCACCGATAACAAATACATCATTAGTGGCGGTTGGAGGATAGAACCACCACTAATAACTTGGTTATCCGTGACGGTTCTATCCTCCAACCGCCACTGATACTATTGGATTATCAGTGGCGGTTCTATCGTCCAACCGCCACTGATACTATTGGTTATCAGTGGCGGTGCTATCCTCCAACCGCCACGGATAATGTTATCAGTGGCGATTCTAGTTAACAACCGTCACTGATAATATTGCCTATAAATAGGTGGTCAGTAGCAGCACTGGTCTTCTTCCTCCCGAGAGCAAACCAAAAGTTCTAATTTTCAGATTTCGGTTTCTCCAATTCTTGTGCTTGTACTTCCTCTAGTTGTTCATTGGTGAGTTATTTTTTCTCCTCTCTTGATTTGTGTTAATCTTGTTGCAATTTAATTTTTAAACCTAGTTTAATTAAGGTTTACATGTAGATGAGATGAAAAGTTTAGATTTTGTTTATTTTTATTTACCTACCATTTTGTAGTTGATGAATTTATTTCCTAGTTAGGTTCATTAGATGATGTTGTGTTCCTTTTATAGATAATGAATTATGATCAAGCATATATTTAATATAAAATACATTTTAAGTTAATTTGGTAGATGATGAATTTATTATCTAGCTCGTTTAGATGATAAGTAATTAGATTAGTTTTTGAATTACTATTAATTTGGTTCCATTAGTGTGCACATATAATATACATATTCTATATATTAAATTTATTTAATTTAGATTAGTGGATATTAATATACGTGAAATTTTAGTTAATTTGGTAGGTTGGTGCTTATCATTTCTAGATGATGAATTTATTATCCAGCTCATTTAGATGATAAGTAATTAGATTAGTTTTTTAATTACTATTAATTTGGTTCCATTAGTGTGCACATATAATATACATATTCTATATATTAAATTTATTTAATTTAGATTAGTGGATATTAATATACATGAAATTTTAGTTAATTTGGTAGGTTGGTGCTTATCATTTCTAGATGATGAATTTATTATCTAGCTCGTTTAGATGATAAATAATTAGATTAGTTCTTTAATTACTATTAATTTGGTTCCATTAGTGTGCACATATAATATACATCTTGCATATATTAAATTTGTTTAATTAAGATTAGTGGATATTAATATACATGAAATTTTAGTTAATTTGGTAGGTTGGTGCTTATCATTTCTAGATGATGAATTTATTATCTAGCTCGTTTAGATGATAAATAATTAGATTAGTTTTTTAATTACTATTAATTTGGTTCCATTAGTGTGCACATATAATATACATCTTGCATATATTAAATTTGTTTAATTAAGATTAGTGGATATTAATATACATGAAATTTTAGTTAATTTGGTAGGTTGGTGCTCATTATTTCTAGATGATGAATTTATTATCTAGCTCCTTTAGATGATAAGTAATTACATTAATTTTTAATCAATTTTTATATATTAATTAATTTTAGATGGACCGGAGATGGATGTACAATGCGAACCGGTACAGCTGAGATTACATCGACGGGGTATCTGCTTTTCTAAGAGCCGCTGAGGAGAACAAGTTGCACAAGAAGACAAAGTACATACATTGTCCATGCATTGATTGCAAGAATGAGAAAATGTTTTCAGAGAAAGAGCACATCCACTTGCACTTGATTCGAAGGGGTTTTGTACTTGGCTATACACGTTGGACAAGTCAAGATGAAGAGGAAAACATACATGAAGGTGATAACGTATTGGATGATGGAGAAGGCATTATGGCAGCTGACATCGGGTATGGGATGAGTACAAGCGAGAGTACTTCATCCTACCCGCATTGTTGTTTTGCACCATCAATGATTTCCCTGCCCTTGGTAACCTATCCGGTCGTACTGTAAAAGGGGCCAAAGCATGCCCACAGTGCATGGATGAAACCGCTAGTGTGTGGCTCAATAACTCGACGAAAACTGTGTACATGCATCACCGTAGGTTCCTTCGCAGGAATCACCCCTACCGCAATATGAAGAAACAATTCGACGGGACAAAAGAGGATGGTATAGCTCCAAGGCCTCATCGTGGGGAAGAGGTATATGATATGGTTAAGGATATTAATGTTGTACTTGGAAAGGGAGATAGTAAAAATAAATCGAGGTCTCGTACTGTGAAGACCACGTGGAAGAAGAGATCGATATTTTGGAACTTGCCCTATTGGAAGGACTTAGAAGTTCGACACTACATAGACGTTATGCACGTAGAGAAAAATGTATGTGACAGCTTGATTGGGCTGTTGCTGAACATTCCTAGCAAAACTAAGGACGGACTGAAGGCACGAAGGGACCTGGAAGATATGAAAATCAGAGCTGAGCTACATCCTCAAGACACTGGGAAAGGGCGACTTTACCTTCCCCCAGCTTGCTACACTCTATCCAAGAAAGAGAGAACAGACCTCTGCAAATGCTTGCATGGTGTGAAATTTTCGTCCGGTTACTCCGCAAGCATCAAGAAACTGGTCTCGATGAAAGATTTGAAGTTAACTGGCATGAAGTCTCATGATTGTCATGTGATGATGAGACAAATGCTTCCAATTCCAATTAGAGGTATTTTGCCTAAAAAGGTCCGAGAGGCAATCATGAGGTTGTGTTTCTTCTTTAACACGATTTCACAGAAGGTCATCGATCCCATCGGACTTTCTGAACTGCAGAATGATGTGGTCAAGACACTATGCCAGCTAGAGATGTATTTCCCTCCATTTTTCGATATAATGGTTCATCTCATTGTTCACCTTGTGAATGAGATAAATGTATGTGGCCCCGTATTCCTGCATCAGATGTACCCGTTCGAAAGGTACATGGGTATCACTACGCCAAAACCTGCAATAGGTGACGGTCTATTTGTGGCGGTTTTTTTCGAACCGCCACAAAGATAATTATCAGTGGCGGTTCTATTTCAAAAATGGCGGGAAAAATATCAGTGGCGGTTCTATCCTAGAACCGCCATCGATAATAATTATCGATGGCGGTTCAAGGATAGAACCGCCATCGATAACTAATACATTATCGATGGCGGTTGGAGGCTAGAACCGTCGCGATAACTAGGTTATTAGTGGCGGTGCTATCCTCCAACCGCCATCGATTCTATTGATTATCCGTGGCGGTTATATCCTCGAACCGCCATCGATAATTCATTATCGATGGCGGTTCTAGGATAGAACCGTCACAGATATGTTATCGATGGCGGCTCTAGTTAAAAACCGCCACTAATAATATTGCCTATAAATAGGTGGTCATGAGCAAAGATTGGTCTTCTTCTTCCCGAGAGCAAACCAAAACTTCTAAATTTGATTTCGTTTTCTCCAATTCTTGTGCTTGTACTTCCTCTAGTTGTTCCTTGGTGAGTTATTTTTCTCCTCTCTTGATTTGTGTTAATCTTGTTGCAATTTAATTTTTAAACCAAGTTTAATTAGGATTTATATGTAGATGAGATGAAAAGTTTAGATTTTGTTTATTTTTATTTAGCTACCATTTTGTAGTTGATGAATTTATTTCTAGCTAGGTTCATTAGATGATGTTGTGTTCCTTTTATAGATGATGAATTATGATTAAGCATATATTTAATATTAATTGCATTTTAAGTTAATTTGATACATGATGAATTTATTATCTAGCTCCTTTAGATGATAAGTAATTAGATTGGTTTTTAATTACTATTAATTGGGTTCTATTATTTATGCGGACATATACATCTTGCATATATATGAATTTATTATCTAGCTGTTTTAGATGATAAGTAATTAGATTAGTTTTTAATTACTATTAATTTAGTTCCATTAGTGTACGGACATATACATCTTGCATATAATAAATTTATTTAATTAAGATTATTGGGTATTAATATAAATGAAATTTTAGTTAATTTGGTAGGTGGGTGCTCATCATTTTTAGATGATGAATTTATTATCTAGTTTCTTTACTGGAAAAGTATTTGATTAGTTTTTAATTACTATTAATTTGGTTCCATTAGTGCGGACATATATTAAATTTATTTAATTAAGATTATTGGATATTAATATACATGAAATTTTAGCTAATTTGGTAGGTGGATGCTCATCATTTTTAGATGATGAATTTATTATCTAGCTCATTTAGATGATAAGTAATTAGATTAGTTTTAATCAATTTTTATATGTTAATTAATTTTAGATGGACCGGAGATGGATGTACAATGCGAACTGTTACTGTAGAGATTACATCGATGGGGTATCTGCTTTTCTAAGAGCACTGAGGAGAACAAGTTGCACAAGAAGACGGAGTACATACATTGTCCATGCATTGATTGCAAGAATGAGAAAATGTTTTCAGACAAAGAGCACATCCACTTGCACTTGATTCAAGAGGTTTTGTACTTGGCTATACACGTTGGACAAGTCACGGTGAAGAGGAAAACATACATGAAGGTGATAACGTATTGGATGATGGAGAAGGCATTATGGCGGTGACATCGATTATGGATCGATGAGGATAGGTTGGACATTGATGACGATAATAATCTTGCTCGGATGTTGCGCGATGCGTAGGGAACTACACTAGTCGAGAGAGTTTAATCAATTCAAGGGTTTGTTGGATGACTCGGACACACCTTTGTTCCCGGGTTGCAAGGAGGAATACACAAAGTTGCACACCGTGCTTTCACTTCTAAAATTGAAGGCAAGCAATGGTTGGTCCGATAAAAGTTTCACGGCGCTATTACAACTCTTAGCGGACATGCTTCCAGATGGAAACGTATTGCCGATAACCACTTATTTAGCTAAGAAGGTTGTATGTCCATTGGGATTGGAAGTAGAAAGAATACATGCATGTCCAAACGATTGTATACTCTATCGCAAAGAGTATCTGAGACATGCATGTATGTCGATGTGCAAATCATCACGATACAAGCGTAAAGGCCATGACAATGAGGGCACCGTGGTGAAGAAAGGGCTCCGCTAAAGTGGTGTGGTATTTACCGGTAATACCTAGGTTGAAGCGTTTATTTGGAAACAAAAGCATGCCCAATCGATGCGATGGCACTCGTAAGAGCGTAAAAGGATGGAAAGTCGAGACACCTGCTGATTACGCGGTGGAGAACCATCGATAGGCTCTTTAGGATGGACTTCGGAATGAACCGAGGAATGTAAGGTTTGGGTTGAGTACGGATGGAATGAATCCTTTCGGTAACATGAGTAGTATTCATAGCACTTGGCCGTAACTCTCAGATCTACAACCTTCCTCCTTGGTTGTGTATGAAACGAAAGTACATTATGATGTATTTGCTTATCCAAGGGCCGAGACAACTGGCAATGATATTGATGTATACCTACAACCATTGGTGGAAGATCTTGTGATACTGTGGAACGAAGGTGTACAGGTATGGGATGAGTACAAGCGAGAGTACTTCATCCTACGGGCATTGTTGTTTTGCACCATTAATGATTTTCCCGCCCTTGGTAACCTATCCGGTCATTACTATAAAGGGGCCAAAGCATGCCCCAGTGCATGGATGAAACCGCTAGTGTGTGGCTCAATAACTCGAGGAAAACCGTGTACATGCATCACCGTAGGTTCCTTCACAGGAATCACCCCTACCGCAATATGAAAAAACAATTGACGGGACAAAAGAGGATGGTATAGCCCCAAGGCCTCCTCGTGGGGAAGAGGTATATGATATGGTTAAGGATATTAATGTCGTACTTGGAAAGGAGATAGTAATAATACATCGAGGTCTCGATCGAGAAGACCACATGGAAGAAGAGATCGATATTTTGGAACTTGCCCTATTGGAAGGACTTAGAAGTTCGACCTTTGCATAGACGTCATGCACGAGAGAAAAATGTATGTGATAGCTTGATTGGTCTTTTCTTTGAACATTCCTAGCAAAACTAAGGACGGACTAAAGGCACGAATGGACTGGAAGATATGAAAATCGAGTGAGCTACATCCTCGGGACAGGAAAGGGCGACTTTACCTTACCCCACTTGCTACACTCTTTCAAGAAAGAGAGAATGAACTTTGCAAATGCTTGCATGGTGTGAAAGTTCCGTCCGGTTACTCGCAAGCATCAAGAAACCGGTCTCGATGAAAGATTTGAAGTTAATCGGCATGAAGTCTCATGATTGTCATGTGATGATGACACAAATGCTTCCTATTGCAATTAGAGGTATTTTGCACGAAAAGGTCCGAGAGTCAATCATGAGGTTGTGTTTCTTCTTCAACACGATTTCACGAAGGTCATCGATCCCATCGGACTTTCGAGCTGCAGAATGATGTGGTCAAGACACTATGCCACTAGAGATGTATTTCCCTCCATCATTTTTCGATATAATGGTTCATCTCATTGTTCACCTTGTGAATGAGATAAATGTATGTGGCCCGTATTCTCGCATTAGATGTACCCGTTCGAAAGGTACATGGGTATCTGAAGAAGTATGTACGCAATCGATCTCTACGGAGGGCTGCATTGTGGAAGGTTATGCAACCGAGGAGGTTATCGAGTTTTGCGTGGATTACATGGAGGGTGGAACCGGTAGGAGTGCTGTATCCCGACATGAGGGTAGGTTGGTGGGAAAGGGACGATTGGAAGGAAATCAACAAATTCTTACGATCATGGATTATTCGAAAAGCTCATTTCACGCTTTTGCAATGATCGGTTGAGGTGTCCTTGTATATGGACATGCACAAGGATAAGCTACGAGAGGAAAATCGTGGACGATCGAGGTTTGGGTAACAAAAGAGCATAACCGTTTGTTCAATCATTGGTTCAAAGAGCATATGGTGGGAAAGAAACGAGTGTCATGTTGAGGTGGTGGCAAAGGGCCATCGGTACAATCTTGACATGGCAAGGATACGACATAAATGGATATACCTTTTACACGAGATCTCGGGATAGCAAAAGCACTTACCAAAATAGTGGTGTTCGCATAGATGCCTATGACAACACAAAAGATGAAGAGTAGCTTCTACGGGTTCATAGAAGAGATTTGGGAGCTCGACTCATCGTATTTTTAAGATCCCAATGTTTGGTGTCGTTGGGTACAACTCCCAAAGGGTGTCAAGGTGGACAAGTACGGCTTCACTACTTTGGACATCGAACATGTCGGATCTGAGATGAACCATTCGTACTGCGAAGCAAGTAGCACAAGTCTTCTATGTAATCGACCGGCAGATAAGAAGCGCCATGTAGTTCTTCAGGGAAAAGAAGGATCGTCGAGTTGAGAATGTCATGGATGAGGAAGAGTACAACCAGTTTGATTAGTTGCCTCCTTTCGTAGATGGCAACATCGGGCTCGAGGAAGAAACCACTCAGAAGCTACCTATCATCGCGACGATCATGAAGAAGGGCAAATTGTGAAAGAAAATAATTAGCTATATACGAGTAATGGCAAAATATCGAGGCGAGCTAGCTCTGGGCAAATTATGACCAGGCCGCACAAGTCTTCCTCTATGTAATCAACCCTAATGATAACCACTTGTTGAAGATAATCTTGTGCATGGTAGTTTAAAGTCTGTTTTGGTTTTGTTTCCTAGCTATGTGCTAGTTTTTTGGTCTTTGAGTCGATTTCGGACTTTGCTAGTTTTGGTGATTGTTTGATGTAATCGAAGAGTACTTGTTTGTTTTGCTTGGGATGACAAAATAGTGTTCTATCCGATTGAAAGTTTGGAGAGTTTGTTGAGTCCGTCGGTGAAAGGAGTCGGATTCTTTCTCAGAAGCGCTTATGTATTTGCTTTACAAGTAATACACAAAATCGTAAAACGCTGCAATTGCGCAGCACCAAAAACTAGGTCTTCTGAACTCAGCGCTGCTATTCGACAATAGCTGTATAAGATTCAGAAACAAATTTCAAGGTATAGAGGCACATCAGTGGCGGTTCTTTCTAAGAACCGCCACTGATAATACTCCATCTATAAATAATAGATCCAGCCGCTTGTACCCTTTACCCTTAAAACTCCCGCCCTTCTCTCTGCTACCCTAAAAACCCTTGAGCTTCCGTGCTCGACACCCCCCGCCCGCCGCCCGCGCCCGACGCCGCCCCCGACCCGACGCCCCGACGCGTCCCCTAACGACGCCGACCAGTAGCGCCGCCACGGTGCCGCCGCCCTTCGCGCGCGCCGACGCCCCGACTCGACGCCTCCGACGCGCGTCCCCTAACGACGCCGACCCGCCGACACCGCCCCAGGTGCCACATTTTCTCTGTGCTCTACTCGTCATGTTCTTGTGATTAGCATGCATGGTTGCCGTGCATTTTGGATGATTCTTTGCTACATGCATCTCTTGATCAAGACACGTGATCGCTGCTTTCTTGCGTTGCTCACGCCCAAAACACTTCCATCATACACTATCATGTGTTTGTTGTGCCTTTGGAACACTTAGTCATCAACTAATTAGGAATAAACATGTATATATGTGCTGTACTTGTTAGGAATAAACATGTATATATGTTTGTTGTGCTTTGGAACACTTAGTCATCAACTAATTAGGAATAAACACTTCCATTGTACACTATCATGTCTTTGTTGTGCACTATGAAGTACTTGTTACCACACATATATATATGTTGTTAAAAGGGGCATGGAATTATTTTTTGAGCAGATTTAGCACAAGATGAATACACCCATAGCACAAAACATCATTTTAGGAGTTATTGTCTATTGCAAACACTTTTACGTGTCATGATTAAGACCATGGGATCCTAAAGAGACAAGTTTATATATATATATATGGTTCTTGCCTAATTGTTTCTTTAAGCAAGCAATATGTGCCAATTGTTTCTTTAAGCAAGCAACAGAACAAGAATTAATTAACTTGCCTAATTTTCTTAGAATATTGATCTAGACAATCGGAGCCCGCTCAACTTGAAAAATCTTGAAGCCTAACCCGTCACACCAAAATCTTGAAGCTCATTTATACTTATTAGGCGAACTGTTACTTCTTTCTTCGCTTCTACCATATTTTAGAACTAGCTAAGAATGCTACGGATCATCTTCCACTTGTTGCATCTGCATGCTTTGTTCTCAGTAGTCATCCACTTGCCCTACATGTTTTCATCTTCCACTTGTCCTACATGTTTTATTTAGATTGAGTTTCATTAATGCAAACCATGGGCGTTGCAAGGTGTATGTGTGTAGCATTTTAGTGCTCTTTGTATGCACCATAGCTACATATTGGGTCCACAAAATTTACAACCAATCGAACTAGTTCAAGAGTTAATGCTTGCTTAATTAGTTTTGTTCGAGCTAATTAAGTATCTTGCTCTTGCAAAATCATTTTCATCTTAGCAACACACAATATGACACACAGACAAGACATCTGTGCTTTGAAATTCCATGAGATGATTCTGTAATAATTGTGAAAATTATGTTTGGGTTGAATCTGTAGTTCTAATGGAGCCCAAACCGAGCCTATAGTGGAGGAGAGCCCGAGCGGTACCTTACCCTCCACCCAACCACCGAATGTGCCGAGGCCTCCACCGCTGTTGCAGATGATGCTCTGTTGCAAGACGCCGAGGACGAGGAAAACTAAGAAGCTCAAGGCGGTACACCATCTCGGAGGTCTTAGATATCTGGGGCCCTGTTGCACCGAGAAAATCAGCGACAAAAACACAGTCAACATGCGGGTACATCGTAAGGGATAAAGTGCCAATCACCTATTCGGATTGGCATAAAGTGCCCCGAGCCACCAAAGAGGATCGTGGACGAGCTCAAAGAAACCTTGAATTCCCGAAGGAGCCAAAGATCTTGTGCGTCGCGACGCATTGATGACCATGGATGCGGCGTGGAGAAACTTCAAGCGAGGTGAACACAAATTATGTGAAGCAAAACCGGTCGACCATCGGAGAGTACGCAAGATTGGAGCCATATTGGGATGAGTTTGTGGCGATGAAGCAATCGGAAGCGACAAGGAAGTCCGGTGAGGACCACATTAGCATCGCAAGAAGGAATACTCACCCCACGGACTTGCACGAGTGGGTACGCGGGTAAAATTGCTCAATGGGAGAGGCAAGAATTAGAAGCGGTCCAATTGGTGGCACAAGTCCCTTGATCGGACTACGGACGAGTAAAGCACTACGTGCTAGCGAGGCGTATATGTTGTCTCTGGGGTTTATCATTCAAGAGCGGTGAAGACGAAGCAATGACGCAACGAGTTCACGAGTTTCACGCCTGATCCACCCAAGGATCTTTTCACCCAGAGGAGAAAGACGAGCTAACAATGCCCTAGGAAACAAAGAGCACCACAGTGGGACACGAGGCGTCGGGGTCAAGGTTCCATGGAGGAGTGGATTCCACGAGCACGGAGACTCTTATAGGAGTCGGAAGAGAGCTAAAGATGAGCGGCCGAGAAGGAAATGGAAATGATGAAGGAAAGGGTTCTGCGAGAAATACAAGGCACCATTGAAGAACAAGTTGAACGACAAGTACAACAAGCCTTGAGTCGATCGCAGCCCACAACGTTTTCTCGATCCTACAGTCGTCGCGGCGATTGCGCGCCCACACCATTGGCGAGCGGACAACAACCATTATCCCGTGGGCGACATACAGGACCCCACACCTGTCACTCAACGTGCCCGTGATGAACATATTTATGCAGCCGCCACTGAGGGTAGTCTATCCGTGCCAAGAAGGGGTGTCTCGCACAATACCCCGATAGCGCCGAGTTATGCAAAGGTCCAAGTGGACACGGTATTTGCACGCTTTCTTTGAGATCGGACCGAAAAACCCACCAATGATGAGATAACTACTCTAGGAAGTGCCGCCCACTCATTCATCCAATGGCGCAAGCGTGACATCGTCTTGGACCATGCGGTGCCATCCTCTCCTACAAGACAATCCTCGCATCCGTCACCAAAGACGAGAGTGAAACGGGAAGAAGCAAAATGAGGTAGAAAAGAAATGCATTGAGGACCCCATCAAGATGGCCACCGTTAGTACTCCAAAGCGAAACCTATAACACCGGTACTTCAAATGACAAACCTACAACCTCTGATCCCAAAATTGGCACATTAGACAAGTCAGTCGGCCCGGATCAAAGCGAGGCCAGATCGAGTATGATGTCGTGCGACAAAAAGTAAGGGCAAGGCGAAGTCGATGACCAAGATAATCAACAAAGATTGAAATTCGAGGTAGGAAGCCCTTGGTCACCGCTTCGAAGTTAAAAAGTCTAACACCCATGATGCAGCGATTACATGCATGGTACTTAGATCGATCCAACCAAGACGTACTCCCAAAGATGATCACTGCAATTTTCCGTGAGGAACATTTTCACCATGAGGGCCATGGCTACTTCTTAATAGAATTCGATAACTTGCACAACTTGTTCTATCACGACGCCCTCGACATATCTTTTTTGAGATGCTGGTCACTGTAAGTGTCTAATATATTAATCTTGGCCTACATTCACGTAATACCGATAAATTTCATGTCTAACTAATTCGTTATATAGATACGAGATGATTGAAGTACGAAGAACCAAGGGGCCAGTGGGATTCCTCGACCCAGGAACGGTTTGCCAACATGAAATCAAAAGAGTACCAAAGGAGGTCGAGGAGTACGTATATAAAGTTTTGATTAAACTACAAGACAAGGAGTTTATACTTTTGCCATACAATTTTAAGTAAGTTGCTCACTAGCTAGTTAAATTACTCGTTTATTTCGTTATTTACTCTGATGTAAGGACTAATGGTGGCATCATGCATGTGTATGTAGCTTCCATTGGATTCTCGTAATAATTCATCCAGAAAAGAGGCAAGATGTGGATCATGGATCCACTAGATAAACCTAAAAAGACTTTGAAGAGATGACACATTTAGTGAATGAGGCGTTCAAAAGATATTGTCAGAAGAGCTCGAGATACCGCCCATACCACAAATCCCTTACAATCCCGTACGAAGTTTCCAGACGCACGAAGGAATACTCTTATATCATATTTCATAGTAAATAGCTCCTTCGACGACATCTTAGTTCATTCGATTTTTGCGATGTCACAAGCGGTAGAAAGGAACAAATTTATGTGGGTACTTCGTGTGCAATTACATGCGCGAAATCTTATCATGCACAATAAAAGACAATGACGTAGAGGTCAGTCATGCTGACATGACACACTGATTCACACCACTCAATTTCTATATTCTCTCTTAATTTTGTTTTTTATACTTACAGCGCCTCAAGTTGTCTACGGTAGGACTGCTTCCTTTCAAATCGAAGGCATTCAGGCCAGCTCGCCTACTTCATCATGAAGGAAATAATCAACAAAATGGCGAGTTTTATGACGAAGACAACAACGATCCGATCATCCATACTATTGTCCCAAATCACATGTCTTCAACCTCAGAAGACCCGTAAGCTTCTAGTTTACCTCCACTAGTTTAGGCTTTTTAGTTCAATTTGTTTCATTACAAAGTGTAAATAACTCTTTGTTCCTTTCAAATGGGAACCCCTTCTTTTGCCAATGTCACTTATTTTGTCGTTGGTTGTGCAAGCCTTTTGGATGCAAGTACTCTTCATAGATATTTTGTATATTGTCTTATATATGACTGTTTGAGCATCGTGTTATCATCACATCCCGATATTATGACTTCTGTAATCGATAGGAACATTTATATACGTGAGCTATATGAACCTTTTCTTTGGTTATGGACTAACCACCTTGTATATCTATTATATAGATATATAGCCATACTATTTCAATATATTATTTTCGGTTAGAATTGCGAATGATCTCACCAAAATTTGAAATAGCGGTCAATTAGAGGGGAACTACTCAGAGCAAGCGGCCATCATGAACATGTATACAAAGAAGGTAAAATGGTGTTTTTGTTTGTCTTGTCTTACAATATTATAGGTGTTTTTGTTTGTCTTGTCTTACAATATTATATGTTTCTGGTTTGCTATTACAGTTTTGCCTTGGTGAAATGAAACGATCCGATGTGCATATTCTGGTTTGCTACCGCCAATAACTTATACAAGGTGTGACATACTCATTTCTTCAATATTCTTTATATTACTTCATTTTGCATGCTTTTATTGAACAAATGCTGCCCAAACTAATCTGTTCTTCTCGCAGATGGTTGACACTTTGCGGCAATTTTACGTACATAGCTCGGTTGAAGTATACAAAGCTAAATTCATGTTATTCTAGCAAGTTACCACCACGAACAGTACAGCTTATCCTTCAATATTTTTCTAGTTCCTTGATAATACATGAGTATGTTGGTCAAATGATGGATCTGATTTGTTTGGTAACATCTTCAATGTTGGTCAAATGATGAAGATATCTTGATGTCGTTATTTGGGAGGGTTATAGAGAAAGGAATGATTAGTTTGATTATTCTATTGTCAAGACTAATGTTTTGTTTGTGTTTAATGCAATAGCTACTCAGTTTGTTACTTCTTTTCCTATTGCATATAAACGCCGCAGTTTTATGCCCGATTGATTGCTAAGGTAGAGCTTTGTTGTTTCTCCGTCCAAATAAATCGAATATGGAGTTGTATTTGCCATTCTCTTTTAGTTCTATATTATATATTTGCTTTGTGGAGTAGAGAAAATTTCTACATTTCCAAGATCACATTGAAGGAGCTAATGGAATAGCATGGTACAAGTAATCAAAATGCATCTTCTTATAGGTTATCTTCTTAATTATATAACAACCATAGGTATGGGCATACCATGTAGGGCATAGGTTAGTGTGTGGGTATGTTGTGCATATAAGATGAACATCTCTTATTTCATATTTTTAGTAAGCTACTTGGATGCTTTGATCTTCCAGATGTTCGCAATCCTCACATTTCAAAGTTTGCTATGTTTGTATTGTGGTTCCAAAACTGCGTTTGGTTACATATGTAAAATTGTTTTTGGAGGCAAATAAGACAACTCAATCTTATACATGAGTGTAGATTTATAATTGTTAGTTGGTTTATGTATATCATGTCTGCGATATTATGTGCAAATAAGCCATACTTATATTACAAATCAGTGGGCTACAACCAAATATTATGTGTTTTTATAGGTCTGTTTTTAATAAACAAAAGAGGACTAGATCGGTTCACTTACTTAAATACAATATCTTTGACATGGCAATCCATATACGCATGTGCATAGGTCCTCACTGCTACATGAAATTTGTGTGCAAGAATTGCAAGCTTAAGCGAGCATAGGAGGATTCGAAAAGGACTTGTTGTGACAAGAATCATGCTTGGTTGTCTATTTTTGTAACATCGTAACCAAAATTTAATGGCTATATATGTAGTTCCATAGGTTGAACCGTGTAAATTGTTATGTATGTAAACCATCAATTCAGTTTATGATGTATGAAACAATGGCAAACCATGTCACCAAAGTGGTGCAGTAAAGGAACTCTCAAAAAGAACCTTGCTGCTACGGAGGTATGGAATTTTCGTATTTATCTCATGCCTCTGTCTTTCTTCGTCTGAGATATTGGATTCTTCATCACTTTAATCTGCTACCATGTACTATCTCCTAGATGCTTCATTTTTGTATTTCTAGAAATTTGTGTCTCTTCCCGCAAACTTCACCGCTCTGTGTTATCCATATCATTTATGAGCTTTGCACTATGCACTAGAGGTAAGCGACTCTCTTTTCCTTCTTTCTTTCTGGATGGTTTGTATCAAGAATTAGCAATACATGTTATTTTGGATTATATTGGTTAGTCTATAACAAAGAATAGGTACTAATATGTATACTCAAATTTCAATAATTCAATGTATTCTTCTGCTGTGTACATAATGAAGAGGCATGGCTAGCGCTCGAGGCTAGCCAAAATGCCGCTTTTTATTTTCGTGTGTGGGATTATCGCGCGTTTTAGCCCAAAACCGCTCATCGAAGTAATATCTGTGACGGTTCTATCAAAAACCGTCATCGATATTATGTCTATCGATGACGGTTTTATATACAACCGCCATCGATAGTTGTATCGATGGCGATTCTAGCCAAAACCGCCACTAATAGTCGTATTATCGCTGGCGTTTTTGGTCTAGAACCGCCATCGATATTTGAGTATCGATGGCGGTTCTATCCAACAACCGCCACTGATAATTGTATTATTAGTGGCGATTTTTGGCTCGAACCGCCACTAATACCCGAATATCAGTGACTGTTCTAGCCAAAAACCGCCACAGATAGTGTTATCTGTGGCGGTTCTAGAACCGCCACTGATAATCCTCGATTATCAGTGGCACTAAATCTGTGACGGTTCAAAAACCGTCACTGATGGCAGTTATGAACCGCCACTGATGGCCTTTTTCAAGGTAGTGTATCCTGAAGAAGTATGTATGCAATCGATCTCGGCCGGAGGACTGCAATGTGGAAGGTTATGCAACTGAGGAGGTTATCGAGTTTTGCGTGGATTACATGGAGGGGGTGGAACCGGTAGGAGTGCCTGTATCTCGCCATGAGGATAGGCTAGCTGGGAAAGGGACGATTGGAAGGAAATCAATAAATTCTTACGATCATGGATTGTTCGAAAAAGCTCATTTCACAGTCTTGCAACAGTCAGTTGAGGTGTCCTCGTATATGGACATGCACAAGGATAAGCTACGAGAGGAAAATCGTGGACGATTAGAGGTTTGGGTAACAAAAGAGCATAACCGTTTGTTCAATCATTGGTTCAAAGAGCATATGACTGGGAAAGAAACGAGTGTTATGTTGAGGTGGTTGGCAAAAGGGCCATCAGGTACAATCTTGACATGGCAAGGATACGACATAAATGGATATACCTTTTACACGAGATCTCAGGATAGCAAAAGCACTTACAAAAATAGTGGTGTCCACATAGATGCCTATGACAACACAGGCAGTAAGAAGAGTAGCTTCTATGGGTTCATAGAAGAGATTTGGGAGCTCGACTATTGTATTTTTAAGAACCTGATGTTTCGGTGTCATTGGGTACAACTCCCAAAGGGTGTCAAGGTGGACAAGTACGGCTTCACTACTGTGGACATCGAACATGTCGGATACAGAGATGAACCATTCGTACTTGCGAAGCAAGTAGCACAAGTCTTCTATGTAATCGACCCGGCAGATAAGAAGCGCCATGTAGTTCTTCAGGGAAAAAGAAGGATCGTCGGAGTTGAGAATGTCGTGGATGAGGATGAGTACAACCAGTTTGATGAGTTGCCTCCTTTCGTAGATGGCAACATCAGGCTCGAGGAAGAAACCACTCAGGAAGCTACCTATCATCGCGACGATCATGAAGAAGGGCAAATTGTGAAAGAAAATAATTAGCTATATACGAGTAATGGCAATGTGATGTAAACAATATGCATTTGTATGGAGTAATGAAAATGTGGTGTTATGCATTTGTGTGGAGTCATGGAAATGTGGGTCATTAATATATTAGGATTATATAAGGTATATTACTATATTAGAATTACATATGGTCATTACTATATTAGGATTATATAGGGTATATAATATTTTTTAGGATTATATAAGGTCATTAATATATTAGGATTATATAGTGTATGTAATATTTATTAGGATTATATAAGGTCATTAATATATTAGGATTATATAGTGTATATAATATTTATTAGGATTATATAAGGTCATTAATATATTAGGATTATATAGGGTATATAATATTTATTATGATTATATAAGGTCATTAATATATTAGGATTATATAGGGTCATTAATATATTAGTATTATGTAGGGTATATTACTATATTAGAATTATATATGGTCATTACTATATTAGGACTATATATGGTAATATATGTATTAGGATAATTATATCAGTGGCGGTTCTTCACTTGAACCGCCACTGATACACTTACGTGTGGCGGTTCGTATAAAGAACCGCCACAGATAATATATGTATTATCTTTGACGGTTCTTTATACGAACCGCCACAGATAAGTGTATCTGTGGTGGTTCTTGTGAAGAGCCGCCACTGATAATATATGTATTAGTGGCGGTTCTTTATAATAACCGCCACGAGATAGTAGATCGATGGCGGTTCTTGTGAAGAACCGCCACCGATAATATGCTCCATATATAAGATGGATACAGTCACTCTTCTCACCGAGTGCCCTAAACCCTAAACTCGCCGCTCGACGCGCCTAAACTCTGAATCGCCGCGCGCCGACGCGCCCCACCGACGCCACCACGGTCGCCACCCCCGACGCCCCCGCGCTCTCGCCCAACGCCATCCCCGCCCTCCCCCGGCGAGTCGGCCGGCGAGCTGCTCACCTTCCACCCCGCTTCAGAGATCTACCACTGCGTCGCCTCCAAGTGCCGCTCCCTCCACGCAGGTATGGCTTTGCCCCTCTCGACCTAATCGCGTGAGGATACTTATTTCTTAGTTTTAGTTATTGGTGTGTACAATTTAGTCGCTCAGTCACTGCAATTTTGTGTTCTTATCAATTGTTATTTGCTACCCATACTAAGATGAGCACATGCGAACTGTTGAAGAAACAGACACAACAATGCACTCATCACGTGTCATCCAAAGATCCAGAAACATGCCAACGGAACTGTATGGATTGGTAGCGCATAATGACGTAAGTTCTGTCATATCTGGCCAGCTCAAGAAAAATTGCTCCGATCATCTATTGTGTCTCAGGTCAAGCAGAATGTTTCCGCATTATCTCAACCTACTAATATGTAGCAACCAGAATGAGTATCAGGAGTTTGGGCAAAAATGAATCCAGCAGCTTTGACTTGATTGAGCCTGAGTTAATTCAAAGCACAAAAAATGGTTGGCCCATTGCTCACATGCACCACATTAACATGCTCTCAAACAGCAAGAAATCCCTATATATGTAATTTATGCCTAGCCCTAGAGCTATGCAAAAATCTTCCAAATTTTGCTTTAGAGTGAGCTACATGAGATGGGCAACACACCCTGGCACCTCACATAGATGGTCACAGGTAATTCTTCATTTGACCTTACAGAAATGGACAGAACCTAAGCACATATGGGTAAGACACAAGCAATGTTCATTGCGCTTCTGTTTGAAGATGCTCGGAACATGAGATTTTGTCATCTGATGGTCACACCAGAAGCATCATGTTTGTTCAATCTTTCAAAGCGGAATAACTTTTCGTCTCTTATCAAAGGAGGGATATTCCATGTGCCAAATGCATAGCCTGATATTTTTCCACCTGCAAGAGAATGACAAACATAATTGCTTTAGCGCTCCAGAAATTTTAAAAATGCCACGCAAATCAGATGAAGAAACTAAATTACTAATCATCAAAATGTCTTCAAGATGGACAAAGAAGGCACACCTTCCTTCGTAGCTTCCTCACATCTTCTCCAGTAACTCTTAGAGAGGCTAGGATCCAGTTTCTTTGAGAAGCTCTCATATTTTTCCTCAGCCTCACCTATGCACTTGGCCGACAACAACCATTCATTAAAAAATATGACCATCACAAACTAAATATTTTGAGACCATAAGACTTTAAGGTTTCGATGCATTACTTTTATGCTGTAAGAAGGAACGAATATTTTCATTTCTGGATCAAGTTTTGCATGGAACTGTATGTATTGCTTCTTAGAGTTAGACATCCATTTAAATTTCCCCAAGGAAAAAGCATCATAAAAAAGGAGCTTTACTACAGTTTGGTTCACTATGCATGATTCAGATGCACACTCTTAAAATGTTTGCATCATTTGTCTGCTTTTTTACATTTCTAGTCAGCAACTTGATGTTTTGACTATTGGGTAAGTATGTATGGCATGGTAGTATGTGTAGGGCTTCTAAAAGCCAGAAAGCAAAGTAAAACTGCACATTCTTCTTATACAACCATTGACATATTTTTGTAGTTTTGAACGGATAATAATGAACACAAAGCTCAAAACTGATCCTATAGTCCTTCTGGATGATATACGTGAGTCATTTACACGTATAAGCTGGCACTATGACTTGCACATAAACTTAACCCAAATGACCGCCAAATTCTTGTAGAACCATCTGTGATGTGTAGTTATCACAGACGGCTCATCACAGATGGTTCATCTAAAATATAAGTTTTTCTATTGAATGCCCAATTTCTCGATTACTCTCATTTCTAGTTTTCAGAGTTAAACTTCCGTACTTAACCCAAATGACCACCAAATTCTAATGGTTCCATACTTTACCTCTTTCAGTTCGCACATCTAAGGCTGATATGGAGGAGCAATTCATCCCGAGCCCGAGCCCTAGCCCTAGCAGGTTCCTCAACCTCCACCCAACCACATTGTTGTGCCGATCGATGCCGACTCGTGGCAAGACCTCGTGGCCGAGGAAGAAATAAGAAGCCCGAAGGCCGGTATACCATCTCGGAGGTCTCAGATGTTGGGGCCCCTATTGCACCGCCAAAGTTCGTAGCAAAGTACAGAACAACCTACGGGTATATCGCAAGGGAGAGAGTGCCAATCACCTTTTTGGATTGGCACAAAGTGCCCGATACCATCAAAACAGATCTATGGACGGAGCTCAAACAAACGTTCAAATTCCCCGAAGAAGATGAACACCGCTTGCGTCGAGATGCGTTGATGACCATGGATGCGGCATGGAGGAACTTCAAGGCCAGGCTGAATACTACTTATGTGAAAAAAAACCGGTCGGCCATCGGGGACTACCCAAACTTAGAACCATATTGGGATGAATTTGTGTCGATGAAGCAAAGTGAAGCAGCAAAGAAGTCCAGCGAGGACCACATAAACATCGGAAGGAGGAACACCATCCACACAGACTTGGTACGGGTGGGTACGCTGGTAAAATCCCTCAATGGGAGAGGCAGGAAGCAGAATCACTACAATCGACTGGTACAAGTCAATTGGCCGGACTACCAGACCGAGTCAAGCACTATGTGCTAGCGAGGGCAAGTGTCACGTCTGGTGGGGGCTTATCCTTCAGAAATAGCGATGACGAAGCAATGTCGCAAAGGGTCCAGGAGCTGTACGTCGAGTCTTCCCAAGGAACATTCCACCCAGATAGGGAGAACGACGAACTAACATGTGCCCTGAGAAACAAGGAGCATCCTGGACGGACACGAGGTGTCGGGGTTAAGGTTCCCTGGAAGACAGGATTCCCAGAGCACCTCCACACTTACAAGAGTCGAAAGAGAGCTAGAGAAGTGTTTGCTGAAATAGAAATCATGAAGGAAAAGATGCTTCGAGAATTGCAAGGCACAATAGAACAACAAGTACAACAAGCCATGAGCGACCATAAGCGAGAACATTGTAACGACCAGCCCTCCGAATCGTCGCAGTTAGATTGCGCATCCGCCCACTTGTAGAACAGGGTATGGGCCATTATCCTGTGGACGACATACATGACCCCACACCGTGCCAGCTCACTTTGCCCATCATGAACATATTCATTCAGGCTGGTACAGGCATAGCGTACCCATGCCAAGATGGAGGTGTATTGCACAACTCTGCGATAGCGCCGGGTTATGCAAAGGTCCAGGTGGACACAGTTAATCCCCAGTTTGCCAACCTCGGGCTAGAAATGCCCCCGAACGACGAGGTTACAACTCTAGGAAGTGTCGTCTACTCATTCATCCAATGGCGCAAACGTGACATCGTCTTGGACCATCGTGAAGTGCCTGCCCCTCCCGAGGTGAACCTGCCAGCCCCTCCTGCAGTGAACCTGCCGGCCTGTCCTACAATAAACCTCGCACAGTCGTCACCAACACATCAGCATACGAAAGTTAGTGCGACAACTTCAGTTGACCGACTTAAAAATCCTCCTCTGAAGGCATGGCAGAATAGACAAGCCATATCAGCGAGGTCAGGCGAAGCCAGAACAGAGTATGATGTTGTGCGCGAGAAAAGTAAGGGTAAAGCGGTGTCCAAAGGACAAGCTGCTGAAGAAAGACTGAAATACGAATTGGGGAAGCCGTTTGTCACCCCTTCGAAGCTTGATAGCCTAACAGTGCAGCTAAGGCGATTACATGCATGGTATATGGAGCGATCTAACCAAGATGTACTCCCGAAGGTGATCACTGCCATTTTCAGAGAGGAACATTTCCACCATGAGGGGACTGGCTGCTTCATGATAGAATTCAGCGAGTTGCACAACATGTACTATCAAGATGCCCTCGACGTGTCTCTTATGAGATGCTGGTCACTGTAAGTGTCCAATATAAAAATCATTATCTACATTCATGTAATACCGATAAATGTGATGTCTAAATCATTTCTTATGTAGATACGAGTTGATAGAACTAAAAAGAACCAAAGGGCCAGTGGCATTCCTCTATCTGGGAACGGTTTGCCAGCCGGAAATCAAAGAGTACCAAAGGAGGTCGAGGAATACGTATATAACGCTTTCATCAAACTCCAAGACAAGGAGTTCATACTTTTACCATACAATTTGAAGTAAGTGGCTCACTAGCTAGTTCAACTACTTGTTAATCTCGTTCTTTGCTCAGCTTAGGACTAATGACTACGACATCATACATGTGTATATAGTTTCCACTGGATTCTCGTAGTAATTACTCCAGATAAAAGCAAGATGCTGATCTTGGACCCGCGGGACAAAGATCCAAAAAACTACAAAGATATGACAAGTCTAGTGAATAGGGCGTTCCAAGCATATTGTAAAAAGAGCTCGAGACACCGTCCTTTCCATAAATCACTGACAATCCGTACTAAATTTCTGGTAAGCACAAAAACAATTTTCCTATATTGCATCTTGTAGTCAATAACTCCTTCAATATCGTATAAGTTTATTCAATTTTTTGTAGTGCCACAAGCAGCCGCCAGGCACAAATTTATGTGGGTACTTCGTGTGCCAATACATGCGCGAAATCTTAGACTCTACAATAGTAAACAATGACATAGAGGTTTGCCATGCTAACATCACATATTGATTCGTACATCTCATTCTCTATATAAGCTCTTAAGACAAACTTTCTCTATTTATAGCGTCTGAAGTTGCCTACGGGAGGACTAGTTCTAAATGAAATCCAAGGCATCCAGGGACAGCTCGCCTACTTCATCATGAAGGAAGTACTCAACAAGAACGGCGAGTTCCATGACCCAGATAATAACGATGAAGTCTTCCATACTTATCTGCCACCTCCTGAGGCCCCTACCAACACTGAAGACTCGTAGTCTTATAGTTCAGAAAAATAGTTAATTTTTTCTTACAATGGTGTAAACTGATGTTTCATTAAATGTCAAGTTTAGTATTGGATGGGATGGTTTGCACATGTTCTAATTTCTGTCATTTGATTTAAGAAGTTGTGATTGATCTGCCTGTGTGTTGTTGCCCTTCTCCCGTGCGTGTGTGTGTGTATGTGTGTGTGTGTGTGTGTGTTGATGGGTGGTGTGTGTGTGTGCTCTAGACGAGGAGCGCTCCCTCGGTTGTCAAAGAATCTTCTAAGGAACCCCAGTCCCGTAAGTCAGCTTATAATCTATTGCCACATTGTTCATTGGTCTATTCTAAGAAATGTCTTCTTTTGTTATTTGCATTTGGGAGGTAAAGCTTATCTTCTAGTCCACCCCAGTAAGTGAACCTTTTGTATCCTTTTGCTTATATTTAGCTGTTCGTTCTGTAAATGACCTTGAGTTGTTTTTCACATTCTTTCTATAGGTAATTGCAGATATTGACAAAGATGGTGTACATGAAATGGTGATTGTTGTATCCTACTTCTTTGATCGCGAGTAAGGCTGCTTTCTCTGCCGCTAAAACATTCTGCGCGTGTTGCTCATGACTTCTGAATGACAAAGACTTTCAAATAATTCCAATTTTATTTTGTTATATAATAAAAGTGAGGTTTCTGATTAAGTGCTGCGGAAAATAAGAAAAGATACTTGTATATTTGTGCTGTCCTGTGATGGCATGCGTCATTTATGTGTCCAAGATATAAAATCATAACCCTTTTTTCTCCCCGATTATGGGTGGGTTGGTTGATGATGGTGCTTACGGCCAGTCTCGGTTAGATTGGGCCTTTGCTTCCTCGACTCGATTGATATGCTTCACTTTGATTGATTTTCTTAGACTATGGATCAGTAGAGGTAACTACTAGACATTTTTTTCTTTCGCTAAATTAGCGTGCATAGATTTCTTTGTTAAGTATTATCATCTTTGGTTCCAACAATGAATCAAAAGGTGCCAACGCTAGGTGTTTGCTTATCTTGCTATGTTATCTTTTGGTTATGATCGAAATACTTTTTCTTAATGCAAAACTTGCAACCACAATATGAACACTTCATGATTTCTTATTTGTGTTACTGTGTTGGTGTACCTAGTGCACTAGTAACTTGCTGGCTTTCAATGCAGGTATTACGATAACCCAGAGCATATAAAGGAGCTAAGAGGGATTGACATTGAAAAATATGTTGCAAGCAGTATAGTAGTTTTTAACCTTGACACAAGACAAGTTAAATGGACTGCAGACCTTGATTTGAGTACTGATACTGGAAACTTCCGTGCCTATGCATATTCTTCTCCAATTGTGGTTGATTTGGATGGTGATGGAAATTTGAACATCCTTGTCGGAACTTCCTATGGCTTGTTTTATGTTATCGATCATCGCGGTAAATTCTTAGCCTCATCTGTGATTGATGTATATGTTAGCAACAAATTCATCATTTCTTCCGCACTGGTATATTGTTGTTGTCTAATCAAATCGGTATATTGTTGTACATTGTAATTGTATATATGCAAAATCTGTGATTGATGTATATGTTTCAGAGGGCATGGCTAGCAGCACCTGAGGCTAGCCCAAAATGCGGTTTTTTATTTTTTCGGTCAGGTACTATCTGTGGCGGTTGGTGGATAGAACCGCCACAGATAATATTGTTATCTGTGGCGGTTGGTGTATAGAACCGCCACATATAATATTGTTATCTGTGGCGGTTGGTAGATAGAACCGCCACAGATAACAATATTATCTGTGTCTGTTGGTTAATATAACCGTCACAGATAATATTGTTATCTGTGACGGTTGGTGGATAGAACCACCACAGATAACTATTATCTGTGGCGGTTAGAAAACTGTCACTGATAATCCTCGATTATCAGTGGCACTATATCTGTGGCGGTTCAATAACCGCCACTGATGGCAGTTATGGACCGCCACGGATGATCTTTTTCAGTGTAGTGTTATTTACTTGGCTACAATGATCCATATAAACATTTCCTTCAAACATTAAGATTATAAATTGTTCACAGAAAATTACAAAAGAGAGAACATAAGCTAGCACAACAACGTGCGGGTTCAGTCCTACTTGCTAGAACTACATTACTTAAGCATCGGAATATTCACAATGCACATATCATGGTAAATTTAGAGTTGTTTGACTTATTGGTCTGATGTCTCTTCCTGAATTAAACATGCATTTCTACACGTCATTTTTTTACGACTTACACTTGTAATTCTTGCACAATTCAGCAACATCAATAGCACTATGCATTGTCTCCTTTGCCCGACCTCAAGCTTTGTGAACTGAACGAATTGATTTGGGCCTTTGTGGAGTTGGGCTGACATTTTATTTCATGAGAATAAGGTGATAGAGGGCATTCCTTTTAAAAAAAGTCATAGAGGGCATATTTGAAGAATATTGATAAAACGATTATTTATTTTATTTTTAAGGAAACAATAGACATATTTGACATTATTATTTGTTTTAATACACCGTATATATATATATATATATATATATATATATATAAACACATATAAAATATACATAGAGGAAATACCTATTTTGAAATCATGGTGCCCAGACACCATGGCAACCCACGTAATCGTACGTACGTACATACGTACATACATAGATACATACATACATAGAATTTGCTAGACCTTAATTTCATAGATTATTTTTAAGCCAGGCCTTGAGCAAATTGAGCTATTGCCTTATGACTTACTCCACATTTATCACAAGTATGAACCCTACTTTATCTCATAAAGTTGTGGCGGCAGTCTTGGATTGCCTTCCAAAACCAATGGTTTCGATAACGTGAGGCTCGTAACTGACTCTTGGAGCTCTATTTTGTCAACACCAGGTGGCTTGCTCCAAGTGAACCCCTGCAAAAGCCTAGCAAATAGCATCATTGTGATTGAAGTGCCAAGTGATATTCCAGGGCAAGCACGCCTCCCAGTACTGAATATTATGAACCGTATGTCTGGTTCAGTGAGCACCACATTCTCATTAATGTTTAGATGTCGTTCTGGTCGGAACTCAAGCGGGTTGTCCCAAACTTTGGGGTTCCGGCCAAGCCCAACCCGGCTAATCAAAACATGGCTATCTTTTGGAACTAAGTAACCAGCAATGGTTGTATCAGCAGTAGCAACATGGGGCGGGATGAAAGGGTGGTATGGGTGCATGCGGAATGCCTCCCGAATGCAAGCTTTGAGGTAGTTTAGATGTCGGATGTCCGATTCTTGAACAAGCCTATCTTTGCCGACCACCATGTCAAGTTCGTCGATGGCTTTTTTGATGACATCCGGTTTGTTCATCATCTCGGCCAAAGCCCACTCGACTGCATTTGATGGGTTATCCACAGTCGCTATACTTAGTCCCTGCATTGGTTTAGACAATTGCACAGGTTGTCCTCAATAAGTAGTAATTGAATATTGCTGAAAGTAAATCTGCAACGGTGTAACCGAAAATATAGCTTACAATTGCTTCTGCCGTGATCTCTTCTACTGTCAACAACGGCCGCCCTTTTCCATCCTGCATGGAGACCAGCACGTCAAGAAAATCTCCAGCCTCTCGCTTCTGGTCGCCATTCCGATGAGAACTCCATTTATTGATCCTGTCCTGTACGATAGGATCATACAACCTCCTCAACGTACACATCACGTCCTTAATAACTTTCTCATGGCCTTGCAAGTCAAGGCCAACCAACGCCGGGAAGTAGTCCGACACGCAGAAGGCGAAGAGATAGGCCAGGGCCGTGAAGAGCGCGTCGACATGCGCCTCCTCGTCGCAGCCAGGACCGCCGGTCGACGTGGCCAGAGGCTCAGAGAAGTGTCTCCTACTGAACAGGAGCCTTCGAAGCACGTTACCACAGAAGTGCCTAGCTACGTACCGTACGTCTACAGTGCTGTTCGGCTTGTTGTTGCATTGGTGGTAGACGTAGTTGACGAGGTGGTTGGCCTCATCAACGCGTCGGCCAAGCAGCCGACGCTCCATGGCCGGCGAAAGGATCTCGGAGGTGACCACCTGCTTCATCTTGCTCCACTGGTCACCATAGGGCGACATGATGGTGTTCTTGTACCCGACGCTCAACGACTCAGCCACGAACGACGCAGGCCGCGAGGCTAACACGGCATCGTTCTTCCGCAGCACCTCACGGGCCATCTCCGGCGACGCCACGGTGATCACGTGGACGGGTCCGAGGCGTAGGCACACGATGTCGGTGCCCATTCCCTCGAGCAAGCGGTGGATCCACCTGAACACTGGCCTGTTGGAGAGCATCTGATGCATGTTGCCGACGACAGGCACGGCGGCCGGCCCGGGAGGTAGCTGCCGTAATTTTGTCCTCTTGGACCTCACAGATTTCTGCCCGTAGAGCAATGCAAGGAGCAGGAGGGCGGCCATTGTTATCAGCATAGCAAGGATTAGTGATAGGCCTGTTGGCATCATAATGACTGTTACTTTGCTAGGTGTGATGCCTTGTTGGGACTGCGAAACGTCGCGTACCAATCCGGATTTGTATCGCCCTAGCTGATTCCTTGCCATATTTATAGCCGAGAGGATATAGTTAGATGTATGTATTATTGGTAGCATTGTGAAAGATCAAAACGATTTTGCATCATGTGTTTCATGCTCCTAGTGATGCGGTGATCATGACATCTCGTTGTTGACGACCCAGTGATGGTCATTTGATATACCTGATAGTTTGTGAAATAGGTTAAGAATACTTTGAAATTCCTCGAGAAAAGAAGAATCATTAAATAATAACCATGCATGGACCTAGTTTTGTTTGTTTCATAGGAAGAATGGACCTTAATTACCGTTTCACATGACCACAATCTTTATCTTTACTAAATTAGGCTCCTTTAGTTCACACATTAATCCTGAGTGAGAAAAATACTAGAAAATCCCACGTTAATCACAGAAAAGAAAATTTCTTAGCCATCCAATTCTCTATACTTGTGCAACCTATAGCATGACTTATATCTTGTTGAGATATAACCGGACTCTTGGTGCAGATTATTAAGATATCATTAGACTATATTTTTTTGTGGACGAATCCGAATCTATCTCTAAAGGGTTCTAACTGAAAATATGACATCCCATTATAAAAAAGAATCAATCTAATAAAAATGTATAGTTTTGGCTCTTTATATCATGTGTGTTCTTCGTGACTGTTATGGCTTTTCGATTGGTACATTGCAATTGACCTATGGCGTTCCTCGTCTGTTGGCACCGAAAAATATAATGAAGGATTGATTGGCTCAAACACATGCAAACACCAGGTTTAAGTTGGTTCGTGGTGTACCAGCCGATTTGATCCTGCAATCGGTAAGATAAATAGGTGCAAACCGATATAATCGACTTAAACCAATATGAATGAGCGTCTCAGCCGATTAGTTGGTACGATCAGCTAGATAGATCTAAACGACTATTACAGTCGATTAGACTAGGTAAAGGTATGTTTTCCCTTGAAAAAGTCGATGCGCAACAAAGATCGGTATGGAAATAAACCTGGGATAACCGGCGTAATTAAAGATGACCAACAATCGGCGATACGCGATTTTATTGATCAAAATCGAATTACAGAGAAGATTCTAAGTTACAAAAGCTACTCTTAGTTGACAGAATGTAAATAAAAAGTATATGCGAGTTGATTGATTGGCTCTGGACACATTTTCTTATTACCTCTAGAACTCTTATATAGCACTTAGGCCGATCGTATTCTCCTCCGATTCTTGCAAACACATGATTCGTATCGGCCTCAACTTCCAAAAGATTAACTTCTCTCCGAGCCGATATCGGCTAAGACTATCTATGTTTAACCTTATCTTCCTAAATCGACTAGACATCTGCTAAATCTTGGTGTCGACAATATCACATAGGCTGATCGTATCCTTCTTCGACTCAAGATCCACAGTGCGTATTGACTTCAAGTTCTGAGAGATAAATTACTCTTTGAGCCGATCTCGGCTAAAACTCTCCATATTATACTCCATATCGGCTATAATTTCAATTGTAACTTAACCTTTCCCTTTTTAATCTGTATTGGTCAGAAATATCTAATTTTATTTTTAACCTAACAAATCGGTCATGCCTTGCCAAATTTAGACGCTAAAATCATCGTTTTATACTCTTCGTGACAGCTCAGAGAAGTGTCTCCTACCGAATAGGAGCCTTCGAAGCACTACCACAGAAGTGGCTAGCTACGTACCGTAAGTCTACAGTGTTGTTCGGCTTGTTGTTGCATTGGCGGTTGTAACAGCCCAAAATTTAATAAAACAAGAAATCCAACACCAAAAATGTTCATATAATTTATTGTTATGTTTTCTGATTTTTCTGGATTAAAGAAACTCTTTTTGGCTTTTTCGTATTAAAAGAAATCCAAATGATCTATATAGTAAAATGGTAAAAGGTAAAAATCTAAAACATTAAAATTCATAAAAATCTCAGAAAAATCTTAGATACACCCAGGATCCTGTTGTGCCACTTGCACTGAAGTGGATCAATAAAATAAATTAAAAGACAAAAGTAATCATGAGGAGATAAATAAAAATCTGAACCCATAAGATTTCTTCAAAATCTATCTTACCATAACTAGGGTTAAAATTTTAACCATAATGACATATTAACCCTACCCATCCCTGGTAAAAGTATCAAGAATTTATCTCTAGATTTGGTAATTTTGGAAATTCAAAAATAGGCTATTAGAAAAGCTGGAAATTACAATGTCAGAATTATTAGAAAAAAAATATCAAATACAAAAATCTTAAAATTTTACCCAAGGTGAATAATACTTCAAGACATACTCAAAAAAAGTTTCATAAAATAATAAACTGATCTTTACCCTCAATTAAAGAAAAATCAGAATCAGTAAATATCTATAACAGTGCATTGTCAGATTTTTAATAATATTTTTACTCATCTATTTTGTCTGAACATTTTACCAGATCCTTTTCTTTTCCATTACGACCTCTGTAAAAATTTTCATAAAATCTGAAGCTTATCTTTTAACCCAAACTTCGGATTTACCCCAAATATGTCGAGAGTATTCCTGAGATTTACCCTAGCTCTCACTGACTTGTGGGCCCAAGGCGCCAGCTGTCCTCCCGGCCGACCTCTTTCTCTCTCGCTGACAGCCTTGCCCCACCTGTCAGCTCTATCTTCTCCATTCTCTCCCGTTCCCTCGCGTCTCTCTCCGTTCTCTCGCGCAAAGCCAGCGCCGCCTCTCCGTTTGTGGGCATCCCGCCGCAATCCCACAAACTGAGGACGCCTGCACGTCACCCCTGCCACGCCACTCCTGCCTCGACCAGTGTACTCTCTCTTCCGCGCTAGAACACGGTCGAGAACACCCGCGCGAGCCTCCGCATTCCCCCCCCGTTCAAACCCTGATCCAACTAACTTCACCATCTATTTAAGCGTTGCAAGCCTTTGTTAGCTTTTGCGCACACTCCTGGAACCCGCACGACCTCACCAAACCACCTCATCACCGCTAGCCTCCACCTTCTTCCCCAGCTCCGGCCAAACACCCGAAAAAGGGGGAAACGCTCAAACTCACTCATCTCCGCACCATTCCTCGAACCGCTTCGCCTGAAGTAACCTCGCCACACCTAGACTCAGTTCGAAACCTCAATTGGTGGTCTTCTTCCCCGACGAGCCTGTGCACCAAGCTCCTTCCGCCGCCGCTACAGCCGCACGGTGAGAACACCCCCCTGATGCCTAATCCTTTGAATAAAAGCCAAAAATGGGATCTCTGTGACCCACTCATGCTCTCTACAGTGACCTTTCACGTCAGGAAGCCGTAGTTTTGTCGTTGCGCCGCCGGCCGTGTTCGCCGCCACCCCCCTCACGGTGGCAGGCCAACTCCGGCCACCTCCGGCCGAAGTGTGCGTGCAAGCACACTGAGCGTGAAAGTGGAACCCATTCCACTTCTCCGACAGTGCTACGCCGCCGGCGAGCTTCGCAACTGTGCCCTTTGCATGGTGTCGCTGACAATCGGGTCCACAGGCCAGTCGCTCGCGCTGTGTCGAGCCACTGCCATGCGGGCCCTGGTCGTCAGCCGCACGCTCACTGCCAAGCGGGTTCCACATGTCAGTCTCGCGTACCGCGCAGCCAGCACTGACAGCGTGGTTCCGCACGTCAGCCGCACCGCATGCACACGTCTCACTGCCACTAGGCCCGGCCCGTCAGTGCCTCGGTCCGACGTAGCCCAAGAAAGGAAAGCGGGTTTTCAAAGTGAAAACGTACCTTCCGTTTTTAGCAAATTTTCTAATTTTCATAATTATCAAAACCGAACACATTCAAACTTGAATATTTTTTGAACTAACGGTCCAAATTTTATGAAATAAATTTCTAAAATCATCTAAAATCATGTAGATTCAGAATATGCAGAAATATTATAGAATGAACTATGTTTGAATTTCAGATTCAAATTTAAAGAAAGAATTTGAAATATGCCAAGTATAGAATTGTCACAATTCAGTTCCAAATTAAATGATACAAATTTTGTTAGACTCCATGCTCTCTTATGAACCTGATTATGCAAAAATACTTAGGGTGTACCATTGAAAACATTTAAAGTATTGCATAGGGTGAAAAAGTAGTCCAATAATAATAATCCAGATAATTTCAGAATTTAAAATCTGAAAATACAATATAATAGAACATATAGAGTAGTCTCTGGAAATGGTAAATAAAGGTAAATAATTCAAGAAAATAAGATTCATTATTACTGGAATCTAATCGAAAAATATTCATGTAACATATAAATAAATAATCAACATGATATAATCATATACCCAATCATGTTTGAATTATGCAGTTGCTTTTATTTGGCTCTTACATCTGATTCTTTCATTTTATTGGAATTGCTATGTTATTGCCAAACGATGTGTAGGAATTGACGAACCCGAGCTAGCTATCGACGACCAGGATGTTGATCTCGATAATCAATATGCCAAGCACCCCTTTGATCATATTGATCCCAGTTTTATAAATGTTTTCATTAAATGTTTTATTGCATACGTTATTTTTATAAAAGTCTGTTATTTCGTGGGTAATTGTAGTTGTACCTGTAGTTTTATGGAACTTCCTTGATAAGTAAGAAAATTGTGAAGCTTGATAACCCTAGAATAACTTAGACAGTACTTGATGTCAATTTGGGTTACACATAGTGTTATGCTTAGCCGTGCTTAAATGAACATAAAACCTTGACATGATTAAAAATGTTGGATATGACATTTAATGGGTATGGACTTCTTTATGGTTGGTATTTTGATCAAAAATGAAAATAAACCAATGGTTTTGATGCGGGCAATTATTGGCAATAGCAGGGTGTATAAGGGACTTGTACGTAGTATAGGGGGAGACTATTGCCCATGTCGGATTAAGGACCGTACTACGTGTTCGTTAAATCCAAAAAATTACCGTACAACCACAAGTGCAGGTATGGGACAGCCTTAAACCAATTAAGTTATCTGGTTTAACTTTGCACATTGGTAGGCCGGAGTAGTACGAGCTTCTTCAGTGACTGGTTGCTCGAAGGGGCGCCCACACCGAGGTGTTGGGAGTCACGTTTGCTGATACAACGGTGTACGCCATACTATGGATATGCTTATTCATTACTGTGCAGTGACTCTACAAACATTTACACCATAGTACGGGTTTATCGACACCGGGCTGGTGCAAAGTTAATCTAGGTAATGTAAAGGTTTCCGTCATGAACATTATGGCCACTACGCCAAAGGTGCGTGAAATATGCGGTAAAAAGAAAAGGTCATGACTTGTGGGTAAAGATGTACACCTCTGCAGAGTGTGAAACTTTTCGAAAAGCCGTTCCTGCGGTTATGGGAATCTTGGTGCGCCAGCACTAGTTAGCTGTTTCTATTTTTACAAAATTTGGATTCTACCGTGTGATGGTAGAAGTTGGTTCTTGAAAATGGTCATGATACCCAGGTACCTGAGATTTATTTATGCTTATGTTTTGTTACTTTCAATATTAAGCTGTTTTTAGTTAAATTCCGTTTTGCAATCTATTATTCTGTATTTACATTCCAAATTAGCTTTATGCAAAGCAACCATGAGCCTTTCGTTTGAATTGGCCTGCATGTATAATAGGTTTCGCAAAAGTCTTGCGAGTACGTAAGTACTCAACTTGCCTATGTTGATGTTTTTAGGTGAAAAAACAGATTTCCCCGACGATACATTTTATGACGTAGGATTCGGGGATATGAACAATGAATTTTACTAGGGTTCTCCTTGTTAGTTGCCTGTGGAGATATTGGGTTAAAGGCATACTACAAGAAATATGTCTCCACTGATATGTCTT
The DNA here is from genome assembly GCA_036346275.1 of Otatea glauca. NCBI lineage: Eukaryota > Viridiplantae > Streptophyta > Magnoliopsida > Poales > Poaceae > Otatea > Otatea glauca. Next base: position 55,387,334 of record CM070718.1, on the reverse strand, counting down.
TACTTTTGGTATTGTAAGAATATTATGTAGTTTGCTTCCGCTGTAATAATAAAGTTTGTGTATGACTGTGATATCAATTTGTATTTGTGCGTACTAGCCACTGATCATGGGACTAGTACTGTATGCACATGGTATCCATTTTTGGTATTAATTATCAAAAATGGGGGCCTTACAAGTTGGTATCAGAGCCATGTTGGCTGTAGGAAACCCTAGGTAGCTTGGGCGTAAAAGAACTTAAAATTTGAAGTTAGGATTCCAAAACTAAAATGATGAATTAGGACATCTTACCAATTTATTCTTTAAGTATATTCCCTTGGTTGTGCCAAATGTACTTATTATTAACTCTTTTCTGTGTTAAAAATTTCTACTAGAATCTTTTCCTTTAATATTTCCTTATTGTCTTACATTTAATCTGGAATACTAATTCCTTGTTAAATGTGCAGATGGGTGGCTATGCTCCATGCTATATGTCTACTCAGAGGGAGAATTCTGGCATGATGGGGTTTCTTGCTCGTCTGCTGGAATTTGCCCATTTTTCTGATAATCCTAGATATATAGTATGTCATGCCCCTGTTAGTTCAGTATCTGTGGAGTATATAGCGAAGGTAGATATCCCTGCTAGAATCGAGTATAGCGAAGGAGATAGATCATTTGAGGGCCCTAGTTCTTCCATCAAGATGGCCATGAACGAAGCGGCCTATATCGCAATTGTCAGGCTACGCCATGCGTTAGCTGAACTCGCAATTGCATATAGAAGAATTCCTTCTCGGCCACCTGGTGGGGAAATTGTTATATGGATTCCACTGGGTTATCAAATACCACTCTAAGAAACTTAGTGGAATTCATTAACGCATCAGATCAGTATTGTTGGCAAGTAGTTTCTGAGTATAGGGAAGCTAGGCGTAGAATAGCATACTTAGAAGATGCTATTGCTCCTTGTCTCGCTAGGGGTCTGGTGCCGCGTTCCGTGTTGAGGCAAGCGCCGCGAGTGCCCGTGGATGATACCCGAGCACCGCCGAGGCATTGCCAGGCACGGATGTCAGTTATAGGAAGTCGTCCTCGTTTACCTAGGATTCATGTAGATCCTAGCAGTTTTACTTTGCGTCGTCCCCAGAGACCGCAGGTGTACCGTTGTCGAGGAACTTTTCCTTCCTCGGACACGGAGAGTTCCACCTGTAGGTCCTCAGTAGGTAGTGTTGATATGGAGTTAGTCGAGTGAGTCTTAGTTAGAAAATAAGAAATAACTTTTGGTTATTTTCCCTTCTAAACCGCACAGGCTAGTTGTTAGTTGTAAATGTTAGTGGTTATGCCTTTGCTTGTACATATTATGAGTTGAAATAAAAAATTTTGGTTGTGAATTTTATTGTGTGCTTATGGCTCCTACTCGTGAATATTTAACATTTCTGTTAATATTTTTACGATGTTGTGATCTTTGATAATAATAACTTATGAATAATAATAATGAGGCAACCATTAGAAATCAAAAAAATCTTACCTATCACTTTCTTGATGCCGTTCCAGATGCCTGCTACTAGATCTTTGAATGAGATTTTGGGGAGTGAGGAAACCCCAGAAACTCACCCTCAGCGAGTAACCTCAGCCACTCCAGCCCAGCCCAATCCAGTCCATCCGATGGCAGCTAGAGGTTCTTCATCGCGGCGTCCAATTCGACGAGATTCTCTGCCTCCACAAGTCCAAGATGAAGTTCCAGAAGAGCATTTTCTGGGACCGCCCACGATGGCTCAAGTCTTAGCGATGATTGAGCAAGGACGCCAGACGAATACCCTTCTTCTTTAACAATTGGTGCAGAATACGGCCAATCTCGGTGCCGTGGATGCCGGAGCTAGAAATGTCGAAGCTTCTCGTCAATCCAAGTTGGGAGAGTTTTTAAAAACTCGACCCCCGACTTTCTCATCTACAGCTGACCCTTTGGAAGCGGACGACTGGTTACGATCAGTCGAAAGTAAGTTGGCCATTGCGCAATGCAGTGACCATGAGAAGGTTCTTTATGCTTCGTACCAGTTGCAAGGTGCAGCTACTTCTTGGTGGGAGAATTACTAGGCTATTCAACCTGAAGGTTAGCAAATTGCTTGAGAATCTTTCAAGGAAGCCTTTCGAAGGACTCATATTCCTTCTAGCCTGGTTAATCTCAAGAAACGGGAATTCCTGGATTTACGACAGGGAAATATGTCCGTGATGGAATATCTTCACCGTTTCAATTATTTGGCTTGATATGCGACCTCAGAAGTTACACCTGAAGCGAGGAGAATTGAACGCTTCAGAGATAATCTGAATGATGAGGTTAAGCATATTCTGGCTATTCATGATTTCCATGATTTTTAGATACTGGTTGATAAAGCCATTATAGCTGAACACAGTACCAGAAATATTATGGAAAATCGAAAGAGAAAACGGATGGCTCGCAAGTCTGCTAGTGCAAGTCCTGCAAGGCCACGCATTGGTCAATCGATCAATGTGCGACCTTCTGCTCCTTTTCAGCAGCAAAGGCGGCAAGGTCAAATTCCTCGACCTCGTGACCTCACGCTAGGCAGCCGGTGGTATACGAAAGAAGACCTGCTGGAATTCAAAATCAAGTAGCAGATGTCACATGCTATCGGTGCAATGAGCGTGGGCATTTCGCTAATGCATGTCCAAAGAAGACTCAAGTTCCAAGCCGTCAGCCGGCTCAAGGTTTTTAGCGTCCCCCAGGTCGACCGCAAGGAACTGGAGGTTCTCAAGCAGTTAGACCAGTATCGGCTGCAAATAAGAACTCAAGTAGCGGTCGTTTGCACCATGTGACCGCCGAAGAAGCCAACGACGTCCCTGATGTCGTATTGGGTATGTTCCCTGTTCATTCAGTATCTACTTTGGTATTGTTTGATTCCGAAGCATCGCATTCCTTTATCTCTAAAAAATTTGTGGATCTAAACAATATCAAATCTGATCTACTCTCCACCAAAATGTTAATCTATTCCCCTGGATTAACTATGAAATCAACAGAAATTTGTCCAAGTGTCAGTATTGAAATAAATGGAATATTATTTCACGCTGATCTTATCCTCATAGAAACCCCTGGTTTAGATGTAATCCTTGGCATGGACTGGCTATCCAAATATAAAGGATGTATAGACTGTGCTAATCGGTCTATCTCTCTTGTTAACTCGGAAGGTGTCCCAGTAAATTTTTCTTCCATCCAAAATTCTGAAAAATCCCAATCCTTCCTTTGTTCATCCATAATAAAAGAAGTTAGCCAAATTCCTAGTTTATGAATATCCTGATGTATTTCCAGATGAGTTGCCTGGTCTACCACCAGATAGAGACATGGAATTTGTTATCAATCTTGTTCCCAGAACAACTCCTATTTCTAAACGCCCCTATCGCATGCCCCCTCATGACTTAGTCGAATTAAAGAAGCAAATCAATGGACAATTAAAGAAAGGATTTATTTGACCTAGTTCTTCCCCGTGGGGTAGTCCGGTTCTTTTTGTTCCCAAAAAGGATGGTGGTACACGCATGTGTGTAGATTACCGAGCCCTAAATGATGTTACAATCAAAAATAAATATCCTCTTCCTCGTATCGACGATCTGTTTGATTAATTGACTGGTGCTCAAGTCTTTTCAAAAATTGATTTGAGACATTGGTACTATCAATTGAAAATCAGATCCGAAGATATTCCAAAAACTGCTTTCACCACGCGTTACGGGTTGTATGAGTACACCGTAATGTCTTTCGGACTTACTAATACTCCTGCCAATTTCATGACCCTCATGAATAAGGTATTCATGGAGTATTTAGATAAGTTTGTTGTGGTTTTCATCGACGACATCTTTATTTATTCCAAATCTGAAGAAGATCATGCACAACATTTGCATATGGTGCTTGAGAAACTTCGCGATCATAAACTTTACGCCAAATTCGAGAAATGCGAATTCTGGCTAAAAGAAGTTGCTTTTCTCGGGCACATTCTGTCCAATGGAGGCATATCTGTCAATCCCAGCAAAATCAAAGCAATCATGGATTGGGAATCCCCTCAATCTGTACCCAAAGTTTGAAGTTTTCTCGGCTTAGCAGGATATTATCGCCGTTTCATTGAGAATTTTTCCAAAATAGCCCGACCCTTGACTCAGCTCTTAAAGAAAGAAAAGAAGTTCGAATGGACACCTAAATGTGAAGAAAGTTTTCAGGAGCTTAAGAAAAGGTTAACAACAGCCCTAGTGCTAGTTTTACCTGATGTCCATAAGAACTTTGATGTCTTCTGCGATGCATCTCGAAGTGGATTAGGGTGCGTTCTGATGCAAGAAGGTAAAGTTGTAGCTTATGCCTCTCGTCAGTTACGACCCCATGAGCTTAATTATCCAACTCATGATCTGGAATTAGCTGCCATAGTGCACGCTCTTAAAATTTGGCGTCATTACCTTATTGGTAATCGATGTAATATTTTTACAGATCACAAGAGTTTAAAATATTTCTTTACCCAGCCTAATTTGAATCTAAGACAACGAAGATGGCTGGAGTTGATAAAAAACTACAACCTTAATATTCAATACCATCCTGGTAAAGCTAATGTCGTAGCCGACGCTCTCAGCAGAAAACTTCATTGTCTTTCCGTTTCCTATCATACCAACCAATCAGACCTCATAAAAGAATTCCAAAACCTTAATTTGGGAATCGTTGAAAAAGGGTATTTGGCCGCACTCGAAGTGCGACCAACCTTAAAATCCCAAATTAAAGCTGCTCAACTCAAAGATGAATCTATCATCAAAATTCGTGAAGAGCTGAAGAAAGGAACCGAATCCGAATTCCATGAAGATTCAGAAGAAGTGCTTATGTTCAAAAATCAAATCTATGTCCCTAATTACCCTGAGCTTAAAGATCTGATCCTTAAAGAAGCCCAATCTCGCCAAAAGAGTTATGCCGATAACCGTCGACGTGAACTCAGTTTTGAAATAGGCGATCATGTCTATCTGAAAGTCTCACCCCCTCCGTGGAGTTCGTCGCTTCCAAGTTCGTGGAAAGTTAGCTCCGCGATACATTGGACCTTTCCAAATCCTTGAGAAGATGGGTGAGATGGCATATAAATTGGAACTGCCACCTCAACTGTCGGAAGTTCATAATGTCTTCCATGTATCGCAACTCAAGAAGTGTCTTCGTGTTCCCTCTGAGCTTACCAACCTGGAGAACATCGATCTTCAACCAGATCTTTCATATCGAGAGCATCCAATTCGCATTCTGGAAGAAGCGGAACGACAAACAAGAAACAAGACTCACAAGATGTTGAAAGTCCAATGGAGTAATCGTACAGAAGACGAAGCTACTTGGAAACGTGAAGATCATCTCCATAAAGAGTTTCCTGATTTCTTTTAATCCTCGCCAAATCTCGAGGACGAGATTTTTTGTAAGGGGGGTAGATTTGTAACAGCCCAAAATTCAATAAAATAAGAAATACAACATCAAAAATGTTCATATAATTTATTGTTATGTTTTCTGATTTTTCTAGATTAAAGAAGCTCTTTTTGGCTTTTTCCTATTAAAAGAAATCCAAATGATCTATATAGTAAAATGGTAAAAGGTAAAAAGGTAAAAATGTAAAGTTAGTAAAATTCATAAAAATCTAAGAAAAATCTTAGATGCACCCAGGATCCTGTTGTGCCACTTGCATTGAACTGGATCAATAAAATAAATTAAAAGACAAAAGTAATCATCAGGAGATAAATAAAAATCTGAAACCATAAGATTTCTTCAAAATCTATCTTACCTTAACTAGGGTTAAAATTTTAACCATGCAGACATATTAACCCTACCCATCCCTGGTAAAAGTATCAAGAATTTATTTCTAGATTTGGTAATTTTGGAAATTCAAAAATAGACTATTAGAAAAGCTGGAAATTAAAATGTCAGAATTATTAGAAATAAAATATCAAATAACAAAATATTAAAATTTTACCCAAGGTTAATAATACTGCAAAAAATACTCACAAAAAGTTTTATAAAATAATAAACTGATCTTGACCCTCAATTAAATAAAAATCAGAATCAGTAAAAATCTATAAGAGTGCATTGTCAGATTTTTAATAATATTTTTAATGATATATTTTGTCTAAAAATTTTAGCAGATCCTTTTATTTTCCTTTCCGACCTTTGTAAAATTTTTCATAAAATCTGAAGCTTATCTTTTAACCCAAACTTCGGATTTACCCCAAATCTGTCGAGAGTATTCCTGAGATTTACCCTAGCTCTCACTGACTTGTGGGCCCAAGGCGCCAGCTGTCCTCCCGGCTGACCTCTTTCTCTCTCGCTGACAGCCTTGCCCCACCTATTAGCTCTATCTTCTTTGTTCTCTCCCGTTGCCTCGCGTCTCTCTCCGTTCTCTCGCGCAAAGCCAGCGCCGCCTCACCGTTTGTCGGCATCCCACCGCAATCCTGCAAACCGAGGACCCCTGCACATCACCCCTGCCACGCCACACCTGCCTCGTCCAGTGTGCTCTCTCTTCCGCGCCAGAACACGGCCGAGAACACCCCCGCGAGCCGCCGCATTTTCCCCCGTTCAAACCCTGCTCCAACCGACTTCACCATCTATTTAAGCGTTGCAAGCCTTCGTTAGCTTTTGCGCACACTCCTGGAACCCGCACGACCTCACCAAACCACCTCATCGCCGCTAGCCTCCACCTTCTTCCCTAGCTCCGGACAAACACCTGAAAAAGGGGAAAACTCTCAAACTCACTCTTCTCCTCACCATTCCTCGAACCGCTTCGCCTGAAGAAACCTCGCCACACCTAGACTCGGTCTGAAACCTCAATTGGTGGTCTTCTTCCCTGACGAGCCTACGCGCCAAGCTCCTTCTTCCGTCGCTGCAGCCGCATGGTGAGAACACCTCCCCGATGCCTAATCCTTTGAATGAAAGCCAAAAATGGGATCTCTGTGACCCACTGATGCTCTCTGCGGTGACCTTTCACCTCGGGAAGCCATAGTTTTGTCGTTGCGCCACCGGCCGTGTTCACCGCCGCCCCCCTCACGGTGGCCGGCCAACTCCAGCTGAAGTGACACCGTCCCTAGATGCGCGCAAGCACGCCGAGCGTGAAAGCGGAACCCATTCCACTTCTCTGATTGTGCTTCGCCACCGGCAAGCTTCGCAACCGTGCCCTCTACTCGGTGTCACTGATAATCGGGTCCACAGGCCAGTCGCACGCGCTGTGTCGAGCCACTACCATGCGGGCCCAGGTTGTCAGCCGCACGCTCACTGCCGAGCGGGCTCCACATGTCAGTCTCGCACGCCGCGCAACCAGCACTGACAGCGTGGTCCCGCACGTCAGCCGCACCGCATGCACGTCTCGCTGCCACTAGGCCTGGCCCGTCAGTGCCTCGGTCCGGCACAGCCCAAGAAAGGAAAGCGGGTTTTCAAAGTGAAAACGTACCTTCCGTTTTTAGCAATTTTTGTAATTTTCATAATTATCAAAACCGAACACATTCAAATTTGAATATTTTTTGAACTAACTGCCCAAATTTTATGAAATAAATTTTTAAATTCATCTAAAACCATGTAGATTCAGAATATGCAAAAATATTATAGAATGAGCTCTGTTTGAATTTCAGATTCAAATTTAAAGAAAGAATTTGAAATATGCCAAGTATAGAATTGTTACAATTAAGTTCCAAATTAAATGAAATAAATTTTGAAGACTCCATGCTCTGTTATGAACCTGATTATACAAAAATACTTAGGGTGTACCATTGAAAACATTTAAAGTATTGCATAGGGTGAAAAAGTAGTCCAAAAATAATAATCCAGATAATTTCAGAATTTAAAATCTGAAAATACAAAATAATAAAACATATAGAGTAGTCTCTGGAAATGGTAAATAATTCAAGAAAATAAGATTCATTATTACTGGAATCTAATCGGAAAATATTCATGTAACATATAAATAAATAATCAACATGATATAATCATATACCCAATCATGTTTGAATTATGCAGTTGCTTTTATTTGGCTCTTACATCTGATTCTTTCATTTTGTTGGAATTGCTATGTTATTGCCAAACGACGTGTAGAAATTGACGAACCCGAGCTAGCTATCGACGACCAGGAGGTTGATCTCGATAATCAAAAAGGCAAGCACCCCTTTGATCATATTGATCCTAGTTTTATAAATGTTTTCATTAAATGTTTTATTGCATACGTTATTTTTATTAAAATCTGCTATTTCGTGGGTAATTGTAGTTCTACCTGTAGTTTTATGGAATTTCCTTGATAAGTATGAAAATTGTGAAGCTTGATAACCCTATAATAACTTAGACAGTACTTGATGTCAATTTGGGTTACACATAGTGTTATGCTTAGCCATGCTTAAATGAACATAAAACCTTGACATGATTAAAAATGTTTGATATGACATAATGGGTATGGCCTTCTTTATGGTTGGTATTTTGATCAAAAATAAAAATAAAACTATGGTTTTGATGCGGGAAATTATTGGTAAAAGCAGGGTGTACATGGGACTTATACGTAGTATAGGGGGAGACTATTGCCCGTGTCGGATTAAGGACCGTACTACATGTTCGTTAAATCCAAGAAATTACCGTACAACCACAAGTGCTGGTATGGGACAGCCTTAAACCAATTAAGTTATCTAGTTTAACTTTGCACATTGGTAGGCCGGAGTAGTACGAGCTTCTTGATGTTGGTGCTCGGAGGGGCGCCCACACTGAGGTGTTGGGAGTCACGTTTGCTGATACAACGGTGTATGCCATACTATGGATATGCTTATTCATTACTGTGCAGTGACTGTACAAACATTTACACCATAGTACGGGTTTATCGACACCGGGCTGGTGCAAAGTTAATCTAGGTAATGTAAAGGTTTCCGTCATGAACATTCTGGCCACTACGCCAAAGGTGCGTGAAATATGAGGCAAAAAGAAAAGGTCATGACTTGTGGGTAAAGATGTACACCTCTGCAGAGTATGAAACTTTTCGAAAAGCCGTTCTTGCGGTTATGGGAATCTTGGTGCGCCAGCACTAGTTAGCTGTTTCTATTTTTACAAAATTTGGATTCTACCGTGTGATGGTAGAAGTTGGTTCTTGAAAATGGTTATGATACCCAGGTACCTAAGATTTATTTATGCTTATGTTTTGTTACTTTCAATATTAAGCTGTTTTTACTTAAATTCCGTTTTGCAATCTATTATTCTGTATTATATTCCAAATTAGCTTTATGCAAAGCAACCATGAGCCTTTCCTTTGAATTGGCCTGCATGTATAATAGGTTTCGCAAAAGTCTTGCGAGTACGTAAGTACTCAACTTGCCTATGTTGATGTTTTTGGTGAAGAAACAGATTTCCCTGACGATATATTTTATGACGCAGGATTCGAGGATATGAACGATAAATTTTACTAGGGTTCTACTTGTCAGTTGCCTGTGGGGATATTGGGTTAAAGGCATACTACAAGAAATATGTCTCCACTGATATGTCTTTACTTTTGGTATTGTAAGAATATTATGTACTTTGCTTCCGCTGTAATAATAAAGTTTTTTTATGACAGTGATATCAATTTATATTTGTGCGTACTAGCCACTGATAATGAGACTAGTACTGTATGCACATGGTATCCATTTTTATATTAATTATAAAAAATAGGGGCCTTACAGCGGCAGACGTAGTTGAGGAGGTGGTCGGCCTCATCGACGCCTCGGCCATGCAGCTGACGTTCCATGGCCGACGAAAGGATCTTGGAGTCTTGCACCTGCTTCATCCTGCTCCACTGGTCACCATAGGGTGACATGATGGTGTTCTTGTACCCGATGCTCAACGACTCCGCCGCGAACGACGCAGGCCGTGAGGCTTACACGGCATCGTTCTTCCGCAGCATCTCCCGGCCCATCTCCGGCGACGCCACGGTGATCACGAGGACGGGTCCGAGGTGGAGGCACAGGATGTCGGTGCCTATTCCCTCGAGCAGGCGGTGGATCGGCCTGAACACTGGCTTGTTGTAGAGCATCTGGTGCATGTTGCCGACGACCGGCCTGGGCGGTAGCTGCCGTAACTTGTCTTCTTAGACCTCAGTTTTCTGCCCGTAGAGAAATGCAAGGAGCAGGAGGGCGGCCATTGTTATCAGCATAGCAAAGCTTGGTGATGGGCCTGATGGTATCGTAATATGACTGTTAGAGCCTATTTGTTTTAGCTTTTGACTCTGAATTTTAGCCCTAAAAGCAGAATAAAAAATAAACAGTTCGATTGTAGAATCTGATTCTCACAATCCAGCACATACATATATCACTACTACAGAAAAGTTTATCACAGACGATTCGGAACCGTCATCACAGACGGTTTCCCGAACCTTCTGTAACCATGTGTCAGTGATGTTACGGCATATCACAGACGGTTTAGAAACTGTCTGTGATAGAATATATCACAGACGGTTTTCAACTAAAACCGTCTGTGATATTATCATATCACAGACGATTTTATTTAAAAACCGTCTGTGATGTGTTGATATCACAGACGGTTTTTGTTTGAAACCGTCTGTTACATCATTACATCACAGACGGTTTTAGTTTTGAACCGCCTGTTACATCTTTATATCACAGACCGGTTTTAATTAAAAACCGTCTGTGATAAGACTTCTGATAGGCAACCATTTCTCTATTTATTGGCTAGCCTGAGGAGATGCTAGCCACGCCCTCTGGAAAAAAGCAGATTACAGAATAACTAAACTCATGTTACAAAAACATTACAACCATTTAAGAAATGAACTTAGATATATTAACCAAATGTAACTCAATAGCATTAACCAATTAATAGAATACACAACTACAATTTACAAATCCACAACACAAGTTTGACAATTAACCTAAATGGTAATTTAGAAAAAATACGACTCCTCAAGTTATACGGCAGCGTGGAACTCGCCTTTTTTGTGTAAAACTTGACTGAGCAAGAAGACACAAAGCTGTCCTCGAATTCGCTCCAGATCAGCCTCTTCCAACGCAATTGTTACCCGATTGGGCGTTTTCTTAGTGACAAGAGTTCCATGTTGTGGCAAACGTAAAATCCAGAATGGTTATTTCCCTTTCCCTGCTGGTGGCACTGCAAATATAGATTTGGTTAGTTCCAGAATCATTATTACATAGTTTACATAGGATTATTGTGTACAGCGGATATCAGAAACTTAAAATCGTGATTCAGCTTCGCCCTGTCCTTGCCAGAAGGCCCTCCATAATCTTTGTACACTTTGAACGCGCTACGTGATTGCAAGAGGTTAGCCTCAGCTATTCCAGGAGAAACATACACGTTTTAACAACCTACATGACCATGTTATCTTTGGAGGAAACGTGATTAATTACCTAGTGGTTAATTTTGCGATAGGTTGTAAGTCGTGGCTGCTACTCTGTAAGGAATCAAGGTAAATAACCCGATTCATCGATGGATGAATTACAATGAGAACCCAGTGAAACCTACACAGGTATGTCGGCATGGTCAATTAACAGAACGGAGTTGCGAGCATAGTGCAAATCAAACTAGCACTTACCCTGGGTTGTGTGGTAAAAGTATGAACTCTTTATCTTTTTGAGCCACCAAGGCCTCTCCGACGTATTTATCGACAAATCCGTAATCTCTGTCCAGGCTCGGCTCGCGGCTCGAGCCGAGCCGGCCAAAAAAAATTCGCAGACAGGTCCTTTTCAAAAAAAAAATTATGGATAGGTCCTTTTTTGGAAAAAAAAATAACGATTGGATCCTTATCCCCGAAAAAGATTCGATATTACGTCCATGCCCTTTTAGCGTTTTTAAGAATAGCGCTCGGGTCCTTTTCATGAAAATCGAAATTACGCTTAGGTCCTTTTTCGAAGCAAAAAAAAAAAACTTTTCCCCGGGAAAAAAAATATGCATCGTATTCATGTCATTTTTCCGCTTTTCTAGCATTACGTTCAAACCCTTTTGCGAGGAACATAGTCTTAATTTTAGATCCTTTTCGCGCGTTTTCTCGATTTACTCGTGCGTGGAGCGTCAATCGCGAGTTTTTCCGATTTTCTCGCGTGAAAAACATCGCCCGCGGCGTGTCACGCAGCGCATAAATTTCTAGTTAGCTATATATCACTCTAGCTTTGATACCTGAGCACACATGCTCCTCACAACCTAAGTTCACAGCACAGATCGAGAAGAGAACAGACAAGCTTCTATTCCACACGAACGCTTGGTCAAGTGTTCATTCAATGCCAACAACGCACCGGTCACCTGCCTCCCAGTAACCCTAATTAACCCCGGCCCGTCAGTTATTGAGCTGCAGAGTAGTAGAGTACTCCACGTACTACCCCACACCCACAGGCACAGCATATATGTACAGTACGGAAGCCGTAAATCTCAGGAGTGCAGTGGCATCATGGCGCCCTCATTGGCGCGAAATTGTATGCATGCACGTCGCAGCGGCTTAAATTTTTACTGTGCGCGCGCAGTAGCTGCAGTCTCTCTCTCTCTCCTAAAATACAGAATACTGATGCACAAACCTACCCGCATTTAATTATCAACATCCTACCACACGCATGATAGAAATAATCTTGTAATAGAAAAGTTATAGTTTGGAAAGTTTGTATTAAGAAAGTTTAGGATGAGGAGTCTGATTAGAACAAAGAAGTAGAATCCTATTCCGTTAAAAAGAGCTATAGTTTTGGGTATAAATATAGGGGTAGACTTGAGTTTTGTAAGCGAACAGAGCGAGAAATAATAAAGAGAAAATTGTCCCAAACTTTTCTGATGTTCTGTTCCAATAATTGGTGTCAGAGCCTAAAGATTTCTGATTAACCCGCTGCCCCTGGGAGGAGGAGGCTCCTGGGGCAGCACCCGAGGAAGCTGCTATCGTCGCTGAGCGACGCGGTGTTGAGGAGCTAGCTCCAGCAGCAACCAACACGGTGCGAGGATTCTTGTCCGTCGAGACGTACGCGGCGCACGGGAGCGTGAATGTGCTGTACGAATCCAAGGACAAGAACGGCAACCTGTCGTTGAAACCCACCGGTTGTTCGTTCTGTCTCGCTTCCCGGATCATGTATCTAAATATACGAAAGCATTGAGTCATATATTTATATATATATATGACTTTTATCGATATTACACGAATGTAGAATGTGAATGCACACACTTACAATGTCTAGCATCTCAAGAGCGCGACGTCGAGGGCGTTATTTTTCTCATCTTGTCTCCTGATCATGTTGAAATCACCCCCTAGCAAAAGAGGTAATGATTCTTTCTTGCGAGTATGAACTAATTCTGACAGGAATTTTCCTTTAAATTTGTTTTGTGCTGCACCATAAACAGCTACTAAAATCCATTGGAACCCATCATCCTTGTTTCTTAAGTGAAATTTCACATAGAAGTCTCCTTCATCAATAGAGCCAATGTCGAAAGATGACAAATTGAACCTCCAGATCACCCACAGGGAGACATACAATGCCACAAGCCACAAAGGTGTTTAAACAAGATGTAGAAAACTCACTCTTGACTATTTCAAGGAGTGCAACAAAATCAATGTGTTGCTCCTTGACTAGTTCTGAAATGTATTTATATTTAGCCAAGTCACTGTGACCTCCGCTATTCCAAAAAAAACACCTTTCATTTATGACCTTTCTTAGGTGGGCGACGAAGCGGAATTTGTCTTAGCAGTATTAGACTTTTTTTGCGACATACTGCAAATGGATCACTTCATAAGTGATCATTCCCCTTGTCCAACACTTCATCAGTTACATCACTACATAAGTGATTAAGGGTAGTGGTATCAAGAGATTCATGATCCTCATCCTCAGTAACATGATGAGTAGGCTGATGTTTTGATGAGGACATCACTCTTTTGGATACGCGCATACATCATGGTCCTATGATACGAGCTCGTGCACGTAAATTAAATCATGAGGTGAGATTGTTTCTCGCTGTTCATAATACTGATATTGAGGATGGAATGCTACTAAATATTTGTGATGTTTTACTACTTAGGAACATGGGAAAAGCACCATCCAGACAACCACAAGCACTCAGTTTGTTGGCACAATTCAGATTGATGCCAAGTCAAACAGGCCACCTCTATACCAACTTGGTGCACTTTTCAAAGGGCGCCATCACCTCCACGCAACCACAGCCCCATCTAGACTCCACCCTTGTCAAGCCAAATCAAGTCGGACTCCAAGTTGTCCACAATTTGGGCTCTGTGTTCAGTTCGGAGTTAGCAGATAGCACTATATTAAAACAGGCATATCTCTCTCATACAGATGCCAATAGAGGAGTTCTTATGCTCTTTAGAAAGATAACAATGAGATCTTTCCAATGGATCTGGTCCCAGCCCCAAATTCATTGCGGATCAGCCAGAATCATCGAAACAATATGTTATATTATTATTTTGGGCTGTTTCGGGCCTTATAAGCGTGTGGGGGGTCCAAGCCCAAGCTATGTGCGCCCTCCTTAGCTGCACTCAACCCTAGGCCATCCCTCTCATGTTCCTCCCTCTCATATACTCAGTAGCTGCAGCCTTAGACACTTGGGTTTTGCTTTGATTACAACTAGACACTTTGTTAGTTTTTCGCTAAACCCCAACTCGTGTGCTTAATATAATTCGCAATTTCAGATTGCATCTTCTACGTTCTTGCTTGTGTTCTCGATTTGAATGCAGGGATTAGCCTTCTTGGCGAGGTCAACTGTATTTGTGCGTGGTTGATAACCAACGGAGCCGTGGTGTAGTGATTGCAGGGTTCAGATCAGTTCTGATTGGAAGCTGGATCATCGATGTCGATTTCTCCATCAACCTGTCAAAAGATTCGGCCACCGTTTGCATCAAGTGGTATCAGAGCCATGATTGCCCGATAGGTAATCCTTGTATCCCCACTTTTTTTTGCCATCATCCTAGAGTCCAGAAAAATTGCCCCACAAAAAGTTCCTCATCGATTCCACTGCCCTACAACCCTTTGTGCCTTTGCAATTTTCGTTTTCATTGTCGCTTTGTTGAGTTCGTGTCCATCGTTGTTGTCTTGTTGCTGGTTTGAAGTTGTGATCCTAGTTTCTAGTCGTCACCTTCTGTTGCCCTAGTTCTTGTTTTGCACCGTGAGTCATCCCACCACCGCCAACCCTCAAAACCAAACTGAGTCCTACTCGGTTTGCTCTTGCCGCCGCTTTGCGTTATATATCCCACTCCACAAGCCCTAGATAGGTCACGAGCCACCTTGTGTCAGTTGCCCTGCACCGCTACCCTCTGATTTTTCACCCGCGATTCTATTGCTGGCTTAGCCTTAACCGAAAGGAAGAAGTGAAGTCCTAAGCAATTCTAGATTGTGCAGTGTTCAGTAAAATGGGTATAACTTTTGCATACGGACTCCGATTGGGGCATACTTTTTTTTTCGAAGAGGACAATGAGGCGCAGGTCAAGTCATTGTCTCCTCCCTAGCCATACTCGCTGCTGCGCCAAACCCCCAAGCTCAGCTTCTTCCATCACCGGCCGAGCTGCTGTCGTTCTAAGGGGTGAGTGCATCTGAACCTCAAAATATTTGACATTCCCTTATGCCATGGAACTGCTCAAGCCGAGTTGGTTAGATGCTTTACTCTCAAGCATGTAGTCCAGAGTTTGTATCCTGGCAGCCGCATGTTTTCTTTTCATTTTTGTTACCTCTTTATAGAACACCTCAAAGAATGTAGCAAGCCCATTAGACACAAGTGATCTCTTGCTGAGTTGGTTAGCTGCTCTCATCTCAGACGTGAGGTCTTGTGTTCAAATTCTTGCAGCCACATAATTTTCCCTGTTGTCTTTTTACCTCTTTGTATGTTTGATTAGTGTAGAAGAGGCTAGGTATCATTCAAATAGCCATGTATATGTAGCATGCATGTGTTTCTTTCTTTTTTTTAAGCATGCAGATTGTCTTTTTACCTCTTTGTAAGATTGATTAGTGTAGCAGAGGCTAGATACCATTCAAATAGCCATGTATATGTAGCATGCATATGTTTCTCTCTTTTTTTTAAGCATGCAGATTGTCTTTTTACCTCTTTGTAAGTTTGATTAGTGTAGCAGAGGCTAGGTATCATTCAAATAGCCATGTATATGTAGCATGCATATGTTTCTCTCTTTTTTTAAGCATGCAGATTGCCTTGAAAAATGTTTAGGGGTAGCCAAAAGATGAGACAGCAGAAGATCATATATGCTTTAGGCCAATAAGGTACTCAATGCAAAAATTTTACAAACTAAGTCTAAAATTGATGAAATCAATTTCACTAAGTTCCTAAGGTCACAAGATTCCCAAATATGCAAAAACATTCAGATTTTAACATAGTTTGCACCATATGGTTAAATAGACTAGTTTCAATACATACAAAAATCAAATAGTCATAATTCGTGCAAATGAACAACAAATTTGATGAAATCAAATCTTATGACCTTGAAAAATGATGCCCTCTCTATTTATGCAAAAACATTCCATATCTGTTTAAGTTTGAACCAAGTTTATAATCAACCTTACTTCAAATATATATAGGATTGGTATATAAATAAAGTCCACAAATAGGTGCAAAAATAAAAGAAAGGCTACTTAGGACCAGATTGTCTACTACAATAAAAATAACTATAATGAGTTATAGTTTGTACTTAGATCTTTAGCCAAAGTATGCTGCCATGTAGAGTTTATTTAAAGAACCAAAATGTAAACAAACAAGTGTGAATCAAATATCATAAGTAGATGCTAATACATGAAAAACTAGATCCCAAATGTCCTGTATGATCAGACTACCTAATACCTAAAAAATCATTATAATGGATCATAATTTGTACTTAACCTATAAGTTAAAGTATACCTTCATATGATATATGTGGACTTAAGGATTTAAAATATATATGTAAAATGTCGTAAATTGAATGTTGAAGTCATGTAGAGTTATTCCCAAAACATTCCTAAGAATAAGATCTTGTTAATTTGCAAAAAGAACTAATTTGAATTAAGTTCATAAAAGACTTCATCCTTCATATATGTATAAACTATCGCGGATAAAAACAAAATGTGGCAGAACTAGTTTTAAAACACACTTAGGGCCATCCCCTACTAATACCAAAAAGATAGATAAATAATCTTGTAAGGTGCAGTCGCAAACTTAAAACGAAAACTGAACCCTTATCGCGTAAACTTTGAAACCACTTATGCCTTTTCAGCAATGTATAAAACATCTCGTCTAAATGCAAATATTAAAAGGATCACCCTAGAAATGCTCTTTAGGATAAGGACTACCATATTCTAGAAAAATAATCTTATTACAACTTGCTTTGCATCTGAATCCTATTAAGAATACAACCCTAAGTGTTATGAATAGTTGAGATTCTACTTGTGTCGCAATAATCATCATGTAACCAAGAATGTACAACCAGTAGGTTGAATTTGTAAACCTAACATGTATAAATCACTTTGTATGCAAAACACCTAGGGCTATGTACTATTCATACATAACACCTTGACTAATGACAACCATAATAAGTCTAGATAATTTTTGCCTCTTGAATTCAAAAATTATAAACATAAGTATGCATAATTTTAGCTTCTTGAATTCGTAAGCATTCACATACATGACTATAATTTTAGCTTCTAGAATCCGAAAGATAAAAGTAACATGTACATAAAAAGAGCCAAAACATGAACGACGAACTAATGAAACCATCATACACCAAGTAATGACTTCAAAGAACTAAACCATCCTATTCTTCTTGGTAAGTTTCATTTGGTATTTACATCTGATTTCTTTTTGCCCTATTTGACAAGTTGTTGTTTACTATTTGTTGCGGTTCTTGATTTTTAACGTGTAGAGGCCGACGTTTCGAAATCTGTTGACGATGATCCAGACTGTGACCCTAATTACGTCCCTGACAACGAGCAACAAGGAAAGCGCTGTAACGACCCCCATTTTCGCAAACTTTCAAAAATGGAAATCTAATGTGCATTTCCGTACTAGTCCCATGATCAGTAGCTAGTACGCACATACACCAATTGGAATCACAACCATACAACAAATATTATTAAGCGGAAGCTATTACATAAAGAAAACTCTTACAAATCAGAGATAAAGCAGCATAAGAAGCAGAGTCTTGTAGTGTGCCCATCCAACACCCGCAGGCAACTGACAAGGCATAATCCCTAGAAAGATTCGACGAAGAAAATCCCGCAACCTGCGACGAAAAGGAACCTTCGAAGCTTCGCTAACTTATCCACCTAAAATACACATATAAGCAAGGGTGAGTACTTTCGTACTCCGCAAGACTTGAGCAAAGCCTATAATATATGCAGGCCATTTCAAAGGAGGCTACTACAGTTAATTTGCATAAAGCAGAATTGATACTGTAAAACAAGTTATTTGTAAACGGAATTTGAAAGAGCAAGTTGACTGATATGAAATAAGTAAAGCATAATTAATACTCACAACCCATCGTGAATATCGAATAATCCAGAAATGGAATCCAATAATGTCGATCCTTTGACATGAAACAAAAGCTGATAAAACAGGTTCCAAACCAAAACCCAATTTTGGAAAATACCAAAGCATTCTAACATTGGAATGACTTCACCAAGTGTCCTTGACCGTGGACACGGCTAATCGATTAGATTTACACTCTGCAGAGGTGTACACTTTACCCACAAGGAATGATCAGCTCTTTGTGCAGCGCATTTGACACACTTCCTTTGGTGTGCCGCTGAGAGATCATACAGAGCCGTTACATTATTTAGATGTGGCTTTGAACCAGCCCGGGACGTTTGGCCTCGCCATGAAGCAGTAAACACTCACCCAAGACGTGGCTCCTTTCACATCACACCCAACACCACGTTTCTGTTCACGGCAAGGCGTACACCGTTGCATTGGTAAGTAAACCCCCTACAGACAGATCGAACCGGAATGCCTGTGCATTACTCCCGCCTTCCTTAGATGCAAAGCCACACCTAAACAACTTAATAGGCTAAGACTATCCCATACCAGCCCTCGTGGTTGTACGAAATTCTTGGATCTATAGCGTCCCATTGCTCGGTCCTTAATCCGACACGGCGATACTCCACCTAACTACGTGCAAATCCTTTGCACCTCCGGCTATTGCCAATAATCGCCGCATCAAAACCATAGTTTTATTTTGGGTTTTTAATCAAAATACCCATAACCAACAGCTTTAATTCCAACATTTTCCATTTCTTAAGAAACAAGTTTTGATCTGATCATCATTCTCATTTGTTCTAAAAGCATGGCTAAGCATGGATAGAAGTAATCGCATATAACCACAATGACATTAAGTAATTGTCTGAGCTCAATCTATGGTTATCAAGGTACACATATCCATACGTATCGAGGAAGTTTCATGAGACAACAGGTATAACTACCAGTACCACAAAATAGCGAATTTACAGAAAGTAAATGCGTGCATGAAACATTTTAATAAACAATGCAAATTAAATTCTGGGATCAAGATGCTCAAAGGGGGTGCTTGCCTTGCTTATATATCGTTTACGACGAAGACGCGATCACGGCTGACGGAGGCAATGACGGAGGAAGGGATGTCTGATTCTACACGTCGATCGATCGGGAAATATAGCAAATAATAAACTTCAATAAGGGCGAAAAGAAGACAGACAGAAAATCAAATAAAGATTCATTGTAGAAAACAGGAATGCTTTAGGGTTTGGATTATATGATTTCGAGATGTTATGATTCAGATAATTACACATTCATAAAGTTAATGGCTTTTAGGATGAGCAAAACATGGTTTCCTTTGATAGATTATCTATTCTTGATTTACGAATTCAAGAGGCTAAAATTATGAATTCTTGTATTTACGATTTCGAATTATAGATGCTAAAATTATTTGGATTAAAAGAATTGAAACATTAGTTAAGGTTATGCTAATAGCACTTAGCCTTAAGATTTTGCATAAGAAAGGTTTTAAATAAGTTATAACTGGTAGTTAGCTAATTAGATTTATTTATAGTTTTTAAGAAGGTTCTGGTGATACAAATATATTAAGTACAAATTCCTTATTACAAGGTTCGCTTATTCCGATTGTGGTAGATTCACTAAACATAGAACGAAGGGTTATTTGACTACTGCAGTTTATATGCAAAACATGTTGATATCAGGTTATTTCTTCGGAACTGGATAGCATATACTTTGATGAACAAATCTAGGCTGATTTCATACATTTTAGCTTTTAGACAAGATATTATTTTCTTAACTGAAAACGCTTACATGATGTTAAGGGTTGTGACAAACATACTTTTTAGGGGTATTCAGCTAGCAAGATTAAACTGAAAAGTAAGTTGTAAAAGAAATATTTTTCCAGAATATGGTAGACCATATCCTAAATATCATTTCTAAACCAATTTCCATAGTATTTGCATTTAGACGAGAGGTTCTACAGGTTGACGAAAAAGCTTGATGGTTCAATTTACTACTCGCTAAGGGTTCAGGTTTTGACACAAGATTGCGACTATACCGCCTAGGATAATCTACTCATTTTTCAGGTATTAACAAGGTATGATACTAGAAGTGATTTAAAGCTAGTTTCGAGACAAATGGCTCTTATCCGCGATACTTTTCCTATAAACGATCATTAGGGTCTAACATTATTTTATTTCACCCTAGCACAACCATGAGGTATTTTTACCTAATCAGCCAGGGTACTATTTTTCAGAGCTATAGGGTTTGGTTTTATCAAATTCCGAGTTTGTTTGTGAAAGTTACAACTATTCCAATTATGCAAGTATTTACATGTTGACTCATTTACTGTTTTATGTAATAAACTTTAAACATTATTTTATATCTGGAAACCTTATACTGCCAGTGGTATAATAAAACTGGTTTGGCGATCATTTGAATTCATTTGACCCATATTCTAACATATTCAACTTTCTATCCATATACATATACACATTTTATATTTAAGCTATATCATTCTTTTCAAGTTAATTCAAATCAAGTTCATTTATTAAATATTTTGGCAAACTAAGGTATTCTACTGCCATGCTAATATTTAGAAACTAAATTTTACTTATTCCACATTTTCATTATTCAAATTATGCTTATTCGAAATTCTAATGCATTGAATACATTCTTTAATAAAAAGTAATTCTAACACAATGAAATTTAAATATTTTTGTCTATTTGAACTCCTGGAAACATGATTATTTCACTAAAATTGGTTCCATTCATTTTTAAGTTTATTTTCAACCTTTTAATATGAAGTGTGTTTTTAGCCCTTTCTTTTGAATTTAAATTTTAAATTTACCCAGTGAACACTTTCAAAATATTATTTTATATTCTGGAAGAACTAGATTTTAGATGAATTTAGAATTTTGTTTCACTTCATTTGGAGCTACAATACAAAAGTTATAAGCATTTGTATCATTTCGGGTATTGAAATAGACTGAAAATATTGAAAATACGCTTTCGGAACTGGAAGGCGTATTTCACCTTTGCACTGAGGACGCTTTGTTCGGCTGACAGAGAGGGCCCGCGGGGCAGCGACAGGAAGCAGAGGAGGTGGCTAGGGGTCGACGGCGACGGTGCTCCGGCGAGTCTCCGTGGAATGGGTGGCACGCGAGCTCGAGGATCTTGGCGATTCGGGTGGTATCGATCATCGGCGGGGGACGGCGGAGAGGGCTGCCACCGGCGCATGCGGCGGGAGGTGCGGCTCGCGGAGAAGAAGAGCAAGCTAGCTCGGCGAATGGGTAGCATTTAGGCATCCATGAGGCTAGAGCGTTCCATTTTCGATTGGCGAGGCGGAAAAGGGTCAGGAGGCGTGCCACCGTGCGGCCGGAGTTGGAGAAGAAGGCGCACGATGGTGGCTTAATTTCTCATGAAGAAGGCTAAATATTTTCGAGGGGATTTGATCACTAGAGGGTATAGAAGCTACATCCGGAAGGAATTTGGAAGCGAGTTGCTCATTCGATCGAATTGCTTTCGGTTTGAAGCTTCAAAGGTCTCGGTCATGGTGGATGCAAGGCAAAATTGAAGCACTCCGACTAGAGGGAAGTGAGGGAGGTAGAGGGGGATGACGAGGGACTCTTCTGCGAACCCAGGGCTGGCTTTTATAGGTGGCAAGGGTGGTTATCGGCAGGGTTTGAACGCGCGGAAATGTTGTGGCTCGGTTCTGCTCCGGGCGACGAGTTGGCGCAACTTCCTTTCCAGCTCAGAGGCAGTGCGAAATGGCAGGGCATGGCGCGGGAGACAGAGAGGACGGCAAGGCGTGGCTGCAGTGGATCGCTTGGGCGTCGAGGTTGGCGTGAATCGCGTGGAGACGCAGAGAGGCGTGAGAGAGGGAGCTCGGGAGAGTTCTTCGGCTGAGCGAGGAGAAGAGAGGAAGAGGTAAGGCAGTGAGTCCAGGGGCTGACGAGTGGGTCCCGGGGCCACCGGTCAGTGGGAGGAGACGTTTTCCGTTGCTTCGCCGAACGGTTACGGCATAAAGGTGTTGGCCCCACATGTCAGTGAGCGAAGGCGAGTCAGAGGATAAGCACAGCTGAGACAAGCTCCATGTGAGCACTAAATTTTCTATCAAATCACCATTAAATTTTATACAACTTTTTGACCGAATTCCACTGGTAGTTTTCAACCTTCAGTAAAAAGTTTGGACCAAAATATATTACAGTTAATTAATTAAAATTCTGACACTGTGGTCTTGTACAGGACTTGAATTTCGGTATTTTATTTATTTAAAGGTTCAAACCGTATTATTTATTTTTGAAACTTTTATGAGGGGTTATATATAGGTCAATGATGTCTATGTAAAATTTTAAAGTCAAAATAATGGGTATTTATTTTATATAAATTCTGACATTAGGATTTCTAGTTTTTGATGGTCTCTGTTTTTGAATTATTAGAGGGCTTTGCCGACATGATCAAATCCTGATATTTTTAACAGAGATAAAATATACCATGAGGGTGTTGTGGTAATTTTTTCAGCTCCATATAAACTTCGAATATTTTTCATTAATTCTGGCTTGTACTGTTTTTAGTCAAAAGAGGTGTCATAAATTTTATTTACCCATTTTTCTGTGCATAAAATTTTACATGTTGATTTTACTGACTTACCAGCATGGTATGGTTCCATGGTAATTTTTTCCAAATTTTTATTTTTACCATTTTATCTTTTTACCATCATCCATTCTTTAATTCTAGTTGATTGATTTTTCATTCAATACAAAATTCAAAGAAAATCCAAATAAATTCCATTCATGTCAAGAAAATCAGAAATAATGATATTCAAATTCAAAATATTCATTTTCATTTTATTGCATTTTTCGGGATGTTACAAATCTACCCCCCTTACAGAAATCTCGTCCCCGAGATTTGCAAGGACTAAATGGGTTCGAAAATTTCTTTCTCGGAATTGATCTTGTTGTTTCCTCGTCTTCCTGTTTCCAGTGTAGTTGTTTTGCAAAACACCGTTCTTGCGACTCCAAAGTGATGTGGCTAGAATGGCGAAGATTTTGTAACATCCCGAGAAATAGAATAATATGAAAATTAATATTTTGAATTTGAATACATTTATTTATGATTTTTCTTGACATGATTGAAATTTATTTGGATTTTCCCTGGATTTTTGTATTGAATGCAAAATCAAACAACTAGAATTAAAGAATGGATAATGATGAAAAGATAAAATGGTAAAAGATAAATTTTGGAAAAATTACCATAGAACCCTAACCACCCTGGTAAGTCAGTAAAATCAAGAAGTAAAATTTTATGCACAGAAAAATGGGTAAATAACATTATCTTTTTGACTAGAAACAGTGCTAGTCAGAATTAATGAAAAATATTCGAAGATTATCTGGATCTGGAAAAATTACCAAAGCACCCTCAGTGCAGTGTTTACACCTGGTAAAAATCTTAGGAATTGATCATGTCGGCAGAGCCTCTAATAATTCAAAACAGAGACTATCAAAACTAGAAATTCTCATGTCAGAATTTCTATAAAATAAATACCAAATATTTTGACTTGAAACTTTTACAGAGACATACTTGACCTATATATAACCCCTCATAAAAGTTTCAGAAATAAATAATAATGTTTGAACCTTTAAATAAATACAAAACCGAAATTTAAATCCTGTACAAACCTACAGTGTCAGAATTTTAAATAATTCATTACAAGATATTTTGACTTACAAATTTTACTGAGGTAAGAAGACTACCAGTAGAGCTTGGTCAAAAAGTTTCACGATTTTTCCAACTGATTTGATAGCCATTTGAATGGTCACATGGAGCTGTCCGGCTGACTTTATCCTTTCATCTCGCATTCACTCACTGACATGTAGGGCCAAGTTCATCGTGTGCGTAACCGTTCAACGGCAACGGAAGTCTGTTCTCTCTCACTGCCAGTGGCCCCGGGATCCACCTGTCAGCCGCTGCCTTTCTTCTCCCCTTTCCCCTCTTTTCCTCGCGCGTGTTCTTCTCAGCCGCTGCACACGAGAGACTTCGCCGTCTCTGCGCAATTCACGCCGCTGCTGCGATCACTGCCACGCCTGCCTTGGTCTCCGTGCGCCATGCCCTGTCGTCCTTGCGTCATCTCCTTGCCGGCGAGAAACGCTACGCCATTTCACCAGAACGAGCCAAAATGAGCCGCAACTCCGAATGCATTCAAACTTTGTGAAGCAAGTTGTTCTCGGCTATAAATACCACTAGAGCATCACATTGAGCTCCTCTTCCTCATTCACCTCCTAAACCAAACGCCAAAGCCGAAGTCTCTTGCTCTGCGCCATTTTCGCCAGAAAAACCGAAGGAAGGGGAAACCTTCAATTCAGCCGAAATCGGTAACTAATGTTGAAATTGATTCCTCTTCTAGCTTCACTAGGCATCATAAACTACTAAGCACCAAGAAATTTCATCTCTTTTCATCGGCAGAGCTTCCTCATCGTGCCCGTTTCTTCCCCACGGCGTGCAGATGGAAGCTTCCTCGGCCAAGCTCGAACAAACCAACCGCAAAAATGGGATCCGTAGTCTGCGATGCTTAATCTATCACCCATTCGAGCTCAACCTTACCCGTCGTCTTCCCCGGCGAGCCTCTTCTTCCGCCGCCGCAGGTCGCCGGTGGCAGCTCGCTCCGGTCGTCCCCGCCGGCGAGCGAGCCCACCTACGTGTGCGCCAAGACCTCCTGGTTCCTGCCGTGCCATCCATTCGACCGGAGATTCGCCGTAGCTTCGCCGCCGTTGAGCCCTAGCCATCCCTCTGCTCCGTGTCACTGAGCCGCGGGCCCCGCTGTCAGCCGGTCAAAAGGACCTTAGTGCAACCGGTAAAGGCGTCTTCTCTGTTTGAAAGCGTATTTTGGTTTTTCTGTTATTTTGTATAACCGAATAGATACAAACCTTTATAACTTTTGCATTATAACTCCGAATTGAGTGAAATCAAATTCTAAATTCATCTAAAATCTAGTTATTTCAGAATATAAAATAATATTTTGAAAATGTTCACTGGGTAAATCTGAAATTCAAACTTGAAAGAAAAGGCTAAAAACACACTTCATAATAAAATGTTGTAAACAAACCTTAGGTGGAATGAAATTAATTTTAGTGAAATAATCATGTTTCCAGGAGTTCAAATATATAAAAATATTTAAATTTCATTATTGTTTGAATTACTTTCTATTAAAGATTGCTTTCAATGCAATAGAAATTCCAATATACATTATTTGAATAAAAGAAATATAGAATAAATAAAAATTGATTTCTAAACATTATCATGGCAGTATAATACCTTAATTTTCCAAAATAATTAATAAATGAACTGCTTGAATTAACTTAAAAAGGATGAAATAACTTAAACATAAAATGTGTAAATGTATATGGATAGAAAGTTGAATATTTAAAACATGAGTCAAATGAAGTCAAATGAACATCAAAACAGTTTTGCTATATTCCTAGTAGCACAAAGATTCCAGATATAAAATAATATTTAAAGTTTACTATATAAAACAGTAAATGATTAATAGTCAAAGTGTTAATAAATTGTATGATTTAAATAGCTATAACTATCACCACTAAACTCTGAATTTGATAAAACCAAATTATATAGCTTTGAAAAATAGTACCCTTGCTGTTTAGGCAAAAATACCTTATGTTTGTGCTAGGTTGAAAAAAAAAATATTAAACCCTAATGATCGTCTATATGGAAATCATCGCGGATAAAAGCTATTTGTCGCGAAACCAACTTTAAATCACTTCCAGTGTCATGCCCTGTTAATGCCTAAAAAATGAGTAGATTATCCTAGGCAGTGTAGTCGCAATCATATATCAAAAACTGAACCCTTAGCGGGTAGTCGATTGAGCCCTCAAGCTTTTTCGTCAACTCGTAGAATGTCTCGTCTAAAAGCCAAAATGTTTGAAATCAGCCTAGATATGTTCTTCAAAGTATATGCTATTAGGTTCCAAAGAAATAACCTTATTTCATCATGTTTTACATATAATCTTTAGTAGTCAAATAACCCTTCGTTTTATGTTTAGTGAACCTACCATAATCGGAATAGATGAACCTTGTAATAAGGAATTTGTAATTAATAAATTTGTATCACAGAACCTTCTTAAAAACTATAAATAATTCTAATTAGCTAGCTATCGTTATAACTTATTTAAAACCCTTCTTATGCAAAATCTTAAGATTAAGTACTAATTGCGTAAACCTTAATTAGTGTTTTATTTCTTTTAATCCAAATAATTTTAGCATCTATAATTGAAGTTATAAATACTAGAATTCATAATTTTAGCCTCTTGAATTAAGTAAATCAAGAGAAGATAATCTATAAAAGAAACCTGTTTCGTTATCTCAAAACCATTAAGAATATGAATTTGTAAGTATCTAAATCATGAGGTCGTAAATAATTCAACCCTAAGTGTTCTGTTTTACGCAATGAATCTTTATTTGATTTTACATGTCATCTTCTTTTCGCCTTTATTGAAGTTTATTATTTGCTATTTTCCGATCAATCGACGTGTAGAATTCGACGTCCCTTCCTCCGTAGTTGCCTCAGTCGTGCGTGATCGCGTCTTCATCGTAAGCGATATATGAGCAAGGCAAGCACCCTCCTTTGACCATCTTGATCCCGAATTTAATTTGCATTGTTTATTAAAATGTTTTATGCATACGTTTACTTTTTGTAAATTGCTATTTTGTGGTCTTGGTAGTTATACCTTTTGTCTCATGAAACTTCCTTGATAAGTATCAATATGTGAACCTTGATAACCATAGATTAAGCTTAGACAATTACTTAATGTCGCCTGGTATATCGATTACTTTTATCCATGCTTAGCCATGCTTTTAGAACAACCGAGAATGATGATCGATCAAAACTTGTTTCTTAAGAAATGGAAAATGTTGGAAATAAAGTGTTGGTTATGGGTATGTTGATTAAAACCCAAAATAAAACTATGGTTTTGATGCGGGCGATTATTGGCAATAGCCGGAGGTGCAGAGGGATTTGCACGTAGTTAGGGTGGAGTATCGCCCGTGTTGGATTAAGGACCGAGCAATGGGACGCTATAGATCCAAGAATTTCGTACAACCACGAGGGCTGGTATGGGACAGTCTTAGCCTATTAAGTTATTTAGGTGTGGCTTTGCATCTAAGGAAGGCGGGAGTTATGCACAGCATTCGGTTGGTCTGTCTCGTAGGGGTTTACTTACCAATGCAGCGGTGTACGCCTTGCCGTGAATGTAAACGTGGTGTTGGGTGTAATGTGAAAGGATCCACGTCTTGGGTGAGTGTTTCTGTTTTCATGGCGAGGGTCAAACGTCCCGGGCTGGTTCAAAGCCACATCTAGATAATGTAACGGCTCTGTATGATCTCCTTGCCGACACACCAAAGGAAGTGTGTTAACTGATCTGGCAAAAGAGGTTGATCATTCCTTGTGGGTAAAGTGTACACCTCTGCAGAGTGTAAATCTAATCGATTAGCCGTGTCCACGGTCAAGGACACTTGGTGAAGTCATTCCAATGTTAGAATGCTTTTGTATTTCCAAAAATTGGGTTTTGGTTTGGAACTTGTTTAGCAGCTTTTGTTTTCATGTCAAAGGATCGACATTGATGGATTCCATTTCTGGATTATTCGTTATTCACGATGGGTTGTGAATATTACTTATGCTTTACTTATTTCATATCAGTCAATTATGCTTTTACAAATTCCGTTTGCAAATAACTTGTTTTACAATGTCAATTCTGCTTTATGCAAATGAACTGTAGTAGCCTCCTTTGAAATGGCCTGCATATATATTAGGCTTTGCTCAAGTCTTGCGGAGTACGATTGTACTCACCCTTGCTTATATGTGGTTTTTAGGTGGTTAAGTTGTCGAAGCTTCGAGGTTTCTTCCATCGCAGGTTGCGGGATTTTTCTTCGTCGAATCTTTCTAGGGATTATGCCTTGTCGGTTGCCTGCGGGTGTTGGATGGGCACACTACAAGACTTTGCTTCTTATGCTGCTTTATCT
The DNA here is from genome assembly GCA_036346275.1 of Otatea glauca. Classification (NCBI taxonomy): domain Eukaryota; kingdom Viridiplantae; phylum Streptophyta; class Magnoliopsida; order Poales; family Poaceae; genus Otatea; species Otatea glauca. The sequence goes on along the minus strand of CM070718.1, from coordinate 55,358,887 downwards.
CTGATTTGTAAGAGTTTTCTTTATGTAATAGCTTCCGCTTAATATTTTGTTGTATGGTTGTGATTCCAATTGGTGTATGTGCGTACTAGCTACTGATCATGGGACTAGTACGGAAATGCACATTAGATTTCCATTTTTGCAAGTTTGTAAAAATGGGGGTCGTTACAGATTTCTATTTGGATTTCGCGTAAGCATATGAGGAATATTTCTATATATCTCTTTTGATTGAATAGTTAGGATTGTTAATAATGATAATCTAATTTAGAGAGTGACATGTGATATGTTTGGAATATTTAAGGTGAAAGAAATAATGCATTGTTGTTAGATTCATTAGGGAAGAGTTGAATGTTATCATCAAGAAATGATATTTGAGTACAACGGTTGATCTGTACGATTTAACAACAGTTGACGAAATTTGGTGAGAATAAATGTTATTCTAGGTTGTCTTTAGATTGAAAACAAGGTATGATAATTTTTTATTTGAGTTGAGGTAGGAGGATTATAAAATGATCCTGATGATTTAATTCACTTGATCATCTTGATAGACAGAGGGTTTTGATTTTCTTTGTACTTGGCAATTATGAAAGAATATAATGTACAAAGCGAAAAGGGTTGATTGCAGGAATTGCACATATAAAGGACGTTTTCGATATTATATTAAGTGTCGGGTGTAATTACATAAGGAAGATCTTTACAAAAGCCTGACATCGAGGCAGGGGTTGTTCTGGGCACTTGATGTTTTCTAGGTCCTTAAGATAGCTTGGAAATCACGGATGTCATCCCTGACGAGGTGAAGAACTCTTTTTGGCCAGATAGATAGCTTGGAAATCACGGATGTCATCCTTGACGAGGTGAAGAACTCTTTTTGGCCAAATGTTGGCAAAGGGTTGAGGTTGTTCTCGATTGACGCGGGTGACATTGTCTGCCTTATTCGAAATGATAGAAAGGTTATTTGCTAATGTTACAAAATAGATGGAGGATTGATTGGGCAATGGTTAAAGATGAAAATTGAAAGTTTGATACTTAACATCTTACCGGTCATTTGTAAGGATTAAGATAAGATATATTTTGATGAGAGTTCAGTTAAATTTATAAGACAATATTCTGCTTATCGAAATATTACTTTAAGAATAGACACAATGATTTCAAATTAATCTAAATTCTGACAGAAACTATATTTGTATAAGATGTACCTGGCATTGTGTTAGGTATGCCATGATTGATGTCTTGAGTTGGAGCGAATGTATGGATAGGGGATTGCTGGCCTTGAGAACGAAGTTGGTCTCTCTTCTTCCTTGGGCACTTGTTGGCATAATGCCCACGCTCACGACAGTAAAAGCATGTAACATCAGTTGCCTGGTTTTGGACACCAGATGGCTGTTCACAAGTATTGTTGGAGGGATGAACAAATGATGGTTGAAATTCAGGATGGAATTGAGCAGAATTCCTCTTGGGGCAAGCGTCTTCATTCAAGCGCCTCTTCTTGAATAGATTCTTCGAGTAAACTGATTCCGATTTTATTCCTCCTACTCTTGGAGTTATAATCTTAACTGATGTAACTTCTGGTATGACCATGGTTGCAGAAAATATTTGTTCTTCTTGCGGGCATCGCTTAGCTAGATGGCCCTTCTTGTGACAGTTGAAGCACTCACGCTTCTCTTGTGGCGTCTTGGTGGTTATGATTGGATTCTCAATACTATCTTCCTTTTTAATCTCAGCTTGCGGACATTCCCTTGCCCAATGACCTTCTTCACCACACAAGAAACATGCTGATGGCGATGGCCATTTATTACTTCCTGGATGAAGGCGATCAAAGTCTATGTGTTGCTTCTTTAACTCCTTAGGTAATATTTTCTGTGTAGCTAGTTTTTCCCTTCTGATTGCCAAATCTTGAGCAACTAAGGCCCGGAATTTCTCTCGCTGGTGCTGAATTGTATTGGTAACTATCGGACCTAGGGGACATTGAACTGGGCAATGGTCATAACCTTCACAAAGGTAACAAGTGATATTGCTCATGGGACATTTTCCAGGAGAATGATTTCCTTCACAGCTGGAGCAATTTATTGCATGCTCATTAGCAGTGTGTCCTATTTCTCCACAGCGAATGCAAGCACGATCTTCAGATTGGTTCGGTTGGCAACACTTCAAAGAGCATCGCTTAGGTATCGAGTGAGATGTAGGAGTAGGTTGTTTCTTTAAACCATTTCCTTTTCTGACGAGAATTACACCAAGGTTGGGGTTGTTCTGTACTGGATGTTGGGAATTTGGCTGGACTAAGGTAGGATTATCATTAGGTGGCTGAAAGCTTAGCATGGCCTCACTTTCCAAGACCTTGCCGAGGGATCTTGTCACAGGTATCCTGCTACAATGGTTGTTAAGACAAGGTTATTTAGATGGAATTCTGTTGGATTTCACGAAGTGAATGAGGAATGCTAGCAATTTATACCGAGATTCTTTAGCAAAATAAGCTAACTTAAGGAGAGGTACTCAGTTTGTTAAAATGCTTGAGATGACTGTAAGGATACATCACAACTAGAATTATTTGGAAAGAACCGAAGGTCGATTATAAAGGCTTAAAAACTTATTACTCATTACTTGTGGTGGATGCATTAATGGATTGTGTCGGAGGTGCCTTCATGATGTTAAAATTGGGAGGATAGCGTTAGATGGAAGTTATCCATTTTACAAAGTATCATTCTGTTTATTAAAATATTATTTTGAGAATAGCTTATATATGAATTTGGTAATTTCTTGTTAATTTATAAGGCAGTGTCTCATTCCTTAAAACATTGTTTCAAGGTTGGTCATTTGGTAGTTATTAGTTCATAAGGCGACTTTTCGTTCCTTAAAATATTCTTAATTAAATTTTCTTATTAAATAAGGGTTGACACATCGTAAATTTCAACCAAATGGTTTAACAATTACGAGAGTAACCCATAAGCAATACAAAAGTTTCGTAACAAAATTGCAATAATACAATAAATTTATATATGTTCAACTTAGTATGCGGAAGGGGTATCTAATGTTTTTCTTCTACTATCCTAACCATATGTATTTCTACATAAGGGGTTTACTATAACTAAAGTATCGTGCAATTTGAATAGTATTATCTTTCATAGCAGGTTGTTCGGTTACGTGCTTCTTTTAACGTCTGTACCACTTGCTAATGTTAGTACTCCAAAACTTCCATGCAGTCCGAGAGGTTTTGATGTTTCGTTATCTCCATCCTCTTAAGGTTTGTTGATGTAGATGTCACGACGTCGTTGTCTTACTACCAGAATTATTTTCAAAAAGATTTGTCAGTAGTTTTTATTAAGTGTAAGGAGAGGATTTCTTCTAGATAGGATAACTAGAAGTAAAGAAAGAAAATTCTACAGGAAAGAAATGTGTATATAAAATATCTATTAAAAGGAAAAGTCTACAGACAAGGAAACTAAATCCTATAGATGGAAACAAAAGAGTATATGTACAGCTAATGCTGCTCTTTTATATTCCTATTAGAAAATAGGATTTTCAATTATTATTATTTTTTTGACAACCACCTCAAGGTTCCTATTTAAAAGTATAGAACTACTCGGGTTCTAGTTCATTTTTATGGTATATAATCTAGACAAGGTAATGAGGTAAATGGTTAAGGATTATTATTAGAAAAATTAAACTTTCACTAGCCTAAAACAGCTTATGTGAATTAGTGGTTACTAGCATCTGGTTCTTGGTTTATTTATGAATGGTGTGGTCTCAAGTAAAGCTAGAAGCGATAATGGTGACTATATTACTAATCCTAATGATTGCTTGATTTTGAGAAAAGCTAATGGTCATAATGGTTTACTCAGATGAAAAGTTCTACCAAAGAAAGGGTATGTTCGGGAGAAACTTTATAGAAAAGAAGAGATAAGTTATCTTATGATTTCCAATTTATCCTATGGGTTAAGTTTTTTTTTTCATATTCATACATAAGGACAACTTATTGTGAAACTTTAACCTAGAGGTTAAGTTCACATATAAATCAGTCCTAACCAACAGAATAAAAACAAATTTTCAAGTAGCGAGTTATAAACACCAGATAAAATGCTTTATATAACTAGAGCAAAATGATATGCTATGCGTAAGGGTTCTTATCCTAGGTCGGGTCCTAATATATTCTAATCTTCCGAAATTTACTATCAGGTGATGCTATCTCTTCGTGAAGTAGAATCTTCGAGTTTTACATCTGCTTTATCGAGGTTAGTGAAGCATTGTCGTCTTCCTTGAGAATGTTGGCGTAGACCTGGTAATCTTCATTTGTCGAAAATTATCTTAAGGAAAGAGAAATTTGTTTACGAATCAAAATGAAAGTAGTGGTAAGAGGAGAATCTTAAGATAGAGGGAAGAATAGCAAAATCTACATTTTACAAATATGATAACTTTGAGACATAAGATTTTGAATTTGCTTATTCCAATGCTAACGACCATTCTATCTAGGGTTTATCCTACAGTCAGCATAGCTCTGATACCAACTGTAACGACCCCCATTTTCGCAAACTTGCAAAAATGGAAATCTAATGTGCATTTCCGTACTAGTCCCATGATCAGTAGCTAGTACGCACATACACCAATTGGAATCACAACCATACAACAAATATTATTAAGCGGAAGCTATTACATAAAGAAAACTCTTAAAATCAGAGATAAAGCAGCATAAGAAGCAGAGTCTTGTAGTGTGCCCATCCAACACCCGCAGGCAACTGACAAGGCATAATCCCTAGAAAGATTCGACGAAGAAAATCCCGCAACCTGCGACGAAAAGGAACCTTCGAAGCTTCGCTAACTTATCCACCTAAAAACCACATATAAGCAAGGGTGAGTACTTTCGTACTCCGCAAGACTTGAGCAAAGCCTATAATATATGCAGGCCATTTCAAAGGAGGCTACTACAGTTAATTTGCATAAAGCAGAATTGATACTGTAAAACAAGTTATTTGTAAACGGAATTTGAAAGAGCAAGTTGACTGATATGAAATAAGTAAAGCATAATTAATACTCACAACCCATCGTGAATATCGAATAATCCAGAAATGGAATCCAATAATGTCGATCCTTTGACATGAAACAAAAGCTGATAAAACAGGTTCCAAACCAAAACCCAATTTTGGAAAATACCAAAGCATTCTAACATTGGAATGACTTCACCAAGTGTCCTTGACCGTGGACACGGCTAATCGATTAGATTTACACTCTGCAGAGGTGTACACTTTACCCACAAGGAATGATCAGCTCTTTCTGCAGCGCATTTGACACACTTCCTTTGGTGTGCCGCTGAGAGATCATACAGAGCCGTTACATTATTTAGATGTGGCTTTGAACCAGCCCGGGACGTTTGGCCCTCGCCATGAAAACAGAAACACTCACCCAAGACGTGGCTCCTTTCACATCACACCCAACACCACGTTTCTGTTCACGGCAAGGCGTACACCGTTGCATTGGTAAGTAAACCCCCTATAGACAGACCGAACCGGAATGCCTGTGCATTACTCCCGCCTTCCTTAGATGCAAAGCCACACCTAAACAACTTAATAGGCTAAGACTGTCCCATACCAGCCCTCGTGGTTGTACGAAATTCTTGGATCTATAGCGTCCCATTGCTCGGTCCTTAATCCGACACGGGCGATACTCCACCCTAACTACGTGCAAATCCCTTTGCACCTCCGGCTATTGCCAATAATCGCCCGCATCAAAACCATTGTTTTATTTTGTGTTTTTAATCAAAATACCCATAACCAACAGCTTTAATTCCAACATTTTCCATTTCTTAAGAAACAAGTTTTGATCTGATCATCATTCTCATTTGTTCTAAAAGCATGGCTAAGCATGGATAGAAGTAATCGCATATAACCACAATGACATTAAGTAATTGTCTGACCTCAATCAATGGTTATCAAGGTACACATATCCATACCTATCGAGGAAGTTTCATGAGACAACAGGTATAACTACCAGTACCACAAAATAGCGAATTTACAGAAAGTAAACGCGTGCATGAAACATTTTAATAAACAATGCAAATTAAATTCTGGGATCAAGATGGTCAAAGGGGGTGCTTGCCTTGCTTATATATCGTTTACGACGAAGACGCGATCACGGCTGACGGAGGCAATGACGGAGGAAGGGATGTCTGATTCTACACGTCGATCGATCGGAAAATATAGCAAATAATAAACTTCAATAAGGGCGAAAAGGAGACAGGTAGAAAATCAAATAAAGATTCATTGTAGAAAACAGGAATGCTTTAGGGTTTGGATTATATGATTTCGAGATGTTATGATTCAGATAATTACACATTCATAAAGTTAATGGCTTTTAGGATGAGCAAAACATGGTTTCCTTTGATAGATTATCTATTCTTGATTTACAAATTCAAGAGGCTAAAATTATGAATTCTTGTATTTACGATTTCGAATTATAGATGCTAAAATTATTTGGATTAAAAGAATTGAAACACTAGTTAAGGTTATGCTAATAGCACTTAGCCTTAAGATTTTGCATAAGAAAGGTTTTAAATAAGTTATAACTGGTAGTTAGCTAATTAGATTTATTTATAGTTTTTAAGAAGGTTCTGGTGATACAAATATATTAAGTACAAATTCCTTATTACAAGGTTCGCTTATTCCGATTGTGGTAGATTCACTAAACATAGAACGAAGGGTTATTTGACTACTACAGTTTATATGCAAAACATGTTGATATCAGGTTATTTCTTCGGAACTGGATAGCATATACTTTGATGAACAAATCTAGGCTGATTTCATACATTTTAGCTTTTAGACGAGATATTATTTTCTTAACTGAAAACGCTTACATGATGTTAAGGGTTGTGACAAACATACTTTTTAGGGGTATTCAGCTAGCAAGATTAAACTGAAAAGTAAGTTGTAAAAGAAATATTTTTCCAGAATATGGTAGACCATATCCTAAATATCACTTCTAAACCAATTTCCATAGTATTTGCATTTAGACGAGAGGTTCTCTGAGTTGTGAAAAAGCTTGATGGTTCAATTTACTACTCGCTAAGGGTTCGTGTTTTGACACAAGATTGCGACTATACCGCCTAGGATAATCTACTCATTTTTCAGGTATTAACAAGGTATGATACTAGAAGTGATTTAAAGCTAGTTTCGAGACAAATGGCTCTTATCCGCGATACTTTTCCTATAAACGATCATTAGGGTCTAACATTATTTTATTTCACCCTAGCACAACCATGAGGTATTTTTACCTAATCAGCCAGGGTACTATTTTTCAGAGCTATAGGGTTTGGTTTTATCAAATTCCGAGTTTGTTTGTGAAAGTTACAACTATTCCAATTATGCAAGTATTTACATGTTGACTCATTTACTGTTTTATGTAATAAACTTTAAACATTATTTTATATCTGAAACCTTATCTGCCAAAGTGGTATAATAAAACTGGTTTGGCGATCATTTGAATTCATTTGACCCATATTCTAACATATTCAACTTTCTATCCATATACATATACACATTTTATATTTAAGCTATATCATTCTTTTCAAGTTAATTCAAATCAAGTTCATTTATTAAATATTTTGGCAAACTAAGGTATTCTACTGCCATGCTAATATTTAGAAACTAAATTTTACTTATTCCATATTTTCATTATTCAAATTATGCTTATTCGAAATTCTAATGCATTGAATACATTCTTTAATAAAATGTAATTCTAACACAATGAAATTTAAATATTTTTGTCTATTTGAACTCCTGGAAACATGATTATTTCACTGAAATTGGTTCCATTCATTTTTAAGTTTATTTTCAACCTTTTAATATGAAGTGTGTTTTTAGCCCTTTCTTTTGAATTTAAATTTTAAATTTACCCAGTGAACACTTTCAAAATATTATTTTATATTCTGCAAGAACTAGATTTTAGATGAATTTAGAATATTGTTTCACTTCATTTGGAGCTACAATACAAAAGTTATAAGCATTTGTATCATTTCGGGTATTGAAATAGACTGAAAATATTGAAAATACGCTTTCGGAGCTGGAAGGCGTATTTCACCTTTGCACTGAGGACGCTTTGTTGGTGACGAGAGAGGCCATGCAGGCAGCGGCAGAAGCAGAGGAGGTGGCTAGGGTCGACGGCGACGGTGCTCGCGAGTCTCCGCGGAATGGGTGGCACGGCGAGCCCAGGGATCTTGGCGATTCGGGTGGTATCGATCATCGGCGGGACGGCCGGAGAGGGTCGCCACCGGCATCGGCGGCAGGAGGTGATGCTCACGGAGAAGAAGAGCAAGCTAGATCCGGCGAATGGGTAGCATTTAGGCATCCATGAGGCTAGAGCGTTCCATTTTCCGATTGGCGAGGCGAAAAGGGTCGGAAGCGTGCCACCGTGCGACCGGAGTTGGAGAAGAAGGCGCACGATTGTGGCTTAATTTCGCATGAAGAAGGCTAAATATTTTCGCATGAAGAAGGCTAAATATTTTCGCCGAACGGTTACGGCATAAAGGTGTTGGCCCGACATGTCAGTGAGCGAAGGTGAGTCAGAGGATAAGCACAGCTGAGACAAGCTCCATGTGAGCACTAAATTTGCTATCAAATCACCATTAAATTTTATACAACTTTTTGACCGAATTCCACTGGTAGTTTTCAACTTTCAGTAAAAATTTTGGACCAAAATATATTACAATTAATTAATTAAAATTCTGACACTGTGGTCTTGTACAGGACTTGAATTTCGGTATTTTATTTATTTAAAGGTTCAAACCGTATTATTTATTTTTGACACTTTTATGAGGGGTTATATATAGGTCAAGATGTCTCTGTAAAATTTTAAAGTCAAAATATTGGGTATTTAATTTATATAAATTCTGACATTAGGATTTCTAGTTTTTGATGGTCTCTGTTTTTGAATTATTAGAGGGCTTTTCCGACGTGATCAAATCCTGATATTTTTACCAGAGATAAAATATACCATGAGTGTGTTGTGGTAATTTTTTGAGCTCCAGATAAGCTTTTAATATTTTTCATTAATTCTGGCTTGTACTGTTTTTAGTCAAAAGAGGTGTCATAAATTTTATTTACCCATTTTTCTGTGCATAAAATTTTACATGTTGATTTTACTGACTTACCAGCATGGTATGGTTCCATGGTAATTTTTTTCAAATTTTTATTTTTACCATTTTATCTTTTTACCATCATCCATTCTTTAATTCTAGTTGATTGATTTTTCATTCAATACAAAATTCAAAGAAAATCCAAATAAATTCCATTCATGTCAAGAAAATTAGAAATAATGATATTCAAATTCAAAATATTCATTTTCATTTTATTGCATTTTTCGGGATGTTACAAGCACCCTCATTTGATCATGTCGATCCCATTATTTTATGATTTTTATGTTGTTTTATCAAACTATATGAATGCGCGTATGTTTATGTTAAACTTGCTATGTTGTGGGTACCGGTAGTTACTTCCCATTTGTATGTATTACCGTTACCTTGACACTTGATCACCTGCTATTGCAACCTTAGCTTATGGTGTAGACATTACTTAGTGTCATTCTGGGTATTAAATGCGAAATATCTCATGTACATGCTTAGACATGCTTATTAGAACTCTTTCAAATGTTGGGATACATTTCATCCAAACTTGTGCAATTTGTAAAGGTACGGAGCCGAGTTATGGTTTCTGTGTATTTTGGTCAAAATCCAACCAAAAACTTATGGTTTAGACGTGGGCGAGTTATGGTTAAACTTGAGGCGTGAGGAGGGACCTCGCGCGTAGTTAGGGGTAGATTCTCGCCCAGGTCAATTAAGAACTGAACTTGATGCTATCATCTAAGTGATTTGGTGCAACGACATGTACTAGTATGGGATAGCCTTAGCTTAGTAGATTAGCTGGGGTTTATCCTTGCATTCTGGTAAGCCAGAGTAGTAAGGGCACATCGAGGAACGATGTTGCTCGTAGGTGCTCCCTTTACCGAGGTGTTGAGGACAAAGCATTCCCACATAACGGTTAGGCTAGGCTTTAGCTAGTTGAACGGTTTCGTCACAATCTAGCAAATTGGGTACGGTGAGTATCGCGAGGCATGGTTGACATGATTGCTAGAATGTATCATGTGGGTAAAGTGTACACTCTCTGTAGAGATTTAAATCTAATTAATTAGCCATGCTCGCGGTCATGACCAACTTGGGAAAATATTGTCAAGTATAGTCTTGTTTTTATGAAAACTTTTGGAAACAGTGTTGGAACGGGTTGGTAAACTTGTGAGCCAAGGGTTGCTGCGTTTACTCGCTGTTCACAGCCAAGGAGGGCTTTGAAATGATGTATACGAACTTTAATTACTATTATTTAGCTTCCTATCAAATGCTCTTTACAATTTTGATACCGTTTGATGAAACATTTACTTGCAAACAAAATCTGCGTTATGCTGAAAATGAGACTTAGTATAGTAGCTTGTTATCCTTGTTCTAACCATGCATTTACTGTATTCCCATACACTAAAGTCTGGCGAGTACATACGTGTACTCACCGTTGCTTAATCTAAATAATATAGACGAAGGTATGGAAGAGTACCCTGAATTTTCGTACTTTGCACCGGGGTGTGACGACTTTGTGGACGGATGAACTAGGGCTCTTACTAGTCAGTTGCCTATGGGTTTATAGATGGGCATACCGCTGCCCACTTTTGTTTCTATGCTTATTTCCACTGCCAGTTACTTTTGTATGTAATATTTGGCCGGTCGGCCACGTACTTGTAATATTAAATAGTTGTAATAGCTTCTAGTTTATGTTTATGCTATGTCAACTGCTTAGACATGTGTGTATGTGTTCTAATACATCTCGAATGCGGGATATGTGGGTACTAGGCATTGATCTTGGGAACTAGCACTAGATACATATGCGGGTACCTGTAATTGCTCTCAATCGTCTAATGCATAAACTCGAGCGGTCGCCGTTCCTTGTCTGTTGCGACACACCTTGTCGAAGGTTAGAAATCGACAATGAACTTATAACTTAGGGTACCTTCGGTTTAGCAAAGTCAAGTACAAAATCGGAAGCACACGATGTAGACAGGTTTAGGCCCCCTGGCAGAGTAATACCCTACTTACTGTGTGGATGATATGTGTATATGGTATATGGAATACAGAGTAATGTGTCTAGCCCTAATTACAAGAAAAATTGAACTTAGGCTAAGGCTAAGCTAGGGTTGGAGGTTGATGAAGCGTGGGTCACCGGCTCCTGGTTGCTCTACGGAAAGGCTCTAACAAGTCTTCCCTTTTTCCTCCTTTCTCGTTCCCTTCATCCTCTTTTATAGTTTGAGGTACCCTTGCCCCAAGTTGGGTCGTACTCAGTTTGGAGTACTGGATCGTATCCGATGAGGAGTCCATCGTCGCGTGATATTCGTAGCATATCCAAACTTCCTTGGATACTAGGCGTACTCGAGTCAGTTTACTCGTAACGGAAAAACGATCAAGTCTTTCTTAGTCTGGAAATATCCCCTCCGCATATATCTTATCCCATAGGATCAGACCCGTGATATCCGGAGTCTCTGTACATCGTTAGGAAATATCCTTCGCGTATCCTTCATGTGCTCATACCCCATATTTAGATATTCGACACACCTCCCTCGGTGGGTGTGGGTGATACCAATGTTCTGTGATAGACGGTGAGTGCTATGCTTCGATGGGTTGGTTTCAATCCTGGTATGGTTGTTCAGAATGGAATCAAAACTCTCTTGGTTGCGTAAGTGTGTACGGTGCAACTAGGGTGGCTCATATTTGCTTGAGTGCGTGCCATCTGGCTAATACTCCATGCACGGGACTTTTGGGTGACAGTGATCATACACTTAAGTGGAGTATGGATGTCACCTCTGAGTCCAACGCACGAGCAATGATCGATTCGTATTTTTGGGTGCCGACAGATCACTACATTCATTAACTATATGTCGGGAGTCGGGACCCGATTCTGAGAATATGGACCCTCTGTGTATTCTGTGCTAGTCCAGGATCACGTTAGCACACACAGTCTTTACAGGGTTGAACATCACAGACATTCACAACGATACCATAATAAATAGTGCAAACATTTATATAAACTGAATTGTACGACCTTATGGTCTCCTTACATAAATCAGCCACGCAGGGCTTACATTATCAGAGTAAACAGGAAACAGCGAAAAACATATAAACTTCGTGGAAGCCTTCATCTTGTCACAGGAAACCGACTGGGCTTGCTCCCTAATTGTCCGGATCTTCAATATACTCCTCCTCCCAGGCCGACGTAGACTCCTCCACTGATGTTGGGATTGATAGGCAAGGAGGGGTGAGTACTCAAGGCACTCAACAAGTAATGCACAGAATGCGATGCTATTACTACATGCAAGGCTTATCCCAAAGAATTGGCTTACTTGGTTCTTTTGCATCAAACAACATTTTTAAACTAGCATCTTATTTAGATTAAAAGCAGTAAAAACAATTATATATAATGCTAAGTTCTTCAAACGGTTTTTCTTCAAAGATTCTCGGCACACAGCCTTAAACAGTTCATTCTTAGCATCGGCACACAGCCACCCTTCCCACATTTTATTTTTGAAGATCTACCCCTTGACTGTAATCCCCGAGCAATGCTCAGTACCGCGAGCACGGCTATTCGAATAGATTTGACACTCTGCAGAGGTTGTACACTTTACCCACAAGATACAGCCGCTCACCACACAGGTGATTGCCCATAACAAAGCCTTTCAGGAACCTCTACCTTAACCAATGAACCTCTCCGGTATCGCCTTCACTATCACTTCCCTCACACAGAGCCGAAGTATAGGACAGGACAACACCGTTGGATGGGCACCAAGCCGCAGCACAGGTACGCTCCCCCACACAGATACACCCCCGTGTACTGTCACCCTGAGGTATCAGAGGAAAGGTATCAGAACCCTAATCAACTAGGCCTGTCCCATATCAGACATGTGGTTGTACGGGTGACTCAGTTCAAAGACTTGCAAGGTGAGGTCCTTAGTTGACCAAGGCAAGACTTCCAACACTCAACAGTGGCACACATACTCACATCACTCATGAGCTCATTGCCACATAGGCCCACCTGGCACACAGCATCTTGCCACTTGCCCCAGTCTAAATCATTTCCCACCCGGTTGATTATTGTGCAACACATGCCAGTAATAACTCAATATCGGTACGGAACCACACAGGTCTTGTACTTCAATTTCATCATGTAGCATCATCACACTACTTTTCATAATACATTCAATATTTCATTAGTCAATAATGTAGTATTTCCGAAAGATCATTCATGATTCGTTGCAAGGCTAAGTATCTATTCACGGTCTAGCCTCCCGTGTTGGCATCATATTAATATCCAACAAATACGAATAACCTTAGGGTGGACAATGATTTAAAGGCATACAAATAGTAATTTCAAGGTGGTGATAACAATATGGGTGATTAGCTACATACCCCAAATCAATTTAAATACATTTAAATAGATTAGCATGCATAATTTCAAAGCATAAATTACATTTTAAAATCTGGGAACAAAATGATCAAAGCATCACTTGCCTTCAAAGAGTTGCTGGTCTTGATCCGAAGCTTGATCTGAAGTGATGAACTCTCCTTCAAAACTTTCCGGCAAATTTGCGTCTACGCGTAAAAATAACATATACAATAAATAACCAAACAAGTAGACTACATAACCTCAAAAATTAAATTAAAATTCACCATTAACAATAGCACAATTTTACAAATTTTTAGAAACTGGAATCACCTCAATCGGAGTTCAAATGCAAAAGTTATAGCCTTTTAAAGTTTGCAAATATATTAAAAAGAATAAACCGAATTAACATAAATATTTTTCCACTGAAAACACGATTTATTGCGTCAGCATGACGTTACCCGACACGCGGCGCACTCTGGTGCAGCTACGTCGCCTCGATCTATGGACTGGGTCCATGGACCGGCTCTGGTCCATGGTGGACTCGGTCCATGAAACAGTGCACCTGTCCCCACCTAATGACATCAGCACTGACGTCACTGCTGACGTTAGCCGACTGCTTCGAGATTCGTGTACGAACACGTGTCACTATCTCAGCCATCGCTCGACCAACGGCTAGCTCTCAGCCACGCGGTGCAATCGGGATCGTCAAAGATTCAACGGTCAGATCTACCGACACACGCCGCTATGCACCAAGATGCGCACGACACACGTCGCGCATCCAACCGCGCCCACGCATCCAACGGCCAGGTAGGCACCGACTCGGTGACGCCTCGAGCTCCACGCCTCCACGCGTCGTGCATCCGACGACGCACCCGAAATCGACGGCTGGATCCCGCGCACGCCCAGCGATGCCTCGGCTTACGCGAAGACACGCGGCGCAATCCCGACAGCCCGTTGAAATCAACTGCCGAGATGGGTCTGATCCCCGATCAAAACGCCCACGCGTCAGCATGCAATTTGGCGAGGGTACGGCGCCATCACCGCCGCATGTTCAACTCTGAACGGCGCGGATCCTTAGGGCAACCCGGATCTAATCTCTACCGTTTATATCTAATCCAACGGCGCAGGTTACTGGAGCGGTTTACTGTGCATAAGGAAACGTGGCACAATATCAAGCGTCCACCGCAGATCTAATGGCTAAGAACGACTAAAAAACCTAATATCCAGATCTAATCTACACCGCATAACACAGATCTAACGGCTACGATCTATTCCAAACGTAAACAGAGAAGGGGCTACGTGGACTCACCTACGCGGTGCAATGAAGATCGAACGGTCGGCGGGGTTCGACGAGGTTGACGGCAGCGAAGAAGGAGAGGCTGCCGGAGATGAGGAAGATGAGGACGTCGACGGCGTTGCAGAGCGTTCCCGGCATGAAGAAGTGGCGCGTTCGACGCGTCTCGGCGAGATCGGTACTCCAGTGACCTCGGCAGCGGCAGAGGTGAACTGGCGACGGCGGAACGATGCAAGGACGCCGGCGGAGTGAGAGAACAACTACGGCGAGCTCGCACGGGCACTAGAGAAGGTCTCAGCGTGCGTGCAAGGAGTCTAAAAGGAGTGGCGAGAAGAGCTCTACACGGCGCAGCAACCGACACTTTAAAAGGAGCCTCGACGTGCGTGCAAACACCGGCGAAACGAGCAGAAACGCTCGGCGGTGTTAACTCTGGCGATTACGCCCGGTCGAACTGATGTGGCTCCATCTTGACCGTCCAAGCAGCGGCGATCCGATGGCACACGTACGCGGGCGACGCGGCGCAACGGAGACCGTTGGATCTCGATCCGACGGTGCGGACGCACGGTGGCTAGGGTTTCTGATGCGCTGGGCCGGGCTGAGCATAGTGTTGGGCCGGGCCAACACTATTCACCCGATTTTTAAAACATTTCTGATTAAAAATAAATCAGATAAATAAACAAAGTCAAAATAAATAGCAAAAATACCCGAAAAAATCCAGAACAATTCTAGAAAATACTTTGAGATATTTGGAACTCAAATAAAATATTTTCAATAAAACTTTACATAAACTTTTCCATTATTTAATTGATTTCAAGAAAGGCCATATTTGAATAAATCCAAATAAATTCCCAAAAATTCTCAAAAATAAAAAATACTACAAATTTTAAATTAGAGCAAATTTCAAGGTGTTACACTATATAGATAAGTTCAAGCTCGTTGCCATTGATATTAAATATTGGAATGTTATTCCACTCGTTATAGAATCGATGCCGGACCTTTGCGTAAACTCTTGTGCCACAAGACTTACTTTATATCTCACCACCTAGTTATTATCATTTCTGATAAAAACCCACTTTGATCCTACAGAGAAGACATTAAGAGGTGTTTGGTTAACAGGACCGAATACTTTTCTTTTCTTAGGCGAGCATGGTTCTGCCTCAATTTCTTCATTCCATTTGACCCAATCGGAGCGCTTCTAGACTATACCATGGATTTTGGTTTTGGATCTAGGTCAATAGTTTTAGTAATTTTTTAGGCAAAATATACGTCGACTATTGTAGTCTTTCTTTTATACTGAAAGATCGAAAAGGCGACTAGAGGGGGGTGAATAGGAGCCAAATAAAATTTTCGAATAAATTCTCCCCATAGAATTCAATCCACCAAAAGACCAGAAAGAAAGAACTGAACCATCGATCAGGCAAATTCATGAACAGAGGCTCCGACCAGTTAAGGTCGGATGAGCGATAAAAGCGCGACCGGTCGGGTAGCTGCGGTCGGATGAAGCGATCGCGAATCGGCGGCGTCGATCTTGGTCGGATGAACGATACTCCGACCGGAAGTGGTCGGATGAGCGATACTCCCGACCGAAGTGGCGGATGAAGCGATGCTCGGGTGAGCGATATCCGACCGGACGAGCAAGACGCCCGACCGCCGAGGTCGGATGAGCGATACTCGGGTGAATAGTGCTTAGATGAACAGTACCTCCCGACCGATGAACAGTACGTCCGAACTACAGGGGTCGGATGAGCGATACCGGTCGGATGAGCGATAAAATCAAGCACGATCTTAAAACTAGGCACGTAAATTGGTTTCTTCCAAAACTGAATAGAAGAGGTTGTAGATTGCCTAGATGATTGGGATATGATCTATAGAAGATTCATCCAAAGCAATCTTTCATCCTTGGCAATAAGAACCAGAAGCCAATCAAGACTAACGAACTGCAAGTCACACGTTTACGCACTTTAAGAACACAGATTTACAACTTGCAACAAGAACGCAAGGATTGCCTAAATGATTGAAAGCACCGAATCCAGAGAAGAGTTCATCAATCATGAATTTCAAAAAAGGACTCAAAAGCATGTAGAAGGAGATGAGGCAAATCCAAATTACGTAAAGTAAATTGCAAGTAAGTAAATGCGGAATTTAGATAACAGAATTTAAGTGCGTAATGTAAATACGTAAGAGAAATGAAACAAGAATATAAGTGAAGAACATTTCATTTCTGGAAGGGAGGTTTAAAAAGCCTCACAACAAAGTGGGCAAAACTCAAACGAGCAGCAAAAACCTCAGAACCTTCAAAGAGGGGAGGCTGCCCCTACCCTTCTATTTATAGTGACTTGGGATCAATTCCCACCTTTGGATGTCCTGCTTCAATCCTAAGCTAACATCCAAGAGCCAGGATTTGATCATTACACTGTCACTCTAACAACTCTCAACTACTCACGTAGACTTTCCTCACCTGCTCACCCCCAAGGAGACACCCCTCTCCCTGTCTATTCATAGCAGGCTTGGAACACCTACCACCCTTGGATGAGCCTCTAAACCCTAGAGCACTCCATCAAGGGCTGAGATTTTACCCACTCACAAAGCTATGCATGGGCTCACCCGAAACCCAACAACACAACGGGTTTTGCACGCTTTTCAACTCACACTAACTTGACCCGCTACTCTATCTTCCTGACCGCGATCCAACGGTCCTCCTAGATCAGAGCAGCTCCAAGTTAGCATCTCATCCATTCCTTTGTCTTCTCGGCTTGCAGCTACTCCCTGGCCTCAGTCATCTTTGGCGACACCTTGATCATCTGGACCTCAGCTCTCCCAGCCTAGTCCTGATCCCCTTCGCCTCACCATGACCTAGCTCCAAAGTCCTGCAACCATCATAGACAAGGAAACCACATCACATAGCAATGTCCAACAACACATATCCATCTCAACAAACAGATATACACTACGCTGACCAGCATAACCCCGACCACTGGTCTCCATCCCGACCAACCAAGGTCTGACCACTGGTCTCCATCCCGACCAACAATGGTCTGACCACTGGTCTCCATCCCGACCACTCAAGGTCTGACCACTGGTCTCCATCCCGACCACTCAAGGTCTGACCACTGGTCTCCATCCCGACCAACAATGGTCTGACCACTGGTCTCCATCCCGACCACTCGAGGTCTGACCACTGGTCTCCGACCAGCGAGAGACCTAACCACTCGGGGTCAGACGACTGGTCTCCGACCAGCCACAGCCCAGACCTCTCTGGTCGGACAACTGGTCTCCGACCAACGAAAGACCTGACCACTCAGGTCGGACGGACCGGTCTCCGACCAGCCAAAGCCTGCACCTCTCGGGTCGGACGACCCGACCACTGGGTCGGACGATCGGTTTGCAACACACCAAAGCCCGACCACTCGGGTCGGACGACCCGACCACTCGGGGTCGGACGGTGGTCTCCAACCAGCCAAAGCCCGACCACTCGGTCGGACGACCCGACCACTCGGGTCGGACGACCGGTCTCCAACCACCAAAGCCCGACCACTCGGGTCGGACGACCCGACCACTCGAGGTCGGACGGTGGTCCGCAACACACCAAAGCCCGACCACTCGGGTCGGACGACCCGACCACTCGGAGTCGGACGACTGGTCTGCAACCAGTAACTCAAATTGCTCTAGCTCGAAAAACAATCCAAATCAAACTCAAACTTGAGCACACCTTGCTCAAATAAAGTCAAATACTCATCACAAACATGGATGGACCTCCACATGGTCCTTCAATCTCCCCCTTGATGAGTATATTGACAAACCACACAAAAGGCATAAATTTGAGTTTGAATGAGAGAAGAAGAAAGCAATTTGATTGCAAAGCCAAACTTTGTCCAGAGAGAAAGATATAAAATTATGACCAAGTTGGCAGAAAGAATTTAGAGCAAGACCATGAAAAGAGCAAGTTTTCAACAAAAGCTCTAAAAACCAATCATAAGTGTCAAATGTGATTATGATCCATAAGAGATAGCAAAGAAGCTTTCACATTTCTATCTCCTCCTTTTCTACATTTTAAATGATGCCTTTTTCTACATTTTCTCCCCCTTTTGGCAATATAGACATCAAAATAGAATTTTCTCACTCTTTTATGTATGCATGAAATGCAACCTAAGGAGCTTTGAAGATTATCCAAATGATCATAATGACAAGATATGACACCAAGCTTATTAATCTCAGATTTTGACCAAACTAAGACATGTCCAAGTGCAAATAACAAATTTTGCTCATAAGCGAAGTTTTGAAAATGTATCATTTTAGCAAGATTTGACAAGTGCAAAACTTAGCAAAGTTTCAAAACTAGAAGCAAAACCACTCAGGGATCAAATGGAAAACCTAGAGTTCAACCTACTCAACACTTTGGGGAAATTTGAAGTGCATATTAGGTCCTTCGAGCCCATTTTTCAATTTATGCAAATTTTCTTTAAGACTTCGAAAAACATAGCGGGGTGCAAATGTTTGACATTATTTGCATTCTTTACCCACTTATGTGTTTGATATTTGCATTTTTTTGTTGATTGACTCAAGCCATTTTCGATCATCTCAAGAGTAACTCTTAAGAGAATGATCTTGGTCATACACGATATATTCCAAGTTCATCCCAAGTGCAATGGGAGGCAGTCTTGAGAATATATAGTGTTGAGTTCAATTTTGCACAAAAGAGAGTCAAATTTTTCTTAATTTAGCACATATGAGCAATTCTGAAGGACTCAAATATGGATCAAACAAATTTCACCCAAGTTGCTATAGGGACTCTAGAGAATTCCAAAATTTCACAATTCATGGTAAAAGCTCTTAGAGAAGAAACTTAGTAAGTAAAAGTAACATGTTTCATCAAGTTTTCATTTAAAGCTTTTAAGTTTTTCAGATTTCAATGAACATTAGCTTGATAAAAGAACTTGGACATATCTAAGCTAGTGATTTTCTTCGAAAGATATAGCATGATGTATTTCACGAAGATTGAGTCAAATGCATAATAGACAAAACTCATAAAACGAAAAATACAGTCTAAATGCAATGTATGAACAGATTCCCAAACTCCCCCTCAACAATTGAATCAATTTTAAGCTCAGAACTGGTTAAAATTGGGTTATTATCAAGATTAGGCAAAAGAAAACCGAATGAACTCAATAATAACGAGAAAAAGCAGAATGAGGAGAAGAGATCGAGAAAGCGCAACACCTTTGGATGGCTATTGAGCATAGATAAGATAGAAGAGATTCACTATGGCTCGGACTCGCTCTTATCTTCCCAGAGATTGACATAGGAAGGCGACTCTAGATCTCAACTAAGGAGTGCACATGGACCTGTCTACCCAGAGGCCACAAAACCTACTAGGCTTATAAGGCGTGAGGAACTCAACCTAGAGAGAAGAGAGAACACTAATCACGCATGATAGCAACCTAAAGCACAAGATAAGAGGTCCATGCGAGGCATGCGAGAAGTCTAAGTGAGTGAACTCAACTCAAGAAAACAAGCCCAAAGTCACCCGAAGAAGAAAGGAAAATCTGGAAGAGAATATATAGTACATAATATACAAACCAGCTCCCCTCAAGATAAGCTATATGAGCTCATAAACCCAAGCTCAAATCCCCGAACACACTCTAAAACTCTCTCCTCACAAGAGATAGGTAGAAAGCTAGAGGAAAAGAGATAAGATCGAAAACCACATGGTCTCTAAGGAGCAAGGCGGCTCAAGGTAAAAGCAACCTAATTATGCTAGAAGTCCAACCAAAAGACTCTAGACAAAAAGGACACAAGCTCTACCTACAAAAGAACCACAACCTCCTAAGAGATCCATCATTATCATCAACATTTTCAGAGGTACTTACCTACTGCAGTGTAGAACAAGTAGTGGCAAAGGACCTGAAGTGGATCCTAAAAGCAGAGGAAGAGATATTCCTAGGATGATGGTCTCCTCACCAGAAAGCCTACACACATGCATCTAACAAATCTATGCTTTCGAAACTGGGGTTAGGCAGATCCAGTTTCCTAGGCACGAATGGACAAGATACATAAAAAGTGTGGCAAAAGATCATCTAGAGCATGAACATGATGCAAAAGGTAATGTAAGATCATGTTCACAACCAAGCTAAAGATAGCATCAAGATCCATATATCCATAGACAACAGTGAAAACATATCCACATGATAAACAACAGCAAGGTGCATCATAGCATCATCTTGTCAAGAAGAAGCTAAGCAAGCTGCATCACATCAACTAAATGCTAGTAGGGATCATGTGCAAGCCTAGAAATACATGGATCAAGATACTACCCTAAACATGGCAATGAGCATGTAAATGAGGAAATACCATAATGAAGCACAACAACATGCTACTAGATATAACATGAGCAAGATAAATAAAGACAACCAAAGAGGATCATGCATAAAACAAACCAATTAGCAACATCAAGATCCATTTATCCATAGTCTCAATAACAATATTTACATCTTTGCGAAAAGGCCCGTCAAAAGAAGACCAAACAAAAGGTCATGAGGACACAGGCAGCATGAAGGTAAATGGTGACCATGGACACAAAGATGAGAAGCTACTTATGGCAACACTCTATGCATGATGATGAATACATGCCATGAATGAAGAACACAAGCTCATGCAAAATAGGTATGAAGCATATAAGCATGAAGGACAATAAAAGGTGATCATGAACAATATAAGTCATACTGTGGCAGCTAGATCATATAACCCTAATCTCATGAAAGGCACTCACATGTAGCACAAAGTCTGACAAACAAAGTCTAAACAAGGCTAATCATGGATGTAATAGAAAATCAGGGTCATATAACCTAGATACTACTCATGACAAAATAAAGTAAATGATATATAGCACGTGCCCATAGTTAATACAAATGCTCATACCAAATGAACAATATCATGGACAAGATAAAAACAAGAAAATCACATGCTGGGAAAGAGCTCATGAATTTAGGATATAATACATGAAGCACAAAGATGGTTGGGGAAAACATGCTATGGCACAAAACAAGACAGACAAAAATTAACAAGACCTAGCAAAGTACATATAATACACATGGGAACAAGAGCAATCACAACATGTCATGGAAATGATGATCACAAATATAACCGATATGAGGGTATGAGATAGCTCACCATGGAAGTGAAAGACCCCAATGCTGTTATCATGAAGCTCAACACTTGTGGAGCGAAACACGAGGCAAACAAAGTTGAAAGTACATGCAGGTTAGCATGATGCTCATGATGGTCATGCAGGAAGATCCAATCCTCTAGAGACAAGCCGCAAAGGCCAACTCGGAATTCACATCGAGTGCCAACATTGAAAAGCGACAAAACGATCCTAGATGAGATTAGTAAGGATCAACATGACCAACATACTTACCTGCAACTCTTGCCGTGAGTGGGTACCTCGAGGAAAAACGAGGTCCACTACTTATGCACAGCGAAGATGATGCCTCGGACAACTCATGGACTAAGAATCGAACTAAGAAAGGACAAGTTCACAAGATGACCCAAATCCACTCCACTAGGCAGTGATCATATCCTCAAGCTAGCCTCAAGCGACTCATGCCATGAAAAAGGCAAAAGGCACTTAAAAGCATTATTGCATAGACATGACACAAGGAATTGACACAAGAGGGAAATATGACTCGATCTTGGGATAGAGAGAAGATCTGGGAACCCAATACTGAGCCACACGACGCCTCAGTTACGATCCACAGAAGAAGATCGGACTTGAGTGTCTCTCGACGCTCAACTCTCACACGATCGAGAGCAACTCGGTAGATAATCTAGGAGTCAAAGCGGGTTGGCACGCCGTGGTGCAAAAGCCGCACCATCCCAAGAAGGTGCTGGATCTCCTAGGAATACACCTCACGCCACGATATCTACCTCGATGGGAAAAGCGAGGAATATCAAGAGGACGGCGGAAAGGCCCGACTACGAACAGCTCGGGACTAAAACTCGAAGAACTAGCATGAAAACCAAGTCTGGGACGCCCAAAACAGCGACTCTCTAACCTGTCTAGAAGCAGTGTGTGCCTTAGGAGCACTCAAAGTCTGGGGATGACCCTGAATACCCCTAAGAGCAGCAACACGCTCACGCCGAGTGATCTTGGCGTGCTTGAAGCAGAAATCTACTAGGTGACCATCCTTCTTACAGAAGGTGCATGTGTACTTCGCCTTGCTAGAGACAGAAGCAACAGGAGTAACACCCTTCTGGTCAGAAGTCCTATGGACAACCCCAGCAGACCTAAACACGGTGGTGCTCACTCTGGGAGCTACTACAATCTCACCACTCTTGGAGCCGCGCACAATGGTGGGAGGATGCGCCCGAGCGTGCTCCAAGGGATCAAATCCTAGACCTTGATTGAATCTGCTAATTTTGGAATGGTCTAGAATAAGATTGAGCTTCTTCTTGCCTCCAACAAACTTCTCGAGAGTGCTCATAAGATACTGGCAATCTCGGAAGAGAGAAGCACAAGAAGAACAGGGGGAAGGAGAGAAAGAAGAAGAACCAGAAAGAGAAGATCTCTCAGCACGTGCTTTTTGTTCCCTTAGCACGGCTGCCTCAATCTTGAGGGACTCACAAGAAACGCAAGAAGCATCTCTAAACCTATTGGCTTGGTCTTCTAATTTCTTTCTAAGCTCGACATGGATTTTATCCAAGTCATCCTTAACCCCAACACACAAAGAGCAACCAGTTTTGACTTATCTAGTAAGTCCTTAGCAAGTTGATCACACTTGACATTCAAAGCATCATTGTCAAGTTTTAGTTGCCTCTGACCCTCACATGAGCCGATTGGGTCCTTAGAAGCATGCAATTCAAGTTCATCATTTCTAGCGAAAGCTTCTTAAGGTGTGATCTCATGGCATCAATTTCAGCAAGCAATTTAGGGCAATTAGCACAAGAAGGAGTAGAGTGAGCATGAAGAAAACTAGCCTCAACAGAATATCATCAATAGAACTAGTGCTAGCATTCTTCCTCCTAAGACCATCAAGTTCAAGCAAGCACACTATCATGTATGGTCCTTAGGTTCTCCAACTCCACAAGAACGGCATCACAGATAACACGGTCATCGGTGACTCGGGAGGGAAAAGATCTAAGCGAAGCTAACTCCGAGTCAAGGTACCTACTTCCTTTTCTAACTCGAACACCTCGACCTAGCCTTAGCATGAAACTTGCCTAATTTACTGAAGCGACATTTAATTCGTCGTAGGTGGGTACCTCGTCCGAGAGTTGTCTGATACTCGGAGTGGCTTGCTTCAATGGCGCCGCCATGAAGCACATCTTGGAGAAGTCGTCGCCGCTCTTCTTCACTTGCGGTTCATCCTCGCTTCGTCGCTCCACGTCTCCGAGTCGGAGAGCTCGATATCATCTAGCGGCGAGGACCCGATGAAAGAGCTTCTTGTTTTTGGCAAAGTTGTGGTACTTCTTCTTCGCCGGCTCACGAGCTGGGGCCTTCTTGTTGCGGTTCTTATCGGTGTAGTCGTTCTTGTCCGAACCGCTTTGTTCGTTTCTGCCCTTCTCCAGCTTGGGACAGTTTGCTCGAATGTGGTTGAGGCCACCACACTCGAAACAGGTGATCATCCCACCTCTCTTCCTCTCTCTCAATCTTTTGTATGCATATGAAAATTTGCGAGCAAGAAGAGCAAGCTCATTTTCTGGAAAATTTTCCAGTTGGTCATCGCTTAGCTCGCAAATGGCGGAGAGAGAGAAACCAACAGAAGAATCAGAAAGAGAGGATCCAATGGGATCGGTG
Source organism: Otatea glauca (assembly GCA_036346275.1). Taxonomy (NCBI): domain Eukaryota; kingdom Viridiplantae; phylum Streptophyta; class Magnoliopsida; order Poales; family Poaceae; genus Otatea; species Otatea glauca. The sequence goes on along the minus strand of CM070718.1, from coordinate 55,334,352 downwards.
ACCAAAGCCATCGACTGAGACTTCGTCTTCCGTGAGACGACGTCGATCTCATGAGTCTTGAGGCGGGAATAAAGCCCGTCAAGAGTCAAGGTCGACAGGTCGGTGGTGTCCTTGATGGTGGTCACTTTCATTTCCCAAACACGAAGATCGAGTGCGGTCAAGAAATGTCGAGCATTATCCGAGTCAGGGTATATGCAACCGACTGCTCGGAGGTCGCTCAGAATCTTTGTAAACCGACCAAAGCACTCGCCACGACTCTCACCGAGCGTCTTTGTTCAAACTTGTTGAACTCACGCTTGAATTGGTCTGTCGAACCGTCTTGATTTGGGTAGTGCCCTCATGGTAAGCATCGAGGTCACCCAAATCTCATGAGCGTAACGAAGGTGAGAAATCTGTCATACTCATCTGCGGCTAAGACCTGTATGAGGATGTTCCTTGCCTTAGCATTCGCCTCAACGTCGACCATATTGCCGGCCGTGGCGTTCTCATCGCCAGGAACCTCATACGGAGCTTCACCTTCGCCATATCGAAGCCACAGGCGAGTGATGTACGACTCCATCCGAGATTTCCAAAAGGAAAATCGACTCAGAGAAAATAGGAGGCTTGGTGGAATACTTGTCCATCGCCATGGCTCTTGAGACCGGTCAAGATCTAGAAAGAGCAGAACCGGCTCTGATACCAATTGAAAGATCGAAAAGGCGACTAGAGGGGGGTGAATAGGAGTCAAATAAAATTTTCGAATAAATTCTCCCCCTAGAATTCAATCCACCAAAAGACCAGAAAGAAAGAACTGAACCATCGATCAGGCAAATTCATGAACAGAGGCTCCGACCAGTTAAGGTCGGATGAACAGTAAAAACTGCACTGGTCGGGTAGCTCTGGTCGGATGAGCGAGATCGCTGAATCGGCCGTCGATCTTGGTCGGATGAACGATACTCCCGGCCGAAGTGGTCGGATGAACAGTACTCCCGACCGAAGTGGTCGGATGAACAGTACTCGGGTGAGCAGTATCCCGACCGGACGAACAGTACGCCCGACCTGCGGAGGTCGGATGAACAGTACTCGGGTGAATAGTGCTTAGATGAACAGTACCTCCCGACCGATGAACAGTACGTCCGACCTACAGAGGTCGGATGAACAGTAAAATCAGCACGATCTTAAAAACAGAAATCGATGTAACTTTTGATCGGCTGATCCAAAAACAGTGAAACTTGGTGTGCACCTCCCTAAGGATGTCAGGAACCTATTTCAGTCATCAATCGAAGGAATTGATACCAAGGTTCCGTCCCTTTTCAGTTTAACAAATGCAACACCCAAAACAGAGTCACGAACACAGACTTCACCCCTAACTTGCTGGTGGGAGTTGATGGTCAGAATATCCTTGGATAACTCTCCACAAATCACAGCAAGTAAGTACACGAAGAAACAACCCTTCAAACAGATAGAAACACTATCTGAAAACTAGGCACAGAAATTGATTTCTTCCAAAACTGAATAGAAGAGGTTGTAGATTGCCTAGATGATTGGGATATGATCTATAGAAGATTCATCCAGCAATCTTTCATCCTTGGCAATAAGAACCAGAAGCCAATCAAGACTAACGAACTGCAAGTCACACGTTTACGCACTTTAAGAACACAGATTTACAACTTGCAACAAGAACGCAAGGATTGCCTAAATGATTGAAAGCACCGAATCCAGAGAAGAGTTCATCAATCATGAATTTCAAAGAAGGACTCAAAAGCATGTAGAAGGAGATGAGGCAAATCCAAATTACGTAAAGTGCAAGTAAGTAAATGCGGAATTTAGATAACAGAATTTAAGTGCGTAATGTAAATACGTAAGAGAAATGAAACAAGAATATAAGTGAAGAACATTTCATTTCTGGAAGGGAGGTTTACAAAGCCTCACAACAAAGTGGGCAAAACTCAAACGAGCAGCAAAAACCTCAGAACCTTCAAAGAGGGGAGGCTGCCCCTACCCTTCTATTTATAGTGACTTGGGATCAATTCCCACCTTTGGATGTCCTGCTTCAATCCTAAGCTAACATCCAAGAGCCAGGATTTGATCATTACACTGTCACTCTCAACAACTCTCAACTACTCACGTAGACTTTCCTCACCTGCTCACCCCCAAGGAGACACCCCTCTCCCTGTCTATTCATAGCAGGCTTGGAACACCTACCACCCTTGGATGAGCCTCTAAACCCTAGAGCACTCCATCAAGGGCTGAGATTTTACCCACTCACAAAGCTATGCATGGGCTCACCCGAAACCCAACAACACAACGGGTTTTGCACGCTTTTCAACTCACACTAACTTGACCCGCTTCTCTATCTTCCGACCGCGATCCAACGGTCCTCCTAGATCGAGCAGCTCCAAGTTAGCATCTCATCCATTCCTTTGTCTTCTCGGCTTGCGGCTACTCCGGCCTCGGTCATCTTTGGCGACACCTTGATCATCGGACCTCGGCTCTCGGCCTAGTCACGATCCCCTTCCTCACCATGACCTAGCTCCAAAGTCCCGCAACCATCATAGACAAGGAAACCACATCACATAGCAATGTCCAACAACACATATCCATCTCAACAAACAGATATACACTACGCTGACCAGCATAACCCCGACCACACGTGGTATGACCACTGGTCTCCATCCCGACCAACCAAGGTCTGACCACTGGTCTCCATCCCGACCAACAATGGTCTGACCACTGGTCTCCATCCCGACCAACAATGGTCTGACCACTGGTCTCCATCCCGACCACTCAAGGTCTGACCACTGGTCTCCATCCCGACCACTCAAGGTCTGACCACTGGTCTCCATCCCGACCAACAATGGTCTGACCACTGGTCTCCATCCCGACCACTCGAGGTCTGACCACTGGTCTCCGACCAGCGAGAGACCTAACCACTCGGGGTCAGACGACTGGTCTCCGACCAGCCACAGCCCAGACCTCTCAGGTCGGACAACTGGTCTCCGACCAACCAAAGACCTGACCACTCAGGGTCAGACGACTGGTCTCCGACCAGCCAAAGCCCAGACCTCTCAGGTCGGACGACCCACCACTCGGGTCGGACGACGGTGGTTGCAACACAGCCAAAGCCCGACCACTCGGTCGGACGACCCGACCACTCGGGGTCGGACGACTGGTCTCCAACCAGCCAAAGCCCCGACCACTCAGGTCGGACGACCCGACCACTCGGAGTCGGACGACTGGTCTCCAACCAGCCAAAGCCCCGACCACTCAGGTCGGACGACCCGACCACTCGAGGTCGGACGACCGGTGATCGCAACACATGCCAAAGCCCGACCACTCGGTCGGACGACCCGACCACTCGGAGTCGGACGACTGGTCTCCAACCAATAACTCAAATTGCTCTAGCTCGAAAAACAATCCAAATCAAACTCAAACTTGAGCACACCTTGCTCAAATAAAGTCAAATACTCATCACAAACATGGATGGACCTCCACATGGTCCTTCATATACATCTCTCCTGAATCCACATAATTCATGGAAATCTCTTCATTAATTTCTTCCAGCTCTTCATAATTTTCTACAATGATGGAGTCTGAACGTTTCGACATTCCAGCACATCGAGCCATATATAGATTCCTTGTCATAAGCTCCAGGTATTTAATAATTAAAGGAGATTCATAACCTACATAGATTTCAAACTTCTAGTGAAGGCCCATGGTTGTACGCATTTGTGGTGAGATTGACACGTAAGCAACATAGCCAAATTTTCACAGATGGGAAATACTTGGTTCTTTCCCACGCACTATCTGCAAAAGGGGAAATTAATGGTATGCAGCTGATCTGAGTTGATTTAATACAGCAGCGTGCAACACTGAGTTGAACTAATAACTCTGCAAGACCATTTTGTGTGTGGACATGAGGTAGTGAATGCTCTACATTAAAGCCCAAAGCCATGCAATAATCATCATATGTCTTTGAGGTAAACTCACCAGCATTGTCCATTCAAATAGACTTAATCCTTTCTTCTGTAAAGGAAGCTCTTAATTTAATAATTTAGGCAATTAATTTAGTAAAAGCATGGTTTCGAGTAGATAAGAGATATACATCGGACTATCTAATAGAGAAATCTATCAATACCATGAAGTATCTGAAGGGACATGATAGGGGGCTAGATTGGTCTGCAAATATCATCTTGAATTCTCTCCAAGAAATTTGGTGATTCTTCCCTAACTCCTATATAAAAGGGTCTAATTATAAGTTACCCATTAACACTAGTAGGGCATAAGAAGTCTTCAGGTCTAGGGAAGTCTATAGTTTTTATGTTATAGCCAGCAGAATTATTGATGGTTCTTCACATAATATTCAACATAGGATCACCTAGTAGATCATGCCATATCTTAAATATTTTAGGTTTTTAAGTATAGTTTTCATCGCAACATAAACTTCAGATTTTATATAAGTATAGTATAATCCTGAGGAGAAGGAAGCTTTTCAACCACATGTTTATTGCTCTCATTGAGCTTAATCTTGAGTAGGTACTATGTACCATCCTCATTTTCTATCTCCATATGAAAGATATTCTAATGGATGTCTTTGAAAACTTAATAGAGTACAACTAGACTCAAGGTATAATGGAGCATACTTTATTATTATACGAGTACCCATAGGGAGAAATATGATGGCTCTTCCAATGCCAACAATGAGGGCATCTCTATCGGCGATGGTCATAATGTTTCCAGTTTTTTTATTCAAAGTCTGGAAATATTTACTTTCTCATTAAGAATTGAATTTGTGGTGCCACTATCTACTAGATAGATTTTCTCCTGTACCATTGGATTATACGTTGCTCTATATTAAAGAAATAATTTAACAATCAAACAATTTTTGCGTCTAGAACATATTGTAAAACATAGAATAAGCAAACCACAATAAATTAATCAAATACACTGAGAAAATAACAATTTATTTAACATTAAATGATAATTGCTCAAAAGGAGTGTAGACTGAAGGACCGAAATGGCGAACAGAGGGGGGGTGAATGGTCGCAAATAAAAATTCCCCCAAAATACTCCAACAAAAACCTCGACAAGATCGCTCAAAAGGAATTGTGAAAAACCCGAAAAACTAGACAACTATGTGTACCCCAAGCTTGCATGGATAAGTACCATAAAATATGTGGGGATTTTTGAGTCACAATCCTGGTTGTCTAGTGTCCAAGATAAAGAGGAATCAATTCAAACTCTTGCTTTTAGAAAGGACATCAATTCAAATCACAAAAGTCACTTTCAGAAAAGCAAAAGCAGAATTCCCAGAACTTGTCCTCAATTTGCACAGGAGGTTGGTGGGTTTCTGTAGATCACAAAATTTTGAGACTTTTCTCCTGTGAGCATCAGAGTCTTGAAGAACTCCACCAAATTTCTCCTCAAAAGCCTTACAGAAAAACACGAAAAATCGAAGAACACAGTCTGGTCAAGAACTTCGAGCAGAACATTTGGGGCTCGGTTTTCACCTCATGGCGCCCAAACGGTACAACAAGTGAACTCCAAAATTTTTCTGCAAGCGGATATCAGAGTTCCGCACCTCCTCCAACAAGAATCACTCAAAAAGGATTTTTCTAGATTTTTACAAAATCATACACTGACTGCTGCGCGAAGAACAAGTTCAGAACAAAGTTGGAACTTGAAAGAAAAGATGTTCTCTACTCAATCCAAGAGTGCAAAAGAGATGTAAAACCATATGAACATACTCAAAACATCCAAGAACAGCAGCATTTAGAAGGAGGAGGCAAATCCAAATTACTTGAAAGTAAATTGCGGGAATGTAATTATGGAAAGTAAATGCTGAATTTAAATTGCGTAAAGTAAAGACATAATGTAAATCATAAAATAAATTCAGAGTTGGATGAATAAAACTTTCATTTCTGGAAGGAGGTTACAAAGCCTCACATTCATGTGGGCAAAGCTCAAATGAGCATCAAAACCTCAACACCTTCAAGGGAAGGAGGCTACCCCTCCACCCCTATTTATACTACTCTTGGGCCACCTACCACCCTTGGATGAGTCCCTCAACCCTAGAGCACTCATCTAAGGGCTAGGATTAACCCACACACACAGCCATGCAAGGGCTAACCCAAAACCCACACACATACCGGGTTTTCTTGCACGGTTTTCAAAGCATACTACCTAGACCCGCTAACCTATCAACTAGACCTCAATCCGACGGCCCTCATTGATCCACGCGGCATCTAGCTAGCATCAACTCCTTTCCTTGTCTTCTTGACTTGCCCGGACTTCGTCTTCGATCATCTTCCGGCGATCTCCCAACCGTCTGGACCTCGGCGCCTCGCCTAGTCCCGGTCATCCTTCGCCTCACCATGACCTAGCACCGTCGTCCTGCAACCATCAAAGACAAGGAAACTCCTCACATAGCAATGCCCACAAAGATGTGCAATAAACCATCCAACTCATCACTACCGCGTCCATACGACCCGCATCGCCACTCTGGCAGAGACAACTCAAATTGCTTCATTTTGAAAATCAATCCAAATAAAACTCAAACTTGAGCACACCTTGCTCAAATAAAGTCAAATACTCATCACAAACATTGATGGACCTCCACATGGTCCTTCAATCTCCCCCTTGATGAGTATATTGACAAACCACACAAAAGGCATAAATTTGAGTTTGAAGAAAATGAAGAAGAAAGCAATTTTTAGTTGCAAAGTCAAACTTGGTCCAAAGATAGAAATTAGAACCATGACCAAGTTGACGAAGAGGAATTCAGATTTTAGAGTTAAATTTAAGAAAGAGCAAGTTTTCAACAAAACTCTAAAATCCAACTAAACATGTCAAATGTGATTATGAGATTATGATCCAACGAAGTAGTAGCATAGTTTTACAAAGATCATAATAACCAAATAAGCATTCACATTTTTATCATTTTAGTGATGCCTTTTCTACGTTTTCTCCCCTTTTGGCAATATAGGCATCAATTTTTTTATGTATGCATGAAATGCAATCGAAAGAGCTTTGAAGATTATCCAATTGATCAAAATGGAAGGATATTACACCAAGCTTGTCAATTTCAGAAGATGACTAAACTAAGACATGTCCAAGTGCAAATCGAGCTTAGTTTTGAATATTTCATTTTAGCAAGATTTGACAAGTGCAACACTTAGCTTTAGTTTCAAAAATAGAAGAATAGCCACTCTAAGGATCAAAAGGAAAACCTAGAGTTCAACCTACTCAACACGTTGGGGAATCTAGAAGAGCATACAAGGTCCTTGGGCTCATTTATCACTTAATGCAAATTTTGATTTATCATCATACAAGACATAGCGGGTGCAAATATTTGACATTATTTGCATTCTTTACCCACATATGTCTTTGTTTTTAATTTATTTGCATTTTCTTTTGACAACCAATTGACTCAAGCCGTATCGACCATCTCAAGATGAGCTCTTAAGAGGATGGTCTAGGTCAAACACGATGTATTCCAAGTTCATCCCAAGTGCAATGGGAAGCGGTCTTGTGAATACAAGGTGTTGAGTCGTATGTGCACAAGAAGAGTCAATTTTGTTTAATTTTCATTTTTAGCACAACGATTCATGAGCAATTGAAGGACTCTGCATGGATCAAACTAGTTTCACCCAAGTTGCTATAGGGACTCTAGAGAACTCCTAAATTTCTCAAATTATGGCACAAACCTCTAGAGAAGAAACCTAGCAAGTAAAAGCAACAAGTTTCATCAAGTTTTTCATTTAAGGCTTATTTCATTTTTAAGCTTAGCAAGTTAAATGAACTTGGACATACCTAAGCTAGTGATTTTCTTCAAATGATGTAGCATGGTGTATAGCATGAAGAAGAAATCAATTGCATAATAGACAAAGCTCATAAAGCAGAAAATGCAGTCTAAATGCAATGCATGAACAGATTCCCAAACTCTCCTCAACAAATGAATCAATTTTAAGCTCAAATCTGGTTAAAGTTGAGTTATTATCAAGATTAGGCATAAAGAAAACCGAATGAACTCAATAATAACGAGAAAAACAGAATGAGGAGAAGAAGTCGAGAAGCGCAAAACTGGATGGCTATAGAGCATAGAAAAGATAGAAGAGACTCACTACGGCTCGGACTCGCTCTTATCTTCCCAGTGGTGACATAGGGAAGTGACTCTAGATCCCAACTAAGGAGTGCACATGGACCTGTCTACCGGAGGCCCAATACCGCTAGACTTATAAGGCGTGAGGGAACTCAACCTAGAGAGAAGAGAGAACGACTAATCACGCATGATAGCAACCTAAAGCACAAGATAAGAGGTCAATGCAAGGCATGCCGAAGTCTAAGTGAGTGAACTCAACTCAAGAAAACAAGCCCAAAGTCACCCGGAAGAAACACAAAGAAAAGAAAAGTGGAAGAAAACATATAATACATAATATACAAACCGGCTCCCCTCACGAAAGGCCGTAAGGGCTCACGACTCAAGCTCACTCCTTAAGGCAACAAATCTGGAGCTATCCAAAGGCTTGGTGAAAATATCGGCTAATGAAGGTCACTCTACGAACTGAGCGCGATATCTCCCTTCTCCACATGGTCTCTAAGGAAGTGATATCTAATATCAATGTGCTTGGCCGGGAATGTTGCACTGGGTTTTTAGCAATGCAAATAGCTGAAGTGTTGTCAAAGAAAAGTGGCACACTCTCTATCTCTAACCCATAGTCCCGTAAGGTCGATCTCATCCAGAGCACTGCTACTGACAACTAGTCTGCAGACAACATACTCGGCCTCGTGTGGATGTGCAACTCGGATCGCTTCCTAGATGACCAAAAACAAGAGAAGTGCCAATGAATTGGCAAGTGCGAAGTGCTCTTCCTATCTATCCTACTGACCCAACAAAGTCGGCATCGAAAAGGCTCTAAGAGATAGACAAGAAGACGAAGAGTACCAAATACCATAATCAGTGTTAGCACGAAGGTACCTGAAGATGCGCTTGACCGCCTGGCGGTGAGAGGCGCGAGGAGAAGCTTGAAATCGAGCGCACAGACACACAGCAAAATATATGTCCGGCCTCGAAGCAGTGAGGTACAAGAGGGAGCCGATCATGCTCCGAAACTCCTTTTGATCAGCAGGCTCACCATCCTCATCGGGCTTGAGGACAGCAGTGGTGGCCATAGGAGTCATCACCGGCTTCCCATCAGACATGTCGAAGCGCCTCAGGAGGTCACGGGTATATTTGCCTTGATGCAAGAAAGTACCCTCCCGAGTCTGCTTGATTTGGAAGCCAAGAAAGTAGCTCAACTCGCCCATCATACTCATCTCAAACTCTGTGCTCATTACCTCAGAAAACTGAGACACAAGCGAATGAGACGAGCCACCAAAATGATATCGTCCACATAAACGGACAAGAAGAAAATGAGACTCATGGTGTCTGATGAACAGAGTTTTGTCTACTATGCCCATTTTGAAGTCATGGCTGAGAAGATAAGACTTGAGCCTCTCATACCATGCTCTGGGGGCCTGCTTGAGTCCATACAAAGCTTTGGAGAGCTTGTATACATGACTCGGAAACTTGGGGTTCTCAAATCCTGGAGGTTGTTTGACATAAACCTCTTCCTCAATATAGCCATTGAGGAATGCACTCTTGACATCCATTTGATAGAGCTTGAAGCCCTGGGATGCAGAGAATGCAAGCAGGATCCTAATAGCCTCTAGTCTAGCTACGGGGCAAAGGTCTCCTCAAAGTCAAGACCCTCAACCTGAGAAAAACCCTGTGCAACTAGCCTAGCCTTGTTGCGAATGACAACCCCATCCTCACTCTGCTTGTTTTTGAACACCCACTTGGTCCCAATGACATTATGACCAGATGGGGGCTCGACAAGCTACCATACCTTATTCCTCTCAAAGTTCTCAAGTTCCTCATGCATAGCATTAATCCACGATTCATCGGATAATGCATAAGAAACATCTTTCGGCTCAAAGGAGGCAACGAAGGCAGAGTGGAGGCAGGCTGGACAAACTGATTTTGAGCGAGTGCGCGCTCAAGCAGATCACCAATGATCCGATCGGTGGATGAGCTTCTGGATATGACGGGAGGACCGAAGCGTAGTGGCCTCTACCTCATGCACGGAAGAGGTAGGAGCAGAGCCACTCATTTGAAGGAGAGTCGGAAGGCAAGGGTGGTCACTCGAGGTGCGAAATGGAAGCAGGAGGCACCTCGGGTATAGAGGAACTGGATCCGGTGGAACACCATCATCCTCATCTTCTACAAAGATGGTCTCGGAGGGATAAGAAGAGCACAAACATCGAGGTCTAGCTCCGGCTAGCCTCATCGAAGGTCACATCACGGTCTCTATGATCCTATGCGCATCAACACTCCAGACCCTATAGCTACGAGAAGAAGTCGAGTAACCTAGAAAGATACCATCAGAAGAGCGAGACTCAAACTTATCTAGGTTACCAGACTTCAAGATAAAACACTTGCAACCGAAAACGCGAAAATGAGACACACTGGGCTTTCGCCCATACCTCAACTCATAAGAAGTGCGATGCAAATGTGCTCTCAAAAGCACGCGATTAGAGACATGGCAAGCAGTAGCTATAGCCTCAGCCCAAAACTTCCTAGGAGTATCAGACTCGTCTAGCATCGTCTGGCCATCTCAAGCGAGTCCTGTTCTTCCTTTCCACTCGCCATTCTGAGGAGGCGTAGGGAGAAGAGAACTGATGCTCTAAACCAGACTCCACACAAAAACTCTCAAAGTAGGAATTCTTGAACTCCGTGCCATTATCACTACGTATAGCTCGTAATGCACCTGGGAGCTCAATAGACAACCTACTGATCAAACCCCTGAAGTGAGAAAAGTCTCATCCTTCGAGGCCATGAAGAATACCCAAGAGTATCTAGAAAAATCATCAACGATGACAAGAACATACCACTTCCCTCCTGCTGACTGCACTCTAGCTGGACCAACAGTGTCCATATGTAAAAGCTGTCCTGGTGCATCAGTCATCACTACGGTGACTGGAGGATGAGAAGCAGTAACCATCTTGCCATGTCGGCAAGGAGAGCAAACTAAGTCTTTGACCATCTTGAGTTTGGGCAAACCCGAATGAGATCGTACGCTAACTCGGGTCAAATGATCAAAACCAATGTGACCAAGTCTCCTATGCCGAAGGAGAGATCACGGGACTCGAAGCAATCAAACATCGAAGAGAGTCTCGGAAGAAGCGAAAAATCAGCACGAAAGACTCTCCCAAATCTAGAAATCCATAAACTAACCTCTCGATGAATCAAGAATTCTACAGGCATTACTCTTGAAGCTTACCTCGAAAGAGTCATCGATAAGGTGAGAAACAGAGAGCAGATTGTATTGCGACTTACTTACTAAGGCAACATCTTTAAGAAAGAAATTTTGGTTAATGCAGATGGTACCTTTAGCAATGACTCTACAAGATGCATCCCAAAAGTGATTAACTCATCACCGGGGCTCGGACTAGGAAGAGAACCAACGAGAATCTCCGGTCATATGAGCGAGAACAACCGAGTCAACAATCCAAACATCGCCCTTCCCATCAAGCGAACTGATCAAGACACAAGAGAGAAAGATGACTCGATCTTGGGATAGAGTGAAGACTTAGGAACCCAATCTTGAACCATCGACACCTCAGTACCGACCACCAGAAGAAGGCGGACTCGAGTGTCTCTCGACGATTGAACTCTCACGATCGGGAGCAACTCGTAGATAATCTAGGAGTCAAAGCTGGGTTGTACGCCGTGGTGCAAAAGTCGGACCATCCCAAGAAGGCTGCTGGATCTCCTACCGAGAAAACACCACGCCGCCGATATCTACCTCGATGGGAAAAGCGAGGAATATCAAGAGGACGGCGGAAAGAGGCGACTCTGAACAGCTCCGGGACTAAAACTCGAAGAACTAGCATGAAAACCAAGTCCTGGGCGCTGCCCAAAAACAGCGACTCTCTAACTTTGTCTAGAAGCGGTGTGTGTCTTAGGAGCACTCAAAGTCCGGGATGACCACGAATACCCCTAAGAGCGACAACACGCTCACGCCGAGTGATCTTGGCGCTGAAGCAAAAATCTACTAGGTGACCATCCTTCTTACTGAAGGTGCATGTGTACCGCCTTGCTAGAGGCGAAGCAATAGGAGTAACACCCTTACGGTCGGAAGTCCTATGGACAACCCAAAGAGATCTAAACACGGTGGTACTCACTCAGGAGCTACCACAATCTCACCACTCTTGGAGCCGTGCACTATGGTGGGAGGATGCACCGAGCGTGCTCAAGGGATCAAATCCTAGACCTTGATTGAATCTACTAATCTTGGATTGGTCTAGAATAAGATTGAGCTTCTTCTTGCCTCCAACAAACTTCTCGAGAGTTCTCATAAGATCTTGGCAATCTCGGAAGAAAGAAGCACAAGAAGAACAGGGGAAGGAGAGGAAGAAGAACCGGAAAGATGAGCTCTCAAGACGTGCATTTTTCTCCTCAAAGACGGTGCCTCAATCTTGAGGGCCTCACAAGAAACGCAAGGAGCATCTCTAATTCTATGGGCTTGGTCTTCTAATTTCTTCCTAAGCTCGACATGGATTTTATCCAAGTCCCCACAATCTCGATTACATCGCAAGCAATATTTTTGTGACTTATCTAGTAAGTCCTTAGCAAGTTTAGCACACTTGACATTCAGGGTTTCATTGTCAAGTTTTAATTGCTCTACCCTCACATGAGTATTGGGTCCTTAGAAGCATGTGATTCAAGTTCATTGTTTCTAGTAAAGCTTCCTAAGGTGTTCGCTCATGGCATCAATTTCGTAAGCAATTTAGGGCAATTAGAGCATGATGGAGTGGAGTGAGCATGAAGAAAACTAGCCTCAACAGAATAGCATCAACAGAACTAGTGCTAGCATTCTTCAACCTAAGACCATCAAGTTCAACAAGCACACTATCATGTATGGTCCTTAGGTTCTCCAACTCCACAAGAATAGCATCACACAAAGAGCAATCATCGGTGACTCGGGAGGAGAAGATCTAAGTGAAGCTAACTCCGAGTCAAGGTACCTACTTCCTTCTCAAGCTCGTACACCTAGCTCTAGCTCTAGCATGAAATTTTCCTAATTTGCAGAAAGCTTCGTTGAGCTGGTCATAGGAGGGTACCTCGTCCGAGTCGCTGTAGAGCTCGGAGTCGCTGATGTCGTTTGTGTCGGCCATGAAGCACATCCGAGAAGTCGTCGCCACCTTTCTTCTCTTGCGGATCATCCTCGCCTCGTCGCTCCATGTCTCCGTGTCGGAGAGGTTGATGTCGTCAAGCGCGGCAAGGACGCGGTGGAAGAGCTTCTTGTTCTTGGAGAAGTTGCGGTACTTCTTCTCGTGCGCCGGTTCACGAACTGGAGGCTTCTTGTTGCGGTTCTTGTCGGTGTAGTCGTTCTTGCCCGAACCGCCAACGTCATTCTTGCCCTTCTCGGCTTGGGACAGTTCGCGAGAATGTGGTTGGGGCCACCACACTCAAGCGGTGATCATGCCACCTCTCTTCCTCTCTCTCACCCTCTTGTATGCATGAGAAAACTTGCGAGCGAGAAGAGCAAGCTCATTTTCTGGAAATTTTTCCAGTTGGTCATCGCTTAGCTCGCAAAGGGCGGAAAGAGAGAAACCAATAGAAGGATCAGAAGAAGAAGATCCAATGGGATCGGTGACCAAAGCCATCGATTGAGATTTCGTCTTCCGAGAGACGACATCGATCTCATGAGTCTTGAGGCGGGAATAAAGCCCGTCAAGAGTCAGAGTCGATAAGTCGGTGGTGTCCTTGATGGTGGTCACCTTCATCTCCCAAACCCGAAGGTCGAGTGCGGTCAAGAAATGCCGAGCATTGTCCGAGTCAGGGTATATGCAACCAACTGCTCGGAGGTCGCTCAAAATCTTTGTAAACCGACCAAAACACTCGTCGAGACTCTCACCGGTAGCGTTGATCAAACTTGTTGTACTCGCGCTTGAACCGGTCTGCCTCACGTCTTGATTTGAGTAGAGCCTTCATGGTAAGCATCGAGGTTACCCAAATCTCGTGGCGGAGCGAAGGTGAAAATCCTATCATACTCACATGGCTAAGACCTCAGATGAGAATGTTCCTTGCCTTAGCATTCGCCTCAACGTCAACCATATTGATGGCCGTGACATTTTCATCGCCAGGAACCTCATACGGAGTTTCACCTTACGCCATATCGGGTAGCCCAGGCAGTGATGTATGACTCCATCCGGGACTTCCAAAAGGAAAATCAACTCCATTAAAGATGGGAGGCTTGGTGGAATATTTGTCCGTCGCCATGGCTCTTGAGACCGGTCAAGATCTAGAAAGAGCAGAACCGGCTCGATACCAATTGAAGGACCGAAATGGCGAGCAGAGGGGGTGAATGGTCGCAAATAAAAATTCCCCAAAATACTCCAACAAAAACCTCGACAAGATCGCTCAAAAGGAATTGTGAAAAACCGAAAAACTAGACAACTATGTGTACCCCAAGCTTGCATGGATAAGTACCATAAAATATGTGGGGATTTTTGAGTCACAATCCTGGTTGTCTAGTGTCCAAGATAAAGAGGAATCAATTCAAACTCTTGCTTTTAGAAAGGACATCAATTCAAATCACAAAAGTCACTTTTAGAAAAGCAAAAGCAGAATTCCCAGAACTTGTCCTCAATTTGCACAGGAGGTTGGTGGGTTTCTGTAGATCACAAAATTTTGAGACTTTTTCTCCCTGTGAGCATCAGAGTCTTGAAGAACTCCACCAAATTTCCCCTCAAAAAGCCTTACAGAAAAAACACGAAAAATCAAAGAACACAGTCTGGTCAAGAACTTCGAGCAGAACGTTTGGGGCTCGGTTTTCACCTCATGGCGCCCAAACGGTACAACAAGTGAACTCCAAAATTTTTCTGCAAGCGGATATCAGAGTCCCGCACCTCCTCCAACAAGAATCACTCAAAAAGGATTTTTCTAGATTTTTACAAAAATCATACACTGACTGCTACGCGAAGAACAAGTTCAGAACAAAGTTGGAACTTGAAAGAAAAGATGTTCTCTACTCAATCCAAGAGTGCAAAAGAGATGTAAAACCATATGAACATAATCAAAACATCCAAGAACAGCAGCATTTAGAAGGAGGGGAGGCAAATCCAAATTACTTGAAAGTAAATTGCGGGAATGTAATTGCGGGAAAGTAAATGCTGAATTTAAATTGCGTAAAGTAAAGACATAATGTAAATGCAAAATAAATTCAGAGTTGGATGAATAAAACTTTCATTTCTGGAAGGAGGTTACAAAGCCTCACATTCATGTGGGCAAAGCTCAAATGAGCATCAAAACCTCAACACCTTCAAGGGAAGGAGGCTACCCCTCCACCCCTATTTATACTACTCTTGGGCCACCTACCACCCTTGGATGAGTCCCTCAACCCTAGAGCACTCATCTAAGGGCTAGGATTAACCCACACACACAGCCATGCAAGGGCTAACCCAAAACCCACACACATACCGGGTTTTCTTGCACGGTTTTCAAAGCATACTACCTAGACCCGCTAACCTATCAACTAGACCTCAATCCGACGGCCCTCATTGATCCACGCGGCATCTTGCTAGCATCAACTCCTTTCCTTGTCTTCTTGACTTGCCCGGACTTCGTCTTCGATCATCTTCCGGCGATCTCCCAACCGTCTGGACCTCTGACGCTCCTCGCCTAGTCCCGGTCATCCTTCGCCTCACCATGACCTAGCACCGTCGTCCTGCAATCATCAAAGACAAGGAAACTCCTCACATAGCAATGCCCACAAAGATGTGCAATAAACCATCCAACTCATCACTACCGCGTCCATACGACCGGTACTGCCACTCCTGGCAGAGACAACTCAAATTGCTTCATTTTGAAAATCAATCCAAATCAAACTCAAACTTGAGCACACCTTGCTCAAATAAAGTCAAATACTCATCACAAACATGGATGGACCTCCACATGGTCCTTCATAGACTAATGTTCATTCAGGAACTTAAACACTAAACTGATAAAGGAGATTCTTAAGGAGACTAAAAATGAAAATGTGACATCAACTAGCAAACAGAATTAATAGGAGACTATTTGTCTCCATATAAATCATTCATGTCCTCTTGGGAACCATGGGTGTTCTTTTGGAACTCATTGAGCTCAGTCCTAAGAGGGTCATCTTCATCTATGGGATAGTTTCCATATCCGAGAAAACCTCATTGAACTTCGCTGTAGGATCAAAGACTATGTCATCATCCTTCTCGGTTTCCTACTCAACAACAGGTTGAGCGATGAAGGGTGCCTTAGTCTTATTCCCCTAGTTCTTCTGGATTTTTCCAATGGATTGCATGTAAAGGTCCACCAAAATGCTTTAGGTTGCGGTAGGTACGCGACCAATGGCTAGTGCGTCCACACCTAAAGAAGGGTTGTGTCGGGTTTGCAGCCTTGTTGTCTAAGCTTTGCTTCTGGGAGATCCCTAGTTCCTTATGTTTACTTTTCCACTAGGGCTTATCTCAATCCTTCGATATTCTACCATTTGTCCCATTCCCCACTTGATGCCTTTGGCATTTTTTGTGGCTAGGGCTATTGCTAGCCTACTGAGCGTTTGCATGTGCTTCAGGTGTTGCATGTGTTCCATTAGGAAGAATATGGGAATTCTTCATCAGGAGTTCATTATGCTTTTCTGTTTTTAGCAAAATACAGATAATCTTAGAGTACTCCTAGTACTTGGTATGATGGTACTGCTACTGCAGTATCCCTCATATTGCGGTAGAAGGTGCGCAAGGTCTTGCCTATAATTTCAGTATCAATAACTTTTGGTTACATAATCTAAGTTTGTCGATAAATTTGTGCATGACAGAGTAGTATGCCACTACGGGTTTAAAATCTTGCTAGGAGGGTCCACTCACACTGTGCTTCAGACAATAGAGTGTATCTTTGCTGGTTATATTGTTCCTTCAGGGAATACTATAGTTCTAGCAAGTCCTGCTCCATCAAATATTCGGCCTTCAATTCAACATGGGGATGGTGCGAAAGGAAGTGCATGCAGGGCTGCACACTTGGCAGATTTAGGAAGAGAAGAGGCATCAGCTTCAGGCTGAGTGCTGATAACATATTGTAAAACGATGCTGACCACCATGGATCAAACAAAATGCACCAATCGAATAGGTAGAACAACCACAATGAACACACAAAATATAGAGAGAAAAAACTCACTTCTCTTTATTTGATTGATTCTCTAGTACAATGGTGTGCCATATTTATAGTAAAACCCCATTGGAGATTGATTCGGATTTGCCCATAAATAGAGTCTAATCATATCTCAATTAGGACCAAGACTCCTCTTATATCTCTACAGTGCTAAAAAAAAGTTTGGCTAATCCTTGAAGCAATTATGCTGTGTCATGTAAGCGCAGGTATTAGATATTAAATAATAACCTTGAACTTAGTATTGTTTGTTTAATGGGAGGAATGGACTTCACCGTTTCACATGACCACAGTCTTTATCTACTAACTGAGGCTCTTGAAGCTCACACGTTAATTCTAATTGAGAAAATACTAAAAATTACCACATTAAACGACGAAAAAAGACTAGAAAATACCACATTAAAAAAATATTAGCCATCCAATTCCTTACACATGTGCAACCAATAGCATGATCGTTTGATAAATGGAGTCCGATTCAAACTATTAGATACATACACGTCGGATGGATAAACCAAAGCAGACTTGGAATTGCATGCCTTTAGCAGGTCTCCAATCTTAGCTGCAGACCCAATTTGCTTATTAATTAATGTTCTGTTCGAAGTCCCGTAAAACGATTTATATATAGTACTTGGATCCAATATTGAATTCCTAATAAGCCGTACAATAGAGACATGTATTTGTCATGTTATGTCTTTTAACATCGCATGGTACACATTAATATAGTTTGAATGGAACTGCAAATATGAACATGTGCAAGTTTTAAGAATGAGCCAAATTAACTAGGAAAAAAATTGATGCCACCTCGCCGGATGCTTTCACATCTAATGAAGGTCGCAAATAATCCAGTGTGTTAGTCATATGTGTTGTAAAATGATGGCGACAGCTATAAATCAAACACAACACACCTATACATCTCAATAAACAGTACCAAGAGTCATGTTATATCTCAACACTCGCCCATGGACAAATATCGCGTAATGCATGTCTCATGAAAAACTCCTCCCAAGAACTCTATGGGAAAAAAAGGATGCAGAGGAGTACATAGCATCCGGATATTATGCTACACTTGTTGCCTCATGAAAAACCTTAATGGGAGAAAATTTTAGAAAAACTCACTAAGAGAAAAGGAGTGCAACATATAATCTTCTGTATTAAAGTAGTATCTTCTGTATATCTCTAAGTTGTGTAATGCCAATGCCATGGACACATATTTGGAAAATGGTTGTTGGAAAAGACTTGTTGAATAAATATGCAAGATTTTCATATGAGTTTGTTTGCATAATCTTTACCTCACCATTCTTCTAGAATTCGTGTGGATGAAAAAGTTTATGGGCAATATGCTTCGGGATATTGCTCTTAACATAATCCATTTGTATTGGTGCAATATAAGCAACATTATCTTCATACATAATTGTGCGGAAATCGACAGTATTAATACCACATGACTTCTGGATATGGCTAATTATATGTCTCAGCCAAACACATTCATGTGAGGCTTCATATAATGCTATAATCTATGAGTAGTTGGTAGAAGTAACTATAAGGTCTTCAAACCACCAATAAATGGTTGTACCACCGCTAAGAAACACAAACCCAGCCTAAGATTTTGTGTTCTGGGGATCAGACACATAGCCAGATCTATATATCCCAACATGGTCGAGTCTTGGTCCTTCCGATAAAATAATCCAAGATCTTGAGTACCATGGAGTTATCTAAGTAAAGTCTTTAATCAGCCCAATGTCTTTTGGGTGTAACTGCACTGTGTCTAGCTAGCAAGTTTATTGCGAATGCAATATTAGGACATGTGCAATTCAGAAGACATAAGTGCTCCAATGGTGCTTAAGTGTGGGACTTCAATTCCTTGGACTTTCTCATTTTCCATCATTGATCTGAAAGGGTCTTTATCCATTTCAAGGGATCTTAGTACTTTGGACGTCTTCAAAGGATGATATTTATCTATATTAAATTTTCCTAATATCTTCTTGGTTTTTAGGTAAATTAGTGTACAAAAATTTCTTTTGGAAAATACTCTAACTGTAGGCCAAAGCAATATTTCCTTTTACCCAAATCTTACATCTCAAACTCCATCATAAGGTAAGAACTAGCTTTCTTTATCTCCTCTGTGATTCCAATGATATTCAGATCATTGGCATAAACTGAGATGATATAAAATCCATTCTAAGATTTATTTATAAACACATAGGGACGATCATTATTATTGGAGTATCTCTTCTTTAGAAGGAACTCACTAAGTCGGTTGTACTACATTCTTCCCGACTGTCTTAACCTGTATAGTGATCTCTGTAGTTTGACGCTATACATGTTGCGATTACTTTTATTAGAATCCAGAATTTTGACTCGTTTAGGGACTTTCATATAAATATCCGTATCCAATGACGCATATAAATATGCGGTCACTACATCCATCAATTACATTGATAAGTATAAGCTAGTTGCCATTGGTATGATGTATTGGAACGTTACTCCATTCATTACAGGAGAGGAAGTTTTATCGTAATCGATATCGGATCTCTACGTTAACCTTTGTGCTATGAGCCTCGCTTTATATCTCATCGCCTTGATATTTTCATTTCTCTTCTAGATGAAAACCCATTTTTATCCTATACGAAACACTTTAGGAGGTGTTCAGTCAACAGAACCGAATCCTTTCCTTTTGTTAAGCGAGTGCAATTCTGCCTCAATTGCTTCTTTCCATAGGATCCAATCTGAGTGCTTCTAGAACTCTGCCATTGGCTTTACTTTTGGATCCAAATCAAGAGTTTTAGCAATTTTTGAGACACAATATATGTCAACAATTGTAGTCTTTCTTTTACATAACTCTCTTAAATCCACATAATTGGTCGAAATCTTTTCATTAACTTCTTACAGCTCCTCGTGATTTCCCACAATGGTGGAGTCTGGTTGTTCCTACTTCCTAGAGTCAGATTGTGCATGCAAATATTCGCTAGGTTTACCACTTTCAAGATGGCTCACTTTAGGGAATTTGTGGTGGAATTGCCTACTAGATTGATTTCCTCCTCCACCATTAGATTATATGTTGTTCTATATTAATGGAATGATTTAACAATCAAAGAATTGTTGCATTAGGGACATACTGCAAAAATATAGAACAAGAATAGCATAATAAATAAATCTAATATCTTGGAAAAAATAATTTATTTCACTGATAATCGCTCAATAGAAGCATAGACCAATGTTCATTCCGGAACTTAAACACTAAACTGATCAATGAGACTCAAAAGGAAAATGTGACATCGACTAGCAAAAGGAGTAATTATGAGACTATTGTCGGTCTCCTTATAAATCATTTATGTCTTTCTAGGAACCGTGGTTATTATTTTGGAACTCACTGAGTTCAATCCAAAGATGTTATCTTCATCCGTGAGAGGGTTTCCATTTCTGAGAAGGCGCTCATTAAACTTCGCCATAGGATCAGGGACTATGTCATCATCCTTCTAGGTTTCCTTCACAATGACAGGTTGAGCGACGAAGCATGCCTCAGTCTTGTTCCCCTGGTTCTTCCTGATTTTCCCAGTGGATAGCATGTAAAGATCCACCAAATGCTTCGAGGTGTGGTAGGTACATAACCAACGGCCAGTGCATCCATACCTAAAGCTAGGTTATGTATGGTTTATAGCCTTGGTGTCTGAGGCTTAAATCTGGAAGCTCCCTAGTCCCTTGCCTCTGCTTTTTCACTGGGCTTGCCTCTTCCCTTTTGTATTCTACCATTCTTCAATTTTCCTCCCTTATGTGGCTATGGCTATTGCTAGCTTGTTGAGCATTTGAATGTACTTCATGCATTGCATATATCCCATTACGAAGAACATCATGACTCTTCATCAAAAGTTCATCATGCTTTTCTACTTCTAGCAAAATACAGATAATCTTAGAGAACTTCTCGTACATGGCATGACAGTACTGTTGCTATAGTATCCTTATATAGGGGTGGAAGGTGCACAAGATCTTGTCTATCATTTCAAGAAGAGCAAAGACATCACCTTTAGGTTGAGTGATGTCAACTCCAAGAGATTGAGCTATCAACTTGATCTTGGCATCTATTAGTCAGATGAGGTAACTGCTGTCATTTAGGGCGAGCTCAGTAAATTTCATCTTTGCGGTGTCCAACAGATCCTGTATGCAAGCAAAATTGAATGTTACTGATGGTAACATATTGTATTTCATGCTTATTATTGAATCAATAAATCTTAACCTATATCTATTCAATAGATAATTATCTAAAATTTTCCAGAATTTTTCTAGCATTTTTCATAATTTTCTGCAAATTATCAAGCAATTTTAATTATAGAAAATAGCAGAAATAAAAAACATATATAAACATGGAATTATACTACAAGAAATAAACCTAGATATATGAAGCTTCCAATGTGTGCTAAATCTAAGGTTCAACAAATTTATGAAAGTTCATATACCTAAAAATTCAATTTCTAGAATTTGATATAAATTTTCAAAATTTATTAACTATTTTTTAAATTATTGAAAACTTCAAGGTCAATAAAGTAAATTTTCCATGGCTAGCCATAGATAATCGTAACTTCAGGGGTTAAAGTCCAAAGTTGCATTTTTATTTTCTTTTCCTTTTTTCTTTCCCCGTCTAGAAAAATGACCGGGGGTACTCGTAGCAAACGCGTCTAGCGTGATGCCTAGTGGTGGCCGGGCACGGCTGCGGGTCAACGAGGTAATTGTTTTTTGAAAACCCTAACACTGTGATTTAGATTAAATGTGTAGTCGAGGCAATTAGGAAAACTAATCTTCGGGATTAAACATTGTTCAAATGAGATTAACTTATGTGCTTCGAACTTACGTACGGCTTATACTAGGTTTAATTCCTTAATACCGGTTGAAATCTGATGCAATATAAGTTGATGCAGGCAGACGATCTCGATCGACCTCAGGGTATAGGGATACAAAACTCTCTTCTCTTTTTGTTAGATTGATTCTTTGGTACAAATGGGTGCCATATTTATAATGAAAACCCATAAAATATATATACGGATTCATCCACAAAGAGATAGAGTTCGATCATAACTCACCACTACGACCAAAAGTCCTGTTATATATCAACAATACGTAACTATCCCATCAGTAGAGTGCTAAGGTGGCACGAGGTAGTCCGTGCCACACATGTGTTCCCCTCCCTAAAATTTGAATTCAAATTCTGCATTCCTTATAATAAAAAATAGAATAAAATTTCGAACTAGAATTGGACTACAAATTAGACTATGAAATAAAATGAAATTCGAGGTAAAATTTATTTTAAAAGCAAAACTATATAATGAATTTAAATTGGGAATTTAAAACTAAATTTAATATTGTTTTGAATTGAGGAGTACACTAGATTTCATAAATAAATAAACTCATAAAAGACGAAAATCAGAATATACAAAACTCATATTTCTGATTGAAAGTAAATTTCACTATGAAACTTTAATGATTAAATTTTATAGATGGTTGTAATGTTGAACTGGAAGCACATCAAGCAAATAAAATAATTAAAATTTGCTAATATTATTTAATACGTAAAATAGCTTGAAATTTTATAGATGGTTGACGACTAGTGTTAATAACAAAAGATGATGAAATGGGTTGTATACTTAAAAAAAAACACAAGATCGGCTAATCCATGAGCATGTATGCCATGCGTTACTACGTAACTAGACACGTACGACCCCGCGCCATGTGTCGCATGGCAAAAAATCGTCTAGGGCAACGTGCACCTAGGCACGGGCGGAGCCAAACACGTGATCTCGGTTAGGATAGCAACGCACGTCACCACTGCGCTACAGCACCCTTGCATCCAAGGGAGCAGGTTAAATTACTTAACCCGTATTTGCAGGCACGCAAATTAAGTCGGCAATGTGGCCACACGCGGAGTGAGCACGTCGGTAGAAATTGACATGGAGGGCGTGTGAGGCCTGAAACTTTCCTGATTTAATATATGGAGTATGGAGTATTAACTAGAAGACTCTGTAGTCACAATTACTCCATTTCACAAGAGCTGGATAAAGACAAAATGGGTTGACGAAGACTTACCGCAACATGACTCCATTCCCCAAATTAACTAGAAGACTCTGTAGTCACAGTAATTTGTTATCGCCAACCCATTCAAATTCAGCCCAACATATGAGCACTTGTGTGCACGTGTTGACCAAGACTTACATTAACATATAAAATGTTTAAATTAAGTATACTAATACAGCCTACTTGTTAATTAAATAATGAAGTATGTTGTTCGTGTGAGGTCATATAGGCCATGCCGTCAAAGGAACAGCAAATAACTTAGGTCACGCGTGATGTTATTCCGTGCCAGCATAATTCAGGATAAAATTAAGGTTGCAACGGTACATTAGGAGAACCAAAGGAACACAACTAGAAAAATATATAAACAAAATTATAGAGTGATAGTGGATCTGGTGCTGCCCTCTGCGTGTGAACTCGTGTGAACATTATTGTTTGCACCCAAAAATCGTGAGGAGGGATCTATCGGCTACAATACACGCGACGAACGCCGGGTTAAAGGATTCCAGGGGTGTTAACCGATTTGATCATGCAATCGGTAAGAGATAAACAAAATACCTTCAAAGCTGATCTAGCAATACAATCGGCAAAGATCCTAAACGGCCAAAGGCCTATCAAATTTATGGTGAGTGTAAGTCTAATTAGCCGATTAGGGCTAATTAGATGATATAGGTAGATCCTCCCGAAAAAGGCGATGTGCAACAAAATCGGAGAAAATTAAACCTAATTGATGTAATCGACGGGGATCAATAATCGGCGATACACAACTTTATTGATCAGAATCGGATTATAGGAAAAAATCTAAATTACAGGGCTACTCCTAATTGACAGGAAAGTAAAAGTAATGCGAGTTGGTTGATTTGATTGTGTTGTTCTCCTCACTCGCCCTTAACCATCTTTTATAGCATATCGGCCGATCGTGTCTATCTCCGACACGTACGTTGTCTACTATGACCCTATCAGCCTCTACTCGGACAGATCCCATATTTAGATCAATATCGGGCATAATCTATATTAAATTATCCTTTCCTTATCCGCTATTGGCCAAAACATCTCTTTATCCTTAGTCGGACAATTTGGCCGAACCTTGCCGAATTCTGGTGCAAACAATTGTATAGAAGTTTTAACAAAATCTAAAAAAATAGAAGATACATAGGGTGCGATTTTCCAACACTAGTATATAAATATATACTAGCTAAGTACCCGTGCGTTACAACAAAAATACGAAGTTTACACGAGGTAGCATCAAGCAAGCCCATGGTTGTTTCTTGCTGTTGATGGACATAGGGAGCGAGATCAAATGACTTGTCAAGTTTTCCACATATACATTCAGGCAAGCAGAAGTGGATTACACGAGCACGCAAAACGTATATAGAAGAACGGGGTACAGCAGACAAAGACATTACAAGTAAATTTCTTCTTCACACCTGAAAGGTAACTCCAGGCTCCAATAAGAACAATCCGTTGCAAGCATCACGACAGGTTGAGAGATAAAAAAATTTCACATAACTGTGAGTTCATACTGATCCATTCACAGTGATAACAAACCCAAAGTTTATTTTAAAATGACTTGTCAAGGTGAGATTATAACATCTCAAATTTTAAGTTTTAGAATGCTTGAATTTGAAAATGAACCATTTGTATTTTTCCCAAATTAACCAAAGCTTAATTTGAATATTTATTTAATGAAAAGATTTAATTTGACTAATCTATATATGTCTGGTATGAGACAGACCTAATTGATTAATTTGCAATATCTAAATTTGAGTTCTGCCAATTGGTGGTGTGAGTTTCGGGATTAACGGGTAGACTAATATGGCTCAAGAGGGAGCCTTAAGGGGCGAAACCTTAGCAGGCAGTACCGAGTTTAGACAGGATATTATAAAGGATTTGTCATAATTCTCTGCCGACACACCAAATTAAGTGTACATGTTTATCGTGTGGCAATAAGAGAATATAATGTTTTGTGTGTAAAGCAATACAACCTCTGCAGAGTATAAAACTATTCGAATATCCGTGTCCATGGTCATGGACTTGCCCAGGAATTTCACATGAGATATAGAGTATTTCATGTATTGTTGGAAGGTGGAGTTGTTGGGATGTGAACGGGGAGTTCAGTGTTGTTTTGTTGTTTAAAGTTAATACTGTTGAATTTAGTGGTTTGATGATTGTTTTAGATGGTGTTGGGTGAAGCCTCACCATTCTGTTTATGTTGTCTACTATTGATTTATTAGTTATTTATTATCTTTTTCATAAATATGCTTTCAATCTAATTATTGTATTTAAACTTCAGGCTCCAATAAGAACCATCAGTTGCAAGCATCACGACACGTTGAGAGATAAAACAATTTCACATAACTATGAGTTCATACTGATCCAATTCACAGTGATAACAAACACAAAATTTATTTTAAAATGACTTGTCAAGTCTTCCACATATACATTCACACAGGCAGAAGAGGATTACACAAGCACGCTAAACGTATATAGAAAAAGGGGTACAACTGATTATGTACAAAGACATTAGCAGTGAATTTCTTCTTCACACCTGAAAGGTAACCGTAACATCCCTTTTTTTTTTGCATTTCTTGGAGTTAATGTGCATTTTGTGTTTTTGTGAATTTTTTGGAATTTATTTGAATTATTTGGAATATATTTGAATTAAGCCTCTTGTGAAAATTATTTAAATATCTGAATGGTTTAAATAAAATTTGGATGAAAATATTTTATTTGAGTCCCAAATGCCATAAAATATTTCCAAAGTTTTTCTAGAATTTTTTGGTTATTTTTGCTATTTTACTCGGCTATGTTTAATTTCTAAAATTATTTTAAATAGAAAATCCTGGAAAATACCTTAAAGACTCTTGGGTCAAAACCTAGCTGGCCCAGCCCATTACTTGCGTTGGTCCATCACAATCCGGCCCAAGTTAGCCCGCAAAGCTGCCGCCGCTGCAAACCATAGAATCCAACCGTTGGATCTTGATCCAACGGCTGAGATTCTGTTGCGTCGCCTAGCACCCTTGGCCGTTTGATCTTGAACGGACGCCTGCGATCACGCCACATCGCCCATGCCGTATCCACGTTGGACTCTGTCGCCGCCATGGATTCTCTGTGTTTGTTATGCGAATCTTGGGTCAAGGATGGTATTTAATGTGTCGACCCCGCCCCGATTTCGCCACCTCACGCCACACATCTTGCCCCAAAGCACACACGCCAAGAAGCCCTAGCACCGTCGCTTTTTCTCATCATAGTTCCAAAGCCTTCGTCGTTGGTTTTTGCCAGTTTCCGCCATCGTTGAGCCAACTTCATCGCATCTGGAGGTAGATCCGAGGTCATCATCTTGCACCGCGTCGAACCTATCAAGTCGTGTCGCCGGAGGAGCCATAAAGCGCCTCACCCTTGGTTGTTGTCCTCTTCTCCGGTAAGATACCACCGTCACACCATTGCCAAGCTTCACCGTTAGTAGTGACCGTTCGATCCGTAATTAACCGCCGAGATCGCGCCGCGTAGGAATCCTCTCCATTCGCCATGCGTGCGTCGTCGCCTCGCCTACCCATGCGCAACTGTAGCCATCCAATCGAACACGAGCGGGCCAGACCGGGACGTGTGTCGACCCCGTGACATGGCCACATGTTGCGCCATCGCTACCTTCGCCGTAATTTCGAAAGTCCGATCTAGATCGGGTGGGCAAGATCATGTCGTGTGTCGCGAGTTCGAGCCGCCGCATATCCTCACTGACGTCGGCGACGTAACGTCAGCCATGACGTCATGCGCATGAACCGAGGCACCGTGGACCGAGTCTACCGTAGACGCATACTGTTTCGTGGACCCGGTCTATGGATCGTGGGCCCACATGTCAGTCTAATAGGATTAGTTTTAGATTTATTTGAATTCAGTAATTAGTACTGCTAACGTCAGCATGATGTCATAATTACATTTTACCATAGTTAAATAATTCATCCAAAAACCTAAATAGCCTATGACGTCATTATTTCGAATTTTTAGTAGAAAAGTAGTTCGGTTAATTATGTTTTATTATTTTTCACTTATTTCAAAATTTAGAGAGCTCATTCTCTCTCATACGGATTGAGGTGATTCTGGTTCCTAAAAATTTGTAAAATTGAGCTCTATTTAATGGTGAATTTTGTTTAATTTTTAGAGTTGAGTTTTTTCCTCTGTTTTTGGTATTTATTGCTTTATTTAATCATTTCGTGTAGACGTTGATGTACCCGAGGTGTTCGTGAGCGAGGAGCCAACTCAAGAGCAAGATCTAGAACATGAACAAGAGCTTTTTGAAGGCAAGTTCTGCTTTGATCATGTTGAGCCCATGTTTTAAAAGTTATGTTGTTTAAACAATTGCATGCTAATTCAAAGTATAATTGTTTCAATTAAATTGGTATTAGCTATTCAACCTAGTTGTCGTATACCTACCTTGTTATTTGTATACCATGATTCATTTGTCACCTTAGTATGGTTCTTTACTAATTGGTAACTATTAATTGTCAATGTTGGATGGTTAGAACATGCTAGCTTGCTTAGCCATGCAACGGGTTATTGATATCATTTTGAGAATACAAAATTAATCTTGATTAATGGAATATGTTTATAAAAAGGTGTATCAGGTGTTGTCACTAATGTTGTTGATGTTGTTGATGGCACGTGGTGTATTGTAATCAACTGGGGTGGTAAAATGGTTTAGACTGGGGCAAGTGGCAAGAGTTGTGAATTATGGTGTGCCAATGTGGCATTTGGGCGGTTGCATTGTTATTTTGATGAATGGAAGTTGGTGATATGGATAATATTTATTGTGAATTTTTGGGAAGTCTTGGCTTGATTAATTAAGGACTTAACCTTGCAAGCATTTGAACTGAGCCAACATATAACCACATGTCTGGTATGGGACAGACCTAGCTCAATAATTTGTGATGTCTAGATTTTGGTACTTTCATGGTGGTGTGGATTCTGGGAGTACAGGTAGACTCACATGGCGCAAGAGGGGGGTCCTGATAGTGGTAACCAGTCCCTTCAATGTTGAAACCTCAGTGGGCAGTACTTGGTTTAGACAGAGTATTGTAAAGGCTTTGTTATGATCATTCGTATACTCTTGTATTGCGATTCAGGTAGACATGGCGAGTTGATTATATCTTGTGGGTAAAGTGTATAACCTCTACAGAGTGTCAAACCTATTTGAATAGCCGTGTCCACGGTATTAGACAATGCTCAAGAATTACAGCCAAGGGTTAGATTTTGGTAAAATGAACATGGGAATGAAGGCAGTGTGCCTGTGGAGGTGTGAAAATTTATTTAAGGTTGTGAGTCGGGTTATTTGAGAAATAATTGAGAAATTTAATATTGTTACTATTTGTTTCACTGTCATTTCAATCTATTTATGCTATTCATTTGTAAATGTTGCTTTAATGAAAAATAACTAATTCATCCATTCATTTGGAATAAGCCATGCATATAGATATAATAAAATTGCATTATATGCACAACTTGTTGAGTGCTTTAAGTAAATCACCAGTTGGAGTTTACACGAGCTTACAAGAAGGAGTACCTGGAGGAGATGATCAACAATTGTGCAAGCCTTGTTAATTGCATGTGGCAAATTGAAGGGTTACTACGTACAATTTATTTTCGCTGCAGTTTTATTTATTCCTTAGCCTAGGCCCTGTGTGGTATATTTGTGTAAGGTTGACCTTAAGGTCATTCAATAGGTTATATTTAATAGATGAAATCTTTTATTACATTTCCATTGTGTATGATTATGATATTCATCTATGTTGAGACTGTGTACACTAGCGTGATCCTAGACTAGTGTAGAATAAACAGAGAGTCCGGATTTGCATATTCGGGTCCTAATATAGGTGGTATCAGAGCTATACTGACTGTAGGTCTTGCCCTAGATAGACTGTTCATTCTTAAGAGCTACAAAACTATTTTATGAAGTAAAAATTAACTTAAAAGATCAATAAGTTCTTGACTTATCCCATCTTTTTTGCTTCCTACCTTTGCTGGATTTTCTATCTTTTCCTTTTATTTAAGTTGAGGTCTCACTATTGTTGACTTCTACAGATAAGGATGGAGAATACCTATGGTTAGCGCAAAGGTGGATATGCCGCTGAGTTGTGGAAAATGCTACAAGTACTTGGAGGCTTTGACATACTCATTTACAAAGGCACCAGTTTGGTGGTTAATGGTAAGGGATGTGGAATGATATGCAAGGTCATAATCTACGCTCGTGAGAACACTAAGGCGAGCCGTCCCATCCACATCTCGGTGAGGAGATCTTCTTTTGAGGCGAGGATTCAGGAGTCAGCACGTCTTGAACTTCGACACATCGCCCATGACTACACTGATGAGCTACTGTAGACCGTATTCAGATATCACCCTCACAGAGGAGCCAGCCGCAACACCAGGGTCAGAGATGAGGAGGATGCCACTATCGTTCATCTTGCTCAGTTCGCCGCTGCTCTAGAGGACGTGTGTAACATCCCATAAAATTCAAAAATATGAAAAATAAAAATCTTGAAATTTAAAAATGGAATTGAATAAAAATTTCAATTGGAATCAAGATTTTGATTTTAAAAAATATCTTTTTCTCTTTTCTTGCATTCTAATCTTAAAGAAAAGAGATATTCCAATATTAAAACTAATTCTTCTGAAGGACCATGTGGAGGTCCATCCATGTTTGTGATGAGTATTTGACTTTATTTGAGTAAGGTGTGCTCAAGTTTGAGTTTGATTTGGATTGATTTTCAAAATGAAGCAATTTGAGTTGTCTCTGCCAGGAGTGGCAGTACCGGTCGTGTGGACACGGTAGTGATGAGTTGGATGGTTTATTGCACATCTTTGTGGGCATTGCTATGTGAGGAGTTTCCTTGTCTTTGATGGTTGCAGGGCGACGGTGCTAGGTCATGGTGAGGCGAAGGATGACCGGGACTAGGCGAGGAGCGTTGGAGGTCCAGACGGTTGGGAGATCGCCGAAAGATTATCGGAGACGGAGTCCGGGCAAGTCAAGAAGACAAGGAAAGGAGTTGATGCTAGCTAGATGCCGCGTGGATCAATGAGGGCCGTCGGATTGAGGTCTAGTTGATAGGTTAGCGGGTCTAGGTAGTATGCTTTGAAAACCGTGCAAGAAAACCCGGTATGTGTGTGGGTTTTGGGTTAGCCCTTGCATGGCTGTGTGTGTGGGTTAATCCTAGCCCTTAGATGAGTGCTCTAGGGTTGAGGGACTCATCCAAGGGTGGTAGGTGGCCCAAGAGTAGTATAAATAGGGGTGGAGGGGTAGCCTCCTTTCCTTGAAGGTGTTGAGGTTTTTGATGCTCATTTGAGCTTTGCCCACATGAATATGAGGCTTTGTAACCTTCCCTTCCAGAAATGAAAGTTTTATCCATCCACCTTTGAATTTATTTTGCGCATTTACATTATGTCTTTACTTTACGCAATTTAAATTCAGCATTTAATTTCCCGCAATTACATTCCCGCAATTTACTTTCAAGTAATTTGGATTTGCCTCCCCTCCTTCTAAATGCTGCTTATCTTGGATGTTTTGAGTGTTTTCATATGGTTTTACATCTCTTTTGCACTCTTGGATTGAGTAGAGAACATTTTTTCTTTCAAGTTCCAACTTTGTTCAGAACTTGTTCTTCGCGCAGCAGTCAGTGTTTGATTTTTGTAAAAATATATAAAAATTCTTTTTGAGTGATTCTTGTTGGAGGAGGTGCGGGACTCCGATATACACCTGTAGAAACATTTTGGAGTTCACTTGTTGCACCGTTTGGGCGCCATGAGGTGAAAACCGAGCCCTAAACTTTCTGCTCGAAGTTCTTGAGCATACTGTATTCTTAGATTTTTACTGTTTTTTATGTAAGGCTTTTTGAGAAGAAATTTGGTGGAATTCTTCACGACTCTGATGCTCATAGGGAGAAAAATTCTCAGAATTTTGTGAGCTGCAGAAACCCACCAACCTCCTGTGCAAATTGAGGATAAGTTCTGGAAATTCTGCTTTTGCTTTTCTGAAAGTGACTTTTGTGATTTGAATTGTTGTCCTTTCTAAAAGCAAGAGTTTGAATTGATTCCTCTTTATCTTGGACACTAGACAACCAGGATTGTGACTCAAAAATCCCCACATATTTTATGGTACTTATCCATGCAAGCTTGGGGTACACATAGTTATCTAGTTTTTCGGGTTTTTCACAATTTCCTTTGAGCGATCTTGTCGAGGTTTTTGTTGGAGTATTTTGGGGGAATTTTTATTTGCGACCATTCACCCCCTCTCTGTTCGCCATCTCGGTCCTTCATCTTCCAAAACAAACAAACTATAAAAATGAATTTGAGATATGATACTTAATTTCAAATTTAATTTCTGAGTTTTCTGAATTATTGGTTCTTCTTAAGCCTTTGCATTAAAAGAAAAGTCATATATATTGAAATGGTAAAATGGTAAAAGTAAAAAGGTAAAAACACAATAGCAATAAAAATATGCAACAATAATAATAAAATATTATAAACCGACATAGCCCTTGTCATGCTGTCAAAGATAATCTGAATGCATGAAATAAAAGATTAGATATTATAATCATGAGAAAAGATATCAATCAAAGAGCATGTCAGATTTTTGTAAAAATATTTGGAGATTATCTTAAGCCAAGATTTTTAATGTGCTGACATCAATACTATCCTTACCTCTAGTAAAAATATAAGAAATTAAAATTTATATTTTAACCCTTTAAAAATTCAAAAATAGAGAGAAAATAATTCTGAAAATAGTAATGTCAGAATTATTAAAATTAAATTATAACATATAAAAATATTACAATTTTCTGGACGGTATACAATGATATTTTAGATATTAATAAAAAGTTTCATAAAATAATAACCTAATATTGAATCCCAATTAAATCAAAACTAGAATCAGCAGAAATTAATAACTGTGCATTGTCAGTTTTTTAGCAATATTTTTACTCATAATTTTTATCTAAAGATTTTACTAGACCTTTTTATCTTTCTTGCCGACCTCTGAAAATATCATCATAAAATATTGAGTCGTTTTGGTAGCTTAATCTGGTGGAGAATCGCGTGCTGTCTAGAAGTTTGCAGAAACTTTGCATTGCCGACTTCTTCTCTACTGTTTGACCCCACCAGTCAGGTTGACCAGCTCTCCTTGCCATCTGTCCCCACTCGTCAGCCACCTTCTCAACTTTTCCCCACTCTTCTTCCCCCTCTGCTCCCCCTTTTCCTCACTTGCGCAGCGACAGCCGCACCCCTCCCAGCCGAGCCGACGCTGCCTTTCTTCTTGTCGTCTTCTCGCCGCAACTCTCAGCCTGAGGCCAGCTGCAAGCTGCCAGAAGTCCCCTGATACCTTATAATGTTCTGTCATCAAGGTTATTCGGCCGCCCCAAACCAAATCACGACGCCACCCCGAATTCCAGTTCAAACCCTGTTATCGCCGCCTTAGCTACCTATTTAAGCACAACCAGACTTTACTCAATACCTTATCACAACACCCATTGATGTAGCTTCAGCTTTCCCCTTTGTCTTCCTCATCTTCGGCTAAACCACCGAGACCACCTCGCCACCAAATCAAGTCACCACTGATCATCATCCGCAAAGCTTCAATTTCCGATTCCTTACACCAATAGCGACCTTGTCCATCATCAAGTGCAACCCATACTCCAGTGGAAGCACTTCTTCCTCGGCGAGCCACCGCACCCGCACGGTAAGGGCCTCTCTTGGTTATTCATTTTCTTTGCTAAACCCAAAAATAGAACCACTAGGTCCTACTGATGCTCATCTGAACCTCCTTTTCCACTAAAATGCCTCAAAAACCGAGCTGTGCTCGCCGGCCATGGCCGCCACCACCCCTTCACGGTGACGGGCCGATCCCGGCCATCTCCGGTCACCGCGACACCCTCCCCATGTGCGCGTGGGTATGCTGATCCTCACCGTGCTACCGATTCGCCTCCTCCGGCGAAGCCTCGCAGCCGGCGAACCCCGTTTGCCCTGCCCTGCTTCAGTTCTATGCCATGCGGGACTGACCGGTCATTCTCTGAGCCGAGCCACGCCTCTGCCACGTAGGCCCCGCGCGTGAGCCGCTCGGAGCACACGACTCTTGTTGCGCCTGGGCCCGGCATGTCAGCACCTCAGCTCAGCGCCGCCCAAAAGCAGAAAGCGGGTTTTGAATCTGAAAACGTACTTTCCCTTTTTTTTGGTAATTTTTCTATTTTCAGCATTGTTCAAACCCTAACTCAATCAAATGCATGTAACTTTTGAACTATATGTCCAAATCCGATGAAATAAATTTATATATTCATGATAAATCATGTAGATTTATAATGTACAAAATATTTTGAATATGAACTATGTTTAAATTTTAAATTTAATTTAAAAAAGGGATCAAAAATATGTCATATATAGAATTTCTACAAATGAACTCCAATTTGAATGAAACCAATTTTGTTAGAAATCTTAACTCCCCAAGAACCTAAATATGCAAAATTATTTATATTTTCACTTAGTTTACATCATTTTCTAAAGTAAGTTGTTTCCAATGTATTGAATATTCAAATATGAATATCTTTTGCAAAAAGAATTCAAATCATGACAAATCAGTTTCTATGTGTTTAAAAGCTAGTAATCTAGCTAGATATGTAAAAACATTCAGAATTGAATCTAGTTTGAATTAAATTTGAAAAATAGAATATTTTCCAATGCATAGGAATCAAAATAAATATAACTTAAAGCATACAAGTTCAAATAATGGTAAAATGATTCTTAGGTATTTAATAAAACTATAATGCCCCTGTTATGCAAGAATATCTCATGTTTGTGCATATTTGAATTAAATGCACATTAGATCTTAGTGTTCATTTATATGAAACACATCTCGGATAAAAGCAAAATATTGAAAAACCAACTTTAAAACACTCTTAATGATGTCCCATGCTAATGCCAGAAAAATGGATAAATAATCTTATAAGGTGCAGTCGCAAACTAAGAATTAAACGACCTTTGTCGCATAAATGTTAGAAATGCTTAAGCCTTTTCAGTAGCCTGTAAAACATCTCGTCTTAATGCAAATTTTATGAAGATCAGTTTAGAAATAATATTTAAGATATGTACTACCATAATCTAGAAAATATTCTTATTACAACTTGCTTTGCATCTAAATCCGGCTAGCCCAATACCCTAAAGTATTATGGTCGTCGTAACCCTTAATATCATATAAGCTTTTTCAACAATGAATATAATGTCTCATCTAAGCACTAAAATGTATGAAATCAGCTTAAGAATGTTCTTCAAAGTATAGACTATCCTCTTCCGAAGAGATAATCTTGTTTCATTATGTTTTGCATATAAATCTTATTAGCCAAATAACCTTAAGTATTAAGTTTTATGGACTCGATTATATGGGTAAGCAAACTTTGTAATAATGAACAAATATGTAATTAAGATATTGGTATCGCCAGAACCTTCTTAAAAACTCTGAGTACATAACTAGTAACCTAGCTTAACAGATCTATCATATTCGAAACCACTTATTATGCAAAATCAATTAAAAAGGATTAAGTGCTATTCATTTATAGCTTTCACCTCAATTGTCTAAAATTTTAATCTTTTTAATCCAAATAATTTTAGCATCTAGAATTTGAAGTTATAAATACAAAAACTCATAATTTTAGCCTCTTGAATTCGTAATTCAAGAATAGATCATCTATAAAAGAAACCATGTTTGTTCATCATAAAAGTCATTAACAAAATGAATATATAATTAACTAAATCATGAGGTTTTGAAATCATAATTCTAACCCTAAAATATTCCTGTTTTCTTTATTGAATCTTCATTTGGTTTATGTCTGATTTCTTTTTACCCTTATTAAAGTTGGATATTTGCTATATTTTTTATTGATCGACGTGTAGAGTCCGACGTCGCTATTTCCGTCGTTGCCTCCGTCAGCCGTGGCTTCGTCTTCGTCGTAAGCAATAAATAAGCAAGGCAAGCACCCCCTTTGATCATATTGATCCCAGTTTTATAAATGTTTTCATTAAATATTTTACTGCATACGTTACTTTTGTTAAAGTCTGCTATTCTTTGGGTATTGGTAGTTGTACCTGTAGTATTATAGAACTTCCGTGATAAGTATGAATTTGTGAACCTTGATAACCCTAGAATAGAATAGACAATACTTAATGTCAATTTGGATTACTCACACCTAGTGTCATGCTTAGCCATGCTTAAAGAAATATAAAACTTGGACATGATTAAAAATGTTGGATATGACATTAATGGGTATGTCATTTCTTCATGGTTGGTATTTTGATCAAAAATGAAAATAAAACTATGGTTTTGATGTGGGAAATTATTGGCAATAGCCGGGTGTACAAGGGACTTGTACGTAGTGTAGGGGGAGACTATTGCCCGTGTCGGATTAAGGACCGAACTACGTATTCGTTAAACCCAAGAATTACCATACAAACCACAAGTGCTTGTATGAGACAACCTTAAACAAATTAAGTAATCTGATTTAACTTTGCACATTGGTAGGCCGGAGTAGTACGAGCTTCTTCAGTGAGTGGTGCTCAGAGGGGCGCCCACACCGAGGTGTTGGGAGCAATATTTGCTGATACAACGGTGTATGCCATACTATGGATATGCTTATTCATTACTGTGCAGTGACTGTACAAACATTTACACCATAGTGCGGGTTTATCGTCACCGTGCTGGTGCAAAGTTAGCCTAGATAATGTAAAGGTTTTCGTCATGAACATTCTGGCCACTACGCCAAAGGTGCGTGAAACATGCGGCAAAAAGAAAAGGTCATGACTTGTGGGTAAAGATGTACTCCTCTGCAGAGTGTGAAACTTTTCGAAAAGCTGTTCCCGCGGTTATGGGAATCTTGGTGCGCCAGCACTAGTTAGATGTTTTTATTTTCATAAAATCTGGTTTCTACCGTGTGTCGGTAATTTCTACTGTGTGTCAGTAGAAATGGTTCGTGGATATGGTCATGATACCCAGGTACATGAGATTTATTTATTCTTATATTCTGTTACTTTCCATATTAAATTACTTTTACTTAAATTCTGTTTTGAAATCTACTATTCTGTATTTACATTTCAAATTGGCTTTATGCAAACTAACCATACTAGCCTTTCCTTTGAAATGGCTTGCATATATTATAGGTTTTGCAAAAGTCTTGCAGAGTACGAAAGTACTCACCCTTGCTTAATTGTTATTTTTAGGTGAAGAATCAGATTAGCCCGATGAAACATATTTATCGCAGGATTCGGGAATGATAACGATGAAGTTTCTCTAGGGATTATGTCTTGTCAATTGCCAGAGGGTTGGATGGGCACACTACAAGAATTCTAATCCTTTCCGCTGTATTTCACTCTGTGTTGTAAGATTTTATTGTATAAATAACCATTGTCATTTGTAATAAAGAGTATGGATGTGATATCAATTATTGTAAATGTGCGTGCTAGCCACTGATCATGGGACTAGTACTGTATGCTCATGAGATTTCCATTTTTGCATTTATGTGAAAATGGGGGTCATTACAATGTGATGAAGACCACCACTTAGGAACTCAAAGAAGCCTATGAAGCCCTGGAGAAGGCCGAGATAGATCTTCACGAGGCCAGGATGATGACAGCTGAGAGGATAGCAGAGTTGGAGGAGGTCCTCTACCTCAAAGAAGAAGAAGTTAAGCTGGAGCATAAGGACGAGGATCAAGAGGAGGACCCAAAGGAGGTGGAGCCCGAGGGGTAGTACTGTACATCTTCCAATGAGACTCCTGGTCATCGGAACCAGTTTGCACCAATGCCGCAGCCTGGTTGGATTAGTGATTAGAGGAGTCTTAGTCTAGTAAGTGGTGACTCAAGAGTGTGAGTCGTGTTGGTCTAAGTTAGGAATGTCACCCTTTAGGCACTAGAGATGTGTGGTTAGGTTAATAAGAGTTTTTATGTTTGCTAGGTGTGCAATATGTGTTGCATAGCCCTTAGACATTTGTAAGCAACCAAACCAAGTTATTAATAAAGGTCTTTTGATTTGGAGTTTGGATTTAAAACATTTGCCCCGCATTAGTTTCTTTATCATTTGTTTATGCTTTTTCTCTCCTTTTTCTAAACCATGGAGTGATCAATAGATAGTTCAGACTCGCGGAAACAACGGAGCTAGTGGATGTGGTTCTCGGTCCAGTGGGAACCCGAATGAGATGCCATTTCCCCAACCAGCACCCCAAGTTGATATGCAGAATTTTGGAGCTTTCCTTGCTATAGACTCAGTTGATGCATACTATGATGCAGCACGTGCAGAACATCATTAACCATGTAACTGCTAATAAAGCAAACCAAGCAGCTAACAATGGGACTCGTCCATACTCTAAGCTGCACATCACTCGGTGTGTTGGAAATGAGAATGTGCTTTATGCTTCTCATCAGCTGGAATAACAGCTGTTGAATGGTGTGAGAATTACTGTGTTACTCATGAGAATTGTAACATCCCAAAAATTTGCCCAAATATTATTTTATTGCTTAAATGTGCACTTATGATTTTCTGGAATTTATTTGGATTTTCTGGATTCATTTGAATTAATTTTAATTCAAGTTTATTGTCCTTTTATTCAAATCTATTTAAATCTGTACAAAGTTAAAATAAAGTTTTTCCAAAAATATTTTATCTGAGTCCAGAATGTCTCAAAGTATTTTTGAGATTTTTCTTGGATTTTTCCTAATATTTTTGTCGCTTAAAATAAATAACACGAATTTCTGTAATCATTTTAAATAAGAAATCTTTTAAAAACCAGCGTGAATAGTATTGGGCCGTGGCCACCTCTGCGCAGGCCGGCCCATGCTCACAGCCCGTTAGGCCCAGGTTCTAGAAGAGTTCTCGTGATCGTCGATCTGTGGGATCGGACGGTCGAGGAGCAGCGCCGGGTGGAAACCCTAGCGAGCGGGCACCGTCGGATGCGGCCACGTGGACGGTCGCGATGGGGCGACAGGCGCCGCCGTGTCCGATTCGAATCCGACGGCGATTTTCGACGCGGCTTCGGCGTTCGTGCCCAGCGCGGACTCCTAGGTCCTTAAAAGACGGCCCCGACCCCGTTTCGAGGATCACCTGCCCTCGCCGCCCCTTTTCCCCAACTTTCGGCCGCTAGAACGATGCGTGAAACCAGCACGAGCTCGCCGGACTTCGTGGACGATCGTCGCCGTTTCAGCCGTCAAAATCGTCGCCGTCGTTGTGCTTCCGTCGGGCGAGGTAATGCGAGTTCGCCAAGCCTCTCTTTCGAATCCGACGGTTCCGGTGGTTTCCGTCAAGTTTCGCGCAGAAGGTTGTCTTCTCCAAGTCCGGCAATGGCGCCGCCGTGTGAAGAACGCCGACGCTATCCGCGTTCGGAGACCGTGAGATCTGAATCCAACGCTTGACGCGCTGCCACGTTGTGCGTGATCACTGACCCTCCGATCGGATCTCTGTGGATGAGATTGAGCGGTGCATGTGACCAATCAGGGGTTGCCGCGTGTCGGGTTCAGCAACCGAGGCGGCATGGACCGGGTGCATCGTGGACTCGCGCTGCGCCGTGGACCGGGTCCATACGCCCGAGACGCGTGTCAAGCCCTGATTGGCTGGCGCCAGGGCTAACGTCACGCTGACGTCATGCTTGCGTCATAATTGCATTTTTCAATTGGAAAAATAATCCGATTGGAAATTCTGTGATGATGACGTCATCATGAGGTCACGCTGACATCATAAATCGATTTTTCAGTATAAAAATAAATCTGTTCATTCTGAATTTCTGATTTTCTGATTTCAGTATTTATTCCAAACTTCAAAAGGCTATATCTTTTGCATCTTAACTCGGATTTGAGTGATTCAAATTTCTAAAAATTTGTAAAATTGAGATATATTTAATGGTGAATTTTATTTGATTTTTGGAGTTCAATTGCTCTCTGTTTTGGTATTTATTTGCTTTTCTTCTTCGGTACGCGTAGACGTTAAATTGTGCGACGCTTCGGAGGAAGATTCAACAACTCAAGATCAAGCTTTAGATCAAGATCAGGACCTATTCCAAGGCAAGTTGTGCTTTGATCATGTTGAACCTATGTATATAAAAATTGCTATATTTGTCTTACCCTATTGCATGTATTTCAAATATACAATGGTTTCAAATTAGATTGGGCGTAGCTAATATACCAGATTGATCTATACCCTACCTTGTCATTGTATGCCATGATCCATTGTCACCCTAGATTGGTTAATTATAGTTGGTTAATAATTATAATCAACATTGGAGGTTTAGTTCGTATTAGTTGCTTAGCCTTGCCACGTCATCACATGTGTCAGAATCATTGATAATTAATTTTGATTAATGGAATATGGAACAATGTTATGAACTTGTGTGTCATGTGGGATCACACGATGAGATTGAGTTGTTGTGACGAGTCATGTCACGCAACGATGTTGAATTGTTGA
Source organism: Otatea glauca (assembly GCA_036346275.1). Classification (NCBI taxonomy): domain Eukaryota; kingdom Viridiplantae; phylum Streptophyta; class Magnoliopsida; order Poales; family Poaceae; genus Otatea; species Otatea glauca. The sequence continues at coordinate 55,294,609 of CM070718.1, read as the reverse complement.
TGGCACTTGGTGCTTGGTAATCAACTTGGGTGATAATCATTTAGATTGGGGCAAGTGACAAGGGGCGAGTATGCCAAGGTGGGCCCAATGGACAGAGGGTATGTGGATGTCTTGCCTTGATCACACTAAGGACATAACCTTGCAAGCCTTTGACCTGAGCCAATCATGCAACCACATGTTGTAATGGGACAGCCTAGCTGATTAATTTGTAATGTCTTAACTTGGTACTATCATTGGTGGTGTGAGTTCCCGAGTTATGGTGTAATTCACATGGCGCAAGAGGGGGCCCTGGTTGTGGTTTCGGACCCACCGTTGTTGAAACCTTAACGGGTAGTCTTGGATTAAGCGAGCATTGTAAAGGCTTTGTCATGATCTCTCCGCCGACACACCAAAGGAAGTGTGTTAAACCGGAAGGCACCAAGAGACGATCATGTCACGTGGGTAAAGTGCATAACCTCTGCAGAGTGTGAAACTATTCGGATAGCCGTTCTCGCGGTATTGAGCAATGCTCGGGAATTACAGTTAAGGGTTAGCTTAATTAAAATGAAACACTTGGTTGGGATGGCCGAATGCCATATGGAAGATGGAATTTGACTTAAGATTGGAAACTTGGTTTACTTGAGAAAAGTTGAATCTATCATTATTGTTATTTGTTTTATTGTCTTTACAATCTATTTATTGTATTTGTTCGTAAATGCTGCTTTGTTGCAAAATAGCCATGATAGCCTATCCTTTGGAATAAGCCTTGCATATAGTTACATAGAATTGCATTCTGTGCACAACTTGTTGAGTGCTTTAAGTACTCACCCTTGCCAACAATAACCTCACCAGTTGAAGAGTCTACATCAATGCTGGAGGAAAGATTCCAGGAGGAGACGAATGTTTAGGGCGCAAGCCTTGTCAGTTGCCTGTGGTATACTGAGGGGTTACCTACGTTTTCATTCCGCTGCAGTTTAATATATTATTCAGCCTTGCGACGCATAGTCATGTAAGTGGACCATAAGGTCATTCAACTAGTAGTATGTATCATATGATGTCTTTCACAATATTTTCGCTATGTATGATTGTGATATTTACTTATGTTGAGCCTGTGTGCACTAGCGTGATCCTGGACTAGTGCAGATACACGGAGGGTCGGATTTGCATATTCGGTCCCGAAGTATGGTATCGAGCCATCTTGATTGTAGGCCTTGACCCTAGATAGTCTGGTCGTCTCTATAGGAACTTCAAAATTATTTTCTAAAGAAAAGAATTAACTTGGAAGAATAATATGTTCTTGACTTATCTTATTCTTCTATTCCTTTCCTCGTCAAAATTTCTCTCTTTTCCCCTGCTGAATTTCTTTCTCTCTCCTTGCGCTGGATCGAGTTAAAAACCTTATCTTAGTTGTCTTGGTAGTTGACGTGCCACATCATAGAAGAAAGTATCAAGTGCTTGCTGTCAACCCTGGAAATCATGAAGGAAGGGATCATCGAGCTCAAGGAAGGAGTAGATCCATGAAGCGTTCCAAAAGCTAGAAGATCTATGCTTCGAGTAGTCAGTTGGGACTCAGGTGTGGGAGTCGCGTCCGCTTAAGATAGAAGTGTTACCCGTGTAGGCGGTAGTTTTGTGTGTATAGGTTGAATTGGTTCTTCCTTGATTGCTGAGTGTGCAGTATGTGTTGCAGAGCTTTTAGGCTTATATAAGCAACCATACCAAGTTATTAATATTGGTTGCTTAAGTTATTGGGTTAAACCTATCTCCCCTGCTTTAGGATTCCTGCTTCTTACCTATGCTATTTCCCTCTTCCCTAATTTAAGTCATCAATCAAGCAGAGGGTTCAGATTTGTGGAAACAACATAGTCAGTGGCAGCGAAAATCAATCAAAGGAGAATCTCAATAGTGGATTAGTTCTTCAACCGTCAGTACAGATGGATATGCGGAGTTTCAGAGAGTTCTTGACTGCTCAGACTCAGTTGATGCATGCAATGATGAAGCAGATGCAGAATATGACTGACCAAGCCAATGTCAACCAGGTGTCCCAAGCTGCTACCAATGATTTCTGTTCATACTCAAGGTTATCAGAATTTATAAAGACTCGTTCGCCGACGTTTTCAGGAAATGAGTTACCCTCAGAAGTAGATGATTGGCTCAAGACCATTGAGAGGAAGCTGCTCATTGTTCAGTGTGAAGGCGATGAGAAAGTCTTATATTCTTCTTATCAGTTACAAGGAATCGCTGCTGAATGGTGGAAGAAATATCGTGCTGTTCATGAAGCCCCGCGGAGTATCACTTGGAATGAATTTGTTGTTGCTTTTCGTAATCTCTTTGCTTCACCTAGAGACAGTATGGTCACAGTAAATACGGAGCAGAATACTATTCTTGCACCTTGTTCAACATCTAAGAGTTGCTCTAAGAAGTCATCAACCAAACAAATCGAAGATCGTGCGTGCATTATTTGTGGAGAGATAGGACATACACGACGAGCATGCGATTAATTGCTCCGGTGTGAAGGAAGTCATTCTCTTGGAGAATGTCCTATGAGTGACATCACATGTTACCTTTGTGAAGGCCGAGATCATGGTCCAGCTCAATGTCCTCTGGATCCAATAGTTACTGCTGTAATTCAGCATCAGCAAAAGAATCTTCGAGCCGTAGTTGCTCAAGAGTCGTCAAGAAGAGGCGAACGTCATTGCAAAAGTGGTGCCACTCAAGAGCTAACGACACAATACCTTAATCTGTTGGCCCTCATCAAGAAAGTAGTAATTGGCGATCACCAACGGCATGTTTCTGTGCGATGAAGAAGACCATTGGGCTAGTGAATGCCCAATGAAGCAACCAGTTTTGACGCGAGAAGAAGACAATAATGTACCAGAATCGCACAACAAATAACACGGTGTGTTACAACTGCCACAAGGAAGGCCATTATGCTAATCAATGCCCACATAGAAGACAATCAATGTCTACGGCCATTGATGTTCCAGAAGTTACCTCGGTCAAGTTCATAACGCCAAGAGTGAGCAGTAAAGTCGCAAGAGAAGTTTGTACGGAGAATCAATTGAAGAAGAGGCGTCTGAATGAAGACACTGCCTTAGTCGACGAATGCTCAAGGAAGAGAGGTGGACCTAAGCTTTGTTACACCTGCAACAAGCCTGGGCATTTTGCTAACAATTGCCCTCATAAGAAAGTGATCGCACCAGTGCAAGCCAATCTCAATTTTGTTCCAGTCAAAAACTTCGGCGCCAATGCCAATCGAGGAAATCTAGAGCGATGATTTTAGCCTATGCAAGTGTCATACCCTCGTTTGTAAAAGAAAAGTGACTAGAGGTGAATTCCATGTAAAGATTTTCGTGCCTAAATAAATAAAGTAAAGATGGTTGAGAGGTGGATATGTGAAGTGTTGGAATAAAAGCATTAATGATAAAGGATGTTTCTGAGTATTCCCCTATGTTGACGGTTCACCTGAAGATGTTGCGTGTGCAACGATGATCAGTTCAGTGGTGTTTGTAAAGATTGTCAGCTCGAGGAATTATCATGGTCAGAAAGTACGCTATTGCTTGATCTAACCTAGAATGTGATGGAGTTAAGTTGGAGAAAAGTTTTAGCGGCGATATTGGATATCAAACCGAGATGCTACTCACGAAATGAATTGGTCGTCCGGACATAAGGTCGTCCGGAGTTTGGTCAAAGAAGTGGGTCGACTAAAAGCCCCAAAGCGAGAAAATGGAATTTCAAATGACTACGGTTCGTGTTGGCGGTGAAGGTCAATAGTGTGGAAGTTGTCGACTTTGAAGGGTATCGATTGTTAGAGAGTATCAAGATGTGTTTCGAAGAATCCCACGGATCGAGAGATCAAGTGTGTGATGGAGTTAGTCCCTCGATACAGCGCCAAAAGTAAAGAGACCTCATCGAATGCCTATTGATGAGCTAGTTGAGATGAAGAAGCGCATCAAGAGTTGCTAGAAAGGTGGTTCGCTAGAACCAATTTGTCACCATAGGGGCGCTGTTCTATTTAAAAATGGGAGCTTAGGGAGGTGTATCGACCGTCGAGCATTTAATGAAGTGATGATTAAAAGGGTAAGTATTATTTGCCGGGATCGTAATTTGTTTGATCATCAAAAGGAGTGGAGTGTCCTCAAGAATAGATCTTGATCGAGTTATCATCGATTCGAACACATGCGAGAGAATGTTCTTAGGTCGAGTTTTCTATGCGGTATGGACGATATGAGGTTCTGAGGTATCGCTAGAATGATCAATGCCATTCAGAATTTATGGACATGACGAACGGAGTTCCATGGGAAATTGGTCAAGCTGTTATGGTGTATAGGTGGATGTCTTTGTTGCTTCAAGTCAAAAGGAAAGTATGCGGAATAAGTTGGGATTAGTTTTGGAAAGGTTGCTAGACCAATGGTTGTATGCTAAGTTTAGCAAATGTGACTTCTGGAAGGAGAAAGTTGAATTTCTTGTCATGAGATGACTGCTAAAGGAGTTATCGTGGATCCAACCAAAAGCGATGTTGCGTGGGAGCAGCCGAGACAGCTTAGGCAAGTAGGAGAAGTGTGCATGGACGCCGCGGTGCGAGAAGAGTTTTCTGTGATTGAGGAAACGTTTGACGATAGCACTTGTCTTAGTGTTGTCAGATGTGCAAACGCAGTTGTGATATATACTATGATGCCTCAAGACAAAATCTTGGATGTGTGTTAATGCAGAAAGGTAAAGTTGTTGCCTATGCGTCAGGACAGTTGAGGCCACATGAAGAGAACTATACTACGCATGAATTGGAAATTGCTACCGTAGTGCATGCTTTGAAGTCATTGCGTCACTATATTATTGGGGATAGGTACAGGACCATAAGAGTTCGAAGTGCGGACCTTGATATAAAAGCGAAGAGGATGGTTGGAGTGATTAAGTATTAGAAGGCTGGGATCTGTTACCATCCTGGTAAGGCTAATGTGGTATCCGATATCTTAAGTCGTAAAGGCCATAGTACCAATACACCAATATCAAGTGATCAATAGAAATTGTGCAAAGAGTTTCAAAAGTTGAAATTAGAAGTGGTTTCACAAGGATTTATAGCTGCTTTGAAAGTTAAGCCAATGCTTGAAGATCAGATCGAAGTGGGTCAGAAGGATGAAGGCTTAGCTGAGGATTTTACCAGGGATAACCAAGGAACCACACAGTTTAAAGGTCAAAGCTATGTATTGAATAAGAAAGAGATTAAACAGTTGATTTTGGAAGAAGCTCATGATTCTGAGTATTCAATTCATCCAGGAAGTGCTAAGATGTACCAGGATTTGAAAGAGAGATTTTGGTGACCTAATATGAAGCGTGAAGTAGCTGAGCATGTTGCTTTATGCGACGTATGTCAAAGAGTAAAAGCCATGCATCAAAGACCCGCTGGTTTATTGCAGCCGTTGAAAATTCCGGAATAGAAGTGGGAGGAAATAGGAATGGACTTTATCACCGGTTTACCTAAGACTCAGAGAGGTTACGATTCCATTTGGGTTATTGTGGATCGTCTAACCAAGGTCGCCCGTTTTATCCCAGTAAAGACCACTTACTCAAGAGATCGTTTAGCGGAGTTGTACATGTCAAGGATTGTATGCTTGTATGGAGTGCCCAAGAAGATTGTGTCGGACAGAGGTACCCAATTCACCTCAAGGTGTTGGAACAAGTTGCATGAAGCAATGGGGACTTGTCTGAATTTTAGTACAGCATATCACCCGCAGACAGATGGTCAGACTGAAAGAGTAAATTAGATTTTAGAGGATATGTTGAGAGCTTGTGCTTTAGCTTATGCTACATCTTGGGATAAAAGTTTGCCATATGCAGAATTCAGTTACAATAATAGTTATCAAGCTAGCCCGCAGATGTCACCATTTGAGGCGTTGTATAGACGTGCTTGTCGTACTCCATTAAATTGGAATGAAACAGGAGAACGTTTGGTTTTTGGGCCAGATATTCTCGAAGAGGCAGAAAGTCAAGTTGCAATGATCAGAGAGAGGTTGAAGATAGCACAGTCAAGACAGAAGAGTTACGCTGATGACCGTCGTCAAGATTTGAGGTTCGAGCCAGATAATTTTGTGTATCTCAAAGTTCGCCTCTGAAAAGTGTCGAAAGGTTTCACGCTAAGGGGAAGCATGCGTCAAGATGTGTTGGCCCGTTCAAAATTTTGAGCCATCGAGGAGAAGTAGCTTATCAGTTAGAGTTGCCTCAGTCCTTGGCAGAAGTGCACGACGTGTTTCATGTGTCACAACTTAAGAAATGTCTCAGAGTGCCAGCAGAATAAACCCCGTTGGATGCAATAGACCTGTCAGAATTTTGGATGTTATAGAACGCAAGACCAGAAACAAGTCTATTCGCTTTTGCACAAGTTCAGTGGAGCAATCATTCCGAAAGTGAAGCCACATGGGAGCGCGAAGAAGATTTAAAGTCAGAATTCCCGAACCTATTCTCTAGCTAGCTTTGAATCTCGGGTCGAGATTCTGTTAAGGGGGGGAGGTTTGTAACATCCCAAAAATTTGCCCAAATATTATTTTATTGCTTAAATGTGCACTAATGATTTTCTGGAATTTATTTGGATTTTCTGGATTCATTTGAATTACTTTTAATTCAAGTTTATTGTCCTTTTATACAAATCTATTTAAATCTGTACAAAGTTAAAATAAAGTTTTTCCAAAAATATTTTATCTGAGTCCAAGAATGTCTCAAAGTATTTTTGAGATTTTTCTTGGATTTTTCCTAATATTTTTGTCGCTTAAAATAAATAACACGAATTTCTGTAATCATTTTAAATAAGAAATCTTTTAAAAACCAGCGTGAATAGTATTGGGCGTGGCCACCTCCGCATGAGCGGCCCATGCTCACGGCCGTTAGGCCGTGTTCTAGAAGAGTGCTCGTGATCGTCGATCTGTGGGATCGGACTGCCGAGGAGCAGCGCCGGGTGGAAACCCTAGCGAGCGGGCACCGTCGGATGCGGCGACAGGTGTCGCCCTGTCCGATTCGAATCCGACGGCGATTTCCGACGCGGCTTCGGCGTTAAAAGACGGCCCCGACCCCGTTTCGAGGATCACCTGCCCCCGCCGCCCCTTTTCCCCAACTTTCGGCCGCTAGAACGCTGCGTGAAACCAACACGAGCTCGCCGGACTTCGTGGACGACCGTCGCCGTTTCAACCGTCAAAATCGTCGCCGTCGTTGTGCTTCCGCCGGAACCGAGGTAGTGCCAGGTTCGCCGAAGCCTCCTCTTTCAGATCCGACGAAGTTCCGGTGGTTTCCGTCAAGTTTGGCCGTGTAAAGGTTGTCTTCTCCAAGTCCGGCAATGGCGCCGCCATGTGAAGCACGCCGACGCTATCCGCGTTCGAAGACCGTGAGATCTGAATCCAACGCTTGACGCGCTGCCACGTTGTGCGTGATCACTGACCCTCCGATCGGATCTCTGTGGATGAGATTGAGCGGTGCATGTGACCAATCAGGGGGTGCCGCATGTCGGGTTCAGCAACCGAGGCGGCATGGACCGGGTGCATCGTGGACTCGCGCTACGCCGTGGACCGGGTCCATACGCCCGAGACGCGTGTCAAGCCCTGATTGGCTGGCGCCAGGGCTGACGTCATGCTTGCGTCATAATTGCATTTTTCAATTAGAAAAATAATCCGATTGGAAATTCTGTGATGATGACGTCATCATGAGGTCACGCTGACGTCATAAATCGATTTTTCAGTATAAAAATAAATCTGTTAATTCTGAATTTTTGATTTTCTGATTTCAGTATTTATTCCAAACATCAAAAGGCTATATCTTTTGCATCTTAACTCGGATTTGAGTGATTCAAATTTATAAAAATTTGTAAAATTGTGATATATTTAATGGTGAATTTTATTTGATTTTTGGAGTTCAATTGCTCTCTGTTTTGGTATTTATTTGCTTTTCTTCTTGATGCAGCGTAGGCGTTAAATTGTGCGACGCTTCGAAGGAAGATTCAACAACTCAAGATCAAGCTTCAGATCAAGATCAGGACCTATTCCAAGGCAAGTTGTGCTTTGATCATGTTGAACCCATGTATATAAAAATTGCTATATTTGTCTTACCCTATTGCATGTATTTCAAATATACAATGGTTTCAAATTAGATTGGGCGTAGCTAATATACCAGATTGATCTATACCCTACCTTGTCATTGTATGCCATGATCCATTGTCACCCTAGATTGGTTAATTATAGTTGGTTAATAATTATAATCAACATTGGAGGTTTAGTTCGTATTAGTTGCTTAGCCTTGCCACGTCATCACATGTGTCAGAATCATTGATAATTAATTTTGATTAATGGAATATGGAACAATGTTATGAACTTGTGTGTCATGTGGGATCACACGATGAGATTGAGTTGTTGTGACGAGTCATGTCACGCAACGATGTTGAATTGTTGATGGCACGTGGTGATTGGTAATCAACTTGGGTGATAATCATTTAGATTGAGGCAAGTGACAAGGGGCGAGTATGCCAAGGTGGGCCCAATGGGCAGAGGGTATGTGGATGTCTTGCCTTGATCACACTAAGGACTTAACCTTGCAAGCCTTTGACCTGAGCCAATCATGCAACCACATGTTGTAATGGGACACACCTAGTGATTAATTTGTAATGTCTTAACTTGGTACTATCATTGGTGGTGTGAGTTCCGAGTTATGGTGTAATTCACATGGCGCAAGAGGGGGCCCTGGTTGTGGTTTTCAGACCCACGGTGTTGAAACCTTAACGGGTAGTCTTGGATTAAGCCGAGCATTGTAAAGGCTTTGTCATGATCTCTCCGCCGACACACCAAAGGAAGTGTGTTAAGCGGAAGGCACCAAGAGGCGATCATGTCACGTGGGTAAAGTGCATAACCTCTGCAGTGTGAAACTATTCGGATAGCCGTGCTCATGGTATTGAGCAATGCTCGGAATTACGATTAAGGGTTAGCTTAATTAAAATGAACAACTTGGTTGGGATGGCGAATGCCATGTGGAAGATGGAATTTGACTTAAGATTGGAAACTTTGTTTACTTGAGAAAAGTTGAATCTATCATTATTGTTATTTGTTTTACCGTCTTTACAATCTATTTATTGTATTTGTTCAGTAAATCTTTGCTTTGTTGCAAAATAGCCATAATAGCCTATCCTTTGGAATAAGCCTTGCATATAGTTACATAGAATTGCATTACATGCACAACTTGTTGAGTGCTTTAAGTACTCACCCTTGCCAACAATAACCTCACCAGTTGAAGAGTCTACATCAATCTTTGGAGGAAAGATTCCGGAGGAGACGAATGTTTAGGGCGCAAGCCTTGTCAGTTGCCTGTGGTATACTGAGGGGTTACCTACGTTTTCATTCCGCTGCAGTTTAATATATTATTCATCCTTGCGAGGCATAGTCATGTAAGTGAACCATAAGGTCATTCAACTAGTAGTATGTATCATATGATGTCTTTAATAATATTTTCGCTATGTATGATTGTGATATTTACTTATGTTGAGCCTGTGTGCACTAGCGTGATCCTGGACTAGTGCAGTATACACAGAGGGTCCGGATTTGCATATTCGGGTCCCGACAAGAACCCACAGGAGATCACTTGTGAAGGACTGAGATGGCGATCAGAGGGGGGTGAATGATCCCAAATAAAAATTTTCCCCCACTCAAAATGATTCAACCATGCCTACACTAAATAAAATCAAAACGGAGCAAGAAATCCAACTAAAATAGTCTTGACTGTTCAGATCGGTACTACTGCGTACGTACGGCTGGTAGTACCGCACGAGGGACGGTAGCATCGAGGTCAAGAACTGCAGCACGAACAAAGAGAAAAAACAGCATGAACTCAAAAGCCAAATTGATGCAACTTTTGATTGGCTAGACACAAACTCATGAAACTTGGTAGATGTGATCTTTAGGATGTCAGGAACCTACTCCAACCTTCAATCGCAAGGATTGACGTCAAAGTTCTAACCTTTTTGCCCGGGAAGGAAGAACACACCAAGTTCAAGCAAAACACAAGAACTTGATCTTGGACTTGCTTGTGGGGTTTTGATGATCAAGATGATCTTCGACAACCTCCCACTTGTCACAGAAAGCAAGAACTCAAGTCAAAATCTCTGCAAACACGATCTACAAGATTAGATCACTCAAGAACACAAGATCGGTTTCTTGCAACCAAAACGCAACGATTCTTTGAAATAAGAAGCAATAGCATGTAGAAGGAGGGGAGGCAAATCTAGATTGCGTATAAGTAAATTGCAATAATGTAAGTGCGGAATTGAAATGCTTGAAAGTAAATTGCAGAATTTAATGTTCAATGTAAATGCAGAGAATAAATTAAGAATTTAGAGAACTTGGTTTTTCATTTCTGGAAGGGAGGTTTACAAAGCCTCACAACAAGGTGGGCAAAACTCAAAGGAGCACAAAACCTCTAAAACCTTCAAGAGGAGGAAGGCTACCCCTACCCCTCTATTTATACTACTCTTGGGTCACCCTCCACCCTTGGATTAGTCCCTCAACCCTAAGGGATACCATCAAGGGCTAGGATTGATCCACTCACACAGCCATGCATGGGCTAACCCAAAACCCGACAAGCACATGGGTTTTTTGCACGGCTTTCAAAGCATACTAACTAGACCCACAATCCTATCAACTGGACCGTGATCCTACGGCCCTCATTGATCCACATAGCTTCTAGATAGCATCTTCTCCGTTTCTTGTCTTTTAGGCTTGCAATGACTCTGTCTCCGATCATCTTCCGACGATCCTCGACCGTTTGGACCTCCGACGCACCTCGCCTAGTCCTGATCATCCTCCGCCTCACCATGATCATGCATCGTTATCCTGCAACCATCAAAAACAAGGAAACACATCACATAGAAATGTCCAAAGAGATATGCAATGAAACTCCCAAAATCACAAATTTTGGATCTTTCACGCTCATCAAGGCTGATGCTACCGCTCCCAGGCCGGTAGCACCACCCTACAGACGAACCAAAAGACATGCTCTTTGGAATTTTCACACCGGGCATTTGGGCCAGTGCTACTGCTATCCCAGTAGCACCGGACGACCATGGGCGGTAGCACCGAACCGCCAGAATGCCCAAAAATGCACCATTCTGAAATTTTTACACCGCTTTGCGACACTGGTGCTACCGCTCGGCCGGTAGCACCGAGCTGCCTGATCCCCCCAAAAACACCCTCTCGGGTTTTTACACACCTCTCTGGAGGCCGGTGCTACCGCTCAACTAGTAGCACCGGGCTACCATGGCCAGTAGCACCGAAAAAAGCAGACATAGCTCAAATTGCTTCAAATTGAAAATCCAATTCAAAACAAACTCAAACCAGAGCATACCAATCTCAAATTTAGTCAAATACTCATCACAAACATGGATAGACCTCCACATAGCCTTTCAATCTCCCCCTTGATGAGTATATTGACAAACAACACAAAAAGGCCTAATTTTGAGTTTGAAGAAGGAAGAAAGCAATTTGGGTGCAAAGCCAAACTTGGTCCAAGAAAAGAGGAAATGAGATCATAACCAAGTTGGCAAGAGAGATTTTAGAACAATTAATAAGAAAAAGCAAGATTTCCACAAAAGCTCTAAAATCCAATAAAAATTCACAAATATTATGATTTTTAAGATTAGCAATTTTTTACCAAAATCATAATATCCAAAATGCAATTCCATTTTTTATTGATGCCTGTTCTACATTTTCTCCCACTTTTTTGGCAATATATACACCAAGATTTATATTTCCTCCCCCCTTTGACTAGCATGGATGTATGAAATACATCTAAATAGCTTTGAGGATTATCCAATTGATCATAATGACAAGATATGACACCAAGCTTGTCAATTTCAGATGATGAATAAACTAAAACATGTCCAAGAGCAAACACATTTTGCTAGCAAGCTTAGTTTAGAATATGTCATTTTTAGCAAGATTTGACAAGCACAAAACTTAGCCATAGTTTCAAAACTAGAAGTAAAGCCACTCATAGGATCAAATGGAAAACCTAGAGTTCAACCTGCTCAACACTTTGGGGAATCTAGAAGTGTATACAAGGTCCTTCGAGCTCATTTTTCATTTAATGCAAATTTTTCTTTAAGATCTTAAAAGACATAGTGGGGTGCAAATGTTTGGCATTATTTGCATTCTTTACCCACTTAAATTTTTTTTATTTTCATTTTTAAAGCAATTGACTCAAGCCATATTCGACCTGAAGGATTGAGATGGTGAACAGACGGGGGGTGAATGATCGCAGCTTAAAATTTTCCCCCAAAAATAATCCAAACAAGCCCGCGAAGAAAACACACAAGAGGAGCCGATCAAGATGAGCCTTTTGTGCTGTATGGCCGGTGCTACCGCATGAGGGCCGGTAGTACCGTAGGAAGAGCGGTAGCACCGGACTCAAGAACAGTCTGAAAAACAGCATGACCCAAAAGCAAATTTCGAGGAATCTTTTGATCGGCTGGACAAAAACTCACGAAACTTGGTAGATATGATCCTAGGGATGTTAGGAACTCATTCCAACCTTCAATCGTGAGGATTGACATCAAAGTTCTAACCTCTTTGCCCAGGAAGGAAGAACACACCAAGTTTGTGCAAGAACCCAAGAAATCGACCTAAGGCTTGCTCGTGGGATTTTAATGATCAAGATGATCTTGGGAAGCTTCCCACATGTCACAGCAAGCAAAAGCACAAGTCTCAACTTACACAAATGCGATTTACAAGCTCATTCATTCAAGAACGCAAAAACTGGTTCCTTGCAAGAAGAACGCATGGATTGCCTAGATGATTGGGATACGATCTAAAGAGAGATTCATTCATCAATAAACATTGTCGGCATAAGAATCATAAGCATTTTAGAAGGAGATGAGGCAAATCCAAAAGCATGTAGAAGGAGGGGAGGCAAATCCGAATTACATGAATGTAAATTGCAAGAATGTAAGTACGGAATTTAAATGCGTAAAGTAAATTCAAGCATAAGAGAAAGTGATTTGCATTTCTGGAAGGGAGGTTTACAAAACCTCACAACAAAGTGGGCAAAGCTCAAAGGAGCACAAAACCTCTAAAACCTTCAAGAGGAGGATGGCCACCCCTCCCCCTCTATTTATACTACTCTTGGGCCACCTACCACCCTTGGATGAGTCCTTCAACCCTAGGGTACTCCATCAAGGGCTAGGATTGACCCACTCACACAGCCATGCAAGGGCTAACCCTAAACCCTCCACACAAACCTGGTTTTCTTGCACAGTTTTCAAAGCACACTAACTAAACACGCTATGCTATCAACTAGACCGTGATCCGACGGCCCTCATTGATCCAAGCAGCTTCTAGCTAGCATCTCATCTATTCCTTGTATTCTTTGGCTTGCACCGACTCCGTCTCCGATCATCTTCTGGTGATCTTCGACCGTTTGGACGCTCCTCACCTAGTCCCGATCATCCTCCGCCTCACCATGACCTAGCACCGTCGTCCTGCAACCATCAAAAATAAGGAAACACATCACATAGCAATGTCCCAAAAGCTATGCAATAAAATCCATCAAAATCACAAGATTTAATACAATCTTGTTCATCAGGGCCGGTGCTACTGCTTCTAGGCTGGTAGCACCGCCCTACTGCCGAACCATCAGAGGGTGCTTCTCTTGAATTTTCACACCGGGCATTAGGGCTGGTGCTACCGTTCGGTCGGTATCATCGGGCTACCATGGGCGGTAGCACCGGACCGCCAGAATGCCCAAAATGTACCTCTGGAATTTTCACACCGCTTTGAGAGGCTGGTGCTACCGCTCGGCCGGTAGCACCGAAAAAAGCAGACATAGCTCAAATTGCTTTAAATTTGGAGGTAAGCTTGTGAACCATGTAAAAGCAGCTCATGATAAAGATAGCAGGAATAACCTAATTTTTAACCCTTCACACTGAGCAGCTTCACCACATTGCGCGATAAAATGTTCGACATGCTCCAAAGTAGTGACGGAGTCATCCCCAGAAAATTTTGCAAAATCAAGAACATTGAAGTTATTAGGGTAGGGTATCCGGTCAATGTAATCAGGGTATGGCTTCCGATAACCGGTAACCTTCCCTTTGGGCTGTATGCTGAATTGATCTCATAAAACGATGGATATCTGATTGACCCAATTTATTGTGTTAGCCGATGCAGCGTTAGGAGCTTGCTAATTATGCTCGTAATTGGTATTCTACCCTCTGAGTGTAAGCTCGGGTTGATAGGTTGGTTAAGCTAGTGGGAATTAACCAAACTGCTCATATCCTATGTTATTTTTCCTAGCAATCGACTCTGGTACTGGAACAAAGGGTTCCTAGTACGTTACAACTTTGTATGGATCCATATTCCTCTACGGAATCGACTCAAGATATTGTTGGTACCTAGGAGGCTCAATCGGTTGTGGAACTGATCGGGGAAAGCGTAGAACAAAGCCGGTGGTGGTAAGTTGGCTGGTACATCTAACTTAGCAGCATTAGTATATGCCTGGTAATGCGCAACACCATTTGCACGAGGATCTCATGGTAGTATGACAGTAAGCAGGGTTGGCATCATAGTAAGGGATGAAGTCACAGGACTTTGGGTATTTTATGCTACTGAATAAACAGGGTAATTTGGTAAGGTCTGCATTGGATTGAGCAGGCTTCCAACCTATGCCAACTCTTGAGCTATTATTTTATCACTATTAGCTACCATCGGCTTAAGAGTTGTAACTAGAGCCGATGATTGATTAATCAAATCATGATGCACATATTGATTAATCATAGCAAATAATTCAGCTTGTGCAGGCATGTATTGACTCATTGAGATGTTGGTAATCCCTACATCGCCGAGGGCATTAACCGTCGGCAATGCAGCCTTCTGTGTGACACCGTGTTGAGTTTTTTAAAAATAGCTTAGCATCATCTCTTCGAGCGTGGCTTTCCGATCTTCAATCTCTTTACAATGTTCTAGTGTTAAATCGTCCAGTGTAAGGACAATTATAGTATCAGAGTTGAGATCAGACAGTGGAATTGATTTACCCGAAGAAGACATCGTGGTCCCACTAGGTGTGCCAAAAGTGTGTTAAGCCAAAAAATATGACGAAGGATTGATCGGACCAAACACACGAGAACGCCAGGTTCAGTTAGGTTCGTGGCGTGCTAGCCGATTGGATCCTACAATCGCCAAGATAAGTAGAAAGATATGCTCAAAGCCGATCTTATGTGATAATTGGTAAAGATCTAAACAGTATGTAAAGCGGATTAAATCAAAGATACGATAAATCTAAACAGCTGTTTAGGGCTGATTAGATGGTAGAAGGTAGATCTTTCCAAAAAGGTGATGCGCAACAAAATCGGAGAAAATCAAACCTACCATAATCGATGAAGATCAACAATCGGTGATGCGCAACTTTATTAATCAAATTCGGATTACAAGAGAGATTCTAAATTACAAAGCTACTCCTATTTGACTGTAACATCCCAAAATTTGAGTTTTGGAATGTTTTCATTTTAAAATGAACCATTTGCATTTTCCCTGAATTAATCAAAGCTTAATTTGGATTTTCTATTAACAAAAGTATTTAATTTGACTAAACTATTAATTAAACAAAATATTTTTCATTTTTATTTGGGTTCATTGTGCCTTAAGGAATTGATATGTATTTTTTGAGATTTTTCTGAATTTATTTGCTATTTATTGGAATTTATTGGCTTTTATTTGAATTTTTGGAATTTTATTAATTAGGAAAATGGTTTTTATTTCGAAAATCTTCTCGAGCTGAATTCTTTCTGTCGGCCCGTCCCTATTTTCTTTTGCAGCCCAGCTCGATAGCGTCCCGGCCCAGCTCGCTTCGCTCACCCACGGCCCAGTCGGCCCAGCCAGACCACCTCGCCCGCACGTGCGCGCCACCGCTGCCAAATCCTAATTGCGTCCGCCGCCATCTCGGAGTCCGGGCGAGGCTATTTAAAGCCCTGAGGACCCTCGTCTGAGGTTCGTCTCGTTGCGCCGCCTCTTTTGCCCTAGCTCTTCTTGCCTGAGACATCGCCGTCTTCTCTCGCGAGCTCGCAGAAGTTTCGTCGCCGTCCAAGAGCTTCTCCGCCATCGTTTGTCCACTTCGATCCATCTCCGCCGCTGCTACTTGCATGTCCAGGTTCGTCGCGTCACCCTCTTCTAGATCTGCACCAGCCCGCATCCGATCCAGCCCAGTTCCGCCGCTTGCCATGTCGTCTTCCTCGCGTCCAATGAGTTTGCGCCGCCGCCTCGCCGTCGACCTATTTTGCCTAACCCTGGTCGTCCGATCGACCTCATGTGCTCTCGATCGCGCCATGTCACATCCGATCGCTTCGCGAATCCCCGCCGTCCGATCCGGCGCTGCCGTTGCATGTGTGACGCGTGGCCCGTCCACGTTAGCGCCTCGCTAGCCGACCGTGTCAGCCCTAGCACGTTGCGTGGCTTCCACGTCAGCCAGTCTGCCGTGTCGACATCTCCCCTCTCGGTGCTCTCGGTTTACCGTGGGCCAAGCCACTGACATGTTGGCCCCACGTGTCAGTCATCATTTCTTTTTCTTTTTCCATTTACGAGAAATTCTGAAAAGTCCAACCAATCAGATCTTGCCACGTGTCATCCCTTTTCATTTTCTCTGATTTTCTCATCCTAAGAACTTTCAGGAGCCCGTTCTCCTTCGTTCGAGCTCTGATTCTAGTGATTCAAATTTCTAAATTCAAGATCTATCTTCCAGTACCATTCATTTCAATTTTTGAATTTTGTTTGAATTTATTTTATTTATTTATTCTCTTTTCGCGTGTAGACGACGTAGTCCAATCCCAATCGAACCAGCAGTCGGAGGTAGATCCAGCAGAAGGCAACGAAGGCAAGTCTTCCTTGAACATATTGATCCTAAATTTACAAAATGCCCATGTTGTTTTTAAATTATGCATGCTTACTTTATGCAATGTACCTTAAATATAGTTTTAGGGTATAGTTAAATACCAGAATTTGTTATACCCTCATTGGTATTGATCATGTCGAACCTTTGTCACTCTATATAATATAGCTATTTTATTTGGTGATAACCAGTAGAGTAGCATGGGACGGTAGAATTGCTTAGTCCAGCTTAAACGTTTGGGTATTATGCCATTATGGGAATCATTTCAATCATTGTTTAAACTTATTCGTGAAGTCGCGGCAATTGGTGTTGCTGCTATTTAAATGAAATAAAGTAGAAAATATGGTTTACACCAGGGCGGATGGATGTTTGGCGGGTGCAGGAAGCACGAGACCTTGGAATGTGAATGTTCCACCCTAGTCAATTGAGGACCGAAGCATGTGTTATCATGGACCGAGCACTACCATACAACCACAAGACTATATGGGTACGACCTGGCTAATTAATTTTTGCGTCTCATTATTAGCTTCGCGAGTTGATGGATGCCAGATGTAGGCAGGCGCAAGAGGGGGCTTCCGACTAGGCAGCTAAAACCCATCGGCGGTGAAACCTTAGCGGGCGAGGTTACTAGTGGGGTTGTACATTGTAAAGGCCTTGTCATGATCCCTCTGTCGACACACCAAAGGAAGTGTGTTAATTGCATGTCAACAAGAGACGATCATGTCTTGTGGGTAAAGCTGTACACACTCTGTAGAGTTAAAACTACTTAAGTAGCCGTGCCCATGGTCAAGGTCAGGCGAAGTACGCTTGCACATTGTAGATTTTATGGTTTTATTTTTAATGAAAATAATGGTTTGGGAATCCGTGAGCAGATGGAACTCTCGGGTTATGGTTTGGCAGATAGAGCCAGTCAGGTAGAAAGAACCTGTTATAGTTATCATATCAAATTCAATTATTACTCAATTACATTTTGGTTAAACAATGCTTTGGAGAATTACTATTCGTATTTAAAATTAAACATTGCTTTATGCTAAAAGAGCCATATTATGCCTTCAATTGTTTAGCCTTGCATATAGTTATCATGCGTTATGTTTCCAAGACTTGCGAAGTACATTTTGTGCACACCCTTGCAACATCCACAAATTCCACAGAGGAGTATGCAGAAGCTGAATGTAACTACGAGTTCTATGCTTTTGGTTATGACGAAGGCGATCCGGATTGCTAGGACGCGTACCCTTGTCTATTGCCTATTGGTCAAATAGATGGGCTTATCCTGTTGCTGTTATTTCATTTCCACTGCTACTTTATTGAACTCAAGACATGAGGTTGTTTATTTGTAATAATTATCCATAAGGCTGATACCCTTTTGCTTAATTGATATTATTTGATTCGTGATATGGATGTGTTACCATCACTGTTTTCACTGTGTGTGCTAGCTTTTTATAGCGACACCTATTTTCACATAAATGCAAAAATGGAAATCTAATGCGCATACAGTACTAGTCCCATGATCAGTGGCTAGTATGCACATTTTCAACAATTGGAATCACATCCCTACATCATTTTATTCAAGCGGAAGCTATTTGTACAATATATTCTTACAACTTAGAGTATATAAATATAGCAACAGAAGAAACAAAGTCTTGTAGTGTGCCTATCCAATCCCTCAGGCAACTCACAAGGCATAATCCCTAGAAAGGTCGCTTTATTGAAAATCCCGCATCCTGCAACGAAAAGAGATCTTTCGAAGCTTCGCTATCATTTTCCACCTAAAACAACATAATAAGCAAGAGTCAGTACTTTACGTACTCCACAAGACTTTAGCAAATCCTATAATATATGCAGGCCATTTCAAAGGAAAGGCTTCTACAGTTAATTTGCACAAAGCGAAATTTAAATTGTAAATAAAGATGCAATTTCTCAAACGGAATTTGTAAGAGCAAATTTGACTAATAAGAAATAAGTAAAGCATAAGTAATAACTCACAGTCCTCCATGACGTGAGTGTCGAGATGCTCAATATCCTGCCAACCCGTGGCTTAACCACAATCTTTGCCAAAACAAGGCACATTAGGTGAAAATCATCCTATTTTGAAAATAGTAAAACTTCTAACCATGTGATGACGTTACCAAGTGCCTTTGACCGTAGGCATGGCTAATTAATTAGATTTACACTCTGCAGAGGCGTACAGCTTTACCCACCAGAAATGATCATCTCTTTATGCAGCGCAATTGACACACTTCCTTTGGTGTGCCGCAGAGAGATCATAATATAACCATTACATTACCTAGTCCTAGCTTTGCACCAGCCCGATGACGTTAAATCCTTGTTATGGAGAAGAAACATGACAGTAATTCCCTGTCATTTTAAAGTGGTAATAAGAGCAGTAATTCCCTGCGATAGAACCAGTAAATCCCTACGGTAAGGGTTTCTTCCCATACCAAGGCGTACACCGTTATACCGATACGCATTTACCCACAACGAAGTGTGGAAGCCCCTCATAAGCAAACCTAGAAAGGATTGCTCATACTATCTCTCGCCTACCAATGTGCAAAGCCAGACCTAAGCAATTTAATAGGTTAAGGCTGTCCCATACCAGCACTTGTGGTTGTACGATTTTCTTGGCTTGAAAACAACCCATAGCTCGGTCCTTAATCCGACACGGGCAATAATCTCCCCCTACACTACGTACAAGTCCATCTCTTGCACAACCGGCTATTGCCAATAATTGCCCGCATTTAAACCATAGTTTTTATTTTGGGGTTTTTAGTCAAAATACCAACAATTGACATCATGTCATAACCAACCTTTTTCAATTCTCAAGAATCAATTTTGATCTGATCATATTCAACATTGGTTCTAAAGCATGGCTAAGCATGGTTAATAATCGCATATACCCAAGTTGATATTACGTATTGTCTAACCTGTTTATATGGTTATCAAGGTTCACATGTCCATACTTATCAAGGAAGTTTCATGAGTCAATAGGTATATCTACCAGTACCACAAAATAGCGTATTTACAGAAAATAAACACATGCATGAAATATTTTGATAAAACAATGAAAATTAAATACTGGGATCAATATGATCAAAGGGGGTGCTTGCCTGGCTTAATTGTTGATTGCGACGACGTCGCGGCTGCAACTGGCGTGGTTGACAACAGAATTAGTGATGTCGGGTTCTACACGTCGTTCAATGGAAATATAGCGAAACAACAATTTCAATAAGGGCAAAAAGAAGACAGACAGTAAATCAAATAAAGACTTGCTACAAAGAACGGATGCAGATTCTTTTATAGATTATTTATTCTTTTTTTACGAATTCAAGAGGCTAAAATTATGTATTCTTGTATTTATAACTTCTAATTATAGATGCTAAAATTATTTGGATTAATAGGATTTAAAACATTAGTCATCATGTTATATATGAGTAGTACTTAATCTTTAGCTAACTTTGCATAAGAATTCGTTTTGAATATATATATATACTAGATCTGTTAGGTTAGGCTATTGGTTACGTATCCTGGTTTTCAACAAGGTTTTGGTTAAAATAATTACCTTAACCATTGATTTCTTATTTATTATTAAAGCTCATTTATTCATATTATGGATTATGGAGATCATAATACTTTGGGTTATTTGGATGACATGATTTATATGTAGAACATGATGAAACAAGATTATTTCTTAATAATAAGGTTGTCTATACTTTGGGGAGCAATCCTAAGCTGATTTCCTAAATTTTAGGATTTAGACGAGATGCATTATTCATTGCTGAAATAGCTTAAATGGCATTAAGGTTTCTGATGACCATAACACTTAAGGGTATTGAGCTAGCAAGATTCATATGCAAAGCAAGTTGTAAAAAGAATGTTTTTCCAGATTATGGTAGACCATATCTCAAGGATCATTTCTGGACTGTTCTTCATAAAATTTGCATTTAGACGAGTTGTTTTACGAGTCGCCGAAAAGGCTTAAGCGTTTCTGAAAACATAATACTTAAGGTTATTTTGCTATCAATATTTATATACAAAGCATGATAAAATGAGATACTGTCTTCATAATATGATATCATGTACTTTGGATAGAACTTCTAAACTGATTTGATAAATTTTAGTGTTCAGATGAGATATTTTATTTGCTGCTGAAATAGTATAAATGATCATGAAATTAACGTTATAACAAGTTGGATTTTGATTTAAGTTGCGACTATACTATACATGATCATTCACTCATTTTTCTGGTATTAGCAGGGTATGATCCTAAAAGTGCTTTAGAATCGGTTTCACATTATTTTACTTTTATCCGAGATAGTTTATAAGCATATGAAGAATATAGTCTTTTATAAATTGTATTCAATTTAGTTCTTTTTGCCTATTATCAGGGTCTAATCTTTAAGAATATGCTAAGATTAGTTCTTCCAAATCTTATACTTAACTTATGAGGTGTTCTAAATATATTTATTATTCTTAACCATATATACATCATATGAATGCATATACATATATATATCTTTTACACTAGGGTCTCATTCTTATTCATGAAACAATTCAAGTCAAGATTATTTCTTAAGTATTTTAGCTTACCCACGTAATATTCTGTTATAAAAGCATTTTAGAAATCAATTATTCTCTTTTTGGATTTCTTTTGTACAAAGTATAAACTTTTGAATATTTAATGTATTGAGAACAACCTTTAATAAAAATGATTCAAACAAAGATGATATTTAAATATTTTTATATATTTCGGTTGCTGGAAGTCTATGGATTCCAATAAAATTAGTTTCATTCAATTCTCAGTTCATTTGCATCATGTATATATATAACTTATGTTTCACCCTTTTCTTTAAATTTGAATTTCGAATTTGTCCAGAGCTCTTATTCAAAACATTTTTGTATATTCTGAGAGTACATGATTTTAGATGAATATAAAAATTTGTTTCATATTATTTTGATTAAAGACGCAAAATATATTAATGTTTGAAGTTGGTTCGGTTTATGAAATCCAGAGAAAATGGAGAATACGCTTTCAATATTTTGAAAGTGGCTTTTCATTTTTCACGGGGTTTCTTTGGATCTGGCTGGCTGACAGATGGGGCCGTCCGGTCAGTGAGACAGCGAGGCGGAGAGGCGCAGAGGCTGACAAGGGGGACCCGCAGGTAAGCGACACAAGACAGAGGCTCACCTTCGCGGCTCATCGCCGGTGAAGCAGCTCGGGGGAGGTTTGGCCGACGGTGTGGTGAGCATCAGGGAGGTGAGGCGCATCCAGGGGAGGTACCGATTCGGCCAGAGGCGAGCCGAGGTGAGCTGCCACCGAGAAGGGGCGGTGACGGCAATGGCGACTTGCCGGAGAGGAAGATGAAGAATGAACATTAGGGGACATTAGAGGTTCCATTTTGCTAATTTTTGAGGTTGGAAACCCACTGGGGAGCTTCGCCAACGACGGCCGGCCGCGAGGAAGAAGGGCCACGGTGGCAACGAGTTCCAAATGAAGAACTTGAGATCTTTTTGAGGGCTTTTGATCCTTGTGGCTTGACGATGCTTTGGTACAAAGCAATTGAAGTTTGATTGAATGATTCGCCCGAATTTTTTATTTTCCTCGAGCTCAAGGTTCTAGACCAATGGTGGAAAAAAGAAATTTGGGTGAATTAGCTAAAGAGAAGTGAATGGAAGGAGAGGGGAAGTAAAGGGCTCTCTAAGGCGATCACAGAGCAGCTTTTATAGCCAAGGAATTGCTATAGAGAAGCTCGGACAGCGAGTGTGAAAGCTTCGGAGATTTTGCGGTGCTACACAGGAGAAGGTATGGCTGGGTTCTGGGAAACACGGGCAGGGCAACCGCGTGACGACGAGGTGGTAGTCAGGCACTGGCCGGGCGACGCAAGTTGCAGGAGCTAACGCGAGCTGCAGGGATGGCGGTTACAAGGGGCGATGCGCTCTGCTTCTTCACTTTAGGGCTTCAGCGTGCTGAGGAAGACGAAGACTGAGGCTGTGGCTGGCAGGGGGTCCGCTTGGTGCAACGGGTCCACAGGCCAGCGAAAGGAACGGTGACCTCAAGCAATTCTGTAATCAGAGCTGAGTTTGGTTCAATGAATCAGTTGGGTATCATGTCTAAAATTTAATTAGGATTTTAATTCACTTACTAGAGATAAGGTAGATTATCTTGTCAAATTTTCAGCTTGAGATATTATGTGTAGATTTTATAATAATTCTGACAAGCTACTGTGCACAAAATTGTGTTTTATGTTTTATATTTATTTATGTATTTATATCTTATTAAAAAATTTGGAAACTTTTTTTGAAGGTTAAATATGTCTATATTAGTCTACTTTAAAATTTTCAACTTCAAATTCGTTATATTTTATTTATTAAAATTCTGACATTGTCATTTCCAAATTTTTAGTTTCTCAGTTGTTGAATTTCTATAAATATCAAATTTATTTATTATTTTCTGATATTTTTACTGTATATGATTCTATCCATGTTGAATATATTATAATAATTTTCACATCGAATTTATGAAAATTTAATTTCTGACATATTTACTATTGTTAGTCATGATTCATTAATTACCTTTATTTTCATCTTTTAATAATTTGACATGACTTTTAAAATATATTTTAGGGTTCTGGATAGCCCCACCAAATTTTCAGGGATTTTTCTTATTTTTTTACTTTACAAATCTTTTCTTATTACTTATCCCATGTTTGATTATTCGTTAAAAAGGAATTCTCCTTTCAAACAATGATAAAGAAATCCAAGAAAATTCAATAAAATCTAGAGAATTCAGAAAAAGCATCAATAACAATAATTAAATACTTAAGGTTTAATTACTCATTATGTTTTGCATTTTGCATTGAGGGAAAACAGAAATCAATATAATAAAAGATTTCTTAAGAACCAAAATTCAAGAAGAATTTCAGATTGGATGAAATTTCTAAGTGAACTTATGTTTCCAATTTATTTTCATATTTTGTTTGATTTGAAGTTTTATTATTCAACTCATCCTTTTGTTAAGGTTGGATTTCAAGATATTGAAATAGAAGATAATATTTTAATTCATTCTTAACGTTCTAATTAAAAATTCTATTTAATTTTATTTTCTAATTTTTATATTTGTATTTTTATTATTTAGAATTTTTGGGATGTTACACTTTTTCTGAACTAGCACAGGTTATACACAAAGGGTTCGGATTTGAAAATCCGATCCCGACATTGAAAGGAAAGTAAATGAAATGTATGTGCGAGTTGTTTGGTTGATTGTGTTGTTATTTTTGCTTGCCCTCGACCATCTTTTATAGTGTATCGGCTGATCGTGTTCTTCTCCGATGCGTTATCAACCATGATCCGTATCGGCCTTTACACTGACAGAATTTCCAAGTTTGGATCAATATCATTCATAATTCTATCTTTAACTTTTCCTCTCTTATCCGATATCGGCCAAAATATTCTTTTATCCTTAGCCTGACAATTTGGTTATGCTTTGTCAAATTCTGGTTCAAACAAAGTTATACAAATATTAAAGCATAGACGAATGGTAGATGATGATTACTTATCCCTTCAATTGCTTCAAAATTTGTGCAATTTCTATTAAGAGGAAAAGCATAGAAACACCTCTAACACTGCACCGTGTATTTGCTCCCTTTTCCCATCTAACACCCGAGAGTATACAGTCTCAAAATTGCTTTATTTATGATTTTCCAAGGTATAAATCAGCCATGTATCAGTACTATACGGCTAGATTGACTGGCTATTTCACACGAAACACGTGGTTGAGTGTAAATTTTATTACAGCGATGGTTACTGAAAACACTGGATTGATTGCTTCACATTAACACGTGGTTGAGTGTAAACATATGTAAAGACTTGATAGAAGGCTGATGACATTCAGTTTTCTTTTGGCCGTAACTCTGGTCATGTGTGTGCGTTGCTTTAATTTCTTTCGTGATTTTTTTCTATTTTGACCAAATGTCATGTGTCCTCCGTAGGTTAATTTGCCAGAATATCATATGCACCTGATGCCAGCCGAGGGCTCCAACAGGGAATCTAAATCTGCAAAAAAAAAAACCCATTTTTCCAAGAAAGGTAATTCTTTGACACGAAAGCTTTACGAGAGGAAAAATCCGCACACACAAGCTTAATTAGGGGATAATTGTTTCTTACACGTGTTGATACAGGGGAAAATCCAAAACCGCCATAAAAGTCGCAGTTTTTGTCATTTACTCTTGTCAGTCATTTTGATCTATTGACGCCCCGTAAATCATTTTGCCCCGTAATTTCTTCGCCATGGCGTCACCGTCAGTAGTAGCAACGACGTCCCTAGTTGATCCCACGTGTCGTGCGATATTGAGAAAATTTGATTGGTCGTTGATGTGTTAATGTAAGAAATTGATGATAGAAATAAAAGAAAACTGGACGGTAAAATGACATGCGGAACCAAAATGACCTGTAGAAGGGTAAGTGGCAAAATCAGTGAATATATGGTACTTCAGGGTTGAAACCAAAGTTAGGGGATAAATGGGTTTCAGAAAAAAAAAAGTTAGTTTGGAGCTACACTTACAATAGAAACAGAGAAAATCAAATCTCTGGCGTATTTATACGGCCAGGGGTGCTTGGGGCCTCCATATTTACATCACTGTTGTCCTCATTTTGATCTCCAAGTGTAGTACATATTGTCTATTGATTTCAGTATTTCTTTTTCTTTTTCTTGGCCTGTTATTGCAGGCTAATTAATTTGTTTTCTTCTGCCGTCCTATCACATATAGTCAAAAAGTATACTTCAAACATCGTGCCAATATCTAAAAAACCATTTATTTGGAACAAGGTTACCATGTGCGACGGGTTCTGCAGCTCCAGGACATGCAGCAAGTGGACTGGATTGATCCACCAATCTGAAATTTGAGAGGAACCATCTGGCATAAGAGCACCATGACCCCACCGAACTAGAGTTCTTAACGCTTTGATCCTCCTCAGAGAACAGCTAGTTGCCGACAGACGTAGAATTCCTAAGCGTCTCTAAGTACCTGTAGGTCATTCCACAAATTCGATAGACTTTTCGTTAGCATCTCCGAGTACCTCCAATCGCGATGTGCACCATTACTTTTTCACAAATCATGCGTTGATGTTTGTCCGTTTATCAAGATGCAGCTACGATTCATGGTCTTTATCATCACATGTGTGGTGCTATTAACAATGGTTTCGCAAATTAAAGTGCAGAAGAGGACGTGCTTCCATTCCGTCGAGCCCGACCGGAGCTAGCTAACTTTCGAAGATGCTGGGGAAGTGCAGCTAACGATGAACTGACAACGGCATCCTAGTCAGCAGCAGCACACCCAAAGTGCTCTCTGACTTGTAAAACTGAAGAGTCTCCCATTTTGGGAAGATATAGTAGGATTCTCGCTCTTTTACTTACTGTTTTGGTTTGGCCATCGATCCCGACAGGCTCGCTCCCACCTTGTCAGTCGGGACATCTTCGATGCAAGCACCTATGGAGAGAGATTGTAGTATTAAGCCCAGGTATGTATGTATTTGCATGAGAAAGCTTTTATAGTACAATTTGGTGAAATAAACTTTTAGAGAGAATCTTATGAAACCCCTGAATCTGAATGTCTTAATCCAAAATAATCGGAAAAAACAAGAGCTAAGAACAGGAAAGCCCCGGTTCTTCTGGCCCGACCCAATTGCATTGCCTGTTGTAGACCCTGTTTGTTTCGGCTTTTTCACTGGCTTAAAAGTAAAAAAGCTAAGGACAAAACAAACGACTGACTTTTAAGCCGAAATTAAAAAAAGCCAAAAGCCTCCATATAACTATAAACCAAAAGTCAGGTGAGAGATGCTTTTTTGGGGGTTTTTTAGGATAAAATAAACCTTTGCAATTGGAAGTCTCCAAAATTACCCACCAAATACCATCATACATAAACTCAAGAATCCTTCTCCCATCTCATTTCTCCTTGTTTTCTCTCGCTCCCCTATGCGACATGCCTTTTCCCTCTGTCGCTCCAGTCTCTGCCGTCCCTGACCTCCTCCCTCCTCCACTGTCCTCGACCTCCTTCCTCCTCCACCGACCCGGTCCGGCGTGGCGTGGGTTGAGGCGGCCGAACCCGGGCTTGGAGCAGCTGGAGGCTACAGGGTCCGAACGTGGCGCAGGTGGAGCTGAACTGATCCGATCGTAACACGGCGGGAGGCTAGATCCGATGTGCCATGGGTGGAAGCAGGCGGACCCAAGGGTGGAACGGCCAATTTGGAGGGAGGATGTACTATGTGTAGCACTAATTTGCGTGGCCACCAAATGCTCTGCACCCAAATATTCGTCCTTTTCTGGGACCATGCCTGCTCTACGTCTCCGCAAGGGAAAGGCAGGTAGAAAAGAAAGACTACAGGGTAATGTTTGGTGTTTTGCGCATGATTTTGTTGCACTTTTGGGTACCGAGAGAATCAGACGACTTGCCTCTGTCAATTTTGGCAAGAAAATGGACCAGAGGCCTGTTTGAAACGCGGGATTTTTTTTTCAATTTCTGCGAGAATTGAACAGTTCATCTAAAATTCTCATAAAAATCATACGAAATTATTGCATTATAAATGTATCTAAACTGTTAGCATAAACATAATACGTAAAAAGATCTTCTCGTGGACCGCAAAACTTGTCCAAAAACCACAAATCGACTAGCGATATTTGACTACAGCCTCCATTGGACAAAATAAGGAAAAACTGATTCTTACTTTTTTGATTGTGTGAGTAATCTACTCCTATAATCAGAAGTAAAATTTGTACACAAAATCAAAAGCTATTACTAACCCGATTCTCCCAAATCTAAAATCAGTTTTTTCATAATCTGTCCCAAATGCTACACCTAGTTCTAAACCAAACACACCAATGGTACTGTGCTACATGGACATGGGTGGAATCTAAGCGAAGTCTCATAAAATGTAGTTGTAAACTTGCGGCCGCATATAAGGTTCCGCCTGAAACACAAGAATTTTCTCTCATTCTCTATCGGAAATCAACTGTTTTCTCTAAAATTCATGCGTTCCAGGGAAGACTAAAAGACTGCGAAAATGTAATGACATATATGTTAAATACACTCCCCATCAAAAATCAGAGAAGAGAAGAGTACCCAAAAAAAAAGTTCTAGAAGAAGAGTACGAAGAGGTAGTACCATTGGTGTTTGCATGAGTCGGTTTGATCGAATTCTAGAGTTGTTTTTTCTCCTAGCCTTCCAAAATACTTTTTTTTAATCTACCCTCCTCTTAAATAAATTTATAAAAATAACCCCTTTCTTAGCCGCAGAAAGCGCGACAGGTTTTCCAGCAGAGCACCCACACCTCAGCAAGTTCACCAATTTAGCACATGATTAGTCACTTAATTAAGTTACTAATTAAGTGGCTTTGCTTAATTGAGTGGCTAATTAATCCTCCCCGGAGGTACCACACCTTATTATCTCATTACCGAGCTACGGTAGCTCGGCAAGTCACTACTGTCGAGCTTGCGCTGCAAAGTCATCGTGTATGGTGCCCTCTATACATCACTTTTTTGCAAATCGAGCTCCCTCGTGTGTATATTTGAAATTTTGACCTCCTTCCTCGCCGTTCCGTTCCAACGCACTCCCTCGTATGGCGCTCCTCGCCGTCCAGGGCATGCCCGTCTCCACCTTCCCCTCCCACCACCACGGTGCCGTATCCTCCTCGTACGCGCTCCGGGCCACCGCCGCCTTCTCCCGCTCCCGCTCCCGCTCCCGCACCAGCCTTGCCGCTACTGCCCTCTCGGCGCCCCTCACTCCAGTTCTTGATGGTGAGTGAAGCTACCTTTTCTTCTTGTTTCGAGGCATAGTGCTACTACTTCTTTGGAGTATCTTTTATTACCCACAGGAAAAAAAAAGAATGACCTGATAGGAAATCATTCACCTGAGTTCTGCTGGGAACGATTTCGCATTCTTGTGCAAAAAATGCCCAAGAAGGAATTAGTTGAAATTGGTGGAGTTGGGTGACAGGGGGGATGTTATCCTTTGAACAAGGACAAAATTTTAATGGATTGCACATTATATTAACTGAAAAAAGTAGTTCTTTAGTAAACTTTTACCTCTTCGCCGTTACATACATATAGGCATGGATTGACTAAAGTCCTGAATCAACTCTGGTTTTGAACTTTACAGTGTTCAAACTAAATTACCCAACACTGATGTTAACTATCAAGCAAGCATATTTTTCTACAGCAAAATCCCTCTCAATCTGAACCACCTGTCACATGTTGTATCTATGACACTCGAAGACGAAGGTAACAAGGAAAAAAATGCTACACAAGCAATTATAAATTATAATAACCGAATGCTGGTTTAGCGTACTGTTTGATATCTGACATTCGAGAAGCCAACTGTGTTAGTGTTATGCCTTTGAGGCAACCATTTAGATGATTGTAACATGACTATGTTTATGAATAATGATATGATTATTGGTCCAATGAATGTATATCATTGTATTGATTAACAAGTATGTGACTTGTTTATGAAGCTCTTTACTTATTGATGTAATTCGATAAATATCTCTGATCGGATATCATCGTATAGGACAACGATGAATAGATCAGCACATGTAGCGATCGATGATCATGTTTCATAGATCATGGGATATGGAGATATCATCTATACATTGTGGACGCATGTTGAAGAACATGAGTTAGATAGACCCGCAATGGGACACTGCAAGAATGTTTCATTCTTATGTGTCATTAGTGTATCTCATACATAGTAGATGTATGATCCTTAGACCTGAGATTGTCATATTCCCTACATGTGTAATAGTTTTCCTTGGGGCTATCAAACTTTACTTCCTAACCAGATAGTTATAAAAGTAGCTTTCATGTTTACTATAAAACATGCATAGGGAAGTGAGCAGTCAAGATGGAATTTGCCACTCTAATGAAACGGAGATATATGATAAGGTCACTCGTGTGATATGATTAAGAAAGTGCATGGGCATGCCGTGATTGAGGAGTCAATCACAACTTATTAATATATCACAGATACGAGAGATGGATTGAATCATCAAAGGATGACATGCTTCTCGCCTTGAGTTCAATCTTCATATACTTGGCAAAGGGATTATTACATGAGTACTTTTGATGTCCGATTTTATCATAGTATGTTTGGGAGTTGGCATACTTTGCAAGGAGCCGCTACCAACTATTGGATTGAAAAGGAGTTTTTCGAATCCATGTCCAAACGTACGTGAACCTACAGGGTCACACACTTAATAGGCTGGGACACATTAATTTGGATTGGATTCGTAATTACGCTGATGGTCTTTGCTTTAGGATTTCATCTCGTGGCTATATAAGGAGGGGAAGAGGGTGGGTGCAGGGTGTGCTTTCCCACGGTTTAGAAGTGATTCACCCGAAATCCTAGCCTCCTCTCGCTGCCCCTGCCGAGCGACCAGGTACTTGCACACCGACGCACGGCGTTCTATCCCTGGACGTGTGGACTACTGCGGTGACGCTGCTGCGACTGCGGCGTGGGAGGACAATCCACGGCGAGGCGAGGACGATCCACTCTATTGACGCAACGACTGCGGCGAGGACGATCCACTACATTGACGCGCGAAGGATTCCGAATCTGCGCGTCTAGTGGTAATCTAATATGTGATCTCCTTCTTGCAAGTAGCTTTCTTGTTATGCGATAGTTTTTTTTTGTGCTAGTGTAGCATACCGCGTTCCTCTTCAAACTGGACTACACACCATTTCTGCGTCTATTTACAACCATATGTATGGTCCTATGGACCGAAGAATTTAAACTCTCTTTGGTGTGATCAGTCTACTGTGGAAGAGGGGACAAAAAGACAAAAAGAGGCAGAAGGTTGAACCACTCTTATGGAAATGTGAGTCCCCTAGCACAACCTGATGCTTCTGCTACGGTTCTTATTTGGCTGTATGATCATATTAGGCAAGGCCCCGTAACAAGAAGAAGGGGACAGGCCCAGCACGGCTCTACGCCCCTCCAGCGTCTCCCAGGAAGGACCAGTTCGATGATGGAGAGATCATTCCAATCGAGATCGATGAGGACATCCTGGAATAGGTTGTCTGAATTTTCCATTGTTTTACGGTTTTCCTGGGCATAACTCGTCTAGCTTGTATGAAATACAATCTCTTGGAAGTAATTATTTGGTCTTCCTGTATGAAATACAATTTCTTAGAAGTGATTAAGTCTCTCTACCATGGTTATCACGGCGCCCCGGCGAGGCGAGTCGCCTCCGGGGCGCCTGGACGCCTAGGCGAGGATTAGACGACAAATAAAAGTCATTTAAAACCTGTATTTCTCTCAAATTCAGCCCAGCCAAGCCGGCCCAGCCGAGCCGCCTTATGAGTTAACATTACAAAATCTAACTTGGTAATCTTTGTCTTATGAGTTAACATTAGTCTTTGTATTAGATCTAACTTGGTAGTCTCTGTCTTATGAGTTAACATTAGTCTTTGTCTTTTGTATTAAATCTAAATGGTTTTATATGGAGCGAAAACATGTTCAAAACAAAACAATAGTGAAGAATTTCAATCTTGTTTTCTGAACTGCACTATGTGGCGAGGACCTTGTACTGTTCAATGCACTTGAAACAGTCTCAAAGTTATATTTCAACTCATATATTTATCAATATGGATTGAGACCACCCATAGTGTATCTAGGATAAATTGCAATTTTACTTCTGTTGCGCCTGTGATGGAAGGTTTGAAATCTCGTTTTCGGATGACATCTCGGAGGTGGCCGAAATCCGAAATCTCGTTGAGATATTCGAATTTCAGACAAATCCTGGATGAAATAAAAAAAAAATTCAAATCCGGTTTTTTTTGCACCAGAAAACCGAAATTTCGGCCAGAATTCCCGAAATCTCGGCGAGATTTACTGAGATTTTGATGAAATTGCACCGAGCAAAAAATGGCTCAAATGATATCGAAAAATTTTGAAAATTTTTATGGAGATTCCTAACACATCAATGATGTTCGTATAAAAATTTCAAATGATTATCAGGTCTGAGGAATTTTTAAAAATTCAAACATTGCTATTGTCCTGATAAAACGCTGATCGGCAAATTTGAACTGAATGAAAAATGGAACAAACCACTTTACGACGCATCACTAATGTTTCATAAAATTTTCAGATGACGATCAAGCTTCATGAATTTTTAAAAATTCGGACAGTGCTGCTGTCTCGATAAAAGCCTTACTAGCAAACTTCAATCAAATGAAAAATGGTTTGAACCATGTTAGAAAATTTTGAAACTTTTTATGAATGGTCCTGATGTATCATTAATATTTCTATAAAATTTATATATGATTATCAAGATTCAAAAAATTTCAAAAAATGTGAGAGTGCTACGTCCTGATAAAAGCCTGATGATCAATACATAGATATGCTTTAGTAATCAACAAAGGTTTAGAATTTTTGAACATTTTACATAAGGGTGCTAAGGAAATGCTTGAGATCTCATAAAAATTTTGAATCATGATAACACTTCAGTGAAGTTATAAAATTCTTACGAGGGCACCGTACCATTTATGTTCTTTTGTTTTTTATTTTTGAAATATAACAAATGAAGTTCAATGCTTACATAGATTTGATTGAGCAAAAAGAAAAGTAGAAACATTTTGAAAATTTTAGAGAATTTTACTGAAGCAATTATTAATCTCTCATAAAAATTTTGGATTATGATCACACTCGAGAAAATTTATAAAATTCTAACAAGGTTACTATCCCAATTATGTCATTCTATTTTTGATTTTTTAAACATAACAAATGAAGTTCAATTATTTTGAAATTTTTTATATATGATCCTAAATACTAAAGATTGTACCATAAATTTTTCAGATCATGATCAAGCTTTGACAATTTTATAAAAATCTCACAGTGTTTCTGCTGAAATTTAAAATATTTCAAAAATTCGGTTTTTCAACAAATTTTCATGCAAGATGACTTTCTTAAGAGTTATTGGACCAAATCCAGTCAAATCTAGCCATTAAAAGTCGAAAAAAACATGAGATTTCGGTGAGGTTTGTTGAAATCTCGCTGAAATTTTTGAGATATTGTAGCAATTTAAATTTTTTCAAAAAATTTTACCCGGTCGGGATTTTGGATCCCGTCCTTAGCTGGAATCCAAAATCTCAGCTGATATTTTCGAGATTTCGGCGGTTTTTTGAGCCTTGATGTAACATCCCAAAAAATTTCCTTTATTATTGCTTTATTGCTAATTGTGCATTTTGTGATTTTTCTGGATTTTATTTGAATTTATTTCAAACTAAGTATATTGGCCTTTTGGTGAAAACTAAGTATATATAGATAAAGTTAATATAAAGTTTGGCTAAAAATATTTTACTTGAGTTCAAAATATTTCAAAGTATTTATGAGGATTTTCTTGGATTTTGTTTGATATTTTTATTGCCTAAAACTAATTAAATGAATTTATTTAGTTATTTTAAAAAGAAAATCCGTGGAAATCATAATGAACACTCTTGGGCCGATCCCATTACTGTTTGCGTTCGTGGCGGTATCCGTGCAGCCCAAGCCAGTCCACAAAACCCGTCTCTAGAAACCCTATCGCGGTGACAATTCGATTGCGATCCGTCGGTCCAGAGTTCGCCGCGTAGGAGTCAGTCTCGTGGCCGTTGGATGGGTGACACGCGTCGCGCTGTCGTTTATCGTCTCCGATGCGAACACGATTTCCTCCGTCGTTACGTTGCTGGACTTCTTCGTCGTGTAGAATTCAGACGCCTGCGCTATTTAAGCCATGAGCTGATGCCCTAGGTTCCGTACCCGCCGCCGCAACTTTTGGTCCAAGCATCTCCGTCTGTGGCGCATAGTTGGGAGCTTTCTTGCTCGCCGAAGTTTGGAAGGCCGTTCCGCCGTTCGCTTGCATGGATCTACGCTGTTGACGTCCCTCTTCCGCCACTAGGACCACTGATGAGTTCGCTGTCGACCGCTCTTCCAAATCTGCTACTTGAAGTCGCTCGAAAGACGCTGCATCGTCATCGTGGACTTCATCTTCCTTAGGGTCGGTAACCCCGTCGTCCCACCATGGCCAGTTTCTCGCCGATGAATCTTAGCCGTTAGATCCAGAATAGTGCCGCTAGATCCACGACGCGTGCCCTAAACCCAGCATGCGATGTATCCCATCGGCAAGATTGATCTTGATCGTTTGATTTGAATGAGCGATCTAGATCTCGCCATGCGTTGGTCCAATCATGGCTTGACACGTGTCGTGCGGGATCCGAGGCGGTATGGACCGAGTTCACCGTGGACCAGGTGCATACACCCGCGCCACGTGACAGCACGGGATTGCTCCGGGTGTTCGCTGACTTCATGATTTGAAATTTTCCATTGAAAAATATTTCAACCGGAAATCATCAGTGTTAATGTCATCATGATGTCATGCTGACATCATAAATGTGGTTTTTCAGTATAAAAATAATTCGGTTAAATATTTGATTTTCAATTTTTTGATTTTTAGAATTTTTGAATCTTTCGAGAGCCCGTTCTCCCTCCTACGAGCTCCGATTGAGGTTATTCAAACTTCTAAAAATTTGTAAAATTGAGATCTATTTAATGGTCAATTTTATTTGATTTTTGGAGTTCATTTGCTCTCTATTTTATGTTTATTTGTGTTTTCTCTTTCGATTCGCATTGATGTTGAGTTGTGCGACGCATCGGAGGAGGATCCGTCAACTCAAGAGCACGTTCCAGAGCAAGATCAAGACCTTTGCCAAGGCAAATTATGCTTTAATCATGTTGAACCCATGTTTATAAAATCACTATATTGCTTTTACACTATTGCATATTTGGAGGATATGTTAAGAGCTTGTGCATTAGCTTATGCTACTTCGTGGGATAAATGTTTGCCACATACAGAATTCAGCTATAATAACAGTTATTAGGCAAGTTTGCAAATGTCACCGTTTGAAGCTTTGTATGGTCGTGCCTGTCGTACCTCGTTAAATTGGAATGAAACAGGAGAGCGTTTGGTGTTTGGGTCCGATATTCTCAAGGAAGCCGAAGATCAAGTTGCTATGATCAGAGAACGGTTGAAGATAGCGCAGTTAAGGCAAAAGAGCTACGCTGATAATCGTTGTCGTGATTTGAGCTTTGAGCCAGATGATTTCATGTATCTCAAGAGTTACCCCTCTTAAAGGTGTTAAAAGGTTTCACGCTAAAGGGAAACTTGCACCAAGATAGGTTGGTCCGTTCAAGATTTTGAGCCGATGAGGAGAGGTTGCTTATCAGTTAGAATTGCCGTAGTTGTTTGCAGGAGTGCATGATGTGTTTCATGTCTCATAGCTTAAGAAATGTCTCAGAGTTCCAATAGAGCAGACGCCGCTAGAAGCAATTGAACTGCAGGAGGATCTGACCTACAAGGAGCAGCCGATCAAGATTTTGGATGTGATGAAGCGCAAGACCAGGAATAAGTTTGCTCACTTTTGTAGAGTTCAGTGGAGCAATCATTTAGAGAATGAAGCAATCTGGGAGCGTGAAGAGGATTTGAAGTCAGCATTTCGAAACTTATTCTCTTGGTAGCCCTAAATCTCAGGGTCGAGATTTCGTTAAGGGGGGAGGTTTGTAGCATCCCAAAATTATCTTATAATATTATTTTATTGCTATTTGTGCATTTTATGATTTTTCTAAATTTATTGGATTTATTTCAAATTAAGTATATTGGCCTTTTTGAGAAAACTAATTATATGTAGATAAAGTTAATATAAAGTTTGGCTAAAAATATTTATTTGAGTTCAAAATGTCTCAAAATATTTATGAGAATTTTCTTGGATTTTTAAAGTTAATATAAAGTTTGGCTAAAAATATTTTATTTGAGTTCAAAATGTCTCAAAATATTTATGAGAATTTTCTTAGATTTTTCCTGATATTTTTAATGCCTAAAATAAACTAAACTAATTTCTGTAATTATTTTAAAAGAAAAATCCCTAGAAAAATCATTGCAGCAGTATTGGGCTTGGCCCATTACTTGCGCTTTGGGCAGCTTGGCCTGGTTCTGGAAGCTGGAGTGTGATCCGTTGGATTCTTATCGAACGGCTATCCTTGCGCCACGCGCGTAGATGTAGTTTTGGCCGTCGGATCCGGATCTAGCGGTCGCAGTTAGGGTGTATCGGTCTGGAACTCTACCGAATATGCGCCGTTGGAAGGAACATGTGTTCGGTTAGGATCTCTACGCGTTGGCTACGTCTATCCGTTGGATTTGCCATGCATCATCTTCTTCGTTCTGTTCGTTCAGGACTCGTCGCCGTAGTCGTCGTGGACTCTCTATCTGAGTCGCCGCCGGAGAGGGGTAGCGGCGCTATAAAAGGGAGCACCTAGTTCGCCTTGATGCCGCAGATCAAAGCCCTAAGCGCACCAGTCAAGAATCGTCGTCGTTTCACTGTAATTCGCGATCTACGTCGTGTGCTGCTGTGAGAGAGAAATTGATGATTTGCCGCCATTCGTGGGAGATAGCGCTTGCCGTCAGTGCCGTTCGCTTCGCCGTGTCGCAAGGAAGCTCATGCGCGCGTTAGAGTCAACGGAGTATCATCGGAGTGCCACGCCGTCGTAAACCCTAGAACCGCCGCCGTGTTCATTGTCGTCTCCGAGGTTCTAGGAAGCCAGGTGGGAAGCCAATCGTGTCATCCTGTGCGCGACGTTGAGATCTACCTGGCGGTGCCCTTCGTTCTCGCCGCTGGCAACCATCGGGCCGAGAGCACTGCCGACCTACGTGGGCGAGGTCTTCCGCCGCCACGTGTCTGCCACGAGGCCGTTGCGTCAGCACCAGAAGCCGACGTGTTCGCTTGCGTAGCGCGTCACATAGGCGCTGCGATGGCACTGAGTCAGCAGAGCGGGATCCACGTGTCAGCGGTCCAGATCCGTGTGGACCGGGTGCACCGTGAACCCGATGAGGTTCATGGGCCGAGTCCATGGACCGAGGAACACGTGACGTGTCCTGGTTGGCTCGGGTCAGGGCTGACGTCAGCATGGCGTCATGCTAACGTAACAAAGCGATTTTTCAGTATAAAAATAATTCGGTTTATTCTTTGATTTGTAATTTATTGATTTTTAGAATTTTTGAATCTTCTTCGAGCCCGTTCTCCCTCATACGAGCTCCGATTGAGGCAATTCAAATTTAAAAAAAAATTAAAATTGAGATCTATTTAATGGTGAATTTTATTTGATTTTGGAGGTTATTTGCTCTTTGTTTTGGTATTTATTTGCTTTTCTCTCTCGATTCGCGTAGACGTTGAGTTGTGCGACGCATTGGAAGAGGATCCGTCAAGTCAAGAGCATGTTCGAGAGCAAGACCAGGACCAGGACCTTTGCCAAGGCAAGTTGTACTTTGATCATGTTGAACGCATGTTTATAAAATCGCTATATTGTTTTACCTTATTGCATATTATTTCAGGTATACAATTGTTTCAAATTAAATTGGGACTTAGTTAACCTACCAATTGATCTATACCCTACCTTGTCATTTGTATGCTAAAATCTATTGTCAACCTAGATTGGTTCACTATAGTTGGTTAATATTAAAATCAACATGGGGTAGTTAGACCGTATTAGTTGCTTAACCATACCACGTCATCACATGTACTTGAATCATCAACGTTTAATCTTGACTAATGGAATATGGAACAATGTTATGAACTTGTGTATCATGTGTGGTCATACAATGAGATTGAGTTATAGTGGCGAGGGATGTCACACAACAATATTGAATTGTTGATGGCACATGGTGCTTGGTAATCAACTGGGGAGGTAATCACTTAGATTGGGGCAAGTGGCAAGGGGCAAGTGTGTCAAGGTGGGCCTGATGGGTAGAGGGTATGTGGAAGTCTTGCGTTGATCATCTTAAGTACTTAACCTTGCAAGCCTTTGACCTGAGTTAATCAGGCAACCACATGTATGGTATGGGATAGCCTAGCTGATTAATTTGTAATATCTTAGCTTGGTACTATCACTGGTGGATCAACTCACATGGCGCAAGAGGGGGGCCCTGGATCAGGTTAAGGTAGTACATTGTAAAGGCTTTGTTATAATCACTCGCCTTTGTGGTGTTTGGTTGTATCATGTGGGGAAAGTGTATAACCTCTGCACAATGTAAATCTATTCGGATAGCCATGCTCTCGGTATTGAGTATAGCTCGGGAATTATAGTCAAGGGTTAGTTTACTTAAATGGAAACTTGGTTATGATGGCAAGTTGTCATCTAGAAGGTTGAAACTTGACTTAGGATTGGAAACTTGGTTTACTTGATAAATGTTGAAATTATTATTTATTATTATTTGTTTTACTGCCTTTACAATCAATTATCGTACTTGTTCATAAATGATGCTTTATTGCAAAATAACCATGTTAGCATTTTCCTTTGGAATAAGCCTTGCATATAGTTACATAGAATTACATTCTGTGCACAACTTGTTGAGTGCTTTCAAGTATTCACCCTTGCCAACATCCATAATCAACAGTTGAGGAGTCTACGCCTTTGTTGGAGGAGGAGTTCCAGGAGGACACGAGTCATTAGGATCCGAGCCTTGTCAGTTGCCTGTGGTGAACTAATGAGTCATCTACTTCTTCTATTTTCCGCTACATATGTCTTAATTTTTAATTCAAGTCTAGCCCTGCGTGATTTAATAATATAAGTTGGTCATAAGATCATACACTTAGTTATAATCAATAAATGGAGTCTTATTATATTTATCGTTGTGTATGATGTGATATTTACCAATGTTAAGCTGTGTGCACTAGCGTTGATCCTGGGACTAGTGCGGTAAACACGGTGGGTCCGAATTGGTGAATTCGGGTCCCAACAGTCATAAGATCATACACTTAGTTATATCAATAAATTAAATGGAGTCTTATTATTGTTATCGTTGTGTATGATATGATATTTATCAATGTTATGTTGTGTGCACTAGCGTTGATCCTATGACTAATGCGATAAACATAGTGGGTCCGAATTGATGATTTTTTGTCCCGACACTTTGATGTGATGCATGTAGTGATGATATTGTACCTCATATATTCTGGATACCGAGTTCATATGGGTCACTTCATAGTTCATACAATGCTGTCTAGGCACATTTGTACATTTTTATCGCCAGAACGATTTGTTTTGCCAAATAAGATATTTTTAAAACCATTTCTCTTGCCATGCCTCGACAATTAAGGATAATTATTGTGAGACCCCGTTCTGATGAACAGGAACTCCATGTGATTACTGTGCTATTCCCTGGATCAGTAGCTAGCACTCACATGTTTACAACATTTGTATCAAACTCATACAAGCGAACTCACAGAAGAACTTTCATTACTGAAATAATTATACAAAGTTCAGTACAATTTTAAACCATCTTAACAGCGGAAATTAAAAACGGAAAACCAAAAGGAACTGAAACTCCAAAATGCCTTGCGGTTGCCCACTAAACCCTCAGGCACTGACTAGGCTACCTAGAAGAGGCTATCGTCGAAACCCCCGAGACCTGCCTGAAAGAACGCGTCGTCCGGCAGATCACAATCTTCTTCCTCTGAGACAGCAGATG
The DNA here is from genome assembly GCA_036346275.1 of Otatea glauca. Lineage (NCBI taxonomy): Eukaryota > Viridiplantae > Streptophyta > Magnoliopsida > Poales > Poaceae > Otatea > Otatea glauca. The sequence continues at coordinate 55,255,201 of CM070718.1, read as the reverse complement.
CAAGATTGAGTACATTGGTACTCAGCAAGACTTATATTGGTTCACGGATGCAAATAAATAATTATGCAGGTTGAACAAATGACAGGCTATGGTTATTTTGCGGTTGCATAAAAACATTAAATAAGTAAGCATAATAGATTGCAACATCGCATTTTTAATAAAAGCAATTGAAGGACGAATTGTAAGCAAAAATATACTAGATTCTCAACTCAGTCTACCCATCGCATATAACCCCGTGTCGATCCTTTGACACAAAAGAAGGTTGCAAAACAGATTACAAAGTTTCAACCCATTTTGAAAACACCAAAACTCTAGCATTGGGAGGATTTTCCCCAAGTGCCCATTATCATGCGCGCGGCTAATCGATCGATTTTTCACTCTGCAGAGGTGTACACTTTACCCACAAGGAATGATCAACCTCTTTCGCGGGCCGTTAACACACTTCCTTGGTGTGTCGGCAAGGAGATCATACAAAGTGTTACATTATTTAGACATGGCTTTACACCGGCCGGGGCGTTAACCCTCGCCACAAGACAGAGACACACACCCAAGCCGTGGATCCACATTTATCACACACACACCACGTTTACGTCGGGGCAAGGCGTACACCGTTGCATCGGTATGTAAAAACCCTACTGACAGACTGGACCGGACTGCTGTGCAAATCTCCGCCTTCCATAGATGCAAAGCCAAGTCTAAACAACTTATTAAGCTAAGACCCGCCCATACAAGCCCTTGTGGTTGCGGAAACATGGTTCTACAACATCCCATTTGCTCGGTCCTTAAACCGACACAGGCGATACTCCACCTAGCTACGTGCATATCTCTTTGCACAACCGGCTAGCGCCAAATAATCACCCGCGTCAAAACATAGTTTTGTTTGAAGGTTTTTAGCAAACTACCATCAACCAATTTCCAAGACATTATATGACGGTTGAAAAGATTGAAAACCAACAAGCGACTAAAGCAGGAATATTATTATGCTAGCGGTTATACCCAAAACGACATTACATATGTCTAGCTCAATCTAAGGTTTACAAGGTCCACAAGTCCATACAGATTGAGGCAACCCATAATTTACTGGATTAACTACAGTTCTAACCCAAATTAGCACTTTTAGGGAATTATCCGGATGCCTTGTACATAAGCAAAAACAACATATAGTAGGTGAATTATCAGGCTCAACGTGATCAAGGAGTTGCTTGCCTTGCAAATCACTGTCAGGAATAAGATCTGGATCTGCAGAACCGCCTTCTTCTTCTTCAATGAAATCGGTCTCTACTCGTTGCGAACAAGAAGAAAAAGAGAATATCAGCAACTTCAAATGGCAAAAAGAAAACAGACAGATAAACAGGTAAACACAAATTCGAATCAAACAGGCTACTGCTATTCCAGAAATATTCGAACTTAAACATCGAATTATAGATGCTAAAATTATTTGAAAAGAAAAGATTGATCATTTGCTTCTTTGGAGGATGCTATACCTAACCAACAGCCAAAACAGAGGTCTCCCTGATTTCTCCAAAGATTCAAGAGGAGCACTTGAAACTATATCATCTAGGGTTATAAACCTAACAAGATTGATGTACATTAACTACAGAAATTAGAGTTTAAGTCTTGGATTAGCTAAAGCATAACTTAATTATCAAATCTAACTACTTCTTTTATCTTTTAGGGTTTAGATGAAGCTTGAAAACTATTGTTGAAAAGGCTTGGTTAAACTCTAGACTTGGCTACAAAACTGGCTAAGGACAGGACTAAACAACAGCACTTAAGGTTATTTCTCTTATGAAAACTAAGTGAACTAAAGCTCTAAAACAGAATATTTTTCTGGAATCTAGTAGAACAAACTTTGGTTATCAATTCTACACTATTCTTCCAAAATTTCTTACTTGGATGAGTTATTTCACACATGGTTGAAAAAGCTTGATTGTTTCAATCTTTCACCAAAACATAAAAACTAGCCTCATTCCCTTAACTTGCTTTGTATACCAACCTTAGCAAAACATCATTCTTTTCCAGAATCTACTAGAATATACTTTGTGAAATGCTTCTATACCATTTTTACATTTCTTCTCATTCATATAATCCATTTTATCATATGTTGAAAAGGGCTATATGAACATAAAAACTAACTTATAACCTTTCCATCTTTTGCTTTCACTTATTACTAAACTATTTAACATCTTTTATCCATTTTCATCCTGACATCAGGAAAGATCCTAAAAGCATTTTAAAAGTGAATTTGAGTTATTTTGAACTTGTTCATAACAAATTACATCTATTTTGGTTATAACTAGTATTGTTTTCTTAATTGAACAACTATCATAAATACTTTTCTTTAAGTATTTTCACAAGAGCAACTCCCATGATTATAGCTAACCAGGATGAACTTTTAAACATTCAAACTTTAGTCTTTTCTTTCATTTACTCGTTTTCCTTTTTCATGTTTAATATTCATTTTTGAGTAAATATGATATATATATATAAAAAAGTATTAAGGAAACATTTGGTTTATTTGGAATACTCATAGCTCAGGATTCTACAAAACTTACTTTTCCTTAATTGGATCATCCCAAAATATTTTATTCTTCACACCTTAATTACACTTAGGCTTCTATTTCATTTTCCTAAAATCACACTTTACTCATCTTCAGAAATTTTCCATATTCTGAAACTACAGCCTTTTATACGAATTTAGAAATTTGTTTCACTAAATTTGGCCAGATGATTCAAAAGTTATGAGCATTTGAATTTCGATCGGTTTCGAAAATCATTCAAAAATCGAAAATACGCTTTCAATCGGAGAAAGCGGCTTTCTGCGCGCTAAAACTGAGTTCAAATGCTCGACCGGCGTGTGGGACCCGCGATCGCGACTCGGATCGTGGCACCATGTTCTTTGCTCGCCGCCGAACTAGCTCGCCGCGGCGAATGGGCACGGTTCTAGCTTCACCGTGCCAAGGCGAGTCTAGGGGTGGTGCTACTTCACGGGAGGTGGCGGAAGATGGTCGCCACCGCGAGTGCGGCGGCGCCATGACCACGACGGCAAAGCTCGGCTAGGGAAAAATTTCCGGCGACCTAGGGTTCGTCTGACTCTGATGGATCAAGGAGATGCGAGTTCACGATGGTGGGTCGGAGAAAATGCAGCACGGCCGCCACCGCGCGCCGCCGGGAGGAAGAAACGGCGGCTCAACGGCGCTGCGCCAAAATGAATCCAAAATGGCGAGTGATCGGCAATCACAGGATGATGAGGAGCTCGGGAAGCAATCAATTTGGAGGATTGGTGAGGACTCACCCGATTCAACGTTTCCCCCTTCTCGAGTTCCTCCGGCTCAGCGGGAAGGCGAGCGCCCTTGAGGCTCTCGGCTCGGCAAAATGGAAAGGTGAGGTGCGTGAGGGCACTGCGACGCGAGCACAAGGCTTAAAGCCGTATGGAATCGATCAAGTTCGCGGTTTTGGCTCGAGTTGGAGCGAGCGACTTGGTCGGTTCTTACGTGCGAGCGCAACCCATGCGCAAACTTCGTCTCGAGGCGGCTCGGCGGGATCAAGTGGGCACAGGCGAGGGGGAAGCTCTACTCGCGACGTGGAAGCCATCGAGCTCGGCCGGACGAGGCGGTGAAGCCGGACGCGAAGGGCGAGCGGGGGCGGCGACATCGCCTCGGCGAGGAGAAGAAAGGGAAGAGCAAACGCATGTGAGACTGGCGTGTGGGACCGGGGCCCACTGGCAGCGAGACAGCCTCGCCTCAGCTGACCGGCTCGTCAGCGGGTCAACAGGGCTGGGCCCACCTGTCAGTGAAATAGTCGATTTTAATGTGATTTGACAGAGCGAGAATTCTCTAGGTTTCTCATTTGTTTAAGCTTTAAACTAATCCCAAATTTTCTCAAACTTTTGACTAAGTCCCACTGAGAGTCACACGTCTGCTACAAAATTTTGAGACAAAAACTCCTTCTAGGTGATTTGTTAAAATTCTGACACTGTACCCAGGTTCTGAATTTCGATTTCGGTTTTGATTTAATTATAGGTTCATTTCTTACAATTTATTTTTGAGACTTTTGGACAGGTTCCAATCCTTATAATTGGATTACTTTAAAATTTTCAATTCAAAAGATGAGCCGTTATTTTATAAAAATTCTGACAATCATTTTCCTTACATTCTGGACCCACTGTTTTGAATTTTTAAGAGGCTTATTTCAATTCATTTAATTACAAAAATTTTACCAGTGATGAATCATATCTCCACGGATTTACATAAATTTTCTTGGCTTTTCTTGATATTGATTATTTTTCTTTCTACTTTTTGATTCACTGTTTTTAACCAAAAGTAGATCCATAATTCATTTAGCTTGACCCCAGGTTTATAAAATTTTACTTACTGATCAAACATTTAGATCAGCTCAAATGGAATTCATGATAAAATTTTCTAAATTTTATTTTCATCTTTTACCTTTTCCTTGTTTTCCCCTTTTCATTTAATCTTTTCAGTATAGCACAAAAGTCTAAGAAATCCTAATTGGATCGAATAACACTTAGAACTTCAAAATCACTTAAATTAAAACTTAAACTGTTTATTTTCACTGTTCCAATTTCAGTCGTTCTGAGATCCACCCCCTTACAGAAATCTCGCCCCCGAGATTTGACAGGAAAAAGGGCAAAAGGGGTTTAAAAGAAATCTGGAAATTCTTCTCTAAGGCGATCCTCTCGTTCCCATGTCGCTTCCTCTTCCGAATGATTACTCCATTGCACTTTTAGCATCTTACGGGCTTTGTTTCGAGTATGGCGCTCCGCTTCTTCAAGTATCTTCACCGGACGCTCTCGATAGGTTAAGTCAGGCTGAAGATCAAGATCTTCCAACTGAGTAAGTTCAGTCGGAATACGGAGGCACTTCTTCAGTTGCGACACATGAAAGACGTTATGCACACTGGATAATTGAGTAGGCAACTCCAATCTATATGCCTTCTCTCCCATTTTCTCCAGGATGCAATAAGGCCCAATGTCCGAGGAGCGAGCTTACCTCGGACACGGAATCGGCGAACTCGCGAAGAGGCGAAACTTTAAGGTAAGCGTAATCACCAACCTCGAAGCTTAAGTCACGTCGGCGAGTGTCGGCATAACTTTTCGGCGAGATTGAGCTTCCTCAACCGGCTTCGATTAAATCCACTTGTTCTTGGGCTTCATTAATCAAATCCGGACGAAGAAGCATCTTTCACCCGCCGGACGAGAAAAGTGGTGTTCGACATTTTCTTCCATAAAGAGCCTCAAATGGTGACATCTGCAGACTAGCTTGAAAGCTATTATTGTAAGAAAATTACGCAAATGCGAGGCACTTCTCCCAATTGGTGCTATAAGGCAACACACGGGCTCGTAACATATCTTCAAGGGTGCGATTTGTTCTTTCGATCGCCCATCGATCATGGATGATAGGCGGAACTAAAGTTCAACTTGGTTCCCAACAACTTGTGCAGCTGTTCCCAGAAATGAGACGTGAACTGAGATCCACGGTCAGACACAATCGTCTTTGGGACCCCATGCAAGCGCACAATATTTGAAACATAGAGTTCTGCCAGCTTAACTGTAGAATCTCTAGTCTTGTGAGAATAAAATGAGCTACCTTCGTCAACTTTGTCAACAATAACCCAAATGGAATCGCTCCTTACGGGTTCGAGGAAGACCGATAATGAAATCTATCTTCGATATCATCCCACTTCCATTCGGAACTTGCAATGGTGAAGAAGTCGGTGGGCGATGTTGACCTTAACTTCGTTGACATACGTCGCACTTTGCAACATGTTCCGCGACGTCTTTCTTCATACCGGGCCACCAATATTCTTTCTTAAGATCCTGGTACATCTTTGTACTACCAGGATGAATAGATAATGGTGACTCATGAATTTCTACCAAAATCAGCTTCTTGATCTCCGGATCATTCGGCACATATATTCGAGTCCCTCTCATGATTATCCCATCGAGCTTTCCAAAAAAACTCAGAATCCGTGCCTTCTTTCAACTGATTCCAAATCTCAGCAACTGCTTCATCTTTATCTTGTGCGACTTTTATTTGATCTTTGAGTGGGTTGCAATTGCAGAGCGGCCACATAACCTCTTTTAACTAAATTGATTGAGCTTACAAATTCCCGAACTAACTCGGTGATTTGAACCCAACATGCAATAAAGTTTGCGGCTAAGAGCATCGGCCACAACATTGGCTTTGCGGGATGGTAGTGAATGCCGAGGTCATAGTCTTTGATTAGCTCTAGCCATCTTCTTTGTCTCAGATTCAGATCTGGTGAGTAAAGAAATATTTGAGGCTCTTGTGGTCGGTGTAAATCTACATTACATTTCCAATGAGATAGTGCCGCTTGATTTTAAGGCGTGCACCACTGCAGCTAGCTCTAGGTCATGTGTGGGATAATTTCGCTCATGAGGACGGAGTGTCGAGAAGCATAGCGACAACCCTACCCTCTGCATCAACACACAACCCAGTGTGAAGCGATGCATCACAGTACACTTCAAAACTCTTATGAATATCGGCAAGATGAGCACGGAGTAGAGGTTAATTTCTCTTTCAATTTAGAAAACTTTCCTCACAACTAGGAGTCCACTCAAACTTCTTTTCCTTTTTCAGAAGCTGAGTCAAAGGCTTAGCAATTTTGGAGAAATTCTCAATAAACCGGCGATAATATCCGGCGAAGCCTAGGAAACTTCGAATCTTCGCGCACTGATTGCGGCCTTTCCCAAGCCAATACTGCTTCTACCTTACTTGGGTCAACGGCAACTCCGCCTTCGGACAGAACATGCCCCATAAAAGCGACTTCTTTCAACCGAACTCACATTTTCAAATTTGGCATACAATTTGTTCTCCGAAGCTTACTAAGGACCAAATGCAAATGTTGCCTATGTTCTTTCTTGCTCTTGGAATAAGCGAGGATGTCATCAATAAAAACCACCACAAATTTATCTAAATATTCCATAAAGACTTTGTTCATCGAGGTTCATAAAGCTTTTGAAGCATTTGTTAGCCGAACGACATTACGGTGTATTCAAATAACCCATAGCGCGTCGTGAGGCGGTCTTTGGAATATCAGAAGGTCTGATTTTTAATTGAAAATATCCCAATTTCAAATCTATCTTGAGAAGACTTGCGCCCATTCAACCGATCAAGCAGATCATCTATTCGGGAAGCGGATACTTGTTCTTAATAGTTACTTCATTTAAGGCACGATAGTCTCACGACATACGCGAGCTATCGTCCTTCTTTTCACAAAAAACTGGACTTCCCTGTATAAGGCGGGACGGATAAACCCTTATCAAGCTGTTCCTTAAGTTGCTTTTTCAATTCTACCAATTCATTTGGAGGCATCCGATATGGTCGTTTTGATATCGGTGCGATTCCGACACCAAATCAATCACAAACTCCATATCACGATCCGGAGGCACTCCGATAATTCAAAGCAGGAAAAACATCCGGAATTCACTAACAACGCCACTTCTTTTAAACTAGAAGCAGATCACGAGAATACGGTGTTTGAGGTGTTGAACTTTCAGTACTTGAGGTAAATTCTACATGCACCCCTTCTTGATTTTCAAGGGTTATGGATCGCTTAGCACAATCTATGCAACCCTTACTTTTAGCTAACCAATCCATGCCTAGAATCACATCCAAACCGGATGTTTCTATTATGATGAGATCGGCATAAAACATAACCTCATTGATCTCTATGCCAACCCGAGCGAAACTAGCGGTTCTAATAGTAGCTCGGTGATTGCACAATCATATAAGCAGCAAAGAGAGACTTCCAAATTATGTTGCTCGAAAACTTCTTGAGATGAAAGAATGAGAAGCTCTGAATCGAATAAAACCAAGGTAGGAATGGATTGCACGGAAACATACCAAGCACGACATCGGCGCATCTTGCGCCTCCTCGATCGTCACATGATGAAGGCGCCCCACATTACCACCTTGAGTAGGTGGTGGGCCGATCCACGAGCTTGCCGCCGCCCCATCCACGAGGCGGCCTTGGGCTTGAGGCCGTTGCCCAGCTTTCTTCTTGGGACAAGCGTTGGCGTAGTGCCCACGCTCGTTGCAGTGAAAGCAAGTAACATTAGCGGCACCTTACGAACAACGGCACCGATCTAGGTTCTTGTCCACGACGGATCGGCTGCGATGATCGCCATTGGACAACGCGGAGTCGACTCGAACCGCCGAGCTTGGCGCTGGACCCTTTGAGCCTGAATCGGTGGTGGTCGGCGAACCTTAGTCGATTGCACACCGGTGATCTAGGCGATCCGGCTCGGAAGAACTACGCGCAAGCCACTTGCGCTTTCGGCTCTCCAGCACATTGCGGCTGCCGTGTTCCACTCTCACCGCCTTATCAACGAGGGTTTGGAAATCATTAATGTCTTGGGCAATCAAGGCCCACTTAATCTCTTCATTCAGATTTTCCCGAAACCTCTCAATTCTTCTCGCCTCATCAGCTACTTCATAAGTGGCATATCTGGACAGTTGGTTGAAGCGATGCAGGTATTCCATCACTGTCATTGACCCCTGCTTTAGATCCAGAAATTCCCGCTTTTTCACCTCAATCACACTAACAGGAATGTGAGTGCGGCGGAAAGCAGCTCTGAATTCAGGCCATAAGACCACTCGACCTTCAGGCAGCACTGCTTGGTAGTTCTCCCACCAAACTGCTGCGGTCCCTTGCAGCTGATAGGAGGCATACAAGACCTTCTCCCTATCATCACACTGCGCAATGTCCAACTTGCTCTCCACAGCTCTCAGCCAGTCATCAGCATCGAGAGGCTCGGCAGTAGGGGAGAACACTGGTGGTTGTGTCCTTAGGAATTCACCCAACTTAGACACCTGAGGTGCTCCACCATTTCCTCCGCGAACCACATTACGAGGCGCCGATTACGGGCTATTTGTTGCAGCAGGGCATTCGCTGTCTTCCTTGTTCAATCATAGCGAACTTGCGCCATCGTGGCGGTGCGGCAATCGATCCTCGGAATATCCCCGAGTGGCGGTGGATCCGGGACATCATGACGAGCAGCTCTTGAAGCGAGGCTCGCGTGGTAGGGTGTTGAGGATTCGGTTGGGTGGCGTGGAAACATTCGCTCTAGGATCATGAGCATCTGAGCGCGCGGACCCAAAATTTGACTAAGGGATCTTGTCGACCTCATCCTGCAATTACAATCTTTTAGCATACTACAGAAAAGAACACTACTTTGAAATTTATGACCGACACAAAACTTCACATAGCTAATTCATACTCTCTTATTTGTTGTGCATGATTATCTCATCGAAAACTTCCACTTTAAAGCTAAAATTTGCGAGAGAAAATCATCACTATTACTTCACACAGAAAAGAAGCAACTCAAAAACTTTATACTGCAAAACACAATATATACGTATACTGTTCACATACACACACATATATTAATTTACATCTCGTTATCAACAAAACATGTGCAAGCAAACTGTTTTCACACAACGGCCAACTTCACCTCCCTGTCATTTGGGTTCATGTTTTTAAACATATGTAAATGCACAACTCACATACTACATTTCACTATCCTTTTTCTAGGATTGTCATTTCTTTACTTAGATACTGATCATCTCAACCCATGACAGCATACATTATTCACACAAAAGAATATGAACCCTTTCCACATGACGACCACCCCTACATTCTTCCTGTGATTGTTCATCCTAGTTCGAACACCAACAAATATTATCTAAGCAACAACACAGTAAGAATTCCAAAGCATTCTCCCAGCCATTGGGTTCATTTCTTTTAGAGCATATGCACATACACACAAGTTAACTCATATCTTAACTACCACTAAACATGTGCATGTAAATTGTTACAATATGACAGCCACTAATTCACCTGTTAACTAATTCACCTGTTAACTAATCTTTCCAAAACTTGAATTCTTATATTCTCAAAACACATACTCATGCACCATTTAGCACTTACTACCAACCCCATCCAAAATGAATTTTCCTCAGATTTCTAAGACACCTCCCGATTACTCGCCATCTCATCCCAAACACAATATAGCAAGATTATCAAATATTTTCTTACAAGCACACATACAAAGCGTTGATCCAATTTCTATACTCAACAACAATTTCTAACACTACACATCATAACACATATTATTTGCATACAAGAACATGGACCACTTTTACATGGAAGTCAGCTCCCACCTTACAAATTTCGCTCCCATCATCAAGCACCGAAATTTCAGCACAAGGAACACAAAAGGAACTAAATGCACTCTTCCATAAGCACATATACATATCACTAGCTTGCCCACACAAGATTTAATTCCACACTTGCATTTTTACATGACCTACTCTTAGTTTACAAAAGGAGACTACTTTAACTAACAAATTCAGCACAACCTTCAATGTTTACAAGGTTCTTACAACATTTATTTTACAACAAAAGACATATTTTAGCAATTACATTGCCAATATACAACCAAAATACTTCTTCCATACGTTACCACATACCACCAGATTCTTCTACATTTCACTTCATTACCTCATATCCCCACATTCCTAACCACACATCTCCTTCGGCGATATACCCGTGGAGTGCTAGGGTGGTAGGTGCAAATACTATATGGATTGATGCCCTTGTCATTAATGAGCCTAGGGCAACTCCCAATAGTAGACATCATGGCATTTGCACCCACTCCCGGCGTAGGCACATAGGACATAGGTGGAGGGCGTTGCGCCGCCGGAATCCCCGGAGCCTCACTAGTTAACACCGTGCGTGGTAAGGCACGCCTCGCCACACACAATGTCACTCGGGACTCCAAGAATGCCACACGACGCCGAGTCTCAAGCAACTCTTGCGCTAACTTCACATAGTGGCTATCTAACCTATTAGTAAACTCCACCATGACCCTTAAGTTACCATTTCCCACTCCAACATGATCCCTATACACATTACTCCCTACTAACGGTCTCCCGGGTAGGTAGTAATGGTGAGGGCTCAAGTCAGGTAGTACGTGCCGGAGTCGTACTATGGCTAGGTATGCCGCTTCATTCATAGAAGCGTCTATCGATGACCCACTCCCCATATAGCTCCTCTCTCCCTCACTATGGGCCGGCCTAGGAGGAATAAATACACGAGCGGCGTACTCCTTGGTTATTGGGCTCAAGTACGCCTGGAATACCACGTATCTCGGGCACCCCTCAAACTGACAGCTCTCGAGTAAAGTCTGCAGCACTCCCATCATACCTGAGTGCTCGGGGACTCTCGACTCGTGGCAAGGAACAAATCGAGCCATCTACAAAATACAAGACAAGATAAGCTTATAAACATAATTAGGAAGAGCTAAGGAACTACAAACAAGAAAATTAGCATTAGGCTAAATTCCATTATTAGTAGTGGACAGAGTTTTGTTTACTTCCAAATTAAGTTTTCACACTCCTAACTAGCGACCATTTCTCCCCAAGGTTCCTACAGTCAGTATGGCTCTGATACCACTGCTGTGAGACCCCGTTCTGATGAACAGGAACTCCATGTGATTACTGTGCTATTCCCTGGATCAGTAGCTAGCACTCACATGTTTACAACATTTGTATCAAACTCATACAAGCGAACTCACAGAAGAACTTTCATTACTGAAATAATTATACAAAGTTCAGTACAATTTTAAACCATCTTAACAGCGGAAATTAAAAACGGAAAACCAAAAGGAACTGAAACTCCAAAATGCCTTGCGGTTGCCCACTAAACCCTCAGGCACTGACTAGGCTACCTAGAAGAGGCTATCGTGAAACCCCGAGACACTGCACGAAAGAACGCGTCGTCCGCAGATCACAATCTTCTTCCTCTGAGACAGCAGATGCAAGATTGAGTACATTGGTACTCAGCAAGACTTATATTGGTTCACAGATGCAAATAAATAATTATGCAGGTTGAACAAATGACAGGCTATGGTTATTTTGCGGTTGCATAAAAACATTAAATAAGTAAGCATAATAGATTGCAACATCGCATTTTTAATAAAAGCAATTGAAGGACAGAATTGTAAGCAAAAATATACTAGATTCTCAACTCGGTCTACCCATCGCATATAACCCCGTGTCGATCCTTTGACACAAAAGAAGGTTGCAAAACATTACAAAGTTTCAACCCATTTTGAAAACACCAAAACTCTAGCATTGGGAGGATTTTCCCCAAGTGCCCATTACATGGTAGCGGCTAATCGATCGATTTTTCACTCTGCAGAGGTGTACACTTTACCCACAAGGAATGATCAACCTCTTTCGCAAAGCGGTTAACACACTTCCTTGGTGTGTCGGCAAGGAGATCATACAAAGTCTGTTACATTATTTAGACATGGCTTTACACCGGCCGGGCGTTAACCCTCGCCACAAGACGAGACACACACCCAAGCCGTGGATCCACATTTATCACACACACACCACGTTTCTGTCCAGGGCAAGGCGTACACCGTTGCATCGGTATGTAAAAACCCCTACAGACAGACCTGACCGGACTGCCTGTGCAAATCTCCCGCCTTCCATAGATGCAAAGCCAAGTCTAAACAACTTATTAAGCTAAGACCCGCCCATACAAGCCCTTGTGGTTGCACGGAAACATGGTTCTACAACATCCCATTTGCTCGGTCCTTAAACCGACACGGGCGATACTCCACCCTAGCTACGTGCATATCTCTTTGCACAACCGGCTAGCGCCAAATAATCACCCGCGTCAAAACATAGTTTTGTTTGAAGGTTTTTAGCAAACTACCATCAACCAATTTCCAAGACATTATATGACGGTTGAAAAGATTGAAAACCAACAAGCGACTAAAGCAGGAATATTATTATGCTAGCGGTTATACCCAAAATGACATTACATATGTCTAGCTCAATCTAAGGTTTACAAGGTCCACAAGTCCATACAGATTGAGGCAACCCATAATTTACAGGATTAACTACAGTTCTAACCCAAATTAGCACTTTTAGGGGGAATTATCCGGATGCACCTGTACATAAGCAAAAACAACATATAGTAGGTGAATTATCGGGCTCAACGTGATCAAGGAGTTGCTTGCCTTGCAAATCACCGTCAGAATAAGATCGGATCTGCAGAACCGCCTTCTTCTTCTTCAATGAAATCGGTCTCTACTCGTTGCGAACAAGAAGAAAAAGAGAATATCAGCAACTTCAAATGGCAAAAAGAAAACAGACAGATAAACAGGTAAACACAAATTCGAATCAAACAGGCGACTGCTATTCCAGAAATATTCGAACTTAAACATCGAATTATAGATGCTAAAATTATTTGAAAAGAAAAGATTGATCATTTGCTTCTTTGGAGGATGCTATACCTAACCAACAGCCAAAACAGAGGTCTCCCTGATTTCTCCAAAGATTCAAGAGGAGCACTTGAAACTATATCATCTAGGGTTATAAACCTAACAAGATTGATGTACATTAACTACAGAAATTAGAGTTTAAGTCTTGGATTAGCTAAAGCATAACTTAATTATCAAATCTAACTACTTCTTTTATCTTTTAGGGTTTAGATGAAGCTTGAAAACTATTGTTGAAAAGGCTTGGTTAAACTCTAGACTTGGCTACAAAACTGGCTAAGGACAGGACTAAACAACAGCACTTAAGGTTATTTCTCTTATGAAAACTAAGTGAACTAAAGCTCTAAAACAGAATATTTTTCTGGAATCTAGTAGAACAAACTTTGGTTATCAATTCTACACTATTCTTCCAAAATTTCTTACTTGGATGAGTTATTTCACACATGGTTGAAAAAGCTTGATTGTTTCAATCTTTCACCAAAACATAAAACTAGCCTCATTCCCTTAACTTGCTTTGTATACCAACCTTAGCAAAACATCATTCTTTTTCCAGAATCTACTAGAATATACTTTGTGAAATGCTTCTATACCATTTTTACATTTCTTCTCATTCATATAATCCATTTTATCATATGTTGAAAAGGGCTATATGAACATAAAAACTAACTTATAACCTTTCCATCTTTTGCTTTCACTTATTACTAAACTATTTAACATCTTTTATCCATTTTCATCCTCATCAGGGAAAGATCCTAAAAGCATTTTAAAAGTGAATTTGAGTTATTTTGAACTTGTTCATAACAAATTACATCTATTTTGGTTATAACTAGTATTGTTTTTCTTAATTGAACAACTATCATAAATACTTTTCTTTAAGTATTTTCACAAGAGCAACTCCCCATGATTATAGCTAACCAGGATGAACTTTTAAACATTCAAACTTTAGTCTTTTCTTTCATTTACTCGTTTTCCTTTTTCATGTTTAATATTCATTTTTGAGTAAATATGATATATATATATAAAAAAAGTATTAAGGAAACATTTGGTTTATTTGGAATACTCATAGCTCAGGGATTCTACAAAAACTTACTTTTCCTTAATTGGATCATCCCAAAAATATTTTATTCTTCACACCTTAATTACACTTAGGCTTCTATTTCATTTTTCCTAAAATCACACTTTACTCATCTTCAGAAATTTTTGCATATTCTGAAACTACAGCCTTTTATACGAATTTAGAAATTTGTTTCACTAAATTTGGCAGATGATTCAAAAGTTATGAGCATTTGAATTTCGATCGGTTTCAAAATCATTCAAAAATCGAAAATACGCTTTCAATCGGAGAAAACGGCTTTCTGCTGCGCTAAAACTGAGTTCAAATGCTCGACCACGACGTGTGGGACCCGCCAGTCAGCGACTCAGATCAGGGCACCGCGGTTCTTTGCTCGCCGCCGGCGAACTAGCTCCGCCGCGGCCGAATGGGCACCGGTTCTAGCTTCACCGTGCCAAGGCGAGTCTAGGGTGGTGCTACTTCACCGGAGGTGGCGGGAAGATGGTCGCCACCGCGAGGTGCGCGGCGCCATGACCACACGGCAAAGCTTCGGCTAGGGGAAAAATTTCGGCGACCTAGGGTTCGCATGACTCTGATGGATCAAGGAGATGCGAGTTCACCGATGGTGGGTCGGAGAAAGTGCAGTACGGCCGCCACCGTCTTGCCGCCGGAGGAGGAAGAACGGCGGCTCAACGGCGCTGCAGCCAAAATGAATCCAAAATGGCGAGTGATCGGCAATCACGGGATGATGAGGAGCTCGGAAGCAATCAATTTGGAGGATTGGTGAGGACTCACCCGATTCAACGTTTCCCCTTCTCGAGTTCCTCCGCTCAGCGGGAAGACGGCGCCTTGAGGCTCTCGGCTCGGCAAAATGGAAAGGTGAGGTGCGTGAGGGCACTGCGACGCGAGCACAAGGCTTAAAGCCGTATGGAATCGATCGAGTTCGCGGTTTTGGCTCGAGTTGGAGCGAACGACTTGGTCGGTTCTTACGTCGCGCAGCGCAACCCATGCGCAAACTCGTCTCGAGGCGGCTCGGCGGGATCAAGTGGGCACAGGCGAGGGGAGAAGCTCTACTCGCGACGTGGAAGCCATCGAGCTCGGCCGGACGAGGCGAGTGAAGCCGGGACGCGAAGGGCGAGCGGGACGGCGACATCGCCTCGGCCGGGGAGAAGAAAGGGAAGAGCAAAACGCATGTGAGACTGGCGTGTGGGACCGGGGCCCACTGGAAGCGAGACAGCCTCGCCTCAGCTGACCGGCTCGTCAGCGGGTCAACAGGGCTGGGCCCACCTGTCGATGAAATAGTCGATTTTAATGTGATTTGACAGAACGAGAATTCTCTAGGTTTCTCATTTGTTTAAGCTTTAAACTAATCCCAAATTTTCTCAAACTTTTTGACTAAGTCCCACTGAGAGTCACACGTCTGCTACAAAATTTTGAGACAAAAACTCCTTCTAGGTGATTTGTTAAAATTCTGACACTGTACCCAGGTTCTGAATTTCGATTTCGGTTTTTGATTTAATTATAGGTTCATTTCTTACAATTTATTTTTGAGACTTTTTGGACAGGTTCCAATCCTTATAATTGGATTACTTTAAAATTTTAAATTCAAAAGATGAGCCGTTATTTTATAAAAATTCTGACAATCATTTTCCTTACATTCTGGACCCACTGTTTTTGAATTTTTAAGAGGCTTATTTCAATTCATTTAATTACAAAAATTTTACCAGTGATGAATCATATCTCCAGGGATTTACATAAATTTTCTTGGCTTTTCTTGATATTGATTATTTTTCTTTCTACTTTTTGATTCACTGTTTTTAACCAAAAAGTAGATCCATAATTCATTTAGCTTGACCCCAGGTTTATAAAAATTTTACTTACTGATCAAACATTTAGATCAGCTCAAATGGAATTCATGATAAAATTTTCTAAATTTTATTTTCATCTTTTTACCTTTTCCTTGTTTTTCCCCTTTTCATTTAATCTTTTCGTATAGCACAAAAGTCTAAGAAATCCTAATTGGATCGAATAACACTTAGAACTTCAAAATCACTTAAATTAAAACTTAAACTGTTTATTTTTCACTGTTCCAATTTCCAGGTCGTTACAATTATCAACCAGATTGCATTTCGTAGCAATCATGCATGAAGTGCTTACCAAAAATGCTTAAAAGGAGGGCTTTTCGTAGCAATCATGCATGAAGTGCAAAAACAATTTATCTAGTGGCTGCAGTTTGATGCCCCAGCTCCCAATATGCGTCCTAGGAGTAATGGACAAGCAGCTAGCTAGCTAAGCTACTGCCACTCTGAAAATACAACACTCAAAGTCAAAACAATGCAACCACCGGTCGTTGGCATGTAGCTATCAATTCAATTCAATTCATGTGCTGGGTCCATACTCCATTAGCCCATGTATTATTTGTTGTCCCGAATGTATCATCATTTGCACCTTTCAGGTTTGCCCAACCCCAAAGCTAGCTGATTGCATGTTACGTTGATTTTCAAGTATCGGTGAAGTATCGTCATTAGACAGTACTACTACTGAGTATGCACAGAAATTAAAATATTTGGAGTAGCCGAGTTGGAATATGTGCTAATATACATGAACAATTGCTCTACGCCTCTTGCCTACTCTGCGTTGAAGTGAGAACCTGTCTCTCATTTGCATAATTCAAATCTGTCGCAATTCACGGCTAACAGTACTTATGTATAGACCATCGTTGGTTGATCGATCAAACCGTCTAAAACCTTTGCAGCCCCACCATTGATCTCGTGGTCTCGGGAGTATCTGTTTCAATATATTCATCTATTGAGCGAATCTAGAATGTAGTTATTATAATTTGTTTCACTCTCTAACCCTACTTAAATACTTTGAAAGAAATTATGTGGTTGTGATATGCCATTTAACAATGGTATGTATGCATGGTCGTTTCAAAACAGTTCATTACAAGTAGGATAATAGTACTCGCGGGCAGAAACCAAATATATACAAACCTGAAAGGTGCAGTATTTTTTGAGGAGACGAAAGCAAAAGCCTGAAACAAACGTAGGTTGGTAGGTTTGGTAATCTCAGAAGTCACACACACGCTTGTCCTATCCTTATCAAGCTAGCGTACACTGCGATTGCAGCACCAGTAGTGGCAGTAGCTGCTCTCCTTCGTCTTCCCCACACCACAGCAAGTCACACCAGCAAATTAACTGGAACTAATCAAGAATGCCGACGGTGCGGCGGCGGAACCCCGACGTGTACGTGAAGGCGCTCGAGGGCATCGTGTCGGCCAACACCTTCTTCACCGTCGCCGTCTTCATCGGCATCACAGGCACCGTTACCCCGTCGTCCACCATCCCCCCAAACTGCGTGGCCGGCGACGACATCGCTCGCAACTTCTTCCTATTTGAGATCATCTCCTTCGGCTTCTACCTGCTCTCCAGCCTTGTGGCGCAGGGCATGAAGCTGGCCGTCACGCTCCTGGCGGCCGACGACTTCTACGGCGAAGGCGAGCAGAAGCCCCCGCTGTCGGACGACTGCGAGGAGATGCCGGCGTGGCGCGCGGCGGGGCCGAGGGAGCGGCGGCGCGCCGTGCTGCGGTTCGCGCAGCCGATGATGCTGCTGGCGGCGGGCTGCTCCATCATGGGCACATTCTTCTTGCTGCTGTCCATGGTGGATGCCATCCAGCTCAAGTTCGGCCTCGTCTCCTGCAACATCCCCCTCGCCATCGGCGCCACGTTCGCCCTCTCCGCGCTCGTCGTCGGTGGCCTGCTCTTCTACGGATCCACCATCGCCTACACGCTCACCCACTACCAGCCGTGATTGATTGATCAGTAATTAGTTGCTACTAGTTCTTTTACCTTTTTAACTTTTACAGTGTAATTTTATACCTGCATGAACATGGAAGTGACATGCAAATGCTTTCATCGGAAGAAATGGTGTCAGTATAGGGATATATATATATATAGCCCCAAGATTTTAAACTTTCATGTTCTTTCTCCGATTACAAGAAAAACGTACATACATCACACGTACACATATGTAAGTATGCTCGCTTAGCACACATCTAGAAAGATGGAATATCAGGGCTAAATTCACGATCTCACAGAATTCCTCCTCAAAACACGTTCGCAACACGGTACATTAACATGTAGGTATTTTAAACTTGTTGAGAAAACAAGAGTGCATTTAAAGAAAGGGTTTTGATAAACGTCACCCGGATGTTTTCTTAGCAAAAAAACATCTAAATTTTGGAGCATTGGATCTGCGGTGAGATCCCTAAGACATGAAGGGAGGTGGGATTGTGTTTTGATGGATGATTTGATACTTTGATCTAAAGGTCTAAAATTTGGATGTTTGTAAGAAACAAAACATCCGGATGAAGGCTAGACACTCCCAGAAAAAAATTGTGGCCCAGAGATTGAGTAGAAATTAAGCACACGACATACTTGTAGCAGCTACCCGATGAATGTATGTATAACTATATATATATATATATATATAAAGCGGAGAGATTTAGAGCGCAAGAAGGCACGTTATATAAAGCGGAGAGATTTAGAGCGCAAGAAGGCACGTTATCTAATGAGATGCATTATTTAGAGTGGACGTAGGAAAAATTGCTTAGATGCATTATAAGGGGTATAGATTTACTCGCAAAATGCTATTGGTAGGTCTTACACTGCCCTCAAACCCCATTCGCACCCGAGCCGACGCCCTCAATCCACGCCCCCCGCAGAGGCTCCTGGGTCGCCTGGCCTCCATTCGCCCACAAACCCCATTCGTACGCGAGCCGCCGCCCTCAATCCACGCCCCGGCGTCCACTCCGCGGTGTGCATGGTGACGAGCGGCGACCCGGAGTCACGACGGCTTCCACAAGTGGCTAGGCGGCGTCCGCAAGCGGCGACCTGGCGTCCACGGGGCATCCAGAATCGGTACTCCATTAGAGCCCTTTTTTGTCCTCTTTCCCGTTCTATCTAATGTAACTTCTGCTTTACTATGCGTGTTATCATGAGCTAGCTAGCTTTCTCTTATTCAGGATTGGAAATGTATAATGTTTCGTGCATGCAGGGTACTAGGATCCTCCTGTAGATAGTCAGGAAAATCGATATCCCAGAATCCAATTTATTTTACTTTATGCTTTAGTGCTAGATAAGTTATTTGCTGTGGGATCTATCTACTTTGCGCAGTTGATTCACTGCCCGACTACTGAATTCTGATTGGATGTTGCTTAACTTCACACACTTGTTTTGTTTGTGTTAGTGAGGTCGAGGCTTTGTTCGATCTGTTCAAGAGCATTAGTAGCTTTTTTTACAAAGCCATAAGGCATAATTTTGCCCACCCAATGTATGTGTTGTTTGCCATGCTTACTTAAAGTTCGCTGCATGTAGGTTCGGTGAGTAGTGACTGCTAAAACTTAAAGTTGGTGCTTAACTGGCAGTTCATAATGGGGGCTTTATTTGATAAATTAAAAGATGTTAAGTGTATTGTGTTGTTCTTTTATTTCATTTATTACAATGATATTGTTTTACAGTACACTCACGATCTTCTCATGAAGTATTCGCAATTGCATTCAACTATTTGTAATGTTGTTGAACGGACCTTTGATGTGTGGAAGATGAAATAGAGGATTCTCCTAAAGATGCCAACCTTTGATATGCCCAAGCAAAAGATGATTGTGGTGGCCACCATGTGTCTTCATAACTTCATACATGAGAATGCTATCTTCGACAAATATTTTTGTAGGTGTGATCGGGATCCTAATTATGTGCCTACAATACCATCTCGATATGCAAAATATACCATATATCAAAATACTTTGGATTCATCAACATCACAGTCTAATGATAGGTCAATGGATCAATTTTGTGATTATCTCGCAAAGGCTCATTAGATCATCTGAGCGTATTTTTACTTGTTTTGTTATCTTTTGTAATTACTAATATATCAGGATGAGATTTCTATGTAATTTTTGGACTTTATTACCATGCTAATTATTTGGATGTTCAATATATTGCATTACTTTGGTTTTTATTTTCTCATATCTCATAAATAATCCACACAAATATAAAGGATCAACTTACAAATATAAGTTAGGTAATACAGACAAGGATAAAGTGGATAATTTTTCTATAATTCCCTCTTTCAAAAATCTGAAATCAACTAACTAGCTGAACACTTTCAAAAAATTAAGATCAGAATTAAGAGGTGTCACAGCAGAATCAATAGCAGCAGTAGCTGGAGCCCTACGCACGGCCACGTAGTGTAGTGTAGCATGCGCGCAGTGCAGCGCCGCCATGGAGCCCAAACTCTCGCCCTCGCCGCATCGCGGGGCCGCGGGGCCGCCGCCAAGGCCAAGCGCAAGGTTTCTGCTGCCGCTTCCTCCTCCTGGCCGTCACCGCCGCTGAAGCGGCAGGCCTGGGAGCGCAACCCCTTCGACCTCCCGTCCCTGCACGCGCCGCCCACCAGTCGCCGCTCAAGCCCGCGCGGAAAGACGCGCCGCGAGCCTCTTCCATCCGGCTCGATGGCGATGGCCAGCCGCCCCGCGCGCAGGAGGCGGCGACGCTGCTGCCGGTGGACCAGGAGTTCCAGGCCGTACGGCCCCGCGGCGCCGGCGTCCACGTGGTCCCCACCTTCGCCGGTAAGCCCCCCCCCCCCCCCCCCCTCCAAACAGTACTGAAATGGTCTTTTTTAACCTGTTGATAGGGGCAAATTTTAGGGGTTTTCCCCTTACGAGTGCATTCAATATGTTAACATGCTCGCAAGATAGCACTCATGATTGTAGCATGTAGTATAGCAATTCAACTACTATTAAGCCAAATTGCTGTGCCAATTCTGCATATGGACACGATACGCGACAAGCGCTGGATTGTATCTCAATTTGGTGCCTTGCCATTTCGTTCAATGCTTAATTTATCTTTTTGGTGCGCTTGTAAACTAGATTTCAAAAACGTGGGTTAGCGCGATATTGCATTGTGTATGTACAATTCCTCTAAATCTAGGCCATTATTTGACAACTCTAGTTTTGATAACCTGTATGCACCCAAGTTTGCCAAATCTTTCTCCCCTATATTATTGACTACAAAGCAAGCCCTCTCATTGAGCCACACCATGAAGAAATTTATGACCGTCGGATGATTAGTGTTTAAATCAACAGCCATAAGACTTTTGGATTAGTTATAATGATCAATAGTAATTCTCATGTGCAAAAACGTTGTCACATGCCGGTTGCTATAACGGATGAACCATGCGGACAAGTGCCTGCTCGATCCACCGCTTTCCTTTCTTCCCTTCACAATATCTTCTCCCACATGTTTATCAGTTTCATTATAGTTTTTACTCCCGTTTATATCAGTTTGACATCACAAAATCGACCATGCATGCGTCCTTGCCTTGGGCCTTGGCCATTGGCAAACATTGCTCTGTTTCCCTGGTGGCTGGTATGCATCATTTCCACTCGTGCCCCGACTAAGCCACCATCTATTTTTTCACACCACTATCATTCTTCTTTCTCCTAGCTTGGCCGCCATCTGTAGTGTCCACTGTGATGCAAACGGCTTCGACTACTTCACCCTTATGTGGAGCACGTGGTTTCACCAACTCCAGTCGCTTCAGCACTGTCATCAACCTGTGACTCCAGGTTTGTCACATAGACGAAGGTCATGTGGTGAAATTATTAGCGGCTCTTCTTTCTGTAAATTTCTATTTTCCTTCTAAATTTCTTCTTCGAGTTTGCATGTTCATGTGGAAGAGAATGCCCTGGTGGAGTTGCAAACAAATGGTTGTGCTTCACATCTTCTTGTGTTGATCTTTGGCTTTGAACATTTTTTAAGGCATTCGGGCAAAATCAACTGCAGAAGTAATCAGATACCTAACATATAATTTGTATGATGCAGTAAGCCTTTTCTTTCTCGTTTCCTAATTTTTTAGTCTTTTTTTAGAGAATTGTGGAAGACTGGAAGTTAATCAGAGTTGCATCAAGAGCATCTTAGTTTAGAATGATAACCAACTATGGTAAATAGTGCAGTTCAAAGGATCAGTATAGCTGTTTTGTTTCTTTAACTGCCACTAGTGAGTTACTGGCTAGAAGGTCCATGCAATCAAACTTTGTTACTGGCCTGAATAATCATGTATATGTCTCTGAAGTCTGAACATCTAAGCACCATGTCCATGGATATGCCATTTTATATCTTTGTTGCATCCTAGATAATTAGTATTTAGTAATTTTTTGGTCCTTTGGTAACCTTTATTAGAAAGGAACAACTGGAATTTAATAGGAGTAACAAACAACTGAAACGTTTCATATGAAGCTGCAGGTATATTCTCCATATGCTAAAAAAACTGAAACATTTAGTTGCTTCTCTGAGGTTGTTGGGATCCTGTAAAATTTCATTTTGTTACCTCCTTTAATGATATGCCAACTGAGATTGCATCATTCAAACAAGGTTTTATCAAAATGCCTTTGTGAAGAAGTCTATCAACTGAAGCTCTGAAAGCACATACTGAAGAACGATAATCTAATTCTGTACCATGACCTAATTCTGCACCTGTGACCACATGTAGGAAGCATCAGCACTGATATGCTTGGTGAGCTCATGCTTCACTGGGTCTCAAGTAATGCTAATAGCACCTGTACTGTTAGATAAAAGAGGAGTCGATGTAGAAACAAAAACATTAAAATCCTCAAGTAATCACTGTAACCAAGTAACTTTTGCTGTCAAAAGAGCCATAGCTCTGTTGTCTATAAATCGTTGAGGTTTTTTAGTATTGCATCTACACCACTCTAATATCCAATTGTTTTTTAAATGTCCTTTTCCCCTTTAAAGGTTCAGTAATAAGTCCTATACTGATCTAATTCTAGAAATTAGCTGAAGAAAATTGAAATGACGTTGTTCTTAACAAGCTAATGTGATTTTCAAGTAGTTCTAGGTGCTTGGGCTTTGAACCACCACTTGAAATGGTGCTACTATGTTGTGACATGAGCTGTTTGGGACTAGCATTATTTGAATTGGCTTATGGTGTTCCTCTGTTGTTCACACTGGCATTTGTCATAGTGTCAGTACTTATAATCATTGATTACTACAATTTTTATCACTCTACTGTGATTCTGTCTTCTTTTTTTATTGAGGCTAAGTTATTTAATTTAGCTTATTAATCATAACTTTCTATTACATGGGCCACTGAACAGTTATGTACTTACATTTACAGGATAATTTATAATTTGATACACTGTTTCTAGACCTGAGCCAGCAAATAATTCTATGCATAATTGCATATCAGACATGTTCAAATTTATTTATTAGTTATTATTCTTCTTTCTAAATCTTATTGATTGAATGGGCTCCCACTCCCTTTATAGTCATTGTACATTCCTTGCACTTTACCTGCTGATTGTTATTGTATGGTACATTGATACCTAGTTTCCTGTGTTACCATTTTCACTGCTGCTTTGCTGCATTCCATTATTATATTCACTGTTCTTATTTGGCTCCTATTTTCTACTTATCAGTTGACAGGCCAAATTAGACTACTTAGTAAGGGTAGCATGTGCTTTGGGTTGTCTGAAAATCCAATATCAGAATTTGAGTTGGTTGTAGAAGAGCTTCTAATGAGTGACTCTGTTATAAAGGTATGCCTTGTTGTCTACATACTTTCTTTTGTTGATGGTGCTCATAAATAATGACTCATAAGCATCACATAGTAAAGGATTGTTTAGTGAATTTTGTATCCATCTGCTGAAAATCTCATGGGCATCCAGCATATTTTGTGAATACGCCGAGGACTTGTTCATCATGGCAAGTGACACTAGTATGCTGTATTTATATACTTCTTTTAGGGAAACCAGTAGGTTTTCTTTTCCATCCTTGTAGTGATGGGAGTGTTTTCCTTAGGTAGCAAGGTGATGGAGGAGTTGATGTACTGTAAACTAACTCTTTCAAAGATAGTCTTCACAGAGTTTATAGAAGTCAGGGGCAATTATGGACCAGCATTTCTCCAAAAATAATCCATTAAAACCATTTGGTCCGGGGGCATGGCCATTGCTAGAGATGGCAATGGCCCCGATCAACGTTTCCCCGCGGGGAATTTTCCTATTAGGGGACGGGGATGAGGAAATCTACTCCCCGCGGGGGGCTTATCGGGGGAAATTGTTGCCCCGTCAGGGATGGCGGGGCCGGGGATGTTCCGTTGTTCCCCATCCCCGTCCCTGTCCCTGATTAGCTCTGACTGGTGGGCCCTTGTGTAGTAAACCCTAGATCCAAATCACCAAATGCTCCAAGCCTCCAACCGAGACACTGAGTGTTCTGTCATCCAAATCCATCGTCCTCCCATTCCTTCCACTCCCAGTACCGGCTGGCGGCTGCGAGCCTGCGACCTGCAAATACTCTGGTAGCGACAGACGCCGGTAGTGCCCAGACGCCGGCGCCGCCGAGAAGGAAAGTGTAGCCTTTTATTTTGCTTAGGTCTGGCTTTGAAAGGAAGGTATAGGCCGCCCCCCCTCTCTGGTTTTGCATCCAACTTTCTTTTTGAAGTGGATTCGGATCCTCGGACACCCCGCATTTAAAAGCGCCATAACTTTTGCATACGGCCTCCGATTGGGCTGTTCGAGTACTCAAAACAGCCGAACGAAAAGCTACATCCAAGCCCGACAACTAATTGGGTTTCGAGGCCCGAAAAATTCGTTCGACCCCAAAAACATCGTTTAGGGCCCCAAAACGCCCGGAAGTTCGAAAAATTATCTTGGCTCTGTTTTGGTGAAATTTTTCTTTGTTGGTGATTAGGCTCGCGTCTCTAGTGCGGTCTAGCCTAGGACCCGACATTGTCTCGATTTTGAGCGACTTTTCACTTACTTTGGTTCAATGGTACTAATTCCTCCTTTGCTACATATTATTGCTGTCCAAGCTCCACCATCTTCTAACCACACGAGTTCGGACTTTGCAATCGCTTGCCACATCGAGAACTTGTAAGAACTTGGTAGAAGCGTGGCGTGTGTGAGGCTTACCACTTCATACGACCTAGTAGTTTATAGGAGCTTTCATATCGTGTGAATTTTCTTTGTTTCTACTAACTATGGCGGGTAGTCCAAGCAATCGTGGAGAATGCGTCGGCGGTGGGAGTGAACATGAGGACCGCCTCATGCCAAAAGAACGGCGTTGGGTCACTCATTTCGAGAGGATGCACCATCGGCATGAGATGCGAACTCGTGACACTCTTGATGCGATTCAGCGCAATTGGCACCTCATCGAGCTTCAAGCACAGCTAGCACAACTTCAAGGTCTGCGCCCCCAACAATGGTGCCACTGGTCATGCTTTGGGCCAGCGCGCGCTCCACCGGTTGTCCTCTTACTTTAAACGGGTGGCTCAAGAGGAGAACAAGCTGCGCCGCCGATACCGAGGGCGACTACGGGGTAAATGTGAACAACGACCGACCTCATCGTCGACTCGCAATAACGAGCAAGGTATGGCTAGAAATCAACATGATCAAAGGGAAGAACGTGATGATTCTATGGCAAAATGAAATTTACTATGCTTCCTTTTGATGGTGCTTATAATCTCGATGTCTAT
This sequence comes from Otatea glauca, assembly GCA_036346275.1. Lineage (NCBI taxonomy): Eukaryota > Viridiplantae > Streptophyta > Magnoliopsida > Poales > Poaceae > Otatea > Otatea glauca. The sequence continues at coordinate 55,229,261 of CM070718.1, read as the reverse complement.
CTAGATTGGGAGTTGGCGATAGATCAAAAATTTTCTTGCTATGACTTCTCTCGAGCGTAGAAGGGTGCACGCCACTAGTGAATTCTTGGTTTTGCATCTATTTGGTGGAAAGAACTTTGTAGAGCCAACCGTGATGTACCTACAACTTGGGATGGGTTGAAGCGTGTCATGAGGGCTAGATTTGTTCCTACATACTATGCTCGTGATTTATTGAATAAAATGCAGCGCTTTAATCAAGGTGATAAAACAGTTGAGGAATATTATCAGGCATTACAAATTGGTATGTTGCGTTGTGGGTTAGAAGAGGGTAAAGATGCAAAAATGGCTAGGTTCTTGGGTGGGCTTAACCGAGAGATACAGGATATACTTGACTATAAAGAATACAATTCTATCACTCGTTTGTACCATCTTGCTTTGAAAGCAGAAAGGGAAGTGCAGGGTCGACGATCGACAACACGAGGTAATATTGGAGGCTCTTCCACGTCCAAGTCAGTCTAGATCCATACCAAGGCATCATCTTCCATACCTGAACGTGTACCTACACCCGCTGTTCCAACTACTTCGACGTCATCACGCACTCCGGAGGCAAACAAGTCAGTCACACTTCAAGCACCCGCCAAGAGTGCTTCCTCAGTTGCCTCCACCGGTCGAACGCGGGAAACACAATGCTTTCGATGCAAAGGAATGGGGCACGTGATGCGAGACTGTCCTAATCAACGTGCTCTAATAGTCAGAGAAAATGGTGAGTACACTAGTGATAGTGACATTGATGAAATTGAATATGCTCTTGTTGCCACTAATACTGCAGAGCCAGCAGAAGAGATTATCACTTCTGCGGCATTCGATAAATATCCGGCTCTTGTTGTCGCACGTGTACTTAGCGCACAGCCTGCACGCGATGAACAAAATCAACGCCATAATATCTTTCAGACAAGGTGTGTGGTGAATGAGCGCGTTGTGCATGTCGTTGTTGATGGAGGTAGCTGCAACAATTTTGCGAGTGTAGACATGGTCGAGAAGCTTGGCTTGATCGCAAATCCACTTCCTCAACAGTATGAAATTGAATGGCTCAATTCCACTGGTAAGGTTCAGGTAATAAAAACCGTTCAAGTACCTATCTCGATTGGTTCTTATCATGATAATATTGTTTGTGATGTTGTATCCATGGATGCTTGCTCTCTTTTATTGGGTAGACCGTGGATCTATGATATGGATGCTACACATCATGGTAGGACTAATGAGTATAGTTTCTTGTATAAGGAAAAGAAAATTATTTTGAAACCCATGAGCCCTACAGAACTAAGAAACATTGATGTTAAAAGAGCTCAAAGAGAAAAAGAAGAGAGTGAAATTAAAAGTGTAGCTAGTAAATCAACCCATTCAACTACACCAGTTGCTCAAAAACCTGATCTTAAGTTCAAGGGTAAGGTATTGTTGGCTGCAAAAGTTCTCTCACAAGATAACATGGATAGTATAGAACCATTGCCATTCTCTGTTGCTTTGTCTTCTGTTATTACTAATACTTTGAAGGATAATGAGATGGAGTCGAGGACAGCTCCAATTCAAGAAGGGGAGGATGATGAGGACATCCCAACCAAGGATACAACCGCTGCCCCTTCTTCTTCTACGACCGCTACTTCGTCCCCAACCGTCGCTGTTTCGGCCGCTACTTCGTCTACGACGTCTGGAGAGCTTAATTCGGAAGCAAGTCCTTTCCATCCACCTTTGCTGGACCAGCACGCCAAGAACATCCACTGAGGACAGCCCACGTGCCAAGGAAGGCCCAAGATAAAGCCCAATTCGTCGCCGAGTCCGGTTCGGCCATCCAGGAGCAGCAGCACTTCAAACGGACGTCACGGCCACATCCGAACTCCGTTTTCGACGTTCGACAACTCGTTTGAAAGGTATCGAGATAACCTTTCCAATGGATCTAATCCCGAGGCCAAATTCCTCCTGGAGCGAAGGGAAATCACAGAACAATCTCACGGGATAGAAATTCCAAGTGATGCGTCACCTTTCTTTTGGGCCCAAGGCCTATGTACTTTTAGGGTTCCACCCCTCCTTTGGCCGCGCCCCTTTCTGGCTGCGCACCTCTTGGGCGCCCCTTGTGTGGGTACCCCTTTATATTGGTTCTCATACATTCTTGATTTTTAGGTTTTGTTGTGTTTTGGTAGACCCCGTGTGCATCCCTCCTCGTGTTTGCGTGTGTCGACTAGACCGCCCGAGCGGAGAAACAGAACCTCAACTTGTTCTCTTTGTTTGATTTCAATACTACCTTTTCGGTTTGCTTCATACTTTGTTCTTGCGGGTTCTCGTTTTCTTGCAGGAACTACTGATCATTGGATCTTGTATCTGTGTGGATTTGGCATTGTGATTACGAAGCTCCCAACCTGTTTGGTAGGAAGCCCTAAATTCGGTGCCATCAACACCTCCAAAACGACGTATCATCATCTCACCGAAAGATCGGGATCGCCGTCCCCATCAGAGCTGGTAAGGAGCTGGAGCGTGGAAATAAAAGATGGCGAGAGATAGTTTCATGAATGTATCGTAGAGCACGAGAAAGATGACTATAGTGGAGCTAAATGAGAGCAGAAACGAACTGACTCAAGATGTGCACTGGATACGAAATGTCAGCACAAGTGGTACCAAGGTAAACAAGACTCACAACAAGATGGCGGTAGCGAGTAGGATCCTCAAGAGGTTCGCCATTAGTACGTCAAAGGTGAACATTGAGCTCCATAGGGATCTCGGCTGTGCGCTAATTATTGAGAAAAGCACGATAAAGAAGATCCTGAATATACTTGTCTTGAGACAGGATATGTTGCCTTTTACTATCCAGAAAATAACTTGTTACTCGCTATTACACAAGATGACTATATCCTATATAAACCATCTATATCGTGTAAAATACATAAAAACTACATGTACAAGTTTTCAAAAATTCTCAAAAAATTACATACGTAGGGGAGATGAGCTTCTACAACCCTATATAATTTGAAGAACAAACTCAATTGCATTTGAAAGATATGAAATTGACAAAGCGCTAAACAGTGAAAAAACAATATTGATCCAAATTTGTCTTTTTCATATATTTCAGCTGAGATTGATTTTAGTCTTCAAATTTTAGAGGGTTGCAGAATCTCACATCTCCCACATATGGTAATTTTTTGAGAATTTATTAAACATTTTACTAAAGGACCGACAAACTCTTGTCCATGAAAACCACACGTACAAGTTTTCAAAAATTCTCAAAAATTACCGTAAGTAGGGGAGGTGAGATTCTACAACTATATAAAATTTGAAAACCAAAATCAATTTCAGCTGAAAGATATGAAAAAGACAAATTTGGCTAAATAGCCGTTTTTCACCGTTTAGCGATTTGTCAATTTTATATCTTTCAAATGCGAATGAGTTTGCTCTCCAAATTTTATAGGGTTATAGAGGCTTGTGTCCCCTACGTATGGTAATTTTTTTAGAATTTTTAAAAATATGTACATATGACTTTCTTGTATTTTATACAAGGATGGTTTATACAGAATACAGTAATATCTTGTGCAATAGAGAGTAATATGTTATTTTCTATGCTGTGTAAACCACTTCTACCGTGTAAAATATATGAAAATCACATGTATAAGTTTTTAAAAACTCTCAAAAAATTACCATACATAGGGAAGGTAAGATTCTACAACGTTATAAAATTTGAAGACCAAAATCAATCTCAATTGAAAGATATAAAAAAGACAAATTCGGTTCAATAATGATTTTTCATTGTTTAGCTGAAGGGCTGAAAATGCGACTAGAGGGAGGTGAATAGGAGTCAAATAAAATTTCGCCTAAAATTCAAACCACCAAAAGGACACATAGAAGAAATTGGACAATCCGAACATGTGATAGGATAAAAAGTAGCACCTACTAGTTGAGGTCGGATGAACAGTGGCTGGCGAATAGAGTTCGGAAGAACAGTAAATCAGCGGATCTTAAAACAAGAATCGATGTAACTTTTGATCGGCTGATCCAAATTCCGTGAAACTTTGTATGAAGCTTCCTATGGATGTCAGGAACTTATTCTGACCTTCAATCGCAAGGATTGATGTCAAAGTTCTCACCTTTTTCCAGTTTAAAGAAGGTTGCACCAAAACTGGGTCAAATACAGAGACTTCACCATTAGCTTGCTCGTGGGGATTTGATAATAAAGATGATCTTAGATGACCTCCCACATGTTATAGCAAGCAGGAACACCAAATAAACACCTCTCAAACGAGATGAAATTTGCCAAGAATCATCCCTTTTCAAGCCAAAAACTGATTTATTAAGAAAAGCTCTGGAGATCTTGTTAAAAACTTGTCTAGATGATTTGGATATGATCTGTAGAAGATTAATATATCAATTATTCATCCTTGGCATCACATGATCAAGAATGAAAGAAACTAGATAGATCAAAGACTCAAAAGGAAGGAAACCAACACTTAAGCAGGAGTACATTCTAATTGATCTTGCTGGCTTGAAACACATTCTAGAAAAGTTTCTCAACCTCTTATGTGTCCTAGACCCAGTAGAAACTCAGCATGTAGAAGGAGGTGAAGCATAGCTCAAGTTGTATAAAAGAACCAAGTAAAAATGCAAAAACTAAAAGACGTTTCAGAACATAGATGAATTTGGATCTTGCATTGCTTAGAAAGGGATGGTTACAAAGCCACACTCTCAGGTGGGCAAATCTTAACAGAGTATAAAGAAACCAAAGAACCCTTCTCTAAGACTTGGTTCTGACCTTAGTTCAAACCAGGGTGGTGGGTTCCAACCACACCTTCCACACCATAAGGTATCCCTCTATTTATAGCACACTTCTCCTATAAGGAATCTTCTCAAGGGTTGAGATTAACTCACTAAACCATACATGGGCTGACCCGAAACCCAACATCATAACGGGTTTTGCACGTTTTTCAAAGCACACTGACTTGACCCACTACTCTATCCTCTAGACCGTGATTCAACAGCCCTCCTTGATCCGAACAGCTCCAAGTTAGCATCTCATCCATTCTCTATGTGGTCCCAAGGACTTGCCACCAAGCTTCTCACATGTTTGAATCCTCCGAACCGTCCTTGCTTGCACACGAGCCTAAGTCACTTGGCGCATCACATGTCCTTATCTGCTTCACCATGACGACACCGGCTTCCAGACTGTTCAGGACCTCAACTCCTCCCTGAGCCTAATCCCGATCTATACCATTGTGGTATAGCCCGCCATGTCCATCACCAAAGCTCATGCTCTGACTCTGTCTTTCCCGGCTTGCAATCACATCCCGGCCTCGGTCATTTTCTAGCGTCCCATGATCGTTCTGGATCTTGGCTCTCCTAGCCTTGTCCCGATCACCTCTGCCTCACCATGACATAGCACTAAAGTCCTGCAACCAACACAGACAAGCAGACCATCACGTAGCATTGTTCACAATAGTATACAATAAACATCATAAACAACATTCAAAAGAAACCAGACAAGTATCATTGATTGGTCAATCATCAAAAGATCCCACCTTGGATCAAACAATTCATGACCATCTTGGTCCATGACTACTTTAAACCATGACCACTAATAGCTAGACTACTCTTACAAAGGTCCTGACCACTCCCTCAGAGGTCACAACCACTTAGTGGTCGAGACCACTTAAAACCCCGAACTCGAGGTCTGACCACTGGTCTACGACCAGCCAAAGTCTCGACCACTCAAGGTCCGACCACTGGTCTCCAACCAGCCAAAGTTCTGACAACTCGAGGTTCGACCACTGGTCTACGACCAGCCAAAGTCAAGGCCACTCCAGATCTGACTACTGGTCTTCGACCAGCCAAAGTCCCTATCACTCGAGGTCCGACCACTGGTCTATGACCAGCCAAAGTTCAGACCACTTGAGGTCCGACCATTAGTCTTCGACCAGCCAAAGTCCCGACCACTCGAGGTCCGACCACTGGTCTACGACCAGCCAAAGTCCTGATCACTCGAGGTCCGACCACTGGTCCTAGTCTCCTCACAACAACTCAAATTACTCACGACCAAAACAAGCTCAAATCAAACTTTAACCATGAGCACTAAAAGCTCAAATACAGTCAATTACTTATCACACACTTGGGTAATCCTCCACATAGTCTTTCATTAGCACTTTGTAAATTTCATGTCTTTCAAATACAATTGATTTTGGTCTTAAAATTTTAGAGGGGCGTAGAATCTCAACTCTCCTACGAATGATAATGTTTTGAGAAATTTTCAAATATTTTACCGTACGACTAACAAACAAACAAACAGATTAAATTCTTTTTATGAAAACCACATATGCAAGTTTTCAAAAATTAACAAAATTACCATACGTAGGGGAGGTGTGATTCTACAACTCTGTAAAATTGGAAGACCAAAATCAATTACAGCTGAAAGATATGAAAAAGAAAAATTCAGTTAAATAGTGATTTTTCATTATTTAGCGCATTGCCAATTTCATACCTTTCAAATGCGATTGAGTTTGGTTTTCAAATTTTACAGAGTTGTAGAAGCTCACCTCCCCTACGTAGGGTAATTTTTTGAGAATTTTTGGAAATTTGTATATATAGTTTTTTTTGTATTTTACACGATAAGAGTTGTTTACATAGGATATAGTAACATCTTGTGTAATAGCAAGTAATAGTTATTTTCTTGATTGTAAAATGCAACATATCCCTGTGTAAACTATAAAATATATGAAAACTAGATGTACATATTTTCAAAAATTCTTAAAAAAGTTGCCATAAGTAGGGGAGGTGAGATTCTACGTCTCTGTAAAATCAAAATTAATCCCATTTAAAAGATATGAAATTGACAATTGATAAGTGCTAATCAGTGATGAATAGTAAATTTGTACTTTTCATATTCTTCACATGCGAGTGAGTTTGGTCTTCAAATTTTACAGGATTGTAAAAGCTCACATCCCATACATATGGTAATTTTTTGAGAATTTTTCAGAATTTATACATCTAGTTTTCACGGACTTTACACGATAAATATGGTTTACTACCAAATAACTGATCTGTATAGGCAACAAATCCTTATATAAACTATAAAATCTATGAAAACTAGATGTATATGTTTTCAAAAATTCTTAAAAAAAATCCAAAGTAGGGGAGGTGAGATTCTACATCTCTGTAAAATCTGAAGACCAAAATCAATCTCATTTCAAAGATACGAAATTGACAAGCGCTAATTAATGATGAATAGTAAATTTATCCTTTTCATATCCTTCAAATGCGAGTGAGTTTGGTTTTTCAAATTTTACAGGGTTGTAGAAGCTCACATCCTCTACATGTAGTAATTTTTTGAGAATTTTTCTGAACTTATACATATAGTTTTTACAGATTTTACACGATAAATGTGGTTTACTACCAAATGACCGATCTATGCAGGATTTTACTGCTGACCAGACTCTTAATATTTTTACGAATGGTTCTCAACTGATTTTATCATCTATTACAGCAACGTTTATGATCGTCCATGCAATATTTTACTATAGGACCGACAAACAGAGATAGATCTTTGTTCTGATAGTTCACTTTATTTTGGTTTAGTAACATCTTGTGTAATAGCCAGTAACATGTTATGTTTTGGATAGTAAAAGGCAACATATCTAGCATTTAGTGGTAAGATTTATATCATTTGTTGATTTTTTTTTGCCAGTAAGCTACCGATGAAAATCGCTCATGAGTCGGACCTGACAGTAAAAAGTTATAGGTAAAATAATGAAAAATAGATCTATGTACAAACTAAGAACGCATTTACTAGTGACTGGCCATTTGAATGGTTTAGTCAACACACGGGCCACACGCTTCTCTGGCTAGAGTGTAGAATAACTATTCTACGTTTAAGAGTAGTATAGCGCTATCGTGTGTGTATATGTATGTATGTGTATGTATATGTATATATATACTACTATAAAAATACGTATGGCCCTGTTTGGGAGGCTTTAAGCCAATTTCAGTTTCCGAAAAGCCAGTAAGCCCTCTCCAAGCAGCTCAGCTTTTAAGCGGCTTTTGACATAAGCTAGAAGGCATATATAACTAGGAAAAGCTGAAAGCTAGGCAGGACCTGTTTTTGCAGCTTATTATTGAGGAAAATTAGCTGTTTGTCAAACGGTCTCTTATAAAAAGCTACAGTTGATTTTCAGTCTAGAAAGCCTACCGTTGATTTTTAGTCTAAAAAGCCAAAAGCAGTTTTTCGAAAAAGATATAGCTTTCCCAAATAGGCCCCATGTGTGTTGCTTTAGTGATCTCCAGCTTAATAGTAAAAACACTTAATTCAATAGCTTATCTACGAGGTCTGCTATTTTTGAGGTGCGGGTGAAACCGTTTTTTATTCTTGTACAGTTAGGTGCAAGGTTTATTACACATGTTAGCACTGGCTCACTGCAGCTGGTATCATGGAATTGCCGAGGATCTCATGGTTGCTGCTCGTCTACAAGGCTCGATAGAAGGTCCGTTGCTTCTTGGACCGTCACATTATTCTCTTTTACGTAGCAATCTACTGCGGTTGCATATGTACAACAAGACATTGTTGAAAGGTGCAATAATCAAACGTCACCTTGTTGCTGTATATCTGGACCACCCAAGAAAAGAGAACTGTCTTTTTGGTTGCCTCACTGCTCGCATCCGATCGACCTCAAAGAAAAAAAAAAGAAAAAAAAAATGTTTTAGCTCCTCACACGCACAAGGTGAAATGGATCGGATAGCTTTTTTTTTATCGATCTGGACAATTCTTTAATACAGATTCTGTCGACTCGGATATTTGTCAAATAGAATCGAATTGGAAATGAGTATAGATTTTTTTTTGTTATATACGAATATGGATTCAGTAGTTCGCTATCCATCAAATGTGAATATAGATCCAGATTATCTAGATATTCAGACGCTCGGTCTAGGTCTAGGCTACCGTTTCGATCGAAAAAGTTTTCCAAATTTCAAAATTGTTTTCTAATTTGCAAGTTTTAATTTTTAAAATTTGCAAACCAGCCCCCAAAATTATGAAACTATTTGGGAATTTTCTCTAGCATTTAACAAGATTATTTTCAAGGTTTTTCTAGCTTTTAAAGTTTCTAAAAAATTCAAACAATACTGTATTTAATAGGAAAATATTTTAAATTAGTAGCAAGAAAGTCATAAATGCATAACTTATTATTTTAAACATAATTCAACAAAGAATGCAAATCTTAGGCCATTACATGTTCTCCATGAATGTTTGGATCGAATAAAACAGTCATGTTCCTTGTTTAAAGGTTTTTCACGTTGCGGGGAATATTCATAACAATATTCGATTCGATTGGTATTTGCTCTGTATTTATATTCAATATTATTCGTATTCGTATCCAGGTTAACCATATTCATATCCGCATTTAGAGAAAAATATGATAACAAATATGATAGAGCCACTATCCGCCTGTATTCGATTTGTTTTCACCCTTATAAACGGTTACATAGTGAAAAAAAATCAAAGCTCTAATTTTGATATGGTTTGATTGGAAAAATCGCGCCAATCAAAAACAGAAATGGCTGGTATTTGTATTTTGTAAACCAAGGCCAGGTTAAATCAAGCTGGATTCAAGGATCACGTCTTTCCTACATTCATATTAAATCAATATGAAATCAAGCTGGATTCAAGGGTCATGTCTAAGACATACACCAGTCGGGAGAAGCATGCATACGACGGGGAACAGGTAAGCTACTTTAGTATAAATTTAAAATTTTCTATCGCGTAACAAGGAACCACTGTAAGTTATAGATCATAAAATTACTACTGACGCATAGACCCGTAGCGGAAGTAGAGTCGATATAGCGCGTTGGTATAATTGTAGTCGTACTAGACTCGTGGATCGTCATCGTCACTGTCACAGATTGTAGATCATCCTAGCATTGAAACTTCGTAGCAACACCTCCAAAGTATCCACACGTACGAAGCAGGGATGTCACGCACTAGAGTGCTAGCGTCCGCCGCGCGGTTTTGGGCAAAGGATGTGTGGCGACTAGGGTTTCGAGAATTCCGAAACTCCTATGGTATCGTTTAACTCTAAAGCCACCACTCCCTCCTTTTATATAGATGCCCCACAATAGGTCTCTACATTAGAGGCCTATTAGAAACTCGAAGCCCATCAAAATTCGGATCACATTCGAATTAAGTCTCAACCTTTTAAGCGTGCGACCCTATAAGTTTACGTATACTTAGACATGGCCCGAGTACTCTTACTCGACTATTAATCGGTAGCGGTTCCTAGTAGGACATGCTGGCTCCCAAGTATAAGTAAAGATCATGCCAGACGAAGCTTAACAATGCTTAGTTATATGTATTTCCCTTTACCTCATGATATCAGTCGAACTCAAGGCGAGTATGTGTCATCCTTGTTTAGTTAGCTCGACCATTCTTTCTCGATTACGTGATTTGGAATCCCAGAGTACAATTAACTCTTTAACCGCGAGTAGTATGGTTGTGCATTTATAGAATCCGACCACTCGAGAGGCCTAGAGATATCTCTCCCATTGTATGGAAAGGCAAATCCCATCTTGATGGAACATGCCTTGCAGCATGCTTCACGGCAAATTTGAAAGTCACCTTTATAACTATCCAGTTACGAGTAGCGTTTGGCAGCCCCTAACTAAGTTATTACACATCCCAAGTACATACGTCAACATCAAGTCCAATGGTATAGCATACACATTTTATATGAAACCAACTAATGACTAGTAAGATTACAACGTTTTTGCAGTGTCTCAAGGTAGGTCGATCCAACTCCATATTCTCTAACTTGTGTCTATATTATTGGTTTGATATCTCCATATACATGACTCTTGAAACATGGTCATCAACCAATACATATGCTAGTTTATTTATATGTATCCTCATATGTTTATCGACTAGATCACTTTTAGAATAATCATCACAAGGTCATATATAGAGTTTTATAAACAAATCATGTACTTGCTAATAAATAATAATGACATTAATCAAGGAACAAGATAATAAATCATGAACATGAGGAAATATAATCATCTTTATGATTATCTCTAGGGCATATCTTCAACAGTACCTTCGAAGGTTGTTACTAGCTAGAGAACTCAAATCTCCATGAAAGTATCTCAGATGTTTAGAGATACATAACCCAAGGAAGTACTGATTGGATTATGTGTGGTAGTACCACAAGCTTTCTAGTAGTTCTTGTATAAAACACCCCTCTCATTTGCCATCATCCTTGTACCATTGATCCTCCATAGTTTGTTTTAGTCGCTAGGTACGGAAATCAAATACAGAGGCATGTAGAGACTCTGCAATGACTATGATTTTAATAGAAAATGGGGTTAGCAATATTTCAGGTCTTGTCGAATATCTAAACATGGGGTATGTGTCTATAAAGGATACATGAAGGATATGTTCTAACGATATACAGAAATTTCAGATATCACGGGCCTAGTTCTATGGGATAAGATATGAGCGGAAAGGATGACTCTATATTAGGAAGGACTCGATCATGTTCCCGTTACAAGGAAACCGACTCGAGTACGCCTGATATCTAGGGAAGTTTGGATACACTGCGAACAATAGACTCCACGTCGGCTGCAATTTAGTACTCCAGACCGACTACGACTCGACTTGAGACCGGGCTACCCCGACTATATAAGGCCAGGAGTAGGAGTCCTCAAGGGAAGGAAAAGAGAAGAGAGGAAGAAGGGAGAAGGGAGAGCAATTCTTAGAAGATTAGCTATTTAGAGCTTTTAAGCAAGTAGTCCTTTTTGCGTATAGAGCTCAGGAGCCAACGAAACCTGTTTCGTTATCCTCTAGCCATAGCATAGCCTCAGATTTGGTGCAATCCACATTATAATAAGGGCTAGGCACATTGCTCTGTACTTTGTTCATCGACTCTATACATCATCCATACAGGAGTAGGGTATTACTCCGCTAGGGGGTCCGAACCTATCTAAATCGTGTCCTTCCGATTTTGTGCTTGACTCTGCTAACCCTAAGGTATAAATTTATTGTTAATTTTCTAACCTTCGACAGGCCTCACATTTTTAAATAAATCAATTGGTGGATTATTAACTAAAGAAAGATAGATGAGGTGAAGTATCGCGAAAATCTAGTACAAATGAAAGCTTCCACACGAGCATGGAAGGACTAAATTACTCAAACTAGATGCTGCAAGAGTCTCAGCATGAGGAGGGAATGATGGGGTGCTGATCCCCTAGAATTAGGAAGTAAATTCACCCTGTGGAGTTTGATCTCACTCATTTGTGTCCAATTTAAGGCTTGGATGTTGTAGTATGATTTTGGACTGGTGTTACATGTATGTGACTTGTGACCCTGTGGAAGTACTCCATTAGTTCAGTGATGAACCTGCCAGCTAGGAGCACCTCCCATGATCTATCAGTGTTGAGAAAGACAACAGCCTTTTATCAGGCCTTCCGCGAAAAATACAAAATACATCCTATCGAAAGTCAGTATCTCATTGCATATAAAATGGCATTATACCAAAGTACCAGACGCCGCCAAATTAATCCTAACAATCATGGAAGAAAGAACCCCAGATTTACATAGTAGTATTGTTCCTGTATTACCAACAACTTGAAAAGCATCGCGCACCGGTCTTCCCTAAAGCAACACATTACTGCACACCACCTAGTGTCATTTTTCTTGCCTTTGAATCAATGTGGTTATCTTTACGGTGTTCAGGAGCAGATAGCTAGCATGGCTGGTGACCAATTCAACATGTGTTCTGATCAATACTATCATATATTTATATTTTATAAGGATCCTAGTGACCTAATCCAAACGTCTCACAGCTTGAGACAAGGGCATGCTTTCGACCTCATCACTCAGGATGTTCGCAACCGTCGTCTGGCTTTGCTACAGCAATGACTACTGCTGCGAAATGAGAGGCCAGACTGGCCATGTAACATCAAAGCTTCTGCTCATATCGCCGTTTGTTCTTTTCATCTTGCCAAAGAAAGGATCACTCGCCTGGTCCTTCTTTGTTTGTACATAACTTTCTCAGCTTATTGAATCAGGCAGTGCTCCTGCCAACGTTTTCAAAAAAAAAAAAAAAAACAAGGGCATGTTACAACCAAGAGCCAGGAGGTGGTTTCTGCTCACTCCATGGTCTACGAGGCCTGATGTTGTTTGTGCATGTTGGACTTCGGTTTGAGTCTGGATCAATGTTCAGTTGTTCACTGCGATGTTTTGCCCTAATATAACAGAGAAGAGCGAATATGATCGTGCAAAAGAGTGGCTTCTTACAAAATTTCATTTGGTGCAAGTGCAACAGCCCACCCTTTTGAAACCCACATTTTCTCTTGCTGTTGCTGGCTTACTGTAGTCTATCTAGGACTAGCACTGTTTGCGTAAGGCGTAATAGTGTTTCGCGTTTTTTTTAGGGAAGGTTCACGCATTCATAGGGAAATGAATATATGTACTAGCCAAGTTCGTACGGAAGTTGTTTACGTACCAGCATAGGTTTACAAAACTTGTACAGAAGAGGTTAAAAAGAATAGTGTGCATTGAAAACATTACGTTACAATTGTCCGTTCTCAAACTGAACGAAATAGTGAAACAGTATTACAAAACTTCACAAGGTACACCGATTCACACGATGACAAAATTCAGCATTACAATCTTATCATCACTGTCCAATTACTAAAGAAGTAATTCAACTTTTTCCAAAAAATCCGGAAGGTAGACTGATACACTGCAGAAACATTTTATTCAAGCGCTCAACATAAATAAGCGGCAAACTTCAACAAACATCTAGCAAAACAATGAGACGCGAACATTTGAAAGTAGCAAAAGCACTGCAGAATCGAACCCCAAACATAACAGTCCTGGCGGCGCAGCTACTGCCACCAGGAAACTGCATATCACTTCAAGAGCTACGTACCAAAGCAGAGGTAAGCTATAGCACACCAGGGTGAACTGAAGACTCCTTCTGAGTCTTGCACCTGCAACACAAGAAATTTTCATTCCCAGTCAAAACCATGAATCAACTTGCTTTGGTCGAAAAAAGTAGACGGGAATTAGTAAGCACTGGAAATGGACTAGAGATATTCAAGGCATAATCATGGGATAGAATGATAACGATGAGGTAACTACTGCGGATTTATGTTGAAACGCCAACATACGGGAAACATAAATCCAGATTCAATCAAGGTCAGTGAATTATTATACATACACTTGAGACAAATACGGGTTGAGATTAGATATTAACCAGATCTAGATATGGCTAAGGTAATCACTGGATGATATGGATCTAACTGACCTAGTACGGCTGGTATGTATGGAAACCATACTTTCTAGGCTTATTTTTTGCCAAATGTCAATTAATATTTTTACACTTCAATCTGTAACAGAAATGAAAAAAAAATTCTGTAAGGCTTCTTTAGTTAGGACAAGAATTCAACTAATAAATTTTATAGCAGTAAAATTTCCAATTTAGGCACATGTTTACTGAACATATTAAACGCAGATCTAAGTCAGATATAGAAACATAATATATTGCCGATTTTGGATATGCATTTGCTCATTAAATTTCATTATGATTTAGAATAGAGAGAACATAAACTATATCTTTTTGCTCCAAATCCAATGTCAAAATATTAAGTGATACACGTGGTGTCTTAAGGCTTTTTGATATGGTAGCTTGGTAGATATTACTATGGAGGTCAGAACACAAGCATGCACAGCACAACATATGAAAAGGTAAATGCAACATGCTATGTCGGTGGAGAGCATGGTGCTAATTAGTGCATTTAAGAGAACAAAGAAACGTAACAATTCATATCTCGAGTTATTCAATGTAGACTTGGAGCAAGGAAGCAGTGCACTACTACACTCCAACATTTACGAAGAACACGCATAAAGAATAAAAATGCATCCTAATTAATAATAGCAAGCCATCAACAATCAGGCCGTAGATTCATATGTACAGCCACCTACAAGAATGACTGAGCTTAAGGAGAAAACATGATATAATTTCCTTTTCAGTTATCAAAGGCAGAGCACATAAATAAAGTTTTGAAGTAGCCTCTATATAAACACATTATACAGTCATCATTAATAAGGGCAACTCCAACTATAAGCATGCAGATGAACATTCCAGAATCAAGTTCAGCTAGCCACAAGCAGATCAATCATGATTAAAGTGAGCATGTTAGCCAAATAGTTTAGTATATCAAAATCATGAAATTAGAATGCATGCTCAAGATGGGAAGAAAAAGAATCTGCAGACACAATCACAGATTAATTCAACTGTTCCTTGCTTATTGAAGCAAAGAGATGAGGGCATGATCCATGAAGTTCAACAAAAAGAGGCCAGAAAGTAGTACCTGTTGCAAAATGCACGAGATGCATAATTGTGATTGTTGCAGTTGCTGCACATCCAGTCTCCTTCACGCCATTTTGCTCTAATAAGGTGAAAGAATATATGTACTGAGTTAGCTAAGCAAGCTTTCATTTAGATGAAAGTAAATTATTCATGCAGTTCTTCTACAAAATTAGCAATAGATACTTGTATAAAGCGGTAGTTTTCAGGACACATCCGTTCATCAATAATTATAACCAAGATTGTGTGCGTCACAGGACTTCAAAACCTCATAAGCCACACAATGAAGCATTGGGAGCGAGTGACTAAGCATCATTAAAGAAGAGTGACTAGCGTGGCGAAAAACCAATTTGGTTTTACGTCTGGGAGGTCGACCACAGTGGCGATCTTCTTACACAGCAATTGAAGATACAGGGAGGAAAAGAAGGATCATACACATGATGTTTATTGATTTAGAGAAAGCTTATGATAGTGTGCCAAGAAAGGTCATGCGATGGGCGCTTAAAAAGAAAAATGTCCCAACAAAGTAAATGGCCCTAATCAAGGATATGTACCACGAAGTATGACTAATGTCAGAGCATGTGACAGCTATAACAGTGATATTCCTATTAAGATAGGACTACATCAAGAGTCAGCATTGAGCCTCTACATTTTTGCCCTAGTGATGGACGAAGCCATGGGGGACATACAAGGAGCAATTCCTTGGTGCATGCCTTTTGCTGATGACGTGGTGCTAATTGATGAGAGTAGAGTAGGTGTTGATAGGAAACTGGAGTTGCCAAGGAAGAACTTTAGAATTGAAGGGATTCTGACTTAGTAGTACTAAAACAGAGTATATGAGGTGTGTTTTCAATGGTGTTGTGGCAGATGATGGAGATGTTAGTTTGAACGAAAAAGTAGTGCCCAGGAAGAAAACTTTTCAATATTCGGGACCGATGCCACGGAGTGACGATGAGATTGATGAATATGTGAGCCACATGATACAAGTGGTATGTGTGAAATGGTACTAAGCATGTGGTGTCCTATGTGATAGAAAAGTCCCTCAAAAGTTAAAGGGTAAGTACTACAGGATGAGATCAGACTTCCATGCACCGGAACCATAACCTAACATCGAAGGTTTAGGGTTTTATTGACTTTGATTGGGTTTTATTCCTAGTCTACCCCAACTTGTTTGGGATAAAAGGCTTAGTTATTGTTGTACAAAATAGCTAAGGTATCCATTACAAATTTCTCATTTCAATTTTATTGTGCTACCAACATAAAATGAGCACGCAGATGGTCACAAAAAGAACATGAAATTATTGAGTAGATAATAATTTTGTTAACCACCTAACAAAATTCATATTTAAACCCAATCTATTTATTACAATCCATTGTTTTCTCAATAGTTTCACCAGATTTGTTTAGGCATATTTCCTTTGACCTTGCATCTATCTATTGGTCCTTTAACAGCAATGGACTCTATTTTTCACTCTTTTTTTCTATAATAGCTATTCCAATTCAACATTATCAAAGTTCACACCTTCCAACTCTATTCCCATTGGCTTTGCTTATAATGGATCACACTTTAAACTATTCTCCCATCTGTCATTCTACAAGAGGTTGTTGCAACAATTAACAGAACCCATCCCTACATTAGCATTCTAATAATACGATAGTAACCTTGTAATTTTACCCTGACGAACGTCTTGCACATATTAAATTTCCCAGAGTTTGTAATGCATTCAACATCAAACACAATTTTTAATACCACTTGGTTTGCTAGTGGGCTTTAAACCGCAACACCCCAATCAATTGGATGAAAACAATACGTATATATAACATTACAACTCATACAACATGTATTTGATTTGTAACATGAACATCTTCAATTTATGAGAAGTTTTACCCTTTTCCAATAAGACCAGGCATCACTGAAACCTGTCCAGACGGTAATGTTATTGAATTCCCATTGTCAAATTTGGAATAAGGTGTCTGGCCATTACTGCTTCCAGCTCCTTGCTCCATACCCATAAATAAATTATCTGAGCCTGCTGTCTTCAATCAGATTGGAAATAAATCAATACCATGTAACAGTAAGGTAACCCATCAATGAAAAGAAAAAAGTTCCACAAATACATACTGAAAGGGGATAACATGCATTTCCTGGATTTAGCCTTTTATTATCCCAGTCATTGGCAAGCTCCTCTGATGCCAAACGCTTAGTGCCTAATGCTGAAACAAGAAGAAATTGCAACATAATGATTAGATTACGTGTTGATACCAATTATAAATGTAACAAGAGAATTCCAAGTGTGATACTACATCAAGCACAAGAAAGAATGCCTAATGTGATTAAGAAAAGAAAATAAATGTTAAAACTATGGCACATAAATCACAACAACAGCCAAATAAACAGATTTGGAAAAACCGAAAAATGGAGCATGGTTATTATCATTTATCAACTTATGTTGATCATGTACAAGTGGTGTTACAAAGAAACATCCACCTACATTAACTCCTAGATGTTTCATGTGAAAACAGTACTTCTGAATTTGCATTTAATGTTAGGGTGATTAGCCTATTTGTAGCAGTAAATCAGAATGCGCACATTTGAAAAGGAAAATATGAAATAATTCCTAAGTCATCGGAACTCTATATATATTGGTATCAGAAAAGAGAATGAGGTAAAGAAAATATGTTGGAAGTGATAGCAGAATTGTCTTACCGGAAAAAGTATCTGCTGCTGTGGTTTTCATTGTTGTTGAGGGAATGCCTGATGGCACAGGTGCATTACACTCTTTGCACTGGAAAAGACAGAATAAGAGGGAAGATGACCAGTCATTTTATACACTTTATATAGAGAAGGCATACTTCAGATAATTTTAAGCTAGAGTTAACATCTGAGTAGATCATGAATGAGCACGGGGAGATATTTGTGGAAAATGCAAGCAAATCAATAACAATTTTAGGAACACAAGCAAGCAAAAGTAAGTGCAGAAACTTAGAAGGTAGGCAAAGCAACAAGGTCTGACATCTTACAAAAGGCTGATGTTGACCTGAGAACCGGTAATATCATTTGTTAATCAAAATTCAGAAATAACTGAGCTAGCAACAAATTGCTATCCCACACAATCTCTAAAAATAGTCTACTCGTATTATGGTTGAAAAGGAAGGACAAAACTACAATAATAATGAACATGGGTGAAAATTAAGGAATCATTTAAAGCAGATTAACGTGAAATTACCTGAGTACGAGAAGAATAGTTATGAAATCCACAGCTACAGAGCCAGTCACCATTACGCCAGTCTTTTGGAACAGCTGGAAACTGATTTGTGTTGCTGCCACCCAATTGCCAACCAGAAGATTGCAGCCCATATCTACCAGCCAACATGTAAGGCCAGTTTGCGTTTGCAAGTAGCTGCTGCTGCAAAGCCGAATTGCCAGCCATCCCAAAGTTCATGTTCATCTTAAATCCAGCAAGGCCTTGTACCCTAGCAATATAATTTGCATAGGCTTGCATAGACATTCCTGTCATTGATAATGCTGGCATTGCTGCTTCCTCCTTTGGCAGGCCACATTTTTTGCAGTTCTTTCTGGATGCATAATTATTGTTACTGCAACCTATTCATCCATTTGCCGCATAAACCAACCAGCACAGCAGGCAGCAAGACAACGCACCGAAGTACACGCACACCAACCAGCCATCCCGCACAAACCCAAAGAAAGGAAAAAACAGTTAAACACACACACACTAGTCATTTACTCAGCACACTTATTGGTAGTTTTCTAACCTCATCTACAAACATCAATATTCAACAAACAAAATAAAAGGCAGTAGTAATTAAGGTTACAACACAAAAGTTAAGCAATTACAAGCATGGTCCCTAGTTTCTGCAAATATTTCTTGTTAGTTTGATGCTAAATGCATACTCTACACATCAACTGCAAACCAAATGCATCCATACAATGTTTTCAGAACCAACTACAGTTTTAGTTTTTTGTGCAAGATATAGCGCGTGCTCAAATAATACAGAAACGTCCCCTATTCTCCTCTATGCTTCTCCTTTTACTTCTCTTTCCCTTCTTAATGCAAACAAATCAAATAGCTACACATATTCATTTTTGACATCTTGTCCAAATCCCTAGACCGTAGAAAACTGAGATAACAAAGGCACCAAAAATTGCCTGCCCGAACCTCCACACTTCGGACTTAGATTACAACCATATATTATGTTAGTATGCAAAACCCTAATACTGCAAGCACTCTATAGTCCTTGGTAATCTAACCAGCCCAAACAAACCTAAACAAGAAAAAGGAAGAAACATAAATGCTATGCCCTCTAAACCTCCCATGCGGTGCGCGGAGGGAGATCGTGACCTAAAGTAAATTCAGACTCTTTTTCCCAGAGAAGGGGAAGGAGCATGGTGCCCGCCCCAATATCACATCCTAACCTATGCTACAATACAGCCACCACCTCCAACTCTACTCTTGCTTCCATTTTCGTTTTATTTCAGGTAGGAACAGGATCAGGGAAAGCGCTCTAGCTAGCCTAGGAGGAGGGAAAAAAAAGAAGAAAAATATACGGGTACCAAATCAGCATGCAAGTGCTAATTAATTGAGGCGGTTGATCACTATCAGAGCACAGATGAGTGATTACTAGGGGTGTACCGGTGCAGATCCAGTCCCCGGCGCGGGGGAGCCACTTGGAGTCGGGCGGGGTGTGGGGGTCGACGAGGAGGCGCGGCTGCTTGCAGCGGTTGCAGAGGGAGCGGAAGGCGTAGTTGCGGTTGCCGCAGCCGCCGCAGTCCCAGTCGCCCTCCCTCCCGCCGCCGCTCCCGGAGCCACCCGACGACGAGCCCGCGCCTGCGCCTCCGGCCATCGCCTCCCTTGTGGTTTGGAGGTGGAAATGGAGGTGGTGGGATTTGATTTGATTTGATTTGATTTGGGGGAAAATAGGATCCCGGGAGCAGGAGGAAGGGTATATTCGGTCGCCCGGCGCAGGCTCAGCGAGCGAGTGTTACGCAGCCAGGCTTTAATTAATTAATGGATTTCCCCCTTCTTTTTCTTATCTAAATCCCCTATTTTTATCGAGCTGCTGGCTGCTGCTGCCATTTATCGAATTTTTTTTTATTTAATATTTATTTTTATTCTTTTTTTCAAAACTATGCGTCCGAATGAAAAAATGACAAAAATGCTTCGTCGCTCGTGTATGGGCGATCGCTTCATCATACACGCGATAGCCCCGCCACCGTTAACGCCCGTTAGCAGCGGCGCTTGTGGGCCCCCATCGCCCTCAGAGGCGATCGCCTCTGAGGCGACAGGACCAGCATGAGTTTTTTTAGTTTTGTTTTGTAATTACTATATGCTTTTTAATATAAACCAGTAACTTTTGTTAGGAGTGTCCAAATTAAATGAAACTTGTTTCTAAATTTAAATTTTGGAATGAAGAATTAGAGTGTAAAATAAAAATCCATGTGTTGTTTGCAGAATTTTTTTATTTGAGTTCGAATGCTAGGCTCTAATCGTGGATTGTGAAGGAATTATAATGTGTGTTGATCCATAATTCATGAAATAAATAGAATAAGTTACTACAACCTTATGCACTTCATTTTTGCAAAAATATCTAAATATGATTGCATTTTGAATAAAAGATGGCTAGTTTAAACCCTTTATAACAATCATTGTTCAAGCGGTTAGAATAATATCTCGAACGACCTCAAAACTTGATGAACCAGTTTTGTTGCATTCTTGGGCTTACATAGGTCACAATTATGTAAAAATATTTAGATGTCACTTTAGGTTGCACTATTTTATTGTTGTCAGAACATGCAATCGGTAAAACATGAAAATTGCCGTATCTTTCGCAAACGATGGTAAAACTCGATGAAATCGGATATGACGAACTGAAAATGCTATAACCTATCTCGATGGAGAAAAATAACATCATTTGGGACACCTGGAGCAGTAGGACACATACTAGCCCTCCGGACAGTGAGCATACTCTTGAAGGTTGGGCCGCACTGTTTATTACGACTTAAAACTAAAAGGAGTACCACGAACAAGGAAAACCAAAGTTAACACCAGACGCGTCTATTGAGTGCTTGAGGCCACTTCCCATTCGCCCATGCCTCCGTGGGCTTCTCCGCACGCGCGCCTCTCTCGCTTTCTCTCTCTCTCGCCTCCTTCTCCTCCGCTTCCTTCCTACATGCCTCCTCGCGTGCGGCATCGCGCTGTTCTTGAAACCACCGCGTGAACTCATCCTGCCGGTTGGCTTGGTCAAGAAGCCGTTGGTCCTCGGGGTTGATCTCCGTATCAAACCATCGCTCAAATTCACACATGGCGGAGGTGACGCATGAAACGTAAATTAGCAAAGTTTCATTCACAAATATTATGTAACCCCGCACGATTGTTACCATGCGGCGATCCTTGAGCTCTTCTCCGCGGATCGAAGGCGAGTTGCGGCACTTCCAATACCTCCTCTTCCAAGTTGAAATTTCCCAAGAGCGGACAAGCCCGCAAAGATCTCCGCACATACACATGGTATTCTGACTCCACGAGGTAGGAAGAGATCTTGGCACGCTAAATTCGCGAGCATGCACTCGCTTCTTCCTTTGCCTTCCCTTACCCTTTGCACTTGCACGCCTCGGCATTTTCGATTGATGCTCACCTCTATTCTTTCTCCATTGTTCTTTGCGAGACCGCTTGTGAGAACGAATGTTATAAAGGGCGATATCGCCGGGTATGGGGCGATCGCCTCATATTTGGGCGATTGCCCCATGTAAGGGCGATCGCCTCACATTAGGCGATCGCCCTACTAGAGGCGATAGGTGCACCAAACGTTGGTGTGTTGTCACGTCGTGTGGCATAGGCAAGCAATGCATAAATGATTTGAACAATTTATAGTGATAACTTATTTGTCATGTTACTAACTCGGGAGTTATACAATGTCTTCTTGAGCGTAAAGCCATTAAAAAATACATCCGTACAACAAGTCAATCACGCCACGCTTCCTAATCGGCCCGTGGGGTAGGTGAGTGGCGACGGCGACGGACGTCCCTCCTAGGCCGACCTGCGGCGCGGCGTAGAAGTAGTGCGCGGCGGCGAGGCCAAGTCTGTGGTGGCGCACCCGAGAGCCGAGAGGGTCGAGGTAGTCGGTCGAAAGGTACTCCTCCGTGTCGAACTCGTCGTCGAAGGCTCGTCGAAACCACCAGGGGTCTGGCTGGGCGCGGACGAGGAGGAGCCTCGCAGCCCGCGCCCCCACCTCCGCCGCGTGGGAACGAGCGAGGAACCGGCAGGGTAGGGCGAGACGCGAAGGAGCCTCCCACCATCGTCCCCACTGCTGCTGCGTGGGAGCGTAGCGAGGAACCGACGGGTAGGGCGAGACGCGGAAGGAGCCTCGCTACCACCGCCCCCTGCGGTGCGTGGGGCGTGACGGGCACCGGGTGGGTAGGGCGAGGTCTTTGGGCGGTGGCGTGGTGTCTCTGCGTCCGCCGACGTCTCCGCGCCCTCGGCGGTGGCTGCGAGCCAACCGCCTCATCAGAGCGAGGACCCGACCCAAGCCGTCTCGGACTCGGCGGTGGTCACCTGTATGCCCCCTCTAGGCGCGTCAACATGGACACTGACCTCCACCTCAATCTCCGCCAAGAGCCGAGTCCGCATGTAACGTCGGGTTGGCATTACGTAAGTTACATGAAAAGACGTGCCCATGTAGGTTCGATTGTGACACTTACCGAGGCGTTGTCCCTCCGGGACATCTGTGAAGGGTGCGTGTCCGCTACCGATGCTGCCGGCGACGTCGGTCTTGGTGTGTACCCACACCGAGGCGAGTCGTGGGCGAACCACTCCATGTCTCGATCGTACATGTCATGGTCGACTGGCCGGGTCTCGGTGACCTCTCGCCGAGTCGGCGTCCCACTGCAGGCCCATGGTGCGCATACGGTCGCGAATCGAGAGCCCACCGCAGCACCCATCCGGTCATCCCGCAATGCAAAAAGCGATGAAGTCGCAAAGACATTAATTTCGCAAAGATGCGGAGTAGTAGGATCGTGGCAAGTACACTGAGCGCCACGCGCGACAACGTGACGAGGCGGCAAAGGAAAGGATCGAACAGCCGAAGCGCGCAGAAGACTCGGTCGCGGGAGTACTACTCGACACAAAGGTCAAAGACGAGCACCTTACGGGTGAGCCAAAGGCCTCATCTCGCGTGCAAAGCACGGAGACCCGTGAGGTGCTCGGGCGTGACGTCGTCTGCGGTGTATGGCGCCCACCGCACATCCTCGTCGTGGAGGCGGTCGAACTCCGAGCGAACTCGATAGGACCTCCTCACTGTAGGTGCGCGAACCTCCGCCGCGAGGAAATAAGAAATGGCGAAGGTTATTCAAGTGCGTTAGTGGGGAAAAGATACGAGGGCGTGCACGTCGTCCGGACCAGAGTGGCCCATGGTGGGCGATCCACCGGTCGTCTCGTAAAGCTCCTCGAGTGCGGTGTCGTGTCAACAACAGCCTGCCGACGGAGAAGCGCTCCCAAGACCACAAGCCGAGGAGTAGGGCGCAACCTAACATCGTCGCGTCGTGCTCGCCGAGAGACGGCGTCGCCTGCGGACCTCAGACGTCGCCGCAAGCACACCGAGGCCCACGACCACCGCATCACTGTTTACAAGGGGGAGTTAGGCGTGCTCGTTGAGACGAGATTGAACCGAGTGTGTTACCTCATCCACCGGGTGTCGGCGATGTCTTTGGCGTACTCGATCGGTGACGGTCCACCGTGTTCCGTGGGAGGGCGGGAACATCACCCAACCGAGCAACAACAGGAGGTATGCCTCCAAGTGGCGGGCCACGCCCGCCTCCTCCGCGTCTTGGTGGAGAAGGTCACTGCAGCGTTCGCAACAAACATTATCGGCAACTTGGCGCTTTATTTTAATTCTCAAAGAAAGAGGTACTCACCGTGAATCGGCGACCACGCCTTCGTCGGTCCGTGGCGCTCGGCCTCCCTAAGGGGTGGTAGGGGCTGCCGGGGTGCCGCTGCACTCGGCAAACGCGGACAACTCGGCGTGCCACGTGCGAGGCGGCGTCGTGCGGCACATCGCTGGGCCCGCACAAGGGAGGCCTAAGAGGTACGACACGCCCCGCGGCGTCGGAGCCATCTCTCCGCACGGAAGGTGGGCGTGTCGTCTCCGGTCTCCACCGGTCCACGAGTGTGGCGGCAGGACCGGTCGTACCGAACCGCGGCACCTCCTTGCCCTCTAACAGGCGATCACCACTCCACCATCCTACAAAGAGGAAGTAAGCCACCGCCGCAACTTGCATGTAGTTAGAATTGCATTCACGGTGTAAGTATGTGTACGTAAAAGAGTGCAAGCGTTCGCGACTCACCGTGGAACCCAGCGTGGGTCGATCGCGGCGCTCCCAGGCACTCGAGGTCGGTGGCCTAGCACTCGGTTCTCCTCTGCGGAGTACCTAGACCGGTGGGTCGATCGACGGTCACGTCCAGCACTCGAGGCAAGGTCGCGCCATCGTGGCTGTTACAAAGCAAATACAACAGATTTATCGGTAATTACATGTGCACACAAAATGAAATGCGAAATAACGAATTGTACCATACTCAACAAACAATACAACCGAAGTGTGGAGAGCAAAAAAACTCGGATTGCAAACATACGAAAGACAAAGACATGTTCGACGAGGCACACAACGTCGAGAATTACATTATCCTCGTAGGTACTAAGCGGGACATCGGAGAATAACATGATGCGAACAACAACTTACTAGTACATTGAAAATTACATCGAACATTACAACGTACATTACGACTTACGGTCCATTGAATAATACAAGATGGGAACAACATGCAAAGTTACATTATCCGCGGTTGCGACGCGCCTCGAGACTCGTCCATATCGTTCGAACGCGCCTTGTCCTTCGACGCCCGACCTTCATCTTCAACATTCGGATGTCCGGCACCCATCGATGGTCGGAGAGGGGTTGTGAACGATCCATCCACTCGGCACCGTACACCTCATGATGCCACGTGTTGAGAACGCTCGCTTGTAGTAGTACGGGAGATGAACGGACGGCAGGATTGATGCGTCTCGGCGGTGCGGCAATGACGCGAGCACGGCAAGTCAGCAGCGTGGTTCTGGCGAGAGCACTCGCAATCACCGCTCGGAGTATGCACAGATGGAAGTCCTCTCCGGTGGGCACCTGCGACCTCGGTCACGCGCGCGCGTGGTATCTCCGTTCCACGCCACTCTCGGTGTAACCCGATGTGTCTGCGCTTTCTTGTTTTCTTGGACATGTAGGTAGACACAACAGTTGAGTAAGACAATCGATTGTCCGACATACATCTCGCGGAGGTCTTGTATCGCTCAATGAAATATCTCTGTGTCCCTAATAAGACACCTCAACTATACCCACCGATGGAAGGCATCCGTGCCTTTCATTACCGATTGTAAATCTCCGCTTGAGTTCGTTGTCATGATCCCATAACGCGAGCCGCCTCGTCGTGCGAAGGACCATTTCTCCAAAGGCTCATGTCGTATCCAATCGGTGAAACTCTTTATCTTGGTACCGCCCTCGCCGAGGTTTGGGGGTGCCGCTTGCCAGCGCATATAAGGTGTGGGGTCCTCTCCTTGCTCATGGTACACCATCGGGTTCCTTGATGAACTAGCGGTACCTCTGGGATCCATTGATTGCTTCTTCGTTAGTTCGCCCAACGCCTTCCAAAGCGTCGAACTTCCTCCGTTGGTTCTGTTTGCACAGCGCTTGAACATGTTCATAAGCTCCTTATTCCGAATCGACGGAAAAATTGGCACCCATGTGCCTCATGCACCACCTGCTCCTCGGATCCGCCACTTTGTCGCTCCCACGACGGCGGACCCTTGTTGCATATCCACGATCGCCCTTAGCGTACCTCGCATGTCGGTCATGGATGACACAAACATCGAACTGTCGAGAACAATCGCCGACTTCACTCTTTCAAGGAACCGATACCGACTCTCCGTGTTTTCCCCTCCACGAATGCCAACGCAACCGGTAGAACACGGTTGTTGGCATCCACCGCGATCGCAGATTAGAATCGCCCTTGTACTTCCCGTGAGGAATGTGCCATCCATGCAAAGGGCCAAGGCGGCAGATCTTTAACGCATTTATGCATGCGCCAGGCGAAGAATGCACGCTGCAATACCCACTTCGGTGCACGCACCACCCGAGGAACTCCGCAAGGTCGATGGATGTCTGGGGTTCCTTTGTGCGATTGCCACGAGCAAGTGGGGAATATTCTCGTCTGAAGCCTCGTGCGTCCCGAACCGTATTTCAGAGTGTCCTTTTGCTCTCCATGCCTTTGCGTAGCTAATCTTGTATCAAACCTCTCCTCCACGGCCGTGATAATAGATCGAGGTCGCGGATGGGGATTGTCCACGATCGACCATAAAACACATTTGCCACCCAAGTGGACGACAGATTGCGGTGTCCTCGCCCGCTTCTTCCATTTCGCAGATTATGCTCCATCACTATGGAGCATTTCCGATAGTCCGTCCACTTCCCGGTATGCATGCACCCGCCATGGGCACGAATCAACTACGCACTTCACGTCGTAGTCCTTCTTCTTGGACTTCACAACCCCGAATTGCCGGAGAGACATTGCCCGATTTCACCGCATCCATCACAGCCTCCTTGTCTTTATATACGGCCCCTGCGTCACCTCGTTCTCACGATACTCCCATGCATCAATGTTCCTTCATTCATTGTTAGGTCTTGAAATTGTAATTGGTCCACGCACGAGGATAGGCACCCAGGCGTTGTCCTCCTCGTCGGAGTGCTCACCATCGAGGACTTCCTCATCCGCACGGTCCTCCTCTTCCATCAAGTCAACAATGTCCTCCACCTCCTCCCCTCGTCGGCCACCCCTCGCGCCTCCGCTGTCTCTCTCCGCCCCCGGTCCCTTCGTCACCGCTTGGCCTCGTGCTCCTCGTCTCGGGCTCTCGCCGCCTTCCTCTTCGCATCCTTCTACATTTGATGTCCCCTCCGCCGTAATGTCCACCCCGACATCACGAACTTGCGACACCGATGGAGCTACGGGTAGCACTTGTGCCAACAACATGAGCGCCAACCCCGCTCTACGGCAAAACCAACATAACTCCTCCATGTGGACGTCGAGTTAACAGAATCAACTCTCCGTAAAAGCGGTCTTGCGCTCGGCTCACTCTTCGCTCGACCATAGAACCGAACAATGCAGGCATCCAAACCGAACATCCGAGACATCCACTCCAACAAACCCTGTATGTCCTATCGCTCGATGCGCATATGCCCGTCGACTCTTGAAAATGATGATAGATCCACCCCATCCGCCCCTGTGCTATCTCCCATCTCCATAAAATATTTGGAAATACAATTTCTCCGACATGCCGCAACGTCCGACGGAAAAATATTACTCTAAAATACAATCTACAAAATACGACTATGAATAAGTGATTCGACTAGCCTACTATACGGTCTAATATTAAATTTCTACTACATTACATTTGTATATATTGCCTAATACATTACTAACATAATAAAATTAGTAATACACGACCATACTAAATTAAATTCATACCACATTACATTTGTATATATATTGCCTAATACATTATTTGCATAACAAAATTACTAATACACAACCCTACTAAATTAAATTCCGAAATATTGTCTAATATTTCTACTATATTAAATTTCTACATACTGAATACTACATTAAATTTGCACATACTTACGATACTAAATTAAATTTGTAAATACTACATACTACATTAAATTTCTGAATATTAACTGCTATATTAAATTTCTAAACAATACATAATCCTAAAATTTCTAAATACTACAATTCCTAAATATTAAATGCTACATTAAATTTTAAATCTTGTATAACCTAACAAAATTCCTACATTTACCTCTACAAAAATTGATAAACTAACTCTACAATAAAATTCAAAAATTTACCTAAATTTTTCTTCTCCTCTCTTCTTCTTCTCTTCCTCTTCTCCTCTCTTCTCCTCTCTTTTTCTCTCATGTGCGCTCGCCCGCTTTTCTCTCTACCACCGAGTGGAGCGGGGATAAAGGAGCTGCCGCCCCTCAGAGGCGATCGCCTCTGAGGCGATGGGGGCCCCACAAGCGGCGGCATTAACGGGCGAGGCGGCACTAAGCAGTGGGGGGCTATCGCGTGTATGGGCGATCGCCCATACACGGGCAACGAGGGGCATTTTTGTCATTTTTTTTTCGGACGCATAGTTTTGAAAAAAAGAATAAAAAAAAATATTAAATAAAAAAAAATTCGCCATTTATCCCGCCTTTCTTTGTTTTATTGGGCTTTGCTTTATCGGGCCACAAAGCATGTTGTGCTTGGGAGTATATGAGTCGTCTTTCGTCTAAATTTGTAAGACATTTTTATTAGTACGTAGATCAAAAAAATGTTGAAAATAACTAAATTACTCATAATTATTATCACTGAGCACTGTATTCAATGCATGCATGTAAAGTATATGAAGTAAAGATGGATATTAATTAGAGGTATATAGGGAACATAATACCAATTTTGTATTAGAATATGAAATACGTCTTATATTTGTAGATGAGATTATTCAAAAAATAAAACTTATAAACTTGAACGAATAGAGTATACCAGTCGGGCAAAATATAGAAAAAAGTTCCTCGTATTCTAAACAGGACATTAAAATCTCCTGGAAAAATAGATCATTTTCATGCGAGACGCATCTAAATACTTGCCTGCCCACCAGCCAACCAAACCTAGCTAGAGCAACACTCGCTCCCAATAATTTTCATGTGCATCATCGCTAGATGACAAAGTCACGTGCTGCATTTCTTTCAACAAGAGAAAAGTTCTGATGGAGGGCATCCGGTCCGATATCACTCGGTGTGTTTAGTTGCCGCTAGCAAGAGGTACATATATATATGAGATGATTTAAGAAAAAAATTATTTATTTGTTTAGTTGTTTGAATAGAATTATCTTATCTTGGATGATAGGATACAAATTTAAAAAATATTCTATATAAATGCTGAATCATTCCATTCACTCAAAACCATGGAACCAAATGATGTAAAATCATCTTATCCCATTCAACTTCATCCCATCAACTAAACACGCCGTATAGTGGGGTTCGCCAGAGCCACCAGCAAGGCAATGGCTGTTGCGCACGGCATGACGCTTAAAGCACATTCATTCAATGGCTAGGAACGAACTGAAACCCCCGTAATTTTTCTCCTTCTGGAAACGTGAAAAAAGCTTTACGTGTTATTTCATTCAAGAAAGACCAAACGTTTCCAGTACACGGCTAACCTAAATAACGCATGTTATTAGGTCCAACATGAACAAGTGACTAGGCTAACCCCCTTAATATTATCAGAGCTTAATACAGTTAAAACGTGCTTCTATAGATTTTAAAAAATAAAAATATAAAAATACCACTGAACTCCGAAATAAATTACCCACCAACGCCGTTACTCAACCCCACGTCTCCCCATCCCACTAGAGATGCCCAAATGGAACGAGATAAACGGGCCGGCCCGAGGCACGCTACTGTGCGCATGGCCCAGGCATGGCCTGGCTCGGAGCTAATCGTACCGTGCCGGCACGGCCCGCGAGCCTATGTCGTGCTTGGGCCGGCACCTCGGCACGTCGGGCCGGCATGACCTGTTTAGTTTGAAAATTAGTTTTATGGTCGTTGGAGGCTTAAAAAATTCAAAAAAAATTCTGAATTTTTTTCCTATAAATAGGTGGTTGCCCTCCCCTTATTTATACACCAGTAATCTTGCATTCTCTTGTGGAAATTCTTTTTCTCTTGGTGGTAATTGGTAAAATTCAAAATAGTTTTGCCAAAAATCCGAAATTCAGCTTCCGGCTTCTATCAAGAAATCAAGGTAATAATTGTGATTTAATTTTTCGTTTTTTTAGTTTTTTAAATCATATTTTAGTACTAATAGTATAATTATTTCTTACAATTTCCTTTATGGAGTACGGCGATTTTTCGTACTTCGCAGTTTCTGATTTCAGGATTTACACAAGGAGCTTCTTGCATCCTATAAAGCTCAAGAAGCTGCAGCAGCTGTACCATCCTTATACTCTACAAGTGCTACTACGTTGGCAATCACCGGGGCAAAAAGATCAAGACGCAGTACATCGGGAGTCTTGAAAGATTTCGAGCAAATTTTTGAGACATCAGACGGCGTTCAGAGCAGGTATGCTGTTTGTAGATATTGTAAGCACAAACTAACTACGAAATCTTCAGGCGGAACGAGGCACTTGAAGAGGCATGCTGAGAGTTGTAAAAGAAAAGCGGGAGTGGCTTTCAGACAGACGCAGAATCGCTTCTCAAGATCTTCCTTTAAACTTTGGTGAGTCACCTGCAATTGAAAACTATATTAAGACCGCTCATAATCCTAGGTTTTCTGCAATTTCTAGACAGACAACAACTAGAGATTTGATAAAATACTGTAATAATTGTCGTAATAACCTAAAAGAGCAATTTAGTACATATACTTTTTTTTGTGCCTTTGACAGTTGACATATGGAATGGTAGAGCTAAAGAAGATTATCGTAGTGTAGTTGCTCATTATGTAAATAATGATTGCCAACTAGAGAAGAGAATTATAGGATTCAAATTAATTGATGTAGCACACACTGGTGAAAATATTGCTAATTATATTGTAAAAGTTGTGAAAGAATTTGGCCTTAGTGATAAGATTTTTGCAATAACATTAGATAATGCATCAGCAAATACTTCTGCCATGAACATTCTTACTCAACTTTTCAATTCATATGCGGAATCTTTCTTATTACATCAATGTTGTGCTTGCTATATTATTAATCTTATAGTTAAATCTGGTTCGAAGATGTTAGATTAGTATCTTGAACATTTTCGCACTATAATATCTTTCTTAAATAATTCTAATCCACGAATAGCAGCATATAAGACTTATTGTATTGCAATGAATGTGCGTCCGCGTAAGTTTGGTTTGGATATGCCTGTTAGATGGAACTTTACTTACATGATGTTTAAGTCTCTATACCCTATGAGAGCACATTTTCTATTTTTATTAACACGCACTATCATAGATAGGATAGTCAACCGCTACTCACAGAGCAATATTGGTATGTTGCTAAATACTTGCTGTCATTTTTAGATTTTTTCTATTCCACTGTTGCTTTATCTGGAGTTTATTACTCAATCTCTCCTTTAATTGTACATCATATTTTAGAAATCGCTACCCACTTAAGGACCCACGAAAATGATAATATCTTGTGTGAATCTGATTATGCTATGAAAACTAAATCTTTGAAATATTGGTAAGAAATTCGTATGTTATATGCATTTGCATTTATTTTAGATCCTAGAGCTAAAATTCAAGGATTTTCTAATGTTCTCTTACTTCTAAGAGATGCGGTAGGTACCGATTATTTTAGTTATTTTTCAAATGTCCGTGCTAACTTATCTCAAGTCTATGCTAAGTATGATCAGAAGTTTGCTAGAGTTCGCATGCAGCGACCTCCACCAGCACCCACAACAGGTAAGAAGAAAACTGCGTGGGGAAAGATATGGGGTGCAGGTGGCTCTTCCTCAAGGAGTTCAACTACAACAATGTCAAGGGTGGACACAACAAGTGGTGGAGAGCTAGCTGTCTATCTCAACAGTGACACTGTCAACTACCAAGAGCAGCAAAAGGAGGACTTCAGCATTTTGCAGTGGTGGCACGAGCACAAGTTAACATATTCGGTGCTTTCCATATTAGAACGGGATGTGTTAATGAAGAGGAACGCGGTATGCTACGCTAGCACAAAAAAAATCTACCGCGTAACCAGAAAGCTACTCGCAAGAAGGGGATCATAGATAAGATTACCACTAGACGCGCAGTTGCGGAATCCTTCGCGCGTCGATGTAGTGGATCGTCCTCGCCGCAGTCGTTACGTCGATGTAGTGGATCGTCCTCACCTCGCCGTGGATCGTCCTCCCACGCCGCAGTCGCAGCAGCGTCACCGCAGAGTCCACACGTCCGAGATGGAACGCCGCGGCGTCGTGTGCAAGCACCGTCGCTCGGCAGGCGCGAGAGGAGTAGGCTAGGGTTTCGAGTGAATCACTCCTAAACCGTGGAAAGCACACCGCGCCTCCTCCTCCCTCCTTATATAGCCACAAGATGAAACCCTAAACTAGGGCCCATCAACGTGCTAAGCCCACGAGGTTCATTAATTACGGATCCAATCCAAATTAATGCGTCCCAACCCATTAAGTGTGTGACCCTGCAGGTTCACGTACGTTTGGACATGGATTCGGAAAACTCCTTTTCAATCCAATAGTTGGTAGCGGCTTCTTGCAAAGTATGCCAACTCTCAAACATACTATGATCAAATCGGACAAAACCTATCAAAGGTACTCATGCAATAATCCCTTTGCCAAGTATATGAAGATTGATCTCAAAGCGAGAAGCATGTCATCCTTTGATGATTCAATCCATATCTCGTATCCGTGATATATTAATAAGTTGTGATTGACTCCTCAATCACGGCATGGCCATGCACTTCCTTAATCATATCACACGAGTAGCCTTGTCATATATCTCCGTTTCATTGGAGTGGCAAATTCCATCTTGATCGCCACTTCCTCTCGCACGTTTCATAGTAAACATGAAAGCTACCTTTATAACTATCCGGTTAGGAAGTAGTGTTTGATAGCCCCAAGGAAAACTATTACACATGTAGGGAATATGACAATCTCAAATCTAAGGATCATACATCTACTAGGTGTGAGATACACTGATGACACATAAGAATGAAACATTCTCGCAGTTGTCCTATCATGGGTCTATCTAACCCATGTTCTTCAACATGCGTCCACAATGTATAGATGATATCTCCATATCCCATGATCTATGAAGCATGATCATCGATCACTACATGTGCTGATCTATTCATCGTTGTCCTATACGATGAAATCCGATCAGAGATATTTATCGAATTACATCATTAAGTAAAGAGCTTCATAAACAAGTCACATACTTGTTGATCAATACAATGATATACATTCATTGGACCAATAATCATAATATTATTCATAAACATAGTCATGTTACAATCATCTAAATGATTGCCTCAAGGGCATAACACTAACAGTTAACAGTTTCTGTCTCCACGGTTTCTTCGAAGTCTGCTTTTAGTCTGTCCGAAAGAATAATCGAGGAGAGAAGAACAAATTTGACAGGTGAGATAGTGGAAATACTTCTCACTGTGAAAGATTAGGAACAAACTGACCACCGAGCACAACATACTGTAGAAAATATTGAGCTGGTAGAGACATTTGAAAATATTTATTTAGATAATCAGGAAAAATAATTATAATCTTCACTTTTTTTCCTGTATCACTGAGCTATAGGCTATACTCTTTTTTCTTTGCCAAGGTTTTCTCGTGTTGAGTTTTTACTTGGTAAAGTTTTTAACGAGGTAGCCAAATATCAATAAAGCTCATTATTTAGTTCTAATTATTTGTCTTATTTAGAATTTATTTCGTATTTTAGCTTTTTCTTGATTACATATATTTTAAAAAAACGTTTCTACATCCTACAAGTTTTTCTAATTATTCTATTTTCCCTATTTTTTCTGAATTTTTTAATATTTTTCGTACCTTTTCTATTTTCCTAATTTTTCTGATTTTTTTTGAATTTTTTTGGCGCTAACGGGCGGCCCGGCCCATCGAACCCGTACTAGCACGGCACGGCCCGTGAGGACAACGTGATTTGCTTGGGTCGCCTCCCCAATACGTGGACCGACACAGCACAGCCTATTTATTAGTTAGACCAAAATAAACCGTATCTAAACGGACCGTGCCGTCCGTTAATCGGGCCACACCGTGCTGGACCGCCCATTTGGGCATCTCTTCCCACCTACCCCGAGCCCATCTCCCCTCGCCGACAGCAGGAGCCCCTTCTCCCTCAGCGCCCGAGTTCCTCCCTCAGCTCCTCCTACCTCCGCAAAAATCTCTGCCGCCAAAGGTAGTAGATATCTGGACCTGGATTTCCCTTGTCCGTTTTATTGACTTCAAAGTAGGATTTTGCATCTTCAGACTACTCCAAGCTAGGGCATTTCAGACATCTCCAGCCAAGTTTTGCATCTTGCAATCAGACACCAATTACAGAATATTTTTGTTGGAAAGGGAGGAGAAATAAAGCTCACCAAGTAATTCAAGTAACTGATTTCAGATAGAAAAAAAAACAACCGGTTTTCGATCTACTTACTGCTTATATATTCCTCAGCAGTTCATTACCTCCATGGAAAATTGTTGGTCTCAGAGATTGTGAGTATGAACATGAGAATGCCAGATTTTGGGTGGTTTTAGTGTACAGGGGATAATGAAACCTTGCTCCCAGTGATGAAATAAGGTGTAAATCTTTAAGTACGCCTGAATTTTTTTTCCCCTTAGCATTGACATCTTTGTCAAAGAATGGAAAATTGCAATTAGGCTTACTGTATACTGGTTCTAGTTTTGAACTTTTGATGCATTACTAGTTTCCAGGATTCAACCCAATAAAGGCAAAATGTGGAAGGATATTTGTGTGCCTCAGCAAATACATCACAAATATACTTCACTTATAACCCAAAATATTTACGAAGTTCTGCTACATAAACTTTCAGACCATGAGTAGGATACTTGTCTTTTTGGTTTTCTAAAAGTATGTTTTGCTCACCTTATTAGTTCATAGACTATATGCAGTATGTACCTCTTTCAGATGATGATGTTCGGGAGAAAAGAAGAACCATTAGGGATAAGACATCAACATCTAAACATGTCAGTGTATCTTCATGTTCTAATAAATTAGTCGCCTAGTTGATATGCTAACAAAGATGGCATTAATGTGGAAACCAAGTTTTTGATTTACTGTACTATCCATGACTCAGATCCCAGACAGTCTTCTTCCGAAGGTGGCCATTATTGGAAGGCCCAATGTTGGTAAATCTGCACTATTCAATCTTGATGTTCTAAAATGATCTTGTCCTTACAATTCTCAGGTTTTTGATGGACATGGTGGAAAAGATGCTGCCCAGTATGTTCGTGATAACTTGCCGCGTGTCATCGTGGAAGATGCTGATTTTCCTCTTGAGCTTGAGAAGGTGGTCAGGAGGTCATTTGTCCACACTGATAGTCAGTTTGCAGAGACATGCTCTCGTCGCAATGCACTTTCTTCTGGAACAACAGCACTTACAGCAATGATTTTTGGAAGGTATTATTCCTGTCACATGGAAATGTGACTCTCTGATTTTAGTATTATCATTTTATTCATGAACAGTCTTTAGTTTTTTAACATGTTGCTCCAAGAGCAACACAAATTTTCAATAATGCTAGTACAACCTGAGGTGTTTCCCTTAACTTTTGCACTGGTACTAGAACCCCTTTGTGATAGTACTACCAGACATCATGTTACATGCTAATATGACTCTGACCTTGAGTTGACTTTAGTACTTTGTAGTTTGTACTGTAAGTTGCTTGTTGTTGGGTGATTTCGAGTGATTAATTACCACTTCTAATTATCAGCATGTCTTGTGCGGGTCTCTTCTAGTGGCTAATGCTGGTGATTGCTGAGCAGTTCTTTCCCGGCGTGGTACCGCAATTGAAATGTCAATGAAAGAAAGCGTGAAGAGTCACTTGGCGGCTATGTCGATGATGGTTATTTAAATGGTCAGTTAGCAGTCACTAGAGCACTTGGGGACTGTCATCTCGAGGGCATGAAAGAGATGGGTGAGCCAGGAGGCCTGTTGAGCGCTGAACCCGATCTCAAGATGATCACACTGACGAAGGATGACGAGTTCTTGATAATAGGCAGCGATGGCATCTGGGACTTATTCTCAAACCAAAATGCTGTGGATTTCGCATTGAGAAGGCTCCAAGAGCACTATGACTTAAGATTGTGTTGCAAGGAGATCATCGGGGAGGCAATAAGGCGAGGGGCCACGAACAACCTAACGGCGGTGATGGTTTCTTTTCACCAGGAGGCCCCTCGTCAGATCAGAATGAACAGGACAGGTAGGGTGGAGCGGAGCATATCGGCTGAAGGGCTTCATAGCCCTCAGGATGCTCCTGGAAGGCCAATGATAGAGTGGCACTATTGTTGCCTTCTTGCTGTTGTGCTACATTGCTGAGTGTTAATTGTATGTAGTAATTTCGGCATCTTGCTGCTGTTTATCCATCCATTGTCGACATGCCAGTGACTATTCTTATCTGAGAATAAACCAATGAACACCTGAGATCTCACTTGCCATTGTGAGGCAATGTAAATAAAGTTGGAGCTAGGTAAGGACGAGTTAGTAGTGTGTATCCAGGGGGCTTTGAGGCTCATTATGCGATGTTTTCCCCTGATCTTCTGTAAATAAAACTTTCTGGGATTATCAGTGTAATTGAAGTGCTATAATGTGATAATGTCCATATTGTCGGTAGTATAAATCCTGTTCCGAAGAAACTGTGATGCAGTACCAAAACTGACAACAACCAAAGCAAGCAAGGAACCTGAACAACATTACACCCAGAATAGTTAGGGGTATTATAGACATTACACTTCAAAAGTTACCAGCCAGTCCTTTCAAAAGTCACGATGCCAAACTGCTCAGCTTTTGGAGATTTAGCTTTTGAAGAATCAACTTCTCTACAGCCATAATCCAAAATTAGCTTTTGAAGAATCCACGACAAAAACAAATAGGCCCCTAGAGCAAGACTTGCTCGTGGATGAAACATGGTCAAGGCGACCTTGGATTACTTCCACACGTCCTAGCAAGCCTACGAATAGTAAGACTCACACCAAAGGCCTTTGAATCAAAGAACTCAAGATGTGACCTTTCTCAACCGAAAACCGGGCAACTTTAAGAACTTGCCTTACAAGCCCCCTTGTTGGATAGATCTGAGCTCCTAGAGCTTTTACCAACTCTAACACATCCTTGGGAACAAGCAAGATCTAGAAGTGAGAAAGAAAGAGGCAAAAACCCAAGCAAATCAAGAAATTAAAGCAACATCTTAATATTGAGCACAAGCACTTGGAAGAATTTGGAATTGTATTAATACTTCGAGATGAATGTTTACACCCACTTCCTTGGGAGGACAAGAGCCACATAGGCAGCACCAACACAAGTGCTCACAACCGCTCCTTGAATCTTTCTCAAAGAGCACCTACATCTCTCTCCACTCTTTCTCAAAGGATTTTAGAAAAAAACTTAGCTTCTAAGCCATCTCTTCTTTTTATAGTAGAGGATCTACTTACCACTCTCCATGAAACCCTAACATCCTGGATACAAAGTGAATTCCATCCATCAACACATGGGCAAACCCGATAACCTAACATAAAATGGGTTTTTCACTTACACACGCATATTTCTTAAAGAGCGCTTCTACTTGGCTCTAATAGCCCGATTCACCATGTCTTGTCCTCTGTTAAGTTTTCTTGACCTAATCAGCATAGGTGATGCAGATATGCATACATCTAATTCTTTTTAGTTCAATATCTTAATTAACTGGAAAGAATTACTAAGTGTAGGATCAAGGATAACTGACTAGAGGGGGTAAATATGAGATTTTTAAAATTCTTTTAGCCACAAACCAATTATTGCGAAAGTACGACAAGAAATTCAATTCTAAACAATTAAGGCCTAAATAATCTAGATTTCACTAAGTGCACCAACAACCTAAGTCTAACAAGTCTAGTCAAACTAGAGAGACATGCAAGCACTCTGATCACTAGGAATATAAATTGCTCAAAGTAAATGGCATGAATGCAAACCACAATATGAACACAAGGAAATTTTTCCTGTGATCTCGAAGAATTGTCGGTCTTCCCTAATCCATGTTGAAGGAGCTTGAATGAATCAAGCAGGCTCTTTGCGCAATTGAGCCTTCCTCAATCTACTAGAGGAAGCTCTTTCCTTTTTCGGGTAGGTGAGCTTCAATCTTCACACCAATACCGGGCCTCTTCACAATCTTCTTGAAGAGATAACTGGTTTTCTCCTCCAAGCCGTCTAGGAGTCGACAAACTCAAAGAGTAATGAATCAACGACGCTTGCTTAAATATCTCAAGTGTCACAGATGGCTCACAATGAATGCACACACTTGAATGCTCTCAACAACCTCAAAATATGAAATTTAATACTCTAAGGTGAATAGAGAAAGGCAAGGGCTCAAGATATCTTCAATGAGGTTCTAAGGCTTGCCCTTTTCGCAAGAGAGAGGGTATTTATAGCTCCTAACCACTCAATTAGCCTTTAGGGCCAAATTGCACAAAAAATCAGCAAAATCCAGTACTACCGGCATGTAAAGTCTAGTTCATAGCATTTAATGCATAGGGACTAGCCGTTGCTATAGTATCCCCAGTACTATTAGTGTACAAAGTCCGATAGTGCTGACATTTGAATCCCCAAAACAAACTCCAGAACACCTCTCTAGAAAATAACTACCAGCACCTAAGCAGTGGTAC
This sequence comes from Otatea glauca, assembly GCA_036346275.1. NCBI lineage: Eukaryota > Viridiplantae > Streptophyta > Magnoliopsida > Poales > Poaceae > Otatea > Otatea glauca. Next base: position 55,190,428 of record CM070718.1, on the reverse strand, counting down.
TACCGACATGCGGTAGTACTAGACAATGAACCACGGTAGTGTCTGATTTCAAACTGAAGGAAAATCCAAGGAAACACAAGCACTGGAAATAACTACCAGACCGAAAAGAGCGGTACTACCGACTTGCGATAGTACCAGAGCCCCAACACCGGTAGTGCTGGCTAGGACAAGAATAGAAAAAGTACCCTCACTGGAATAATACTACCAGACCTAAGAGCAAGTACTACCGACCGACGGTAGTACCAGACTCGACACTGCTATAGTACCGGCACTCTGAAAAACATTTGTGCTTCTTCAAAGAATTTTTCAATGCAACAAAGAGCCAACATGTACACATATTTGAGCCATGCGATCTCAAGTAAATTCAACCTACTAGCCATCGATCCCTCTTAATAGTATGACACTTCTAGCAATCCGTTCTTTTTTTCAAACTCTGAGATTGGTAAAAATCTATGAAAAGGTCCTTATGTATTTATATGCAGCTAGGGCACCAAAGCCCACGTTGCCAAGCAAGGAGAGAGCAGCCCATGCGGCCACAAGGCCCACTTCATGCAACTGGTCCAAGAGGGGGAGGCGTATGGGCCCAAGTGGGAAGCAAGACCACTTGACCAAGGTGCAAGGAGGCAAGGCCCAAGCCTAATTCGGACAAGACAAGGAAGGAAAGAAAGAGATAAGGTCGAATTGGATTTGGAAAGCAAAAGAGCCCAATTCGGAATACCAAACCAGCCAAACATAAAAGGGTCATAATGCTAACATATAGACTCGGATTGCAGTGTTCTTAGTCTTGTTTAAAATCTTAAAATGTTCTATCTATTTTCACCCCATTACGAGATAGCTAGAATCGGCTTCCTTCTATCTTTAAATTGACCGACAAGTATCAGCTTCCAAATTGACCGAATTAGATTAGGAATTTGAGTTAGAGATATAGTCCAGGTGGGTGGGATCCACCTTGATCGGACTTAGTCTATGTTGTACGCCCTCTATAGTCTCACTACTACAGAATGATACAACACTATCTCTTCATCTGGATCGGTTCCCAACTTTTCAGAAAAATATCGATAGTGATAGATGATTCGGCGTGGGTGCGAAATATGGTGCAAATTATCACTATCGGTCTGACCTCAAAATCGATAGTGATACCTTAGTAATCACTATTTGTTCTTAGGTCAGAACCGATAGTGATATTATATGTATTCCTATTGGTTCTAAGGTTAGAACCGATCCATCATCATCACTATCGGTTGTTAGGTCGAAACCGATAGTGATGTTATATGTATCACTATTGGTTATGAGGTTAGAACCGATCGTGATAGTACACATACCAAATACCAAACGCCTCGACCTCTCAGCTTCTCCTCCCGATCCATTCAAACACCAAAAGCTAAGGCGTCCACCTCGCGCTTGACTCTCGGCTTCCCCTCCATTCTATAAAAGATGGTGTTTACTCCTCTTCGCCTGCATAATCCCTCTGCCTCTTTGCTTGTTCGATGCCCGCATCGCCCCTTTGCCTTCCATCATTCGCGTTGCCCCTTGGACTTCCTTGGCGCGCCCAATCCCGGTGACAAGGAAGGTGTCAACGCGATGGTGTAGCACCAAATCCGACCATCAACATCGCCATCGTCACATCCGGCCACTGCACCGCCCCTACCCACCTGTTGTCCTCCGTCGTATGTAATATCCCAAAATTTGGGTTTTCAAAAATCTTTTGTTTAGTTCATCTTTCCAAAATCCCCGCTGATTTTCTCGCTTTAATAAAGCTTAATCTGGAATTTTCTAATGCTAAAACAATTTAATTTGACTAATATAAACTTTAATTAAAATAAATTTAGTTTTATTTGAGTTCATTGTGCTTCAAGGAATTTTCTGTAAGTTTTTGAGATTTTTTGGAGTTCGTTTTCTATTCATTTGGATTTATTTGGAAATTAATTTAAATTAAGCCTTTTGTTAAATTTAATTAAATACTGCAAAATTTTAAATAAAGTTTGGTTAAAAATAATTTATTCAAGCTCTAAATGTCTTAAAATATTTTCTAGAATTTTTTAGAATTTTTCTGGTATTTTTCTTGCTCTAAATGAATTATTTTAATTCGGAAATTGGGTTAAATCCACGTGTCATCTCCCGATCCGGCCATGTCGCCACCCAGCCGCAGCCCACCGATCCCCATCTAAAAGATCGAAATGGCGATCAGAGGGGGGGTGAATGATCCCAAATAAAATTTCCCCCACTCAAAGTACTCCAAACACTCTTGCAATAAAAATCTAAAGCACCCAAATATTTTCGTTCAAACTGGTGCTTCTCATATTCGCATACCCTCCAAAACCCAGAACAATTAGACAACTATGTGTACCCCTAGCTTGCATGGATAAGAACCATGAATCATATGAGGGGTTTTTAATCACAATCCTGGTTATCAAGTGTCCAAACAAAAGAGGAATAAATTCAAAAGACTTCTTTTGTAAAAGAGATAAAGCTAAAATACCAAAGTCTCTTTTCAGAAAAGTTAAACAGATTTTCAGAAATTGTCCTCAGTTGGAACAGGTGGTTGGTGGGTTTCTGTTGCTCTAAATTTTTTGGGAATTTTTGTCCCTGTGAGAAGTAGAGTTGAGAAACACTCTACCAAAAATCACCTCAGAAAGCTTTGTAGAATAAGAATGAAAAATCAAGCAATACAGAAGGTCAGGAACTTCGACCAGAAAGTTTGAGGCTCGGTTTTCACTTCATAGATCTCAAACGGTGCAACCAGTGGACTCAAGAAATTTTCTACAGATGTATATATGAGTTCTGCACCTTCTCCAAAAATAATCACTTAAAAATGATTTTTATATATTTTTATACAAATCAAACACTGACTGCTGCGTGAAGAACAAGTTCTGGACAGATTTGCAAATTGATAAAAAACTTGATCTCCAGTCTATCCAAGGGTGTAAGAAAGATGTAAAACCAAATGAACACCCTCAAGACATCCTAGAAGAACAGCATTTATAAGGAGGGGAGGCAAATCCAAATTGCATAAATGTAAATTGCAAGAATGTAAGTGCTGAATTTAATTGCGGAATTTAATTGGATAATGTAAATTGCGTAATTTAAATGCGTAATGTAAATGCACAAAGAAAAGAAATGATTTGAGGAAACATTTCATTTCTGGAAGGAGAGGTTACAAAGCCTCACATTCATGTGGGCAAAGCTCAAAAGGAGCATCAAAAACCTCAAAACCTTCAAGGGGAGGAGGCTACCCCTCCACCCCTATTTATACTACTCTTGGGTCACCTACCACCCTTGGATGAGTCCCTCAACCCTAGAGCACTCATCTAAGGACTAGGATTAACCCACACACACAGTCATGCAAGGGTTAACCCAAAACCCACACACATACCGGGTTTTCTTGCACGGTTTTCAAAGCATACTACCTAGACCCGCTAACCTATCAACTAGACCTCAATCTGACGGCCCTCATTGATCCACGCGGCATCTAGCTAGCGTCATCTCCTTTCCTTGTCTTCTTGACTTGCCCGGACTCCGTCTCCGATCATCTTCCGGCGATCTCCCAACCGTCTGGACCTCCGACGCTCCTCGCCTAGTCCAGGTCATCCTCCGCCTCACCATGACCTAACACCGTCGTCCTGCAACCATCAAAAACAAGGAAACTCCTCACATAGCAATGCCCACAAAGATGTGCAATAAATCCATCCAACTCATCACTACCGCGCCCATACGGCCGGTACTACCACTCCTGGCAGAGACAACTCAAATTGCTTCATTTTGAAAATTAAATCAAATCAAACTCAAACTTGAGCACACCTTGCTCAAATAAAGTCAAATACTCATCACAAACATGGATGGACCTCCACATGGTCCTTCAATCTCCCCCTTGATGAGTATATTGACAAACAACACAAAAGGCATAAATTTGAGTTTGAATGAGAGAAGAAGAAAGCAGTTTGATTGCAAAGCCAAACTTGGTCCAGAGAGAAATATATAAAATCATGACCAAGTTGGCAGAAAGAATTTAGAGCAAGACCATGAAAAAAGCAAGTTTTCCACAAAAGCTCTAAAAACCAATCGTAAGTGCCAAATGTGATTATGATCCATAAAAAATAGCAAAGATTTACAAAGATCATAAGAACCAACAAGCTTTCACATTTTTATCTCTCTTTTTTTTTAATGATGCCTTTTCTACATTTTCTCCCCCTTTTGGCAATATAGGCATCAAAATGGAATTTTCTCCCTCTTTTTATGTATGCTAGAAATGCAATCGAAAGAGCTTTGAAGATTATCCAATTGATCACAATGGAAGGATATTACACCAAGCTTGTCAATTTCAGAAGATGACTAAACTAAGACATGTCCAAGTGCAAATACGAGCTTAGTTTTGAATATATCATTTTTAGCAAGATTTGACAAGTGCAATACTTAGCTTTAGTTTCAAAAATAGAAGAATAGCCACTCTAAGGATCAAAAGGAAAACCTAGATTTCAACCTACTCAACACTTTGGGGAATCTAGAAGAGCATACAAGGTCCTTCGGGCTCATTTATCACTTAATGCAAATTTTGATTCATCATCATACAAGACAGAGCGAGGTGCAAATGTTTGATATTATTTGCATTCTTTACCCACATATGTCTTTGTTTTTAATTTATTTGCATTTTCTTTTGACAACCAATTGACTCAAGCCGTATGCGACCATCTCAAGATGAACTCTTAAGAGGATGGTCTAGGTCAAACACGATGTATTCCAAGTTCATCCCAAGTGCAATGGGAAGCGGTCTTGTGAATGCAAGGTGTTGAGTCGTATGTGCACAAGAAGAGTCAATTTTGTTTAATTTTCATTTTTAGCACAATGATTTATGAGCAATTGAAGGACTCTATCATGGATCAAACTAGTTTCACCCAAGTTGCTATAGGGACTCTAGAGAACTCCAAGATTTCTAACAATTATGGCACAAACCTCTAGAGAAGAAACCTAGCAAGTAAAAGCAACAAGTTTCATCAAGTTTTTCATTTAAGATTTATTTCATTTTTTTTAGCTTAGCAAGTTAAATGAACTTGGACATATTTAAGCTAGTGATTTCCTCCATACGATGTAGCATGGTGTATAGCATGAAGAAGAAATCAATTGCATAATAGACAAAGCTCATTAAACAGGAAATGCAGTCTATATGCAATGCATGAACAGATTCCCAAACTCCCCCTCAACAAATGAATCAATTTTAAGCTCAAATCTGGTTAAAGTTGAGTTATTATCAAGATTAGGCAAAAAGAAAACCCGAATGAACTCAATAACATCCAGAAAAACAGAATGAGGTGAAGAAGTCGAGAAACTGCAAAACTGGATGGCTATAGAGCACAGAAAATACAGAAGTGAAACACTACAGCTCAGACTCGCTCTCATCTTCCCCAATGACTTATGAAGGAGAACTAGCTCTCAAACTCCAGCTCAGGAGCAAACACAGACCCTGTCTACCCAGGGGGCCCAACACCTGCTAGACCTACAAGACAGTGAGTGAGCTCAACCGAGAAGAAAAAGAGTATAGCATCCTAAAGCACAAGATGAGAGGTCCATGCAAAGCATGCCAGAAGTCTAAGTGAAGTGGACTCAAACAATGTGAAAAACAGCCCATAATCACCCAGAAAAAGAAAGGAAATACTGGAAGAAAATATATATTACATAATATACAAACCAGCTCCCCCTCAAGATAAGCCGTATGGGCTCACGACTCCAAGCTCACTCCTCAAGGCAACAAACCCGGAGCTATCCAAAGGCTTGGTAAAGATATCGGCTAACTGATGGTCACTCTCTACAAACTGAAGCGCGATATCCTCCTTCTCCACATGGTCTCTAAGGAAGTGATATCTAATATCAATGTGCTTGGTCCGGGAATGCTGCACTAGGTTCTTAGCAATGCAAATAGCTGAAGTGTTATCACAGAAAAGTGGCACACTCTCTATCTCTAACCCATAGTCCTGTAAGGTCGATCTCATCCGAGCACTGCTATGGCAATCGGTATGACAACATACTCGGCCTCGGCGGTGGATGTGCAACCCTGCATCGCTTCCTAGATGACCAAGAAACAAGAGAAGTGCCAATGAATTGGCAAGTGCCAGAAGTGCTCTTCCTATCTATCCTACAGCCAACAAAGTCTGCATTGGAAAAGGCTCGAAGGGATAGACAAGAAGAAGAAGAGTACCAAATACCATAATCAGTGGTAGCACGAAGGTACCTGAAGATGCGCTTGACCGCCTGGCGATGAGAGGCGCGAGGAGAAGCTTGAAATCGAGCGCAAAGACACACAGCGAAATGTATGTCCGGCCTCAAAGCAGTGAGGTACAAGAGGGAGCGATCATGCTTCGAAACTCCTTTTGATCAGCAGGCTCACCATCCAAAGTAGGAATTCTTGAACTCCGTGCCATTATCACTGCGTATAGCTCGTAATGCACTTGGGAGCTCAATAGACAACCTACTGACCAAACCCCTGAAGTGAGAAAAAGTCTCATCCTTCGAGGCCATGAAGAATACCCAAGAGAATCTAGAAAAATCATCAACGATGACAAGAACATACCACTTCCCTCCTGCTGACTGCACTCTAGCTGGACCAACAGTGTCCATATGTAAAAGCTGTCCTGGTGCATCAGTCATCACTACGGTGATTGGAGGATGAGAAGCGATAACCATCTTGCCATGTCGGTAAGGAGAGCAAACTAAGTCTTTGACCATCTTGAGTTTGGGCAAACCACGAATGAGATCGTGGTCGCTAACTCGGTCAAATGATCAAAACCAATGTGACCAAGTCTCCTATGCCGAAGGAGAGATCACGGACTCGAAGCAATCAAACATCGAAGAGAGTCTCGGAAGAAGCGAGAAAAATCAGCACGAAAAACTCTCCTAAATCTAGAAATCCCGCAAACTAACCCTCCTGATGAATCAAGGATTCTACAGGCATTACTCTTGAAGCTTACCTCGAAAAAGTCATCCATAAGCTGAGAAACAGAGAGCAAATTGTATTGCAGCTTACTTATTAAGGCAACATCTTTAAGAATGAAATTTTGGTTAATGCAGATGGCACCTTTAGCAATGACTCTACTTGAAGAAGCATCCCCGAAAGTGATCAACTCATCACCGGGGGCTCGGACTAGGGAAGAGAACCATCGAGAACCTCCGGTCATATGACGAGAACAATCGGAGTCGACAATCCAAACATCTCCCTTCCCCATCCGACGAACCTGATCAAGATACAAGAGAGAAAGATGACTCAGTACTGGGGTAGAGTGAAGACTTGGGAACCCAATACTGAACCACACGACGTCTCAGAGTACCAGCCACAGAAGAAGACTGGACTCGAGTGTCTCTCTGCTGTTTAACCTTAACATGATAAGTAGCAACTCTAGTAGATGATCTAGGAGCTGAACTGGGTTAGCCTGCCGTGGTGCAAAAGCCAGACCATCCCAGTGAGGCTTCCTAAATCTCCTACCAGAAAACACGTCACGCCGCTGATATCTACCTTGATGGAAAAAACGAGGAATATCAAAAGGACGGCGGAAAGACTGACTACGAACAGCTCTAAGACTAAAACTCGAAGAACCAGCATGAAAACTGAGTCCTGGATGCTGCCCAAAAACAGACGACTCTCTAACCTATCTAGAAGCAGTGTGTACCTTAGGAGCACTCAAAGTCTGGGGATGACCCTGAATACCCCTAAGAGTAGCAACACGCTCACGCCGAGTGATCTTGGCGCGCCTGAAGCAGAAATCTACTAGGTGACCATCCTTCTTACAGAAGGTGCATGTGTACTTCGCCTTGATAGAGACAGAAGCAACAGGAGTAACACCCTTCTGGTCAGAAGTCCTATGGACAACCCCAGCAGACCTAAACACGGTGGTGCTCACTCTGAGAGCTACCACAATCTCACCACTCTTGGAGCCGCGCACAATGGTGGGAGGATGCGCCCGCGTGCTCCAAGGGATCAAATCCTAGACCTTGATTGAAACTACTAATCTTGGATTGGTCTAGAATAAGATTGAGCTTCTTCTTGCCTCCAACAAACTTCTCGAGAGTGCTCATAAGATACTGGCAATCTCGAAAGAAAGAGGCACAAGAAGAGCAGGGGGAAGAAGAAGAAGAACCAGAAAGATGAGCTCTCTCAAAGACGTGCATTTTCTCCTCAAAGACGACTGTCTCAATCTTGAGGGCCTCACAAGAAACGCAAGACGCATTTCTAATTCTATGAGCTTGGTCTTCTAATTTCTTCCTAAGCTCGACATGGATTTGATCCACACCATCCTTAACCCCAACACACAGCATGCAACCAGCTTTTGACTTAACTAGTAAGTCCTTAGCAAGTTTTGACATTCAAAGCATCATTGTCAAGTTTTAGTTGCCTACAGCCCTCACATGAGCTGACTAGGTCCTTAGAAGCATGCAATTCGAGTTCATCATTTCTAGCAGAAAGCTTCTTAAGGTGTGAACTCATGGCATCAATTTCAGCAAGCAATTTAGGGCAATTAGAGCATGATGGAGTAGAGTGAGCATGAAGAAAACTAGCCTCAACAGGAATAGCATCAATAGAACTAGTGCTAGCATTCTTCAACCTAAGACCATCAAGTTCAGCAAGCACACTATTATGTATGGTCCTTAGGTTCTCCAACTCCACAAGAACAACATCACAGAGAACACAGTCATCAGTGACTCGGGAAGGAGAAGATCTAAGTGAAGCTAACTCCCGAGTCAAGGTACCTACTTCCTTCTCAAGCTCCGTACACCTAGCTCTAGCTCTAGCATGAAATTTTCCTAGCTTACAGAAAGCTTCGTTGAGCTGGTCATAGGAGGGTACCTCGTCCGAGTCGTTGTAGAGCTCGGAGTTGCTGATGCCGTTGGCGTCGGCTATGAAGCACATGCCGGAGAAGTCGTCGCCGCCCTTCTTCTCTTGCGGTTCATCCTCGCCCTCGTCGCTCCATGTCTCCGTGTTGGAGAGGTTGATGTCGTCAAGCGCGGCGAGGACGCGGTGGAAGAGCTTCTTGTTCTTAGAGAAGTTGCGGTACTCCTTCTCACGCGTCGGCTCACGAACTGGAGGCTTCTTGTTGCGGTTCTTGTCGATGTAGTCATTCTTTGCTGAACCGCCGGCATCGTTCTTAGCCTTCTCCAGTTTGGGGCAGTTTGCTCGAATGTGGTTAGTGCCACCACACTCGAAACAGGTGATCATCCCACCTCTCTTCCTCTCTCTCACTCTCTTGTATGCATATGAAAATTTGCGAGCAAGAAGAGCAAGCTCATTTTCTGGAAATTTTTCAAGTTGGTCATCGCTTAGCTCGTAAAGGGCGGAGAGAGAGAAACCAACAGAAGAATCAGAAAGAGAGGATCCAATGGGATCGGTGACCAAAGCCATCGACTGAGACTTCATCTTCCGCGAGACGACGTCGATCTCATGAGTCTTGAGGCGGGAATAAAGCCCGTCAAGAGTCAAGGTCGACAAGTCAGTGGTGTCCTTGATGGTGGTCACCTTCATCTCCCAAACGCGCAAATCGAGTGCGGTCAAGAAATGTCGAGCAATATCCGAGTCAGGGTATATGCAACCGACTGCTCGGAGGTCGCTCAAAATCTTTGTAAACCGACCAAAGCACTCGTCAAGACTCTCACCAGCGTGTTGTTCAAACTTGTTGAACTCACGCTTGAATTGGTCCTGTCGAACCGTCTTGATTTGGGTAGTGCTCTCATGGTAAGCATCGAGGGTCACCCAAATCTCATGAGCAGAACGAAGGTGAGAAATCCTGTCATACTCACTGCGGCTAAGACCCTGTATGAGGATGTTCCTTGCCTTAGCATTCGCCTCAACGTCAGCCATATTGCCGGCCGTGACGTTTTCATCAGCAGGAACCTCATATGGGAGTTTAACCTTCTGCCATATCAGGGAGCCCTGGGCAGTGATGTATGTATGACTCCATGCGTGACTTCCAAAATGGAAAATCGACTCCAGAAAAAATGGGTGGCTTGGTGGAATACTTGTCCGTCGCCATGGCTCTTGAGATCGGTCAAGATCTATGTAAGAGCAAAACCGGCTCTGATACCAATTGAAAGATCGAAATGGCGATCAGGGGGGGTGAATGATCCCAAATAAAATTTCCCCCACTCAAAGTACTCCAAACACTCTTTCAATAAAAATCTAAAGCACCCAAATATTTTCGTTCAAACTGGTGCTTCTCATATTCGTACACCCTCCAAAACCCAGAACAATTAGACAACTATGTGTACCCCTAGCTTGCATGGATAAGAACCATAAATCATATGAGGGGTTTTTTAATCACAATCCTGGTTGTCAAGTGTCCAAACAAAAGAGGAATCAATTCAAAAGACTTCTTTTCTAAAAGAGATAAAGCTAAAATACCAAAGTCTCTTTTCAGAAAAGTTAAAGCAGATTTTGAAAAATTGTCCTCAGTTGGAACAGGTGGTTGGTGAGTTTCTGTTGCTCTAAATTTTTTGGGAATTTTTGTCCCTATGAGAAGTAGAGTCGTGAAATACTCCACCAAAAATCACCTCGGAAAGCTTTGTAGAATAAGAATGAAAAATCAAGCAATACAGAAGGTCAGGAACTTCGACCAGAAAGTTTGAGGCTCGGTTTTCACTTCATAGATCTCAAACGGTGCAACCAGTGGACTCAAGAAATTTTCTACAGATGTATATATGAGTTCTGCACCTTCTCCAAAAATAATCACTTAAAAATGATTTTTATATATTTTTATACAAATCAAACACTGACTGCTGCGTGAAGAACAAGTTCTGGACAGATTTGCAAATTGATAAAAAACTTGATCTCCAGTCTATCCAAGGGTGTAAGAAAGATGTAAAACCAAATGAACACCCTCAAGACATCCTAGAAGAACAGCATTTATAAGGAGGGGAGGCAAATCCAAATTGCATAAATGTAAATTGCAAGAATGTAAGTGCTGAATTTAATTGCGGAATTTAATTGGATAATGTAAATTGCGTAATTTAAATGCGTAATGTAAATGCACAAAGAAAAGAAATGATTTGAGGAAACATTTCATTTCTGGAAGGAGAGGTTACAAAGCCTCACATTCATGTGGGCAAAGCTCAAAAGGAGCATCAAAAACCTCAAAACCTTCAAGGGGAGGAGGCTACCCCTCCACCCCTATTTATACTACTCTTGGGTCACCTACCACCCTTGGATGAGTCCCTCAACCCTAGAGCACTCATCTAAGGACTAGGATTAACCCACACACACAGTCATGCAAGGGCTAACCCAAAACCCACACACATACCGGGTTTTCTTGCACGGTTTTCAAAGCATACTACCTAGACCCGCTAACCTATCAACTAGACCTCAATCTGACGGCCCTCATTGATCCACGCGGCATCTAGCTAGCGTCATCTCCTTTCCTTGTCTTCTTGACTTGCCCGGACTCCGTCTCCGATCATCTTCCGGCGATCTCCCAACCGTCTGGACCTCCGACGCTCCTCGCCTAGTCTTGGTCATCCTCCGCCTCACCATGACCTAACACCGTCGTCCTGCAACCATCAAAGACAAGGAAACTCCTCACATAGCAATGCCCACAAAGATGTGCAATAAATCCATCCAACTCATCACTACCGCGCCCATACGGCCGGTACTACCACTCCTGGCAGAGACAACTCAAATTGCTTTATTTTGAAAATTAAATAAAATCAAACTCAAACTTGAGCACACCTTGCTCAAATAAAATCAAATACTCATCACAAACATGGATGGACCTCCACATGGTCCTTCACCATCCGAAGCACCACAACACGTGACGTCATCAGTTACTGTTCATTGTGCGCCAGTTGTTCGATCCGATCCGTTTTCATTCCCGATCTGGTTTTTCTTCGTGTTTCCTTGCATGGCATGACTTCTCAGCCTATATAAGTGTTCTAAGATACCTCTCACGCAACCCTAATCCTAGAGCACCTCCCAAACCCAAAAAGTCACAGCCGTTCCTCTTCCGGTGCGCCGCCCTCATCGGCCGAAATTGGCATCACGTTCCCCATCGTTCTGGTGAGTTTTTCTGAAATACGCTCATGTCATCTCGTGCGTTATGGTCTAATATACCTCTCCACCAAATTTGGTGCAGTTTCATCTAGCAAATCAAAAGTTACGGCCGTTCCAATGTCTAATCTTGTCGTCGCCCGTTCTCCTTCGTTTTTTCGAATTTGACCGTGTCCTTTTTACTGTAGACTCATCTTGATGTCCTCTACCCGGTGCTCACCCTAACACAAGGTTTTGTCTGAGGGAGTTCTGCAGAAAATTCAATCTTCCCCGATCAGACTGCGTTCGTAGAGCTGAAAACTTCCTCGGGCGTTCCCTGTTGATCCAAAAGGTAAAACTCTGATTCTTTCACGTCATATTGTGCCTTTGGGTCTAGATAGCTCTCTGTAAAATTTGGTTAGGTTTCATCCATTATTTTAATAGTTATGGCCGTTTGATCTATTAGCTTTAGCAGCCGTTCATCGGTAGTTTGTGATCTGTCCATTGGGTTGTCGCCAAATCCACTTATACCGTTGAGCTCATCTCGCCGCGTTCTACGTGGTTCTCAATTCCCCTTTGCTGTTCCATCAAACAAAAATTTTAATATTCTTTAGCCGCCTTTAAATCGGTCTGCTACCGCCTTTTGCCGCCAACCATCTTAGTTCGCCTTGGTCGTGTCGTCATGTCCAGTAGGCCATCATTCTCTGGTTTGCCCATCTTTAGAGTTCATTTGGTCTTCGGTTGCCATCAATACCATATTCTAGAATCTACCCGTCGTCTTCGATCTAGTCCCTTTCATTATCGGATCTTGTTTCGGTTAGCCACCCTTGGTAATCTTTTATCGCAGAGCCAACCCTACCTATCCTATCCCTATGCCAAGTTGATCTATCCGCGAGTTGTTCCTCTCAAACCCTAACTTAACCTTGGGTCCAATCTGTCGTTGACGATGCATCATGTCATGTAAACCTCGCAACTCGCAGATCAATCCTGAACCATATTTGCTACCATATCATTGTACCGACAATCGACATCTTATCTTTGCATGAGTGTCCTGTCGTCGCTTCGCTATCATCGCATGTGTGCATACTCGCAAAAGCCCTAGTGCAATATCATCATCCTATTTATCACCTTATTGTAATCTAACCCCATCACCTATGAGTTTGGCCTTGTCTTCATTTCCTCGCTGCCTGGTCATCGTCAAGCCTCTTGATCGATGTATGACTGATCTCAGATCGAATCGCATGAATGTCGACCCCTTGTCCATGTCCTATTCTTCAAAATCTAATCTGCCATTGACCTAGAAGTCATTCGTGGACATGGTGGATAGACCATTGACCGTAAGTCATATCCTTGTGCCATATCTAATCTATTAGTCTATCTTTCTTTTGTTTGACTGTATATTTGTTTATTCAACAAAAGTCAACATTGAGCATCAGTTTAGTTCCTTGCGAACTAACGTATCTTTATGGACCCGGTTTATAGATTGAGAGCCCACATGTCATTGTCTATCCAATCAAGATAATAACTTTAGAAGAAATATTCTTTGGGATATTATTCTTTCTTTCTCAGTTATCAGTCTTTTCTTTTTCGGTGTATTCCGAAAGCTCGTTCTCTTTTGTCTAATCTCTGATCTAATCCATTCAGGTTCCTAAATTCATCTAAGCCATTGTGATCCAATACTATTCGTTCTCAATTTGGATTTTATTTGATTTATCTTTTGAGTTGGTTTGTATTTGCTTCTTCTTTAATCGTTAGACGCATTGTCCGGAAGTTGTTCTAAGGAGCTGAAGATCAAGAAGGTAAAGATTGAAGATCGAGGATCAAGAATCAAAGATAAAGAGTAAAGAACAGTAAAAACCGCAAGGGCCATGCAAGTTGTGCTTTGATCATGTTGAACCCAAGTTTATAAAATTGCTATATTTGTTTTACCCTATTGCATATTATCTCAAGTATACAATTGTTTCAAATTAAATTGGGACTTAGCTATTATAACAATTTGATCTATACCCTACCTTGCCATTGTATGCCATAATCTAATTGTCACCCTAGGATGGTTAATTAATAGTTGGTTGGTATTGATAATCAACATGGGCTGGTTAGACCATCGTAGATTGCTTAGCCATGCCATATCATCACATGTGTTGAATCATCACTGATTAATCTTGACTAATGGAATATGGAACAATGTTATGAACTTGTGTGTCATGTGTGGTCACACAATGAGATTGTGTTGTGGTGACGAGTGGATGTCACGCAACGAGGTTGACTTGTTGATAGCATGTGGTGCTTGGTAATCAACTGGGGTGGTAATGATTTAGATTGGGGCATGTGGCGAGGGGCAGTGTGCCAAGGTAGGCTAGATTTGGCAGAGGGTATATGGAAGTCTTGCCCTAGTCACCTTAAGGACTTAACCTTGCAAACCTTTGACCTGAGTCTTACTTGCAACCACACGTCTGGAATGGGACAACCTAGCCGACTAATTTGTGATGTCTAGATTTCGGTACTGCTGTGGTGTATAGTGAGTTCCGGGTGTACGGGTAAACTCACATGGCGCAAAAGTGGGGCCCGGAGTGTGGTAACCAGTCCCTTCCGTGTTGAAACCTCAGCGAGCAGTACAGGGTCTAGACAGAGCATTATAAAGTCCTTGTCATGATTACCCTGTCGGCACACTAAAGGAAGTGTGCTAATAGCTTGGTAACAAGGGACGATCATGTCGTGTGGGTAAAGTGCATAACCTCTGCAGAGTGTAAAATCTATTCGAATAGTCGTGCTCGCGGTATTGAGCAATGCTCGGGAATTACAGTCAAGGGTTAGACTTTTGTTAAACAAAACTTATTGGGATGGCAGGATGCCATGGAAAGTGGAAATTGACTTAGGATTGGAAACTTGGTTTAATTGTCAAATGTTGAATCTATCTATTATTATTATTTGCTTTACTGCAATTTCAATCTATTTACTGTATTCTTTTATAAATGCTGCTTTACTGCAAAATAGCTATGATAGCCATACCTTTGTACTAAGCCATGCATATAGAATACTAGACTTGCATTCTATGCACAACTTGTTGAGTGCTTTATGTACTCACCCCTTGCAACATACAAAATCATCAGTTGAGGAGAAGACTACAACTTTGAAGGAGGAGAAGTTCCACGAGGAGGCGAATATCTAGGAGTTGAACCTTGTTAGTTGCCTATGGCATATTGATGGGATTCGTCGACGTTCTTCATTCCGCTGTTGTTTATTTATTTTGAGTTGAAGCCACTAAGGCCTCACAAGTGTATGATTGTGATATTTCATCTATGTTGAGACTGTGTGCACTAGCGTGATCCTGGACTAGTGCTGAATACACAGAGGGTCCGAATTTGCATATTCGGGTCCCGACATCGTATTGCTTTTATTTTACTATCTTTGAGCTTGATCATCATATTCAGTATGTAGTTAGATACTCGTTTGATTAGTTATTTCATTGTCTTGCTTAGTTATTTAGTATGTAGTTAGATATTCAGTATGTAGCTTGCTCTGTTCAAGGCCTTATTTGCTTAGTTAATTTCTTATGTCATTTTTACAAGCTTTGAATTGTGCACATTATGTTCCAGTGACTGCAAATTGCACACATATATAAAATAGAGCCTACAAACAAGATAGACGATACGTAAAAGGCTGTTAGATGCTAAACAAAAACTAGAGGTGGAGATAGAACAATTGAAGGGAAGTATGAGTTAACAGAAAAGATTTATGACATGAAGCAAAAACTGAAAAACATAGATGACAAATCGCAAGATATTGAATCTCTTGCACTCATCATTATGGAGCGCAGGGATAATGCATAGCTTGAAGAACCCAAAGCTGAGCTTATAGAGGTACTATAAATGTTTCTAGTACTTAATTTGATGTGGTAATTGATAATATACCAAGATAGCCTATTTTCACAACAAAATGATCGCTTTTGTAAGGATTAAGAGATATGACTGAAAGTCAATCAGTTATTGGTGTCAAATAAATAGGCACTGTGCCGGAGCTATGGAACAACAAGGAGAATTGGAAAGCCTCTATTACGGAAGTTGTGGCATATATGATGGCAGACATGAAAATGCCCTAAGGTTATCTCCTTGTCTTGATCTATGGAATAATGTTGTTTCTCAATGTATTTTTTTAATATTTTAACTACTTTATTGTATCCTTGCAACATAATAGGAAATACTTTAGACAAAAGTTGACTATGAAAATAATACAGAAGGCTGCTCTTGTGCCAAGAATTTCTGCAAGGAAAAGGCTACTAAAAGATTGTGCCACTGATTTCTGCATTGAGTATGTTCAGTGGACAATCTCTGTGGTACTCTAGATGCAATTGCTTGGGGCAAAGTGCCTTCTACTAATTTCTGTATTGAGCATGTACTGTCAATAATACAATGAATGTGATCAAATATATTGTGTGTCGATCTGTGAGTATACTGAATGTGAATATACTGTGAATTTGTCCATTATGCATATACTGTGAATTTGTCAATCTGTGAGTGCGAATATACTGCGAATGTGAATATACGTGAAATCTCTATCGGTTCTGAGAGTGGAACCGATAGAGATAATTTACTAATCTCTATCGGTTTCACGCGAAGAAACAATAGAGATCATAAGGAATTCTCTATCGGTTCTGACCGTGAAACCGATCTAGAAACCTAATTATCTCTATCGGTTTCTAGCTCGAAAACGATAGAGATAATAGGTCTTTTGCGTCGGTTCCAACCTCAGAACCGACATAGATAACACTATATCTCTATCGGGCGAAAATCGACCGTGATAACCACTCATCATCACTATCTAAGGACTTTGTATCGTCACCAAAACCGACCCAGATGACGAAAAAGAACCAACCCAGTTGACCATTTCTGTAGTAATGTCTCTTTTATATATTTATGTTGTTCTCTATTGTAAACAAAGACCACAATTGATAATATACAACATATACGCTTGTTCTTTTCATTGATGTTTTATACACAACATAGCGGGGAATTAGGCATTACTTCTTCTACTATTTCATTGAATAGTCTCGTGAAGTACAACAAGCACGTGATCTTGGCAAATCAAAGAGTTACAAGCCCATTGCATGTGGCAGTGGGGGATAAGCTAGTATGCATCAAGTGATTGCGCAAGTTATCCTTGCTCCTACGTCGTGAAGATCAGGTTCTCGCTTTGGTTCCTTGTCTTCACAGCTTGTAACCACTCTGCTATCCTCGATCATCTCTCAGTGGCACATTGATTGTTTGGGACCTAAGCTCCGCTAGCTTAATCCCGATACCTTGACTGCTCTAGATATAAGCTCTCCTAGCTTAGTCTTGTTCCTATCCACCTCACCATCTTGTAGCTTTCAAGTTCCACAACCGTCACCAATAAGCAAACCATTACATAGCACCACACTACACACATAACCATCAATTGACACAATTAATGAGCCAATAACACATACCTTCTTGCTTCACTCTCGAAAGTATCACCACTACTACACAAAAACTCATCACAGATGGTTTAAAAATCTCATCACAGATGGTTTTATCAACCTTCTGTGAACATGTGTCAGTGATAAGAAGGGCACATCACTGATGGTTTTCGAACCGTCAGTGAAAATTAACATCATTGACGGTTCCATCTAAGATCCGTCTGTGATATTCACCCATCACAGACGGTTTGTAAATAGAACCATCTCTGATGACACATCATTACAGGCGGTTCCATCTTAGAATCGTCTGTGATATTCCCTCATCACAGATAGTTCATAGAAAGAACCGTCTCTAATAGTACATCATCATAGATGGTTCTAGCTACGAACTATTTGTGATAGTGGTTTGTATTATTGATTTTTTTTGATTTTATTGGCTAGTCTCAGGAAATGCTAGACATACCCTCTGAAACAAGTAAAATACATATTACACATCCACAAAGTAAATGCACAAATACAGATTACACATCCACAAATAAATGCACAAGTACCACATGACATCCATTTTAGAAATAAACTCACATATATTAAACAATTGAATTCACAAGTACACATGCCACTACAATTCACAAATCCACAACAGAAGTACACATGCCACTACAATATACAACTCATCAGGTTAGGTAGTGGAACTCGCCTTCTAGCTTTATGACCTCACGTAGCAAGAAGTAAGCGAGTTGTCCTCAAATTTTGTGTAGATCAGCCTGTTCCAATGCAGTTGTAGCAATTTCCACAACCTATCGATGGGAAGATTAAAGTCGTGCATATAAATAAATTGATAAGTAATTGTTGGAAGACTAACAAACCTCCAGGACATTTGTCCTTATTGTACCGATGATGAGTTGCATATTGTGGCAAATGGAGAATCCATATTTATTTCCCTTTCCCTACTGGTGGCATTGCAAAAATAGAATTTGTTTGTTCGAGAGGCATTATTATGGAGTGTGATATAGAATTATTGTGTACTAGAGGATACCGTAAACTTCATATCGTGGTGCAGCTACAACTCTCCCTTGGATGGCCCTCCAAGAAATTTGTACAGTTTGAATGACCTACGTGATTCAAACTTCATATCGTGGTGCAGCTACAACTCTCCCTTGGATGGCCCTCCAAGAAATTTGTACAGTTTGAATGACCTACGTGATTCCAAAAAGTTAGCCTCAGCCATTCTACGAGCAATGTACACCTTGAATGACCTACAACAAAGTTATCTATGGAGGGAATGTGATTACCTTTTTATTAATTGTGCGATAGGCTTCAAGCTGTGGCTACCGCCCTTTAAGGAATCTACGTACATAACCAGGTTCTTTCTTGGTATAATTACAGTAAGAATTTAGTGAAACCTACACATGTATATCACCATGGTCATTGAACCTAACTTCGAGTTGTGTATAAAGTACAAATCAATAAGTATTGCAACTAGTGTAGCACTTACCCCAGGTTGTGGGGGGAGAAGTATGTACTGCTTATCATGTTGAGCTAGCAACGCACTTGTCACATAATCATTGACCATTTGTACATTTTTGTCCATGCTTTGCTCGGAGACAAGATGTAGGTCGAGGAAACCTACCGATTCATCTTTCTCTTTGGCTTCAACGATCATGTATCTATATGTACAAAAGCAATGCGTTGTATATGTATATGTATATGTATATGTATATGTATATGTATATGTATATGTATATGTATATGTATATGTATATGTATATGTATATGTATATGTATACACACACACATATATATACATATATATACACATATATATATATACATATATATAGGCAACATATCCAGTGAAAACTCTGTGAAACCCATGTGTACAAGTTTTGAAAAATTCTCAAAAAATTACCATACGTAGGGGAGGTGAGCTTCTACTATCCTGCGAAATTTAAAGACCAAACTCAATCGCATTTGAAAGATATGAAAAAGACAAACAGCGAAATGAATAGTGCTAAACAGTGAAAAATCACTATTTAGACTAAATTTGTCCTTTTCATATCTTTGAAATGCAATTGAGTTTAGTCTTCAAATTTTGCAAGATTTTAAAAGCTTAACTTCCCTATGTATGGTAATTTTTTGAGAATTTTTCAAAACTTGTACACATGGGTTTGACAGAGTTTTCACGGTAAATGTGGTTTTCACTAGATATGTTGCCATATATAAATATACATATATATACATATATGACATTTAGCGGTATTGCACGAATTAGAACGTGAAGGAACCCAATTACAATGTCCAGTATCTCAAGAGCAAAGCGTCGAGGTTGTAGAGATCAAACAAGTCGCTGATGTCGACCCCGAAGAAGCTCCCTGATGACTGGTTGAACAGATGCTCCTTCGTGAAGCTGATCAGGATACACGATATCCGTTGTACCACTGGCTTGTTGGCTTATTCCATGTACCATTCATGCAATCTAATGCAAGCCAACAAAAGATTTTGTAGGCGCTCTTCCGGTAAGAAAGGCTCTCCTAGCTTGTACCTTCGGGCCAACAGAGCAAACGGATAGTCGGGGGCCAAAGGGGCGAATCGATAGTCGGGGGCCTCCGATATTTGCTTCGATTTGCCCTTGTCTCGCTTTCTACCATAGTTTGTCTTCACAGGAGACGAGTGAGCACGAAGTGATGTAACCAATTTGGTGGCTTGCTTCAGTGCAGAAGCTGACTTCGGTAGTGTGGGTACCTCCGGTGCTGGAGGATCGGCGAACAGGAAGATGTTGCTCCTAAGCCACTGGATGAATATGCCAATGGCATCCCCTAGTGTCACAATCTCGTTGTTTGGGGGCACATGCAGCATGATAGCCTTGAAATTGTCATGTACACTGTCCACATTGACCTTCGTGAAACTCGACGCTACCTCTGTATCGTGCACCAACACCCTGTTATTGGATGGATACGTGAGACCCCAAGCAGCCTGAAGGGTAACAGAGTAGTTGGCAAGCCTCACATGGAGATTGCACCGCATGGCCACCTACATGACGATACACACAATTAGCTAAGACATTCAATAGATCTATCTATGGAGCATTCAAGAGATATATTACCTTTATGTCTTCGACAGGAAATTTGTCATTGTTTTCATCTGTGTGAGGGGCGAACGCATAGCTGCTATAACGGATAGTGGGGCTAAATTGCGTAGGTTTTTCTGGGGCTTGTGCGGGCTATCTTAGCTGATTATCGAACCTTTCCTTGAGGCTTCTTATCTGATTACTTAATTCATCTCTCCTCTTTTCCTTAATCTTTTGTACTAACCGTTCCTCACGCTCGACTTTGGCTCTCTTCTGACTCCAATATGTGTTAGAGTTGTCTGGGAATCCTATTTCCAAGGGAATGAAAACCCCTTTTCCTTGTCTGCGACTAGGGTACTCCTTGTTTCCCAAGGCTATGGAGAGTACATTGTTTCCCAAGGCTATGGAGAGTACATCTTTCTACCTGTCGGGCAAAAAAGAGTCTTTGAAAGATTGTGTACTCAACGTTCCCTATAAGATCTCGACATGTTATTTCATGTATGAAGTTGTGAACTAATTACAAACTAGGTAGTTCGATATCTTACTAGGAATTTGGAAACTTTCTCATCCACGGGGTTTGTAAAGGATATGGTGCTGGAAGACGTGGTACGTGACCAAGCTCTTAGCCAGTTTCAGGTGTGCTAGTCAAAGATTGAGGCAAATGGCGGGGAGGCCTCCTTTTCCTCCCTACTCCATTGCGTGGCCTTACCCGCGTACCCTATGATGCCGAGTCTGTAGGGGTGGGTATTCCTTACTTGGATGCCCTTGTGCGCTTCACTTTGATGGACAAATTCTTCCGTCGTCTTCATCTCCACAAATTGTTGCCATACGTCTTCATCAATGAACTCATACGTAGAGAAGGTCTTGACATAATTTGTGACAAGTGTGCTCTTGAAGTTCTTCTACGCCATTGCCTCCACTAGCAACACATACCGTCGCACCATGCGCTCGGCGTCTGCCTGGATCTCGAAGGATACAAAAATTTCCGTGACCAAGCTATTGTGTTCCTTATCTATCAGCGACTTCCATGATTGATAGGTGATGGGGACCCGTTCCCATCCAATTATCCTGCATAATCTCCGGAATGCTGCCGCTGCCTTCGGAGGTTGGGTAGGGGTCCATCCTGTGGATCAACCGCCGTGATGGTATATCGGCTCTGGGGCCTTTTATTCAGTCCTCTTGGACCGCAGGTGGGTTTTGCTATGTTCGGCTCATCAGATCCATTCGGCAATGATGAATGAGGGGACATCATCTTCTTTTTAACTTTAATGCTAAGCATAATTAATAACTAGAGGAAAGAAACAATTATTATCATAAACTTGTTGTCTTTCACTGAAGATAATAATACTGATTTGAGAGTTCCTTATAGTTTTGTTTTAAGTAGAGGAAAGTAAATTAGATTGTTTCGTTCTCTTTTGCGACTCCATTTCAGCATCACGATGAGAGATGTTTTGTTCACTACATAGATTATGGTTCAAAAAGGGTTTCTTTATTCTTTAGAACAAGGGAAGAGATTAGATCGCTCCGCTCTCTTTCGCCACATATATATACACACATCACATATTTTTTATGACTTTAAATCCAAGCATAGGTACACTTACCATTGTTGGTAATTGTTACCAAAAATGGGGGCCTTACAAGTTGGTATCAGAGCCATGCTGACTGTAGGAAGACCTTAGGTAGAATGGGAGTAATTAAAACTTAAAACTTGAAATTAGGATCTGAACAGATTAAAATATTGAGTTAGGACATCTTATCTATCTATTCTTTATATGCATGAAACTTCTTTTGGCTATGCGTATACCTGTTAATAACTCTTTTCTGTTTTTAAATTTCTGCTAGAATCTTTTCTTCCAAAAAATTGCTTTACTGTCTTACATTTAATCGGGAGTGCTAATTCCTTATTAAATGTGCAGATGGGCGGATACACCCCATGCTATACATCCACTCACCGGGAGGATTCCGGCATGATGGGATTTCTTGCTCGTCTGCTGGAATTTGCCCATTTCCCTGAAAATCCACGATACATAGTATTCCACGCAGTAGTTAGTTCTGTCTCCATGGAATACATAGCCAGGGTGGACATCCCTGCCCGAGCTGAGGATAGTGAAGAATACTTATCCTTCGAGGGTCCCGGTTCTTCCCTTATGATGGCTATGAACGAAGCCGCCTATATAGCTATTGTCAGTTTACGCCACACCCTACCCGAACTGGCAGTCGCGTATAGGAGGATTCCATCCTGGCCACCAGATGGGGAGAATCGTTATATGGATGCCGCTGGGTTACAAAATCCAACACTATGTAACCTAGTGGGATTCATAAATGCCTCTGATCAGTATTTCCGACAGGCAATAACTGAATATAGGGAGGCACGTCGCCGCATAGCATTCCAGGAGAATGCTATTGCCTCCTGTGTTGCCACAGGCATTGTACCCCATTCAGTTCTGGGGCAAGCCCCTCAGACACCCGCGCCCGACGACACTCGAGTACCATCGAGGCGTCGCCCGGCGAGGATGTCATTTATAAGGAGTCACCCCAGGTTACCCAGTATCCTGGTGGATCCTCATAGTTTCCCCTGCGGCGTCCTCAGAGGCCGCAGGAGCGTCTCTGTCAGGAGACTCCTTTTCCTCCTAACGCTGAGAGTACTAGTCATAGGGATAGTAATAGTCCGTGAATAGACTAGATGATGGTCAGAAAATGAGTAGGGTTAGAAATGACTTTTGCTGCGTTTCTTTATGTAGTAGTTGTTCGGAATAAATGTTATGTTTTGGTTGTGAATATTATGAGTTGAAATAAAGTTTTCAGTTAATATTGTTTTTTATGAGCTATTGGTTCCTACTCGTAAATATTTAACTTTCAGTTAATATTTTTATGATGTTGTGATCCGTAATAATAATAATCAACTCATGAATAATATTGAGACATTCTCTTAAAACAAATGGTAACAATTGGGATTAAAATTAAATTAGATCTTATCTGTTAATTCATTGTTAATCTTGTCCCAGATGCCTACCACTCGACCTTTGAATGAGATTTTGGGGAGTGAGGAAACCCCAGAAACTCACCCTCAGCGAGTGACTTCGGCCACTCCGGCCCAGCCTAATCCAGTCCATCCGATGGTAGCCAGAGGATCTTCATCGCGACGTCCAAGCCGTCGAGATTCTCCGCCCCTGCAAGTCCAAGAAGAAGTTCCAGAAGGGCAATTGCCAGGACCGCTAACCATGGCTGAGGTACTTGCAATGATTGAACAGGGTCGACAGACTAATACCCTGTTGCTCCAACGGTTGGTCCAAAATACGACCAACCTTGGCACTGCGAGTGCTAGGGCTGGGATTGGTGAATCGTCCCACCAATCGAAGTTGGGAGAATTCTTGAAGACCCGGCCTCCGACCTTTTCTTCTTCATCAGATCCCCTAGACACTGATGATTGGTTACGATCCATTGGAAGCGAATTGACCATTGCCAGTGCAATGATCATGAGAAAGTTCTGTATGCATCGTACCAGCTTCAGGGAGTAGCTGCAGTCTGGTGGGAGAACTTTCAAGCTATAAGGCCCCAAGGTCAGGAAATTACTTGGGGTTCCTTCAAGGAAGCCTTTCGGAAGATGCATATTCCTTCAAGCCTGGTAAATTTAAAGAGGTGGGAATTCCTTGATTTGCGTCAAGGAAATATGTCCATGATGGAGTATCTTCATCGCTTTAATTATCTTGCTCGATATGCGTCATCAGAAGTTAATTCAGAAGCTAGAAGAATTGAGCATTTTTGGGATAATCTAAACAATGAAATCAAGCATCTTCTAGCTATTCACGACTTTTATGACTTTCAAACGCTCGTGGACAAGGCTATTATAGCCGAGCATAGTTCACGGGATGTGATGGAAAGTCGTAAAAGGAAGTGGATGGCACGGAAAGCCGCCAGTCCTAATTTGCAGAGGCCACGCGTTGGTCAGCCAACCAATGTACGACCTCCTCTGCCTCGTTAGTAGCAGCAGTAGCAAAAGCGGCAAGTTCAGA
Organism: Otatea glauca; assembly: GCA_036346275.1. Lineage (NCBI taxonomy): Eukaryota > Viridiplantae > Streptophyta > Magnoliopsida > Poales > Poaceae > Otatea > Otatea glauca. Next base: position 55,165,922 of record CM070718.1, on the reverse strand, counting down.
TCTCTCGGCCTCAGCAGCCTTCTGTTTGTCCCTCAGGCAATAATGAAGGAAGGACTGCTGGAGTTCAGAGTCAAGCGGCCGGTGTGACTTGTTATCATTGTAAAGAGCGTGGGCATTATGCAAATGACTGCCCTAAAAGAGACCCTCAGCAAAGGCGGCAAGTTCAAGTCAGCAGTCGCCGCAGGGAGCCCCTTAGCGACCCCCAGGTCGACCTCAAGGAGCCGGAAGTTCTCAAGTTTCCAGGCTATCTGCGGCTCCTAATTGAAGTGCAAGCAGCAGTCGTCTTCATCATATGATCGCCGAAGAAGCAAGCGAGGCACCGAATGTGGTACTGGGTATGTTTCCTGTGTACTCAGTACCTACTTTGGTATTGTTTGATTCTGGACCATCACACTCATTTATTTCTAAGAAGTTTGCCGATCAAAATGACTTAGAAATTGATCTCCTTTCCGCCAAAATGACAATCTATTCCCCTGGATCAATCTTGAATTCAATTAAATTTTGTCCTAGGGTTAGCATTGAAATAAATGGAGTAATGTTTCATGCTGACCTTATCCTTATAGAAACTTCAGGGTTAGAAGTAATTCTTGGTATGGATTGGTTGTTTAAGTACAAAGGGTGCATAGACTGTGCCAATCGATCCATTTCTTTGGTTAGCCCTGAAGGAGTCCCAGTTCATTTCTCTTCCATTCAAGGTTCCTCCAATTCTCAATCTTCTCTTTGTTCAGCCATATCAAAAGAGCTTAGACAAATTCCAATTGTTTCCGAGTTCCCCGATGTTTTCCCAGATGAATTGCCTGGCCTGCCTCCAGATAGGGATATGGAGTTTGTCATAAACCTTGTTCCTGGAACAGCGCCAATATCCAAGCGTCCTTATCGTATGCCCCCAGATGAGTTAGTTGAACTAAAGAATCAAATTCAAGAGCAATTAAGAAAATTAAGAAAAGGTTTTATTCGACCTTGCTCTTCTCCCTGGGGTAGTCCAGTTCTTTTTGTGCCTAAAAAGGACGGTGGCGTACGCATGTGCGTAGACTATCGTGCCTTGAATGATGGCACAATTAAGAACAAATATCCTCTTCCTCGTATCGATGATCTGTTCGATCAATTGACTGGTGCTCAAATCTTTTCTAAGATTAATTTAAGACATGGGTACTATCAAGATTGATTTAAGACATTGGTACTATCAATTGAAGATCAGACCAGAAGATATTCCGAAAACCGCTTTTACCACTCGTTACGGATTATATGAATATACCGTAATGTCCTTCGGACTTACGAATGCTCCTGCTAATTTCATGTGCCTTATGAATAAAGTTTTCATGAAGTATTTGGATAAGTTCGTAGTGGTATTCATTGATGATATTTGTGAGACCCCAGATTTACCATCCAGAATCTCCTGTGTATTTCTGTACTAGTCCCAGATCAGTTGCTAGTACACACAGTGAAGCAGTGATTATCATAACGAGCGTAAGCGAAGAAAACAAAATATAGCATAATCATAAATTACCAGCCACATGGCTATTTATTACATCTCCTGGTCACATGACCAAAGTTCTCAGCAGCGAAAACAAAAAAAAACAAGATAAAACCCAAAAGACACCACAGGCGACGACTAGGAGCGCGCGCTTAGTTATCTTGGCGATCGCCCACAAACTCCTCATCATAGAACTCTTTGTCTTCAACTGCATCCTGGTAATTCTCGATGACAAAATTTTGTATAGCATGTGAGTACAAGCGTACTCATAAGCACAGGAAAATGCATCATGAAGGGCTTACCAAGGAAGGCTTAATAGGGTTCTTTTGCACAAAGCCATTTAACATACATTATTAATAATAATTTTCACAGCAGTTTTAACAATTATTTGTACAATTGAAATTATTACTAACTCTAGTGAAGGTTCCAACTACCAACACTAGTATACTGTGCTCTAACCGCCCATTTTGAAAGATCTTGTTAAACCATCACATGACTCCATCATCATGATTCAAAGCAGTTCCATCTACGGTTGGCTCAATCGCCAAATAAACATTCAAGAGTTCTAACCACTCCTGAATCCCAAAACATCGATTATTTTGAAAACCAAAACCAAGTCTACCAAGATGAAAGCATTCTTCGCTTTGCCTTTGACCGTAGGCACGGCTATTGAATAGATTTACTCTGCAGAGGTGTACGACTTTACCCACAAGACATGACCATCTCTTTAATGCCAAGCGCTACGAACACACTTCCATTGGTGTCTTGCAGAGAGATCATGACAAGGCCTTTACAATGCATCGCCTAACGACCCACCACCGAGGTTTCACCATTGTTAGGGTTCCATCCACCAGATCTGAAGCCCCTCTTGCGCGTGTGAGAAATCGACATGCCTCCATCAAGCACTCACATTCCACCAACCAAGTGGCGAGTCTAAGTTAGGTTTCTACAAATTATTCAGCCAGTCGTACCCATTATAGACTTGTGGTTGCGGTAATGCTTAGAATGGGCGGTCATAGCGTCGGTCCTTAAATTGATTAGGCGGCTTTCACAAACCAAAACTAGTGCTCCATCCGCACTGCTTGAGCAAACCATTCGCCCCAATCTAAACCATTTTTATTTTATTTTTATTTTACAATCACAGCAGCAATCACCTTGCTACAGTTTCGATAAAACACATTTCAACAACATTTTAGAATTTATCCCACCATAGGCATTTTGATCAACGTCAATCCTAAGCACAGTTTACCGTACTAAACAAGGTTAATCACATAATACATGATTTCATGATTAAATCTTAAGGTTACAAAGGCATGGTAATCAAACAGCAAGGATGTTATTTCAAAATGGGCATAACTAACATTCTATATTTTAACATCATCGGTTTATGTAAATAGCCATGCAAGTTGCAAACTTTTATAAAACAGTTATAAACAATGGGATCAATGTGCGTCAAGGAGACTTGCCTTCGTCAACGAAGTGCGCTGCGCTGTTCTGGAGGTCTTCTCCTTCGTCGGCGACGACGACCGCTTCTTCGACTACGCGCAAAACGGTGCATGAAATGAATAAAATAAAATAAATTGAAACTAAAAATTATAATAAAAATACTGGCAGATAGAGGACGAATTTAGATGAATTTAGAAATTTGAATCACTCGATTCGGAGTTGCGACGGAGGAGAAACAATTGTTTGAAGTTGAATTAGAAGGAAAAAAAAACAGGAAAACACTGTAGCAGCACTGTTCATTTGCGAGTAACGGAGCAAAATCCATGGCGCATGGGGGATAGGGCCAGGGGCGGCCGGCCAGCGAAATGGAAGATAGGGTGAGCATCATGAAGAGCTCGACGCCGCGAATCCAAAGGTGGGATCGGTTTGAAGAGGCTTCTAGGAGGCGGCGAGCAGATCCGCAAAGATGGTTAGGCCAGCGGTGTTCAAGCGTCAAATTAAATCGCCGTCTTGTAATGAAACCCAAATTTTCTTGAGGGCTTTTGATCTTTGCGACAAGATGCGAAATGGACTTGAACGGAATTTGATTTGACTCACCGGATCAAAAGTTGGCTCGCGGTGTCTTTGGTCGACGTTGGGCTGCGGTTTTGCGAGTTTTGGAAAAAAAGCGGCCTTGAATCAAAGGGGCAAAGTGAGCATGGGGTAGAGCACAGCAAGACGAAGCTTTTGAGTACCCGCACGCCGGTGAGGTGAAGAAAGCGCCGAGATAATGACCGAGCAATAAATTGTCATTAGCGCTTAATTGCGGCCGTTCGCTCGGATTAAGGATGGGTAGCGGCAGGAATTGAATCCTTGCATCAATACGGTCGCAACGCTTCAACTCTCCCTTGATTTGATGCGAAAATGAAGAAGTTATAAATATTTTTCTCTTTTGGACATTGAACAGAGAGCTACGGGAAAAAAAAATCCTCAGCGCTGGAGGTTGAAGACGAAATGTTGCTCTGACGAGTGGGTCTAAATGAATAGTGCTGAGAATAAAGCGTGAAGGATAAAATAGATAGAAACCTCTAGAAATCTTGGAAAAATTCTCAAAAATACTATTGAATATTTGGAACCTAACAAAATTGGTTTCGGAATTGTTTTAGAGAATTTTGAAATTTAGATAATTTCGGGACGAATATAATGGATTTGATGAAAGCGCGAGAGATAAAATAGCAAAGAGATTCTATAAATCTTGGAAAAATTCCCAAAATCATTATAGAATATTTGAAACCTAATTCAATGGATTTTGAGATTTTTGGAGCATTTTGGAACTCGGGTGAAATTTTGGATAAGGACCAGAATATGAAATTTTAACTTTGCGGACAATAAAGAATTGAACTCCAGTTTCGGGAGGATATGGATGCCAGGTTAATTGGAACACAGAGGAAGATCCAAATTTTGAATTTAATAAATTTTAAAATAATTTTTGGAACAACAGAGAATCTGGGATATTACAATATTCTTATCTATTTCAAATCCGAAGAAGAGCATGCGCAGCATTTGTGTATGGTGCTCGAGAAGCTTTGCGATCATAAGCTTTATGCCAAATTCGAGAAATGCGAATTCTGGCTAAAAGAAGTTGCTTTTCTCGGGCATATCCTATCCAAAGGTGGTATTTCAGTCGATCCCAGTAAAGTCAAAGCTGTTCTAGACTGGGAAGCCCCTCAGTCTGTCCCAAAAATTTGAAGTTTTCTTGGTTTAGCGGGATATTATCGCCGCTTTATCGAGAACTTTTCCAAAGTCGCCCGACCCTTGACCCAGCTCTTAAGGAAAGAAAAGAAGTTTGAGTGGACACCTGAATGTGAAGAAAGCTTTCAGGAATTAAAGAAAAGGTTAACAACAGCACCTGTGCTGGTGTTGCCCGATGTCCATAAAAGCTTTGATGTCTATTGTGATGCCTCTAAAAGCGGGCTTGGGTGTGTTCTGATGCAAGAAAGAAAAGTCGTAGCTTACGCCTCTCGTCAGTTACGACCTCATGAGCTCAATTATCCGACTCATGATCTGGAATTAGCTGCGGTGGTGCACGCTCTGAAAATTTGGCGTCATTACCTTATTGGAAACAAATGCAGTATTTTCACAGATGACAAAAGTCTGAAATATTTCTTCACCCAGCCTGATTTAAATCTAAGACAACAAAGGTGGCTAGAGTTGATAAAGGACTATGACCTTAGCATTCAATACCATCCTGGTAAAGCCAGTGTCGTAGCCGATGCTTTGAGTCGAAAACTTCGTTGTCTTTCTGTTTCATCTTTTACCGGCCAATCAGATCTTGTAAAAGAATTCCAAAAGCTTAATTTGGGAATCGTCGAAAAAGGTTATTTGGCCGCACTAGAGGTGCAACCAACCCTTAAGTCCCAAATTAAAGCCGCTCAACTCAAAGATGTATCAAGACCTCCGACGGGATTATTGGTGGCCCGGTTTGAAAAAGGATATCGCTGCGTATGTCGCAATCTGTGATGTATGTCAGTGAGTCAAAGCTGAGCATCAACTCCCGCTGGACTTCTCCAGCCGTTAAAAATTCCAGAGTGGAAGTGGGAAGACGTCAGCATGGATTTTATTTCTTGTTTGCCGAGGACCAGAAAGGGGCATGATTCCATATCGGTAATCGTTGACCGCTTAACTAAAGTGGCTCACTTTATTCCGGTCAAGACTACTCATTCTGGAGATAAGCTTGCCGAGTTATATTTGGAGAATATTGTTCATCTTCATGGTGTTCCAAAGACAATTGTTTCTTACCGAGGTTCTCAGTTTACTTCTCGATTCGGGAAAGTTTGCACCGTCTTCTGTGTACTAAGCTGAATTTCAGTACGGCTTATCATCCTCAGACAGATGGACAAACGGAAAGGACCAATCAAATTTTGGAAGACATGTTAAGAGCCTGTGTATTATCCTATGGCTCTAATTGGGAGAAAAGTTTAGCGTTCGCTGAATTCTCTTATAATAACAGTTTCCAATCTAGTCTTCAAATATCACCTTTCGAAGCGCTTTATGGAAGGAAATGCAGAACCCCTCTTTTCTGGTCTGAAGTTGGAGAAAGGAAATTCTTCGGCCCAGATCTTATTCAAGAAGCTCAAGAGCAGGTAGATATGATCAGAAGCTGACTTAAAGAAGTTCAGTCTCGCCAAAAGAGTTACGTCGACAATCGTTGTCGTGAACTCAGTTTTGAAGTTGGCGATCGTGTCTATCTAAAAGTCTCGCCTCTTCGTGGAATTCGTCGTTTCAAATTTGTGGAAAGTTGGCCCCTCGATTCATTGGACCGTATCAAATCCTCGGGAAGATGGGTGAGATGGCATATAAGCTGGAATTGCCACCTCAGCTATCTGACGTTCATAATGTCTTCCATGTATTTCAGCTTAAGAAATGTCTTCGTGTTCCCTCCGACCTCGCCAATTTGGAAAGCATAGATCTTCAGCCAGATCTATCTTATTGGGAGCACCCAATTCGTATTTTGGAAGAAGCAGAACGCCAGACAAGGAACAAGACCAACAAAATGTTGAAAGTCCAATGGAGCAATCATACCGAAGACGAAGCCACATGAGAAAGAGAAGATCATCTTCGACAAGAGTTCCCCGATTTCTTTTAATCATCTCCAAATCTCGGGGACGAGATTTTTGTAAGGGGGGTAGATTTGTAACAGCCTCAAAATTATAAAATAAAGAAAAGTAAATTAAAAATTATTTTGTGTATTATCTCTGAATTTTCTTGGATTATTGGAAATTCTTTTGGCTTTTCTTTAATAAAAGAAAGTGAATTAAAGGATATAGTAAAATGGTAAAAGTAAAAAGTAAAAATGCCAAGTAAATTTTTTTTACCAAAGTCATAACAAAAATCTAAGGGCTCTCCATAGCCAGGTTAAGTCGGTGGAGAACCTGGATTAATTAAAATAATATTTAATCAAAGCAAATCATGTAAAAAGAAGTCAGGGAAAAATGGTAAAAGAATTTTGTAGAAATCTCAGGAAGTTATCCTAGATCACAATTTTTACCCTGCCGACTTCAGCATAGTGCCAATCCCCAGTAAAAATATCAAAAATTTACTAATCCATTTTATAATTTTAAAAATTTAAAAACAGTGAAAAAATAAATTGGAAAATAGTAGTGTCAGAATTATTAAAAATTAAATATTAAGCAAATAAAATCTCAAAATTTTACATAAGGTGTAAAATACCATTTCAGACTCTCATAAAAAGTTTTACAAAATATAAACTTCATTTCTATTACAAATTGAATGAAAAACCGAATGAGCAGAAAAGCAACAGTTGCATTGTCAGAATTATTTAAAATTATACAAATATTATAAAATGGTAAAACTCTTAATGGAAGCTGGTAATTACCTTGCCGACCTATGGTAAAATTTTTATAAATTTTTGAGTCGGTTTGACTGTCAAAACCACCGTAACCATCCCGTTTTGTCCCGAGTCTTCGTCTGAATTCTTTTTTCTTCTCTCGCTGAGTAGTGGGCCCCGGCTTGTCAGCCAGTCAAGCCCAGCCTACCTCGCTGCCACCTGGCCCCCGCGTGTCAGCCACTCACCCGCGTCTTCTTCTCCCCTTCTCTCTGTGCTCTCACGACGCAGCCGCTTGCTCTTGAGAGCCTTCTCAAGGCCAAAGACGCTAAACCGACTCGAGCCCAAGTATAAAGCCTCACCTGACATCGCAGCCGACCCAGCTAACCCCTGTGCATCCCCATTTTTCCGCCTCTCCACTGCATCTCTCCCAGCTCAGGCGAAACCCGAAAAGGGGAAAATGCCGCATTTCGCTGCCATGCTCAATTCCAGTCCAATACAACCGAGCCGAAGCATCCTCTTGTCGCCAGGACCTCGTCCCGAGCCTCGGTTGGAGCCCTTCTTCCCCGACGAGTCGCCGCGCCGCGCTTTTTCCTCCGCCGCCACCGTGCACGGTGAGAACACATCTCCGGGCTGTAAGGACCCGAATCCACTGATTCGAACCCACTGTGTTTACTGCACTAGTCCCAGGATCAACGCTAGTGCACACAGATCAACATTGGTACATATCACATCATACTCAATGATAATAGAATAATAATAAATTTATTAATATAGCTAAGTGTATGATCTTATGACCAACTTAAATTATTAAGCCACGCAGGGCAAGACTTGAAATATAAGCTAAGAATTAAGCAGCAGAAAGTAGAAAACGTAGATAGCTCATCAGTTCACCACAGGCAACTAACAAGGCTCGGACCCTAATGACTCGTGTCCTCCTGGAGCTCCTCCAACACAGGTGTAGATTCTTCCACTGTTGATTGTTGTTGTTGGCAAGTGTGAGTACTTAAAGCACTCAACAAGTTGTGCACATAATGCAATTCTATGTAACTATATGCAAGGCCTATTCCAATGGATAGGCTATCATGGCTATTTTGCAACAAGCAGCTTTTATGAACAAATATAAAAAATAGATCGTAAAGACTGTAAAACAAATAACAGTAGTAATTAGATTCAGCATTTCTCAAGTAAACCAAGTTTCCAATCCTAAGTCAAATTCCATCTTCCACATGGCATTCTGCCATCCCATCCAAGTTGTCCATTTAATTAAGCTAACCCTTAATTGTAATTCCCGAGCATTTCTCAATACCGCGAGTACGGCTATCCGAATAGTTTTACACTCTGCAGAGGTTATGCACTTTACCCACACGATACAACCATACACCACAAAGGCTAGTGATTATAACAAAGCCTTTACAATGCGCTGGCTTAACCCGGTACCACCCGTTAAGGTTTCAACACTGGTGGGACTGGTTACCACATCCAGGCCCCCCTCTTGCGCCATGTGAATTACTCCATAACTCGGGAACTCACACCGACCATGATAGTACCAAAGTTAAGACATTGCAAATTAATCAGCTAGGTTGGCCCATACCAGACATGTGGTTGCATGATTGACTCAGGTCAAAGGCTTGCAAGGTTAAGTCCTTATTGTGATCGAGGCAAGGCATCCACATACCCTCTGCCCATCGGGCCCACCTTGGCATACTCGCCCCTTGTCACTTGCCTCAATCTAAGTGATTACCACCCAAGTTGATTACCAACAACCACGTGCTATCAACAATTCAACATCGTTGCGTGACATGACTCGCCACAACAACTCAATCTCATCGTGTGATCTCACATGACACACAAGTTCATAACAATGTTCCATATTCCATTAGTCAAGATTAATTCTCAATGATTCAAGCACATGTGATGACGTGGCATGGCTAAGCAACTAATACGGTCTAACCATCCCATGTTGATTATCATTACTAACCAACTATAATGAACCAATCTAGGGTGACAATAGATCATGGCATACAAATGACAAGGTAGGGTATATAAATCAAGTGGGTAGATTAACTAGATCCCAATTTAATTTGAAACAATTGTATACTTGAAATACTATGCAATAAAGTAAAACAATATAGAATTTGTATAAACATGGGTTCAACATGATCAAAGCACAACTTGCCTTGGAATAGGCCCTGATCTTGATCTGGAGCTTGCTCTTGAGTTGTTGGATCTTCCTCCAAAGCGTCGCACAATTCAACGTCTACGCGTACCGAAGATGAAAAGCAAATAAATACCAAAATAGAGAGAAAATGAAATACAAAAATCAAATAAAATTCACCATTAAATAGATCTCAATTTTAAAAATTTGTATAAATTTGAATCACTCAAATCCGAGTTAAAATGCAAAAGATATACCCTTTTGAAGTTTGAACAAATACTGAAATTACAGAAATTAGAAAAATCAGAATTAACCGAATTATTTTTAGATTGAAAAACCGATTAACTGCATCACGCTGACGTCAGCCCTAGCATGGACCAACCGGAGTTTGACATGTGGTCCCGGTCCATGGACTACGTCCACGAGCTTCATCGGTCCACGGTGCACCCGGTCCATGCGGGTCTGAGCCACTAACGTGAGGGTCCCACGCCTTGGCTGACTCGGTGCCACGGCGACGTCCACGCAACACGCCACGCAACGCGCCACACCAGCAATCTAGTCCACGCTGCCGACACATGGCGACAGAGCATCTAGCCACGTCGACGACGATGGCGCAGGGCCCTAGGGTCGTCGGCAGCGAGGACGGAAGATACCTACAGATGCGTCTCGCCGGCGCGGATCTGATGACGCGATCGGTTTCTCCTCTGGTGCACTGGAATGACGGCGGTGAGGTTCTATTCTTCGGCGGCGACGTCCTCCCGCGGATCTCCTCTCCGAGCGAGCCGGTGAAACAACGGCGCGCACAAGATGCTCTGGACGACGACGAAGCAGATGCGTCTAGATCCAGGCCGCGATGGCTTGATGGCGGCGAATCGTCAACTTCCTCTCGCGGCGGTGTTGGGCAAACTTCTATAGATTCTGACGAACCGGTGCTCAATCTACGAAATCTACCGTGGGGCTTTGGTTTGCGAACTCAAGGCGACCCCGAGGCGCTCGTCTTATAGCCACGCTAACCTTCTCTGATGCCGATTCGGACCTAGAGTCCATGGCGGCTACGGCCCGGACGCGATCCCGAATCTGTTGCGAAGACGACAACGCAGCTCCACGCGATGATGATCGGACGGTCACGAAACACTCCGGATGCTGCATGATCCTATCCGTCCACGCGCTTCCGCAACGGCCCCGATCTGGAGAAGTCCCGAACCGGTACGTCATGATCCCCACCGCGCGATCTCAATCCGACGGTCCACAGCGTTGAACCCGAATAAGAAACTTCGTTCTCAAATCCCGATCGCCCGATTTAGATCCAACAGTCCGCAACCCTTTTAGCTACGGGCTGACGGTGCAAGCACTGGGCCGCACCAAGATGGGCTCCACGTGCACAGTATTGGGCTCCGGCCTATTACTATTCACCTGATTTAAAACGAGTTTCTGATTTAAAATAATTGCAGAAATTCATTTGATTTGTTTTAGGCAAATAAATTATCAGGAAAAATCCCAGAAAATTCTCAAAAATACTTTGAGGCATTTTGAACTTGGATAAAATATTTTTGGCAAAACTTTATTTTAACTTTGCATAAATTTAAATGGTTTTAAACAAAGGATCAATATACTTAATTTAAAGTTAATTCCAATAAATCCAGAAAAATCCAATAAATTCTAGAAAAACATAAAAAGCACAACTAACAGTAAAATACTATTTAGGCGAATTTTGAGATGTTACAAACCTCCCCCCTTAACAGAATCTCGACCACGAGATTCAGGGCTAACTAGAGAATAGGTTTGAAAACTCTGATTTCAAATCTTATTCACGCTCCCAAGTTGCTTCACTTTCAGAATGATTGCTCCACTGAACTCTTCAAAAGCGAATAGACTTGTTTCTAGTTCTGTGCTCTATAACATCAAAATTCTGACTGGCTGCTCCTTGTAAGTCAAGTCTTCCTGCAGCTCTATTGCGTCCAACGGGGTTTGTTCTGCTGGCACTCTGAGACATTTCTTAAGTTGTGACACATGAAACACGTCGTGCACTCCTGCCAAGGTCTGAGGCAATTCCAACTGATAAGCTACCTCTCCTCGACGGCATAAAATTTTGAACGGACCAACATATCTTGGTGCAAGCTTCCCTTAAACGTGAAACCTTTTAACACCCTTAAGAGGGGTAACCCTGAGATACACATAATCATCTGGCTCGAAACTCAAATCTCGGTGTCGGTTGTCAGCGTAGCTCTTTTGCCTTGACTGCGCTATCTTTAACCTCTCCCTAATCATAGCAACTTGCTTTTCCTCTTCCTTGAGAATATCTGGCCCAAACACCAAACGCTCACCTATTTCATTCCAATTCAGCGGGGTACGACAAGCACGACCATACAACGCCTCAAATGGTAACATCTGCAAGCTAGCTTGATAACCATTATGTATCATAAGCACTTATCCCAAGATGTAGCATAAGCTAAAGCACAAGCTCTCAACATATCTTCCAAAATCTGATTTACCCTTTCTGTCTGACCATATGTCTGCGGGTGATATGCTATACTGAAGTTCAGGCAAGTTCCCATTACTTCATGCAACTTGTTCCAAAATCTTGAGGTAAATTGGGTACCTCTGTCTGACACAATCTTCTTGGGCACTCCATGCAAACATACAATCCTCGACATATACAATTCTGCTAAACGATCTCCTGAGTAGGTGGTCTTCACCGGAATAAAATGAGCGACCTTGGTCAAACGATCCACAATAACCCAAATAGAATCGTAACCTCTCTGAGTCTTAGGTAAACCAGTGATAAAATCTATACCAATTTCCTCCCACTTCCATTCAGGAATTTTCAACGGCTGCAACAAACCAGCTGGTCTTTGATGCATGGCTTTTACTCTCTAACATACATCGCATAGAGCAACATGCTCAGCCACCTCACGCTTCATATTAGGCCACCAAAATCTCTCTCTCAAATCTTGATACATTTTAGCACTTCCCGGGTGAATCGAGTACTTAGAATCGTGAGCTTCCTCAAGGATCAGTTGCTTCAGCTCCTTTTTATCCGGTACACAAATTCGGCCTTTGAAGAACATGGTTCCCTGCTCATCTAGAGTGAAATCCACGGCTAGGCCTTCCTCTTTCTTGGACTTGATCTTAGTGATTTTCTTATCATCTTTCTGGCCTTCTCTAATCTGATCCTCCAGAGTTGGTTTTACTTCCAGTGCAGCTACAATTCCTTGCGGAACAACTTCCAACTTTAACTTTTGAAATTCTTTACATAGCTCTGGTTGATCATCCATTGACAGCGTATTTGCACTATGGCTCTTTCGACTCAGAGCATCTGCTACCACATTAGCTTTTCCGGGATGATAGTGAATTCCCACATTATAATCCTTAATTAACTCCAACCACCTTCGTTGTCTCATATTAAGATCTGCTTGAGTGAAAATGTATTTCAGGCTCTTATGATCAGTATATATCTCACATCTATTTCCTATGAGATAATGACGCCATATCTTCAAAGCATGCATCACGGCAGCTAATTCCAGATCATGCGTCGGATAATTCTCCTCATGCGGTCTCAACTGCCTCGACGCGTAAGCAACGACCTTGCCATTTTGCATTAACATGCACCCAGACCTTGCTTTGAGGCATCGCAATAAATATCAAAACCATTCTGCACATCCGGCAATACTAATACGGGGGCTGTCGTCAAACGCTTCTTCAGTTCCATAAAACTTTTCTCGCACTCTGGCGTCCATGCAAACTTCTTTTCTTTCTTCAATAACTGCGTAAGGGGTTTAGCAATCGTTGAGAATCCTTCTATGAACCGACGGTAATATCCCGCCATTCCCAGAAAACTACGGATCTGAGTAACAGACTTCGGTTGCTCCTAATGTAACACTGCGTCCACTTTGCTTGGGTCGACTGCAACTCCTTTAGTAGTCATTACATGACCAAGAAATTCAACCTTCTCTTTCCAAAAATCACACTTCTTGAACTTAGCGTCTGGTGATGTTCTCATGACCTCTCTAAAACCATCCTCAAATGTTCGCATGCTCTTCCTCCGTCTTGAGAAAACTAGGATATCGTCTATAAAGACTACAACAAACTTATCCAAATACTCCATGAAAACCTTATTCATCATGTTCATAAAATATGCGAGGGCATTAGTCAATCCAAATGACATGGTTGTGAACTCATAGTGTCCATATCGCGTAGAAAACGCAGTCTTAGGCACATCCTCCGCTCGGATTTTCAACTGATGGTATCCTGAGCGAAGATCTATTTTGGAGAAAACTCCAGCTCCCCTTAACTGATCAAATAAATCGTTGATCCTGGGCAACGGATACTTATTCTTGATCGTTACCTCATTGAGTGCACGATAATCGATGCACATCCTAAGACTTCCATCCTTCTTACGAACAAACAAAATCGGTGCTCCCCACGGTGATGAACTTGGTCTAATGAAACATTTCTCTTGTAGTTCCTCAATCTACTTTTTCATTTCCACTAACTCGTTGGTAGGCATCCGATAAGGCCTCTTTGATACCGGTGCTGTCCCTGGTGCTAACTCGATAACAAACTCGATATCGCGGTCTGGCGGCATCCCTGGTAAATCTTTCGGAAACACATCCGGGTATTCTCTGACTACTGGCACATCCTCTATGCTGCTGGCTTGCACGCTGTTGACCACTAACTACCCATCACGAACTGCGGTCGCTTGAAATTCTACCTTCTTGCCACTAGGGCCTTCCAATGTCACGATCCTTCGGCCACAATACAAAACAGCTTTATGTTTGGACAGCCAATCCATTCCAAAGATAACATCTAGGGATTGTGTATCTAACAAGATAAGATTCGCTAGAAATTCTATCCCATCCATAAGCAACTTAACTCCCAAGCACCCAAGGCTAGATCTAAGCTCAGATCCTGGGGCTTAGTCTAATAGCACACACTTAAGATTCACCACTTTAAATCCATTCTTGGTTGCAAAACTTTGAGAAACAAACGAATGCGAAGCTCCAGAATCAAATAAAGCATGGCGGTCTTGAGTTAACGAAACTTACCCAATCGACGTCCGTAGCCTCTTGAGCTCCATCTGCGGTGATGTGGTTGATCCTACCACTTATTTGTTGATTGAGGGGTTGCTCCAGCTTGACCGAGCGCACGATTTCCTCCTGACGCCGGTGCCTTAGCAGGTGTGGTTCCCAAATTAAAACGAACTGGCGTGATGCCTCCTCTCTGTGGACACCTATTAGAGAAGTGCCCTAGCTCATTGCATGTATAGCATCTCTTATTTGGAGACTCTCGACTCCTCACGGTGCATTCTTGCCTGTCTTTGGCGTCTGAAAGTTCGATTAGCGAGGCGAGTGCGAGGTTGATGCCTTATTTACGGCTGGCGGTTGGAATCTGACAAACTGCTGTGGTGACATTCTCGACGCAGTGGTTGGGGCGTCCACCACGATTAGTCATCAAGCGCTACGGTTTCACCCGACTCTTTGCGCTTGTCCTCGAATCAATGCTTTATTAACTAACTAGTGCGAAGGCTCGTGCTAACGCTTCGACAGCGATTACCCGTTTATCAATTAAATGAGAAGATAAGTATGAATACAACACTTAATAATAAAAGAGAAATTTAGAATTTGAAATGAATTTAAAAAGAAAACGGAACTAAATGGAGGTCGAATGGGTAAAGCGGGCTCCCAAAGATTTTAAATCAAGAAAGAGAAAGAAAAAGAATTTTCTAATTTTAGATTATTTTTTGTAGCTTCCACAGAGCACAGCGTGCTCTGCGGCTTGGCCAGCGCAAGGGGGAGGAAGGCGGGGTGGCCGACCGGTCGCATGATGGGTCGGCACTTGGTGCGGCGAGATCGCTGCACCGGCGCTGCTGAGAGGAGTCACAGTTGCGGTGAATTTCGTCGGGAAAGATGACGGTGATGACTTGGGTTACCTCCAAAATCCGGCGATCTTTACAAGAGGGAGCACTTGGGGATTTACGCAATGCGATGGGGTGGAGGAGAGCTCACGGCTTTATAGCCCGAAACAAGCATATTTATGGAAACCATAATTTGGGATCAAATCAGATTGGGAGGAAATTTTGACAATAGAGCATGAAATTTGGAGAATTAACACCATAAATGGAAAGAGGAGATTTGGTGCGGGATTGATGGAGCTTTGGAGCTTCTTTCTTGCTTTAATGGAGGGAGGGAAGAGAAGAAGCTTCTGCAGTGCAGGCTGCTGACTAGAAGAAGCTACAGGTGAGTTGCCTTCATTTTTTTTAAATATAGAAGCATTTTTGAAAAGATAGCACATTAGGTTAAAAAAATCTAGAAAAATTCTCAAAAAAAAATCGATTATTTTGTACTTAATAAAATTATTTTCAAAAAAAATTAAATTATAAGTTTGCCAAGGCACGGCGGCCGCGAGGTCGTTGACCAGCAACCTCGCCGCGTCGGCAAAGCCACCGATGGCGACCGTGGAGCCATTGCGGACTGCGTTCTCCGTATGTTGCCCCATCTCGATTTCCTTTTCCCGGCATGTAATGTATGGTCCTTTCCTTTTCAGACGTTTGTTTCCTTTTCCTTGATTCCAAGGCGTTTGTTTCCTTTTCCTTGTTGATCTTTGGAGGTGAGGAAGGTGCATTGTAGGCCACACGGATGATTTCAAAAAATATGGAAAAATAAAGCGTGCTCGCCGCCATTTGGATCCGCAAGGAAAAAGATAAAAATTAAGCTTGATGCTCACGCCACGTGGTTCCGCGAGAAAAATTAAAAAAATAAGCGACACTCATGAATCGTTGGTTCCTTTGATAAAAAATAAAAACAAAAATTCAACGCTCTCCGTACGCTGAAATTAGGCTCTATGGGGCTAGATCTGTAAAAAAGTCTCGAGAAGGGTCATATTCGGAAAAAAATCGATCACAATGCGGGACAATAAAAAATTCAAGTCTTGTTTCCTTGCATGTGGATCCTCCCTGTTTATTTCCTTATTTGATTCACCCTCCTTCCAAATATGTAGTACGTACAATTTTGGCCAGAAAAAAATTCAAGTCTGGTTTCCTTGCATGCGGATCCTCCTTATTTATTTCCTTGTTTGATTTGCTCTCCTTCCAAATATATAGGTGGGGGAGGTCTATTGTGGGTCACAGGGATGATTAGACACACTAAATAATGGCCATCGGATGTGGGTGAGTAAAACTGAGGAAAGATCTGAGACGTTCATTTTGATGAATGCAAATTTACGGGACGTTTTCTTTGGGTGCACGAACATTTGGCCATCTCTAATGAGGTGCATTATTTAGGGTGGACGTAGGAAAAATTGCTTAGGTGCATTATAAAGGGGTATAGATTCTTGAAAGTCCGAAAAATTGTGGGTGATCAGCCCCACTTGCAATCCTGAATTTAGTCCCTTCATGAAGCGGGACTGCTTAGCTTTATCTGTCGCTACGTCTTCAGGGGCATAGCGAGCTAACTGAGTAAACTTGTTCAGATATTCGGCCACGGGCTGGCCTCCTTGCTTCAGAGCCCTGAATTCTTCCTTCTTGAGATCCATCATTCCCTCTGGAACATGGTATTGGCGGAAAGCAGTAGTAAACTCATCCCATGTGGTCTCCTGCGGGGCTCCATGTGCTGCACAATAGTTCTCCCACCATTCTGCGGCAGTTCCTTCCAGTTGATGAGAGGCGTAGTGCACCTTCTCATTGCCCTCGCATTGAGTGATATGCAGCTTCTTCTCAATAGTTCTAAGCCAGTCATCGGCTTCCAAAGGATTCACATTCCCTGCAAAGGTCGGTGGCCGAGTCCTTATGAAATCTAACAGCTTGGAATAAGACCGAGGCCCACCATTGTTATTTTGGTTCACATGATTGCCGTTATTTGCAGCCACATTAGTCATCTGTTGCATCTGTTGCATCATGGTCTGCATCAGTTGAGTCTGCGCGGCAAGAAACGCTCCCAGATTCTGCATGTCAACTGGCGGTGGTGGTTGAGGATTGCCTCCATCATTAGGGTTGTCATTCTGGCGCAATCCACTTCCTGAAGTACCGATGTTTCCACGAGTGTTCACCATCTGTTGGTTGCCTCTTGGGTTAGGAAAGATAGATATAGCATAGACAAGATGAAAGAACCTCTAAGGCGGGGAAATAGGTTTAACCCAACTAAAATAATTCTTTATTTATTCTTGGTATGGCCGCTTATAAAAGCCTACAAGCTTTGCAACACATACTGCACACTCAGCATTACAAACAAGCAAACTAAACATGAAACCTTAACGTCTACTAAAAGGTAATGACTATATTAAAGAAGCGACTCAACACTCGAGTCTCAACACAACTCTAAGACTGACTCTCACTCATCCACCACCTGGGTGAGGCGATCCGCGATACACCGGCGGGTGGTGGCATAGGAGCAAACCTATCTGGTGACTCTCTGCTGGCTCGTCGCAACAATGTGGTCTGCACTCTCCTCCGCTCCCTCTCGCTCCTCTGGATCCTCTTGGACTCCTCGGTGGCTCTGAGCTCCTCATGTCACGCGCTCCAACTGGTCCTCAACCTCCTCTAGGGCCTCTCCTAGCTCAGTGATCATTCCGATAGCTGCAGCACGGGTCTCCTCGAGCTTCTGCTCCGTCAATCTGAGTGCCTCGTACACTGTCTCCAGCTCTTGAGTGGTCTCTCTCATATGCTCCTCCTGGGCGATAGCGAACTCAGCAAGATGTACTGCAGTAGCACACTCGTTCTCCACAATCCGTCGGCGTCGGCATGCTTGCACATCAGGGTAAAGTCGAAACAATGAGTCGTGAAGCTCGTCGGCTTAGTCGCGGTAGACACGGCGAAGAGCAAGTCGAGCCACCTCCTGAATCTCAACCTCATACGAGAATCTTCTTGCGGAGATGCTGATTGGCCTGCTAGCTTCCTCGTTCTCCCGAGCGTAGATAATCATCTTGCAAATAAATCCTCGGTGCACACCAATAACGGACCAGCTGCCTCCTCGGTAGAGCGGGCGATAGAACCCTCCAAGCGTCTGAAGAACTCTCCACATCTCCATGGCGTAGCCACCTGCTGACTCCTCAAAGGTCTGTACAATCGGCATCTGCTCCACATGAACTTTAAATAAGTTCTCCATCCGAACCAGCAATAAAACAGTAAATTCAGCAAGGCGAGAAGTAGAGAATAAGAAGAGTCAAGAGTGTTCTATTAGTCAACTTTAATTTTTTCTTTAGAAAATAGTTTTGGACACCCCCAGGACACCACCATGCTATCTAGGGCCAAGACCTACAGTCAGTATGCTCTGATACCACCTCTGTCAGGACCCGAATCCACTGATTCGAACCCACTGTGTTTACCGCACTAGTCCCAGGATCAACGCTAGTGCACACAGCTCAACATTGGTACATATCACATCATACTCAACGATAATAGAATAATACTCCATTTATTAATATAGCTAAGTGTATGATCTTATGACCAACTTACATTATTAAGCCACGCAGGGCAAGACTTGAAATATAAGCTAAGAATTAAGCAGTGGAAAGTAGAAAACGTAGATAGCTCATCAGTGCACCATATGCAACTGACAAGGCTCGGACCCTAATGACTCGTGTCCTCCTGGAGCTCCTCCTCCAACACAGGTGTAGATTCTTCCACTGTTGATTGTTGTTGTTGGCAAGTGTGAGTACTTAAAGCACTCAACAAGTTGTGCACATAATGCAATTCTATGTAACTATATGCAAGGCCTATTCCAATGGATAGGCTATCATGGCTATTTTGCAACAAGCAGCTTTTATGAACAAATATAAAAAATAGATCGTAAAGACTGTAAAACAAATAACAGTAGTAATTAGATTCAGCATTTCTCAAGTAAACCAAGTTTCCAATCCTAAGTCAAATTCCATCTTCCACATGGCATTCTGCCATCCCAACCAAGTTGTCCATTTAATTAAGCTAACCCTTAATTGTAATTCCCGAGCATTTCTCAATACCGCGAGCACGGCTATCTGAATAGTTTTACACTTTGCAGAGTTTATGCAATTTACCCACGCGATACAACCATACACCACAAAGGCGAGTGATTATAACAAAGCCTTTACAATGCATTGGCTTAATCCGGTACCACCCGCTAAGGTTTCAACATTGTTGGGACTGGTTACCACATCCAGGGCCCCCCTCTTACGCCTTGTGAATTACTCCATAACTCGAGAACTCACACCGACCACGATAGTACCAAAGTTAAGACATTACAAATTAATCAGCTAGGCTGGCCCATACCAGACATGTGGTTGCATGATTGACTCAGGTCAAAGGCTTGCAAGGTTAAGTCCTTAGGGTGATAGAGGCAAGCATCCACATACCCTCTGCCCATCGGGCCCACCTTAGCATACTCGCCCCTTGTCACTTGCCCCAATCTAAGTGATTACCATCCAAGTTGATTACCAAGCACCACGTGCTATCAACGATTCAACATCGTTGCGTGACATGACTCGCCACAACAACTCAATCTCATCGTGTGATCTCACATGACACACAAGTTCATAACAATGTTCCATATTCCATTAGTCAAGATTAATTCTCAATGATTCAAGCACATGTGATGACGTGGCATGGCTAAGCAACTAATACGGCCTAACCATCCCATGTTGATTATCATTACTAACCAACTATAATGAACCAATCTAGGGTGACAATAGATCATGGCATACAAATGACAAGGTAGGGTATATAAATCAAGTGGGTAGATTAACTAGATCCCAATTTAATTTGAAACAATTGTATACTTGAAATACTATGCAATAAAGTAAAACAATATAGAATTTGTATAAACATGGGTTCAACATGATCAAAGCACAACTTGCCTTGGAATAGGCCCTGATCTTGATCTGGAGCTTGCTCTTGAGTTGTTGGATCTTCCTCCAAAGCGTCGCACAATTCAACGTCTACGCGTACCGAAGATGAAAAGCAAATAAATACCAAAACAGAGAGAAAATGAAATACAAAAATCAAATAAAATTCACCATTAAATAGATCTCAATCTTAAAAATTTGTATAAATTTGAATCACTCAAATCCGAGTTAAAATGCAAAAGATATACCCTTTTGAAGTTTGAACAAATCATCAAATTACGAAATTAGAAAAATCGAATTAACCGAATTATTTTTAGATTGAAAACCGATTAAGCGCATCGCGGCGTCAGCCTAGCATGGACCAACCGGAGTTTGACATGTGGTCGGTCCATGGACTACGCCCACGAGCTTCATCGGTCCACGGTGCACCCGGTCCATGCGGTGCGAGCCACTAACGTGAGGTCCCACGCCTTGGTCGACTCGGTGCCCGGCGGCGACGCCCACGCAACACGCCACGCAACGCGCCACACCAGCAATCTAGTCCACGCTGCCGACACATGGCGACAGAGCATCTAGCCACGTCGACGACGATGGCGCAGGGCCCTAGGGTCGTCGGCAGCGAGGACGGAAGATACCTACAGATGCGTCTCGCCGGCGCGGATCTGATGACGCGATCGGTTTCTCCTCTGGTGCACTGGAATGACGGCGGTGAGGTTCTATTCTTCGGCGGCGACGTCCTCCCCGCGGATCTCCCTCTCCGACGAGCTTCCGGTGAAACAACGGCGCGCACAAGATGCTCTGGACGACGACGAAGCAGATGCGTCTAGATCCAGGCTTCGCGATGGCTTGATGGCGGCGAATCGTCAACTTCCTCTCGCGGCGGTGTTGGGCAAACTTCTATAGATTCTGACGAACCGGTGCTCAATCTACGAAATCTACCGTGGGGCTTTGGTTTGCGAACTCAAGGCGACCCCGAGGCGCTCGTCTTATAGCCACGCTAACCTTCTCTGATGCCGATTCGGACCTAGAGTCCATGGCGGCTACGGCCCGGACGCGATCCCGAATCTGTTGCGAAGACGACAACGCAGCTCCACGCGATGATGATCGGACGGTCACGAAACACTCCGGATGCTGCATGATCCTATCCGTCCACGCGCTTCCGCAACGGCCCCGATCTGGAGAAGTCCCGAACCGGTACGTCTTGATCCCCACCGCGCGATCTCAATCCGACGGTCCACAGCGTTGAACCCGAATAAGAAACCTCGTTCTCAAATCCCGATCGCCCGATTTAGATCCAACGGTCCGCAACCCTTTCAGCTACGGGCCGACGGTGCAAGCACTGGGCCGCACCAAGATGGGCTCCACGTGCGCAGTATTGGTCTCCGGCCTAGTATTGTTCACCTGATTTAAAACGGGTTTCTGATTTAAAATAATGACAAAAATTCATTTGATTTGATTTAGGAAAATAAATTATCAAGAAAAATCCCAAAAAATTCTCAAAAATACTTTGAGGCATTTCGAACTTGGATAAAATATTTTTGGCAAAACTTTATTTTAACTTTGCATAAATTTAAATGGTTTTAAACAAAGGATCAATATACTTAATTTAAAGTTAATTCCAATAAATCCAGAAAAATCCAATAAATTCCAGAAAAAACATAAAAAGCACAACTAACAGTAAAATAATATTTAGGCAAATTTTGGGATGTTACACGGGCACTCTTTATTTTGAGAAACTAGCAAAATAGTCTCCCTGTGATGCGCTGATGCTCACCGAGGTGATCTTCAAGCTCGGAGAGATATAATTTTGCAGTTCACCGCTCGGCCATAGCCATCGCTGCTCCTCGCCGGTGCTGACCCCCTTCCCGGCTGTCTCCGACCACCGCGCCACCACCCACGTGTGCGCACGGCCGTGCTGATGCTCGGAGTGGAACCCATTCCGCTGCTCCGGAGCTAGCTCGCCGGCGGTGAGCTCGACTTCGCCGCCCCCTGCTCTGGGTCACCGCCAAGCTGGCCCAAGCTGTCAGCCGCTCGCGTTGAGCCGAGTCGCTGCCCCGTGGACCCCGCTTGTCGGCCGCTTGTGCCGTGCTAGTCGCCGCCATGGCCCCACTGTCACCCGCGAGGCGGCTCACCGCTACTCCTGCTTGGCCTCACAAAGACCTTGGCGGCAGATCGCCGGAAAAGGAAAAGCGCTTTCGATGAAAGCGTACTTTCCATTTTCGGCATATTTCTAATTTTCAGTATTTTTCAAAACCTAGAGTATTCAAACTTAAATATCTTTTGAATCATCTATCCAAATTGTATGAAATAAATTTCTAAATTCATGTAAAATAATTTAGATTCAAAATATGCAAAAATATTCCAAAATTTAATTTTATTTAAATTCTGTATTCAAATTTAAATAAAGAGTTGGAAATATGTCATACATGGAATTTTTGCAAATGACCACCAAATTTAGTAAAATAAATTTTGTTAGATTCCTTGTAACCTCAGGAACCAGAATATGTAAAAATACTTAGGGTAAGTTATAAGAAAAATTTAAGTTATTAAATATGTGATAAAATGGTAAATAATGATTCAAATAGATTAAATCTTTAAATTACAAATCAAAACAAATAATGCTTGCAGCCACTTCTGAATTGTGAAGTTATTTTATTTGAATATTTCCATCTGATTTCTTTTTGGCCCTATTGAAATTTGGTATTTGTTATATGTTGCCATACGACGTGTAGAACTCGACGGATCCAGTATATTCGACGAACAAGAGTTCGACGTCGAGGAAAATCAACAAGGCAAGCATTCCCTTGATCATATTGATCCCAGTTTTATAAATGTTTTCATTAAATATTTTACTGCATACTTTATTTTATTAAAGTCTACTATATTACGGGTAATGGTAGTTATACCAGTAGACTTATAGAACTTCCTTGATAAGTATGAATTTGTGAACCTTGAAAACCCTAGAATAACATAGACATTATTTGATGTCAATATGGGTCGCTTACACTTAGTGTTATGCTTAGCCATGCTTAAAGCAATGTAAAACCGTGACATGATTAAAAATGTTGGATATGACATTTAAATGGGTATGACCTCTCTTTGTGGTTGGTATTTTGATCAAAAATGGAAAACAAAACTATGGTTTAGATGCGGGCAATTATTGGCAATAGCCGGGAGTGCATGTCTTTGCACGTAGTGTAGGGGGAGATCATTGCCCGTGTCGAATTAAGGACCGAACTATGGGTTGTTTTCAGGCCAAAAATTATCATACAACCGCAAGTGCTGGTATGGGACAGCTCTAACTTATTAAGTTGTTTAAAACTGGCTTTGCACTTGGAAGGCCGGAGTAGTACGAGCTGTTTCTTAATGAATTACTCGACGGGACGTCCACACCGAGGTGGCCATGGAATAAACGTCTACCAATATAACGGTGTACGCCATATTGTGGGGAGTTCCATCATTTCTATGCTCTGAGTTCTTCCGCCACGAAATGGGTTGTCGTCACCGTGCTTGTGCAAAGTCAGGATTAAATAATGTAACAGTTATAACATGACTCTCTGCGGCACACCAAAGGCAGTGTGCAAATATCGATTGCTCAAAGAGTCAGTCATGTCTTGTGGGGAAAGCTGTATACCTCTGCAGAGTGTAAAACTAATCGATTAGCCGCGTCCGCGGTAATGGACACTTGGTAAAGTCATCACATATTTAGCAGTTTTGGTTATTTTCATAAAATCTGATTTCTACTGTGTGTCAGTAAATTCTACTGTGTGTCAGTAGAAATGGTTTTTGAATATGGTCATTATACCCAGGTACTTGAGATTTATTTATGCTTACATTCTATTACTTTCAGTATTAAATTGCTTTTACTTAAATTCTGTTTTGCAATCTATTATTCTGTATTTACATTTCAAACTGGCTTTCTGCAAATTAACCTTAATAACCTTCCATTGAAATGACCTGCATGTATTTTAGGATTTGCAAAAGTCTTGCAAGTACGTAAGTACTCAACTTGCCTATGTTGATGTTTTTAGGTGAAGAATCAGATTACCCCGACGACCCCTACGTTGATACAGGATTCGGGGAATTTAGCGATGAATTTTTCTAAGGTTTTTCCCTTGTCAGTTGCCTGTGGGACAATGGGTTAAAAAGGCATACTACAAGAAGTTGTCTCCACTACAGTTTTACTTTTGGTATTGTAAAAATATTATGTAACCTTGCTTCCGCTGTGTAATAAAGTTTGTGTATGACTGTGATATCAATTTGTATTTGTGCATACTAGCTACTGATCATGGAACTAGTACTGTATGCACATGGTACCCATTGTTGGTAATTGTTACCAAAAATGGGGGCCTTACAATCTCTTTATTTATAACACATACGTCTCATCGTTTATAGCACATACATCTCACATGGTACCCATTGTTGGTAATTGTTACCAAAAATGGGGGCCTTACAATCTCTTTATTTATAACACATACGTCTCATCGTTTATAGCACATACATCTCATCATTTATAACACATACGTCTCATTATTTATTTATAACACATACGTCTCATTATTTATTTAAAATACATACGTCTCTTTATTTATTTATAAGACGTATATCTCATTATTTATAACAAATACATCATCACTGATCTCATCACTGACGGTTTTTGGGTAGAATGGTCAGTGATGATGTGTTATCACAGATGTTTTTTCAAAACCATCAGTGATGAGGGATCTAATATAAGCCTTTGTTTAGTAGTGTTGGGAGGATACTGAAGAACCTTCTGAGGGATACTTTGATGACTCTCTGGAAGTCGATGACTACTGGTCTCAACCACGCTCAAACGTGCCAGTGCTGTACACTACTACAGAACGGCACATCACTATCGCTTTATCTGTGTCGGTTCTTAAGTTTTTAGGAAAAAACGATTGTGATAGATAACTTCGGAGGGGTATTAGTATTAATCACTATCGGTTCTGAGATTATAAGTGATTGTGATGTAGCTGGGCGCATATCACAATCGGTTCTCAATCAAAAAGCGATAGTGATGTGGACGGTCATCACTATCGGCTCCAAGAAAAGAAGCGATAGTGATAATCACGTACACATCACTATCGGTTCTTTTCATAGAAGTGATAGTAATGTACGTATACATCACTATCGGTTCCAAGAAAAGAAATGATAGTGATGTGCACGTGATCATCACTATCGCTTTTATGAAAAGAACCGATAGTGATAACCGTGCACATCACTATCGCTTCTAAAAGGAGGCGATAGTGATGTGCGCGCTTCATTACTATCGCTTCTATAAAAAGAACCGATAGTGATAACCGTGAACATCACTATCACTTCTCGAATAGAACCGATAGTGATGTGTGTGCTCATCACTATCGCTTCTTTTGTTGGAACCGATAGTGATGATCATGCACATCATTATCACTTTTTAGTTGATAACCGATTGTGATGATTACACATTTGTGTCGGTTTTCTATACAAAACCGATAGTGATATGTAATCATTTGTGACGGTTTTTCAGAGAAAATCGATAGTGATGATGTTTTCCTGTTGTTCAAATATGACAATACAAGTCCTCACAAAAAAAGGAAACACAACGTAAGAGTGGTTTGTGTAAGTTCTTAACCACTAAGCAATCCAAATTCGATAATATAAGCTGAGGAAATGTTTTATATTTCACAGCACTGTCGGTTTCGATATACACTTCCACACATGCATTTCTTCATAAGTTCAGAGTAGATGATCAAAGCTTGAACCAACTTCGATGATTGCGATCGATGTGCCACCAATCAATGAGTTTCATCATTTAGTACTACTACACACATGTTTGGACATTACTTTTTGGTAGCATGTTGTGTCGGTTTTTCATTGTAAACCGATAGGGACACTAATATTTGTGTCGGTTTTTCAGTAAAAAGCGATAGTGTTATTTTCCATTTTGTGTCGGTTTTATATGAAACCGATACAGATGACTAAATTATTTGTATCGATTCTTGTCAAAAACCGACACAGATGAGGATATTATTTGTATCGGTTTTTATATGAAACCGATACAGATGACAAAATTATTTGTATCGGTTCTTGTTGAAAACCGACACAGATGAGGATATTATTTGTATCGGTTCTCGTTGAAAACCGACACAGATGAGGTATTATTTGTATCAGTTTTTGTATGAAACCGATACAGATGACGAAATTATTTGTATCGGTTCTTGTTCAAAACCGACACAGATGAGGATATTATTTGTATCGGTTCTTGTTGAAAACCGACACAGATGATGTATTATTTGTATCGGTTCTTGTTGAAAACCGATAATCGATTTTTATATGAAACCGATACAGATTACAAAATTATTTGTATCGGTTCTTGTTAAAAACCGACACAGATGAGGATATTATTTGTATCGGTTTTTATATGAAACCGACACAAATGAATGCAATCGGTTTCACTTCGAGACTGCCTCTTATTATTGCCATCGGTTTCACTAGAGAACTGATACAATTAAGTAAGTTATTGCAATCGGTTCAGCAGACAAACCGACACAGATAGCCCCCCTCCCCCCTCAAATATAGAGTCGATCGACCCCCTCACTAGCTTCCTTCACCGCCGCCGCCCCTCCAAGCACCATCGTCTCCAAGCCACCGCCGCCGGGTCTCCTCTGCGTCCCGCTCCAACGGCGCCCCTCCAAGCCGCCGCCTACAGGCCGGGTCTCCACCGCCGGGTCTCCAAGCTAGGTCTCCAAACAGCTGCCTACAAGCCGCCCCTCCAAGCGTCGTCGCCTCCAAGCCGCCGCCTGCCGGGTCTCCACCGCCAGGTCAGGATTTGCGGTAAGCCCTAGCTCACCTTGAGTCCATTTGCAGTAAACCCTAGCTCACTTGTGTCCCATAGTTCAAAATTTGCTTCATGATATCTGTTTTAGGTGAGCTTATGGATTTTGTCCAAGCAGTGTTAGTTAATCAAACTATTGTTTCCCCTTCTTTCTGCACATGGCTGCTTCTTTTTGTCGTAGTTATCCATGTCAAGTTGCAGTGATGTGGATGTTGATTCTTGTATCCTGTAGTGATGGGTGGATGCAGCATTTTGTAAAATTGATGTTCTGTTTGTACTTCAAACAAGATGTTGCCCATCATCACAGCATTAAAATTCTCATTTGTACTTTGAATAAAACATTTTCCTTAGTGTTCTGAGCTTCAATATATCATATTTATCCCTCTGTTAGAAACAACAGCATCATCTCTTTGCTTGGTATATAAGCTAGAGGCTTCCAGTTCCACTGTTTTGGTAGGAACTTTTGTTACCTAAATAATTTAGCAAACAGAGTGTCAGTAGTCAGAAGTTCGGGCTGTTGTGGCGATATTGGATTTATACCTACTTATGATTTCTGAAGTTTTGTGTGAATAGCTACACATTCTCCATATTGATCATGTGCTGCTTGATTTTATGCCATTTACAGGTGATACAGATATTACCGAAAAGCCAGTGGAACCCATTAGAGTTCATTCAGATAAAGAATTAGTTAGAGAGGTTGAGAAGATTACATCTGCCCTTAATCCAGAAAAGGACTGGTCTATACGTATCGCTGCAATGCAAAGGATTGAAGCCTTGGTATACGGAGGTTGATATTTGTTACCCATGTCCTATTTTCATATCTACATTTTGTTTTGTCAATGAGTAGCTTTCTTTAGAACATATATCTGTTGCGGCCTTGAAGTTCTTGTAACATGTAAAAGATGAACTAAGGGAAACTCCACGCTCCAGATATAGATGATCCTTTTTTTATTAATAAGCAAAATAATAAAATAGAGCAAACCCATCCCATTTTTCAAGCTAGGATGCAGTTTAACAAGGCATCCTGGTCTGGATGCTGGAAACCAGACCGTCCATGAGAGAAACTTGCCATCTCATCCGCTTGGGTCATAGCAAAAGCGTTTCAAGTATTCGTTGAGTCTTGGGCATCAAAATGGTGTTAGTGGGCATGGTACCTTCTCACCACCGATCAGAAACTACGACTCTCGCTGCTTAAAAGAAATGAAAAGCAAGTGTGAACCCCTGACATAAGCATATAGTGTGAGTATGCTATACAAGCTATTGTCCTTTTTAATTGGACCAAAATAAGTAGGTCTCAAGTGTCAGTGTTAATTCATGCAAGGAAGGGGGATAGCCATATGTATATGTGAAACGGGTGTGCCATTTGGGAACCCACCCAACACTGACCACCTAGATAATACTTTGTTTAAATTATAAGTCTTTACTGAATAATGGGTGCTATAATTAAGGCTGACAGATTTTACTTTTTAGAGCATACCAAGGGAAAGCGCATTATTTGGAGGCAAGTTTTACTTTTTAGCTTGCTGCAAGCTCCCATTCTATTTGATTAGTAATTTAGTACTAAATATATGACCAAAGGTGTTATTAGTTTGTGTCAACCAAGATTTTAAGTAACGAAAACCGATTGCACTGATGTTATTTCAGTCAGTTAGGATTTAAAACCGACACAGAAAACTACTCCTGTTCCTTAAAGTCATTGCCGTCCATAAAAAACATTAGTTCCTTGGAAATTTGCTCACTTCAGCCGGTCTTATAACTTCACAGGTTGCTTATTGGCTTATTCGACATAACCTCAGTGTAATACTGGCAGCATGTGATACCTTTACATCTGGTGCTGTTGAGCATCTGCACACTCATACTCGCAGGCTTCAGGTAACGACCTAACTCCTCCACTCCACATTGCCTGTCAGGTTCTCCCTTGTTCCAGCTTTGGTTTGCATACTGCATTGGTTGTTCTAACCAAAACAGCACATCATTTCCATTTGCTTATCCTTGTTCTAGGTAGTCTAGGTATTAGAATTGAAAAGAGCAGACATTATTATACTATCAGCTAGATAGCGTTAAATGTGTGAAGGACCGAGATGGCGAACAGAGGGGGGGTGAATGGTCGCAAATAAAATTTCCCCCAAAATACTCCAACAAAAACCTCGACAAGATCGCTCAAAGGAAATCGTGAAAAACCTGAAAAACTAGACAACTATGTGTACCCTAAGCTTGCATGGATAAGTACCATAAAATAAGTGGGGATTTTTGAGTCACAATACTGGTTGTCTAGTGTCCAAGATAAAGAGGAATCAATTCAAACTCTTGCTTTTAGAAAGGACATCAATTCAAATCACAAAAGTCACTTTCAGAAAAGCAAAAGCAGAATTTCCAGAACTTGTCCTCAATTTGCACAGGAGGTTGGTGGGTTTCTGCAGCTTAAAAAATTTTGAGACTTTTTCTCCCTATGAGAATCAGAGTCATGAAGAATTCCACCAAATTTCTCCGCAAAAAACCTTACAGAAAAAACAGGAAAAATATAAGAACACGGTCTGGTCAAGAACTTCGAGCAGAAAGTTTGGGGCTCGGTTTTCACCTCATGGCGCCCAAACGGTGCAACAAATGAACTCCAAAATTTTTCTACAAGTGGATATCAGAGTCCCGAACCTCCTTAAACAAGAATCACTTAAAAAAGATTTTTATAGATTTTTATAGAAATCAAACACTAACTGCTGCGCGAAGAACAAGTTCTGAACAAAGTTGGAACTTGAAAGAAAAGATGTTCTCTACTCAATCCAAGAGTGCAAAAGAGATGTAAACCCATATGAACACACTCAAAACATCCAAGATCAGCAGCATTTAGAAGGAGGGGAGGCAAATCCAAATTACATGAATGTAAATTACGAGAATGTAATTGCGGGAAAGTAAATGCTGGATTTAAATTGCGTAAAGTAAAGACATAATGTAAATGCGCAAAATAAATTCAGAGGTGGATGGATACAAGACATAGAGGGGTGCAAATATTTGACATTATTTGCATTCTTTACCCACATATGTCTTTGTTTTTAATTTATTTGCATTTTCTTTTGACAACCAATTGACTCAAGCCATATGCGACCATCTCAAGATGAACTCTTAAGAGGATGGTCTAGGTCAAACACGATGTATTCCAAGTTCATCCCAAGTGCAATGGGAAGCGGTCTTGTGAATGCAAGGTGTTGAGTCATATGTGCACAAGAAGAGTTAATTTTGTTTAATTTTCATTTTTAGCACAATGATTCATGAGCAATTGAAGGACTCTAGCATGGATCAAACTAGTTTCACCCAAGTTGCTATAGGGACTCTAGAGAACTCCAAAATTTCTCAAATTATGGCACAAACCTCTAGAGAAGAAACCTAGCAAGTAAAAGCAACAAGTTTCATCAAGTTTTTCATTTAAGACTTTTTTCATTTTAAAGCTTAGCAAGTTAAATGAACTTGGACATATCTGAGCTAGTGATTTCCTCTATATGATGCAGCATGGTGTATAGCATGAAGAAGAAATCAATTGCATAATAGACAAAGCTCATTAAACAGGAAATGCAGTCTATATGCAATGCACGAATAGATTTCCAAACTCCCCCTCAACAAATGAATCAATTTTAAGCTCAAATCTGTTAAAGTTGAGTTATTATCAAGATTAGGCACAAAGAAAAAACCGAATGAACTCAATAATAACGAGTAAAAAAAGAATGACGAGAAAAGTCGAGAAGCGCAAAAGCGGATGGCTATTGAGCATAGATAAGATAGAAGAGACTCACTACGGCTTAGACTCGCTCTTATCTTCCCAAAGGATGGTGACATAGGGAAGTCGACTTTAGATCCCAACTAAGGAGTGCACATGCACCTGTCTACCCAGGAGGCCCAATACCTGCTAGACTTATAAGACTGTGAGGGAACTCAACCTAGAGAGAAGAGAGAACAGCTAATCACGCATGATAGCAACCTAAAGCACAAGATAAGAGGTCCATGGAAGGCATGACAGAAGTCTAAGTGAGTGAACTCAACTCAAGAAAACAAGCCCAAAGTCAACCAGAAGAAGCACAAAGAAAAGAAAACGTGGAAGAAAACATATAATACATAATATACAAACCAGCTCCCCCTCACGAAAGGCCGTAAGGGCTCACGACTCCAAGCTCACTCCTCAAGGCAACAAACCTGGAGCTATCTAAAGGCTTGGTAAAGATATCGGCTAACTGGTGGTCACTGTAACATCCCAAAATTTGGCCTATAATTTCACTTATGTGCATTTTGGTCATTTTCTGAATTTATTGGATTTTCCAGAAATTATTTGAATTTATTTTAATTAAGTATATTGAACCTTTGGTGAAAACTAATTATATATAGATAAAAATAATATGAAGTTTTGTCAAAAATATTTTATTTGAGTTCAGAATGTTTCAAAGTATTTATGAGAATTTTCTTGGATTTTTCCTGATATTTTAATTGCCTTAAATAAATTAATATAATTTCGGGAATTATTTTAAATCGAAAAGCGTTGGAAAATCGAGTGAAGCGATCGCGCCAAGCCCAAAGACCTTGTCGTCTTGTGACCTATCGCGGTGCGGCCCGTCAGCCCGTTCCCCCGCCGCCTCGTGTATGAACCATTGGATCCAGATCAGACGGCTGTCTCCTTTCGTGAAACCCTAGCGCCTTCGGCCGTTGGATCAAGATCGCGCGGTGAGGATTCCTTGCGTCGTTTTGGAAAGATCTGATCGCATCCGTTGATTTTGGAAAGAGCGGATCGGATCGTATCGCGTTCGGGGGACTCATAGCCATTCATCGCAGATCGGACGGACCGCAGTCATCGTCTCTGATTCGGTTTCTGAATCTGTCGCCGCTTGCCGTCGCCGCCGTGTGATTTTAGGGTTGCCTTTTCTGGGCGTTCACCGAGGCTATTTAAAGAGCGGACCGCACCCCGAGGATCGCCATCCCAGAGCGCATCCTCCAGTGCTAGCCTTCGCCGTTGAGTCGCCGCTGTAGCCTCGCAGGAGCTCACCAGAGCTTGCTCTTCGCCGCTGCGGTTTTCTTCGAGTTCCGTCATCGTCAAGCCGCCGTCTGTCGCAAGGGTTCCAGATTTGAGTTCCTCGCGTCGTGCCACGTCGAGCCTGCCACTTCTTCTCGCCGGAGTTGCGCCGAAACGCCGTTCGGGTGGTCGTTTTTCTCCGCTCCGGTGCAAGCCCGCCGCCGTGTCCCGGAGCTTCGCGCAGCCGTTGGATCTTCGCCGAACCGTCCAGATCGCGCCGCGTCATCCTCATCAGCAGTGAACCTCTCCGGTAAGATGGACCGTTAGATCTAAGATAAGCGGTCAGGATAGTGACACGTAGGGGTAGATCGGTGGCCGTCAGATCATCGCGTGGATGCACGCCGCGTGTCGAGCATCGGCACGGGAGGCGTCGCAGCCAGTCGATGCGCGCCGCGTGTCGGGCACGTGATGCGAGGCGCCGTGAGCCGCGTCCACGGTGTACCAGAGGCGGTTCCGTGGACCGGGTCTGTGCGCCGAGGTGATGTGTCAGCGTCTGATTGGCTCAGGCCAGGGCTAACGTCAGCGTTGCGCAATAAAGATCTTTTCCAATAGAAAAATAATTCAGAAAAATCAGAAATTCTATTTTTCGTATTTTTTGATTTACTCAAACTTCAAAAGGCTATATCTTTTGCATTTTAACTCGGATTTGAGTGATTCAAATTTCTAAAAATTTGTAAAATCAAGATCTATTCATTGGTGAATTTTATTTTATTTTTGGAGTTTGGTTGCTCTCTGTTTTGGTGTTTATTTGCTATTTTGTCATGGTTTCGTGTAGACGTTGAACTGCTCGGTGATCCGGAGGAAGATTCATCGCTTCAAGACCCAAGCTCAGAGCAAGACCAGCACCTACTCCAAGGTAAGTTGTGCTTTGATCATGTTGCACCTAATTTTCACCAAATTGCTATTTTGTCTCTTAAATTTTATGCATGATATTTTATGTGTATAGATGATTTCAATTAATCTGGGAATTAGATAATATGCCTATTTGAATTAAATCATACCTTGTCAATTATATGCCATGATCTATTTGTCACCCTAGGATGTGGAACTATAGTTGGTTAATATTGATAATCAACATGGGCTAGTTAGACCGTCATAGATTGCTTAGCCATGCCACGTCATCACATGTGTCCGAATGTTGATACTTAATCTTGACTAATGGAATATGGAACAATGTTTATGAATTGGTGTGTCATGTACTGTCGCACAGTGATATCAAGTTGTCGTGGCGAGGAGGTCACACATCTAGATTGAAATGTTGATGGCATGTGGTGCTTGGTAATCAAGCTGGGTGGTAATGATTTTAGATTGGGGCAAGTGGCAAGGGCGGTGTGCCAAGGTGGGCGGGGTTGGCGGGGTATGTGGAAGTCTTGCCTTAATCACTTCAAGGACTTAACCTTGCAAGCCTTTGACTGAGTCCTTCTTGCAACCACATGTCCGGAATGGGACAACCTAGTGAATAATTTGTGAAACCTAGATTTGATCTTGTCGTGGTGAATAGTGAGTCCCGGTTACGGTTTAACTCACATGGCGCAAGAGGGGGCCTGTTGTGGTGGTTTAACCTTTGATGTTGAAACCTTAGCGAGCAAATCTCGGGTCTAGGTGTAGCATTGTAAAGGCTTTGTTATGATCACTCGCCTTGGTGGTGTTTGGTTGTATCGTGTGGGTAAAGTGCATAACCTCCGCAGAGTGTACAATCTATTCGAATAGCCGTGCTCACGGTATTGGGCAATGCTCGGGAATTACAGTTAAGGGTTAGACTTTTGTTAAACAAAAACTTGTTGGGATGGCAATGTGCCATGGAAAGTGAAAAATGATTTAGGATTGAGAAACTTGGTTACTTGAAATCTGAATTTATTAATTCTTGTATTTGTTTTATCGCTTTCCAATCTATTTATCAGTATCCTTGTTAAATGTTGCTTTATTGCAAAATATCCTTATTAGCCATTCCTTTGGATTAAGCCAAGCATATAGAATATTAGACTTGCATTGTTGTGCACAACTTGTTGAGTGCTTTATGTACTCACCCCAACAACAACTTCAGAAGAGGAAGAATCTACGCCTTTCGTGGAGGAAGATTACTTGGATGCGAATGCTTAGGATCTGAGCCTCGTCAGTTGCCTGTGGCGAACTGGAGCGCCACTGCGTTTATTTTATTTCAACTGCTACTCATTGATACCTTTTAATTAAGCCCTATGAGGCAGTATTCATGTAAGACAACAGTTATTATTAATTATTGAAGTTATGCTATATTTCGCTGTGTATGACTATGATAGCATCTATGTTGAGCCTGTGTGCACTAGTGTGATCCTGGACTAATGCGGTACACACGGAGGGTCCAGATTTGCAAATTCGGGTCCCGACAGAGGTGGTATCAGAGCCATACTGACTATAGGTCTTGGCCCTAGGTAGTTGGTATCTCTTAGGAGTGTCCAAAATTATTTTCTAAAGAAAAAGGTGAAATTGACTAATAAGAAACTCTTGGCTTATCTCATCCCTCTACTCTCATCCTTGCTAAATTACCTTCTTTTCGTTGCCGTTTCGAGTGGAAATCTTATTCAAAATTTTGTTTTGAATAGATGTCGATCTTCCAGTCCTTCGAGTCAAGACAGGGTGGCTATGCCATGGAGCTGTGGAGAGTTCTTCAAGTAATTGGAGGCTTCGATCGTCCGCTCTACCGAGGAAGCAACTGGAACGCCAACGGTGTGCATCGGGGTTCTTCGCAGTCGACCATCTTCGCCGAGTGCGACGAGACCAGCAGACCGATCCACATCACCACCCGGAGGTTCGCGTACGAGGCGGGAATTTAGGAGGCTGCCAGACTTGCTTTACGACAGATCTGCCACGACTATGCCTACGAGCTTCGCAACACCGTCTTTCGGCTTCACCCAACAGTGCGAGCGTGCCAGCGTCGACAGATCGTGGAGGGGGAGTGTGCTACTGCGGTACACCTTGCTGAGTTCGCCACTGCCCAGGAGGAGCACCTGAGGGACACTGTTCAGGAGCTGGTGACAGTGTACGAGACACTGAGGGTGTCCGAGCGAGAGCTTCAGAAAACCCGTGACGCAGCAGCTAGAGTCATCGGCGAACTGGAGGAGGCCTTGCAGGTGGCCGAGGAGCTAGCGGACCAGGTCGTCCAGGGGTCAGATGGAGTCGTCGAAGAAGAAGAAGAAGAGGAAGACCCAGAGGAGCGTGAGTGGGAACCTGAGGAGCCAGCAGAGGGTCACCAGGATAGGTTCGCACCCATGCCAGCCCACCCACCGGTGCACGCGTCGGATCAGTCTCAACCAGGGTGGCTGGATGAGTGAGAGTCGGTTTTAAAGTTGTGTCGAGACTCGAGTGTTGAGTCGCGTCTCTAAGTTAGTCTTTACCTTTTAGTAGACGTTAAGGTTGCATGTTTAGTTTGGTTCTTAATTGTTTGCTGAGTGTGCAGTATGCGTTGCAAAGCCCTTAGGCATTGTAAGCAGCCATACTAAGTATCAATAAAGATTATTTAAGTTGGGTTTAACCTGTTTCCCCCGCCTTAGAAATTCTTGCATATTATCTATGCTACATCTATCTTTCCTAACCCAAGAAGCAATCAAGCAGATGGTGAACACTCGCAGCAACAATGGGGCTTCAAGAAGTGGTCTGCGCTCAGGCAACAATCCCAATGAAAGAGCACCACCGCAGCAAGCACCGCCAGTGGATATGCAGAACTTGGGAGCTTTTCTCGCTACACAAACTCAGTTGATGCAAACTATGATGCAGCAGATGACCAATATGGCTGCAGTCAACAACCCCGCTGCTCAGAACAACAATGGCGGGCCTCGTCCTTACTCCAAGTTGTCGAACTTCATGAGGACCCGACCGCCAACATTCTCAGGAAATGTCAATCCCTTGGAAGCGGATGATTGGCTGAGAACCATTGAGAGGAAATTGTACATCACTAAATGTGAAGGCCATGAGAAGGTTCGTTACGCATCCCATCAGCTAGAGGGAACAGCTGCAGAATGGTGGGAGAACTATTGTGCTGCTCATGAAGCACCCATGGAAATCACATGGGAAGAGTTTGCAACGGCCTTCCGCCAGTACCATGTAGCGGAAGGGATGATGGACCTGAAAAAGGAAGAGTTCAGGGTGCTTAAGCAAGGAGGCTAACCGGTGGCCGATTACTTGAACAAATTCACGCAGTTAGCTCGCTATGCTTCTGAGGACGTAGCGACGGACAAGGCCAGGCAGTCCCGTTTCATGAAAGGACTAAACTCAGGGCTGCAGGTGGGGCTAATTACCCACACTTTTCCGGATTTTCAAGAATTGGTAAACAAGGCTTTGATCCTGGAGGATAAACGCAAAGAACTGAGGGAAAATCGCAAGCACTTGATGACCAACCAAGGTGGACGCCCTAACCACCTGCGAATGAGGATGACCCCACAACAGTTTGCCGGGTTCCAACCGCAAGTCTGGCGGTAAACCAAAGAACACTGCGCCGCGACCACCGTGACGAGTTATCGACGTCGATCGTGGTAACAATGCTCAAGGAGGAGTGCAAAGAATACCGCCGTAAGGTCTATATTGCAATGAGCTGGGGCATTATGCTAATAGATGTCCCCAGAAAGGAGGTATCACGCCAGTACGTTTCAACCTTGGAACGACACCTGCTAAGGCACCGATGACGGGAGCGAATCGAGGAGCTGGATAGGCAGGAGCGACGCCTCAAGCTACTATTCGAGGCAGAGTCAACCACATCACCGCCGATGGAGCCCAGGAAGCATCAGACGTCGTACTGGGTAACTTTTTGGTAAACTCGACTGCACCTGTGATATTATTTTATTCAGGAGCTTCGCATTCATTTGTCTCTCGAGCTTTTGCATCTGAAAATGGTTTGAGCATGAAAAAACTTAAGTGTGAGATGCTAGTCCAAGCCCCAGGATCTGAGTTAAGATCTAACCTTGGATGTTTGGGGGTAAAGCTAATAATTAATGGGGTAGAGTTCCTAGCGAACTTGATTATTCTAGATGCCCAAGTTTTAGATGTTATCCTCGGTATGGACTGGTTAACCAAGCATAAGACGATTTTGGATTGTGGTGAAGGGTTGTATCCATTGAGAGCCCTAGAGGAGAAAAGGTGGAATTCGAGCGACATCGATTCGTAAGGGTCAATTAATGGTTAATAGCGTGAAAGCCGTCGTCATAGAGGAAGTGCCATGAGTCGGGAATATCGGATGTATTTCGGAGGATCCGCGGGAATGCCGCTGCACCGTGACATCGAGTTTGTCATTGAGTTAGTACCGGGAAAGACCGATAGCAAAAGACCTTATCGGATGCCTACCGATGAGTTGGTGGAGATGAAGAAATAGATCGACGAGTTATTAGAGAAAGGTTTTATAAGACCAAGTTAAATCGCCATGGGAAGCGCCGCTTTGTTTGTCGGGAAAAGGATGGAAGCCTTAGAATGTGTATTGATTATCGTGCACTTAATGAAGTGACGGTTAAGAATAAGTATCCATTGCCAAGGATTGATGATCATTCGACCGGTTGAGAGGAGTGGAGTTTTCTCCAAGATAGACCTTCGTTCGAGGATATCATCACTAAAGATTCGAGCGGAAGATGTTCCGAAGACCGCATTCTCTCCAAGATATGGACATTATGAGTTCACGGTCATGTCTTTTGGATTGACCAATGCGCCGGCATATTTCATGAACTTGATGAATAAGATTTTCATGGAATACTTGGACAAGTTTGTTGTTGTGTTCATAGATGATATTTTGGTGTATTCAAAGACCGAAGCAGAGCATGCAAATCATCTGAGGCTAGTGTTGGAAAAGCCGCGTGAGCAACAGATGTATGCTAAATTCAGTAAGTGCGACTTTTGGAAGGAAAAGGTGGAATTTCTCGGTCATGTTATGACTGCAGAAGGAGTTGCCGTCGACCCAAGCAAAGTGGAGGCAGTGTTGCATTGGGAACAACCAAAGTCTGTCACTCAAGTCCAAAGTTTTCTGGGAATGGTAGGATATTATCGCCGGTTCATAGAAGGATTTTCGACGATTGCGAGACCTCTTACGCAGTTGTTGAAAAAGGAAAAGAAATTTTCATGGACGCCAGATTGTGATAAGGGTTTTGAGGAATTAAAGAAGCGTTTGACAACAGCCCTAATGTTGGTTTTGCCTAATGTTGTAACGACTTCGATATATCTTGTGATGCGTCGAGACAGGTCTTGGATGCGTATTGATGCAAGAGGGTAAAGTGGTCGATATGCGTCAAGGCGGTTAAGACCGCATGAAGGAAATTATCCTACGCATGACTTGGAATTGGCTGCCGTGGTGCATGCCTTGAAATTGTGGCGTCATTATCTCATTGGAAATAGATGTGAGATATATACGGACCACAAGAGTTTGAAATATATCTTCACCCAATGATCTTAACATGAGACAAAGGAGGTGGTTGGGCGATCAAGGATTATAACATGGGAATCCACTACCATCCGGAAAGGCTAATGTAGTGGCCGATGCCTTGAGTCGTAAAAGCCACATTGCAAATATGATGGTACAAGAAGATCAATCGGAGTTGTGTAAAGAGTTTGAAGTTAAAACTGAAATGGTTCCGAATGATTCATAGTGCATTGGAAGTAAAGCCGACGCT
The DNA here is from genome assembly GCA_036346275.1 of Otatea glauca. Taxonomy (NCBI): domain Eukaryota; kingdom Viridiplantae; phylum Streptophyta; class Magnoliopsida; order Poales; family Poaceae; genus Otatea; species Otatea glauca. The sequence goes on along the minus strand of CM070718.1, from coordinate 55,127,206 downwards.
TGAAGATCGATTCGGGAAGGGCAAAAGGATGATGAGAAAATCAACCGAATCAAGGCTAAAAGGATGAAGGATTAGCAAAGGACTTTACCGTGGATGACCAAGGTACCATGTGGTTCAAGGGTCGATTTGTGTGCCAAACAAACCGAACTTAAGCAGTTGATTTTGGAAGAGGCTCATGATTCCAAGTATTCAATTCATCCAGGAAGCGCTAAGATGTACCAGGACTTAAAGGAGAGGTTTTGGTGGCCGAATATGAAGCGTGAAGTCGTCGTGCACGTTGCCTTGTGCGATGTATGGCAGAGAGTTAAGGCAATACACCAGAGACCAGCAGGTTTGCTACAACCGCTAAAAGTCCCAGAATGGAAGTGGGAAGAAATCGATATGGATTTCATCACCGGATTGCCAAGAACTCAAAATGGGTATGATTCTATATGGGTCATTGTGGATCGATTGACCAAAGTTGCTCACTTCATCCCGGTTAAGACAACTTACTCAGAAGACCGGTTAGCAGAATTATACATAGCTAGAATCGTGTGTTTGCATGGTGTGCCTAAGAAAATAGTGTCAGACATAGGTACTCAGTTCACCTCGAGATTTTGGGATAAATTGCATGAAGCCATGGGAACGCGTTTGAACTTCAGCACAGCATATCATCCGCAGACCCATGGTCAGACAAAAAGAGTAAATCAGATTTTAGAAGATATGTTAAGAGCTTGCGTTTTAGCCTACACCACTTCGTGGGACAAATGCTTACCGTATGCAGAGTTCAGCTATAACAACAGTTACCAGGCTAGTTTGCAGATGTCGCCATTTGAGGCTTTATATGGTCGTGCCTGTCGTACCCCACTGAATTGGAATGAGACATGAGAGCGTATGATATTTGGCCCTGATATTCTCAAGGAAGCTGAAGAGCAAGTTGCTATGATAAGAGAGAGGTTGAAAATCGCGCAGTCAAGGCAAAAGAGTTATGCTGATAATCGACGTCGTGATCTAAGTTTCGAGCCCGATGATTTCGTGTATCTTAGAGTTACCCCTCTGAAAGGAGTTAAGAGGTTTCACGCTAAAGGAAAGCTTGCCCCAAGATATGTTGGACCGTTCAAAATTTTGAGCCGTCGAGGGAGGTTACTTATCGCTTGGAATTGCCGCATTCTTTGGCGAGCATGCATGATGTGTTCCATGTGTCACAACTCAAGAAGTGTCTTGGTGCAGTGAGCGACGCCTATGGAAGAGATTGAGTTGCAGAAGGATTTGACCTACAAGGAACATCCAATGAAAATTTTGGATGTCATGGACCGCAGAACCAGGAACAAGTCAGTTCGTTTTTGCAGAGTTCAGTGGAGCAACCATTCTGAGAATGAGGCAACCTGGGAGCGTGAAGAGAACCTGAAGATAGAATTTCCAAACCTATTCCCTAGTCAGCCTTGAATCTCGAGGTCGAGATTCTATTGAGGGGGGAGGTTTGTAACATCCCAAAATTTGGCCTATAATTTCACTTATGTGCATTTTGGTCATTTTCTGAATTTATTGGATTTTCCAAAAATTATTTGAATTTATTTTAATTAAGTATATTGAACCTTTGGTGAAAACTAATTATATATAGATAAAAATAATACGAAGTTTTGTCAAAAATATTTTATTTGAGTTCAGAATGTTTCAAAGTATTTATGAGAATTTTCTTAGATTTTTCCTGATATTTTAATTGCCTTAAATGAATTAATCTAATTTCGGGAATTATTTTAAATCGAAAAGCGTTGGAAAATCAGAGTGAGCGATCTTGGGCCAAGCCAAAGATCGCGCGTCTTGTGACCATCGCGGTGCGGCCCGTCAGCCCGTTCCCCGTCGCCTCGCGTATGTACCATTGGATCCAGATCAGACGGCTGTCTCCTTTCGCGAAACCCTAGCGCCTTCGGCCGTTGGATCAAGATCGCGCGGTGAGGATTCCTTGCGTCGTTTTGGAAAGATCTGATCGCATCCGTTGATTTTGGAAAGAGCGGATCGGATCGTATCACGTTCGGGGGAATCATAGCCGTTCATCGCAGATCGGACGGACCGCAGTCATCGTCTCGATTCGGTTTCGAACTGCGCCGCTTGCCGTCGCCGCCGCGTGATTTTAGGGTTGCCTTTTCTGGGTGTTCGCCGAGGCTATTTAAAGCGCGGACCGCACCCCGAGGATCGCCATCCCAGAGCGCATCCGCCAGTGCTAGCCTTCGCCGTTGAGTCGCCGCTGTAGCCTCGCAGGAGCTCGCCGGAGCTTGCTCTTCGCCGCTGCGGTTTTCTTCGAGTTCCGTCGTCGTCAAGCCATCGTCCGTCGCAAGGGTTCCAGATCTGAGTTCCTCGCGTCGTGCCACGTCGAGCCTGCTGCTTCTTCTCGCCGGACCGTGTCTCGGAGCTTCGCGCAGCCGTGGGATCTTCGCCGAACCGTTCAGATCGCGCCGCATCATCCTCATCAGCAGTGAACCTCTCCGGTAAGATGGACCGTTAGATCTAAGATAAGCGGTCAGGATAGTGACACGTAGGGGTAGATCGGTGGTCGTCAGATCGTCGCGTGGATGCACGCCGCGTGTCGAGCATCGGCACGGGCGGCGTCGCAGCCAGTCGATGCGCGCCGCGTGTCGGGCACGTGATGCGAGGCGCCGTGAGCCGCGCCCACGGTGGACGAGGCGGTTCCGTGGACCGGTGCATGCGCCGAGGTGACGTGTCGTCGTCGATTGGCTCGGGCCAGGCTGGCGTCGGCGTTGCGCAATAAAGATCTTTTCCAATAGAAAATAATTCGAAAAATCAGAAATTTTATTTTCTGTATTTTCAGTATTTATTCAAACTTCAAAAGGCTATATCTTTTGCATTTTAACTCGGATTTGAGTGATTCAAATTTCTAAAAATTTGTAAAATCAAGATCTATTCATTGGTGAATTTTATTTTATTTTTGGAGTTTGGTTGCTCTCTGTTTTGGTGTTTATTTGCTATTTTGTCATCGTTTCGCGTAGACGTTGAACTGCTCGGTGATCCGGAGGAAGATTCATCGCTTCAAGACCCAAGCTCAGAGCAAGACCAGCACCTACTCCAAGGCAAGTTGTGCTTTGATCATGTTGCACCTAATTTTCACCAAATTGCTATTTTGTCTCTTAAATTTTATGCATGATATTTTATGTGTATAGATGATTTCAATTAATCTGGGAATTAGATAATATGCCTATTTGAATTAAATCATACCTTGTCAATTATATGCCATGATCTATTTGTCACCCTAGGATGTGGAACTATAGTTGGTTAATATTGATAATCAACATGGGCTAGTTAGACCGTCATAGATTGCTTAGCCATGCCACGTCATCACATGTGTCCGAATGTTGATACTTAATCTTGACTAATGGAATATGGAACAATGTTTATGAATTGGTGTGTCATGTCTTTGTCGCACGTGATATCAAGTTGTCGTGGCGAGGAGGTCACACATCTAGATTGAAATGTTGATGGCATGTGGTGCTTGGTAATCAAGCTGGGTGGTAATGATTTTAGATTGGGGCAAGTGGCAAGGGGCAGTGTGCCAAGGTGGGCCAGGGTTGGCAGGGGTATGTGGAAGTCTTGCCTTAATCACTTCAAGGACTTAACCTTGCAAGCCTTTGACCTGAGTCCTTCTTGCAACCACATGTCTGGAATGGGACAGCCTAGGTGAATAATTTGTGAAACCTAGATTTCGGTACTGTCGTGGTGAATAGTGAGTCCCGGGTTACGGTTTAACTCACATGGCGCAAGAGGGGGGCCCTGTTGTGATGGTTTAACCTTTCAGTGTTGAAACCTTAGCGAGCAGTACTGGGTCTAGGTGTAGCATTGTAAAGGCTTTGTTATGATCACTCGTCTTGGTGGTGTTTGGTTGTATCGTGTGGGTAAAGTGCATAACCTCTGCAGAGTGTACAATCTATTCGAATAGCCGTGCTCACGGTATTGGGCATTGCTCGGGAATTACAGTTAAGGGTTAGACTTTTGTTAAACAAAAACTTGTTGGGATGGCAAGGTGCCATGGAAAGTGAAAAATGATTTAGGATTGAGAAACTTGGTTACTTCAGAAATGCTGAATTTATTAATTACTGTATTTGTTTTACTGCTTTCCAATCTATTTACTGTATCCTTGTTAAATGCTGCTTTATTGCAAAATATCCTTATTAGCCATTCCTTTGGATTAAGCCAAGCATATAGAATATTAGACTTGCATTGTTGTGCACAACTTGTTGAGTGCTTTATGTACTCACCCCAACAACAACTTCAGAAGAGGAAGAATCTACGCCTTTCGTGGAGGAAGATTACTTGGATGCGAATGCTTAGGGTCCGAGCCTCGTTAGTTGCCTGTGGCGAACTGGAGCGCCACTGCGTTTATTTTATTTCCGCTGCTACTCATTGATACTTTTTAATTAAGCCCTGTGATGCAGTATTCATGTAAGACAACAGTTATTATTAATTATTGAAGTTATGCTATATTTCGCTGTGTATGAGTATGATAGCATCTATGTTGAGCCTGTGTGCACTAGCGTGATCCTGGACTAGTGCGGTATACACAGAGGGTCCGTATTTGCAAATTCGGGTCCCGACAGTCACTCTCTACAAACTGAAGCGCGATATCCCCCTTCTCCACATGGTCTCTAAGGAAGTGATATCTAATATCAATGTGCTTGGTCCGGGAATGCTGCACTAGGTTCTTAGCAATGCAAATAGCTGAAGTGTTGTCACAGAAAAGTGGCACACTCTCTATCTCTAACCCATAGTCCCGCAAGGTCGATCTCATCCAGAGCACCTGGCTACAGCAACTGGCTGCAGCAACATACTCGGCCTCATCGGTAGACTGTGCAACCCCAGACTGCTTCCTAGATGACCAAGAAACAAGAGAAGTGACAATGAATTGGCAAGTGCCAGAAGTGCTCTTCCTATCTATCCTACAGCCAGCAAAATCGGCATCGGAAAAGGCTCTAAGAGATAGACTAAAAGACGAAGAGTACCAAATACCATAATCAGTGGTAGCACGAAGGTACCTGAAGATGCGCTTGACCGCCTGGCGGTGAGAGGAGCGAGGAGAAGTTTGAAATCGAGCGCACAGACACACAGTGAAATGTATGTCTGACCTCGAAGCAGTGAGGTACAAGAGGGATCCGATCATGCTCCGAAACTCCTTTTAATCAGCAGGCTCACCATCCTCATCGGGCTCGAGGACAGTAGTGGTGGCCATAGGAGTCATCACCGGCTTCCCATCAGACATATCGAAGCGCCTCAAAAGGTCACGGGTATACTTGCCTTGATGCAAGAAAGTACCTTCCCGAGTCTGCTTGATTTGGAAGCCAAGAAAGTAGCTTAACTCGCCCATCATACTCATCTCAAACTCTGTGCTCATCACCTCAGAAAACTGAGACACAAGCGAATGAGATGAGACACCAAAAATGATATCGTCCACATAAATCTGGACAAGAAGAAAATGAGACTCATGGTGTCTGATGAACAGAGTTTTGTCTACTATTCCCATTTTGAAGTCATGGCTGAGAAGATAAGACTTGAGCCTCTCATACCATGCTCCGGGGGCCTGCTTGAGTCCATACAAAGCTTTGGAGAGCTTGTATACATGACTCGGAAACTTGGGGTTCTCGAATCCTGGAGGTTGTTTGACATAAACCTCTTCCTCAATATATACAGCCCGAATCAACGAAGTGTGTGTCCAGTTGCAGTGGTCAATCCTCCTCACGCGGTGGTCGATCCTCCTCACGTGGTGGTCGATCGTCCCGAACAGTGTTGCAGTAGCAGCAACACCTCTACCGGCGTCCACACGTTCGGGGAAAAGAACGTCGTACGTCGGTGTGCCAGCACCAGAGCGCAAGGGAAGGCTCAAGTGGTGACTGCTAGTGTTTCGGTGGCTACACCCCCTTTATATAGCCACCCCCTCCCTCATGGTGGAACCCTAGATTAGGGCCAAACTGAAAGAAAAAGCCCACTTGGCGCCCATTAGTGACGGATCCAATCCATACCACTATATTCCAACCCCTTAAGTGTGTGACCCTGTAGGTTCATGCATATTTGGACATGACTCGGAAACACCTTTCCGACCGATAATCGATAGCGGTACCTAGCAGTACATATCGTTTCCTAAATATCCATAAAGCATTGGACGAACCTACTATAGTGTGATATTGTAATGTACCCTTTGCTTCACGATATCAGATCGAGCTCAAGGCGAGAGTCGTGTCATCCTGTGACAGCTCGATCTCTTCACTCATACCGTAGTGGAATAATATATCTGGCTTGACTCTCAATCACATTCGGCATGGCCATGCACTTCCTTAATCCATCTACCTTGAGAGGCCCAGAGATATCTCTCCGTTATATAGCAGAAGCAAATTCCATCTTGATCATTCATATACCTTAGCATGTTTCATGGTAAACTCGAAAACTTCTTTTATAACTATCTAATTAAAGAGTAGCGTTTGGGAGGTTCTAAGTGAACCATTACACATCTAGGAAACCAATGACAATATCAGGTCTAAGAATAATACATACAGTATGCATGAGATCAACTGATAACACATAAGAACAATTCTCGCTGTGTCTCATATGGGTCTATCCAACGTATGTTCTCTAACATGTGTCCACATTATTGATTAGATATCTCCATATCTTAATGACCCGTGAAACTTGGTCATCAATCAATACATGTGCTGATCTATGAAGCATAATTATCCTATATTATGATAACCGATCAGGGATAACTTGAATAAAATCAATATATGGAAAACGTTGCACGAACAAGTCACTTACTTGTTGATTAATCCAATCAATATTTATTCAAAGCACAAACAATTATACTGTTCCATAAATATAAGGCGTGATACAATCATCTTTATGATTGCCTCAAAGGGCATATCACCAACCACGTTGTGGTAGTACTAGAGGATGCCTTCTGCTCTCCCTGGCCGTGGAAGCGTGTTCTTCCATTCTCACACCTACTGTCGCGAGGCTAGCCTCCTTTCGCCCTTCTAGACTGTGGGAGGTGACACGCGTCACCCGCTGGGTCTTTTGCGGTGGGGGAAGCGGGCTATTTTTGCAAATTTTTCATACAAGAGCTAGTTTTGGAGAAAAAAAAAGCTAAAGGGGCTACTATAGTGAACAATTCCATTGGTTGCATAAAGTGAGTTGTAATAGTATATAATGAATATTTGGTTCAAACATAGCACCTTCGAGTTATCCCTTTCACATGAAGATGGACCACACCAGGAACTTTAACATTCCTTACTGGAAAATCAGAGGAATAAACTCGGATCATAAACTTAGAGCCATCAGATATAAAGTCAATGAGACCAATTGCTCTATTATCTACATCCAATAAACTAAAAAGGAGGTTATTCAACACTACTAGGATTTGAACCAATTACTAATCTTAGATGACCAAGAACTAAATGATTTACAATCACACCACCAAATGTAGGGTATCTTTCCCCTAGATCGCCCCTTAATCGCAGCCACCTCAAAAATAACTTGGGAGGTCAGGGCTCTCTATACTTATTTCCTAAAATGGTCATCACAGACAGTTTTTGGCTAAGATTGTCTGTGATGTTACCTCATCACAGACGGTTTTAGCCAAAAAACCATCTATGATGTCCCCGCCCAAATCGCCCTTTTAGACTGTGGCAGGTGACACGCGTCACCCGCCAGGTCTTCTGCGGTGGGGGAAGGGGGCTATTTTTGAAACAATTTCATACGAGAGCCAGTTTTGGAAAAAAATGCTGAAGGGGGTACTATAGTGAACAATTCCATTAATTGCATAAAGTAAGTTGTAGTAGTATATAATGCATGTTAGGTTCAAACATAACACCTTCGGGTTATCCCTTTCACATGAAGAGAGGATGAAAGTGTAAGCAAGATGCTATCCATGCAAGGGCCCGCCCTATGGTGGACAAGACATTGAGCGAATTTGAGCAAACGTATTACAGATGGCATCAGATTCCGTTAATGTGAAGGCTCATGTAGAGCGGTGGTAGAATGTAACATCCCAAAATTTGCTTTAATATTATTTTATGGGTTATTTGTGCATTCTATGATTTTTTGGAATTTATTGGGTTTTTCTGGATTTATTTGAATTAACTTTGAATTAGGTATATTGATCTTTGGTTGAAAACTAATTAAATTTATGCAAAGTTAAAATAAAGTTTTGCCAAAAATATTTTATCTAAGTTCAAAATGCCTCAAAGTATTTTTGAGAATTTTCATGGATTTTTCCTGATAATTTATTTGCCTAAAACCAATTAAATGAATTTCTGGAATTATTTTAAATGATAAAAGTTTCAAAAATTCCAACGGAACAGTATTGGGCCGAAGCCCAACACTGTGCGTGCAAAGCCTGCTTCGGCGCGACTCAAGTCAGCCCGCGAGGTTGTTGCTAGAAACACTAGCTCGGCAACCGTTTAATCGCGATCCATCGATCCAGAGGATGCCGCGTATGCGCTCGCGTCTTGGCCGTCGGATCGGGGGCACGCGTCGCACCGTCGTTCATCGTCTCCGAAGCGAACTCGGAGTTGGCCGCCGTGTTGACGTCGGACTTCTTCGCCGTGTAGGGCTCAATCTCCTAGGCTATTTAAGGGGCGGGTAGACTCCGAGGATCGTCAGACCGCGCCGCGCTTTTGCCCTAACGCGCTGCCACCAGAGAAGCCCTGTAGAGCCCGTGCGACCTCGCTGTAGTTAGTTTCTTGAGCCGTCGCCGTTTTCATTGCGTTGCGCCGCCGGGAAGGCCACCCTTGCCGCTCTGGCTCCAGATTCGGGTTCACTGAGGTGCTGCGTGTCGGATCCGTCACTTCTTCGTCGCCGGAAGGGCCTGGTTCGTCACCGGGAGGGTCATCGTCTTCCTCTCCAGGAGTGGAGCACCGCCGCGACATCATCGGAGATTGGAGCTTCGCGCGACCGTTAGATCTTCAATCAACGCCCGCCAGTGCGCCACGTCGTCGCATCTGCAGTGAACGGCTCGGGTAAAGTTTGAACCGTTGGATTAGATTCGTCGGTCTAGATTGTGCCGCGTCTCACCCTTCGTGCAGCCATCGGATCCGTGGGGAGATGGTCTTGATCCCGCCACGTGTGGTCAATCGGATGCAGCCGCGTGTCGGCGCGGTACCCGTAGAGCCATGCACCGGGTCCACGGTGGACAAGATCCAAACCGTGGACCGGGTCTATGGACCAAGGCGATGTGCCACTGCATGATTGGTCTGGGTCAGGGCTGACGTCATGCTGACGCAATAAATCGGTTTTTTAGTCTAAAAATAATTCGGTTAATTTCGATTTTCCAATTTCTGTATTTTCAGTATTTATTCAAACTTCAAAAGGCTATAACTTTTGCATTTTAACTCGGATTTGAGTGATTCAAATTTTTAAAAATTTGTAAAATTGAGATCTATTTAATGGTGAAGTTTATTTTATTTTTGGAGTTCATTTGCTCTCTTTTTTGGTATTTATTTGCTTTTCTTCTTCGGTACGCGTAGACGTTGAATTGTACGACGCTTCGGAGGAAGATCCGTCGACTCAAGATCAAGTAACAGAGCAAGACCAGAACCTATTCCAAGGCAAGTTGTGCTTTGATCATGTTGAACCCATGTTTATACAAATGCTATATTGTTTTACTTTACTCCATATTATTTCAAGTATATGATTGTTTCAAATTAAATTGGGATCTAGTTAATCTACCAATTTAATCTATATACCCTACCTTGTCATTTGTATGCCATGATCTATTGTCACCCTAGATTGGATCACTATAGTTGGTTGATATTGAAATCAACATGGGATGGTTAGATCGTCATAGTTGCTTAGCCGTACCACGTCATAATATGTACATGAATCATCAATGATTAATCTTGACTAATGGAATATGGAACAATGATGTGAACTTGTCCGTCATGTGAAGTCGTACAATGAGATTGAGTTGTAGTGGCGAGCAATGTCACACAGCGATATTGATTTGTTGATGGCACGTGGTGCTTGGTAATCAACTTGGGTGATAATCACTTAGATTGGGGCAAGTGACGAGGGGCGAGTATGCCAAGGTGGGCCCGATGAGCAGAGGGCATGTGGATGTCTTGCCTTGATCACTCTAAGGACTTAACCTTGCAAGCCTTTGACCTGAGTCAATCATGCAACCACATGTCTGGTATGGGCCAGCCTAGCTGATTAATTTACAATGTCTTAACTTTGGTACTATCTTGGTCGGTGTGAGTTCCCGAGTTATGGAGTAATTCACATGGCGCAAGAGGGGGGCCCTGGATGTGGTAACCAGTCCCGCCAGTGTTGAAACCTTAGCGGGTGGTATCGGGTTAAGCCAGAGCATTGTAATGGCTTTGTCATGATCTCTTTGCCGACACACCAAAGAAAGTGTGTTAATTGCATGGCACCAAGAGACGATCATGTCGTGTGGGTAAAGTGCATAATCTCTGCAGAGTGTAAATCTATTCGAATAGCCGTGCTCGCGGTATTGAGCAATGCTCGGGAATTACAGTTAAGGGTTAGTTTAATTAAATGGAAAACTTGGTTGGGATGGCGGGATTGCCATATGGAAGGTCGGAACTTGATTTAGGATTGGAAAACTTGGTTTACTTGAGGAATGCTGAATCTATCTATTATTGTTATTTGTTTTACGGTCTTTACAATCTATTTATTGTATTTGTTCATAAATGCTGCCTTGTTGCAAAATAGCCATGATAGCCTATCCTTTGAAATAAGCCTTGCATATAGCTATGTTAGAATTGCATTCTGTGCACAACTTGTTGAGTGCTTTATGTACTCACCCTTGCCAACAACAACATCACCAGTTGAGGAGTCTGCATCAATGCTGGAGGAGAGGTTCCAGGAGGAGACGAATGTTTAGGGCGCAAGCCTTGTCAGTTGCCTGTGGTATATTGAGGGGTTGTTTACATTTTCATTCCGCTACAGTTTTATTTGTTATTCAGCCTTGTGAGTAATGTTCATGTAAGTTGACCACGAGGACATATAACTAGTAATATTTAATATATGATGTATTTCATAATATATCCGCTATGTATGATTGTGGTATTTACTGATGTTGAGCCTGTGTGCACTAGCATGATCCTGGACTAGTGCGTTATACACAGAGGGTCCGAATTTGCATATTCGGGTCCCGACATAGAATTAGTCCCACATTGGTTGTATAAAGTGGGTTATAGTAGTATATAAACCCTGTTAGGTTCAAACATAATATCTTCGGATTAACTATTTTACACGAAGCGGGGCCAAAAATGTAAACGGTGTGTACTATGTGTGTGTAGGTCCACCCCATAGGTGGACTAGACATTGAGAGAATTAGGTCAGGGTTACTCTGTCTCATAAAAAAATCCCAAGGTCTCCCTCCAAATACGAAAACCTATGGCCACCGGAGAGAAAAACTGCTAATTATCTATTCGATTTTATGTGCATGAAAAAGGAAAAATTATTTTCTTTCAATTTTCTTGCATGAAAGACTTTTTTAGAGACTTCTTTCTAAGAATTTGGTTGGAATGTAAGAAAATGAAAAAGACTAGCAATGTACTTCGTTGGAATGTAAGAAAGTGTAAAAGGCTAGCAATTTACATGTGTGCGCAAAATTATTGCTACATATGTCTTGTTTATTTACAATATTGAACAAAACACATCATGAATTCCATCTAAAATAAAAAAAGATAAAATAATTTGAGTCAACAATTTTGAATCCAAAATGCGCACAAAATGGATGTGTATTGACTTGAAAAATGGCAAGAACGCTAATTATATATTATTCAGAATATGCACTTGTGTCATCCTCCCCTCTCTAATTTCATGCCAGAAGTCCCTGCAAAAGACTCAAACGCCTGCCTGCTACACACTAACTCATGTGCAAATTCTTACATATATAAACAAAATAATAGATATTTGCATCAACAAACAATCTGGACAATGTAAATGCTATAATTACTACATAACTATTTTGATAATACTATTGTGCACAAAATTAGCTAAGTGGCGCACAAAACTAGCTCAAGTGACGCGGAAAAAACGGGAAGGAGCTCGCCAGAAGGACTGGTCACCTTGGCTTGCTCGGACGCGTTTACTAGAGTTGAGGGAGATGACGGCGACGCGGCATTCCTCTGTTCCAACTGTGACAATAAGCATACTAGCTAAGTGCCCATGCGTTATAACGGATACACATTTTTTAATCAAATAATTAAATTATACCACATGTTTACAAAACAAATTACACTCTTGAGTTGCCAACGAGGGGGGGCGTAGGTAATGGCTTGGTCAGTAATAGTGGACGAAAAGGGAGAGATACAGTTAGTTTTTGTTTTTATCCAGAATCTATGTTCGCGCGCTTCTTTTGTTATTGAGAAAGAGTGGGAGGGCGGACGACCGCCACTAACTCGTATTTATATATTAGTAAAGATGAGAGGTAATTGCGGAGCTCAAGGAAGAAAATGACACGGATGTCAGGTAAAGATGTTCACCCAAGGATTAAAATCGCGCCGAGATTTCAATCTCGGCCCTGACCAAGATTCCAAATCACGATGGGATAAAAAAATTTAAAAAAATCTAAATTGCTACAATGATTTCGGTAGTGGAGAATTGTAATGCCTTTTCTGAGAAATACATATGAAAATTTTGCAAAAACAATATATATGCAAATTATTTAAGTGGTGGTGTTGATTGCATAGTGCATACAAAATGGTTTGTCAGTGACATAGGTGCATGCCTGCCGGGCCAACCTCGCTAGTCCTGACAACCAAAGGCTGCCGATCGACTTGGGCAAATCTCAACGAACATTTGACCGGAAACCAGTCTTGACTTCGGCGCACGATTCAAGAGCCATTTGGTTCTCATTGATTGGAAGCTCGTACATGTCACACCATGCATCCTTACGAGATTTCCTCTAAGTTTCTTCTGACGACCCACGTAGTTAGCTCAAGATAATAGGAGTAACAATATCATTTCTGTAAGATAATTACACGAATATCAGCATATTAGCTAATCCAAAACATCAAGCGCACTCGATATTTTGTTAGTTAATACACTGTTTTTAGAATGTTACAGCAGAACAATAATTTAAGACTAAAATGAGAACTTTATTACAGTCCATTACCACACAAGCTACAAGTCCAATACATTAATTATGCATAGGATCCAACTACAACAAATATATATTATCAAAACACTAATTACCCCAAAGTCTGATGAAACCGATTTACGATCTATACAACGATATAATCCTCCTGATAGCTCACATCCAGGGATAGCGGGTGTGAACGAAGAGAGAGGGATATATGGTTAGTTTTCTTTTTATCTAGGGTCGATATGTCTACGCGCTGTTTTCTTTAGAGAGAAAGAATGGAAGACCGCTACCAACTCATATTTATATATTAGTAAAGATGAGAGGTAATTGTGGAGCTCAAGGAAGAAAATGGCGCGGATGACAGGTAAGGATGTTCATCCATGGTTCAAAATCGTGCCAAGATTTCAATCTCGGCCCTGACCAAGATTCCAAATCACGGCGGGATAAAAAATTTAAACTTTTTTAAATTGCTACAATGATTTCGGTAAATTTTGCCAAACCATTTTTTGTGGGGAATTGTAATGTCTTTTTTGAGGAATACATTTGAATATTTTGCAAAAATAATATATATACAAATTATGTAATTGGTGGTGTTGCTTGCATAGTGCATACAAAATGGTTTAGCAGTGACGTGAGTGCATGCCTGCTGGGCCAACCTCCCTAGTCCTGACAACCAAAGGCTGCAGGTCTACATGGGCAAATCTCAACGAACATTTGACCGGAAACCGGTCGTGACTTCCGCGCACGATTCAAGAACCAAATTTGTTTCTAATTGATTGGAAGCATGTACATGGCACACCTGCATCCTTACGAAATTTCCTCTGAGTTTCTTATGGGGACGACCCAAATTGTTAGCTCAGGATAACGGTAGTAACACTATCATTTCTCTGAAACAATTACACAAATATCAGATATTAGCTAATCTAAAACATCAAGCGCACTCGATATTTTGTTAGTTAATACTCTGTGTTTAGAGTGTTGTAGCAGAACAATAATTCAGACTAAAATGAAAATTTATTATGTCCATTATCACACGAGCTACAAGTCCAGTACATTAATTACACATAGGATCCAAGTATAACAAAAATATATTATCAAAGCACTAATTACCCCAAAGTCTGATGAAACGGATGTACGATCTAATCTTCCAGATAGCTCACATCCAGGGATATCGGGTGTGAATGAAGAGAGAGGGATATACGCTTAGTTTTCTTTTTATGTAGGGCCGATATGTCTGTGCTGCTTTCCTTAGAGGGAAAGAATAGACAACCGCTACCAACTTGTATTTATATATTAGTAAAGATGAGAGGTATTTAAGGAGCTCAAGGAAGAAAATGACGTGGATATGGTTCACCTACGCTAATAAAAGAAAGGGACCACTTACTTTAGCTAGTTAGACCTTAATTATACCGGTGCCGACTAGACAAATCGACAGATTTGTCAGATGCCTTGCTTCGAGGTAAAGATTAGCATGTACGTGTTATGTAACCTATGTATAGTAGGGCTGTTACCCCTAGTTTACACCCAGAACTCCAAGCAACAAGAGTCATCAGTACGATCAACAGGTAGCCTTCTTGTAGACATATCCTACACACAAGTTCCCCCAAACACTTTTACGATGAAGATGAGCCTCGTTGATACAGTGCGTAGTCTACTCGCACTGTTGTTGCTACTGACTGCAACGGTGCGAGCATCCGGCGTCTAGAGAAGCCAAACAGAGCCAAATGGGACCCTTAATTCCCTCCGCTGCAACGCTCGCCGGTTGTGCAAACAGCTGCGGCAACCTAAGTTTCGAATTCCCCATCCGCATCGGGTCTGGCTGCTTTCGGCAGTAAGACTTCGAGCTCATCCGCGACAACAACGACAAGACGAAGCCTGCCAGACTCTTCTCTTCATGACAACTCCGCAGAGGTCATTGACGATATTGATGTCACATACCATTGCCTGTTTGGATTAGTTTATGTAGCTTTTTCGCACGTCACCCGCTCTCACCGCAGAAGACGCGACAGGGGACATGTGTCCCTGGGTGGGGGACACGTGTACCCTTCCACGCCCAGGGAGCACTAGATTAGGCTGGCTGCGCGATTATATGCAAATTATGATTTCGGTAAATATCACAGCGAAGTTTTGCAAAAACAATATATATGCAAATTATGTAAATGGTGGTGTTGCTTGCGCAGTGCATACAAAATGATTTGGAAGTGACGTGGGTGCATGCCTGCCGGGCCAACCTCCCAAGTCCTGACAACCAAAGGCTGCAGGTCGACTTGGGCAAATCTCAAAGAACATTTGACCGGAAACCGGTCGTGACCTCCGCGCACGATTCAAGAGCCAAATTTGGTTCTCATTGATGGGAAGCACGTACATGGCACACCATGCATCATTATAAAATCTATACCCCTTTATAATACACGTAAATATTCTTTTCTACGTCCACCCTAAATAGTACATTCCACTAGAGATAACCCAACATTCGTACACCCAGCGAAACGTCCCCAGAAACTTGCCTCCATCAAAATTAGCCTCTCAGATCTTTCCTCAGCTTTACTCACCCACATCCGATAGCCATTGTTTAGTACGTCTAATCATCCATGTGGCCCACAACAGACCTCCCGCGACCTCCAGTATCATCAAGGAAAAGGAAACAAACGTCCTGGAATCAAGGAAATGGAAACAAACGTCCTGGAAAAGGAAAGAACCATACATTACGTGCTGGGAAAAGGAAACCGGGAGACAGGGCAGTGTGGTATTATTTTTTCCGAATTAGGCTCTCGCGGCGATGAATTTGCGATTGTAGCATCGAGCCAAAAAAATTCAACGGAGAGGTGCTGGAAATTTTTCCCACGTCCAAAATTATCCAGCAGAAAAAATAAAAACCAAACTATGCCCGACCGCTGGATAATTTCGGGCGTGGGCAAAAAAATTACAGTACTTCTCGATCACGGAAAAAAAATTCTAGCACCTCTCCGCTGATTTTTGCTGTCTCGAGGCTACAATCGTAAATTTATCGCCCGAGAGCCTGATTCAGAAAAAATTATAACGACGATACTAATATGGTAAAAAATTCGAGCCTGGGTGCTGGTAAATAATACCACGCCACCGCTCCGCTGAATTTTTTTGGCTCGAGGCTACAATCACAAATTCATCGCCGAGAGAGTCTGATTCGGAAAAACAATTATAACGATGATGCCAATACAGTAAAAAATTCCCAAAAAATAATAAAAAAACAATCAAGCGGTGTATGTCCGCTTGTTAATTTTGGCAAGCAAAATGCTCGGTGACCGCTGAAAAATTCAAGCATGGGAGAGACAATGAAAAAAAAATCAAGCGGTGCCCATCCACTGAATAATTCCGGGAAAATATGGAAAAATAAACTGAGCTTGCCGACCACTGGATCCGCAGGGAAAAAAAGATAAAAATTAAACAGCGCTCGTCGGCTGCTGGTTCCGCGAGAAAAAATTGAAAAAAATTAAGCAACACTCACAAACTGCTGGTTCCGTGGATAAAAAATGAAAAAAAAATCAGCGCTCTCTGTACGCTGAAATTAGGCTATATGGGGCTAGATCCGTAAAAAAATCTCGAAAAAGGTCATATTCAGAAAAAAATACGATCACGAGGCCAGGACAGTAAAAAATTCAAGTCTGGTTTCCTTGCATGCGGATCCTCCCTATTTATTTCCCTGTTTGATTCGCTCTCCTTCCAAATATGTAGTACATACAGTTTTGGCTAGGACAGTAAAAAATTCAAGTCTGATTTCCTTGCATGTGGATCCTCCCAGTTTATTTCCTTGTTTGATTCGCTCTCCTTCCAAATATGTAGTATGTACAATGTGATCACAAGATTATTTATTATTAAATGTTATATTCATACTTATCTTCTCATTTAATAGATAAGCGAATGTACTGCCATCGTAGCGTTAGCATTGGCACTATACTAGTTTCCTCTGAGTTTCTTCCAGTGACGACCCACGTAGTTAGCTCAGGATAATGGTAGTAACACTATCATTTCTCTGAGATAATTACACGAATATCAACATATTAGCTAACCCAAAATATCAAGAGCATTCGATATTTTGTTAGTTAATACACTGTGTTTAGAGTGTTACAGTAGAATAATAATTTAAGACTAAAATGGAAACTTTATTAGAGTCTATTACCACACAGGCAGGCTACAAATCCAATACATTAATTATAAATAGTGTGATCACCATGTCACCACAAGCTGTTTATTTTGCAGAGAAACAACTAACACTTACACAATTGCTGCATCTCCGAGCTTTGGTTACCTTGGTCCTTCTACCAGCAACTACTCAATTCTTTTCTAATGACTTGCGATCGGTTGTCCGATATGAGATTTTTTTATTGGACATCCGCAATATTTTTTACTCATACGTGCAACAATGGTAATCACCGTATGCAAAAAAATGACGCAACAATGGTAATCATTCGTATATGTCGCAAGATTTTTCTTGAAGGAGAAGATTGACTACTCTTATATGTCGCAAGCTTTTTCCTTAAGGAGGAGAAGACCGACTACTCAAGCCATACTACTCGTATATGTCGCAAGATTTTTCCTTAAGATGGAGAAGACTGGCTACTCGTATATGTCGCAAGTTGTTTCCTTAAGATGGAGAAGACTGGCTACTTGTATATGTCGTAAGCATTTTCCTTAAGAAGGAGAAGACTAACTTCCAAAGAAGAACTGGTATATGTCACTAGGTCTTTCCAGAAGGACGGGTTACGATGGCTTGCCTCGGACGCGTTTGCCAGAGTAGAGGAAGACTATGGCGACACGACTTTCCTCGGTTCCAGCTGTGACAATAAGCATACAATCTAAGTGCCCGTACGTTGTAATGGTAACATATTTTTCAACCAAATAAACAAAATTACACTCTTGAATTACCACGGGGAAGGAGAAATGGGTAATGACTTGGCCAAGGATAGCGGGTGTGAACAAAAAGAGAGAAATACTATTAGTTTTCTTTATATCCAGGGTCTATATGTCCGCGTGCTGCATTTTTTTGAGAGAAAGAGAGAGAAGACAGACGATCGCTACTAACTCGTATTTATATATTAGTAAAGATGACAGGTAATTGTGGAGCTCGAGGAAGAAAATGATGCAGATGTTAGGTACGGATGTTCACCCATGGTTCAAAATCTCGACGAGATTTCAAAAATCTAAGTCGAAATTTTGACTTTTTTGGCCGTAGCCGAGATTCCAAATCTAAGTGGGATAAAGAAGAATTGAAAAAATTTTAATTGCTACAGTGATTTAGGTATATTTCACCAAAATTTCGCATTTTTTTACCGAGATGATCACAAGTTTGACCTATTTTTCATGTTTTTAGGACCGAATTTAGCATTAAATTTTTTGTGGATAATTGTAATACCTTTTCAAAGGAATACATATGAAAATTTTGAAAAATAATACATATATAAATTATGTAAGTGGTGGTGTTGCTTGTACAGTGCGTATAAAATGGTTTGGCAATGACGTGGGTGCATGCCTGCCGGGCACCCAACCTCCCTAGTCCTGACAACCAAAGGCTGCAGGTCGACTTCGGCAAATCTCAACTATCAATTGGCCGAAAACCGGTCATGACTTCCGCGCACGATTCAAGAGCCAAATTTGGTTCCGATTGATTGGAAGCGCGTACATGACACACCATGCATCCTTGCCAAATTTCCTCCGAGTTTATTGTGATGATCCGCATAATTGGCTGAGAGTAACGATAGTAACATCATCATTTCTATAAGATAAATACACGAATTTCGGTATAATAG
The DNA here is from genome assembly GCA_036346275.1 of Otatea glauca. Lineage (NCBI taxonomy): Eukaryota > Viridiplantae > Streptophyta > Magnoliopsida > Poales > Poaceae > Otatea > Otatea glauca. The sequence continues at coordinate 55,108,336 of CM070718.1, read as the reverse complement.
CTAATAAAAAACATCAAGCGCACCTAGTATTTTGTTAGTTAATAAACTGTGTTCAGAGTGTTATAGCAGAACAATAATTTGGGACTAAAATGGAAACTTTATTACAGTCCATTGCCACGTAGGCTTCAAATCCTGTACATCAATATACATAGGATCCAAGTATAACAAAAATATATTACCAAAGCGCTAATTACCCCCAAAGTCTAATGAAACCGATGTACGATCTACACAACGATCTAATCCTCCTAATAGCTCACATCCAGGGTGAACGAAGACAGAGGGAGATACGGTTAGTTTTCTTTTTATCTAGGGTCTACATGTCCGCGCGCTGTTTTTTCTTAGAGAGAAATAGAGGGAGGATGAATGACCGTCGTCAACTTGTATTTATATATTAGTAAAGAAGAGAGGTATTTATAGAGCTCAAGAAAATGAAGCGGAATTCGAGTAATAAGGATGTTCAAGTACCTACACTAATAAAAGATAAAGACCACTTACTTTAGTAAGTTAGATGTTAATTATACCGGTGCCGACTGAACAAATCAACAGATTTGTCCGATGCCTTGCTTTGAGGTAAAGATTAGCATGTACGTGTGATGTAGTATAGGGCTGTTATCCCTAGTTTACACCCAGAACTCCAAGCAACAAGAGTCACCAGTACGTAAGATCTCCAAGCAACAAGAGTCACCCGCACGATCAACAACTAGCTAGCCTTCTTGTAGACATATCCAACGCACAAATTCCCCAAACACTTTACGATGAAGACGAGCCTCGTTGATACAGTATGCAGTCTACTCGCACTGTTGTTGCTACTAACTGCATCGGTGCGAGCGTCTGGTGTCCAGAGAAGCCGAGCAGCACTGAACGGGACCCTTCCCTCCACAGCCACGCTCGACGGTTGTGCAAACAGCTGCGGCAACCAGAGTTTCGAGTGCCCCTTTCGCATCCACCGTCTTGTCCATGTCGCTGGTCTCCTTTTCTCCGGTCGACCACCGCGGGCATCGCTCCCTTGCCACCCCAGAATATCACCTCGCCTTCAGACCCCGGCCTCCTCGCTACGCCTGCCTTCCTCGTGCCATGTAAGAGAAGATAACACAACAGTCAACACAGCCAGGCTAGGATAAGACGTAGTGTACATTTAGTGAACACATCTTTATATCTGTGTGCCAGATAAACGTATTGTAGTGCAAGATAGGTACGTAGGACTTTTGAGCTACTTAGGTTGCAGTCAACACAGCATGCGACCTCTTTCCCACGTCGGACATGCTCTGACTAGTATAAATAGAGCTACCCCTGCCTGCCTTCATCGTGCCATGAAAGAGAAGACAGCACAACACTCAACACAACCAGACCAGGAGTCGGCGTCGGACATGCTTCGACTAGTATAAATAGAGACTAGCCTTCTTGTAGACCTTCTTGGAGTTCACCAAATACTTTACAATGAACATGAGCCTCGTTACATTCCACGGTCTGCACACACTTTTGTTGCTACAGACTGCAACGGAGCCGGTGTCCGACATCCAGAGATGCTGAGCAGTCCAGAACGGGATCCTTCCCTCTGCCGCCACGCTCGTTGGTTGTGCAAACAGCTGCATTGTCGATCCATCGGCATGCTCTGCCGCACGCAAGCACTTATGTTTTGTCACTAGTTGTTTCCTTAACAGATGCGAAGACTGACTCAAAAAACTAACTTAACGGAGGTGAAGACTGAATTCCAATGGGAAAAGCAAGATGGAGACTTTAGCATTAGAGTAATGACCCTCATGAAGCTCTTAAGAAAAATAACACTTACTCTCGTAATACCCGGCATATTAATGTGAAGGCTCATGTGCTATAGTGGTGGGATTAGTCCCATATTGATTGCAAACAATGTGCATATATGGCCCACGTACGCATTTTTTTTGCAAATTTAAGCTTTGAACATAAATTTTTGCAAAAATGGCCCCCACTCTCACCGTGGAAGGCGCGATAGGGGACACGTGTCGCTGGGCGAGGGACACGTGTCCCCTCCCACGGCCTAGGAGCACAAGATTAGGCCGGCTGCGCGGTTACTGCTACTGACTGCAACGGTGCGAGCTCCGGTGCAGCACTGAATGGGACCTGTTCCTCCCTGCCATGCTTGCCAATTGTGCAAACAGCTGCGGCAACCTAAGTTTCGAGTACCCCTTTCACATCCACCGTCTTCTCCGTGTCACTGGTTTCCTCTTCCCCGGTTGGCCACCGCCGGAATAGCTCCCTTGCCACCTTCGAATATCACCTCAACTTTAGACGCCAGCATCCTCGCTACGCCTGTCTTTCTCGTGCCATGAAACAGAAGACAACACAACAGTCAACACAGCCAGGCCAGGATATGTCATAGTGTACATGTAGTGAACACATTTTTATAGATGTGTGCCATACATATGTAGTGTAGTGCAAGATATGTACGCTACGTGGGAATTTTGTTCTACATAGGTTGCAGTCAACACAGCATGCGACCTCTTTCCCGCACCAGAAGGACTCCGACTAGTATAAATATAGCTACCCCTATCTTTATTGTGCCATGAAAGAGAAGAGAGCGCAACACTCACAGCCAGGCCAGGTGTCGGCGTGCGACCTCTTTCCCGCGCCGGACACGCTCTGACTAGTATAAATAGAGACTAGCCTTCTTGTAGTTTCCCAAACAATTTATGATTAACATGAGCCTCGTTGTTACATTCCGCAGTCTGCTCACACTGTTGTTGCTACTTACTGCAATGGTGGGAGCATCCGGCATCCACAGAAGCCGAGCAACATCGAACGGGAACCTTGCCTCTGCGGCCACGCTCGTCAGTTGTGCAAACAGCTGCGGTGACAACGACAAGAGGAAGCCTGCCAGATTCTTCCTATAAGACAACACCACATTGGTCATCCACGATATCGATGTCATACACTCTTACCATTCATGTTTATGTTGCTTTTTTTGCATATCATCTTCCTTAAATCTGGTTTGTTAATGTGTACATCATGCATGTCCTGGAAAGCTCTTGGGAGATCCTTCGCTCTTTCTTCTACCGTTTTGAACATCACCAGTTTTGACTTCGATATTTACCTGCTCGATCATGACATTAATAGGAACATGAGGCTATGCACAGTTACCAGCCCTAACAAAGAAATAACTGTCATGATGGCTAGGCATAGCAACAACAATACTATGTGTTGCACCATTTCGCAGTAAAAACCCTGTTCTCTACTTCCAGCTCATGTTTGTCCGCCACGGGAAGCGGGAAGCGCTACCACCTAATCGAAGCTCCTATGGGATAGAATCAATATAACTTCTCGTTCGGTTGGTCTTAACTGGAACATCATTGATCCGTCGGCATGCAATGATGCACGCAAGCACTCACCTTTTGTCCCTAGAGTCAGCATGCAATTACGCTCCTATGGCCCCCGTACACTTTTTTTTGCAAATTTTGAGCATAATTTTTTTGCAGAAATGGCCCCCACTCTCACCGCGGAAGGCGGGTAGGGGACATGTGTCCCAGGGTGAGTGGACACTTGTCCCCCCACATGGGGACATGTGTCCCCTGTCGCGCCCGGGGAGCACAGGATTAGGGAGCAGCAAGTGAACGTGCTTGACATGGCTCTCCTGTCGCTGTTTACAGCACTACGCACATTGAGTTATTATTCACTATTTTCAATACTATTCGCTGTTTTGTTCACCGGTGCTATTTTTTGCGTTGTGCCAAGCTAGGGAAGGAGAGCGTACCGCGCTGTGGTAGTACCGCGCCGTGGAAGCGTGTTCTTCCACGCTCACACCTACTGTCGCGAGGCTGGCCTCCTTTCGCCCTTTTAGACTGTGATAGGTGACACGCGTCACCCGCCGGGTCTTCTACGGTGGGGGGAAGCTGGTAGTTTAGATTTTGGGGTGGTCCGAAATCCGAAATTTATCCAAAATTTGACGAGATTTGGAACCCTGCTCTCCACTCTCTAGTCTACACTGTCTTATCTCCCACTCGCCCCGGTCGTTCTTCTTCACCGATTACTCCTTCCTCCACGCCCGTCAAACCGCTTTTGCAGGTCATGGCGGATTTTGTTGTCGAAGATCTCGATCGCTTCATCTCGGATGGAATGCAAGTAGAGGATGGAGGACATCTTCGTCGGGATAGAGCTGACATGGTTTTCATAGTTCCTACCAAGACCCATGAAGACTTCGCGGTGGCCTTCATCCAGCCACACCCCCAGGAGGGAGAGCTCCATCAAGTGATGATCAACATCAGAATTTATCTGGAGCAAGTCCCCAAGGTAAGAGTGCTTTCCTGCTACCCTCATCCCGTTGGTATTGGACCCTACCAGTTCTCTTCGAGTTTGCGTCGTGACGTAGTGGTTGCTGGGGGCCCTATGAATTTGGCCTCAACTCTCTGCGCTTCATCAAGCATGATAAGGAACCCAACTGGCATTCAGCTGTGTTCACCAGAATAGCCTGGATCATGATGTTAGGGTTCCCCTTGGATTTCAAGCACCCTCACTACATTTCTCAAGTCTGCTCTTCTTTCGAAAAGCTCTTCTACTGGCATGAAAACGATCATATCTAAAGTAGAGCTATTTGTAAGGTTTTGGTGCAGGACATCACTTTCATCCCTAGCTGTGCAGTCCTCAAAAAAGGAAACAATCTTGGGGTCAAGGAGAATCTTGGACGATCCCAATCATCATCCTCAATTCTCAGTTCCCGGATGTCCTACCGGCAGATGAGGACCCACTTCTGTACTTTCATGCAAACCAAGTCCATCAACCAAATGCTTGTCGGGACCCGAATTTGCAAATTCGGAACCTCTGTGTATACCGCACTAGTCCAGGATCACGCTAGTGCACACAGGCTCAACATAGATGCTATCATAGTCATACACAGCGGAATATAGCATAAACTTCAAAAATTAATAATAATTGTTGTCTTACATGAATAATGCCTCATAGGGCTCAATTAAAAAGTAGCAAATGAGTAGCAGCGGAAGAAAAAAAATAAGTGTAGCAGCTCCCCAGTTCACCGCAGGCAACTGACGAGGCTCGGACCCTAAGCACTCGCATCCATATAACCCTCCTCCATGAAAGGCATAGATTCTTCCTCTTCTGAAGTTGTTGTTGTTGGGGTGAGCACATAAAGCACTCAACAAGTTGTGTGCAGCAATGCAAGTCTAATATTCTATATGCTTGGCTTAATCCAAGGGAATGGCTAATAAGGATATTTTGCAATAAAGCGGTATTTAACAAGAATACAGTAAATAGATTGAAAAGCAGTAAAACAAATAACAGTAATTAATAGATTCAGCATTTCTGAAGTAAACCAAGTTTCCAATCCTAAATCAATTTCCACTTTCCATGGCACCCTGCCATCCCAACAAGTTTTTGTTTAACAAAAGTCTAACCCTTAACTGTAATTCCCGAGCATTGCCCAATATCGTGAGCACGGCTATTCGAATAGATTGTACACTCTGCAGAGGTTATGCACTTTACCCACACGATACAACCAAACACCACCAAGGCGAGTGATCATAACAAAGCTTTTACAATGCTACACCTAGACCCAAAGATCGTTCGCTAAGGTTTCAACATCAAGGGTTAAACCACCACAACGCCCCCTCTTGCGCCATGTGAGTTAAGCCGTAAACCCGGGACTCAATATTCACCACGACAGCACCGAAATCTAGGCTTCACAAATTATTTAGCTAGGCTGTCCCATTACAGACATGTGGTTGCAAGAAAGACTCAGGTCAAAGGCTTGCAAGGTTAAGTCCTTAAAGTGATTAAGGCAAGACTTCCACATACCACTGTCAATCCTGGCCCACCTTGGCACATGCCCCTTGCCACTTGCCCCAATCTAAAACATTACCACCCCAGTTGATTACCAAGTACCACGCGCCACCAACATTTCAATCTAGTTGTGTGACCTCCTCGCCACGACAACTTGATAGCACTGTGTGACAACACATGACACACAAATTCTTAAACATCGTTCCATATTCTATTAGTCAAGATTAAGTAACAACGTTCGGACACATGTGATGACGTGGCATGGCTAAGCAATCTACGACGGTCTAACTAGTCCCATGTTGATTATTAATATTAACCAACTATAATTCCACATCCTAGGGTGACAATTAGATCATGGCATAAAATTGACAAGGTGTGATTTAATTCAATTAGGCATATCATCTAATTCCCAGATTAATTGAAATCATTTATACACATAAAATATCATGCATAATTTAAAAGACAAAATAGCAATTTGGTGAAATTGGGTGCAACATGATCAAAGCACAACTTGCCTTGGAGTAGGTGCTGGTCTTGCTCTGAGCTTGGGTCTTAAAGCGATGAATCTTCCTCCGGATCACCGAGCAGTTCAACGTCTACGCAAAACGATGCTAAAATAGGAAATAAACACCAAAACAGAGGGCAACCAAACTCCAAAAATAACATAAAATTCACCAATAAATAGACCTTGATTTTACAAATTTTTAGAAATTTGAATCACTCAAATCGAAGTTAAAATGCAAAAGATATAGCCTTTTGAAGTTTTGAATAAATACTGAAATACAGAAAATAGAATTTTCGATTTTCTCGAAATATTTTTCTATTGAAAAAGATTTTTATTGCGCAACGCTGACGTCAGCCCTGGCCCGAAGCACCCCCTGATTCAAACCTACTGCGGGGGAATAGCCGGCTTTCTGCGATAAGGATCGGCTTACTGCGACCGAAGCATCCCCGAAGGTGAATCTAGAGTCCATGTCTTCCGAGCCCGAGAATGCTTCAGGCTCAGGGTGCCCTCTGAGGACGGTCTCCGGTTGGCTTGTCGGGGGGATGGTTGGCTTACCCCAATAAAGATCGATTTACGGTGACCGGGACATCCCCGAGGCGAACCTAGAGACAGCGACCCGAGGCCAAGGCACGTGAAGTGCAAGGGAAAGATTCACAGATATAGGTAATAAAGAAAAAACCTCCAGGCACCTCAAGGTCAGGAGGCTCTCGGCGTGACCTCTGGTCCAAGCCCTGCTACAGGGGGGAGCCGAGACGCGATGAGAATCGGCTTACAGCTGGCCGCAACCCCTTGGAGGTGGTCCTTATGATCACGCCTCGTACCCATATCGCTCGAGGTGCAAGGAGACATGAGTGCGGGCAACAATAAGGAATAACTTTAAGTTGCGAGAAAGTCACAAGGCCGGGCCCCGGGCACGGGTCGCTTACCAGACGAAGCCCTTGGCCCGGGCCCTGACTCGGGAGTAGTCACCACCATCCGGCCAGACAATGCAGACGGGCCCGGTGGCGAGGTGGCTCCGAGCGATAGGAGCCGAGGCGTGCATGTGGCCGACGGCCGCGCGTGCTCTACCAAACCCGGAGGTTTTGGTAGGTGGCCTTGGCCTCCGGTCGGTCGGCTCCGGGAGGCCTCGAAGCAGCATTGCGGCCACGGCCACGTTTTGAGTGGCGTGGGGGAAGAAGTGAGGACCGTCGGACCCTTCCGCTCTTTGGGGTGTGCTCGACGCCCGCGTGCGCTGCCGCCAGCACATGCGGGGCCTCGAGCCCCTCCTGCTCCAGGTTGGCCTGGAGCCGGTCGAGCTCAGTCCTTCGTTCCTCCAACTCTTTGCGCTGTTGTTGGAGCTCGGCGCGCCAGGTAGGGGAGGGAGGAGCCGAACTTTCTGGCCTATTTCCTTCTTTGCTTGCCCTCTGTTGCTTGATCGGTCTCGTCTCCTCGGCGCTAGTACTTTCACCACTAGGCGAGCAAAACGGATCAAACCAAGTCGAGCGCGCCAAACTATGCTCGGCATGCGCAACAAGGCGAGTAAAAGCCCCCGGCGGTTCAAATGCCCCCGGCCAAACTCCAGGACAGCCGTCGGATCCAACGAAGCACACCTGACGGAAATCGCTTAACCGGATCGGCTGGACCGACCTACCAGGCCCGACCACCACTTTCGTCCAAGTTCAACCCCCAACCGAATCTGCCGAAATCGCTTGGGAGTTCGGGGGCTACTGACGAATACTAATAAAAAGGATACCCCAACAGCCCGAAGCGACGAGCCAGCGGCCTCAAGCATATCTCCACTTAACAAGCGCGCGACCGACCCGCCGACCGAATCGCCGCAAGATCACGCGCAAGGCATCCGCTCCCGACCGCCGGGAAGCGAATCCGACCAGACAACGCTCCCGGCCCCTCTTGGCGGGCGGGATCTCCGACTCCAACCAAACCAAGGTGACGAACGCCGAGTGCGCGTGTCGTCCTCATCGGCCTACCGCCACGCACTCGAATAAGGTCAATCGAGCGACTATACAAGGCGGTGGCTCCTTCCCAAGAAGATTTGGTGATCGAGAAGACAAAGCTTCACGGCCCATCAACGACCACGATAAAGACGAGCGCACGCTCCCCCGAGGCAAAGCACCAACGCCACGCACTCGGACGTCGGATTCGCAAGGATCACAGAGGGCAAGCACGCTACTTCCGGAAATACCTAACCTCCCCGACCACCAAGGCTACCAACCCATCATGGGCAAGACGGGTGGCGACGATCCACGGGACGAAGGACCGAGCTCCTAGCATAGGTCACCTCGCTTTCCTCCTAACTCGATGTAACCCGCCCCTTCCTTCAGTATAAAAGGAGGCGGGGCTAAACGATTCAGGAGGCAACGAGCGAGAACGAGAAAGGAGAGAGCGCTATCAAACCCATCTCGCTAAGCCATTGGCATTCTCGCTTGTAAAACTTTGTGCGATCATACGTACCAAGAGTAATACAACACCACCACACACGAATCGGAGTAGGGACCTTCACCAACCAAGATACATCTTGGACTCACGAGTCTAACCATTCAGGGAGTGGAACGCGCGACCCCCTAGACTTACAAATTTACTTGCCGGCGCTCCCGAAAACGCCGACAAAACCGATGTACGATGTACACAACGATCTAATCCTCCTGATAGCTCACATACAGGGGAACACCTTCCTAATCCATATAGTCTTTATAGTACTCGTACTCGTAGAACTCTGTATTCCCTAGTCCTTCCTCAGCAACTTATCAACAAAGACGTATAGCTATGAGTACAAAAAGTACTCAGCAAACCGTAGGAAAATGATGCAATATATTCATACAAGGCTTGTCAAAGAATAGTCATATGGTTCTTTTGCCGAAAGCAATAACTTGAATGAAAATACAATAAATAGATTGAAAGCATATTTATTAAAAATATAATAAATAACTGGTAAATCAATGGTAGACAATATGAACAGAATGGTAACAATTCACCCAACACCATCTAAAACCATCATCAAACCACTAAACTCAACAATGTTAGCTTTAGATAACAAAACAACAATGAACTCCCTATTCACGTCCCAACAATTCAATCTTTCAACATTTCATGAAACACTCTTTATACTTCATGTGAAATTCCCGGGTATGTCCATGACCGCAGACAAGGTTATTCGAATAGTTTTACACTCTTTAGAGGTTGTACTACTTTACCTATAAGATATGATCGTCTCTTGTTGCCATGCAATTAACACACTTTTTTTGGTGTATTGGCAGAGAGATCACGACAAAGCTTTTACAATACTATGTCTAAACTTGGTACTGTCCACTAAGATTTCACCTCATTATTGTCATTCTAAAAAATCTGTAATTGTATGACAGCGATATGGCTATAGAGTTATTTTACGGGCCAATGCGCTATTCTACTCCAATTCCTTCAACTAAACCCGTCCATCATTTTCATGTGGTACTGTTAAGGTAATCATGCGTCGTTATTTATTCCATCAATGGTACTAAGTTTTCGACTATTAACAGTGATGTCATTCGGCTATTTGTTCGGATACTACAAAAATTTCGTTACAACAGACAAATATTCCATTAATATCATACAAATACTACACTAAATATTAAATTATTCATACCGCAATTTTATTAATTGTCCAACAAATTTTACGCCTGACAGTGGTGTAATTGTACTACTCATTACTGCTGTCATTTCAAGCACGGCTCATTGCACTAAATTTACCATTTCTTCAGCTACTCCAACTACTAATATCGTCATTTTGTGTACTACTAGTTATTCTAATATTGTACTACTGCCACAAATGTTGTCATAACATTACACTAACATTGCCCAGGTTATACACAAATCGCAATAATTGTATTAATCCCACACATATTGTCGTCATATTACACTAACATTATTGAAGTGTTCCATATATCACCGTAACATTACACTAATTTTTAACTGATAAAATGACCACATCATTGTTCCATATATATGGCTATAGAGTTATTTTACGGGCCAATGCGCTATTATACTCTAATTTATTCAACTAAACATGTCCATCTGATTACACTAATAACATCATTACGTACACTGCAAATGGCTCTAATGTTGTACTAATTATACTACTACTATAATAACCAAATACTAATCTTTATGACAATTTACAACTAACCTTCAAGTTCTCCTGGAGATTAAATGTCCAAAAGGATGTATGATGAACCAACGTTGCAGACTACCTGTAACAAAAAGATCCCTCGTCAAATGATGGAAAAAAACTCCAACAAAACTAATACAAAGTATGAATATCATAAAAATTTCTCCAGAAAGACGCTTCCGAATTTCTTTTTCCACCCCGCTTTCCTCTCTATTTTCCCCTTCTCTCCGCTCTTCTCTGCTCGCTAGCGCCACATCGACTTCGCTCTTCCTCTGCTTTCTTCCTCGAATGCGAAAGGCAGATCAGGGCAATAGAGCTGCAATTTATAGCACCTCCCTGCGCATATACACCGAAGAAACAGCAATTGATCGGTGCTTTGCGTATGATAAGACATAACGATTCCAATTACGCACTTTTTCATAGATTCCGGCAAATTTGTGCTGCGCAGATGCACTTTTTTTCCCCCCGTCGCCTGCGCCGACCGGATCTTTGTTTTTTCGCCCACGCAACGCCGTCGACCGCCTCCGGCATCCGACTGTCGCGCCACCTCCTCCTTCCACGCCGCCTCCAAAGAATCATCGCCGCGCCGCGCTCGCGCCTCCTCTACGCGCCACGCGTCCCGCAGAATCCAGCGGTCGGCGACCGCTGGATTCCCGCCGTTTCCAGCGCCAGCGCTCCGCGCGATTTTAAAGAAATAATTTTTCCATCGCTGCGCGCAAAAAAAAAAAAAAATTCAAGCGGTCGCCGACCGCTGGAATTGGCGGAAAAAAATTTAAAAAAATTTCGTGCGGTCGGTGACCGCTGGAAAAGCTGGGAGAAATAAAAAAATTCCCGCGCTGCACCGCCGCTTGAATATACTGTGAGGAGGCTATTTTTGAAATTGATTCATGTACGAGGCTAATTTCGAAAAAAATAGGAACAAGGTAAAAATTTCTTCAACAAGAGCAAACTGAAGACACCTTTGTTTTTTCCTCTCCTTCTGATTTTTCGCTTATTTCTTTCTTTTTTTTCTCTCTATTTTGTTATTGTCTCTGGTTTTTTTTTTGTGCTGTCGGTTTGTATGGAAAGGAGGGAGACAAGATAAAATCTGGTAACTTGGTGCTGTAGCTAGGACCAGTGTCTTGCAGGTGCTAACCGGATGGAGGAGGAAAAAGATGATGTATGGTTGTGATAGGGTTGGAAATCAATGCGATGTGATGGAAGCAAGAGACAGGGGTGTTTGGGACAGCTCCAACTCTACTAAAATCTGTAGAGTTGGTAGAGTTAGTATTTCTAAAGCTACAGAAATTTATGAGTTTGGAGTGTGGAGTACATTAAGAGTGTTTAGATGTATCATCTTGTTTATATTTTAGACTAAAAATATAAATTTAATTCACTTTATTTTAACCTACAAACTCCAGCTCTGAGGTGGAACTGGGATCTGGAGCTATACCAAACAGGTTATTAGAAAATCTAGGAAGTTGGCTTGTACGGCTGCATGCCACTGCGCCCTTCTGTGCCGATGGGATTTCTTCCTCTTCCTTTTTCTACGGCCACGGAAGGAGCTTGGCTTCTGCTGCTATCGCCAGGACAGGAGGGGACTGCAGAGCCCAAGATCCATCCCCACACCTCTGTTCTGCAGCTGCGTTCTGGTTGCGCGTAGCCATCTCCTCTTGCTCCTCCTCGCACTGGCCGTGCGCTACCCAAGCCTTCCGACTGTTAGTCCCGGCTGTGCTTCCTTCTCTCTCCTCCCTCTCCTCCGGTCCTCCGCCTCCGCCTCCCCAGGCGCCTCTCCGCGGGAGCCTTCCCTCCTCGCCGTGTGTGTACGTGTGGGATGAGCTTCTCCGGCGACGGCTACATGGCCACCGGGGGCGACAAGTGCGGGGACCCGACCCCGGCCGGTGACAGCGGCAGTGACCTCTACGCGGTCCTCGGGCTGAAGAAGGAGTGCATCGACGGCAACATCCTGGTCCCCGCGACGCCTGACCCCCCGCCGCCGCTGGCCTTCTAGACGAGGCAGTGGACCAGCGCGATGGTGTCTGGATCTGGCGGACGAAGCGTCCTCCGTCCAAATCTTGTGGCCGACGTCCTCGATCTGGCGACTTTGACCTCCCCTCCCTCGCTAGCCAGGGTTGGGGGAGGCGACGGTGCGTCGGTGAGGGTGGCGGCCGCGACGCCTGGACCCCAGCCGCCGCTGGCCTTGGCCTTCTTGATGATCCGGTTGCCAGATGATCCCCAATGGCGCACCCGGATGGCTGAAGTGCATAGAACCGTCCGGCGCAGATAGGGGAAGTGCACCTACCGTGCTTGCGCGTGGGCGAGGGTGAAGAAGGTACGTCGGGCGGATGAACTCGCTGCTCCGCTTCCCGACATCCGTGCACATGCCGCCGCCCTTGTGCCCTAGCCCCTCCCGTTCCCTTGCAGAAGTCGCCGCCTCTGCCCGATTCTTGCTGCTGCTGCTGCTTGTTCCTTCCTTGTTTGCGAAGCGATGCAAGTGTTGTCTTCCTCCACCTTCCAATCCATCCAGGCCTCCGAATCAATCCCCTTCTTCGATCGATCGATCCGTCGGCCGGTTTCTCTCGGGCTGCAGGTGAGCTCGTGGATCGCACCTTACTTAATTGCTCAACTAATTGCTCGTTTGCAAGCTCATAGATCTCCTCCTTTTGCGTCGGGTCTTGTTCCAAGGACTAGGATATATTGGATTCGCCAAATCCTTGCCTCGATTGCCTTTTGCCGAGTCTTGTTTTGTTTTATTATTAATGGATCATTGGACTGATGGCAAATAAGGAATAAGGAAATGGCTAAATGGGTTAGCTTTCACTTTGTAATGGTAGTATGGAAAAAAAGTCCTTAACAATGCAAAATTACTTGCTTAGCACAGTGGTATTTTCTTTGCTCCTTTGCCATTAAATATCCTACCTGTTACATAGGGCGTTTGCGTTCTTTTCACGGTTGTCTGTTGCACAGATATTTCACAGAATAATATAGTCGAGGTGGCCGATGATGAGAAAGGCGCCGAGAGCCATTGCAGTGCTGGGAATGGTTGGGAACTTGTGTCACTCAACGCATCAACTTACGCTGCTGCTCCAGGTCCAATTTTTCCATTGCTAGAAACTTACAAAAGAGGTGCTGGGTATTTTTGACCCGAAATATGATTCTTATGCTACAATGTTCATGTCTGGACATTTCAGTCTGCCAATGGAAGGGCACCCGAAATATGATTCTCCTGCTGCAATGTTCATGTCTGGACATTTTAGTCTGCCAATGGAAGGGCATGTGGATCTTCTAAAACAGACCGACTGCAAAGGAGGCATGGTGCTGCTACTCCAGTTCCAAGTTTGCCACCGCTAGAGACTGACAAAAGAGATGTTGGGTATTTTGACCCGAATTCTGGTTAGATTTACTTTTGAAACATTAGTTGTTCAATCGATTTTGCTTACTTCCTCAGTGAATCTGAATGCCACTCTGTTGTGAAACTTTTTCCTTTGGTTTGCTTTGCAGATGTTTTCATCAGTTCGGTAAATCCTAATATTGGAAACAGGTTTGTCTCACGATCCTTGGAAATAAGAAATTGAATAATTTAATACACTATAGTGCTGTACCTTCAAATTGTCTTAATACTGGACAAATTATTTTCAAGTTTGACTGTTTCATGTAGTATGGAATTTTAATTTTAATCACTTGGTTATTTTTCCTCATGCTGATTATACACGCCTGATCAGTATCCTTTGCTTGCATCTATGATGACTATTCTTGTTAAAGTAAAATTAATTTCCTGCAACATGAGTTTACGGCGAACAATAGGTTACCCTATAGTTGAATACTTTGTTCTATATGTTTAGATCAATTCCATGCACCATCATCTTAGATCCAAGGATTTGTTCAAGTTTTTTTTTACCTCATGTCTATAAATTGCCAAAGGCAATTAAAAGGATCAACACTCCGATAGCTGTTGTCTCTGCATGTTGGAAATTAGTAATCCAAACGGCCTATGGTCCACATGAATTCATGATATTTTTTATTTTCCCTGGCTAATGCCAAGACATTGTCCTTACATGTTTATCCTAGCACAGACTGAATCCTATGTATCTGTGATAGTCAAATTAGGTTATTGGTCCGTATCGATCTGGAAAGTCTTTTCTTCTGAACCAGCTTCTCTCCCTATCATGTGATAAAGGTACATGGAGCTTCTGGTAGTATGTAACATGCTTCTAAAAGGGGATATTTGGACGGTGTAAATGATAAATTCACTGTGCAGATTTTGGAATTGGACACATGCGAGGTACCAAAACAAAAGGTGAGGTGGTCTGCCAATGTCACGTGTGTAATACTGTAATGTTTTAACTATCATGCTTATATGCTGTTTGAAGGATGTTAACACACTGCTCTGTGTTTTGCAGGTTATCTGGGTTTGGGGTACTCTTGTCGAGGTTATCTGGGTTTGGGGTACTCTTGTCGAGGTAGATGTTGATGGCACCAAGGTGTCTATCCTTTAACAGGACACTGAAGGATTTGAGAGCGTTGGAAAATCAAATGTATACGATGATAGGTTTGTTGCTTACAGATAAAACATGTGCTAATTCTGAACTATAATTTTATGGTTTGGACGTGGTAACAAATGTGCTGTTGTATTTTCTATTTTCATGATAGGATATTTGCTCGGGCGACAGTTTTAGTTTCTGTGCTTGTCTGCAATCTTCCTGCGACGGTGTGCTTCTCTGGTTCCCAATGCCCTTACCTGCACTCTCTCATTTGATAGCTCTTAATTTTACATCTTTTGGTGGAAGATCTGCGAAGCTGACGTATGTAGACTATTTACTGTTGAAATTGCTGAAGAATTCTACGGAAGGTTTGCTTGCTGCTGTTTCTGAATAAGTGCCTTCGTAATGTTCTTACAGATTTCCATCTTTTCTGTATGTCTTGTGGAAACTAGAGTGAAGGTAATACTTCATAAATCTTACTCTCGGTGTGAAAATTAAAAAGAACTACATCAAATTTATGCTGATTAGTTCTGCAGGGCCAAGATGTTGCTTTTGAGTTAGCAAAACTTCTGTGGCTGATCCAGTGGGACTTCCTCCGTAAGTTGCTTCTTGTATTACAGAGGACCTTATTTTGTTTTGATAATGAAATATATCTTTCGGTGTTTATCAAATACGAGATGCATCAAACTGTCACAAGAGAAATAGACAATAAATCACATATGAGATCATCAGAATTCTAATTATATGGTATCTTTGGTTCTCCTGATCTCCTGTCACTGAGATTGTTGCATCCTGTCTCAAGAGTCTGCCATTTTCTGAACTGAAGGCTTCACCCTAGGATTCACTTGATTGAATTTCACTGCATAGTAATAGCTAAATAGAACCAACTCTTGAACCATTGCTTTTTCTTCTCTTTTCTGCAAAACAAAATTACATAATTCAGTTCCTTTCATGGGCCACCCCAAATGGTCTTAGTGGTTTGAGTGCTTGGTTCCTGTGTGGTCTTTTTGTGAGTTTAGAACTTTAGATAGCGCTTATAACGTTAACGTGATTGAGAAATAGATGGGAAACATAGATCATTAGTCATTACTCTAACAAGCTTGTTGAAGAGATTGTTGCATGTAGTTAATAAACTTCATTTCTTTACAGTATTTTGTTCAAGCTATTTTAAGCATCAGCAATTTTATAAAGTAGTTGTTACATGAATAGTTACTATGGCTTATAGATTTGTAGTAGTGATAATATACAGTCTTATCTCATGATTCACAGTTTGTTCATGTTTCTACTATTTTGTATCACCATTTGTTACTGATATTTTGTTTTTGGAATAGTATACTTCCTCTAATAATGTTAACTTTCATGGTGCAGAAGGAAAATCTGTTCAGCAGATGGTTGATGAAGATCTTCAACGGATACCTAACAACATCGGTTAGTTTAAGTTGTCTTACTGACTGGTTTTAGCAGGATAGGCTTATTTTGCTATTGAAGCACCTCTTTTTGCAGTTGTTAGATCTGGAGATATCTTATGAGCAGTTGAATTAACCTACCTTTTATGTAGTACTGCAGGAGACAAATATATTGATGAGGTACAATTATTTCAAGATATATGTTGTTCACCAGAAGATACGATACGCAGGTTTGTTTGAAGAAAAATAATTTCAATGTTATGTTAGGTGAACCAAATTAGAGACTCTTTGGCAGTTACGGGCAATAACAGTACTGCTTTTAGCTTGCCCTGGGTACGTTGCAATGGTTTGGCGAACATCGTGATTTTCCCTGTGATTTTCCCTGGTCGATCATGTGCCATCCTTTAGCATTTAGTGGTTTAGCTGAAGATTCTAGGCTGCTTTTATTGTATGCTTGATGAATTACTCACTTGTTCAGTTGGCCTGCAGCATTTTCTCGTTTCAGTGAATTTGGTATTGTTTTCAATGATATCGGAAGAGAAGCTGTATTTTCTAATAAATTATGAAATCTACTTAATTTGATAGGTATTTATCTAGAGGGTGTCTGGAAGGTTAGAGTACGAAGGTTAGAGTACGATTACCTGATGCATATCCTTACAAATCCCCCATCGATTGGTTTCGTTAATAAGATTTATCATCGACATGTGGATCTAATGTGAGCCTCCTGAGTTCTGCTCATCAAATTGTTTTGTTTATTAAAATTGATAGCTCATCAAATTGTTTTGTTTATTAAAATTGATACTCAAGGACCACTACTTTCTGACCTCCTTTTGTTGGATTGCAAAATGAAGGTCTGGTTCGGTCCGTTTGGATGTCATTAACCAGACATGGAGCCCAATATTTTGTGAGTTCTCTTCCTTGCCATAATTCATATGAGCACAAATGGCTGTAATGGTTATTGTTGTAGATGCATGAATGCTTTTTATAGAAATCCATATATTCTACATTGCTGTGAAGGTACATATACACATGCGCACAAACTCTCTGTGTTTCTGTTCGCGCGCGAGTGCAATGTAAAACAAAATAATCACTAAACAATAGTAGTTGAAATCCAGACCATTCTTGTCTGCATTCTTGTTCAGAATTAGAGAATTTTTTTGCTTTGTCCTAAAAAAAAGAGTGATGTTTTTTTGGGTGCGTGGAGCAAATATGATGTTTGTAATCACACTGGCATTCATTAACGAATAATCCCCATTAACTTCAACGTATATTCGTCCTAAGAGCCTCATATGGCTACATATGTATGTATGTATGTATGTATGTATGTATGTATGTATGTATGTATGTATGTATGTATGTATGTATGTATGTATGTATGTATGTATGTATGTATGTATGTATGTATGTATGTATGTATGTATGTATGTATGTATGTATGTATGTATGTATGTATGTATGTATGTATGTATGTATGTATGTATGTATGTATGTATGTATGTATGTATGTATGTATGTATGTATGTATGTATGTATGTATGTATGTATGTATGTATGTATGTATGTATGTATGTATGTATGTATGTATGTATGTATGTATGTATGTATGTATGTATGTATGTATGTATGTATGTATGTATGTATGTATGTATGTATGTATGTATGTATGTATGT
Source organism: Otatea glauca (assembly GCA_036346275.1). Taxonomy (NCBI): domain Eukaryota; kingdom Viridiplantae; phylum Streptophyta; class Magnoliopsida; order Poales; family Poaceae; genus Otatea; species Otatea glauca. The sequence goes on along the minus strand of CM070718.1, from coordinate 55,090,390 downwards.
ATGTATGTATGTATGTATGTATGTATGTATGTATGTATGTATGTATGTATGTATGTATGTATGTATGTATGTATGTATGTATGTATGTATGTATGTATGTATGTATGTATGTATGTATGTATGTATGTATGTATGTATGTATGTATGTATGTATGTATGTATGTATGTATGTATGTATGTATGTATGTATGTATGTATGTATGTATGTATGTATGTATGTATGTATGTATGTATGTATGTATGTATGTATGTATGTATGTATGTATGTATGTATGTATGTATGTATGTATGTATGTATGTATGTATGTATGTATGTATGTATGTATGTATGTATGTATGTATGTATGTATGTATGTATGTATGTATGTATGTATGTATGTATGTATGTATGTATGTATGTATGTATGTATGTATGTATGTATGTATGTATGTATGTATGTATGTATGTATGTATGTATGTATGTATGTATGTATGTATGTATGTATGTATGTATGTATGTATGTATGTATGTATGTATGTATGTATGTATGTATGTATGTATGTATGTATGTATGTATGTATGTATGTATGTATGTATGTATGTATGTATGTATGTATGTATGTATGTATGTATGTATGTATGTATGTATGTATGTATGTATGTATGTATGTATGTATGTATGTATGTATGTATGTATGTATGTATGTATGTATGTATGTATGTATGTATGTATGTATGTATGTATGTATGTATGTATGTATGTATGTATGTATGTATGTATGTATGTATGTATGTATGTATGTATGTATGTATGTATGTATGTATGTATGTATGTATGTATGTATGTATGTATGTATGTATGTATGTATGTATGTATGTATGTATGTATGTATGTATGTATGTATGTATGTATGTATGTATGTATGTATGTATGTATGTATGTATGTATGTATGTATGTATGTATGTATGTATGTATGTATGTATGTATGTATGTATGTATGTATGTAATCGTGATATTATTTTAGTTGTAATTCAAAATATACAAATGCGCAAGCACGTACCTAATTACTACATTATCTTTCATGGTAACCTGTAAAACTATCTATATGCACATACTACTAGTTATGTTTAACTTGCAGTGCCAAATAGTTAGCTAAAATAGCAATTTCTAGTATCAGCAAAAAATTATGCATCAACAACATAACTACAAATGATATATATTAACATTAATTCCTATTTTCAAATTTCTCTCTCACCTTAGTCATGTGTTGCAGATATTGATTAGTGCCGGATAGCAGGCATTTGTAATAGAATTTTTCATAATATTATAGGAAGCCACTATTGCATAGTGTGTCCTGGAAAAATAGAGTATGACGTTACAACTATGAAGTGTATATCAACAAAACAGCAAAATCTTCTACTAGGCATGTTTTATAATACAATTTCATAATAAACTAGATGCAAAAATAATAGATGGGTTTTTAGAGAAAAATAATACATGGCTAACGAGTGTAATCATTGTCGGCATTGCCATTGGGTTTAGTGTTGGCTTGATAATTCTATTTCTCATCTTGATTTACATATTTCTTTTGCGTAGATAGAAAAGGAACATCCAAAAGAAATTGCGAAAAAAATATTTTCGAAAGAACCCGTGCCTTCCTTTAGAAACAGCTGGTATCATCCGATCAAAATGCGAATGAAAAGAAAAAGATTTTCTCCATAGCTAAGCTAGGAAAGGCAAAAAAATAATTTTGACCTTATACACATACTTGGTCATGGAGGGTATAAAATGGTACATAAAAGCATCTTATCTAATAAATGTAGTGGCTATAAAAAGGTCTAAAGTTACTAAGCAAGGTGAGATTAGTTAAATCATCAACGAGGTCGTAATCCTCTCACAAATAAACTACCGAAATATCGTAAAGCTCTTCAGATATCGCCTTGAGACCGAGGTCTCACTACTAGTATATGACTTTATTCCTAGTAGTTCATTATTTAAAATTCTTAGGAGTGATTAAAGTAACACCTCTTCTTTGTCCGACGATTATTACTTGAGAATTGCTACAAAATTTACCAGAGAACATTATTACCTCCACTCAACAGCTTCGGTATTAATCTTTCATTGTGATGTGAAGTCTTCAAATATACATTTGGATGGGAATTATACAGCAGAAGTATCAGATTTTGGTGCTTGAATGCTGGTTCTTATTGATTAAACCCATGTTGTTACAGATGTACAAACCACATTTGGATATCTAGATCTAGAGTACTATCGTACAAGCAAGTTAAATGAGAAAAAGTGATGTTTATAGTTTTGGTGTAATACTTGTGAAATTACTTTTTAGAAAGAAGACTATTTTTACAAGTGAGACAGAAGTAAGGTGAAATTTATCCAACTACTTCCTTTGGGAGAAAGGCAAAACTGCTAGCAGAAGTATTAGCTTATTAAAGTTGCTGATCTTGTAGAGGCTTTCTTTGAACTTTAAGGAAAAGAGAGATATACTATGAAACAAGTGTAGATGATATTGCAGTCGATGCGATTGAAAAGGTTGAAATCACGTTAAGTTACTATAATAAATGATGATATGCAGCATTTGCTAATTGGACAAAGTTAAGTCACCTATCAGTCGACGATTGTTAGAATTAATATGAAAAATAGAGCTAATGTATCTTCTCAGAGAAACCAAAACTGTTATAGCTTGGAGCAAGAATTTACGTCATCAGTCACTCTACAACGCTAGATCATTTGGTTTTCACTATTATGTTCGGTTGTCCCATCTTTTCCCTATCTTTAGTGTCATTTAATTCTTCTCATTCAATGAAGAGTAATATATAATCTATAGCGCACTTATTTCAATGATGGGGGTTTTCTACTTCTCTTGCTCTCGGACCAACTCAAACCATACTGTCCAATCGTGAGTTAAAAAATAAAACAGCACGATGGGGTGACAGATTGATAGTGTATTTATATTTTATTAATATGTAAAGAAGTTTGAAAACACTTATTATTGAAATAAATGCACTAGAGTATACATTGGCACTAAAGAAAAGAAAAAAAAGATAGGTCAAACAAATATAATACTAGAAACGAATGATCTAGCATGGTAGAGTCGCTGATGAAATAAATTTTTACTTAAGTTGTAGCAGTTTTGATTTATTTGAGAAGCTACATTAGCTCTGTCTTCCATACAAATTCCAACAATCATCGACTGAGTGATGGCTTGGCTTTGTGCAGTTAGCAGATACTGTGTGTTTCATTTTTTGGAGCAACTTGATGTGATTTCAACTTTTTTGATCGCACTGACTGCAATGTCATCTCGATTTGTTTCATAGTAGGTCTCTTCTCCTTGAAGCTTTAAGCAAGTCTTTGCAAGCCCAGTAATTTCAATAATCTCTTCCTCTATCGCTTCCTCGAGAATCTGAGCGGCTACTAATTCTTCTAGCGGTTTCACTCTCATCTCCCGAAGGAAGTAGTTGGATAAGTTTTGCCTTACCCTTGACTCACTTATAAAAATATGTTTTTTTCTAAGAAGAAATTCCACAAGTATTACACCAAAACTATAAACATAACTTTTATCATTTAACCTGCTAGTACTCTTGATCTAGGTATCTAAATGTACCTTGTACATTTATAACAACATGGGTTTGATTAATAGGAACCAACACTGAAGAACTAAAATCTGATACTTTTGCTGTATAATTCTCATTCAAGAGTATATAGGACTTCACATTACGATCAAAGATTGATACTGAAGCTGCTGAGTGGAGGCAATAAAGTGCTTCGGCAATTTCTGTAGCAATTCTCAAGCAATCATTTAGGACAAAGAAGAGCTGCTAATTTGATCACCCGTAAGAATTTCAGATAATGAACCATTAAGGATAAAGTTATATACTAGTAGTGGGACCTCAGTTTCAAGGCAACATCTGAAGAGCTTTACGATATATCGGTGGTTTATTTGTGAGAGGATAACAACCTCGTTGATGAACTGACTGATCTCACCTTACTCAATGACTTTATTTATTTATTTATTTTGTTGCCTTTTCTAGCTCTTTTATGGAGAAAATCTTAGTATTGTCATTCGCATTTTCATCTAATGATACTAGCTGTTCAAAAAGAAGATTTTGGTTCTTTCGAAAATACTTTTTTCGCAATTACTTTTGGATGTTCTTTTTCTATCTACGCAGAATATATATGGAACTCAAGACGAGAAGTAGAATGATCAAGACAATACTAATCTCAATAGCAATACCTGTAATGATCACGCTCGTTAGCCATGTATTATCTTCTTTTATAAAGTCATGTATTATTTTTTGCATTTAGTTTATCATGAAATTGTACCATAGAACTCATCTAGTATAAGATTTTTTTTGTTGATGTGCACTTCATAGTTGTAACGTTATACTCTATTTTCCCTGGGCATTTTGTGCAATAGTGGCTTCCTATAATGTTATAACAAATTTCTTTACAAATGTCTGGTATCTGGTACTCATCAATATCTGCATCACATGACTAAGGTGAGAAGAAAATTTATAAATTGAAATTAATGTTAATACATATCATTTGTAGTTAAGTTGTTGGTGCACAACTTTTCACTAATACTAGAAATTATTATTTCAGCTAACTATTGGACACTGTAAGCTGAACTCAACTTGTAGTATGTACATATAGATAATTTTACAAGCTAATATGAAAGATAATGTACTAGTTAGATACATGCTTGTACATGTGAATATTTCATATTACAATTAAAATAATAACACGGTTACGTATGCACATATGGTCATATGAGGCTCTCAGGAGGACTGTGCGTTGAAGTTAATGGAAAACATTCGTTATTGAATGTCAATGTGATTACAAACATCATGCTTACTCCATGCAAAAAAAAAAGAACATCACTCTTGCTTTGAAGACAAAGCAAAAATGTTCTCTAATTCTGAACAAAAATGCAAACAAGAATGGTTCAACCTTCAACTACTATTGTTTAGTGACTATTTTGTTTTCCATTGCACTCGCGCGAATAGAGACAGATAGAGTGTGTGCGCATGTGTGTACGAACCTTCATGGCTATGTAGAATACATTGATTTCTATGAAAACCATCCATGTATCTATAACTGTAACCATTATAGCCATTTGTAGAGTTGACACCCAAGCACATGCTATTTGTGCTAACACATGCATACGCAGAGCGATTCTATTGTGTCTCCTGGCAGGTTAGATTGGCAACAACCCATTCCACAGAGACCGAATTCACAGTGTCAATATAGAGTCTATTTTTCCCCATATATCAGGCCCGAATGGTTGTTGCTGATAATATTGGGGGTTTATTTGGTGCCCACATGCCCCTAGCTAACGTTTATATAAATTATTTGTTGTTCATCACTGAATCTCAGGTTGGATGATGTCGCATTTGTACAGTAGAGTCAGAACGTCTTCCTTGCAAAATAACATTTTTCCAGGCCAAGCAGAAATAGAATACTGATATTCCCGCACGATCCAGTGTAGTTTGTCTTGTGTTGAACTGGATTGTACCCTGTATTAACGGGAAGTATCATTTACCATTATGTGAAGAGTTTCAAAGTTAAGTGAACTAAAAAAATAGGTAGTTAATTGCTTTAAAAAAAGGTAATTAAGCCTTTTCTTCGTTGAGTGTTTTATACGAGGCTAGTAAATTGTAGACACCTACAAAATAGCAATATATGGGCAGTTTCTATTTTTGTAAAGAGACTTTTACCATCTTTGGGAGGTCTTGGTACTACCTCAATGTAAAATGTTGGCAAATTATACTTTAAGGATTTGCATTTACCATATGAAAATTATACTAGCAGATTCATAATCAAAAGTACTTCATCATTGTATCTTTAATAATTTTTGCTAACATATTTACAAAAAAATAATGGTTAAATATGCATATTTGGAGACAATGTTAATGCTCAAAAGGTAAGTTAAAAAAGAATAGTTGAAAGTTGCAACTGGCAAGTTTAATGTCATAATTGCCAAGTTTCGTGTTGATAGTTGTTTTCTTTTCAATTGAAAATTGGTAAAGATCTAGTTATAAGACCATTTCATAGTGCACTGGGATAACAATTCCCGTTGGTTTGAATTGGATAGAGTTCCTGTGTGGCTGCATAGATAGGATTCCTGTGCTGTCATACTGTGACAACAATTTAAGCGGTCACCGATTGTCAGCACTGTTGGATCGAATCAACAGACGATCTGAATCATCGAACAGCGATAAGCTACAGTGTTTTCCAGGCAGCACTGTGGAACTCTTCCAAAGTTGGCTCCTCTTGAGAGAGAGAGAGAGAGAGAGAGATGGGAATGAGAAATTGAGCAAGAGAGAGATTGATTAAGCATCGAAGCGGACACTGGCAGTACAGCGTGCGCGTTCAAGACTTAACGCGCGCTCATGTGTTCATTCATTGTTTCGTTGCTCACCATCACATTAAAATAGTGTTTTCTTAATCAGCTTGACTGTCGCAAGCAATTTAAACCAAATCCTGTTCTAGTTCATACCTGGAAGCAGGGTTTAAAATGCCGACGAAACCGCGAAAACCGACCGTGCCGAGCCGGTTCGGCAATTAAAACCGTTCGGAAAACCGGTCAGATGAACAGTAAATTTAAAAAAAATTGAAGAAATATATCAAAAAGTGTCAAAAATTTTTGAATTTTTTTTTACACGGTCCTGAGGCAATCCTAATAATTCTGTAAAATTTTCAGATTATTATCAGATACATACATTTTTTAAAAATTCTGACAGTGATACTGTCACAATATATGCTCTTCAGTTTTTTATTTTCTAGGAGCTCAAAATGAAGTCTAATATTTCTTAAACTTTTTTTGTGATGTTATAACGTAATTAAAATGATTATGTAAAATTTTCAGATGATGATCCGATATGTGTATTTTTCAAAAATTCTGAAAGTGCTATTATCATTTATATGCTATTCTGTTTTTGATTTTATATAAGTACTAAATGAAGTCTAATATTTCTTAAAATTTTAGTACATGATTCTTTGGAAATTTTTATGGTTACATTAAAATTTAAGAATATAATTTTTTTAATATTTATAAAAATCTGACAATGTCTTTGTTCCTTTTCATTAATTTCTGTTTTGGATTTTTTAGAAGTAACAAATGATTTCAAAAATTTATTAAATTTCTCTGAGGTGTTTTATAGATTAATTGGGATTTTTTTGTAAAATTCTCAAAAAAAATTTGCAATTTTTTCATTTTTTTTTGCATTTTCACAATTTTTCCTTCTGTCGTCGGTTTTCGAAAACCGACTTTCGACGAAAACCGACCGGATTTCGACCTTTTCGACCGGTTTTTGATTTTTTTTTGAATCAGTTTGACTTTCGCAAACCGACCGGTTTTTACCGAATTTCGGTCGGTTTTCGCGAAAAAACGGTGCCGAACAAGTAGCGATTTCCGAACTCGAAACGAAATTGTAAACCCTGCCTGGAAGACCTTCATTTCAGACGAATATCATAATAAATACTTGAAAGACCACATCTTTGGACAAAATTTGATGTGACTGTTGGCCAAAATTCGGTGTCCAGAGATTCGGTAGCTTCCTTTGGAAGGATTCGATCTGATGGAGAGTGCACTTTTTTTCCCCTTTGGTTTCGTTCCAAGGAACTTCTCAATGGCACCACATGGCAAGGGAAGAAGTACGTACATATGTATAACAAATTATATTCATGTATGGATGTATGTATAACGAGCTATTTGCGTATCTATGTATTGAATAAGAGCACTCAAGAGAATGTACGCTTCGAAGTCGAAAAGACAAACAGGACAATACACATTTATACACGTACTACTCCCTCAAGATATAGCAGCCTGCCTGCATTGCTGTGATCCGTCCCAACTTTGTTCAGACTTAATTAGTCCATCTGATTTCGATGCCTCCACAAGTTGATCAGCCATCAACTGCACAGCAACAAAAAATGTTAGCATTCCAAGAATTGTCATCGGTTGATCTTTGATTCTGTGATATTTGATTACTTGGCGAAGGCTCAAGGGAAGAGAGTGAACTCTCTGCTCACTGTCAATAAGCATCTGGATTGGAGCAAAGCTTTGCTTTATTTGAGATGGGATTGCCTGCACATCAACCGCGTGCTGTAGTTCCTGCTTGTAAATTGTACGGTGGTGCTTGTGGAGTATAATTCAATATGTGGACAGTTTGTTGCTCATATCCGCCAGAAAATAATAATTAAAAATATAGCTTTTGTTGTATAAATGAACCTGTTCAGTACAGAATAACAATAACAATAACAATGCAGCTTCAGCTCAGTTTGCCCAACTCTTCAGCTCATAACATCGTGTATAAAAAATGAACAATTGGAAAGATTTGATCACATCAATCAACTATCAACCTAAAAAGTTAAAAGAACAAAAGAGACACTCAAATGATCTGAAAATTTTATGCATCCACGATTTCCCGCCATTGAATAGTGTCATAGTCAAACAGTAGCTTGCCTCACACAGGAGCTGCAGCAGCTTCTTCAGCTTGCAAGCTATTGTAGTAGTCGACAAGAACTTTCCACCCACCAGAGCACATGAAACCATCAGGAGGGTTCTCTCCAGTTCTTGCATAGGTGCGCATCTGGTTGATTCGTAAGGTTAGCAGAAGCAATTTATATTTACTACAAGGAACTATATTGTAAATGTGGTTAAAAAAACTAATGCACCTACCTTGGTTCCTGAGATGAACAGAAAATCTTGACTACGTGAAGGATCGAAGAAGGCCATCTTCTTTGCACTGGTATCATATGCTGCTACCTGATGCAAATAGTTAAAACATAAATCAAACAGAAGGTGATAGGAAATATGAAAACAAGAATGCACTCGAGAGATGATGAGAACACACAACTGTTTTCTTTCTTCGAGCTTTCTGAAACTACTTGTACTACACACAGCAATGGAACTTTTCCTAGACACCTGAAGGTTACCACTTTAGCTACAACCTTTGCAGGAAGTAGGAGACATCGTTCGAGTTGAGTGCACACATCAATTAAACCTGTCTTTGTTGAATAGAAACGCTTCCATATCTTGCCAAAGAAACAATATAAGATGTGATGCGCATACTCTATGGTTGTCTGCCGTTCTTTCTCAGCTCCATTCATGTGACAAGGCTAGAACAGATAATGATAAATGCAAACAATACAGGGTACTGGTACAGTGGATCTCACATGAACAGGGAACAATTTCTTACTAAGTTTCATTCTAAGGCAATCATTAAATTCATGAAAAATAACAGTAGTTGGTGTTGTCATTAAAAAGTAGAAATAAAATAATGATTCTAATGCAAGAAATAAAACATATGAGGATGTCCTTGATTCCAATCAAATGCTGAGCTATACTTTGATTTTCTTTAGGGGTTTTTTAATGAATGTTGAAGGAGGTTTCTGTGTATCAAATACCTTGAACGGCAATATGTTAAGTTTTTCTAAACCTGGAGCCATGCTTAGGACCTTCTTCCCATGGTCCGGGTTGTACAGATCCCTCTTCTCTGTTGGATGGCCCATCCCAGCAGGATCACGTCCTACTATGTAGAAATTAGCACCAGCATTAATTCGCGCCTTTGCATGCCACTGCACCTCTGTTGGACCAGCATAATGCATTGGAGAGGGAAATATAGACACTATAGTAGTCTCAGGATCAAGGACTCCATCTTCTAAGACCTGTCATGAGCTTAATTTTAACAATTTCCATGGCACCAACTAGTAAACAGCTGTTTAAACAACCAAATACCTTGCTGTGTTGTTCCATTCTAACAGGCAGTGGGACATCATCAGCTTTTGTAAAACCACCTAAAGGGTGTAGCAGTAGAATGGGATTCTTGTAACCCATTTCCAAGAGACGTCTTCTAGTGTTATTCATCAACAGTGCATGTCCGTTGTGCACTGGATTTCTCAATTGGAAGGCAAACACAGCATCAGCCCCCCGCTTGTCGAATTCATTCCTAAGTTGCCGGGGTGAAAGTCTGTAGTGGTCAAGACCATCATTATATTTGATGGGTTCCAGCACCTCCAGATCACCACCGATTAGCCAGTTCCCAGCTTGTGCTATTGCCTCATCGACATAAGGTAAACCAGGTGCAGTTGTCCCCCATGTTCTTGCGATCCTTTCTTCTTTATTGTGAGGATATATTTCAACTCTTAGAAACGGAAAGTTTACATATCAGAATCGAAAGTTCTAGTTAGAACTGGACATACAATACCACGAATAACACATTTCATTAGTCATGAAAGTTTTCTCACAATATGTTAGTTAACTTGCATCAATCTGGTATATGGCCATAAAGGTAATTGGTTGCTACAGTGTTACTAGTGCAGGCGCTTCAAAAAGGAACAAAATCGAAGTCAAGTCATGAAGGAAAAGAGAGGGTAACATTGACATGTCTCTGTAAAACCCAACCTTGATACGATCGACATTTCACCAAGATTGCCACTTCATGGTCTACAGTTCAAAATAAAAGCTACTTCGTGCACAAGAAAGAGGAATAAGTTCTTTTTAGGACACCAATCATTCAAGAAACCATGCGATAAAATCTATAGTAGGACAGAAATAATCTCTAAATCTAGTAAGTAGTAGAACTATTAGAAGAGCTTGGGCATCTTTGTTGAGTATGGATCACTCAAGGAAGCAAGAGTCAGAGGACAAAATCAAAACAGAGGAGATTCAGCTATAAAAACTCTTCATTATATTGATCTCACAATTTTAGTAAAAAGCCATCCCCTTATTGATTTTACAAACTGATACTAGATAGACCGACTTACTCTAACCGACTCAATAAACACCATTTTTTAAAAAAATTGTACAGCTATCTTCAGCTAGTACTTATCTATACTATAAACTCTACTTCTTAGTCATCCACTAATCAAATTGAATTTTACTTCTTGTTACCGACTCAATGCGAACTTTACAGCTCGGTGCAGCATCACATCTCTGAACTTTGACACAGCACTAAACCAACTTGACTACAGGAAAAAACTACAACTCATACCAAGCATGTAGATCATGGTTATCACAGCGCCCCGGCGAGGCGAGTCTCCTCCGAGGCACCTGGACGCCTAGGCGAGGATTATATATATATATATATATGAAAATGATACTATACTCTTGGGAGTACGTACTCCCACTTCCAGTATATTGTTTAAATGATATTATTATACCTTTTTATCATTTTGATTATACTCTAATACTGATTATAAGATACTCCAAAATAAGCTCCACGAAAAATTTTATTAAAGTCCACCCTTTATAGCATAATTTGTTTATATATTCCTTTTATATATGTAAAAGGGTATATAGCAAAGAATAAAAGGCTCTGATGAAAAAAAAATTCAATCATGTCGCATTGGAGTATCTTAGAATCATTACTAGAGTATACCGAAAGTGATAAAAAAGTATAACACTTTCGTTTAAGTGGTATATTGAAGGTGGGAGTATGTACTCCCGAGAGTATGGAAAATGCTATATATATATATATATATATATAATCGAGCTCCCCTGTCGCCTCAGTATCGCGTCCATCTCTCTCCCACATCGAGCTCCTCCCTTGTCGCCTCCCCCGTTGCGCGTCCATCTCTCTCCCACATCGAGCTCCTCTCCTGTCGCCTCTCCCATCGAGCTCCCCCGTCACCTCCCTCATCGTCTCCCCCATCATCTCCCCCATCTCCCCGATTGAGCTTCCGTGTCGCCTCCCCCATCTCGACCTCACCTCAACCTTGCAACCGACGTCGGTGATGGAGCAGAGGTGGCGGTGAAGCCCGACTGGAGGCAACACGGATCCAGTGCCGGTGAGCCCGGATCTAGCGCCGGAGAAGTAACTAGTGACCTCGAAGGAGTAGACCCGGCGCGGAGGCGAGCGGAGGAGCGGATCCGGCGCAGATTTGGAGGCGACGGAGGTGCTAGTGACCTCGGAGGCACAGATCCGGCGGGGAGGTGCGCGGAGGAGCGGATCCGGCTTAGATCTGTTGCTGGAACTTGTCCGGTCTTCCGCGGTTGATGGCGGCAGCGGTACTATAAGTTCAAGCTACATTAGTTTTGGTGATTAGTTTTATATTAATGTTTAATCATTGTTTAAAGACAAATCTAATCATTATGAGGCTAACATGGTCATTGAGCTTTATTCTTATTAGTCTCAAATTTGGATGGAAAATGGAAAACCAAGGTATGCACTCGTATTCACTCTATTGTCTTAATGTATACTTATGATTCAAGTTAAAAGATGAACTCTTCCATTGCCTTAGTCTAAATATATGCATTATGTTTCCAAATCTATATATACATGAATGCACACATCTAGAGGGAGTTGATAATTTAACTTGATGTTTTAATTGTATTGATCCATATCCTCTTTACATATAATATAAAGGATCAAGACTTTGAAACAATCTTTTGAGTATATATAACTTGTGTAGTTATAGTATACTCATGTTAATATAGGATAAACTCATATGCAATCTAAGATTGATTATGTGCATATTGATTCCATGTTCAATTAGTTATATGCACATACTTAATGGAGTTTGTTCTATAGTTGATGATCTAAATGTATTGATCTCTTTCCATCACTCAAAACATATTTGGATCATTACTAACCATCAAATTGAGTATATGAAACTTGTGTAGTTATATATACTCATGTCAATTTAAATGAAGTTTAAATTGAGTTTGGTTGTCTTTCAATCAATCAAAGAACATTTCATCATGTTTGATGGTGTCTCTTTGTTGATTAAGGACAAACGAAAAGTTCTTGAGTATAATGAAGCATTAGTTGCATCAAAGTACTCAAGACACCTTTAAAATCATTCAAATTGATTTGGGTTGTGCTCAATCGATCTTGAAGGCATCCATTATGTGTTAATAGAGTGCAAATGATGATTGAGACAACCGTGTTTGTTGGACTAACAATCTTCCATGAGTTGTGAAGTAGGTTGAGTCCAAAAAAATGAAGAATCGGGAAGAAATCATCATGTGTTGATGAGCTTCAAGATGAGATCCCGAAGTGAAGAGCTAGAGAAAATTCATCATGTGCTGATGAACAAGAAGAAGAAGATTCGATCCTAGAGAAAAAAGATGATTGGATATCATAGAAGCTCCAAGTAGATCGCTAGAGGCAAAGGTATAACTAGTTAGGACTAAGGATGTGTTCCTGGTCTTACCGGTCTCGGTGCTTGGATGGGAGACCGGGTTGCTAGTTAGGTGCCGTACTATTAAGAGAGGTTGAGCCATTTAGCTTGAGTTTCATCATGTGTTGATGAACTAAATCCGGTTCACTCTAGCTCACTCTCTTGATTTAGTTTTTGCATGAAGCTAACCATTTGGCATGTATTGCGAATGGGTGAAGCTCGTGCATTGGATTTTGCATGAGCGAAATATTTGCAAATAAGGGAGCCCATGCTTGCTTCTTTTTAATCTTAATTAAAGTGGTTGCATAGAGCTAGAGATTTGCATGTGTTGTAAATAGAGAGCTCATGCACTTGAGTTTGAGTTGTGATTTGTATGGAGCTAAGATTTGCATGTGTTGCAAATAGAGAGCTCACGCTTTGGTGTTTTAGCTTGTGATTGGATCATGTGTTGATCATCATAAGGCTAAGTTTGGTATGTGCTTTGAGTTTGTAAAATGTGTTTTTGTAAAATATGGTTTAATTGAATCTTATCTTGGAGCATGCAAATGTGTTTTGCAAATTGACTTAATCATGAGTTGATCATCACATGGCTCAAGATTTGTTTTTAAGTGGTTGGAGTTGTTATTTGCAAATGTGTTTTGCAAATGAACTAGAAGTTATGAGTTTCGATACTAGAGCATATATTGGCATTTGCAAATGTGTTTTGCAAAGTGTCGGGATCATGTGTTGATCCTTACATAGCTAGAGATTGATCTCATAGGTCCTTCGTTTATTTGCAAATATGTTTTGCAAATAAGTAGTGTTTAAATGCGATTCTTTGGAGCATGTGAATAGGGTTTGCAAATGTGTTTTGCAAATTGCCTTGATCATGTGTTGATCATCACATGGCTCAAAGAATCAATCATTACTAGTGTTTGATTTGAAAAGAGAAGATTTTTGGTGAAAAAATTGTTTCTAAGCTGGGTGGCCGGTGCTACCGGCCATGGTAGCCCGGTGCTACCGGCCGAGCGGTAGCACCAGCCCCAGTGCGATGTATAAAAACCCGAGAGGGTATTTTTGGGGTTCAGACAGGTCGGTGCTACCGACGATGGTAGCTCGGTGCTACCGGCTGAGCGGTAGCACCAGATAAACCCCCGGTGTGAATTCTAGAGAGGCTGTTTTTGGGCAATCTGGCGGTTCGATGCTACCGCCCATGGTAGCCTGGTGCTACCGGCCGAGCAGTAGCACCGCTCGTTTGGCCGATGTGAAAATTCCAGAGAGGCTGTTTTTGGGCAATTTGGCGGTCCGGCATATCACCATGGTAGCCCGGTGCACCGGCCGAAGCAGTAGCACCGCCTCCGGTCGTGTGAAAAGTCCGAGAGGATGTTTTGCGGTTGGCTCGGGCCGTGCTATCGCCGAGCGGTAGCGGCGCTCCAGCTGGCGGTCTGCACGGATTTCAGAACGACTAGTTTTTTTAGCCGTTGGGCTAAAGGCCGGTGCTACCGGGCCTAGTAGGGCGGTAGCACCGGATTTGCTGAGTTTTTCCAAATTTTGCCCCCAACGGCTAGTTTTGGCTTGGAGGCTATAAAAGGAGGCCTTGGGGAGGCATTGGCCTGTTGCTGGTTCATTTGGGTGTTTGTGGAAGTGAAGTGCATGTATTGCCTTCTCCAAATTGCTTTTTGAGCTAAGATTGAGCCCTAATTGCATGTGTTACAATTTGGAAGAGGATTGAGTGCCTCTTGTGCATGTGTTTGAGGAAGATCCTAGTGCATGTGTTGCACTTAGGAGGTCACCGAAGTACATGTGTTGTACTTGGTGGAGTTCAAGCTAAAGGGCTTGATTTGTTACTCTTGGTGTTTGCCGACATCTAGACGGCGTGTGGAGGAGTCGTGCGCGGTGAGCTTCTCAACGGAGATTGTGATAAGCCCCAACAAAGTTGTGAAGGTTGGAGCTCGCCTACCCGAAGGGGGAAAGAGCTACCACTAGTGGATTCGAGGCGTGTGCTCAATTCGTGGAGCCGGTCCAAAGTGGTTTGGGCTAGCCTTAACGTGGATTAAGGGAGACCGACAAGTCTCCGAACACCACGGTAAAAAGTATTGTGTCTCCTTGTGTACGCTTGCAATTCCGTACATTGTTGCAATTTACATTTCTAGAATTAAATTGCTTGCTTGTCTTTAGGATTGTAAATTATTGTTAAAGACATAATTAATTAGTGCACTTAGTGAGCCTAGTTGATTTAGGCTTTATTTGTCAAAACCTTGGTTTATCGTTTCTGCATTATTATTTGTTAAGGTTTTGACATAAGGGAAGTTATGGTGAATTGATTTGTACAAATTCGTAGAGTAATTATTAAAAGCTGCCTATTCACACCCCTCTAGTCGGCATCCTCGATCTTACAGGCGCAATGCAGAGCAGCGACGGCTGGAGCAAACGGCGGCGTGGGCGAGTGGGTGACGTAGACTAGAGCCAGGCGAGGCGAGCTACCATGGAAGGCTTTCTCCGGCGCCGGGACGCCTAGGCGGCGCCTAGGCGACGACTTAATAACATTGATGTAGATGCATCTAAAATTCTAAACAGAAGTTACAGAACTAGTGTGTTCCAAAGTTGGTAACTCAAATACAATTATCTTCTGAAAATGAATTAACTGCAACAAACTTTACCACATGTCGTGAAAAATCAGCACATATATGCATTTTTGCACAATATCTTATATTACATATCTTCATGCTTTAATAAACCTAATATTTGATGTCTCAGAGTTAATATGAAAAAGAAATCAAAATATTATGCAGTAAATGTATCTTTGGATCATCTCTTGGGCATATTCCTCATCAGTATGTCACATCGAGTAATGTCAGTCCCATTCCACGATCATAATTTCAGAACAGCCAAATCAGGAAGGAAAAGATTTAAATATGCTAAAAATTTACCTTGAAAGAAAGCTACGCCGAGTTTTATACTACCATATCATTAAAACAGTTGCATTTTGTAGTATATGTAAAATTATTGTTATACCTCACAGCTATGCAAAAGAAATGACTATTTAGGATTCAAATATAAATTGTTTGTAACAGAAATAGTTCAAATACTATGAAATGGCTTGAAAACAAGGGCAAGAAAATGTCATGAAGTGTACTGTCATATGCAACTAGAAATCATGTCAACATGTCAATTTACAGCCACATAAAATGCATCATTGCTGTAATAATCAACTACTAATTACTAGGCACGGATATCTTTAATTTTTTAATTAACGTCGCTTTTCTCCCTTTATAAAGAGAATTGTTCAGAGAAGCCATCAATGGTCACATAACCATTCTCCAAAACCATGAGGAAACCGTAGTTTTCGCTGTCTGTGTCAATTGTCAACATAAAATCTGTAAACGGTCACTTCTCTCTCTTAATATCCTACAAGCTATGCAAAACGTTTCGTGGAGCTACTAAAAATCAAGTTGATCATCAGTCACATGGTCAAATACGCACCACAAGGGAATCCTTATGCAATAACAATGAGAGGGACATCTTGCAACGGCTACAGCGCCACCAAGGACAAGAACGACTTTCTGCCAAAAAAATTCTCATCCACTGAGCCTGCTAGTGGTGCTACGGTCCCGAACCTGCCAAAATATGGATTAGAAGAAGAAGCAGCAGCACAGCGTAAGATTCTTCCACGAAAGCTTCCGACAATTGAAGGACAGCCAATACGGCATTCATTGGTTCTGAACTTGTGATAAAGTTGGTTGAGTCAAAACAGAATTCCTTCAACCGGCAATGCTTGCAACATTCCTTTGCCTTCAAATCTTCACCCGATTGCAAATGTGTCACATCTTAAACAGAATTTTCACACCCAAAATGCAATCGAGTTGAACGAATTCACCATGTCCTAGTTATTTTTATACGAAAGCTGCAACCTTCGTGTTTGGTTGAACCAAGAACCATCAAAATGGGAGCATCTTTAGCATGAAGAACACATAATAGGAACAGAAACAAATAAACAGACAGATCGACAGAATGGGCAATCGATGATGAATCATATGACACCACAAACGAAAGCCAACAAGATAGGGAGGAGCGGCACGGAGAAGTAATCGGACCTGCGCAGGATGGCGAGGAGGTCGCCGCTGGGCCCGACGAGCGCGACGTCGGTTTTGTCCCCGATGTCCTCCTTCTCCCGGTCGCCGATGGGGAGCACGATGGGAAGCGACATGTTGACGAGGCCCTCGCCGTCGGGGAGGCGGATGCAGTTGAAGTGGAGGCACTGGAGGTACTCGTGCTCGCGCATGAACCCGCGGAGCGGGCTGGCCCATCCCTCGGCGAGCACGTGCGCCCACTCGACGTCGACGGGGGCGAGGCGCGCCCGGGGCAGCGCCTCCGCCTCGGCCCGCAACGCGGCGCGGCGGTCGGGCTGGGCGACGAGGTCGACGAGCGCGCCGCCGTCCGGGTCGATGAGGGAGCTGCGGACGGTGGCGGACATGGCGCGGCGGCGGGGGCGGGCGGAGGTGGTGAGGCGGGCGAGGAGGAGAGGGTGGGAGAGGGGGAGCGAGGCAGAGGCATGGAGGCGCGGGCGGGGAGCGGAGGAGGGGTGGTGGAGGCGAGGGGGAGTGAGGAGGTGGACGGCCATGGTTGTCGCGCGGGCGCGAGGTGTCGGCGGCTCCAAGCGCGGGTAGAGGCGGGGATGGATACGCTGCGCACGAGTTTTTCCGTCTTCGTAGCCAGGTTGCTTGAGATTAGTGCGAGATTTGATTGCATGCCCGTTTTCTCGGGTGCCATTGATTATTTGCTCCGCATGTCTCGTTAAAATGTAGTTTTAGGATTTATATATGAGTGAGATATTATATGACAAATGGTCAATAGCAAAAAAAAAAAGCACGATAAATCATCAATATTTTTTGAAACTTTTTAAGATTTTTTTTCCCGAAAAAGTGACGATCATGTAGTCGTTTTATTTACCTCTTCAATTTCGAGTGGTCTAGCCAAGCGAGATGGATGCAACGGTGCAGTTGACATGTCCTGAACATGGGTGAATTTTTAGTGGTCTAGTGAAGTTGATATGTCCTGAACATGGGTGAATTTTTTTAGACAGAAAATGAGCGACGAGAGAGGGGAAAAAAAGGCATAGGAAGCGTTGAGTATTATATATTCAGTACAGTTTGACAGGAATAGAAGACATAGGAATGAGTTGAAAATGTTGTTTGAAATTTAAGATGTTTCAAAGAAAATACACCGTAGAAAATGTTTCTATTTATAAATTTTATCTAATAGATTCTATATTGGAACAAGTTAAATTATCAAGTTTCTGAGGTCTATCTTTTACCTTGTATGTTCATCTCGTTGCTTCCTTTTCTTGTGTTGATAGGACGTTTTAGGGTATAATAATATCATGCAGATGCAGGTTAACCAACTAATGAACAGTAGGGTTTCTTTGCCAAAGCCATGGATGTACGCTCTTGGCATTAACCAAACGGCCGGTGTATGATGCTATTCCGATCCTTCTCCCGCCGAATTTGCTCGCCAAATGCAGCGAAAAAGCGATTCCGATTGCATGGTCCGGATGCGCCTTCATGTCCACAAACCGCTGCTGGGTCCTTCACTTCACTTTCTTCAGATATCTGATGAAGCTGCAGAACAATTGGGGGCCTCACATGAGGTACAGTGATGCTTCGTTTGGACCTTGCTTTCCAAAAAAACGCATCATTTCGGTACCAAAATGCTGCGCTTCTTTTTCGGTTTTTAGGATATATAGGAGGCTTTCATCCTTTCTTTTTTATGAAATTCTGACAAGCTTCTTTCGCCGCACAAGACAAACATTTCAGTAAAACTGCTAGGTCGCCCCACATTTCATCCTGCAAAGTGCATGGATGCTTGCAATACGATTTTCGTACAAAACCTGAGATACAATGAGAATCGATGTATCAATTTCTCCAAAAATTTTATGGAAAATATTCGGATGTTCCAAACAAAGTAAAGGGTCAAGCATCGGTCAAACATGTAAGAACTCTAAGAAAATAGAATTTAGGCACAAAATGAGCATTTTCTCTAATCCTAGCCCACATGTTCACTGTGGGGGGATTCCTTCGTTGTTTGCTTATTTTTTCACATTATTTAACCATTCTATATCCATTTTTCGTGTGTCTTTACACCCTGGAAATGACCCTTCCCTCTCTCCCCCACCACCTCATTTTAACCTTTTTATTCTGCAACTATTGGCTCCCTCTCCAAGAAATGAGAGGTGATAGTAGATGACAGGCTCCATTTGTTTAGGATTAATTTTTTTTTCTAATAGCTTAAAACCATTTTTTTTTTGGATCACCTAGCTTTTAAGCCGAGCTATGGTGTTTGATAACCTGGCTTCTTTTGGCTTTTGAGCCATGGTTTATTGTTGAATTGTCAGAAATACTTATGGTTCTAATGATATTTTGATTCAAACACCAACAAGAAGAATATGGAAAACAAAACCGAGAGCAAATTACATGAAGAATTTTTGCTGCAGTCTAGTGGATTTTTTTCGCACTTGCTCATCACGAATTGCAAAAAAAGTTACACAATTGATCACTCCCCTAGCTTGGCCGAGTCACCACACTAGCTAAAATCAAAAATTCTGGAACACAAGAACAAAATCGGCCAAGAAAAGAGGTAAAAATCATTCACACGTGCTCCTGGAGCTCGATGAAGATGCCGAATCTGGACATACCCTAACACGTGACACTATTGGATTCGGTCACCTCCCATTGCACCGACATCGAATAAGGCCAGATCCAGTCGTTTCCCGCAGCATCACTACTGGATCCGGCCACCTACCATCACGTGTACGTCGGATTTGGCCGTCTCCCGCTGCAAGCTGAAGATGACAAGGTCCTCCCCCGCCTAGATGTGGCCTCGCCTCCCCAGCTGGTGTCCTTTGTGCTTCACTGGTCAGGTGAGAGAGGGATGGACTCGGTGAACGAGGGAGATCCGTCACCAAGACGAAGAGAGAGGAGGTCGGCGACTGCACCAACACGAGTCCACCAAGAGTAAGGGATGAAGGGAGGAGGCTGGTGGCGATGCCAATACTTGTCACACTAGAGAGAGGGGGAGGAGGAGGAGGAATAAGGAGAGGAGGGGGATTTCGAAGTTTATATGCGATGGCATTCGGTGAGTAATTTTGGAGACTTTTAGTAGCTAAGGTTATTTTCATCCCGCAAAAATAAAAAAAAGTCCCCCCTCATCAGGCTTTTGATTTGTTGTTTTATGGCCCTATTTGTTTCGGCTTAGGCTTTTTGGTTTTTGACTTAAAGTTAGTATTTTTTGGCTTAACGAGCTTTTAAGTCAAGACATGCTATTTGGTTTTCTGGCTTTTTGATGGGTTGGATGGTGTAACTTTTTGATCCGGTCGCTTCCTACCGCCTCCCGTCGTTCCACCGTCGGGTCCGGCCGCCTCCACCCGAGCCACGCCGGATCTGACCGCCTCCCGCCACTCTACGGCTGGATCCGTTCGGCTCCACCTGTGCCACGCCCAGCCCGCCGCTCCAAGCTCGGGTCCGGCCGCCTCAATCCGCGTCGCACCGGATCCAGGTTGGCGGAGGAGGAAGGAGGCTAGGGATGGCAGAGGAGGGAGGAGGTCGGGGACAATAGAGACCAGAGCGACGGAGGGAGAAGTCATGTCGCACAGGGGAAAGAGAGAAAAGAGGATGAGAAATAAGGAGATAGGAGAAAGATTCTTGAGTTTATATACGATGGCAATTTTGGAAACTTCTAGTGGCAAAGAGTTATTTCATCCCATGAAAGCCCAAAAAGCACATCTCACCTGGCTTTTGGCTTATAGTTATATGGAAGCTTTAGGCATTTTTTAAGCTCGGCTTAAAAGTCAGTTGTTTTTTCGGCTTTGAATTTTTTGCTTTTAAGCCGATGAAAAAGCCGAAACAAACAGGGCCTATGAAAGGTTTAGGCTTTTCCAAAAGCTCGGTAGAAAAATTTACCCTTTTTATTTAGGGTTGTTGTTGTTTTTTTTAGCCTAAACAAAACATGGCATGAGTATCTTATGATCGGAAGAGAGAGGGCGGCACAACAAAAGTCGGCGAGTGAGTTGGCAATGACGATTTAGGGAGAGGCGATGGGCCTGATACATGTAAACCTTTTTATGGGTGGCCCAGTCCAATTTTCTTAGGCTCGGAGATGACAAGGTCCTCCTCCGCCTAGATGTGGCCTCGCCTCCCCAGCCGGCGTCCTTTGTGCTTCACTGGTCAGGTGAGAGAGGGATGGATTCAGTGAACGAGGGAGGCCCGTCACCGAGACGAAGAGAGAGGAGGTCGGCGACTGCGCCAACACGAGTCCAGCAAGAGTAAGGGATGAAGGGAGGAGGCTGGTCGCCATGCCAATACTTGTCACACTAGAGAGAGGGGGAGAAGAAATGAGGAGAGGAGGGGGATTTCGAAGTTTATATGCGATGGTATTCGGTGAGTAATTTTAGAGACTTTTAGTGGCTAAGGTTATTTTCATCCCGCAAAAGAAAGAAAAGTCCCCCCTCATCAGGCTTTTAATTTGTCGTTTTATAGCCTGTTTGTTTCGGTTTACGCTTTTTGGCTTTAATGAGCTTCCTGCCTTTTTGATGGGTTGGATGGTGTAGATTTTTTATCCGGCTGCTTCCCGTCGTTCCACCCTCAGGCCCAGCCGCCACCACTCGAGCCACACTGGATCTGATTGCCTCCCACCACGCTACGGCTGGATCCGTTAGGCTCAACCTGTGCCACGCCCCACCCGCCGCTCCAAGCTCGGGTCCAGTTGCCTCAATACGCGCCGTGCCAGATCCGGGTCGGCGGAGGAGGAAGGAGGCTAGGGACGGCGGAAGAGGGACGAGGTCAGGGACAACAGAGACCGGAGCAGCGGAGGGAGAAGGCATGTCGCACAAGGGAAAGAGAGAAAAGATGATGAGATGGGAGAAGGATTCTTGAGTTTATATACGATAGCATTTGGTGAGTTATTTTGGGGACTTTCATTGGCAAAGAGTTATTTCATCCCAGAAAAACCCAAAAAAGCACATCTCACCTGCCTTTTAGCTTATAGTTATATGGAGACTTTAGGTATTTTTTAAACCCGGCTTAAAAGTCAGTTGTTTGTTTCGGTTTTGACTCTTTTGTTTTTAAGTCGATGAAAAAGTCGAAACAAATAGGGTCTATAAAATGCTTAGGCTTTTTCCAAAAGCTCGGTAGAAAAAGTTACCCCTTTTATTTAGGGTTGTTGTTGTTTTTTTAGCCTAAACAAAACATGGCATGAGTATCTTATGATCGGAAGAGAGAGGGATGAGAGGGCTGCACAATAGAAGACGGTTTAGGGAGAGACGATGGGCCTGATACAAAGTAAACCTTTTTATGGGTGGCCCAGTCCAATTTTCTTAGGATCGGGCCCAAGTTTTTGGCTCTTCAAGCTATAAAAAAGCCGGATGAAAATAATAAATAATTAATATTTTATTACAAAGGAATTTAAGAAGAGAATTTTGTATTCCAAAAAATGCATTTTTTTTGGCTTGTGCTTAGCCATTCCGGGTTCTGAACAGGGCAAAAAACAACTAGTTGGTGGTACGAGTTCTTTGGGTGGCTGGAGAGTGGGCCCTTCGTCGATGTGGCCCACAAACTCTTGCGATCAAGCTGGCCGTTCGCTAGATCGCGCGCTTTGGGGAACCGGAGCTAAGAGCATCACAGTTAATGGAGTAATTCACAAAACAATTGAAACCTTCAGTGAGACGTACATATTGATAACACACATCAGAACCAACGGTCAACACAAAACAGATCATAAAAGTAACCTCCTTCATAAAGCAGTATGGGTTTACTTTTTGACCAAATCTTTGACAATATTGTCAGATTAAAACAGGTCAATTCAGAAGATGACCACAAAACTGTAGGAAGAACAGAAATAGTAGCTGAGCCTGAGGCAGGCCTCTTTCCAAGGATTTCCGCGGAAGCTTGCGGTACTTTCGTAGCGTATATATCGCGTACCTCGGTAACTTGAGAATATTTTACTGCTGTAGGTTGCTATTTTTTAAAAAAAACTTAACCCTCGTCACAATTGTTTTATAGATTTTTGCCTGACGCAAAACACGCTGGGAGGCGCTCAGACAGCAAAGCAAATAATTGGGATGCCGCAATGCCCCATCGACACGTGGCGGCAAAAACAAAAACGAAAAAGCGAAAAAAAGAGGAGGCATGCAGCGGACTGGGAGCGCTGCATGCTACAGTGTTTTTCGATTTTTTTTATGTGAGAGGTGGCTAATTATGAGAAAAAATACATTTTTTGTTTTATCAGGTTTTATAAATGTATTACAATAGAAAAAAATTGTACGACGGTTAGTTCTGAAAAAATAATTCTGCTTGTAACATTTTGTTACTTTTATTATTGCAAAAAATAAATTTATTCACAGCCCGAAAAATTATTGACGATAACATTTTAATTTTTAGAAATTGCCGGTAATATATTCTTCTCTTTTCGTAGAATATACGAGGACTCGTATTCTGTGGGCCCAATTACCGTCGATAATATTTTTTTGCAATAATAAAAGTAATAAAAAATATTGCCTGTAAAAAAATATTATTGACGGTAATTTGATATGCATAATTATTAACGGTGATTGGGTCCGTAAAATATGGTTCCTCAAATATATATTGTACCCCTCCGTAGAATATGAGTCCTCAAAATATTTGTGGTAGGACATGCGATTTTCAGAACTAGCCGACGTACGATTTTTTTCAGAACTACCCGCAGAATTATTTTTTTAGAACTAACCGTCGCACAATTTGTTTTTCAATTGTAATGCATTTATAAAACCTGATAAAATAAAAAAGTATTTTTTTTCATAAATAGCCTCCTCTCACATAAAAAAAAATTGAAAAACACTGTAGCATGCAGCGCTCCCAATCCGCTGCATGCCTCCTCTCTTTTTTTGTTTTTCGTTTTTTTTTTGTTTTTGCCGCCATGTGTCGGACTGGGGGCATTGCAACTCACCAGTCCGCTGCTTTGCCTGTGCAGCGCCTCCCGAACGCGGTTTTCGTGGGTCCTGTGGTCAAATCTGTAAAAAAATTATGACGATAGCTAATTTTAAATTAAAAAAACTTAGCAGCCTACAACAATAAAATCTTTGCAAGTTGAAGTGTCTCTTCTACGTCAAATCCCCTACCTACCTACCTACCTATCTACAAACTAGAGGCTTAACAAAATACTACTCTTATTAAAGTTGTGTGTCCTCCCTCCATGAAAGCCACTTAAAAAAATACGTAATTATATTTAGATCCTTTCAACTTTTTTTACGAAATGAACCGTTTGGTTCAGTAAAATCGTGAATTCTTCGTGAAAGAACCTTAAATAAATACAAAAAAATGGGTAATTACGTTTAGATCTTTTTAGCCTTTTTTCGAAAAGGGCCTTTCGGTTCCACAAAAACCCGGATCCTTCGTGAGAGGATCCCAAATAAATGCAAAAAAAAGCGTAATTACGTATATATATCTTTTCAATCGTTTTGCACGTTTTCTCGATTTGCTCGTGTTGGGGAGCAGCGACCGCGGTCACTCATCTAGTTTTTATTACTGACAGAGGCATGTAAAGGAAAAGCTTGAAATACTATATATACACCTCAATACATGCATTTTGATATTTGTGAAAAACAACTTTTAAATGTATGCGCTTTTTATTAAATGGTTCTAAGACTAATTGTTTAGCTGAAAAGCGTCTCCTGTACACGCATACAAATTGGGTGTTGTTAATTTGATTTTTGTCGGGGTAACAACATGAGGACTATTATAAGGACACTCATTTCTTCAGCTCTTACCAGGATCAGGGTTAACAATTTCGATTTGGCGAAAATCGGGCGAAAACAGTGTGAGCAGATCGCGGAATGTATCAACAAGGCTCATGTTCATCGTAAAGTATTTAGGGAACTACAAGAAGATCTACAAGAAGGCTAGCCTCTATTTGTACTAGAGCAACCTACATAGCACAAAAGTCCTACGTAGTGTACCTATCTAGCACTACATTAGGTATATCTCGCACAGAGATATAAAACTGTGTTCACTACACTATGTCTTCTCCTGGCCTGGCTATGTTGACTGTTGTGTTGTCTTCTCTTTCATGGAACGAGGAAGTCAGGCGTAGCGAGGAGGCCGGGGTTTGAAGGCGAGGAGATATTCCAGGGTGGCAAGGGAGCGATTCCGGCGATTGCCGACCGGAGAAGAGGAAACTAGCGACGCGGAGAAGTCGGTGGATGCGGAAGGGGTACATAAACATATTCATACTGGAAAGAATCTGTGACATCTATATCGTCAAAGACCAATGTGGTGTTGTCTTGTAGGTAGAGTGATATGGTGCCAAGTACAACTACAACCAAGATGGCTGAGAGGGAGCGAGGGGTCGGGTGGGGCACACAGCTATGATAGAAAAGCAAAATCATAGACCAATAGAACCCACCCCACTGACCAAAAAACAGGCCTAATTAGTAAGAGGGACGACCTGTCATGGATATCTTGCACCCAACGGATAAACCACGGGCGGTCTCGCCCCCTAAGTCTTTCGGGCTGCACGCCACGTGTCCTTGCTCCCACACCCATGAGAACTCGCTCGGGGCGCTCCTCCCCTCTAGCTCAGCTGTGTGTCGAACAAACAAGGGTTCAACATCGCTCCAAACACCATGGAGCACAGAGGAAGGAGCAAAATGTGGTAGGTTTTAATATGGGGGGGGGGGGCAAAGTCCCCATCTTGTTTTTCTCTTTGGAAGTCCGTCTTCGCCTCTATTAAGGAAACAACTAGTGACATATGCTACACAACATAAGGGTCATTACTCTAATAGCCAAAGTCTCCACCTTGCTTTTCTCTTTGGAAGTCAGTCTTCGCCTCCGTTAAGGAAACATCTAGTGTCACACATTATGACGGTGCTTTTCTCTTTGGAAGTTAGTCTTCGCGTCCATTAAGGTAATAGCTAGTGAAAGAACACCAGTGCTACACATCATGAGGGTCATTAGTCTAATAGCCAAAGTCTCCATCTTGCTTTTCTCCTTGGAAGTCAGTCTTTGCCTCCATTAAGGAAACTGCTACAGATTGGAGCAAGAATTTATGTCATCAGCGACTCTACACCAAAACTGCTACACAAATTTTGGTTTCTTTGAGAAAATACATTAGCTTTGTTTTCCATATCAATTACAACAATTATCGACTGACGGGTGGCTTGGCATTGTCCAGTTAGCAAATGATGCATTTCATCATTTCTTTGAGTAACGAACTTGACGTGATTTCAATATTTTCGATCGCACCGACTTCAATATCATCTTCAATTATTTCATAGTAGGTCTTTCCTCCCCTTGAAGTTTCAAACAAGTCTCTTCAACACCAGTAACTCCAATAATCTCTTCCTCTACCGCTTGTTGAGAATTCTGCTAGCGGTTTCATCTTCATCTCCTAAAGGAAGTAGTTAGATAAGTTTTGTCTTACCCCTGACTCACTTGTAAAAATAAGCTTCTTTCTAAGAAGCAACTCCACAAGTACTACACCAAAACTATAAACATCATATTTCTCATTTAACTTGCCGCTGTGATAGTACTCTGGATCTATGTATCCAAATGTACCTTGTTGGAAACGGTAGAGGAAAAACTGGAGCTAGCTCATTTAACTTGCTAGTAGATGTTCCAGTTGAGAACAACCTGGAGCTGGAAGTGGCGAACGTGATCTTCCAAGAAAATAGTGCTACACCGGGTATTGTTGCAGCTCTGCCTAGCCACTATTTCAGTTATTTCTTTGTTAGGGTAGGTAACTGTGCAGAGCCTCGAGTTCGAATTCATGTCACGATCGAACAAGTAAATATCAAAGCTATTCACAACCGGTGATGTTTAAATGGGCATAAGCGAGAGCGAAGGATCTCCCAAGAGCTTTCCAAGACATGTTGTGCACATCAACACCATATTTATTCATACTGGTAAGAGTCTGTGACATCCATATCGTTGAAGAATAATGTGGTGGTCTTGCAGGTAGAGTCATATGATGTCAAGTACTACTACAACCAAGATGGCCAAGAGGGATCGAGGGGTCGAGTGGGGCACACGGCTACAATGGAAAAGCAAGATCACAAACCAATAGAACCCACCCCAGTGACCGACAAATAGGTCCGATTAGTAAGGGGGACGACCTATCATCGATATCTCGCACCCAACAGATAAACCACAGGCGGTCTTTCCCCCTGCGTGTCCCAGGCTTCATGCCATGCGTCCTTGCTCCCACTCCCACGAGAAGTATCTCGGAGAGCTCCTCCCATCTAGCTCAGCTACGTATCTCACAAACAAAGGCTCAACTTCGCTTGAAACACCATGGAACGCGGAGGAAGAAGTTGTAACACCCCAGCACCTCCAGTGCCCCGAGTGTCACCAAAACAAGAATAAATAACTACACAAGGTAGATCCATAGGACAAAGGTGTCCTCAAACATACTACACCATAAAACAACTCTAATAAAATTTTGAAATCCAACTAAAGAATTTCGGCAGCACTTCTCCTAAAATAGTGGGCATCCACTCAACAGACAAGGTGGATAATAATCATACCAACACAAGCATAACAACTAACATCAACATTTAGCAACTAATAAGCTTAACTACACGATGAAGCTTACAATAACCAAAACCACAAATACAATATCACAAAGATCCCACACTAAACACCAATGTGAAACTTTATTCCAAACTATTATTTGATCATGGCATGAGAGTGAGTGTGGGTGATGCTATTTCCCATCCCGGCCTGGAGTCCTCAGAGTACCTAAAACCACACAAACATCAAGCGTGAGTCCAAAACTCAACAAGTACATCGAAGAACATAAACATAGCTAAATAGCATAGCTTGAGACGAATAATTTAACTACATAACTTACTTAAATTCAGCAAGTAGGCAAAGCGATAATATCCTAATCATTTCCCAATTTCAATCCATTTATCAACTGTGATTGAGTTCACAACTCAATGTCTCAACCTTCTTCACATTATTCCTCAAACAATATTAACAATGCAATGCAATGCTGTATGCTTTTATGCTCATGCACCTTTTCATCATTTATACCGGTATACTAAGTGCACGCCCGTCAGCGTACACCCTCTCATCCCCTTCCATCCCATGGAGGGTGCCTACTCTTACTGACTCGCTCCCATCCATCTTTGTGGATGGGACTACGAGGTAGGACTTTTGTGCTCACTACGTGTGAGCACAGAGGCCCACATCGACATGGGTTGTCTCTTCCATCATGAATGCATATATGCAATTGACAATGTTTATAAGTATAAAACATGAACATGAATATAAACATACACGTCATCATATACTTACATTCATCACCTTATCTTTTGCACCATCATAAACATAATCACCTGTAACAATCCATAATGCAATGCAACAATTGCAATTAAATACTCACTTTTCATTTGCTATCCTTCATCCATTCTCATAATCACAAGTTTGGACTACATTCTCTACCTGCATAATTCACGAAAACCACCCACAACAAATCCGGGACTTCCGGGTGAACTCAAGTCAAACCGGAACATTCGGTCTTCATACCGGAACATCCGATCCAACCAGTCGGAACTTCTGATTCTTCCAGAGAGGGACCACTTTGGGACTAATTGCTACCTACAACTTCCATCATAGGCATTAAGATAGCAATTACCCCCCTTTTTGATCCTAAAAACTGCACTAAACTTCTCATATACATAATCCCTAGAAAACATACTTGTTCATCTAATCTACACACCAAAACACTCAAATCAATCGCAAACATCACCCGATGTACTTGCCTTTAACCGCGAGGAGTGGAGTGGCATGAGGATGAAGCCTCTCCCGAAGATACACCACCTGAAAATAACATTTGCATACTCATTTTTCAAAGACTATATAGTTCATAATAACATACAACACTTCTACACCCAACCCCCAAAACAGCCCCAAAACCCAACAAATGGAATTCTGGACAGCAAGCGCGCAAATGAGCATATCTTCCAAATGGCTAAACCGAACTTTGAGTTATTGTGCTCTAAATGACTACAAGAGGATAACCTACAGTTACCCTACAGCCATTCATTCAGGAGCTAACTCTAAAACCCTCAAATTTCACTCTGAATCTTAGTCCAAATTTCTGAACTTTCAGCAGATTCTAATTTCAGGACAGCGAGCTTCCAAATAGCATAACTTTTGATTCTTGAATCCAAATGAAGCAAACAATGATATTTTCTTAATCTACAGGAAATTTCCTAAGTTTATCTAGGAAAATATAAATTCTCAGTCGACCTACATTTAGTCTTAAACAACAGTTCAAACTTTCAGCTACCAACACACGCAGATTCAGGACAGCCAACACTAAAACGACCATAACTTTTAAACCGCTAAACCAAAATTAGTGTTCTTGAGCTCTAATGAAACTTAAGACAAATCTCTACAACTTTTGCAACAACCAACCCCTTTAGAACTGCACAAAATGACCCCAATTCTCGATCTCAACCTCGAATCAGCAAAATGCCCAATCTCTGAATTTTCAGCAAAGAGGCTGTTCTGGACAGCGCATTCAACAGGGCATAACTAATATTATACACCTCCAAATCATACAAATGAAGACATTTTAAGTATATACAGTAAATTTCCCGTCTTTTCTAAGTATTGAAAAATTCCAACTCGGCCTCTAACTTGTCTTAATCAATAGATTACTATAACCGCTTCGACTGTTAGCAGATCCAGTGCAATCTGCGGTAAAACGAGCATAACTTTCAAACGGATGAACCAAATTGAGAGTTCTTGATCTCTATTGAATCACAAGAAAGAGATTTACAACTTTTTCTTCAGTCGTACCCTCAGGAAACACCTCTAAAATCCACAAAATTGAACCCTAACAGAGGGACAAAATCTGCTCGAAAACAGAACAATCCCTCTCAACTCAAATCCTCAACTAATCCTACCTCAAACTCAAGACCCCTAGCAAAGGAACTCCACCACCCAACAAGCAGGACAAAAACCCTAGGATTTACCTCAAAATCTTACCTCCATTTCAGTTTGGGTCAAAACCAAGAGGGAGGAGGAGGAGGAGCTCGGGCTG
Organism: Otatea glauca; assembly: GCA_036346275.1. Lineage (NCBI taxonomy): Eukaryota > Viridiplantae > Streptophyta > Magnoliopsida > Poales > Poaceae > Otatea > Otatea glauca. The sequence goes on along the minus strand of CM070718.1, from coordinate 55,060,206 downwards.
GGGGGAGCACCAAGGGGAGGCTCCCATGGAGGAGAGCTCCAAGGGGAGGAAGCCATGAGTGGAGGAGGAGCCAGGAAATGGAGGAGAAATAGAGTGGGGTGGGGGAGGAGAGAAGAAATCGGGTGAGGGAGGGAGGAGCCAGGAAAAACTCCCACACAGAAAAAAAATTGACTCTGCAGATCACAGAAAAGTCCACCAAATACACGCACGGAGAATTCCAAGACTTGGAGAAGAATCTGACACATTACATTCTCCTCCCACTTAAAGGAATTCGACCCCGAATTCCCAAAACGTTGACTAAATGAAAAGGAGAGAACACTGAATTTGAATCACACCGCATACCTGGTAGGAACAACTTTGTACTGGTAAGAGTACAAAAGGTACAAAAACATATTTGTACTGGTAAGAGTCTGTGACATCCATGTCGTCGAAGACCAATGTGGTGTTGTCTTGCAGGTAGAGTGATATGGTGCCAAGTACTACTACAACCATGATGGCCGAGAGGGATCAAGGGGTCGGGTGGGGCACAAGGCCATGATGGAAAAGCAAAATCACAGACCAATATAACCCACCCCAATGACTGACAAATAGGACCAATTAGTAAGAGGGACGACCAGTCATGGATATCTCGCACTCAACGGATAAACCACGGGTGATCTTTCTCCCTACGTCTCCCGGGCTACACGCCATGCATCCTTGTTCCCATGCCCACTAGAACTCGCTCGAAGTGCTCCTCCCCTCTAGCTTAGCTGCGAGTCGAACAAACAAGGGCTCATCTTCTCTCGAAACACGATGGAGCGAGGAGGAAGGACCAAAATGTGGTAGGTTTTAATATCGGGGGGGCAAAGTCCCCATCTTGTTTTCCTCTTTGGAAGTCAGTCTCCGTCTCTATTAAGGAAACAGCTAGTGATAGATGCTACATAACATATGAGCCATTACTCTAATGGCCAAAGTCTCCATTTTGCTTTTCTCTTTGGAAGTCAGTCTTCTCTTCCGTTAAGGAAACATCTAGTGACATAACATTACTGCTACATATCATGAGGGTGCTTGGATGTTAGTCTTCGCCGTAAGCTGATAACAACTTTTCGCTGATAACAAAAATTGTTATTTCAGCTAACTATTGGACACCGTAAACTGAACTCAACCAGTAGTATGTTCATACAGCTACATGTCAAACAATCAAGGGCTCCACGTTGCTCGAAACACCGAGGAGAGCTGAGGAAGGTGCAAATGTGGTAGGTTTTAAATTCGTGGGGGGCAAAGTCCCCATCTTGCTTTTCTATTTTGAAGTCAGTCTTCGCCTCTGTTAAGGAAACAGCTAGTGACAGATGCTACACAACATAAGGGTCATTACTCTAATGGCCAAAGTCTCCATCTTGCTTTTCTCTTTGGAAGTCAGTCATCTCCTCCGTTAAGGAAACAACTAGTGACATAACATTAGAGCTACACATGATGACGTTTCATTTCTCTTTGGAAGTTAATCTTCGCCTCCGTTAAGGTAACGGCTAGTGACAGAACATGAGTGCTACATATCATGAGGGTCATTACTCTAATATCCAAAGTCTCCATCTTGCTTTTCTCTTTGGAACTCATTCTTTGCCTTCGTTACAGAAATTGCTACAACTTGGATCAAGAATTTATGTTCTCAGGGACTCTACACTAAACTTGCTATACAAGTTTTGATTTATTTGAGAAGTTACATTAGCTTTGTCATCCATATCAATTCCAACAATCATCGACTGATAGATAGCTTGGCTTTGTCCAGTTAGCAAATGTTGCATGTCTTCATTTCTTGGAGCAACTTATCGTGATTTCAATCTTTTCGACCGCACCGACTGCAATGTCATCTCCAATTGTTTCATAGTAGGTCTCTCTTCTCCTTGAAGCTTCAAGCAAGTGTCTCCAACACCAGCAACCCCAATAATCTCTTCCTCTACCACTTCCTCGAGAATCTGAATAGCTACTAATTCTGCTAACGGTTTCATCTTCATCTCCCAAAGGAAGTACTTGGGTAAGTTTTGCCTTATCCCTCACTCACTTGTAAAAATAAACTTCTTTCTAAGAAGCAGTTCCACAAGTACCACACCAAAACTATAAACATCACATTTCTCATTTAACTTGCCAGTTTGATAGTACTCTACATCTAGGTATCCAAATATACCTTTACATCTGTAACATGTTTTTGATCAATAGGCATCAACCTTGAAGCACTAAAATCTGATACTTTTGTTGTATAATTCCTATCCAAGAGTATATTTGAGAACTTCACATCACGATGAAAGATTGATACCGAAGCTGCTGAGTGGAGGTAATAAATTGCTCCGGCAGCTTCTGCAGCAATTCTCGAGCAATCATCCCGGGACAAAGAAGAGCTGCTACTTTGATCACCCCTAAGAATTTCAAATAATAAACCATAAGGGATAAATTCGTATACTAGTAATGTGACCTCGGTCTGAAGGCAACATTCGAAGAGCTTTACGATATTTCAGTGGTTTATTTGTGAGAGGATAATGACCTCGTTGATGAACTGACTGATCTCTCTTTGCTCAATGACTTTAGACTCTTTTATTGCCATTACACACTAGTTAGATAAGATGCCTTTGTACACCATTCTATGCCCTCCATAACAAAGTATGTGTGTAGCATCAAAGTTATTTGTTTCCTTTTCTAGCTCTGTTATGGTGAAAATATTGGTCTCGTCATTCGCATTTTCATCGAATGATACCAGTTGTTCTAAAAGAAGGCCTTGGTTCTTTCGAAAATAATTTTTTCGCACCTGCTTTTGGATGTTCCTTCTATATCTACGCAGAAGAAATATGGAACTCAAGATGACAAGTAGAATAATCAAGCCAGCACTAAGCCCGATGGCAACAATTGTAATGATTACGCTCGTTAGCCATGTATTATTTTTCTCTAAGAAAAGCATGCATTATTCTTGCATCTAGTTCATTATGGAATTGTACCGTACAACGCACCTAGCAGAAGATTTTGCTTTTTTGTTGATTTGAACTTCGTAGCTGTAACGTCATATTCTGTTTTTCCTGGACCCTCTGTGCTATAGGGGCTTCCTATAATGTTATAGCAAAGTCCTATACAAGTGCTTGGTATCTGGTACTCATCAATATCTACAACACGTGACTAAGTTGAGAGAGAAATTTGCAAATGGTAATTATTGCTAATACATATCATTTGTAGTTATGTTGTCACTGCACAACTTTCTGCTGATAATAAAAAATGTTATTTCAACTAACTATTGGACACCATAAGCTGAATTCAACTAGTATTATGTTCATACAGCTGTGTGTCGAACAAACAAGGGCTCCACGTCGCTCAAAACTCTGCGGAGCGCGGAGGAAGGAGCAAAATGTGGTAGGTTTTAATATTGGTGTGGGGGCCAAAGTCCCCATCTTGTTTTTCTATTTTGATGTCAGTCTTTGCCTTTGTTAAGGAAATAGCTAGAGATAGATGCTACACAACATAAGGATCATTACTCTAATAGCCAACGTCTCTGTCTTCCTTTTCTCGTTGGAAGTCAGTCATCTCCTCCGTTAAGGAAACAGCTAGTGACATAACATTAGTGCTACACATCATGACGGTACTTTTCTCTTTGGAAGTTAGTCTTCGCCTCTGTTAAAGTAACGGCTTGTGGCAGAACACGAGTGCTACACATCATGACGGTCATTACTCTAATAACCAAAGTTTCTATCTTGCTTTTCTCTTTGGAGGTCATTCTTTGCCTTTGTTAAGGAAACTGCTACAACTTAGAGCAAGAATTTAAGTCATCAGCGACTCTACACCAAAACTGCTACACAAGTTTTTGTTTCTTTCAGATGCTACATTAGCTTTGTCTTCCATATCAATTCCAACATTCATCGACTGACGGGTGTCTTGGCTTTGTTCAGTTAGCAAATGCTGCATGTCCTCATTTTTTGGAACCACTTGATGTGATTTCATTATTTTCGTTCGCACCAACTGCAATGTCATTTCCAATTGTTTCATAATAGGTCTCTCTTCTTCTTGAAGCTTCAAGCAAGTGTCTCCAATACTAGCAACTCCAATAATCTCTTCCTCTACCGCTTCCTCGAGAATCTGAGCAACTACCAATTCTGCTAACGGTTTCATCTTCATCTCCCAAAGGAAGTAATTGGGTAAGTTTTGCCTTTTCCCTCACTCACTTGTAAAAATCGACTTCTTTCTAAGAAACAGTTCCACAAGTACTACACCAAAACTATAAACATCACATTTCTCATTTAATTTGCTAGTTTGATAGTACTCTGGATCTAGGTGTCCAAATGTATCTTTACATCTGTAACAATATGGGTTTGATCGATAGGTATCAACCTTGAAGCATCAAAATCTGATACATTTGCTGTATAATTCCTATCCAAGAGTATATTTGAGGACTTCACATCACGATGAAAGATTGATACCGAAGCTGCTGAGTGGAGGTAATAAAGTGCTCTGGCAGCTTCTACAGCAATTCTCGAGCAATCATCCCAGGACAAAGAGGAGCTGCTACTTTGATCACACCTAAGAATTTAAAATAATAATCCATTAGGGATAAAGTCGTATACTAGTAGTGGGACCTCGGTCTGAAGTTAACATTCGAAGAGCTTTACAATATTTTGGTGGTTTATTTGTGAGAGGATAACGACCACGTTGATGAACTGACTGATCTCTACTTGCTCAATAACTTTAGACTCTTTTATGGCCACTACACATTGGTTAGATAAGATGCCTTTATACACCATTCTATACCTTCCACGACAAAATATACGTGTAGCGTCACATTTATTTCTTTCCTTTTCTAACTCTGCTATGGAGAAAATCTTGGTCTTGTCATTCGCATTTTCATCGGATGATACCAACTGTTATAAGAGAAGGCCTTGGTTCTTTCAAAAATACTTTTTTCGCAGCTACTTTTTGATGTTACTTTTCCATCTACGCAGAAGAAATATAGAACTCAAGATGAGAAGTAGATTGATTAAGTCAGCACTAAGCCCGATGGCAAAACCTCCAATGATTACGCTCATTGGCCATGTATAATTTTCCTCTAAAAAAATCATACATTATTTTTTGCATCTAGTTCATTATGGAATTGTACCGTGCAACTCATCTAGCAGAAGATTTTGCTTTTTTTTATTTGAACTTCATAGCTGTAATATCATACTCTATTTTTCCTGGGCACTATGTGCTCTAGCGGCTTCCTATAATGCTATAGCAAAGTCCTATACAAATGCCTGGTATCTCGCACTTATCAATATCTACAAAACAAGACTAAGATGAGAGAGAAATTTGCAAATGAGAATTAATGCTAATACATTTTATTTTTAGTTATGTTGTTAGTCCACAATATTCCGCAAATAATAAAAATTGTTATTTCAGCTAACTATTGGAAAACATAAGCTGAACTCAACCAGTAGTATGTTCATACAGCTGCGTGTCAAACAAACAAGGACTCTACGTCGCTCGAAACACTGCGGAGCGCGGAGGAAGGAGCAAAATGTGGTAGGTTTTAATTCAGTGGGGGGCAAAGTCCCCATCTTGTTTTTCTATTTTGATGTCAGTCTTCGCCTCTGTTAAGGAAACAGCTAGTGATAGATGCAACACAACATAAGGTTCATTACTCTAATGGCCAAAGTCTCTGTCTTGCTTTTCTCTTTGGAAGTCAATCATCTCCTCCATTAAGGAAACATCTAGTGACATAACATTAGTACTACACATCATAACGGTGCTTTTCTCTTTGGAAGTTAGTCTTCGCCTTTGTTAAGGTAACAGCTAGTGACAGAACACCAGTGCTACACATCATGAGGGTCATTACTCTAATAGCCAATTTCTCCATCTTGCTTTTCTCTTTGGAAGTCATTCTCTGCCTTTGTTAAGGAAACTGCTACAGCTTGGAGAAAGAATTTATGTCATCAATGACTCTACACCAAAACTGCTACACAAGTTTTGGTTTCTTCGAGAAGCTACGATAGCTTTGTCTTACATATCAATCCCAACAATCTTCGACTAACGGCTGTCTTAGCCTTCTCCAGTTAGCAAATGTTGCATGTCTTCATTTTTTGGAGCAACTTCACATAATTTCAATCTTTCGATCGCACCGACTAATTTCAATCTTTTCGATCGCACTGACTGCAATTGAAGCTTCAAGCAAGTCTCTCCAATACCAACAACCCCAATAATTTCTTCCTCCACCGCTTACTCGAGAATATGAGCAGCTACTAATTCTGCAAACGGTTACATCTTCATCTCCCAAAGGAAGTACTTCGGTAAATTTTGCATTACCCCTGACTCACTTGTAAAAATAGGCTTCTTTCTAAGAAGTAATTCCACAATTACTACACCAAAACTATAAACATCATATTTCTCATTTAACTTGCCAGTTTGATAGCACTCTGGATCTAGGTATCCAAATGTACCTTTACATCTGTAACAACATGGGTTTGATCAATAGGAACCAATCTTAAAGTACCAAAATCTCATACTTTTGATGTATAATTCCTATCCAAGAGTATATTTGAGGACTTCACATCACGATGAAAGATTGATACCGAAGCTGCTGAGTGCAGGTAATAAAGTGGTCTGGCAGCTTCTGCAGCAATTCTCAACCAATTATCCCAGGACAAAGAAGTGCTGCTACTTTGATCACCCCTAACAATTTCAAATAATGAACCATAAGGTATAAAGCCGTATACTAGTAGTGGGACCTCGGTCTGAAGGCAACATTCGAAGAGCTTTACGATATTTCGGTTGTTTATTTGTGAGAGGATAATGACCTCGTTGATGAACTGATTGATCTCTCCTTGTTCAATGACTTTAGACTTTTTTGTGACCACTACACATTGGTTAGATAAGATGCTTTTGTATACCCTTCCATGCCTTCCACGACCAAGTATGTATGCACTGTCAAAGTTATTTGTTTCCTTTTTCTAGCTCTGCTATTGAGAAATTCTTGGTCTTGTCATTCTCATTTTCATCGGATGATACCAGCAGTTCTAAAAGAAGGCCTTGGTTCTTTAGGAAATACTTTTTTCGTAGCTGTTTTTGGATGTTCCTTTTCCATCTACGCAGAAGAAATATAGAACTCAAGATGAGAATTAGAATGATCAAGCCAGTACTAAGCCCGATGGCAATACCGGCAATGATTACACTCGTTATCCATGTATTATTTTCCTCTAAAAAAAGCATGTATTATTTTTGCATCTAGTTCATTATGGAATTATACAGTAGAACTCACCTAGTAGAAGATTTTGCTTTTTTGTTGATTTCAACTTCGTAGCTATAACGTCATACTCTGTTTTTCCTGGGTATCTGGCACTCATCAATATCTACAACACATGACTAAGCTGAGAGAGAAATTTGCAAATGGGAATTAATATTAATGCCTATCATTTGTAGTTATGTTGTTAATGCACAAATTTTTGCTGATAATAAAATTTTTTATTTCAGCTAACTATTGGACACCATAAGCTAAACTTTACCAGTAATATGTTCATACATCTGCGTGTCAAACAAACAAGGGATCCATGTCGCTCAAAACACCATGGAGCGCGGAGGAAGGAGCAAAATGTGGTAGGTATTAATTTCGGTGCGAGGCCAAAGTCCCCATCTTGTTTTTCTATTTTGAAGTCTGTTAATGAAATAGCTAGTGACAGATGCTACACAACATAAGGGTCATTACTCTAATGGCCAAAGTCTCCGTCTTACTTTTCTCTTTGGAAGTCAGTCATCTCCTCCGTTAAGGAAATAGCTAGTGACATAACATTAGTGCTACACATCATGACGGTGCTTTTCTCTTTGGAAGTTAGTCTTCACCTCTGTTAAGGTATCCGCTAGTGACAGAACACCAGTGCTACACATCATGAGGGTCATTACTCTAATAGCCAAAGTCTCCATCTTGCTTTTCTCTTTGGAAGTCATTCTTTGCCTTTGTTAAGGAAATAGCTACAGCTTGGAGCAAGAATTTATGTCATCAGGGACTCTACACCAAAACTGCTACACAAGTTTTTGATTTTTGAGAAGCTACATTAGCATTGTCTTCCATATCAATTCCAACGATCATCGATTGACGGCTGTCTTGGTTTTCTCCGGTTAGCAAATGCTGCATGCCTTCATTTTTTGGAGCAATTTGACGTGATTTCAATCTTTTCAATCGCACCGACTGCAATGTCATCTCCAATTGTTTCATAGTAGGTCTCTCATCTCCTTAAAGCTTCAAGCAAGTCTCTACAACACCAACAACTCCAATAATCTGTTCCCCTACCGCTTCCCCGAGAATCTGAGTAGTTACTAATTCTGCTAACGGTTTCATCTTCATCTCCCAAAGAAAGTAGTTGGATAAGTTTTGCATTACCTCTGACTCAATTCTAAAAATAGCCTTCTTTTAAGAAGCAATTCCGCCATTACTACACCAAAACTACAAACATCACATTTGTCATTTAACTTGCCAGTTTGATAGTACTCTGGATCTAGGTATCCAAATATACTTTTACATCTGTAACAACATGGGTTTGATCAATAGGAATCAACCTTGAAGTACCAAAGTCTGATACTTTTGCAGTATAATTGCTATCCAAGAGTATATTTGAGGACTTCACATCACGATGAAAGATTGATACCGAAGCTACAGAGTGGAGGTAATAAAGTGGTCCGGTAGCTTCTACAGCACTTCTCGAGATGTCATCCCAGGACAAAGAAGTGCTGCTACTTTGGTCACCCCTAACAATTTCAAATAATGAACCATAAGAGATAAAGTCGTATACTAGTAGTGGGACCTCGGTCTGAAGGCAACATTCGAGGAGCTTTACGATATTTCGATGGTTTATTCGTGAGAGAATAATGACCTCATTGATGAACTGACTGATCTCTCTTTGCTCAATGACTTTAGACTCTTTTATGGCCACTACACATTGGTTAGATAAGATGCATTTGTACACTATTCTATACCCTCCATGACAAAGTATGCGTGTAGCGTCAAAGTTATTTGTTTCCTTTTCTAGCTCTGTTATGGAGAAAATCTTGGTATTTTCATTCGCATTTTCATCGGATGATACCAGATGTTCTAAAATAAGTCATTGGTTCTTTCGAAAATAATTTTTTCGCAGCTGCTTTTGGATATTCCTTCTCTATCTACACAGAAGAAATATGGAACTCAATATGAGAAGTAGAATGATCAAGACAACACTAAGCCCGATGGCAATACCTACAATGATTACACTCGTTAGACATGTATTATTTTCCTCTAAAAAACATGCATTATTTTTTCATCTAGTCCATTATGGAATTGTACCATACAACTCACCTAGCAGAAGATTTTGCTTTTTTGTTGATTTGAACTTCGTAGCTGTAACGTCATACTCTATTTTTTCGGGGCACTCTATGCTATAGCTGCTTCCTATAATGTTATAGCAAAGTCCTATACAAGTGACTGGTATCTGGCACTCATCAATATCTACAAGACATGACTAAGCTGAGAGAGAAATTTGAAAATGAGAATTAATGGTAATACATATCATTTATAGTTATGTTGTTAGTGCGCAACTTTTCGCTGATAATAAAAATTATTATTTCAGCTAACTATTGGACACTATAAGCTGAACTCAACCAGTAGTATGTTCATACAACTACGTGTCGAACAAACAAGGGCTCCACGTTGCTCGAAACACCGCGCAGCACGAAGGAAGGAGCAAAATGTGGTAGGTTTTAATTTTGGTGGGGGGGCAAATTCCCCATCTTGTTTTTCTACTTTGATGTCAGTCTTCGGCTCTGTTAAGGAAACAACTTGTGATAGATGCTACACAACATACGGGTCATGCCAAAGTCTTTGTCTTGCTTTTCTCTTTGGAAGTCGGTCATTTCCTCCGTTAAGGAAATAGCTAGTGACATAACATTAGTGCTACACATCATGATGGTTATTTTCTCTTTGGAAGTTAGTCTTCGCCTCTGTTATGGTAACATATAGTGACAGAACACCAGTGCTACACATCATGAGGGTCATTACTCTAATAGCCAAAGTCTCCATTTTGCTTTTCTCTTTGGAAGTCATTCTTTGCTTTCGTTAAGGAAATTGAAACACCGTGGAGCGCGGAGGAAGGAGCAAAATGTGGTAGGTTTTGGGATGTTACAGGCGTCTACAGGAGGCTCCCTCCTACCCCCATGCCTCCGCGGGCGTCTACGGGAGGGTCCCTCCTACCCCCGCGGGCGTCTACGGGACACTTCCTCAGGCCCCTGCGGGCATGCTACAGGAGGCTCCCTCACCCCTCCGTGGGTACTACGGGACGCTCCCTCGTATCCCCGCGGGCGTGCTACGGGAGGCTCCCTCATGCCCCTGCGGGCGTGTTGCGGAAGGCTCCCTCATACCCTCGTGGGCTCTCTAGAGAAAGTACTCAGGAGTCTCCAGTCCTCCGAGGGGTCTCACCTCGCCCCCTGACTGCAGGGCACTTGGCAAGACACCCGGTCCAAGAGGGCGCCCCCCAGACGCCCATGGAGATGGGTGAGCACCCTCGAGCCACTTGGGACCAACCTCCGAGTTGGGTCCCCAAGTCCCCTGTGGGCCCCGGAGTCAGAGGCCTAACTTTACGGGACGATGATGTGGGATCCATTACCTCCTCACTGGAAAGACCAAGATGCCCCCACTTGAGCTACACTAGTAGGGGTAGGATGGTACTTTGTGTAACAGGCTGGGCGCCTATAAAAGCCCACTGTAATCCATACCTGTAACTTGAACACTCATTGAATACAAGTCTCATAACTGGTGTGTCCCTCAGGAGCCTGGGCAAGGAGACCCCCTCTACTCCCCCCGGGGAATGCACCGATAGGAGTAGGGCGTTTGCTTAGCGCCTGAACCTGTATAAACCCTCGCATCTACTCTTTCTCTTTCGGACGGCAGCCCGTGAAACGCCCGGCGTCTGCCCACACTCTCGTGTCTTGTTTCCAAACATACGACATAATCAAAATGTAATGAGTCACTATCTGCTTCTGACTCCTTATCATGTTATTTTTACTAAAACAAGTCTACGGTATCGTTAACAATTATTTGGACTTTTCATGTAGGAATATCGATATGGACCTGTAAAGGGTGGCTGTTTGGATACCTACAAAGTACAAATGTCAGGATTCAAGGCTTCACTTAGAACAGTCGAAGGGTCCAGCAATGCATTGTAAGTCGATTCCCAAGCCAGTTTCTCAAATTCTCAACTACTCAGTTTTTGCACTCCATTGATAGTATGATGTTACTCTTTTGCTATCCTTCAAGGTTGACTATTCCCAAGCACTAGATAACGAGTATGGAGAGGATCGAGCAGACAATTGGTTGGATGGAACTGTTGTCTACAAAAGCTCTGGTGGTTTGAAACATGGAAGGCTAGCAATGGGGGATGGTGCACTCTAGAAGGCAGACATTATTGCTGAAGTGAAACTCAAGAAAATTAGAGGCCATCCTGCACCAGAAAAATGCTGACATTATTGTGACGTCCAGTATTTTCACTGTATATGTTCGCTGTATATTTTTGTTGCAATGACTTGCAGCTTCAAGTTGAATTATTGTTGCAATATGAACTGTTGGGATGTCTACCTATACTTGGTAGTTATATCTCTAATTGATTAGATGTAATCACCTCCTGATTTAGCTCCTGTAAAACAGCATGTATGTTAACTCCCCCGTACGTGTACTATAAGTACCACCCGAGAGATCAATGTAAATCATTGTGTGAATTCTTTAAGATTAGACTCTTTCATGGTATCAGCTTAACCTCGATCATCTGCCTCCCTTCCCGGCATCCTTCTCCTCCACGCCACCATGGCAGACCCCGCCGACCATGCCGATGGTGCGATCATCCCTGTTAATCCCGCTTCCACCCTATCCACGATCAACGTGCGTACGCACATCCCCTTTTCTCTACAGCTTGACCCGCCCAACTATACGCAGTGGCGAGAGCTTTTTCTCATCCTCGTCGGCAAGTTTGGTGCCACGGTGCACCTCCTCGACGATGCCCCTGTTGCCCTCGACACAATCTGGACCGCCACCAACCTTGTCGTCCTCTCACTGCTCTAGCATCCATCTCAGCGAAACTCCTCGGCATCGTTCTCACCCCCGATGCCTCGGATCACACCATCTAGGAGGCCTTGGAGGGTCTCTTCCGCGACAACAAGGCGTCACGCGCACTGTCCCTCGAAGTAGAGTTCCGTAACATGGCTCAAGGTGACCTCTCCATCCTCGCCTACTCTCAGCGGCTGAAGACGTACGCCGACGCCCTCACCAACGCCGACCAGTCGATCCGCGACGACACGCTCGTCCTCACCTTCCTTCGCGGCCTCAATGACAACTTCTGTAACATCGCCACCATCATCAAGACGAGGATGCCTCTCCCTATGTTCCTGGAGGCTCGGTCGATGCTAATCCTCGAGGAGGCTGACCTCAAGATCGCCAAGCCCGACAGCGCTACTATCCTCGTTGCCACCAACCACCCGAGGCCCTCCCCAGCACCTTCTGGCTCCAACTCGCGCCAGAAGAACAAGGGCAAGAACAACCACCATCGTGGCTACGGCGATGGCCATTCCAGCGGCAACTCCAGCGGTTCCTTCGCTAGCGGCAACCGTGCCGTGTTCAATCCTTAGATTGGCACATTCCAAGTGTGGCCGAGCATGCCCATCGGCCAGGGCATCCTCGGGCCACGCCCACCCAGCACTCTGCAGACGCTACTTGCCATGGCGCCCCCTGGCATGCCGACTACTCCTCTTGGCGTTTCTTATGCACCTGGCTACAGTGACGCACCCCTACAGCGTCGTCCTGGGACCAGGCGTCTCTCATTCACGCCATGAACGCCATATCACTGCACCAGCCCAGCGCCACCTGGTACATGGACTCGGGTGCTTCCTCGCACCTATCCACCGATCCTGGTAACCTCTCCTCTCTCCAACCCTCACCATCTCCTTCTACACGTGTTGTTTTCAATGATGGCTCCGCTCTTCCAATCACCGCCACCGGCAGCACTTGTTTTCCCACACACTCCCATCATCTTTCATTGAGCAATGTTTTCGTTTCCCCCAAACTCATCACCAACCTCATTTCAGTTCGAAAATTCACCAAAGATAATCTTTGTTTTGTTGAATTTGACCCCTTTGGTCTCTTTGTGAAGGATCTCCACACCAAGACCATGATTCACAGGTGCAATAGCTCCGGCGACCTCTACCTGTTCCTGCCGGCTCCCACACCTCCCCATCACGCCCTCGCAGCATCCTTGTTCAAGATGACTTGGCACCGGCGCCTCGGCCATCCTAGCGACCAAGCCCTCTCCCGAATAAGTTCGTTAGACGGCTCTTCATTAGCCAAAAATAATGTACCCACGACACTCTGTCATGCGTGCCAGTTAGGACAACATGTTCGTCTCCCATTCTCATCATTGTCTCGTGCAAGTAAACCTTTTGAGTTAATTCACTGTGATTTGTGGACCTCTCCTATCTCAAGTATATCCGGTTTCAAGTACTATCTTGTAATTTTGGATAACTTTACACACTATTCCTAGACGTTCCCTCTCAAACTCAAGTCCGACACCTTTGCCACCATGCAACACTTCCATGCTTTTGCCCAAACTCAATTTCACGCACATATCCAACATATCCAATGTGATAACGGCCGTGAATTTGATAACAACGCCGCTCGCTCCTTCCTTCTTGCTCATGGCATTCAGCTGCGCCTCTCATGCCCCCATACCTCCCAACAAAATGGCAAAGCTAAACGGATCCTCCGCTCCACGAACAACATCCTCCACACCTTGTTATTTCAAGCTTCTCTGCCACCAAGATATTGGGTAGAAGCCCTCCACACTGCCACATATCTACTCAACCGCCTCCCAACCAAAACCCTTAACCACACCACACCCTATCAAGATGTTTTTGGCACATCACCCACATACACCCACTTTCGAGTATTCGGTTGCGCTGCTACCCGAATCTCTCCTCCACATCCCCTCACAAACTCGCCCCATAATCTGTTGAATGCAACTTCTAGGATACCCATCCAACCACAAGGGTTACCGGTGTTTAGACTTGGCAACAAATCGCATAATTATCTCACGTCATGTCATTTTTTATGAGGAAAACTTTCCATATGCCCAGTGATCCTGTCCTGATCCGGCGGCATATTCCTTCCTCAACGACGACTCTCCTGCTATTTTTGTTCCTGGAGCTGCCCCCCTCGGCCACGCTAATGACCCCGGACGTACAAACTACTACTCCACCACCTGATCGACTAGGTGATTCGAGTGGGCCTCACGACTCAGCACCAAGAGCTGGCGCCGCTGCACCAACCGTGGCCCCGACCTAAACGCAGGACGCGTCCGCTGGCGCGTCTCCACCCTGCTCCGTGTCTAGCTCGGGTCCTATGTGCAACGCGGCACCTGGAGCTCCCCCGTCGGGTTCTACGCCTGGCTCGGTACCGCTTGGAACCTCACCTCAGCTCCGTGTGTACGCACGACGTGCTCGAGAGTCCAACGCAACTTCATCAACCGATACGCCCAATGCGACCCAGCCAATCACCTGCGACACTACGAGCGTCCAAGGCACCACGACAGGAAGCCATGGCCTGGACGCGCCCGCGATCCCTCTACTTTGCCACGCTCGTGTGTCGAGTCTTCGATGCCCAGCATAACAGGCGTCCCAATGCCTCCTATGCTCCCCACCGGAGCCACTCCAGTTGCGCCTCCATCCAACACACACTACATGGCTACCCGCAGCAAGGTCGGCTTTCGAATGCCCTAGAAGCTCTTCAACCTCAAAGCATCTACAACTGCTGGCCCTTCTTCGTTACCGAAGACTTACCGTGGTGCACTCAACGATCCGCACTGGCGTGCGGTCATGATCTTCTAGTACACCTCTCTCATCGGCAACCGAACATGGGACTTAGTGCCTCCTCCGCCGCGAGCCAACATCGTCTCTGGCAAGTGGATCTATCGCCACAAGTTCAACTCTGACGGCACACTCGCCTGCTGGGTTTTGCGTGGCTTCTCCCAACAGCCCGGCATCGATTACGACGAGAAGTTCAGTCCGGTCGTGAAGCCGACCACCATCCATACGGTTCTCTCCATCGCCATCTCTAGCGACTGGCAGATTCACCAACTAGATGTCAAGAACGCCTTCTTGCATGGCACTCTCTCCGAGACAGTGTACTATCAGCAGTCGCAAGGCTTCGTCGACTCCGACAAGCCCAACCATGTGTGCCGCCTCAACAAATCGTTGTACGGGCTCAAACAAGCTCCCCGAGCCTGGTACAATCGATTTCAGATGTTCATCTGCTTCGTCAGCTTCCGCAGCTCCATGTCAGATTCCTCCATTTTCATCTACACCAACGGTTCCGAAGTGGCGTACCTCCTCCTCTACGTTGACGACATCGTGCTCACCGCGTCGACGACAACACTACTTCATCGCGTCATCACCGCTCTCCAACAGGAGTTCGCTATGACCAACCTCGGATCTTTGCACTACTTCCTCGGCGTCACGACAACCCGCTCGGCACAGGGGTTATTCCTGTCGCAAGAAAAGTACACCGCCGAAATTCTGCAATGGTCCAACATGACCAACTGCAACCCATGTGCCACTCCAATTGAGGCACGTTCCAAGCTGTAGACAGCGGCTGGTGACCCCATCTCCAACCCGACTCTATATCGGAGTCTCGCCGGCGCTCTCCAATACCTCACCTTCACCCGCCCCGACATCACTCATGCCGTGCAGCAAGTCTGCCTTCATATGCACGACCCGCGCGAACAACACTTCAGTTGATCAAGTGCTGCCTTCGATACGTGAAATGGACCCTCGGGTACGGTCTCCACTTGACTTGTAGCTCCTCCCATGACCTTGTCGTCTACTCCAATGCCGACTGGGCCGGCTGCCTTGACACTAGGAAGTCCACCTCCGGCTACTGCCTCTTCCTCGGCGACAACCTCATCTCCTGGTCTTCCAAGCGGCAACACACCGTGTCTCAGTCCAGTGCAGAAGACGAATACCGCGGTGTCGCTAATGCCGTTGCCGAGGCGTGCTGTCTACGTGAGCTCCTAATCGAGCTACATCACCCTCTCCAAAAGGCCACTGCTGTGTACTGCGACAACATCAGTGCGTTGTACCTCTCCACCAACCCGGTCCAACATCAACACACCAAACATGTGGAGATCGACCTACACTTTGTCCGTGAGCGCGTAGCTCTTGGCGATGTTCGTGTTCTCCATGTTCCGACGACCCTTCAGTATGCTAACATTTTCACTAAAGGACTGCCAACTGTTGTCTTCACAAATTTTTTGTCCAGTCTAAACGTCCACGCTACTCCCGGTTAACACTACGGGGGGTTGTTGGAATGTCTATCTATACTTGGTAGTTATATCTCTAATTGATTAGCTGTAATCACCTCCTGATTTAGCTCCTAATTTATCTCCTGTAAAACAGCACGTATGTTAACTCCCCTGTACGTGTACTATAAGTACCACCCGGGAGATCAATGTAAATCATTGTGTGATTTCTTCAAGATTAGACTCTTTCATGAACCTTTGTGATTGTTTAGGTTATTCTACAGAACTTCTGGGTCATATGTTGGCTCTGGTGAAGACTGAAGATTTTGCTCAATAGGATGTCCAAGATGACTGAGTGGTGAATTTCAGCAATCTTGATTTACCTCGGATTAAAAAAAATACTTCTTGACTAGCTTGATAGCAAAACTCAGACCTGCCTGTTATTGTCCATATACAACTAGCTTTAATGAACCTGTCATCTTGATAAGACGGTTATTAATGTAGTTTTGGAAATTGGAAGTGACAGTATAAACTATTGCTAATTCTTTCTTTTCTTCTTTTATGGTTGATTTCTTTACTGATAGTTTTTGTTTGTCCATAATTATTTCTCATTTCTTGGTCCATGATTTCTGATGGATTGGAATGTCTCATGAGGGAAGATATTACATGGAAAAATATGTAAATTATGAATCTTCTCCTCCGTTCCAACACCCCAATCTATTGTAATGAACATATGGTCTTCTGACATTTCTAGTTAGTGTGGTGGAAAGTATTGCTAACTGGAAAAAAAAACCATTGATACGCATATCGGCATATGCACTATGCAGTTGTGTTCATTGCTAGCAAGGTGTCTGTACAGGACGACTTTTCAATGCTATGTCTGAAAATCTACATGCCCTTGCATTCTTGTTAGCCTTTGAATGTTCCCACTGGGATTCATCATCGAGTTTCGGAAGCTATAATTTGCAAAAACGAAACACTTCTCAAAGCAGACTAACTTTCATTTTGTTTGGACATTGTAGGTGGACAAAGGGCTGATTCAGTTCTTGAAGGAGACTGACTTTCAATTCTAACGTTCCTGATAGACACAAGCCATATATATATATTCTTCCTTTAAACCATTCTTGATCTCAATTTTATAAATACCTCCCGAGTAAATTATCTACTGACTACTTTTAAAGTAGAATAGTTTATTCCTAGATGCTATATGATAGTTGAAGATTGATGTATGAAGCAATATACCAGGTGCAAATCGATCAACTTTTGTTCAATCCTGCTTTTAAGTTTGTACTTACTGGTTGCATTTTTGCTTCTTTATGCATGTCAATTTTATGGATTAGTGAATGTAATATTAAACTTTTTGCTGCTTTGAGCTGTGAGCGCTAAAAAATAGATTTCGAACACATAAAAAATATCTAGCAAAATCACCAAGAAAAGGTGTTTCCTGACGGCCAAATTAACCTCAAATCACGTCTGCAGATCTAGTCTAGGCTGCTGAGACGAGAGATCATCGATCTATCCGGTTCTAATCAAGAGAGATGAGGGATGAAGAAGGAAGAGATCGGTCAGCAGTACTCAAAATATCCATTATTAAGCTTTGTTTGGGTAGTCAAAATCCCTGCCCATCCATCCAATTAGATGCCAGCCAATCCTAGCCTACCCAAACAAGGCTTTAAGGGTAACTTACATGTCTTGCATCGATCGATCGAGGAGAGTTACAGGCCTAGGCACTCCAGTTTGTTGATGATGTAACTCAAGGATCGGAAGAAAAGATAGTAATTAATAGTCAACAGGAAACAAAGGGGGCAGGTTAATTAGGCCGGTTGTAAAAATTATATATACTCAATTCTACTGCCTCTACTATTGTAAATACATATTGTTTTCGATATCGACAAATTACATACTGTGAAAGTATATCTCATGATAAACACACAGGTTAATTGTAGCTTTTGAATTGTTAGGTGGAGAGAGGGGTACTTAATTATATATTGCGAACCTAGGCTGGTTCATGGATGTGCAGTTGAACACCCCGTATATTTGGCAAAACCATTAGCACTCTGACACAAAACTTGTTGTGTCTAGTTGGTCAATGAGTTTTTATCTCAAACATTAGGTGTTGTGTTGCATTCTTCAAACCCTCGTAATTTTTTTGAGATCTTGTTTCTTAGAATTTCAATAACTTGTACATTTTTTGAACAATTTGTGCATTTTATTCTAGAAAACAAATATAGAAGAATGCATCTTTCCATTGTATTTCGAAAACTTGTAAGGTCAATAGGATTATAAATTTACTACTGTACGTTCCCACACTTTCCATCTCCTGTATCAATTTTTCAAATAATTTTTTAAACATAATATTTCATCTTCTATGTTGATAACATAAATAACTTGCTACAAACCACCTTTTAAGCCTAATATTTCTGTAAATTATTTCAAGATATTGCCTTTAGTGTGAAGGATTTGTACTTTACTTTTGGTAATGTGGATCTTGACTTTTTCTATTGAATAATATTGTGTTAACTCCTCGCCTAATCCTCCCTTTCCAATCTAACGACTGTCAATCTCTGGGAACCATTGGAAATTTGGAACACACGGTAGCACTGTATATGTTCTTGTCAGGACCATGATTTGGGGTGGATTTGTTGACTTCACCGGACTGGGATGCTACATCGAACATATCTCTATTACTTTTAATTACGACTTGGTAGCAGCGGTCCGTTCTCCATACCCTCTCTTTCCTTCTATTCGCCATTTCCGCCCCCCCCCTTTCCTTCATTCGCTCATCACCGCCCCACCCGATCCGAATTCCCTCTATTTTATGGAAATATTACTGATCACCAGGGTTCACAAAACCGTTTCGCGGGCGGTTTTCGCGAAGTCGGCGGTACCGGTTTTCGCGGTATTCGCGGTAAACCGCTCGAAGACCGTGAAAAACCGAACGGTTTGCAAATTTGAAAATTTTGAAATTTGGTCAAATGAGATCGCGAAAACCGCGGTTTTTGACGAAAAACCGAGCGGTTTTTGGAGAAAACCGCAAAAAACCGCTCGAGGTTGGAAAATTGGGGAAAAATGCAAAAAAATATTGTAAAATTTGTAGAAATACAGGGAAGGTTAAAATTGAGTAAAAATATAATAAATATATAAATAAGGTATGTGAAAACGTGAAAAATTCCAGAATGATCTCTCCTAAATTTGGAAAAAAATCGACATGGCCTTTGCTATATTTTAGAGAATTAAAAGTTGTTAGTTATGTATTTAGCAATAATATATCAATAAATAATCTTTCATTACAATACTACAATCACATAAGTGCAAAAATCAGCATTTACATAACTACAAAGCAAAATCATTTGCAATTTCACTACCATTTACTTATCAACACCATTTACATTATAATGCATTTAAATTGAAGTTGTGGAGTAGGCATAAGCATAGCTTCGTCACTCTTTCATTATCGCAAAATGACATGTTCGACCTACATGAATGTAACATCAAATCCGATGATGAGAAGGAAAAATAGTTAAAATAGAAGAACAAATTGAAAAATTGCAAAAAAATTAAAAATGTAAAAAATCCCAATTAATCTATAAAACACCTAAGAGAAATTTTTACAATTTTTAAATCATTTATTTCTTCTAAAAATCTAAAATGTAAATTAATGAAAAGGGACAAATACATCATCGATTTTTATAAATAGTAAAATGATTTATTATATTCTAAAATTTTACTAAAAATATAAATAATTCCAAAGGATCATGTACTAAAATTTTCAGAAATATTAGACTTCATTTATTTCCCATATAAAATCAAAAATGAAGAGCATATACAATGATAATAGCACTTTCGAATTTAAAAAATACACATATCTGATCATCATCTCAAAATTTTACATAATCATTTTGATGACGTTATAACATCACAAAAAGTTTAATAAATATTAGACTTCATTTTGTGCCCCTAGAAAATAAAAAATCAAGAGCATATATTGTGACAAGATTACCGCTTAATTTTTAAAAATGAACATATCGATAATAATCAAAATTTTACAGAATCATTAGGACTACCTCAGGAACTCACAAAAAAATTTAAAATTTTTGACACTTTTTGCTAAATTTCTTCAAATTTTTGAATTTACCGTTCATCTCGCCGGTTTTCCGAGCGGTTTTAATTACCGAACCGGCTCGGTACGGCCGGTTTTCACGAAAACCGAGCGGTTTTCGACGGTTTTTTGAACCCTGCTGATCACATCTCCTTAAAATGAAAGAGTTTTCTCATCATATTCCGCTTGGATAGAATGACATACTCACCATATCCCATAACATGAAAATCCTATTTCATTGTATCTCATTCAGATGGAAATGCAGAGATTAAAAGGCAAGAATTGCATAATCAAATCACGTGCCAATCCCGGAGATCACAAGGCACAGTATCATAGAGGCTGAGCACTCACATGCCTAGCTGCCCTCTCCACCTATAAAAGGTCACCTTCATCTCCATCATAGAAGACATACGAAGAGACGCAGGAAGAGACAGAGGAGAGGAAGGCTCATATACACAGGAGAAAGAGAGAAAGAAGCAATACAAAAGATTCAAGAGGGCGCAAGAAACGATATGGAAGGAGGCCATGGCCATGGCTCCTTCTCTCTCTTTTTTAAGACAGCTAAAGCTGTGATTAAATTATGATGATAGAAAACAAAGTTTAAAGTTACAAGGTGCAGAAGACTGCACTCAAGACAAAAAGGAAGGAGAAAAAAAAAGAAAAAAGACCAAATTCTTTAAAGTTGTCGTTGTACTATCATGTTGAGGCTTTTTAAAATTATACTAGCATGAATGATTAACTGATAATTTGATGCACTCTTAAGTAGCTAACAAGTTCGCTTCATACATGCCTTTCTCATCAGCCAACTTGGCTATTGCTTTGAAAAACTTTTCTTAATAAGGTTGTGTTTGAGAATTTTCGTAGCAACGCACAGGCACTTAACTAGTAATCTACTATGATTGACAGCAACCGAGATCTCCAAAACAATATGTATTTTTCTTTTTATTTTTTATAGTTTCTTTTTAGTGTAAAAAAGAACATACACCACACACGCACACTTCACTCACGCTACACACGCACAAGCACACATGCGTGCGCGTCCACTAAAATTTTTTGCAGACGTTCTACGGCCTCACAAAACATGGGCATACGTTTTCCAACTGAACATGTACTCCCTCACTCCCACCGCTATGCTACGTGCCCATTCGTAATATGTATTTTTCTTGATGACAAAGAAAATGGATTTTTCTTGACATATAGTAAAGGAAATGGAGTCGATGAAAAGGGTGAAATTAGAGTAGCACAGTTGAGGGAAGTGAAGTGGGTTTTTCTGACAAATGCATATTCATATGAGCGCAACAAATGTACTTAAAAGTGTAGATTGATGGCGTCGGGGATCTCAACAGTAATGAATTCACATCGAGCCATCAATCTTAATATTCTGAGATACGAAGTTAGGATAAGCTTATTTCTTTCTTTTTTATGAAACGGAAGGTGGAGATCCCCTACCAAGCAGCATTGCTCTGACGAGCACGCCCTTAGGACGTCGAGTTAACAAACACAGGGTTGTGAAGAAAGACTCATCTCGTCCATCCAACAAACTCTGAACCACAGCTAAGAGGGGCACAAAACAAATACCATTTACAGACAGTAACGTAGCATATCTTAACTCTCGTATGCTTGCAAAAATTTCCTAGTGGTAAACACGTCAGAGCAACCTCCCCGTGCAATTTAAGATTCAGAAATAAGCGAAAGAAAATAAAAAGACAGAGGGATATAAGAACTGAACCTGAAACTGAATCAGAATTACATGTAGCATACCACATCAATATGAAAACAAGTTTACAAGAAAGAAAGGAGCACACAATTTCATCTGGGTATAAAATACGGAGCTCAACAGGAGACGGACCCTCCTTTATTGACATGATATTAGTAATTAAGATCGCTAGTCAGAATATACAACAATACTGCTGTTGTAGGGGAGATGACCAGATAAAATAACATGCACTGATGGATGGCCTTCTTCTGGACTGGGTTGCCTTCTAACCTGGTATACACACACACAGTCCCTCTAAATGAAGGCCTCTATAAAGAAAACTGAAAACTACTCCAGTTGCTGAGCCTATCTCAAGTATGGATGTAGCAGGGTACCAACTACAATCATTCTGCCAATGTACAAGATCTACTTCCTACAATGTATTCTCTGTGCTTTGCGGAACAGAGCATGCACCGGGGAAAATGCAATCCACGGCTACCAAAACAAGACTCTAGTTGAAGGAGGCCTACTGATCCAGCTCCTTCATCAATGCAAATCGCGTACTGTGGTGTCATTGCTATTTCTCTAACCAAGAGACAGACAGTCTGAGGATCCATCATTCAAGTGCCCCATGTACAACTCATACTGACATTAACGTCAGAAGCAAGCCAGTAATCAGCATCAATCTGCAAAAGCAAGAACAGTAAGTATCAAAGGCCCTCGATTAGTTGATTTCTGATTTGGTTTAGCAGCACTCCTTACATCAGCATCTGACGGTAAGATTCTCAGAATGCCAGCCATGAATTCATGTGTTCTGGATGGCCCTGATGTAGGTTTCCCTACAGCATTGCTCATACCCTTTTCTTGTGCCTGGCTTGGATCATAATCCACCTGCTGCAGAGCTTCAGAACTTCCAGCAGCGACCACAGGATCCAAATTGTCTGGTGCCATCTGGCCTGGATTGCATATCTCCTGATGGTCACTAGTGAGATAATAACAGCTTGGTTAATGATTAGTATACTCAAGACATACATCATCAGAATGAATTCTACAATTAAACATTTAAACTAATGATGGAAGTTTACCTTATTAAATAGCAATCAATGGGACCCATTGAACTTCTCAAGAGAATCTGGTAATGCCTCTCTTGTAAATCCAGGTCCTTGAAAAAGTCCAGATCCTGGTAAAGGAACAAGTGTCAGCAACCACACAGATCCATTACCTACAACAACATACCTAAAGGTAGCTAAAGATCGCCTACTGCAACAGGGTCTGGAACTTCAACATAGGTTCCATGAGGAGCGTTTATTGCAATAAGAGTGGATCCCTGCAATCAATGGGGAACTTGTTGACATAATTTTATAATTGCAAGAAGAAGAAACAAACATGAGGTCTGAAGAGTTCTAACCTGAAAGCGAGGAATCTTATTGATATCTTCCTTCGAAAGATACAACCACCTAGACAGCCATATACAGGGACTCAGTTCACTAGCAACAATAAAATAATTGCAAATATAAGAGGTAAGAATCTTACTTTCTTTTGTCCTCATCTACCATGAGGGCTTGCAGTTTCTCTTGTGCTTCCCTGCAGAAACACCAACTATTCATCAAAAGGAAGAAAGAGGTGGGGGAAGAGGCATCATCAGGTATTTTTGTTACTTTCGTAGAAAGAACTTACATTATTTTATCATCCAATCTGGAATCTTCATCGTAAAGAGACTCAATTTCTTCCTGCGAAATATCAGAATCCAACAGGAAGTTACAAATGGAATGATGTGCTATGACATGCTAACTGTCAGAAAATGGGCATGTTAATTTGCAATATGTTGCCAAATACTTCAAACTTTGAGAAAGCCCTCAAACAAAGAAACTATGTTTACAGGATAGATTAATGAAATATTTATATCGGGCTTTATGTTTTTGTGATTATCTTAGATCTTTGATATATCATATATTCATATTGGCTTGAATATTTCGGATGTGTTAATTTAAGATTGACTAATGAATTCTTATTTTTACAGGCATAGCCTTGCATGTTGCATCTACTAAATCATTGCTACACACTATCCACTATAGAAAGTAGGAACACTTTGCTGCTACATGCTATTCAAAATATTGAGTTACAGCCACATTTGTGATTTGATCTGCCCCTGTACAGAGATGACATCAGAAAACTACCAGAAAACAGAAAGCATAGCGAGCTTCAATGGATGCTACATAAAATGGTACTAGAGCAGCCATGAAGGCTGATTTCAATTTCAATAATTTGTAACAATAATCCAATATCATCAAGAACAAATTTTACGTTAGGTCAAGATACAATTGTCAGAAAATAGCTTTTTTCATCTTGGTTCAATTCAGTGTTTTTTTTATATATATAATTGAAACCATACATGAGAGCGCTACTAAAAGGTTCAGTTTAGTTCTATACAATTCCTGTTCTGATAGCTTAACTGGAATAAGAAAGGGGGACTATTTCCGGTCAAGAGTAAAACTCTCAGTCTCAGTTCATGGTTTGATTTACATTATCCGAATTTCAGATTTGTAAACAAAACACAACAGCAGTAAAATGAACAAGGTAATCTCCCTCTATTAATACAGAAAAAGGAAAGCCACTGCATAGTGTACCTATATATCGCTTGAATATAGCCAAAACATATACAGAAAACAAAAATTGAAGACCATACAGTCCAGCAGTGTAGTGTACCTTCAACACAGAAGTTTGGCGTTCCATCTCCTTAGGCTTTGACATGTCAAACCCCCTTTCAATGTAATTATTTCATCAGTAAAAAGCTAAATAACTGGGGAAAAGCATTAAGAAACAGGTGGCACTTACTTCCAACGAATCATATTCTTCAGTTTCTTTTCAATTAAATCTACACCCTCCAGAACATTTGTTATGTCATATATCCTCCTCTTTTGTACCTACAGAAATTGATAAAATTACAAGACAACAAGGCACTTCACTCTAGAGTGAAAAAAGATTGAACAACTGAGGAGAGTGCAAAGCATTTTTCTTTTGTTATACTAAACCGGACCTCCAATGTCTCAGCTGCTTTATTTAAATCAAGGGTTCCGTCTTCTGCTCTTTCAAGCAGATTGATAAATTTCTTTGTCAGAAGACCTGGCAACAAGAAGATAATTAATAACAAACACGCAGCGTCTTTTCTTTGGGAGAAACGTAGCATACTTTACCTAGCGAACTGTCATAGCGGCAGTTGTTTGACGAAAATAAAGAAGGCCCAGCATCTCCTGAAAGGAAAATTGGAGCCATCAGTTGTAAGCAAAATCAGCAAATGACCATTAAATTAACCAATCTAGTTCGAATTACGAATCGAACCTTTGCCATCGAATGATCAAAGTAATGCACATTGTGAAGACTGAATAAAACATAAGCGCACCTTCAGTTGCTCCATGACTATCTGACGTATGTAGGGTGTGTTTAGAACCCTTTAATTTTCTCGGCTTCTTGATACCTTTTACTGGTCCAGTGGTACTGTCCTTATGATGCCTTTGTTCAGTCTCTCCCTTGCTGACTTCAGATTGGACATTTTCTCTTTCATTTTTCTGCTCATTGTCCTAAAACATGTGAAGCAGTTACAAAAAGGTATTACCAATAATCATACTAGAGTAATACAATAACAGAGTGTAACTAATTACCCAACCATCTTGGAATGTTATGTTATTTCTGAAGATCAATTATAATATCCATAAGCCTTGAAACGGTATTCTAAGACAAAAAATGATTTAAAAAGAGAAGAATCAAAGCAATTTCTGCAGGTATAAAACCATCATTCCAAAGAGTGGCCACGATATCAGGTTAAGCAGATAAAAACATTGTGAACGAGAGTTGTCAGATTTTTGAAATGAAGGGTGGGCATAACCTTGCACAGTTGCACTATAAGCTCCTAGCACCAGGATAGTCTCATAAGGCCTTACAGAAGGTCCTAAACCCTCAGCCGTAAAGTATATATGCAAGTAACACATCATAAATAAAAACTGTTTATGCATACTCATACTGAACATGTCGCATTGACCTGTTGTAAGCTGAAGACATAGATAAGCTTTTTGCAATTGTTTGTTTGAACATGGCAATTGGCAAGCACCGAACGGAGCTTAATCTAGCACAGGCTTTTACAGAAATTACACATATTGGTCTTATAGTTACCGATTGAAACATAACATTGTTGCCCTTACTCCTGGAAGGGTTTACTGAACACATCACCATCACCACAGGACCATTGGAACCCACTATCAGGCATCAGCCAATGAGCTCAATCAATTCAGCCATTGTTCCCCAAAGACTCGTCCTCGAGCAAACCTAAAGTTGAACTCCCCAACACAGCTAGGTCACAGTCCCCTGTTGAGTCCACCAATCCATGGCGTCCAAAATGAAATGATCCAATGTAGTAATCGAATACTAGAATCCACCACAATTTCCAGAGCAGACAACAAGGTATCACCGCAATTAGCTACTGATTTACTCAAACAACAACGAAAAAGGAAAAGCAAGAGGGGGGAGAGAGAGAAAGAGAGAGAAGCGAAGCTGTAGACATTTTCATCGACTCACCGACGCCTTGGCCTTCGGTCCCCCCCTCCCCACCGCTTCCAGAGTCGGAGGCGGCGCCGCAGCGGCCGCGGGCGACGGTGGGGGCAGTCGAGGAGGCGGTTGCGCGGGGGCCGCGGGAGTAGGAGGGGGCGGTCGAGGAGGCGCGACGGCAGCGGCAGGGGCAGCGGGAGCAGGAGGAGGAGGCATCGGGGGTCTAGCGGGTGCGGTGCGGGGACCGGGGGGACGAGGGGTGTAGATGGGGATGGGCGACGGGGCGCGGAAGAAGTGGACCTGAGCTGGCGCGGGCGAGTGGTGAGGCGGCGGGACGGGGCGGCGGAGGAAGACCTGCGGAGCGGGCGGGGGCGGCGGGGTGGGGGACGGGCGCGGGAGGGGGAGGCTGGACGATCCGTCCATGGAGGTGGGAGGAGCAGGCGAAGTAGGGTTGGGAGGGAAGCGAAGCGGAGGAAGCTTTCGGGGGAAGAAGAGAAGAGGAGAGGAGAGGAGGGAAGAAGAGAGGGAAAACAACTCAACAACTCGCCTTGTTTTTCTCTCTCTCCCCCCTCCGCTCCTCTACTGTCTCTCTCTCTCTCTTGTTTTTGTTTGTGTGGGTTTATTTATATTAAGGCTTTTTCGCTTATTTTTTTTACATGTAGTCATGTGTGAGAATTGATTCGCATGTAGAATTATATATACGAGCCGGCACATCTGGAGGGGTGGGGCTCGCATGTTATTGACCACACTCGGAGTCATCCGCAGTGTTACCAATACTGGTACGTGATATTGTTTTAGAAATTATCTACTTTATTTGACGGTGGACTAATAATGAGATAAAAAATAGAGGCGAGTGGATAAAGAATTTACGGTAGGAAAGCATCGATTTTTATCGTGGGAACATGATTTGAATTGTATGCCCCAATTCATTTATGGAATAATCTACGAAAGGGTCATATCCTTGAGCCATAGTTATTGCATGACGCGCGAAAATAGTGTGCACTTATTGGCCAAGTAGGCCACAACTCGTTTGACTATCACTCATCATGGTATAATTTTGGTGCCAAAATAATGTCTATTTTTAGCTAGGTGGGTAGAAATATCAATAAGCACAAGGAATGTTTTCTTTTGACAACAGGAACATAAGAAAATGTCTTACTTTTGCTAAAATTGCAAACATAGTAGATATACGATAAAACCCAAATAGAATGGTGGTTGGAAACCACTCTGCTAAAGACGGTGTAATGGATTATTATTCTTTGTTGCATCAACTGACCATCCGTATATACTGAAAAGTTGAATTAGATTTGAAGAAAAAGAAAACTATTGTGGCAATTAATTTGTTCCAGTCCAGGTGCTTTGGATTAGAGTAAAGCACGGTGTGGCATGAATTAATTGAAGTAGACGGTCAGTCCACCGATGATTCTATGTGACATTACCAATAATCAGTCAGGGAAGAAGAAATTAAATCATTTTTCTTGTGTTGGGCTGTCGGAGAGGATCCAGCAAAGAAAGACAAAATCATTATTTTTCTAGTCTTACGGCAAGTTTTTTTTTCTTTTTACAAATCTGATCATCTTCCAATGTAAGTAAAAAATAGCATTATTTCTGACCACGAATACATTAGAAGCTTACACCTTCTGTATTCCCACACCGCAGACCTCTACTTTATTCGGTAGGAGGCCAAGATTATTTTTTTAAAAAAAGTTAGGGCTAAAATAGCTGTGAAGTCAACCAAAACCACCAAGGTGTAGCACGTAGGTAAGCGTTGGCGGGGAAGCGGCATTCGCATCAGATCCCACGGTACACCGGATGTCGGTGCACGGTAGACTCCCACCGCTGGCCGCGCCACCTCAATGGCTGGTAAGTGGGCCCCGTCAGCTCTATGCCCCCTGTTCACATAGACCAGGTAGGTGTAAGTAAGCACCGACGGCGACGAGAGCACACGGGAAAGCGGCCGTTTCGTTTCGTTTCGTTTCGTTTGGAGCGGGTCAGTTTCTCACGCCGACGAGCTGGGACCCACCAAAATCTCGGTCCCACGTGTCATTCATCGGGCCCAGCAATCAGTGGCCAACCAGACATCGGGCCCACGTGTCATAGGTGACACGCACGCGACGTCAACGGCAACGCCCGCTCGGCTTCGGCTCACACACGTAGGAGTAGGACCGATGTCCGGTTGAACCGCACGTGCTACTTCCCTCCCTCACACACGTCGGAGGCATAGCGTGTTTTTTTTTTTTTTTGCTTTCGGAATCACGAGCTTAGTTGCAGTAATCAGGAGAAATATGTGCTGAATGCTCGGGACAAGAAAGTCTGGCACCTGGTTCAACCCGGTATAACCAGGACCAGATGGCGTTGTAATGTGGACATCCTTAGCTATGTTGTTCTATATATTATTTTTTATCCATAAAGTTCCTAGATTAGTATGAGCTCATTAAAAAAGCTGAAGAACAAGATACTAAGATTGTAGGTGAATCTTATGTAATTAATGTCACGCACCAACTAGGTGTTCAGGGGACAAAAAGGTGGCAATTAATGGTTTGTACCATTTTTTCATTTGGTTGAAGTTTGCGAGTAAAGCTTTTATCAGCACAATAGCACTGTCCGAATTTTTTAAAATTCATGAAGCTTGATAATCATCTAAAAAATTTATGGGAACATTAGTGATTCATCAAAACCATGAGAAAAAAATTCAAAATGTTCTAACTTGGTTTGATTCATTTTCATTCGGTTCAAACTTGCCAGTCAGCGTTTTATCAGGACAGTAGCAATGTTTGAATTTTTAAAACTTCCTCAAATCTGATAATCAACTGAAATATTTTTGGGAACATCACTGATATGTAAGGAACCTACAAAAAAAATTCAAAATTTTTCGACATCGTTTGATCTATTTTTCGTTCGGTGCAATCTCGTCGAGATCTCGGCAAAACAGACCGAGATCTCGGTTTTCTCGGTAGAAAAAAAATACGGATTTTAATTTTTGTTTTTGTATTTCGTCCAAGATTTGTTCAGAATTTTTAAATCTCGCCGAGATTTCGTTCTCCGGTCATGGACGAGATTTGGAGCAAAACGAGATTTTGAACCCTGAGCACAAGTTGATTTGCGGCTGCGCTTGCTATTGGGGGTGTCGCACGAGGATTGCTAAAAGAGGGAGCCCGTGGATTGTGGGGCACCTATGGGTGATCTCCTATGATCCTAGTACTTTGAAAAGGTTCAAAGGGCTTCCTTTTACATGTCTCTTATGGATTCAAGTCATTTCAAACAAAAAAGTTGTAGATACGAAGGATTTAATTCAATTTGGATTCAGCTCGAGCTCAGCAGGAAGCCACATTAAAAGTCCAAAACTTTCACAAAGTCCGTTTTTATATGAGTATGTGACGAAAAGCTTACTCCAAGGCTCACATGATAGATCATGTCACCATAAAATTCTACTGGAAGTTAGTGTTTCTTTTTGTCTTGTATTGGAGTCTAGGCCTGTTTTAGAAGCCTTAAGAGAGCTATATAAGTTATCGTATCATGTCCATGCAACTTAGATCATGTTATGCAAAAAAGGCTATTTGCTCTTGAATATTTGATTTATGCTATGCATTGCCTAGGGGGAATATGGAGTATTTTCTACATATTGCTACCGTTATTCTTATGATCTCATATTTGTGTAGGACGAACACATCTACTTTTGTGTGGTCCAGTAGACAAAGATCAAAACATATGGTTGGACAAATTTGTAAAAAAAAAACCCTAAGAAACCTGAGATCACATTGAGACCCTCCAACCGATCTTTTGCAAAAAGAACCCTATAGTTCCGCTGGCTCCTAAATAGCACATTTTGCAATGAGGTCCTCATACTTCCGAAAAACTGCAGTCGGATACGGAACAAACCCTTTTGCAAAAGACTCTGCTTTCAAAAAATTGCGCCTAACCTTAGATCAAAATTCACGAGGCACAGCATAGCACGTGACTCTGTCTAGTAATCGATGACACCGGAGGAATTGCATGACTTCCCAGAGGCACCGCATTATCCGCAACACCGCAAAAATATACGCACCAAAAGCCAAGAAAGGCCGCATCATTTCGGAGTCGGACTCTGAGGAGCAGAGCACACAACATCTCCCTCGATTTGGCCCCAGTAAAAAAAATCTATCTGTTCAGTAGCAGTGCAGCACAGCCGTTATCAAATGTCAACTCAACTTG
Source organism: Otatea glauca (assembly GCA_036346275.1). Lineage (NCBI taxonomy): Eukaryota > Viridiplantae > Streptophyta > Magnoliopsida > Poales > Poaceae > Otatea > Otatea glauca. Next base: position 55,029,404 of record CM070718.1, on the reverse strand, counting down.
ACTGTGTATGTGTAAAGATAGATACACATACATTTGCAAAGAGCCCGCAGCCACAGCTGCACATAACATCATCCTTTTCTCTCAGCAAGAATAAATAGAACAGCTTATGCCTGAAATATATCCAGCGAGCGTAATACATTAAACCGGATCCAAATGTTACAGCGTCTCTGGCAAATACTACAACTGGGCATATCAAACATCTCAAAAGTACAGCAGGGAACGATACAAGTTACACAGTTTTTGGTGTACAACTAATTAGCAAGGCTCATTTTCTTCTAGTCCCAGTTATTTTTTTCTGTAAGCATGGCAATTTCTGTCCGATCACATAAACCACGCATGCCGACTTGTCTGGACTACAAATTTTGGTCCGCCTTTATGAGCTACAGTGTAAAATGGTGTGTTCTTTTCCGCCATAGATGGAACCTGAATGATCAATATTGATCATTCAATTATTCCCATTACACGGATCAGCATCGTGTATCCTGATACCACTCAATATATAACCACCGAATGCATTCATTTGCATGTGTGGATGAGTGCGTGATGGAAGGACCTACATCAAACCAAAAAAAAAATAAACAGAAGTTATATAAGCTCCTATATCAAAATTATAAACATGTTCTACATGCACAAGTATCCACTAATCACTGAATCTTTGTTTCATGCATACGAGTTTATAACCAGTCATATTTTTGAGTTTAGACTTTAGACAGGAATCCATATGTACCTTCAAATATTCAATTAACTGTTTCATTTTTCTTAACGGTATGAGCTATTAATTAGCATGAATTGGAAATAATAGTCTTCAGTTGCAGAGCTTGTACACATAGGTAAAAATAATGGTTGTTAAAACGTTGTTTAAGCAACACTTAAATGGTAAGGCGATCGCAGAGCCTCCACCATGCGCTCGCCTCGCCAGAGATGCTTATGGCGTCCGCCATAGTGGCAAAGCGTCGCCATGGCGTCGATGAAGCGGTGTATGGCGTCGGGGGAGGCTAAGGTGGCCGCCATACCTGGAGGGAGTTGGGGAATAGGGTGGGTAAAATAGATACTTACCTGGAGAGCGGAGAGACCGAGTGAGCCTTGAGCCAGATCTGGAGAGAGGGTGCCATAGCACCACCACCCGCCTCCACGCCGCGACCTGCCACCCCATCCCCATCTGCTCCGGCACCCAGGTATCCCCTTCAGCCCTTCTTCCTCTCCCCTGACCTCCCCTCTCTTCTTCTCCCCGCCTGGGAAAGGAAGAGGCGCCAGTGCGGGAAGGCAGAGCAGCGGTGGCGGCGGGGAAAGGCAGAGAGGCAGCAACGGCGGTTGGGGAAGGCAGATGGGGGAGGGAGAGTGGCGGCGGTGGGGGGAAGGCAGAGCGGAGGTGGGGAAAGGAGATTGGGTGGCGGCGGTGGTGGGGAAGAGGCGATGGGGGAGAGAGAGGCTTAGTGCCTTAGAGCCGATGGGGGAGACTGGGAGAGGCGATTAGGGAGGGAGAGGCTAGTAGTAGAAGTAGCAGTAAAAGTAGTAGTAGCAGTAGAAGTAGTAGTAGCACTGCTGCAGTAGAAGTAGAGATTTCTTAATTGTTTGTTGCTATATTAGGTTAGTATATGTGTATAGCATCGCATCGCCACGTGCCTTAAGCGCTTCAGTGGTAAAAAGGTGGTGAGTCGCCACGCCTCGCCTTATCGCTTTAATAACCTTGGTAAAAATAAAACTCAAAAGTAAAGCTATTTCCAGTCTAACTTCCTCATTGTTAATGTGCTGACCTGGTATTCACGAAGCCAGGGTTCAGAAATCTGTAATCCGATAGCCAATTTTGATACTTGCAAGCTGTGCATGCATGTCGCAAGAGGCTGCATGTAGATGCAAGACAACAGAAGATAAGTAACAGCAAAAACCACATTTTATATTTTACAGAAGAGCAAACAGAAATGAGAATGAACTAAATATGAAGTCTATTTTACCACATAATCTAAAAATTTCAGGCAAGAATAAGGATGCTATCGATAATTTTTTGCATAAACATTAACCTAGACAGTTAAGACAAGCACCCCATATAAATTCTCTAAACTAAAGAACATTTAGCAGGAACTGGTGTGCTTCTGTGTCAGTGTAAAGAAAGATTTACCTGAAGATACTGGTGATAGATAGCAAATGGAGCTGAATAAGACAATAGTGGAAGCAGGTCCGCAACCAAACTTTCAACCTCATGCCCTGGAGCAGCAACAATCAAACTGCATTAACACGAAACCAGCATGTCAGTGAGAATATTTAGTTAGTTACTGCAGTTTTCTTCTAAACCTTACGTTACCTGCTAAAGCCATGCTCTTTCCAATATTCCATCCTCTCTGGTGATGGTACCTTTCCTGCTTTATTTGATTTGGAAGCATTTGAACCGCCATCACCGCCTTTGCAATCTACAGATCAACATAGCATTAAGAGATCAAACATTGAGTTTTTTGTAAAAAAAAAATATTTGTAAATTAGCTTTATCAATTGCTTACCTAACAAAGAATTATCATCCTGATTAAGATGCTCGTCCATTGAGGGCTCAGGGGCCTCAATATCAATTGGTTGTACTGTTGACAACTGCGCCTTCTCATCTGATACTGCTGCGTCAACTAGTTGTGCCAGAGATGAACGAGTATTCTCATCTGATACTGCACTAGGTTCAACCGCGCCACCCTGAATGCTATCATTGAGAACAGAAGAGGCATTGCAAGAATTTTGCAAGGAGCAAAGGTCGCCAAGTGGTGCCTGAACAATCCTGAATGGAATGTTTATGATAATATTGTCCGGTACAGTATAACTATTTAAGGATAACTTGAATTACATAATGGATATTTCCTACTTTAATTATAACTTCAACTGCTTCATACAGATTTCTATAACTTCAAACAAGAATATAATATTTGTTGCATGGCATCATCAACAACAAAAAAGTGAATGATGATACAAGATTAGATGGTGGTACAAGCAATAGATGACGCATGCTCAAATTTCAATTCAGATGGAGCTAAAGGTAGTATACTGCATTATGTCTGAATAATTAAATTTGCCCACAGTTCAATTAGTAATAGAAATTGTGCATAAAGAATGAAGCTAACATAAGAATATCCAATTCTACATTTATACTGTTTGCTTAATATGCTCTGATAGCCAGTTTAAATGTCAAATGTAGCGTGTATTGCATGTATGAATTTATACCGCTGCTTGTGTTCCAAAGATTCTCTAACTTATCACCTCTTTTCTTAAATGAAAAGACATACAGTGCTAAAAACAGAATTTACCTGCTAGCCATGTCACTGCCCAAATTATATATTCTTATAATGTCTATGGAGCTGGGCGCTGATCCAAGATATGTGCTGCAAACATATCCTGTACCTATAATAGATAACAGAGAGAGTAAATAATGATTATAAACTTATAACTAACAGATGCATCATAAATGGAGATGCCAAGAAACACAAAAACCAGTTCTAGTTCTAATATACACATCTACAAATATTGAAGAACACCTCAAGTTGGCAGGTGCCTATAGCTTCCATATTTAGTGAATATACATTGCAGTTTCGTGGAAACAAGCAGTGTGACTTATGCGACTTAGTGATTACATGCCACAGCATTTGTTATTGCACATGCCAAGTAAACATAAATGGCACTGGTATATAGTGACTTGTAGCTGAAATTATGGTGAGTTATTACAAAACTAGTAGGTAAAGAATAGTGTATTTGACAAAAGAGTATTAAATGGAACATATATCTGCATACAGCCGAATCATATTCAATTCGCTAATGTCCATTTAATTTAATCTAATGGTATCAGTAAAATAAAAGAGAAGCGTACTTTACCTCCTAAGCGCTCAGCTACAGCTCCAACAACTAAACCTCCAACCATATCGACCACAAGCACATCTGAATATGCACCAACATTTGCCATAGACAACAAGACACAGAGTGCATCAACGCGCATAAACCTAGGAACCACAGAAAGGACAGCATAAAGTAACTAAGGGTTGTAGTTATGCACTTGCCTCGTTTTTGTCGGCATGCAAGTTATGTACACAATAACAAAAAAAAAGAATTCTTTTTTCTGAAATTGAGTATGATGACAAGGCCAAAAGGCGATTGCTAGTGACAAAAGAAAACTATTTACCCTATTCGAGCTGGGCTTTTCTTGAAATATGTCTCACAAATGCTGCAGCATAAAAAGCAAAAAAAAACTGTCAGATAATTATGCCCACCTTCAAGGTAATATAGGCTAAGTTTAATCGACATCAAAAACATCTGGTAATCAAATTTCAAGTGTCGTGCACTTCAAAAATACAAGTTATAAAAGAATTGTTCCGAAATTATGCCCACTTTGCAGATAAATTAAGCTAAATCCAGTTCACTTCGCAAACCTTCTGCAAATGCAAGATTTCATACCAAAAGATGGAAAACTGGTACATTCTATTCAGGGAAAATTAGAACCCCCTTCCTCCAACCTAACAAGTGAACTTGCATTGCAACTTTCACTCTACCACAAGTACCGTTACTTTCGGTTAAATGGAAAACACAAAGATATTAAAAATTACAGGTCACTAGCATGTGGGCCTCACATGTTGGAGACTATAAATAAAAAATTATTTAATTTTATTATTCTTCTTCTTCCCCTTCTCTACCACTTTTGTCTGTCGCCTAGTCGTCGCCTAGACATCGCCTAATCGGAACGGCGCCCTAGGGTGGACGCCATGGAGGTTCGCCTCGACTTGGATGGGGTAAGAGATATAAGTGGTTGCCTATGTGTTGAGAGATAGACATGTGCCAGAGAGAGAGGCAACTCGGTGATGGAACCCTAACCACCGCTCCTCATTGCTGCCGCTGCCACCGTCGGCGGCCAAGCTCCCTTCGGCGGGCCTCCCTCCAATCCAACACCACATCCCTCAATGATTAACAGGTACGAACCCTCCCTCTTTTTTCTCTGTTCTCATTCTCTGCTCAATCTGCTCTCTCTCGAAATCGGTCTCTTTGCTTCTCTACTCTGCTCGAACTGATCTCTCTGCTTTTCTGCTTTGCTCGATCTGCTCCCTTTGCTTTCTGTTCTCCTGATTTGCTCTGTTGTTCTTCCCCTCTGGGTTTTGTCTTGTTATTTATATTATGTACTTCTCTAATTTGTTGTCTTAATTAACCTCTTTAGCTCGTTGTATGTTGCCTTGCGGACAACATGGCGTCCTGGCGCTTCTCAAGTGTCGTGGTTGCCAGGTATGCCGTGACAACCATGCTATTCACCATGTTCCATGTCATCTCTGACATCAAAAACATATAATTGGTTGCATTGATAATAGTATATAAGACCATTGTGTTCCTATATCTGTTGGAGAAAAACATTGAGAAAGTGGCTATGTCGAACGTATTGAATATGTAATGATACATGATAGAAATTGGTGACCTAAGGTTTAGCTGGATTAGCTTAGCAAAAACAGACTAGCTTGCCACCTTAGATAGATGTTGGTCATGTGGTTCATACATAGTTGTCACGGCGGCCCGGCTAGGCGCGGCGAGCCCGGAGCGCCAAGACGCCTAGGCGCCCGCTTAGGCGATGATCATGTTCATGATAGAAAAACTGAGAGCTGCTGAAGGTGCAGCTCTTCACCTCCAGTCAATGCATGCGGTGGTTATGGCACAATGCAAGATTAGTCGTTATATAGTAAAAGGCCAACTGATTCAAGCAAGGACGAAAAAGCATCTTTGAGCGTAGATAATAGAGGTGAGCTGAGCTCGCCTCTCCCTATCCATCCCCAATCCCCTACCTCCCACTCCCGCTCTGCCTCCGCCTCCAGGGAAGAGGAAGCCATGGCCTCCCTCGCCTCCGCCTCCCTCCTCTTCCTGCCCTCTACCTCCTCTTCCAAGGCCCTCCTCCCGCTCTCCACCTCCCTCGGCTTCGCCGGGCCCACGCGGTTCTGCCGCGCGGCAGCGGCGGCGGGGAGCTCCGACCGGCGCATTGGGCTGTTGGTGGTGCACACGGCGAGGGGCAAGTTCGAGCGCACCAAGCCGCACATCAACATCGGCACCATCGGCCATGTCGACCACGGGAAGACCACCTTCACGGCGGCGCTCACCCTTGGCCGCCCCTCCAGTCGAGGCGGCCGGTCTAGGCGTCCACCCCTGACCCCTAGCTACCGGGACACCTAGGCGACGCCGTGATAACTGTGGTCCATATGGAAATAGAAAATAGGAAAAAAAACACCTATACAAAATAGGTAAATATATTTCCATCAATGTTGTAGCGAATTATAAGTTTCCTAGTTGTCCTCTACTCCTCTAAAACAATATTTGATTCACAAGTTAATTTAGAGTGTCAAAAGATGCATCTTTGCATTTAAATCAAAAGGGTAATATATATGGTTGTATACATGATAATAGTATTTATTTTCAAAACAATATAGCATTCCTACTGCAAACAAAGTGACAGAAGGATACCTTCGAGTAGAGGGGCGTCGCAAAAGCACCTTAGGTGCATATTTCTTCTGTTTCTTTATTTTGTATTTCTCCTGTAACCGAAATGATTGAACTAAATCGATCTTCAAAGTTTTTGAAAAAGTGTAAAGAAACAACTAGACAATAAATTATACTAACTTGTGAAAATACAGTCTTCTTTCCAAATGTGGAGCTATTTGCTATCAAGGCTTCCACAATCTCGTCACCACTTGCACCATCCCTATTTTGCATAATCAAATTGTACATAAATCTTGATGTGAAATCATAGAAAACTGAGAACAAGCAAGCATAGCTTACTCAAAAGGACAAGTCAATGACAACCGAATCCTCACCTCTTCATTGCTTCTATGTCATCGCTTGATAAATTTTGAGCTGTATTATTATCGACCAGCGACCTATTATCCCTAGTTTCATCCTGCACTTGGCCATCAACACCATCTTGCATTTTATCATCTATATGTTAATGGGAGTCATTGTTACAAAAAATCAAATAGTATATCATATTCTGATGAGTACATGAATTGCAAAATAGCATCTGTAAGATAAAACTCAATAATACGAATATTCGCAACAGCACATGCTTTCACTCCATTAAGCTTAAGCACTTTGCAGGTGTGGTATAGTGATGGAGGGTACGTTGAAGGCATGGCAAGTAGCAACCCTAGACAGTAAAACTAATTAGCAAAGCCAGATTAAACAAGTCTGTCTTTATGTAATTTCTGACTTGGTTTGGTTTGAAAAGTTCTTATTATAATTTATAAAATGACCATGATTTAACAACAAAAGGTCCAGTTCAGAATGTGAACTAGCATTCATAGAAAGGGTGAGGCCGGATCGAAGGTAAAAGACAAGCACAAGCTTCATTTGTACATGCGATTTACATGACTTTACACCAAAATACAAAATCTAAGTCCAGTTTAAGGCACAAACCAATCCAAGGTAGGCTAATTGCAAACAGAAGCGCCAGTGCTACGCTGCCCAATTCACATCCCAATCCCCTGCTTGAAGTGGCCAGCTAATATCATCACGACAACTAACTCTACATCTAACAGCTGGTGACCACCAAGAAGGCGAGAAGCAATAGCAAGTGAAAACTGCTGGTTATGTGTCTGTGTGCACCCAATGTGACGAACAAGAACAATTCACCATCCCGGAGTCACGGGTCAAAATTCACCACCCATGCACCCAACGGAATCGAACTCCTCACCTTCCTTACCGCGAGATGGTGCATCGGAGCAGGGGACGAGGCCGGATGGGCCAACGCGGAAGAGGGAGCCGAAGGGGCGCCCCACGAGCGGCTGCAGAGAGCAGGTCCTGTTCCCTATCTTCACCGTCCTGTGCCACCACAAGAGAAGAAGCGACCAGACTAATTCATACTAGGGTTTGGGAGAGTGGAGGCGCGAGCAAAGGAAAAGAAGGCGAGGGTACGGACGCGGCGGGGGTGAGGCGGAAGAAGGCGAGGCGGTCGCCGTCGTTGATGTCGAGGAGGACGCTGCAGCCCTCCCACGCCTCCCGGGGTATAGCCGGCGGCAGCGGCGGAGTTGGCGGCTCCATTGGAGTGGGAGTGGGGAGCAGGAGCAGCGAGAGGTTTAAGAAGCGGGTCGGGTCGGGTCCGGTCGGGCCCCGGTAGAGTAGCCTCCAGTAAGATGTTTATTTCAGCTTTAGATTTTTAAAAGCTGTTTCTAAATCATGGCTATAGAGAAGTTTATTATTTAAAAATTAAAATCTAAAAGCACATATGAAGTAGATTGTGGATTCTAGTGTATATAGTTGGGCTGGATTATGAGAATCAGATTCTAGTATCAGGCTGTTTATTTTTTATTCTATTTTTAGGGCCAGAATCCGAAATCAAAAGCTAAAACAAACGTGCTCTAAATAGGCTAACCTTACAACCCGAACTCCGCTTTCGCCTTACTTTTCAATTTGGGTTCCCCTCATGTGCCTAAGCTCCTTTCTCCTGAAATCTAATATTTCCCGTGCATATATTATTAGTAATCCAAGATTTTAATATTTGATTAATTTCAGAAAGCTACAAAATAGTCTTCATAACAGTTTAAACATTTCATAATACTAACCAACGAGTCCACGAATTTAAACTACACAATTTAAAATTTCAAACCTCGAAGGTTAACACATATAAATTTAAAATTTAAATTCTCAGAATTAAAATTCCAAACTTTGAAATTTGGATTTTTGAAATTAAAATTTTCAAATTTGAGTTTTAGAAATTAAATTATCAAGGTTTTAAATTCAAAACATGAAACTTTCAAATTTTGGATTTTTGTAAATACAAATTCGAAATTTTAAATTTTTAATATTCACTGAAATTATAAAATCTAGAATTCACTTTTGAAAATTTGACTTTTCAAATATAAATTCTCATAATTTTAAAATTCCAAATTTCAAGATTCAAAATTTGATATTTCAGATTTCAAAATTCATATTTTGATAAAATAATTTTTTACTTCGGCAATATCGATGTTCAAATATTAAAATAAATCGTAATTTGGATTTGGAAATCTCAAAGCTAAAAAATTGACCGTGAAATATTAAAGCACATGATAAAAATGACAACAACAAAGATGGCAATATAAGATATACATCATTTTCTACGGGTAATAGATTCCTGAAAATGATGGTAATACGGTTTCCAATGAAATATTGGATTCCCGGTCCCGATTAGTGGTTATTTTACCAAACATGGCAATCTCATAAGATTACTTAAGGATTCTGGCTAATCCTCAGAGTACTGTGCAAACCAAATGTCAACAGATTTAAATTCAATCGAAAATGTCTTACCATCGAACTATCTTTCGCTTGAAACGTCATCATGTTCCTAATGCACTTACAGCTGAGGCGTTTGCATGTCGTGATTAGGAAATTCGGAATGTACGTGATTATTGAGACGGATAATCGAGTTATTGTTTCTTCGTGGAGGGCAAGGCTGGAAAATAAAACAGAGTGTGTACATTCTGCAAGATATCCAGGAGCTTAACCACAAGTTCGATAATTGTGATATTGTCTTTGTTAGACAGGAAGCTTCTCCGGAGGGGTGGGTAGTGTCAGGCTACCGACCGATGGATAAAAAAGAATGAAAATGTACTGTAGCAAAATCTAAACGGTTCATTCCAATGATCAAACGGTGCTGATGGTTGACGACGGCTAAAGTTGCGGTCGCCATTGCCATTGCACCGGATCCATTTTCCGTTTGGTTGAATCATACACCAGAGTTTTTTTTTTTGTCATGTATTGAGAAACGTCCTAATATTATGATCTAAGGTAGTAATTTCCACCCACACGGAGTAGATAGGAGATATGCATGATCCAACGTCCTAATATTATGATCTAAGGTAGTAATTTCCACCCACACGGAGTAGATAGGAGATATGCATGATCCAACGCCCTATAGGAGTGCATATTCTACCTAAGGATAACGATTAATCCATAGAGCTTAATGCGTTGATCCGATCTTGTACCTTAATTGCTAAGTACGTGCCAATGGTGCTAAAACTCCACAAGCGAGGGAAGGTGCCATTATGGAGACCGCATGTATAATTAGTAGAATAAACCACCATTAAATTTCTCTTTACTAGTGGTAGTAAAACAAAAGCCTAAGAACTGTCAATTCACTCCTATTCATCGTATAGTTTGCATTTAATCGTAATATCCTACAAACCTTGTAGCCTACAAACACAAAAATCTCTCTAGAGTATTCATTCAAAATATTAACTATCTAATATTTGCTATGAGTTATCAAAACATATCACTACTATGCATTTTTCGTGTTACCGTAGAACTTTCTTGCCCAAATATCTCATTGCAATTTTATCAACTCTACTAGAATCAACATTGAGGAGGGCGAGAAGTCGCTGGAGATGGGATTAGTGGTAGGGCCTAAAATGAGCCATGCTCGAGCGAGTCCATAGGGATAGGCTAAACCTCGAGTCGAGATCGAGTAAGCCCAAGTAAGGGGTCAAGCTTGGAACTGGGCTTGAGTTTAGCTCGCTCAAAGCTCGAACGAACTCGAGCTTGGTTCCAATAAGCTCGTTAACAATGTACTAGTAGCAGGAGTAGCAGGCTAACAGTTTTCACATACAACTATTTTCAACAATGAGTAATACCAGCACGAGGCATGGCAAACATAGGAGTACGATCACAACACACAAAAGCACAACATCAGTGCATAACAGTGAGCACCAGATCAGGGGGTTGAGGAGGACAAGCCGTACGTGTGAGGCAGTGAAAGTATTTGTGAGAGGTGGAGTTAGAGGAGTTGGGAAGAGTTTGGAAATTCGTGGTGGCTAGGGATGGGATCAGGGGCAGAGCCAGCCGGACCCCAAGCCTCGAGCCTAGGCCATCTAGGTTGACCACTGGTCGCTCTTCAACTATGCCGACGGCCTTGTTGATACATGAGTTTTTGTTGCCGGGCCTTAGATCCAGGCTCGGATGACCTGAGGTCTGGCTCTACCCCTAGATAGGTCCCTGGGACATCAGGATATGTGGTTGGGGGCTTTGACGATCGAGGTCTTGGGCCTTTTGTGGTTGGCAGGTTGGCTTGGGCCACATGGCTTGGACTGGTTGGGGTTGTGGGAAGGAAATCAAGGGAACATGGTCTGTTATTAGGCAACGTTCAAGCCGCCTTCACGAACTGCTCAGCATGGCTTGTGTGCTTCGACGTAGGCTCGAGTTTGGCTTGATTTCTAGTCGAGCCGAGCTCAAATAGCTTGTCGAGCTCAAGCTTTTTTATAGCCCTAGTCGGTGTGGCCTGATTGATGGTGCAAACAATACCGTCATGATGTTCTTCTGTGGGGTGGTGGTGACGAGCTCGAAAGCTCACACAAGGTAGGGCAGGCAACACAAAGACTAACGGCCTAGTGGCGCAACTCGAAGCAAGCCTTATGATATATATACACATCATAGCTGGTGAACAATCTCACTTGCTGACACGCGGATCAGACGACTGGGTTGCTTCCAAATGCCAAATAGACGGTGGATGTAGGCATCTGCGAAAACGGAACTGAATTTCTTCTTTATTTATTACTTACTACTTGTTTCTAAGAGGAATGTGTTCAATTACGTAAGTTGAAAATATAACCTTAGGGAATTACAAAATCTTACTTTTTACAAAGCTGTCCGGTCAACCCGTGCCCTCCCTCGCACTGGCCAGCTGGTTTCATTCACTACTACAGAACAGGCAACCCTTGCCGGCATATCACTGCTGGTTAGGACCGAGTCAGTAGTGATAACATATCTCTGCCGGTTCGAAAGTTAAGTTGGGGGGAGAACTTATCACTGCCGATTCATGCAACTAACCGGCAGTAAAACGCAACATATCACTGCCGGTTTGAGAAAAAAACCGGCAGAGATATATCACTGCCGGGTCATTCTTAAACCGGCAGTGGTACTTGCCTTTTCATTGCCGGTTTGAGACTAGAACCGGCAGTGATATTATTTTCCCGCGCAATATGATTTTCCCGCGCATTCGAGCTTATCATCGCCGGTTCGCGATAACCGCGATGATAAGTCGTTTATATAACTGAGACCCCTGCTTCCCGACCGATCGAGCAAAGACAGAGAAGCGCTCTGTCTTTGCTCGATTTGTAGATTGCGACGATCTGCTGCCGAAAAATTTATTAAAATTTGTATTGTACTTCTTTTCGAGGTTAGTAATTTGATCTCTATTTTTGTAAATAATAAAAAATTGCCACATGGATATTTACATAATGAAAAAAGGTTCATGTATTTTCAAATGTTGAAATAATAAAAACTTGTTAGATGGATATTTACCTAATCAAAAAATGTTGATGTATTTTAATGTACTCAAAGTATATCCTAAGTACTTACAATTTTTTCCCAATTTTTAAATAATAAGGAATTGCAAGATGGATATTGACGCAATGAAAAAAGATTGATATATTTTGATATAGTCTAAATATATCCTAACTATTTACAATTATTTTCATTTTTTGCAATACTAAAAAATTGCTACATGGATATTTACATAACGGAAAAAGGTTGATGTATTTTAATATAGTCAAAATTGCTACATAGGTTTTTAAATCTAATCGTTTACAATTATTTGTTATTTGCAATTATATGCGTATGTAATGTTTGATTTAATTAATTGTAGATGGACCGAAGGTGGATGTATGACACGGACCGTTGCGGGGCAGAGTTTTATAATGGTGTGAATTATTTTCTAAACGTGGCTGCGGCACACAAGTCGAAGAATCTGGCGGACTACATGTGCTGTCCATGCGTTGATTGCAAAAATCAGAAGCTGTTTTCTACCATAGAGTTGATACGTGCACACTTGCTTCGAAGAGGTTTCAAGGCTGGCTATACCTATTGGACCAAGCACGACGAAGATGAGATTGTACATGAAGGGCAACACATTATTAAAGATGACAGAGACAATGATATGACGGCAGTTGAAGATACGTTTGTCGACAGCCACGACGACGATCTGGATCAAATGTTGCGTGATGGGGAGGGACTTCACGAGTGAAAGAGAGTTTCAAAAGTTCCAACATATGGTACAAGACTCCACGACACCATTGTACCCAAGCTGCAAGGAGGAGCACAAAAAATTGCAGACCGTGCTTACACTACTGCAGTTGAAGGCAAGCAATGGTTGGTCCGATAAGAGCTTCACTGAGCTGTTATGTCTCTTGGGGGATTTGCTTCCAGAGGGTAACGTGTTGCCTACAAGCACGTACCGTGCCAAGCGGGTTGTCCGCGCTGGGATTGGAAGTACAAAGGATACACGCATGTCCAAACGATTGCATGTTGTATCGCAATGAGTTTGCGGACTTGATGGTCGTCTTTGTTTGCAAAGCAAAGCGGTATAAGGGCAACGATGATGACATCGATAATGAAGATATCGGGGTGAAGCGTAAGAAGATGAGATCCCCCCGTAAGGTGGTGTGGTATTTTCCTATAATTCCCCGTCTGAATCGATTGTTTGCGAACAAAAGGCATGCCCAATTGCTACGATGGCACGCCGAAGAGCGTAAGAACGATGGAATGCTCAGACACCCTGCTGGCTCTGTGCAATGGAGGAACATCGATAGAAAATATAAGAAGCACTTTGCATATGATGTGAGAAATATAAGGTTCGGGTTGAGTACGAATGGGATGAATCATTTCGGTAACATGAGCAGTCGTCATAGCACTTGGCCGGTAACTCTATGTATCTACAACCTTCCTCCTTAGCTTTGTATGAAGCGGAAGTACATTATGATGCCACTACTGATCCAAGGGCCCAAGCAACCTGGCAACGATATCGATGTGTACCTCAAACCATTGGTTGAAGATCTTCTAATCTTGTGGAACGATGGAGTACGGGTATGGGATGAGTATAAAGAGAGAACTTTATCCTCACGCGCATTGTTGTTCGTAACCATCAATGATTACCCCGCCCTTGGTAACTGTCGGGCCGACGACAAAAAGCTTCAATGGATGCGTTCGATTGCTTAGATGGTACACTAGTCGGTGGTCAAGAATCACAAAAATATCTTACATGCGGCATCGTAGGTTCCTCCGCAAGGATCACCCATACCGCAATAGTAAGAAAGCTTTTGTGGGACAAAGGAGACCGCTTTAGCTCAGAAGAATCACATCTGGAGAGAGATATTTGCGGTGTAAAGGATCTTAAAATTATCCACGGAAAGGAGCAGCGAGATATCTATCCCGAGTTCCGTGATAAGGCTCCTTTGTGGAAAAAGAGATCGATATTTTGGGTCCTACCTTCTTGGCGACTTGGAAGTTCGACACGCAATCGACGTCATGCACATAGAGAAGAACGTGTGTGACAGCTTGCTTGGTATCTTACTGGATATACTTGGCAAAACAAAAGATATTCTCCAAGCACGGATGGACCTTGAAGATATGAAACTCAGGAAGGAGCTGCATCACAGAGACATGGATACAGGGAAAAAGTACCTTCCCGCAGCCTGCTACACTCTGAGTAAGAAAGAAAAAATTAGCCTGTGCGAATACTTGCACAGAGTGAAAGTTCCGTCCGGATACTCTACCAACATAAAGAGACTAGTCTCAATGAAAGACTTAAAATTAACTGGCATGAAGTCTCACGATTGCCACGTGATGATGACGCAGATGCTTCCAATTGCAATTAGGGGTGTTCTGCCAGAGAAAGTCCGAGACCCAATTATAAAGTTGTTTTCATTCTTCAACGCGATTTCACAGAAGGGCATCGATCCATTGAAACTAGATAAGCTACAGGAAGACATGGTCCACACTCTCTGCAGGCTCGAGATGTGTTTCCCTCCATCTTTTTTTGATATCATGGTCCATCTCATTGTTCACATCGTGAAAGAGATACGGATTCTCGGTCCCATGTTTCTACATCAGATGTATCCTTTTGAGAGGTTCATGGGGGTTATAAAGAAATATGTTAAGAATCGACATCTATTTGGAAGGTTGCATTGCAAATGGTTGGGGAACCGAGGAGGTCATTGAGTTCAGCGTCGATTACATGGATCTCAAACCGATTGGTGTGCCTACATCACGGCATGAGGGCAGGCTACAGGGAAAAGGGACACTAGGCGAGAAATCACTCCGTACAAACAATCTAGCTTCATTCACACAAGCACATTTCGCTGTTTTGGGACAATCAGTTGTGGTGGCCCCGTATGTCAACATGCACAAGAGCATGCTATCTAGAACAAACCCAACGAAGTCAGAGGGTTGGATCGCGAGAGAGCATAGACATAACTTCGACGATTGGTTGCGTAGGCACATGATGCATACGGAGACAGAGTGCGCTTAGTTGAAAGTGTTGGCTCAGGGACCGTCCACTACAATTCGGACATTCCAAGGATACGATATAAATGGTTTTACTTTTTATACAAGAGCACAAGATAAAAAGAGCACCAACCAAAACAGCGGTATCCGTACAGATGCCTACGACAACAACAAAAATAGGAAAACCTACTAAGGATTCATAGAAGAGATTTGGGAGCTTGATTATGGACCTTTGAAGGTCCCTCTCTTTCGGTGCCAATGGGTAAGACTTCCAAGGGGTATGAACATCGACAAGTACGGTATCACTACCGTGGACCTCAAACTGGTCGGATACAGAGAAGAACCATTCGTACTTGCTAATTCTGTTACACAAATCTTTTTTGTAACCAATCCAGCTAACAAGGAGCGCCACGTGGTTATTCAAGGAAAAAGAAGGATTGTCGGGGTTGAGAATGTTGTCGACGAGGAAGAGTACAACCAATTCGATGAGCTTCCTCCTTTCGGAGAGGACGTTGACCTAGGTCTCATGGAAGAGAGTGAGGACGAAGTTACATACATACGCCGCGATCACGACGAAGGTCGAATCGTAGCTTAGTTGTCCTAATTAAATACATGTTTATTTTCTCATATGTAACAATTAATGTATTCTTTTGTCATATGTATCAATTTGTGTGAATTCAACTTCATCTGTGTGTTTTTTTTGTATTTGTGTGAATTTTTGAAGCGATGGTTGGTCTACTGCATTTGTTTGAATTTGTGTGAATTTTTTTATTTTGAAATATTAAAACTATGAAAATAGTGAGCAATCTGGATTTTTATAATTTTACAACTTTGTCAAAACTTAGGGGAAATATTTAAATCAAATATTACATCTCCTGAAGTATTCCTCCAAAAATTTCCAGAAAATTTAGACAAAAATTGATAGGATTTCAAAATGGTGAGCAATTTGGATTTTTTTATTTTGAAATATTAAAACTATGAAAACAGTGAGCAATCTATTTTTTATAATTCTACAACTTTGTCAAAACTTAGGTGAAATATTTAAATCAAATATTACATGTCCTGAAGTATTCCTCCAAAAATTTTCAAAAAATTTGGATAAAAATTGATAGGATTTCAAAAATCCCAAAGCAATCATCCTTTGAAAACTTTGACATAAGTGACCGGACCTTATCACTGCCGGTTGTCTCATTAAGCCGGCAATGAAGTGGTTTATTACTACCGGTTTATAGTATTAACCCGGCAGTGATAATCAAGTATTACTGCCGGTTTTTGTTTTGAATCGGTAGTGATAAATACTTTCACTGTCGGGTGTAGATACAACCGGCAGTGATAATGTATTATTACTGCCGGGTTGAGCTTGAACCGGTAGTGATAATTCAACTATCACTGCCGGTTCTCTTTATTATCCGGCAGTGATAGTATATCACTATCGGTTTTTGTGGTGACCCGGCAGTGATACTCTAACCCTATAAATTCGAATGTCGCGCCACTCAGCCCCTCATTTCCACTTCAACCTCACGCCGCCACTTCGTCGCCTCGCATCGCCCCGGCCGTCGCCCCGCGTCGCCTCGGTCGTCGCCTCGACCTCACCGCCCCGCCGTCGCCTCGACCTCATCGCCCCGGCCGTCGCCCCGCCATTCTTTGCTTCGGTAATGACCGGCCGTCGCCCCGCCGTTCTTTGCTTCGCATCGCCTCCGCCGTTCTTTGCTCTGGATTTTTATGTGCATATGCCATGACGCCAGAAGTTTTGCTATGTACTCTTTGAATGCAACATCTCAGTTTTCTAAAATGAACTAGGTGAGAAGCTTGCTAAAAGGGTGAACATAAATCTTGTTAATCATGGTGGTTGTTAGAATCTTGGTATATGTGTATGGTTAATTTACGGATGTCTGGGAATGAAAATGTAGTGTTGATTGTGAGGATGGTGCTGTGATGTTGGTGAGGACGATGCAGAGGTGTCGCTTGTCTCCCCTTTGCTCCTCTATCTCCCGGTCTTTGTGATGTTTGATGTGTATGTAATGTGCATATGTTTATTGTTGTATGTTTGATTTGTGCCGTGAGACATAATGAGCATATCGTTGATTCGAAAATATGTGCTAACACATCGACAAAGTATATATGTATGTGTACATGTTCTTTAAAGATGTGTATGTGTCTTTGAATTGATAAGTTTGGCAATTGTTATGTATTTGTCGTTGAATTGACAAAGACGATATGTCCATACATTATTATTGAGTACTCCTCTTTCAATAAACATGCCAGAATGGCCTCCGACGAAGGACAAGTGCGGAGGAGTTGGGCCCTCAAATATGGACGAAGGAGGAAGGGTAGCCGAACAATAGCCCAACGTCCTATCTCGAACTTGCGAGGATCCCGCCATGGACCAACTCGACGTTACTAGCGTAGGCGAGGTAAAGTTTTAGTACACCGTGGTTCCCAAAACATTGTAGGCCCTCACGACTAATAATTTGGAAGACCAAATTGTAGGCTCGACGTCCCGATCAACGAAGGCGCAGCGCAAGTCGTGGTCGAACAAGATGCCTAAGGGAATTTTTAACATAGTGGAGCTCTCGGCGATCGGGTAACTCGCTATACGAGTCATCATTGGGGCCGACAGGGACGGCTGCGGGGTTATTGCTAGGGATGATGTGCCCATCGGCTATAGATCATGGATTGGCCATGAGGTGACCCATGGGTGGTACCCAATGACTGAAGAACTCATTATGGGACAAGTGAAACAAGTTTTCCAGTTCCCCAAGGGACCGAGCTGGTTGCAAAGAAACGAGCACTCTGCATCATGTGCCTTTGCGTGGAAGAATTGGAAGACAAAGACTAAACAAGAATTATGTGAAAAGAATGAAACGCGAATTTTGACACATACCCAAAGCTAAGGGAGTTCTGGGATGAATTTGTGGCGTACAAGAGGTCTGAAGAAGCTCACATAGTAAGTCAAAGGAACAAAGCAAACACGGATAAGAATATTCACCCTCACAAACTAGGAATAGGAGGGTACGTGAAGAAAATACTAGCATGGGATCGGTCCGAAGAAGAAATAACCCGCAAGGGTATAATTCCTGCAACGGCCGCCTTAAGCGAACGATCGAAGCACTGATTGCTTGGGAAGGGTGCTTCTATCTTCGATGATGGCGACTTAAGCTTGAAGCGATAGAGAGCGTGAAGTCTTGCGCGAGAATCACAGATGCTCACATGCAGTCTTCCCAAGGATCTTTCGCGCCACGAAGGGAGAATAACGAGCTAACCATAGCCCTGGGTAACAAGGAGTATCCAGGTCGCATCAGAGGAGTTGGTTTGGTCACGTGGAAAGAAGCCTTCCCCGCAGACGCATGGTTGTACAAACGTTCAAAGAGATCAAGAGAAGATCAACTGGAACGTCAGATAAAAGATGCTGTCGCGAGAGCGCTAGAGGAACAAAGAGCGGAACTAGATAAGGCTATGGAGCAAGCCATACAGAAAGCTCTCAGCTCACGACCGCCACCCGGTGAAAGCCCTGAGCTCATCAGTCCCGGTGCTCGTAAGAGCAGCTGCGCGTCCACAGGGATTCTCGAAGAGCATGGACTGCATTTTCCTGTGGATGACATCAAAGAACCGACACCGTGCAAGCTACATTTGGCCGCACATGGCATTACCATAAAGGTGGTGAGGCGGGGCTTGGCCATGCCAGAGTCCGAGTGTTTTGTTGTCGCCCCGATATCGCAGGATTCGCCAGGTCGAAGTGGGCGGTGTCATCCGCCAATACCGAAAAATAGAGGTAGAGATCCTGGCGAGGATGGGAACAAAAGCTAGGAGAAAGCGTGCATGGCTTCTCGCGTGGCGCAAGAGCTTGATTAAGTTTGGCTCGGACGATGAGGCGACGACGATGATGATCACCGCACTCTCCACACGAGACCTCCGCCTTCTCGCCGCCAACCGAAAAAGTCCAACTCCTCCGCGGCACCAACCGAAAAAGCCCGACTCCTCCGCCAAAATCAGAAGAATCGAACAACAGAACATCTCGGCGATCGACATCGTTCTCGAAGAAATCTCAACCATCCGTGAACCCGGGACATTCACGTAAGAAATTATCGGTGACATGGCGAGGAAGAACGGAAAAAGCATGTAAGCGCTGCGTAACAACTCACTTTAAAAGGTGCCATCAAGTAAGAAGACTAAAGTTGATCTTGTGCGCAAAAGTTTTTCTTGAGTATGGCAAAAGTGCAAAAGACAGGCGAGCTTCGAACCTTGCAAAATGTCGGACTACGAGCGCATATCCGTAAAGCAATACTTGCGGCGGCTAGTGCCGACACGTTAAAGCTGGATGCTCAAGCAGATGATGCTCAACTAGATGCTTTGGCGCAAGGTCTCGGTGGAAGTTCGTTATGGGAAAACATTTGGTTGAACCGGCTCATTTCGACAACCTTACAACACAAGCTGCGGTAGCGTCCATCGATGGTACATGCGGCGATCCAACGATGGTATGGAGGCATTCGCGATCGGATACGAGCAAGATTTTCACAATGGGGATAACATCTGCTGGGTTCTTTTCACGGAGCTGTATATGTTGTACCAGCAAGATGCCCTGGACGTGAACATACTTAGACTATGGACTTTATAAGTCTGTCCGTATATCGTTGAGCATTTTTGTACTATTTAATTGTATCTCTAACTTCTTTCTTATGTAGAATGGAGATACAGACATGTAGAAGAAATAACAATGACAATCTAACATTCCTAGATCCGGGGCTCGTCAACGAGAAACTTGTGAACGACAATCCACAGTTCGTTGAAGACTATTTATGTAATACTTTTTTGAAGCTGCAATACAAAACCTTTGTAGTTTTACCCTATAACTTCAAGTACGTATCTCCTGACTTCTAATATCGTTTTACTATTTTTGCGTAACACGTACGATGTGAGAGTAATTGACTACATTGACATATATGTGCAGGTTTCACTGGGTCCTCCTCGTCATCCAGTTAGATGCTAGCAGGGTTTTTGTCTTGGACTCCAACGTTGACATATATGTGCAGGTTTCACTGGGTCCTCCTCGTCATCCAGTTAGATGCTAGCAGGGTTTTTGTCTTGGACTCCAGGAGAAAACAAACTAATATGTACCAAGACCTTTGGGACATGCTGAACAGGTAAACTCGATCGTTGCGTTATTACTCTAGCAAAATTCCATTCTATTGCATCTAAGTTTAATTACTATTCAAAATCATTCACAGGGCTTTCGCACGGTACTGCAAGAAAAGTGTTCGGTATCGTCCATACAGGAAAATTTTTGAAATAATAAATGACTTTCTATGCATGAGGCAGGACCCCGGAAATAATTTATGTGCATACTATGTATGTACAAATATGCATTTAATTGTCACGGAGAGTGTCGGCTATAACGAAGCCATGGTACGTAATTACACATTGATTCCTTTTTTTCATTTAACAAATATCATCATTAATTAACTTCCTTTTCTTCTTCAAAAACAGCGCTCCAAACTGAGAACCAATAAGTTATTGCTGACAGAAATTATAGCAATTCAAGAACAGATCGTCGGATTCATTCATGATGAGATCATCAATCCAAACGGCGAGTTCCACGAGTAGCCTCATCGCCCTCATTCCTTCGACCTAGACGCGTGACATGTCTACTTCGACTCTTCGTACTGTAGTCCTTGCGGAATCAAAGCGAATGGGATGAGATGTAGTCGAGCTACATTAATTGTAAACAAATCATTGTAAAAACAAAATATTGTGATGCTTAATTTAATATATTTGAATTATGATTTTAACGATGCTTCATATATACATGGATATATTTGAATTATGATTTGAACGATGCTTTATATACTACATATGGACACTGTATAAACAATTGTATAAAAATATATATATTGCACAAAAATATGCAAGCTTGTCACTGCCGGTTCTTGGAGAAAACCGGCAGTGATATGTACATATCACTGTCGGATTATGGTACAACCCGGCAGTGATAGTTCGATATCACTGCCGGTTTTATGTATAACCGGCAGTGATAATGATCATCACTGCCGGATTTTGGTTTGATCCGGCAGTGATAGTTCAATATCACTGCCGGTTGTAGGTAGAACCGGCAGTGATAATCCTTATCACTGCCGGATTTTGGTTTGATCCAGCAGTGATAGTCCAATATCACTGCCGATTTTAGGTAGAACCGGCAGTGATAATCCTTATCACTGCCGGTTCCTGAGCCGGCAGTGATAATCCTCGAGTATCACTGCCGACCAATCACTGCCGACGCCAATGACCGGCAGTGATGGAGTTTTGGAACCGGCAGTGATATGTTGTTCTGTAGCAGTGATTTGTTAGTTTCTTATTGCTTTTGGATATTCCTTACTTGCTTTGACATGAATCTCATGAGAATTTAGATGTTCTATATATGCAACAACAATTTTCCTTTTATGTTTGTTTAACAACTAATATATACAATCAAAATCTTAGGGGTGACAGAGACAACTATGGGACGGAACCATCATCTCTCAACACAAAAGCACGGTTGAATACGGTGACTCATATATAGTCTTTTAGGATTTAGAAAAGGCAAGGAGTCCTAGATGAATCATAATATGATTATGATTTCTTATTTTCTTGGGTGTAGGATTTCTACTTCCCTTTAGAGTAGGACTAAAGGAGCTATATAAACTCATAGAGTGGTCATAGAGAACCCAAACAACTAAAAAGCCACAAACCAACCCATCCAAAGCAAAAGGTGCACGAGAGGATTAGAGGCTAGGTTATCCTTTAGCACTAGATTCTTGTATAGGGCAAGGATCCTAAAAGGTTCTAGAGGTTGTGAGAGAGCAATACTCCATTGTACTCTTTCGAGGCTGTGTTTACAAAATTTGCAGTCAACTTCAACAAATCTTTTATATCTTGCCGTGGTTGTTTCATCGCCGTTACTTTGGTTCTCTACAAGATTCATCTTCTTCATTCTTGAGACCGTATATACTCATGACGTATCTCACAAAACATTGATCGGTTTGCACATAAGAAGAAGTATATATCATAGTATAACAAGGACTTATCCATATCCATGGGAAGTACACCTCTTCATTTTGCTTCCTTGTGGGAAGCCATGAGCAGGGTTCACAATTTCGTTTCGCTCGCGAAAACCGCTAGCCCCGCGGTAGCGGTTTTTGCGAAAAACCGTTCGAAAACCGCGAAAAACCGTGAAAAACCGAACGGTTTGCAAATTTAAATATTTTGAAATTTGGTCAAATGAAATCCCGAAAACCGCGGTTTTGACGAAAAACCGCTTCGGTTTGCTGAAACCGAGCGGTTTTGGAGAAAACCGCAAAACCGCCGAGGTTGGAAAATTGGGGAAAAAATCGAAAAAAATTGGGAAAAATACAAAAAAAATATTGTAAAATTTGTAGAAATACAGGGAAGGTTAAAATTGAGTAAAAATGTAATAAATATATAAATAAGGTATGTGAAAACGTGAAAAATTCCAAAATGATCTCTTCTAAATTTGGAAAAAATCGACATGACCTTTGCTATGTTTTAGTGAATTAGAAGTTGTAAGTTATGTATTTAGCAATAATATGTCAATAAGTAATCTTTTATTGCAATACTACAATCACACAAGTGCAAAAATCGGCATTTACATAACTACAAAGCAAAATCATTCGCAATTTCACTACCATTTACTTATCAACACCATTTACATTATAATGCATTTAAATTGAAGTTGTGGAGTAGGTATAAGTATAGCTTCATCACTCTTCCATTGTCGCATAAAAATGACATGTTCGACCTACATGAGCGGAACATCAAAACCGATGTGAAGGAAAAACGGTGAAAATATAAGAACCTATTGAAAAAATTGCAAAAAAAATTAAAAATGTAAAAAAATCCCAATTAATCTATAAAACACCTAAGAGAAATGTTTATAATTTTTAAATCATTTATTTCTTCTAAAAATCTAAAATAGAAATTAATGAAAAGGAACAAATACATCATCGATTTTTATAAATAGTAAAATGATTTATTATATTCTAAAATTTTAATGAAAATATAAATAGTTCTAAAGGATCATGTAATAAAATTTTCAGAAATATTAGACTTCATTTATTTCCCATATAAAATCAAAAGCAGAAGAGCATATACAATGATAATAGCACTTTCGAATTTTTAAAAATACACATATCGATCATCATCTCAAAATTTTACATAATCATTTTAATGACGTTATAACATCACAAAAAAGTTTAAGAAATATTAGACTTCATTTTGTGCCCCTAGAAAATAAAAATCGAAGAGCATATATTGTGACATATCACCGCTGTAATTTTTAAAAATGTACATATGTGATAATAATCTGAAAATTTTACAGAATCATTATGATTACCTCAGGAACGCACAAAACAAATTTCAAAATTTTTGACACAGTTTGCTAAATTTCTTCAAATTTTTGAAATTTCTTGTTCATCCGGCGGTTTTCCGAAGCGGTTTTAATTACCGAACCGGCTCCATGCAGACGGTTTTCGCGAAACCGAGCGGTTTTCGACGGTTTTGAACCTCGCCATGAGGTGATGAATTAGCTGCTCTGTGCGATGACACATCAATGATGGTTTGTTTCGTGGCATCGTCAAGGCGATGCATGCGTGTCTTGCTCCAAATGCGCCCCGAGTGTGCCAATCGCAAGATGCCGAGGGTAGAGCTTTTCCTTCACATTGCTGTCCGGCAGGAGCGCATGCATGGCCGTTTGGTGTATGCTTGCCGGCTGCAAGACCTTAATTGCATCCATCATGAACATGCGGGACAATGCATGATGGCACCATGTCGCCGCCTGGCCGGGAACATGTGCATGCATTTTCTCATGCCTTCCGCAGAACCGATAAATTCAAATTGAACTTGCCAAACTATAAGGGGGCAAACACCAGTTGATCTTGTACAGATGGCAGTGCCATTTGTTCTTGTTGTTGTTGCTGCAGCATATATAATGGAAAACAATTGATTTATGCAATTACACTTTGCTAAGAGGGTGAGATATATACATACTAGTTGTTCTGATATGTTTGATTTCCTCTTGCAGATCCCACAGTGGAGTATATATACTTCAGTTGTTCTACGATACCCTCGGGCTCGGCACATCTTGGTGGGATCGTCTCATTTCAAGAGCATGTTCGCAAGCCCGATGGAGTGCGAAGAAGCTACGAAGACGACAAATTTCTCACTGACTATTGCCATCTACGCAATGCTTCTTGCGATATATGGTGGCACTCATGCAGAGTCTTTTTTGTGATGCCTCGGGGCTTATCAGGCTGATGATTATGAGAGTGCCGGTGACGACGGCGGCTAGGCACGCCAGCTTGACGCTTTCATCATCGCCAATGCTCGGCGTTCATCGTAGGGTGCAATCGATTCCGATTCGGTCGGATATCGCTATTTCTATATCATAAACCATATTTTTTATCGGATTCGGATAGTACTGGATACGAATATGACGCGAATAATATCGGTCGCGGATTCGAATCGAATACGGAGCGGAATCGATCTGATGATCGAATAATTTTTGTCGATAACGCGCGACAATGAATCCGTATAAAGCACACATATAGCACTGATTAACCAACCGTATGAGTTCAACATGCAACAAGATTACCGCAGTCTAACAAGTCATTTTATCGAGTAGTCCAACAGAGTTGCAAAAGTACATTAAATTTGAACGGTACACATATGACAAGTTTCAAAACATAGAATGATACGTAAATAATATCACGATAAGTCGATAACATGACCATGAGATCCATAATTCCACGTTTTCATGAAAGAGACAATACGACAAGTCGATAATATTTATATTACATCATACAGACATACAGGCATAAGACTCAACAATGACACAATCTTGTATAGAGTTCGAAGACCGAAGTGGTTAAGGCAGGCTAGCAACATCTCAAGAGACAACGAGTGCATGACCATGGTTACTTGTCCTTAACAAGCACTCAATCATTATATGCCGCAACCATAGTCTCATCCTACAAAACAAAAGGTAACAAGAATGCATGACATGTTTAACATTAATAAAAAAATTGTTGTTTTACTATTTTATACTACTACGAAGAAAACTTTAGGCCATAATCTAGTCTGCTCCATTATAGAAATGTATGACAATAGTTACCTGCTAAAGTGATTACATTCATAGTCAAAAACCCATCTCAGGGATATCATTCAATTAAACAAACAATTCCGAAAAGGAAAAACCATTCTGCAAGCCATATTATTGTATATCAGCAGTTTTCCACAACTAGTCATATGAACTATGCTTTCTCCATGCACACTAACAAAAATAACAATGCAGGGTTGCACAAAATTCAATCTACTTCGGGTATTCGGTATGTGGACTAACAAGACGCACAAACGGAATCCTTATGCTATCAATCTACTTCGGTATGTGGACTAACAAGAGGCATCTTAAAGACAATAGAATAGCATGTTCTGAGTTTCCAATCCTCTATAACAAAATGATAGCAATTCCATAGAAGAATAAACAAACCTCTCAAGTCATGTCTATAGGTGAATCACATTCTTGGGCCTTATTCAGATTTATCATTGTTCCAAAAGCATATGCAGGACATCAAGTACTGGAGGGCAGCACTTGCCTGTGTCGTTGGGTCCGAGGCCTGCGCCAGGATTTCCAATTGGACTCCCATGGATTACCTGCAACATGATCTCACACCAATACAGGTTTGCAGTATTAGCCACTGGTTCATTTTCTTGCACACTTGTTCCTCTTGATATTGCTACTGCTTTCAATATTTGTATTGTAACTTTGTTGATAATCTGAACCCAGCTCTATTCTGTTCAAGGACCAAGAGATTGTCAGCGATGGGAAAATAAAAACTAGCAAAACATGATATAATTCATCACATACAGCATCTTGGCTGTGTGAGATTAAGCCATGTCGCACACATGTTTATTATTGTCGCCTGGTCATCAAAAACAGTGAATTGGCCACAGAGACTGGAAAACAATAAGGAATGACCTTAGGAAAATGTAGTGTTGACTGTGAGGGATGGTGCTGTGATGTTGGTGAGGACGATGCAGAGGTGGCTGCTTGTCTCCCCGTTTTGCTCCTCTATCTCCTGGTGCTGTGATGTTTGATGTGTATGTAATGTGCATATGTTTATTGCTGTATGTTTGATTTGTGCCGTGAGACATAATGTGCATATGCGCTGATTCAGAAAATATGTGCTAACACATCGACAAAGTATATATGTATGTGTACATGTTCTTTAAAGATGTGTATGTGTCTTTGAATTGATAAGTTTGGCAATTGTTATGTATTTGTCATTGAATTGACAGCACGATATGTCTGTACATTATTATTGAGTACTCCCTCTTTCAATAAACATGCTAGGAATGGCCTCCGACGAAGGACAAGTGCCGGAGGGAGTTGGGCCCTCAAATATGGACGAAGGAGGAAGGGGTAGCCCGAACAATAGCCCAATGTCCTATCTGAACTTGCAGGATCCTGCTATGGACCAGCCTGACGTTACTAGCGTAGGTGAGGTAAAGTTTTAGTACACTGTGGTTCCCAAAACATTGTAGGCCCTCACGACTAATAATTTGGAAGATCAAATTGTAGGCTCAGACGTCTGATCAACGAAGGCAGCGCGCAAGTCGTGGTTCGAACAAGATGCCTAAGGGAATTTTTAACATAGTGGAGCTCTCGGCAGTCGAGGAACCTGCTATACCAGAGTCATCATTGGGGCCGTACAGGACAACCTGCGGGGTTATTGCTAGGGATGATGTGCCCTTCAGCTATAGATCATGGATTGGCCGCGGAGGTGACCCATGGGTGGTACCCAATGCCCTGAAGAACTCATTATGGGACAAGCTGAAACAAGTTTTCCAGTTCCCCCAAGGGACCGAGCTGGTTGCAAAGAAACGAGCACTCTGCATCATGTGCACTGCGTGGAAGAATTGGAAGACAGCACTAAACAAGAATTATGTGAAAAAGAATGAAACGCCGAATTTTGACACGTACCCAAAGCTAAGGGAGTTTGGGATGAATTTGTGGCGTACAAAAGGTCTGAAGAAGCTCACATAGTAAGTCAAAGGAACAAAGCAAACACGGATAAGAATATTCACCCTCACAAACTAGGAATAGGAGGGTACGTGAAGAAAATACCAGCATGGGATCGGTTCGAAGAAGAAATAACCCGCAAGGGTATAATTCCTGCAACGGCCGCCTTAAGCGAACGATCGAAGCCTTTGGTTGCTTGGGAGGGTGCTTCTATCTTCGATGATGGCGGCTTAAGCCGAAGCGATAGAGAGCGAGGAAGTCTTTGCGCAGAATCACAGATGCTCACATGCGTCTTCCCAAGGATCTTCGCGCCACGAAGGAGAATGACGAGCTAACCATAGCCACAGGTAACAAAGAGCATCCAGTCGCACTGGAGGAGTTGGTTTGGTCACGTGGAAAGAAGCCTTCCCGCAGAGGCGCATGGTTGTACAAGCGTTCAAAGAGATCAAGAGAAGATCAAGCTGGAGCGTCGGATAAAGATCTTTGTCGCGAGAGCGCTAGAGGAACAAAGAGCGGAACTAGATAAGGCCGTGGAGCAAGCCGTCTGAAAGCTCTTAGCTCACGACCGCCACCGGTGAAAGCCCCGAGCTCATCGGTCCGGTGCTCGTAAGAGTAGGCTGCGCGTCCACGAGGATTCGAAGAGCATGGTGCATTTTCACGTGGATGACATCAAAGAATCGACACCGTGCAAGCTACATTTGGCCGCACATGGCATTACCATAAAGGTGGGTGAGGCGGGGCTTGGCCATGCCAGAGTCACGAGTTTTACTCGTCGCCGATACCGTAAGGGATTAAATCGGTCGAAGTGGGCAAAGTGTCATCCGCCAATACCGAAAAATGGAGGTAGAGATCCCTGGCGAGGATGGGAACAAAAAGCTAGGAGAAAATGTGCTTGGCTTCCTCGCGTGGCGCAAGAGCTTGATTAAGTTTGGCCAGGACGATGAGGGCGACGACGATGATGATCAGCCGCACTCTCCACACAGAGACCTCCCACCCTTCTCGCCGCCAACCAGAAAAAGTCCAACTCCTCCGCCGGCACCAACCAGAAAAAGCCCGACTCCTCCGCCAAAATCTGTAAAGAATCGAACAACAGGAACATCTCGGCAGTCGGCATCGTTCTCGAAGAAATCTCAACCATCTGTGAACCCAGGACATTCACAGAAGAAATTATCAGCTGACATGACTGAGGAAGAACGGAAAAAGCATGTAGCGCTGCGTAACAACTCACTTTAAAAGGTGCCATCAAGTAAGAAGACTAAAGTTGATCTTGTGGCGCAAAAGTTTTTCTTGAGTATGGCAAAAGTGCAAAAGGCAGGCGGAGCTTCGAACCTTGCAAAATGTCGGACTACGAGCGCATATCCAGAAAGCAATACTTGCAGGCGACTAGTGCCGACACGTTAAAACTGGATGCTCAAGCAGATGATGTTCAACTAGATGCTCTGGCGCAAGGTCTCAGGTGGAAGTTCGTTATGGGAAAACCACTGGTTGAACCAGCTCATTTCGACAACCTTACAACACAACTTCGGCGCGTCCATCAGTGGTACCTGCAGCAGTCCAACGATGGTATGGAGGCATTCGCAGTCAGATACACAGAGCAAGATTTTCACAATGGGGATAACATCTGCTGGGTTCTTTTCACGGAGCTGTATATGTTGTACCAGCAAGATGCCCTGGACGTGAACATACTTAGACTATGGACTTTGTAAGTCTGTCCGTATATCATTGAGCATTTCTGTACTATTTAATTGCATCTCTAACTTCTTTCTTATGTACAATGGAGATACAGACATGTAGAAGAAATAACAATGACAATCTAGCATTCTTAGATCCAGGGCTCGTCAACGAGAAACTTGTGAACGACAATCCACAGTTCGTTGAAGACTATTTATTTAATACTTTTTTGAAGCTGCAATACAAAACCTTTGTAGTTTTACCCTATAACTTCAAGTACGTATCTCCTGACTTCTAATATCGTTTTACTATTTTTGCGTAACACGTACGATGTGGGAGTAATTGACTACGTTGACATATATGTGCGAGTTTCACTGGGTCCTCCTCGTCATCGATTAGATGCTAGCGAGATTTTTGTCTTGGACTCGGGAGAAAACAAACTAATCTGTACCAAGACCTTTGGGACATTTGAGCAGTAAACTCGATCGTTGCGTTATTACTCTAGCAAAATTCCATTCTATTGCATTTAAGTTTAATTACTATTCAAAATCATTCACGGGGCTTTCGCAGTCTCGCAAGAAAAGTGTTGAGTATCGTCCATACGGAAAAATTTTGAAATAATAAATGACTTTCCATGCATGAGGCAGGACCCCGGAAACAATTTATGTGCATACTATGTGTGTACAAATATGCATTCAATTGTCACAGAGAGTGTCGGCTATAACGAAGCCATGGTACGTAATTACACATTGATGCCTTTTTTCATTTAACAAATATCATCATTAATTAACTTCCTTTTTTTCTTCAAAAACAGCGCTTCAAACTGAGAACCAATAAGTTATTGCTGACATAAATTATAGCAATTCAAGAACAGATCGTCGGATTCATTCATGATGAGATCATCAATCCAAACGGCGAGTTCCACGAGTAGCCTCATCGCCCTCATTCCTTCGACCTAGACGCGTGACATGTCTACTTCGACTCTTCGTACTGTAGTCCTTGCAGAATCAAAGCGAATGGGATGAGATGTAGTCGAGCTACATTAATTGTAAACAAATCATTGTAAAAACAAAATATTGTGATGCTTAATTTAATATATTTGAATTATGATTTTAACGATGCTTCATATATACATGGATATATTTGAATTATGATTTGAGCGATGCTTTATATACTACATATGGACCTTTGTATAAACAATTGTATAAAAATATATATATTGCACAAAAATATGCAAGCTTGTCGCTGCCGGTTCTTGGAGAAAACGGCAGTGATATGTACATATCACTGCCGGATTATGGTACAACCCGGCGGTGATAGTTCGATATCCTTGCCGGTTTATGTATAAGCGGCGATGATAATGATCATCCTTGCGGATTTTGGTTTGATCCGCAATGATAGTTCAATATCACTGCCGGTTGTAGGTAGAACCGGCGGTGATAATCCTATATCCGCCGGATTTTGGTTTGATCCGGTTGTGATAGTCAATATCCTGCGGTTTAGGTAGAACCGGCGGTGATAATCCTATCACCGCCGGTTCTGGCGGCGGTGATAATCCTCGAGTATCACTGCCGACCAATCACTGCCGGCGCCAATGATCGGCAGTGATGGAGTTTTGGAACCGGCAGTGATATGCTGTTCTGTAGTAGTGATTTGTTAGTTTCTTATTGCTTTTGGATGATCCTTACTTGCTTTGACATAAATCTCATGAGAATTTAGATGTTCTATATATGCAACAACAATTTTCCTTTTATGTTTGTTTAACAACTAATATATACAATCAAAATCTTAGGGGTGACAGAGACCACTATGGGACGGAACCATCATCTCTCAACACAAAAGCACGGTTGAATACGGTGACTCATATATAGTTTTTTAGGATTTAGAAAAAGCAAGGAGTCCTAGATGAATCATAATATGATTATGATTTCTTATTTTCTTGGGTGTAGGATTTCTACTTCCCTTTAGAGTAGGACTAAAGGAGCTATATAAACTCATAGAGTGGTCATAGAGAACCCAAACAACCAAAAAGCCACAAACCAACTCATCCAAAGCAAAAGGTGCACGAGAGGATTAGAGGCTAGGTTATCCTTTAGCACTAGATTCTTGTATAGAGCAAGGATCCTAAAAAGTTCTAGAGGTTGTGAGAGAGCAATACTCCATTGTACTCTTTCGAGGCTGTGTTTACAAAATTTGCAGTCAGCTTCGACAAATCTTTTATATCTTGCCGTGGTTGTTTCATCGCCGTTACTTTGGTTCTCTACAAGATTCATCTTCTTCATTCTTGAGACCGTATATACTCATGACGTATCTCACAAAACATTGATCGGTTTGCATATAAGAAGAAGTATATATCATAGTATAACAAGGACTTATCCATATCCATGGGAAGTACACCTCTTCATTTTGCTTCCTTGTGGGAAGCCATGAGGTGATGAATTAGCTGCTCCTGTGCAGTGACCTGTCAACAGTGGTTTGTTCCCGCGTGGCATCGTCAAGGCAGTGCATGCGTGTCTTGCTCCAAATGCGTCCCGAGTGTGCCAATCTGCAAGATGCCGAGGGTAGAGCTTTTCCTTCACATTGCTGCCCGGCAGGAGCGCATGCATGGCCGTTTGGTGCATGCTTGCCGGCTGCAAGACCTTAATTGCATCCATCATGAACATGCGGGACAATGCATGATGGCACCATGCTGCCTGCCCTGGCTGGGAACATGTGCATGCATTTTCTCATGCCTTCCGCAGAACCAGTAAATTCAGCTGAACTTGCCAAACTATAAGGGGGCAAACACCAGTTGATCTTGTACAGATGGCAGTGCCATTTGTTCTTGTTGTTGTTGCTGCAGCATATATAATGGAAAACAATTGATTTATGCAATTACACTTTGCTAAGAGGGTGAGATATATACATACTAGTTGTTCTGATATGTTTGATTTCCTCTTGCAGATCCCACAGTGGAGTATATATACTTCAGTTGTTCTACGATACCCTCGGGCTCGGCACATACTGGTGGGATCGTCTCGGTGAAGAGCATGTTCGCAAGCCCGATGGGTACGAAGAAGCACAGAAGACAGCAAATTTCTCACTGACTATTGCCATCTACGCAATGCTTCTTGCGATATATGGTGGCACTCATGCAGAGTCTTTTTTGTGATGCCTGGGGGCTTATCAGGCTGATGATTATGAGAGTGCCGGCTGACAGACGCTGGCTAGGCACGCCAGCATGGACGCTTTCATCATCGCCAATGCTCTGGCGTTCATCTGTAGGGGTGCAATCGATTCCGATTCGGTCGGATATCGTTATTTCTATATCATAAACCATATTTTTTATCGGATTCGGATAGTACTGGATACGAATATGACGCGGATAATATCGGTCGCGGATTCGAATCGAATACGGAGCGGAATCGATATGGTATCGAATAATTTTTGTCGATAACGCGCGACAACAGATACCGTATAAAGCACACATATAGCACTGATTAACCAACCGTATAAGTTCAACATGCAACAAGATTACCGCAGTCTAACAAGTCATTTTATCGAGTAGTCCAACAGAGTTGCAAAAGTACATTAAATTTGAACGGTACACATATGACAAGTTTCAAAACATAGAATGATACGTAAATAATATCACGATAAGTCGATAACATGACAATGAGATCCATAATTCCACGTTTTCATGAAAGAGACAATACGACAAGTCGATAATATTTATATTACATCATACAGACATACAGGCATAAGACTCAACAATGACACAATCTTATATAGAGTTCGAAGACCGAAGTGGTTAAGGCAGGCTAGCAACATCTCAAGAGACAACGAGTGCATGACCATGGTTACTTGTCCTTAACAAGCACTCAATCATTATATGCCGCAATCATAGTCTCATCCTACAAAACAAAAGGTAACAAGAATGCATGACATGTTTAACATTAATAAAAAAATTGTTGTTTTACTATTTTATACTACTACGAAGAAAACTTTAGGCCATAATCTAGTCTGCTCCATTATAGAAATGTATGACAATAGTTACCTGCTAAAGTGATTACATTCATAGTCAAAAACCCATCTCAGGGATATCATTCAATTAAACAAACAATTCCGAAAAGGAAAAACCATTTTGCAAGCCATATTATTGTATATCAGCAGTTTTCCACAACTAGTCATATGAACTATGCTTTCTCCATGCACACTAACAAAAATAACAATGCAGGGTTGCACAAAATTCAATCTACTTCGGGTATTTGGTATGTGGACTAACAAGACGCACAAACGGAATCCTTATGCTATCAATCTACTTCGGTATGTGGACTAACAAGAGGCATCTTAAAGACAATAAAATAGCATGTTCTGAGTTTCCAATCCTCTATAACAAAATGATAGCAATTCCATAGAAGAATAAACAAACCTCTCAAGTCATGTCTATAGGTGAATCACATTCTTGGGCCTTATTGATTTATCATTGTTCCAAAAGCATATGCGGGACATCAAATCTGGAGGCGCACTTGCTCGTGTCGTTGGGTCCGAGGCTGCGCCAAGATTTCAATTGGACTCCATGGATTACGCAACATGATCTCACACCAATCTGAGTTTGCAGTATTAGCCATGGTTCATTTTTTGCACACTTGTTCCTCTTGATATTACTCTGCTTTCAATATTTGTATTGTAACTTTGTTGATAATCTGAACCCGGCTCTATTACATTCAAGGACCAAGAGATTGTCGTGATGGGAAAATAAAACTAGCAAAACATGATATAATTCATCACATCTGACATCTTGGTGTGTGAGATTAAACCATGTCGCACACATGTTTATTATTGTCTTTGGTCATCAAAAGCAGTGAATTAGCCACAGAGTGGAAAACAATAAGGAATGACCTTAGACAGACAAGGCTTGGCTTTGGCCCTTATCGCCTACACTTAAATCTTGAAAGCGGGTCCATTGATGACTTCTCACTCAGAATGTTTTTACCGATCCTGCACTTTTGTCACTCTAAGGCGTAAGACAAGCTTGCTCGAGCTCATACCTCTAGGTCCTCTACTGCTCTAAACTCTGAACTATGCTGCAGTCCGGTTGCTGCAAGCCACCAACATCAATACATCATGCACCTACAGCGGGGGAATGCGGTCGGAGCGCAGGATGAGGACTGCTATAGGTGGAACAATGCTTCAAATATCCTGAGCTACCAGTGCAACTCATGCAAGGCCGGCGTGATGGAGCAGGTGCTCCAGGACCGGCACAAGATCTCTGTCCTCATCTGCATCTGCTCCTGTGGGTGTTGCGCCTTCAGGAATGCCCGCCTCTCCGAGTCCGAGTACCCATATGGGGTAAACCGCATGTCCAAGATCCATCCATGCGGCGGGACTGGCGGAGGGCGGCGGGACTCGGGCTGAAGGCGCCGGGAGGCGAGGTGGGAGGAGGAAGCTGGGGCTTAGGAGGAGCCGCAGAGGGCACCGGGAGGCCCGGGATTGGCGCAGGGCGGCCTGGGCGGCGGCGGCAGGGTGGCGGCGGTAAGCCTGGGCGCTCGGGTCTCAGACGGGAGTGGAGACTGGAAGATGAGATCTAGGGTTACTGGAATACTGTGTTAATGGTTATTCGGTTAAGTGTTGACTGTTTGGTACCAGGTCGGATATCCGAACAATTGTAACCAGATATATTCGAAAAAATATTCGGAATATTTTGATCCGATGGATAGTGATCTCCCGAGTTCGAATCCGAATCCGAAATAAAATATCCGAAACCGAATCCGAGAACTATTCGAAAAAATTATCCGAATCCGATTCGAACACATCCGGTCGGTCGGAAATTATCTAATCCGATTACACCCCTATTCATATGTGGTGGACTGTCAACCATCTTTCTCATGTACGCGGGGGTGATATGATCATCGTCAACATCAGCACTCGGATGTTGGCTTAGTGTAATAGACAAAGGATATGGTGGGGTTTATCTTTTTGCTCTTAGTTCCGGTGACGGTGATCTATGTAGGAGGATTCCAGGAATGTAATATGGCGTCTTTTTTTTGGGCTTTAGAACCTGGAGCTTTTTCAGTTCTACTTCAGTGATGGAGTTGTTATGACCATGGGGTGTGTATATTTGCAAGTTGATGACTGGTTGGAATGAAACGATGGACGGAAGGTTTGCGCCCCACCCACACACAAATAGCTCAATTTTTATGTAGCTTTTGGCATAAGTTAGAAACCATATATAATTAGCAAAAGCTGGATGGATCTGCTTTTGCAGCTTATTGATAAAAGAAATTAGTTATTTGTCAAACAACCTCTTATAAAAAGCTACTGTCATTTTTCAGCTTAAAAACAGTTTTTTAGAAAAGCTACAACTCTCACAAATAGGCACTAGTCTAGTGAGGGGGTTGTAGCAGGCAAAGTAGCCACTATGGAGATCACTGAAGATACAGGAAAAAAAAGACCAGAAAGAGAGGAAGAGAACAAAAAGGATCATTTTGCTTCAGGTCTGGATCTGTCGGGGATCAAACACCCTGACACATGTCCGTCTCCCCTGGGGGGCCCTCAAGCGGTCCTCCCCTGACCTCGGCGGCCCAAGGTAATGAACGGACTGCTCCAAGCCCGCCTTCGACCAAAGGCCCCGCGAGGCCACGAAAGACACTCATCCCTCGACCTAGCAAGCGCTCAGAGCTCGTCCCGGCCAAGTAGGGCGTCAGGCCTCGCTCGCGGTCGGACTCCCCGACCGACCGATCGAGGAGGTCCCCACCAAAGGCCAAGTATCGGGCCCTCCGCCAACCACTGGCCACGTGCCCTGTGACCACGACCGTTTGAAGTGACCACACGGGAGTAGGTCGCTCCTTCCCTAGGCAGTGCGAAGGTTGCCAAAGTCAGGGTTTCGGTCCCATCGTCCAGTCACGCACAGTATGAGGGTACGCTCTCTCCCGAGGCAGAGCCAAGACCACGCATTACAACGTCAGCATCCGACAGGTCCACAGAGGACAGGTACGATGTTTCCCAAGAAAACGGCAGACTACTCTGCTTGGTGAGTCTACCAACCCGGCGTGGGCGAAACAGGATGGCGACCGGTCATCAAGACGGAGGACTAGGGTTCCTAGGATAGTCTCCACCCTTCCCTCTCCCAATTCTCCATGTAACCTGCCCCTACCGGCTGTATAAGAGAGGGCGGGGCTCTCCCTTTTGGAAGGGGGAAAGGAAAAAAAAGAAGAGGACAAGAAGAACCGGCAGTAAGACTTGTACACCCCCTATTCATCGAGCTCTCCTGGATCACCGTTTCTGGGCGATTCCGAGGACGAGCTCCCCTTGTACTCCTCCCTAGCGGAGCCTTTAGTTCTTTTTCGCCTGCGGGCAAGACTGGAGTAGAGCTATTACCCGACCTAGGGGGCTCGAACCAGTATAGACTCCGTGTCCCCTGTTTGCTCGTGCTTCTTCCCGGACGAACGCAACTCTGGGCCTCGCCCCCTTTGCATGATCCTTCCCCCCTTCTTCTGCGGTCAACGGTCCCGATCGTCGACAGGATCCAACAGCCGTAAGATTGGAGATTGCAGAGAACCTGTTCATCGCTGCCAAATCTTCCAGACTGATGATCACACATATCCAATTTGTTGGTTTAGGTGATCCACAATTTGGATTCTTCTTTAACACTGATACTAGGGATGTCAAGTCAGGGATCGGTAGCCTCGCCACGTGTAAGCATCCCCTCTGGGTCTCGTGGCAATTTCCCACGAGCTCGGGGGCTTGTCTCCGACCTAGAGGGTGCACTCCCCCAGCCCGGGCTCGGGTCCAGCGAGCTCGGGCTCGAGCGTAAGGACAAGGGCCCGACTCGACCTTGACGCCACGACCTATCACTACTACAGAAAAGGTCATCACAGACGGTTCGGAACCGTCATCACAGATGGTTTTTCGAACCGTCTATAACCATGGGTCTGTGATGTTACGGAACATCACAGACGGTTTATGAACCGTCTGTAATAGAACATATCACAGACGGTTTCAAACTAAAACCGTCTATGATATGCAAACATCACAGACGGTTTTTACTAAGAACCGTCTGTGATGTTACTTTTGGAAACAAAAAAAATATCTTCACGTATAGATGATATTTCTGTGTTCCAGCTGCTCTGTGCTAGTTCAGGCATAATATAAAAGCTATTGGATGTGAGATATCCCATGTCACTGCTCTGAAGAACTTGAAAACGCAAAATCGACGAAAAAAACTTCGGAGGGCATTTTGAGGCCCTAAACGACGTTTTTTCGAGATCGACGTTTTTTCGGAGCCTCGCGTGTATTTCTGATATAATGTTTTTTTCGTTAGCTTTAAAACGAGCACAAGAACGTCGCGATCGGAGCTCGTATGCAAAAGTTATGGCCGTTTTACCGAAAGGTGCACGGATCGAAAACGAAAACGCCGCAACATCAAGAGTGCAAAAGAGAAGAGAAGAGGGAAAGGAAGAGGAAGAGGAGAGGATGAGCTATAACATTTTAGTTGAGCGATTGAACACCATACTTACCAAACATTGAAGAGGAGAGGAAAAGAAGAGAGAGAGAGAGAAGAGAGAGCGGGAGAAGTGAGAAGAAAGGCAAGAGAAGAGCCACGGTGGCATTTTAAAGGAAGTCAAAGCGAGGCGAAGCGGGAAGTTCAAATTTGGTGAGCGCGAAAGTTGAAATATTATCACGAGCGGTTACATGCGGATAAACCGTCTGTGATGTGGTTTATCATAGACGGTTATTATAACGAACCGTCTGTGATAACTAAAACCGTCTGTGATATTAATGTATATCACTGGCGGTTTTTAAAGAGTACCGTCTGTGATAGTATCACTGATGGTTGCAATATAGAACCGTCAGTGATGTTCATCGTCACAAACGGTTTTGAGAAACCGTCTGTGATGAGACGTCTAATATAAGCCTTTCTGTAGTAGTGTATACACCTCCCGGAGTAAAACGACATTTGTAATAATTTGTCTATCTCGTGTAAGAACTCTCCCCTGCATGGGAATCAACGCCAAACCTGCCCCTGCGCGGGAACTAGGGCCAAACAACTCCCGTCAACTCCCAACGACTACCGTCATCTCTCAGCGACTCCTGTCGACTCACCGTGGTCACTGGACGTCAGCTTTGCGACCAGGTGGCGAAGCTCCCAGAGGGCTATAAAAGATAGGGGATCACCTCGACCTAGGGGCTCTCCCCTCCCCCCGATCGAAAGAAAAACGACACCTCCAGCCGGAACGCTTAGACCTCAGGAAGAGATGCTCCCGCTTGTAAGTTCAAGCTCCATTAGTTTTGGTGATTGGTTTAATATTAATGTTTAATCATTGTTTAATGACAAATCTAATCATTATGAGACTAACATGTTTAATTGAGCCTTATTCTTATTAGTCTTATATTTGGATAGAAAATGGAAAACATAAGGTATGCACTTGTATTCACTCTATTGACTTAATGCATACTTAGGATTCAAGTTAAAATATGAACTCTTCCATTGCTTTAGTCCAAATATGTGCATTATGTTCCTAATTCATATACTACATGAATGCACACATCTAGAGAGAGTTTATAATTTAACTTGTTTTAATAGTATTGATCCATGTCTTATTGGTAAATAACATATAAAGAATCAAGACTTTGAAACAATCATTCGAGTATATGAAACTTGTGTAGTTATATATATACTCATATCAATTTAAATGAAATTTAAATTGAGTTCGATTGTCTTTCAATCAATAAAAGTACATTTCATCATGTGTTGATGGTGTTCCTTGTTGATTAAAGATAAGCGAGAAGTTCTTGAGTATAATGAAGCATTAGTTGCATCCATTATGTGTTAATGGAGTGCGGTGATCATTGAGACAACCGTGTTTGTTGGACTAACATCTTCCATGAGTTGTGAAGTAGGTTGAGTCCAAGATGATAAAGAATCGGGAAGAAGAAGAAGTCATCATGTGTTCATGAGCTTCAAGAGGTGATTCCAAAGTAAAGAGAAGGGCTAGAGAAGGTTCATCATGTGTTAGTGAACAAGAAGAAGAAGATTTGATCCCGGAGAAAAGATGATTGGAAATCATAAAAGCTCCAAGTGGATCGCGTGCGGCAAAGGTATAACTAGATAGGCTAAAGAGTTTTGTTTAGATCGCCGTACTATTAAGAGGGGTTGAGTCTTTTAGCTTAAACTTCATCATGTGTTGATGAACTCAATCCGGTTCACTCTAGCTCACTCTCTTATTTCGTGTTTGCATGAAGCTAACCATATGGCATGTGTTGCAAATGGGTGAAGCTTGTGCATTGGATTTTGTATGAGCTAAGTATTTGCATGTGTTGCAAATAAGGGTGCTCATGCTTGCATCTTAATTGAATCTTATTTGATTTGGTTTTTGCTTCGAGCTAAGTTTTGCATGTGTTGCAAATAGAGAGCTCATGCACTTGAATTTGTTGTGGTTGTTTGCATGGTGCTAGAGATTTGCATGTGTTGCAAATAGAGAGCTCATGCTTTGGTGTTTTAGCTTGTGATTGGGTCATGTGTTGATCATCATAAGGCTAAGCTTGGTTTAGTTGCAAAATGTGTTTTTGCAAAGTGTTGACTTGTTATTTGCAAATGTGTTTTGCAAATAAGCTGGAAGTTATGAGGTTCAATCCTAGAGCATGTGTTGGTATTTGCAAATGTGTTTTGCAAAGTGTCGGGATCATGTGTTGGTCCTTACATGGCTAAGAGGATTGATCTTATAGGTTCGTGGTTTATTTGCGAATGTGTTTTGCAAATAAGTTGGAGTTGTTATTTGCAAATGTGTTTTGCAAATGAACTTGAGATTATGGGTTTCGATCCTAGAGCATGTGAATAGGGTTTGCAAATGTATTTTGCAAATTGACTTGATCATGTGTTGATCATCACATGGCTAAGAAGATTGATCTCATAAGTTCTTGGTTTATTGGCAAAAGTGTTTTGCAAATAAGTTGTGCTTAATGAGATTCTTTGGAGTATGTGATTAACATGTGCAAATGTGTTTTGCATAATGTTGTGATCATGTGTTGATCCTCACATAGCTCAAAGAATAAATCTTTAATGGTTTGGAGAAAAGTTTTTGTGAAAAATCGTGTTTTCTCCTTATGACCGGTCATACCACCCATGTAGGGCCGGTAGCACCGCCTGGCCGGTAGTACCGCTTATGGGAGCATGTACTGTAGGTCGGTCCGGTGCTACCGCCTATGGTAGCCCGGTAGCACCGGACGTTCGGTGCTACCGCCCCTCTGGCCGGTGTGGAAATTCTAGAGAGGGATGTTTTTGGGCGGATTGGCGGTCCGGTGCTACCACCCATGGTAGGCCGGTAGCACCGGAGGTCCGGTGCTACCGCTTCTCTGGCCGGTGTGAAAAATCCAGAGGAGGTGTTTTTGTGTTCGGCTTGGGTCTGGTGCTACCGAGGTGAAGGCTGGTGCTAGCCGGTGCTACCGGGCCTAGTAGGGCGGTAGCACCGGGTTTGCTGGACTTTTGCCCAATTCGTCCCCAACGGCTAGTTTTGGCTTGGAGGCTATAAAAGGAGGCCTTGGGGAGCAAGGGCTAAAGTTGTTGATGTTGCTAGAGCATTTGGGTGTTTGTAGGAGTTGAGTGCATGTGTTTCCCTCTTCCATTTGCTTCTTGATCTAAGAGTGAGCCCTAATTGCATGTGTTGCAATTAGGAAGTGGATTGAGAGCCTCTTGTGCATGTGTTGCACTTGAGGAGGATCCTAGTGCATGTGTTGCACTTAGGAGGTCACCGGAAGTGCATGTGTTGCACTAGGTGAAGTTCAAGCGGAAGGGCTTGATTTGTTACTCTTGGTGTTTGCCGACACCTAGACGGCGTAGCGCCGTCGTGCGCAGGAGCTCTCAACGGAGGTTGTGAGAAGCCCCGGCAAAGTTTGTGAAGGTTGGAGCTTGCCTACCCGAGAGGGAAAAGGAGCTACCACTAGTGGATTCGAGGTGGGTGCTCAATTCGTGGAGCTGGTCCAATTCGTTTGGGCTAACCTCAACGTGGACTAGGGGAGACCGACAAGTCTTCGAACACCACGGTAAAAAGTATTGTGTCTCTTGTGCTTGCATTGTTTTCATTATTTATATTCAAGCAATTTATATTCATAGAATTAAATTGATTGATTGCTTGTCTTTAGAATTGCAATTATTGTTAGAGACATAATTAGTTAGTGCACATAGTGAGCCTAGTTGATTTAGGCTTTAATTGTCAAAACCTTAGTTTATCGCTTCCGCATTCATATTTGTTAAGGTTTTGGTATTATGATAATTAGGGGTGAATTGCTTTGTAGAAATTAACGAGGAAATTTTTAAAAGCTGCCTATTCACCCCCCCTCTAGTCGGCATCCTCGACCTAACACCGCTTGTATTCTCCCACCGAGCTTCATATACATCTTTCGCCTCAAGGCAAGACTGGAGTAGAGCTATTACCCTAACTCGGGGGCTCGAACCAGTATAAACCTCGTGTTAATCGCTTCTTCCCCGACATACGGCATACATCCCGCGACGCGCGCCATTCCAGAACGAGCACGACCTCGGGCCTCGCCCTCACACGATCTCCTCACATCCCTCCTCTGCGGTCGGTGGTTCCGATCGTCGATAGCAATTTTGCCCTATTACCCGCGAACCTATGGGTAAAAATCCTAATAGAGGTGGGTATGTTTCTCCTTTATTGCCTACGGTATGTTCGTGGGAGCAATATTTGCCCGATGGGCAAATGGGAACGAGCATGGGGTGCTTCTCCTGTACCAGTTCTACCTGATTATTCGACAATAAACATTGATGAGTGGGTCATGTTTGAAAAACCCTAGAGGCATCCCACAGTCCCACCTTCCTGGCCCACGATTTACTGCTATCAAGTTCATTTTTCTTCTATCCCCTATCCTAAATCCCGATCTGTTGCTTGTGATTTGGGTTGAACTCTCAGATTTGTGAGCTTTATTATATATTTATCAGATGACGACTTTGAAAAGTAGTAGCCAACCTGGGTTAAACTACTCCTTGTCTTTTAATATGTTAATTGACTTTATGATGAGCTGGTTACATGAAGTGGCAGTGGGCACACGGGTATACCCACGGGCTACTTATATGGACAAGACTCTTCGTCCACCACTCTTCGCGGGGATACCCGTGTGAGATTTTGGCTGGCGAACATAGGTATGAACAAGTACTACCTATACTTGCCGCGCCCAATTTCCATCCCTACTTGATACAGATGACATTGTTGAGCCACATCAGAATCCTTCCACTTGCTTTAGTTCAGATATCCGATAGCGCAGTTTCTGCTCAATAGTTTGAATAAATGCATTCTATCCCTACCTTCTTCATGTCAACTAGATGCGTGGGTGCGGCGCACGTCGCGCCAACCACCATGAGCCCACGCGACCGGCGGAATTCATGATCTATGCAATTTTCGGAAAATTTCGGGGGCCTTTTAAAAATAAACATCGAAATCCAGTTTTTTAGGACCTGGATGTAATTTCTAGAATTTCTGGAGGTTTCTGTAAAAGAAACTGGTGAAATTCGAACTTTATGTAATTTCTAGAATTTTCAGGGGCCTTTTCCCAAAGAAACCGGCGAAATCCAGTTTCTTAGGGAGTCATTCTAGGAAAAAGGGCCTAGATGTAATTCTTTGTTTTATTGGGCCTTTTCCAAAAAAGCTGGTGAAATTCGTAACTCATCATTCCGGAAAAAAGGGACCTAGGTGTATTTTTTGTTTTTTCTGGTCTTTTCCAAAAGAAACTGGCGAAATTCGTAATTTATGTACCTGTATGTAATCCTCGAATTTCTAGGGGCTTTTTTGTTTTTTTGCCTTTTTGGAAGAAAAGGACCTGACCGTAACTAAAAAGGGCCTACCCGTAATTCCTAGAAACTCCAATCTATGTACCCGTATGTAATTCTCGAATTTCCAGGGGCTTTTCCATTTTTTGGGTCTTTTTTCGGAAGAAAAGGACCTGTTCGTAATTTCTAGAAACCCTAGGGACTTTTTCGAGAAAAAACGAGCGCCACGTGGGCTCGCCACGCGTCACGCAACAAAAACGCTTTGGCGCGCGCGCGGCGAGGACTCGAACGCACGCCTCTCGGCGACCGAGGAGCTCTCCATCGCGCTTATCGCGCCTTAATGTACCAATGGTGGCGAAAATATTTAATCCATATAACCGAGCAAGCAAACGGGCGACGCGACATGCTATGGAGCGAGCACGTGAACCAAAAATGACGTGGCTCGCGCGAGAAGACCGGAATCCCACCAGATTTAATATACGTATTATATCTAGATTACCTAAGGCAGTTGGAAAAGACATTGGCAAAGCTCAAAGCAAGGTTCCTAAGTCATTGATAATCCTCACTAAAGATATATATTCAGTGGCGGACCTAGGATGAAATTTTAGGGGTGCTCATCAAAGACGATGCGGCAACGTCGACAAGAGAGGCGGTGGAGCTCAAACGCGACGGAGCTCAAACGCGGCAAGGCCAGGGCAGCTCAGCCAGTGCTGCGCCGTGGGCAACGCTGCGTGGTGCAGGTGGGCGTCGCTCTCGCCTCCTCCTCACTGCTTGGACCTCCTCCTACTCAAGTGGTCGTCGGTCACTCCTCGGGGCTCGAGGCCGGTTTGGGCCTCCTTAGCCGTCCGTCGCTCTCGCCTTCTCCTCGTCGCTCGGGCCTCCTTCATCCGTCCGACCACTGCCCTCGCCTCTCTGTCAGGATCTCCCGGAAATATGAACTGAAGTTTGAATCCGAAACTTCAAATCATCCACAAAACACAGAGAAATCCAGCGAATACAAACCAGAAGAACTCAGAACCGAGGAAATTACTCTAACAAACTAAGAAGAATCTAGATATGTGAATATTCATTCCATCTCTTCCCATCGTTCTCTTGTTTTATACCCAGTACATTCACTTTTATCCAGATGAAACAGGTGCGGTAAACATAACAAACTCAGTAAGATCAAAGACAGCATACAAGAGTATTCACAACTACTTTATCGGTATTCACTGTTCACAGCCATTAGACCATCAGACAACCTTCTCCTAATAAGAACCGTTGGATCCCCTTTAAAGGTAATCGCTGAACCGGTATCTCCACCGACTATGCATTGTGCTTCTTCAACCTCCCGAACTCCTGACACTCTCGCCTCCTCGCCGCTCTTCGGGTTGGGGACTTGGGGGTGCCAGAGGGGAGTACCCATGAGCCGGTGGGCGATAGGGGGTGCGCCAGCCCCGGCTGTCCCCCCGCTGGGTCCGCCCCTGCACATATTGGTTCAATTTGCAGCCATCAGCGGACAATTTTTGGCCAACATGCAACAATGTTTACTTTGACCACAAGAAAATTACTTGATAAAAAATGTTATTTAGTAGTTCATAAGGCGAAATTGTTGTCATATCATATACTCTCTCTAGTCATAAATAATTATCGTTTTGGATATAAGTACAGTAAAACTTTCGAAACTTTACCTATCAATATCTTTTTAAATATTTAAATTGGACACGTGAAAATCATATGTGCAGATTTGCCTCGAAAAGTATTTTCATAATATTATAGTTTTTGTTAAGATTTATAAATATATTATAATAAAAATTAGTAATTAAAACTGCATTTCGAAGATCGTATCATGTATGACGATGACAATCTGTGACTGGGGGCAAAAAGAAGAAGAGAAAAGAAAAATCTCTTAACGGAGGACTCTGCAGCGAATCTGGACTGGGCGGCCCATCAAGATTCGT
This sequence comes from Otatea glauca, assembly GCA_036346275.1. Lineage (NCBI taxonomy): Eukaryota > Viridiplantae > Streptophyta > Magnoliopsida > Poales > Poaceae > Otatea > Otatea glauca. The sequence goes on along the minus strand of CM070718.1, from coordinate 54,984,730 downwards.
GCGATCCCAATCGGAGCGGAAAGAAAGAATTCAAGGTGGGAGAGAGAGAGAGAGAAACCCTAATCCAATTCCAATCTCCCCACCACGACCCCGTCCTCTTGGCATCGGCGGCGGCCGGCTCCGACGAACCCCTACCTTTCCCCCCTCTCTTCTAACCTCGCATCGCAACCATGGTGAGTACGACTTTGTTGCTTGTTCCGATCCGTTCGCCTCCGCTTGGTTACTTGTTTCGGCTCCAGATCCATCTGACTTTCGTGCTTGTGCTGCGAATGGTTGGTGCTCAGGAGAAGCGTGATCCCGACAGCAGTAGCAGCAGCAGCAGGAATCCCCCTGGGAAGGAGGCGGAGGTGGATGAGGGTGATGACGACGTGTACGGCCTGGAGGAGGAGTTCCGGCTGCCGATGAGCCACCGGCCGACGGAGAACCTGGACACGGAGGGGCTGGAGCAGGCGTCCGTCGACACGCAGCTCACTTCCACCAACGTCGGCTTCAGGCTACTCCAGAAGATGGGGTGGAAGGGCAAGGGGCTCGGCAAGAACGAGCAAGGTTTACTTACTCTGTTCTTACTCAATTTTTATGCTTGGTTTCTTAATGGGCTAGTTGTTACACATCGTTACAGTGTTAGACGAAAACTCTGTAGATTCATGTACTCATCAGTCATGGTTATTTCAAACTGCAATATCTGCATTTTCATGTTTATATCTGTGAGCCAAATAGTTATAGATGGTATAATAGTATCAGTATTGGCGAGGTGTGGTGGAATGTTGGCTGTGCCGTTCTGGCTTTGTTCATGTCACAGCAACTGCATAATGTTGATTGTGCTAATTTTTGAGCTGATTGACCACCATGTTGATGTCCTTGGTTGTGGTTTGGATGAGTTTAAAGCTCGTCTAGGGATAATCTTATGAAAGTCATTTGTGATGAGTTTTTGGTATGAAAAAGGGGTTTATCATTTTTTTTTTTGAGATGGTCAATACAAACCTTGGATTTGGATGCTTATTGTATTGACTGTTGGAATTATTTCATGCAAACGAGATGAGCTGAGCTCTAACAAGCTTAATGTAAAGCAAGGATGCTTCGGTTAGAATTTAGTCTCTGGCTCATTTATTGTTGTAAAGAGTGTTGCAATTTATGTATTCCGCTACCACCATCCTGCCCACTCTGTTGCTTTCTTTTAATCTAAAAAATATATGCAAAGAGGATTAATCTGCAGTAGCTTGCTTTTCAACTCAAGTATCAGATCATATTTCGTACTCCATAATTCATATGACTGTTTAATTTTAACATTTCCTTTAGTTCTCCTGCAATGTCTGTTCTAAACGTACAGCTGTAGTTTGCATAGAAATCTCAGATGATATTTCTTTCTTTTGCCACCAGTTACGACCATTGACCAAAGAAGATTCTCAATTTAACACTTCCTTCTACTTCCTGCACCTTCAACAGTACCTTTCTTTGTTGTGATACAGGTATAATAGAGCCAATAAAAGCTGGCATCAGAGATGCAAAATTAGGTGTGGGGAAGCAAGAACAAGATGACTTCTTCACATCCGAAGAGAATGTACAAAGAAAGAAATTAAATGTTGAACTTGAGGAGACTGAAGACCATATAAAGAAGCGTGAGGTGTGCAATCAAACAGAGTGCTAATTTCTGATTTTCTGTATATTCTTTCGAGATTCTTCTGGGTTGATGCTTGGCACGTGAAAAACCTATTATCTAGTTGTCGTCACTCGGCACTACATAGCGTATAAGCAATTACGCCTTTTTTATGTGGGAGTGTCTAGCATCAACCCTCACGAGTCTTGAGCATTCTGTGCACTTTTTATTTGGTGGCTTCTTTTCCCTGCTTCGTGCAAATCTTGACAATCCAGGTCATAGCAGAACGCGAGCATAAAATCCGCAGTGAGGTCAGGGAGATACAGAAGGTGTTCTTTTGCAGCCTCTGTAATAAGCAATACAAGCTGGCGCATGAATTCGAGAGTCATTTGAGCTCATATGATCATAATCATAGGAAGGTAACGCATTTGCTACATGTGGTGCATTGAATTGCCCTTCTGCTGATTTATCTTCTGTGATGCATGGTCATGATTTCTGTGCCGTGTGTGCATCTGTGTCGTTGTGAATATCTTCTGTATATTTTTTCCACTCTTGCATATTAGTTCAGGAATTCATTTAAGATGCGCTCATTGTGGTTGTGCAGAGATTCAAGGAAATGAGAGAAATGCAAAGCAGCAGCAGTAGTCGTGATGACAGGCAGAAACGTGAGCAACAGCGAGAAGAGAAGGAGCTGGCAAAATTTGCCCAACTGTATCCATTCGTAACTTTAACCAATGATAACTCGATGATTGCGCTAATTGCACTAAGACATTCATCAAATGTTTATTAAACTTGTAATTTCCTTAATGGAACTTCAGGGCAGATGCTCATAGAAAGCAGCAGAAGCAAGAACTGCCAGAGATCTCGGCAGAGCACGTTACACCAAAGAACTTGCCTGCCCCTGGCAATCACGATCAGCGTCAAACCTTGAAGTTTGGCTTCTCCAGAATGGCTCCTTCCAAGGTCCCTTACCTCAACACCGCATTTTGTTAAACTGATTTTACCCTTTATTGAAGTAAAGGGTCTCGTGCTTGCATTTGGGCATTTGTGCTTTTGAACTTCGTTGATTTCTTTTTTTTCTTCCTATATTCTCCATTTTTTTATTACTCCACTTTTGACCCATTAGCTAATTTGGCGAAAAGATAAAGATAAAGATAATAATAATAATAATAATTATAATAATAATAATAATAATTATTATTATTACATTTATGACTATCCTTTATACACCCTCCAGTCAAAGAATAGTGACGCCCTAGAATGTGTGTGGTCAAACCATATTAATTTTGACCAAATATATCGTCTAGAATATCTGAATATGCAGTTTGGATATATGACAGATGCTGTATAATTTGCCATAAAAAATACTCACAATATTACACTTCTATAACCTTTTTTGAATATATGATGGTAAAATTTATTGGTTAACGTGGTATTTTATTGACTTTCAAACGTAAAAAACATCACTCTTTTGTGACTAGAGGCTATGCATGCTAATAGTGTCCCCTGCTTTTGTCTTGTGTTAAACACATTGTAGTGTAGTATCATATTAGGGCCAGATGGTTAGTTATTTTGAGAGCACTATGTAATCGTCATTTTTAGAGCAACCTTTAATAATTGTTAAATTGACCGCTCTCTCTTTGCATGAACAGGCTACAGTTGGCAACATCAGCAAGAAACCAAAGGTTGCTACAAAAGTTTCTTCAGTCTTCGGAGATGACAGTGACGGGGAATCATGATATTTCTTTGCCCACGCGTGATAACACACACAAGGAAAATGTCTTTTGAGGGGATTCTAGTGAGTTCTCCTTGAGAATATGCCATGTATGTAATGCTTTGTCATGCTGCTGGCTTGACCACATGTGGATGGTGGCATCTTTGACAATCTCATATACAAACAGGAACTTAAACTTTGAAGTGTCAATTGTACGAAATTAGGGTAAATTGTAAGATCAACTCAGTTTGTATTTTCATGCTGGATTTTGGAAGTTGATGAGTACATTCTGTCCTGACAATCAGGCAAGGCCCTTGGGACGCTTTTGTATGATCTTTGTTGGCATTTAGTGTGACACCTTTGTATTCAGAGTTGGCATTGTATTTGGTACTCTTCGGCAGCATCATGTCTGATAACATTCCAAGATCCCTAGCTGGTTGCCCTTGCCTCAGGGGTATGAACAGTTGATAAGACCACCGCTTATTAAATTTTCAACGTGGTCGATCCTGAATTAAGTGTTTTTATGTCAGCTTTTACAAGAAGTGCAAATGGGTTGTTAACAGGTTCATAATTTCGTTTCGAAGCCGAAAACTGCTAATCCGGCGGTAACGATTTTTGCGAGAAACCGCTCGAAAATCACGAAAAACCAAATGGTTTGTAAATTCAAAAAATTTGAATTTTGGTCAAATCTATGCGCAAAAAGTGCGGTTTTAACGAAAAACTGCTCGGTTTTCGCGGTTCACTGTGGTTTTTCGCGAAAAAGCAGTTGACCAATTGAACGTTCTTGAAAAACTGTTTTTCGAGCTGTTCTTTTTTGCGAAAACCGCGGTTTTTCAACGGTTTTCAACGCATAGATTTTTTTCAATTTTTTCAAAATTTTTTAAAATTGTCGCGGTTTTATTAACCCTGGTTGCTGATGGAGCCCACGGGGAACATTTGGCTGGATCTGGAGTTGTGGTCTATGAGGATGTAAGGATAAAAATATGCGTTACATGTAATAGGATTCAGAGATCAAATCATCAGAGCTACATTCATGTGGATCACCTGCATGACTGCATAAGTGCATATACCTTTACTCCTCACATCTCAAGGAGTTATTGCACAGATCTGCTGCTGTGCACCACCATTTGCAGAGCAAGTCAGTGCGTGTAGTGCAAGCATGTCAGATACTGATCACATACATACTTCAGCCATCTAAAGTTGTAAACAACAATCCAAACCAACTCAATTATTGGTATTGTTATTGTTTTCCTCTGAAAAGTACGGCTTCTGAACCCCCATTGTAGAAGAGGTTAGCAGATTGACTAGATGATCAACGATCATTGGCCCCTGTGGTACATTCCCTTTCTTAGAGCTGGTCCAGCATTGTGGTTGGGGATCTGTTCTGATAAAATGGTGCCATGCAAACCAGCTGCTAGCTCACCCTGAAGATGCCTCACGCCAACCACGTACTCCTCTCATCACTGTTGCTTTCAGTTCCATAAACAAAATAATGCAAATTCAGACAACTTCAGACAAGTGGTAGCATGCATGGTTGGTCAGAAAGTGCCCTGTAGTTCACTAGCATTAGTTCCGATCTCTATTTTTCAATCAAGCATTTAAAAACTAGCTAGAGGTGAGGTTACTGTTTATAATTCAATTGGCAAGGTGCTAGATTTCTTTGGTTGAAGTTGAAGTTTGATCATGACAATATGTTACTCTTGTTCAGAAATATAATGTATATAGTTTAAATATATCTTGTTTAGATATAAGATTTGCATGTATATTTATTGAGGCTTTTCCTATCGTACCCCTATTTATTCTCTCTCGTCTATATTCATTTACTCATTACTATTCATACAAAGTATTATCTCTCATCTCTCAAGATAATTAAGTGAGGTATCAACGTCGTTTTCTCTCGTACCTTTCTCGATTTCATCATAATCTTAATCCCTATGCAAACTCAAAATGCTCTTTATATTTCTAAACGGAGGGAGTATATATGACACTATTTCCTGCTATTCTACGAATCTTTTTTGACATTTTCCTGTTAGATTTATCTCTTAACAGTTGTGCCATTTTGCAATTATAGATGGGATAGGATGTCCCTGTCTAGTATGCTGATGTACGTTCTTGGGCAAGGTCACAAGGACTAATTCCAATCTGTCGCCATGTGTCCTGCTAACATAAAACTTTTCGATCCAAATTATTGGCAAGAAACTGACCAAAATTTCTCCCCGCAGAGATTATCTTAAAATCATTAGGTCAGAGCCCAAGACACGTGGACGAATCTGACATTAATATTAATTTAAAGGAGTGAGAGAAAGAACAAGGAAGAGAAAGGGACAAGAATGAAGTGAAAGTGCAGTTAAGCAACTGGAGGCAGGTTAACAACCGAGAATAGCATATCAATTCAGTACTACTTAACAACTCCATGCTGTGCTGTGCGGGGAAGCACAACCCCTCCACTCCTCTCAAGCAACTGAGCAAGATTGGATGAGATGAGATTTGCCTATATAATTAGCAACGGAGCAAGAACACATTTTTCTATAATTGATGACTGCATACCTAACATTTTTTAAAAGAAAAATTATGTGAAAAACTAACAGCAACTATCCTAATTATTTACCTGTGAACTTGACGTGGTCCGACATGCATGATCATATTTACTGCTAGTTTTACCTAAGAATCATGCATCTCAAAGCAAAAAGAAAATAAACCATACGCTAGATCGATTGGTGATCGACAATCTGTCGAATGATGCACTTATTTTCCTTCGAGGAGTCAACTGATGCACTTTGTCTCATCTGTTAAGCGCTCTGAATGTGCTAGTGCTGACAGCAAATAAACAATATGCAGAGTCTTTGTTAGACAAGATAAAAACCCTTGTTTGTTATGTTCATTGGGTGTTGTTGTGAGTTAATTGCAATATACATAAATTTGACATAGAACTTGATCCAAAATCCATTGAAAAAAACTACACATTAAGACGACCAATCTTCTGTCGATGAACTTGACGCTGACCAACACGATCAATACCGGTAACTAGAAATGTTGATTTATGCATGCATGATCTCTCATACCATATTAGGTGTTCACTTGATCAGAGATACCACCATGCATACTAATTATAAAGAATTATGCTTCTTTTGTCGACTATAGATTAATGTATATTTCACTCTCTAATTAATTGGCTAAAAAATGGCCTTCACTTGCCATTTCACATTGTGGTCCGGTGGATTCCAATTAATGCAACCCCAATACCCTGGACCTCAGGTTGTTTTTGACACTTTATAAGACTTCCCATGATATTCCATCCTAATACTAACGATTATATATATGAACGTATTTTTCAATATAAATGTAATGACAATGCAGTCACTAGATATACTTTTGCATATGTTACCGATCAAAGTTCATAAGATTGACCGTACGAATTCCACAACGACCTATATCTAGAGCAGGATTTCGAATTTCGGCATTCGGTTCTTTTCGGTGGGTCCCGAAATACACTTGTCCGTGTTACAGTTCATGGGTTCATTTGAATTTTGTCGAAAAATTCAAAGTCTAGTCATATTTTGTCCAAAAGATCAAATTTTATCAAAAAATTCAATTTTTTTGTCCAACTATTTTGTTCTAAAATTTCTGAATTTCGATGAGAGCTGAATTTTTTTAAAACGGAATTTGAAACCTGATCTAGACACGAAGCGAATACTGCATAGTAACATAGAGTGGACTAGAGCCTTCATTCATATATTATACTAGATAAGTTACCGCGGCGTGCCACACCGCGACTGCCGCTACCCACACGAGTAAATCGAGAAAACGCGCGACTGCCGCTCTCTACGCAAGCAAATTGAGGAAACACGCGAAACGGTTGAAAGGATATAAACGTAATTGTGTTTTTTTCGCATTTATTCGGCGGAACGGTTGAAAGGATATAAATGTATCTGAGTTACTGCGGCGTGCCACGCCGCGAACGACGCTTTACACGTAAAAATGGCAAAAATGATCTAAACTTTTTTTTTCCGAAAAATGACCCAAACATATTTTTTTCCGAAAAACAAATTTTTTTTCTACGAAAAAGGACCTAAACGTATTTTTTCGGATAAGGACAAGAAAGGACATACCGTAATGCTTAAAAAGGACAAAAAGGATCTAAACGTGATATATATTTTTTTCAAAAGGATCTAAACGTAACATTTTTTTTTCAAAAAAAGAACTTAAACGTAATTTTTTTTTCAAAAAAAGACCCAAGCTAATTTTTTTTCCAGCTCGACTCGACTGAGCCGAGCCAGCGCTCTCCCGGCTCAAATCGCTCTGGTGGCCGGGACTCTCCCATCTTTAATGGAGGTAGTATATATATATCACTCCTCCTCCATATTAACTTAGGAGGCAGGGACTTTATTAGTTTCAGCTGTTGTACTTAAAACACACTAGATCATAACAATTCCATTCCATCTCACTCATGGCTCTCTCCACTCTCCTCCTGCCCTCCTCCTCCTCCGCTTCCACCGACGCCCGCAGCTCCGACCGCCGGCGCCACCACCACCACCACAGCAAGCGCAAGAAGAAGCCACCGCCTCAGCCGCCGTCGCCCTCGCCGACACCCAGAACACCACCGGCTGGAAGCGACCGCGTCATGGCTGCGGCCGTGTCCAAGAAGAGCCCCAAGGCTAGCACCAAGCTCGTCGCGGCCAAGAACCACCATCGCCGCCACTCCAAGGAGGAGGCGGCATCGACGCCCGCCCAGGCGGCCTCCTCGTCTTCCTCCTCCTGGGAGCAGCTCAAGAGCCTGCTCAGCTGCCGGAGCGCCACGGCGGCCGCGCGCGTGCACGACCCCGGCGCGCCATCCGCGCTGGCGCGGCTCCGCAGCGGCGGCGCCGGCGCGTGCGGCTCCTCGCTCTGCGCCATCCGCGACGTGGTCGACGCCGCCAGCTCCGCCGCCGTCTCCGTCGACCGCGACACCGCCCCGCTCACCCGCTCCTCCCGCCGCGCGCACCGCGCCGCCTCATCCACCGGTGGCGGCCACCCTTCTTCCCTAAGGGGCCTCTCCGGCTGCTACGAGTGCCGCGCCATCAACGTCGAGCCCGTGTCAAGGTCTGTTGCTTAATCGCTCTCATCAGCTCGTGATTAGTAGAACGTGCCTGATCTGTGGTTATCAAGGGGATTTATTAATCTCGTGTTGTTAATTACAAATGATCAAGTAATCATGTGCTAATCATTTAATTAGGAGGTATCCGAGGCCAAGGGAGCTGTGCGCTTGCTCGCAATGCGGGGAGGTCTTCACCAAGGCCGACAGCTTGGAGCACCACCAGGCCACTCGCCATGCCGGTATCTCTCAAATTTCCATGTGAAATACTATTCTTCGTGCAAAGTTCATGCGAAATTTCCGCCTTCTCTCTCGTCATTTTACACATCGCAATGATCTCCGATATAAAACAGAGGCCAAGTGAAAAAATATTGACCGACTAAAGATCATACAATGAGCATGGTCAAGAGTTTAATACTTTAATTTGGCGCAAATCAAGTGAAGCTAGTTTTTCTTTCCCAAGGCAAACTGAAGCTAAGTAACATTAATGAAGAGGTCTAGAGATCTGTGTCTGTGTTTATATGCCTGGTGAAAGGATCGATACTACTACGATGGGCTTAAATGATACTATCTCCGCACACACTAATTAATCTCTATTATACTCCCTCCCTCCAAGTTTACAAGGTGTAATTCTTCTTTGCATATAGACCAAAAAAATATTGGAAATAACAAGATTACCTCTAATTATTATCACTATACACTATATTCAATGAATGCATACAGAGAATATAAAGTAAAGATTGATCTTTATTAGAGATATGTAGGGAACATCACATTAATTTTGTATTAAAATATAAAATACGTCGTATATTTATAGATAAGATCATTAAAAAATGAGAGGTGCTTCAATGCTTTTCTTTTTTACAGTTGCACAAATATTAAAGCATGAACGAAGAGTAGATGGAAATTACTTACCTCTTCACTTGCTTCAAGATTTGTGCAACTTGTATTAGAAGGAAAAGCATTGAAACACTACTCTTAAAAAATATGGCTTATAAATTTGGGCCCCAGTAATTCCTTACGATGGAGTAACAGCAGGATTACTTCAGCAATTTCCTCACACATCCACCATGTGAAAGGGTACTACGAGGGGAGACAAACAGAAAGGGGGAGGAAGATGCTGCTCATCGAAGTTACCCCCTCCTTTTCCTTTGTATTTTGTGGGTTACAAGGAAGCTACTGTCTCGTGTACAAGTGCACCATTCCAAAGTATAATATCATTAATCACATGATAAAAAAAAGCAAATAAAAGGTACTTTTACCGGTCACAAATAGTCATCGTTTTGGATATCGATACGGTCTTTAAAACACAACTTTTACCACTAATTTCTATTATAATATATTTATAAAACTCAATAAAATTATAATATTGTGAAAATGCTTTTCGAGACAAATTTACACGTATGATTTTTATCTATCCAATTTAAATATTTAAAAAGATATTAACAGCCAAAGTTTCAAAATTTTGACTATACCTATATTCAAAACGACAATTATTTGTGACTGGAGGGAGTATCTACCTACCTGTATATTCAGCCCAGCTGCTTGCATCTGCAAAAGGTGTGGATGCATGGTTAGAAGCTTGCTAACTAATGATGGTATCTTTAATCAGTCAGTGTCGGCATGCAAGGAGGAGCAGGACATTCTACATGATTGATTAACCAATTAATTAACACCATTGACACAGTGTTACTACAGATCTAAAAGGCACCAATGTACTACTAGAAATTAACCCTGCAAAACGAGGTCCCAACGCTGCTACTACTGCAGCTGGGCTGGGAATAGTATCCTCCCAGGTTGGCAGGGCAGCACACACAGGAATTGCATGTACCCTCTAAAAGGGAAACAAAAGCACACTCTTTGGGACCATTAGTTCACTTGCTTGTGTCAAGATGATTACTGGCTAGCTGCTCAAACTTGAAAATAATGCCATGGTTTTATTCTCCATCTTCAGGTTGACATCGCTCACTGTTTGTTGTAGTTGAGTGATGTGTCGATCAGATGCATGCTTGTACGTGTGATTATGCGATGTGTGAGATGTATGTACTACATGTTCATCATCCTCTTGGCCTGTTTAGGTCAATTAAAGTGTCCTCTATCACAGGACAAAGCCATTGCCTGAATGTCATGTCTGGTGTGAGAGTAGAGCAATTTCATGAAGCACTGTCTTTAATCTCCCCATAACTAGCTTAATATTTGATTAATATATAATTAATTAGCTTGTTAATTGGAGGATCAATTACCATGTGGCTTTAGTCAGTCAATTTTCCCGCCATTATATAACTGTCGGGGCATGCAGTGTCGGAGCTGGGGCCGGAGGACTCGGGGCGCAACATCGTCGAGATCATCTTCAAGTCGAGCTGGCAGAAGCTGGACCGTCCGATCTGCCAGATCGACCGCATCCTCAAGGTGCACAACACGCCGCGCACCATCGCGCGCTTCGAGGCCTACCGCGACGCCGTCCGCTCCCGCTGCCGCGCCACCGCCGCCCGCGCCGCCGCCGACGGCAACGAGCTGCTCCGCTTCCACTCCGCTGGCCTCGCCTGCGCGCTCGGCCTCAACGGCTCCACCTCGCTCTGCGCCGACTCGTCGCCCGCCACGACTCCTAGTCCTAACGGCGGCGGCGCCGCCTGTGGCGCGTGCAGCGTGTGCGCGGCGATCCGGCACGGGTTCGCGCCGTGGGTCGGCGCGCACCCGCTCGGCGTGCGCACCACGGCGAGTAGCGGCCGCGCGCACGACTGCGGCGCTGTGGCGCCGGTGCAGGCCGCGAGCGCGGGGTGCCGGGCCATGCTCGTGTGCCGCGTCATCGCCGGCCAGGTCCGCCGGGACGGCGACGCCACGGCGGCGGCGGCTCTGGAGGAGGAGGGGCCGTTCGACTCGGTGGCCGGCGACGACGCGGCCAGCAGCGTCTACGGGAATCTCGAGGAGCTGTTCGTGACCAACCCGAGGGCCATACTGCCGTGCTTCGTCGTCATCTACCGTGTGCTTGATTGAGCGAATTCTTTTACGTACACAATTATACCCCATGCATGCACAGGCGTATTGTCGTCGGTTTCAAGATATATGTACCCAAAAATACTAGTACAAGTTCTTGCTTATATGTATGTATACTAAATTTGATGGGAGAATGATTTTCTTTTGTTTGTAGCTGCAATGTCAATCTATATGTATACATATAAAAGATGCTAATTAATTAGCTAAGACCTGCGAGCTTAACTAATCATTCAATTGGATGATTTGATCATCTTTGTCGTTGTATTAATTAGTTGATCAATTCTAGCAAACACCGTATCACATCTTTCTCTTTTGACACCACATACTACATGCATGTATGAGCAATGGATTAACCAATGCATAGTAGTAGAGCACTGCTGCATTGGCATCATGATTAGTTGGGAAGTACGCTTCATCAGTTTGATTGCATGCTCAACAGCAGCTGGACCTTCTTCTCGACAAAGCCCCATACATGGTCAGATCGATATATGATCGATCAGATCCATGCACAGACAGACAGAATCTCACCTTTGCATGCAAGATGTGAAACATGGCTGGTACATTGCTCACTTTTGACGACCAAATTCGATCACCAGTCTGTTCACAAAGTCAACTACATATGGGTCTCAAGAAATAATTCTTCACCTTTTCCTATTAAGAGAAGTGTTTATAATATGAAAACGCCGTACTATATTTTAGTAAATTAAACTAGTCACTTGAACTAGTAATGATTCAACTTACGATATAGTTCGACGAAAATGCAATGTTATCTAGGTTATATGCTCCTTTCCTAACAGATGAAAGATAATAAAGCCTTATTCGTGTGCTCTGTTTTTGTGTGTTTTCTTTTGGCTATTTGTCTTCACTGTTGATCATCTAGTCTAGCGTTAGAATTAGTGTTAAGTGGGGGGCCGGAGAGCTGAGACAAATCCTTGGGCCCAGGAATCGCGTTATATAAGAAGAATGGCTGTTGATCATGCATGTGCCATTGTTGTTACTATGTCAATGCCTTGTTTGTTTAATTATGAAAGGAGCTACTTCAATAATCAATTAATATGACACAGCAACCAAGTTTGATGTTTATTACTTGGATCAGACAAGTCAATTAACCACATGCTGCAAAGAGATGGCCATTATGCAACCAAACAAGCCTATCTAGAGTCTGTCCAATTACTTGCAACCAAACCGACACTTAAGGTCAAAACCCCTAACCATTAATCCAATTCATTTAGGGTATTTTCTAACAAAATCATATCATGCTCATGTTAATTGAAATGCCATGACATCAAATTCTGAATATCCCAACACAATATATGTGTATTAATTAAAAAGATCGGTTTTTTTTAAAAAAAATATATACTCCCTCCGTTCATTTTTATACGGCTTATTTTTTGAATGGTTTTGTTTACAAATATAAGGCGTGTATGTAGATTTAATGAGGCATTTTCTTCTATACCCCTATTTATTCTCTCTCAACCATAATGCATTTATTCGTTACCACCCACACAAGGTATATCTTTCATCTTCCAAGACAATTAAGTGAGGGCATCTAAGTTATTTTCTCTCGTACCTTTCTCAATTTCAACTAACCTTAATCCTTTTGCATAGTCAAAATACACCTTATAAAAATGAACGGAGGGAGTAGTAGTTAAGTCGAAGTCCTACAACACATTGATCTATGCATGCTGTCTGAAGTCTTAACAATTACACCACAATTAATTTAGCTTCCGATCGAAGGACATTGTATTGAGTCTGTGCAACATGATCTTATTAATCATCCTTAATCGATCCGCCATTGCATATATTAATTAGGACTATGTTTAATCGAAAACTTCGTGAAGCTGTTTTGACTATTATGTGAAAACGCTTTTTTTTAGGCTCAAGTAGCACGCCTACAACATAATAAGAACATGAGACTAGATACCCAAACCACATGTCCAAGGATGGTGGCAAATGTAATCATGTGCACTATTTCCACTTGATGCAGTTTTGATAATATTAAACTGGGACAGCATGTTTAATTGCTCATGCATATGCATGCAAACTCAACATAGAAGTAGTAATTAACTAGACTAGTATCTAGACTAAGCATTTTATGGATTAATTATGTCCAGTGACGGACTCAGGATATAAATTTAGGAGTACTAAACCGGTCTCTAAGTTCCAATCTTCTGACCAGTTTCCATAGCGACGGCGCGGTGACGCCCTATGATGAGAAAGGGGTGTTAGAGGAATACCCATAGTGTGATCGGGGTAGGAGGTATCCAAACCCCTGGTCGGTCCGCCCCTGATTATGTCTTCGGTTAGCTCTCCATTGTACTAGTCATACGCAAGTTGTATTGCTAACTACTCCCTCCATTGGCGCTCTCGAGAAACTACCCTCTCTATCACAAAATAAAAGGAATGCATTTTTTATTCCGGTTACAAAATGTAGCCTTCGTTTAGCTAAGTTCGTTTTCTTGAAAGCATTAATTGTTTCATAGTGTAAGTCAATTGAGGAAATTATCAAACGGGTGATCATTGCAATATTCCCATTCTATATATACACCTATCATGTTGCAAAAAGAGTTAAATAGTCGTAGTATATGTCATTTAATAGGAAACACATGCTCGAATGTCATCAACGATATCTTAGTTAATGACTTTTTAGTTTGCGTGTATAATGATGGGCTTGGAGCAATTCATATTATTATATTAAATTAATGAGTTATTTACTCCCTCCGTTCATTTTTATAAGGCGTATTTTGACTTAGCACAAGGATTAAGATTGCGTTGAAATTGATAAAGATATGAGAGAAAATGACTTAGATACCCCCAATTAATTGTCTTGGAAGATGAAAGATATACTTTGTGTGAGTGGTAATTAATAAATGCATGTGGTTGAGAAAGAATAAATAGAGGTATAGAAGGAAAGACCTCATTAATTCTACATGCAAGCCTTATATTTGTGAACAAGACCATTAAAAAAATAAGCCTTATAAAAATGAACGGAGGGAGTATTTGTTTATGAGAATGACTTTACGACGTATATATGGACATCCATGCACCTCGCTCCTCCACAATTGAAATAGCTCTAAGATTCACGCCTCTCTCTCCTCCACTTCATCTCTTTCCCTCACTCTCTCTCCCGCCGGCCCTCCTCCACTAGCCACACCACCGCTACCGAAGCTCGCCAGCCGCACTGCCTGGGGGCCATCGGCTGCCAGAGCTGTGCAACTGCGGATGGTAGCCCTGCCGGAGCCGAGAGAGGACGAGGGAGAGAGAGAAACGGGCACAAATCTTGAAACCATCTAGAGTGTGTTTGGTTGCCTGCATGAAGCCTGAATCACATGAGTGGGTGCAACTGTATCTGTTAAACACATGTGTAATGTCGCGGACGAAAAAAATTTCGATCGCGGTTGCAATTTTTCTCTCCCCACCCCCTTTTTCTTTTCCCCTTACCTCCTCCTTTCCCCTTCCCCCACCTGACTCCCTCTCATTTCTTTTCCTCCCCTTGCTGGCGCATCCTCCCTCCCCAATCAGCGCCTCTTCCTCCCCTCAGGAGCAGCAGCAGCAGCGAGCTGCAGCTTCTCCTCCCCCTCTTCTTCCTCATGAGCTAGGAGGTGAGTATTTGGTAGTTTTGGGAGGGCCCATGCTGTGCTAATGGAGGTATCTTCCTGGTATGGGGGTTCTAGGGTTTGGGATTTTGAAGTTTTGGAGGGAAAAGTGGTTCTAGGGTTTGGGGGGAAAACTGCTGTTTTCGGGCTGAGTTTTGCCTGTCTGTTAGGTTTGCGTTTCGAGCTAGTTAAAAGCATTTCCTGAACTTTTGGCTATAGGAAAAGATGTATATCGTCGAATCCCTTTAATTTGGGTATAAGAACACTAAATTTCGTTCAGCCAATCAAAAGTTATAGTCATTTTAGTGATGGCTGTCCTGATTGTGCTCGTGTTGATAGCTGAAATGTTAAACTGCTGTTTAGAGCTAGATGCAAGCCGAATTAGAATTTTTGTTTGCCTAGAGAGAGTTAGGAAATTTCTTGTAGATTTAGAAACTGTATTAGTATCCTTAATTTGGAGTTAGGAATCAAAAGTTTTGGCATGTTGAAGTTGCTGTCCAGAACTCAGATTTCTGCTGAAAGTTCAGAGTTGGTCTCAAGTTCAGAGGAAGTTTGAGGACTTTACTTTCAGGTGTTGAGAAAATGGCTATGGGGTAACTATAGGTTATCCTCTTGTGGTCATTTGGAGCCTAAGAATGCAAATTTTACTTAGCCAATTAAAAGTTATGTTCATTTTAGTACCTGCTGTTCAGAACTGCTGTTAATGTATATAACCTCTGTCCATCTCTAATCTGGGAACTAGTAATGCATCTTCTGAATAAATGGCTATAATATAGTTGTAGGTTATCCTCTTGTGGTCATTTGGAGCCTAAGAATGCAAATTTTTACTTAGCCAATTAAAAGTTATGTTCATTTTAGTACCTGCTGTTCAGAACTGCTATTAATGTATATAACCTCTGTCCATCTCTAATCTGGGAACTATTAATGCATCTTCTGAATAAATGGCTATAATATAGTTGTAGATTATCCTCTTGTGATTAATTGTAAACTGAGTTCACTCAATTTGGTTCAACCATTAAAAAGTTATGCAAGTTTTACCTTTTGCTGTCCAAATTGTGACTAGTAGCAGATTCAATGTTGTTCTATGATTTAGGACAAGTTAGAGGCCGAGTTGGAACTTGCAATTGCCTAGAGATAGATGGAAAATTTTATGTAGATGCTTAAAATGTCTTCATTTGCTCAATTTAAAGTTATATAGCAGTAGTTATGCTGTGGTGAAGTGGGCTATCTAAACTAGTTTTGTATAAATTCAGAGTTTTGGGGCAAATTTGATTTAGGAGTGAAAGTGATGTTTGTTGACTCTAGAACATGTGATTTTGAGTGCGCAATTGTATTTCTAGGTGGAGTAGCTTCGGGAGTGGCTTCTTCTTCCCGCCACTTCATTCCTCTCGGTAGAAGGCAAGTGTATCAACTAGAAGGATATTATAATATTGATTGGTTGCTTGTGCATATGAATATGATATGATGTGCTACCATGCATATTTCTTGAAATTGCTTGGACTAGTAAGAACGGTAATTAATGGATGGATGAATTGGTGATGTTTATGAAATTGGGCATGACTACGCAAGTGGTGAAAATGAATGAAGTTGCACATGTATTCATGTTAATTGCATACGTGCATTCATAATGGAAGAGGCGACCCATTCTGATGCGGACCTCTGTGTTCACACGTAGTGAACACGAAAGTCCTACTCGTGGTCCCATTTATCGAAGTGAATGGGAGCGAGACGAGAAGAGTAGGCACCTTCCACGGGATGGAAGGGCGTGAGGGTGCACACCGACGGTGTGCACTCGGCATCTCCGATGCGTGCAAAGAAAAGAGCATTCATGAGCATGCATATCGCATTGCATCCTAACGATGATTTTGAGTTCAATAAAAATGTGTAGAGTTGGGATCGAGTCGTGGACTCATCCAAAGAGATTTAAAGAGTGCGTGTAATAAGTAAGTAATGAAGTGAAAAGAGGTAAATGTTGTTGATACTATTGTTTTATAAATTCATGGATTTGGATAAGAAGTATGCTCTTCTTTGTTAATTTAATTGTGTAAATTGGTTTGTGATGCACTTTCTTTGAGTCTTGAACTCATACTTGTTTGTTTAATGTTTTAGGTACCACGAGAGCGACTTGTCGGGATGGGACTTATTTGCACCTCCACTCACGCTCATGACATGTTAAAAGATTAGTTGGGTTAATCAATTCACTCTGAAAATTAGTTGAATTCATTATGTAATCATGTTGTAGTTAAGTTTAATTGATGATTGATGATATTATGTTTAGTTGTGTGCTTAGTTGGTCATGATGGTTGATTGATTCCATGACATGTTGTAGAAGATATCGAATGTTTTTGTCTTTTGTCTGTGAGTGGATGTCCATGTTTTAGGAAGGTGTCACAAATTTTTAGTGGATTTCAAATCTTGTTAGAGTTGATCTCCTTATCTAGTTTTATTTCCTATTTTTGGTGACACTCGTGGAACCTTTGTGGGTGCCGGGTGTTTCTGATTAGTATCGAGCGGGCTTTAGGTCCGTGGCATGTGAATTTAGAAAATTACTCTAGAGTAAACTAAAATTTTCTTTGCATGAAATTAGAAACATGGCATAGGTTTCCACTCTTGTTAAAAATTTGGCCTTAGGGCAACAACTTTAAAATCTGAAGTAGAGTGGTTAATTAATTTAAAACTTGACACACTCGATGCATGTGAGGAAAAGGTATGGGTATCGTTGCTTTACGCTTAAATGTTGTATTTGAGCTTTGATGTTGAGTGTTACATTTGATAATGTATGTTGCTATGTTTATGAAAGGAATGAATTGAGTTGTTTTTGTTATTGAGATTAAGTGAGTTGTCGCCAAAGGTTTTGGTCACCTTCTTCTGTTGTGGAGTGGCCATGGTGGTGGTTGTGGTGGGTAAAGCCACAACCGAAAGTTTGGAGCCTCTCGTAGGTAAGAGTCATCGTCTTTGCGACAAGGTTTAGAGAGTGGATGGAGTTTGTTGGTTCCTTTTAGCTTCATTGGTTGGAGTCCAATAGAAAGTTTGGTGGTGGATCCTTTAGGATTTCTTCTACCGCTCATCAATCGGTTTGGTTGATTTATTTTGGTCTTTCTTGGTTGGAAACAAAAGAAAGGTGTTTGGTAACAGTATTCGCTGATTGTTCTTTCGACGGTTTTTGGTTTTGCCTTCTTTTGGTTGAAGACAAAGAAGAAGAGTTTAGTGTGACGCCTCTTTTCGTTGCCATTCTTGCTTTGGCCTTGGTTTTGTTGGATTGCTTTACGGAGAAAGTTATCGATTTATTCTTGTGTTATTATTCTCCGAGTTTAAAAGAAATTATTGAAGTCTTGATGTAAAACTTAAGTCTTGTGGATTCTTGGTGTTAAGGTTTTATCAGAAAGGATTTGGTTGATCGTTTGGATTTCCCTTGCATTTATCTTCCCTTGTGGAAGTTGTAACTTTGAGATTTGATGAAGATCTTTTGCATGCGAGTTTGGGTATTTGAGAGTTGCGCTCTCTTGCAATTTCTGTTTGGGTTTTTCGGAAAGAAGAAACTGCATTTATCGGTGTTCATTCATGCTTAAGAGTTGTGTTTTCCTTAAAGGTTGGGTATGTGACCCACGATGATGTTTAAGGCGTTAAGAGTATGATTAGTAGTTAGCGCTTCTAGTTGATGTGGGTTCTTGATTACATTAAAGTGGATTTGTTAGTTGTTTAAAGACAACCTAATTTATTGTGTGGTATAGATGATTAATCGAGACGGTATATGATCTAAAGTGAAAGTTGATTAGAATTATGAAAGGTGTTGTGAGTTATGGAATTAACAGAATTCGAGATTTGTGTTCTGAAAAGCTAGTATTGATCACGATTGAGAAGGTCTAGAATCTTACGGCGACAAATTGGTATAGCAAGGCTATGGTGTAAAGACATGAGGGTTGTTGGTTTATGTTGCTTGGGTCAATTAAATGGTGGATTGACAAAGTGACTTGATCGATGTGTAATCAAAGTAGAGGGATATGGAATGAGTGTATGAAAGGTTAAATTTGTCCTTGACAAATGTCATGCAGGCTCGTATTTATGAAAGATGCCTAGGGAGATCGTATTGAGTGGTTAGAATTATTTATTGGTTGAATGAACTGAAGATATTAAATATGTAACTTAGGGATTGTGCGAAAGGGATGTGTTGATTTCAGAGATAAGTCTTGATGACATGTGTTTTAAGCTTGGAATAAACAGGTTGTATGAAGAATGGTTTGCCTTGGTTAGTAGACCAAAAGAAGGTGTTGGCACGCGTCTTATGCTTAAGAGTGTTGGGCTTTTCGGGATTTGGTGAATATGAAATACTTAATGGCTAAGAGTGGGAATACGCGAAATGGTAGTATTCGAGTCGAACCTTCTCTTAAAGGTTCCTGGACTCAATTGAGTGTATAATTTTCTGGGAGTGCATGCCTTTTGGGGTTATGGCGCCTAATTAGAGGGCAATAGAACTCCCAATTCGTTTGCATTTTGTCAAGTTGCGGAATTGGTTTTGATGGTGAAAATGACGATGAAAGAGTAATTGTGAAGTAATCTTTTGATGATTTTTGGGGTATTTTATTTCATTGATCTATGCCAATCTTTGGTTTTGGCTAAACTGGTTAGCTTATGTTATGAATAGGGTTTTGCACTCAAGAGTATATGAAGGATCGCGCTTTTTGCGTGCAAACTGAACTATCTTTGGAATCAACATTTAAAGGTAGCAAATAGACATAATGGGTTGTCTTTGGAACCTCTTGAGTTAAACACTTAATTTGTAACCCTTTTGTGGTGAGTTGGATTCAATTGAAAAGTGTGTATGGGTTTGCGAGTGTTTCAAAGGATGAAACTTATGATCGTTTCATAAGTGATCGTGGATATCGATAGGTGTTTTGCTTTGGTAAAGGCTTGATGTTTGCTTTTGTGAAAATGAGTCGCCTCCATAAAGTTTTGCGGTGTTTCTTTTCCAATGGAGTTTTCCACGAGGTAAAGCTTGGTGCCTTGGTTTTAATGTGTTGGTCTTGGATTGAGTGGTTAAAGGAATCGAGATTTCCTTTGCTCTCTAGCATGAAAAGCAAGATGGAATAATTTCAGTAATTTGGCTATGCTATGTGAGAGAATTGAGTTTCCCTTTCCTTTGAGAGGTTTTGCTTGATGAAAGCAAGTTGGATTGTTTTGGTTATTGAAAACTTCTATCAAAGATTTGAGTGGAGTTTCTCTCTTTTAATTGAGTGCTTCTAGATGCTAATTGTATCGCATTGATTTGCGATTTGAGTTTTCCTTTGTGACTTGACTTAGGAAAGAAAAAGAGTGATCTCTGGATGTTGTCGAATTCTTTCCAAAGAGAATTGTAGAGCATTGGGTTCAAGTTGATGCAAGCGGTGCTTTTGATTCAAAATAATTGTACTTCTTTTGTATTCTAGCTTTGGGTTGAGAATATAAATGTTCATGGTATATTGTTGAGTGTACTAAAGAACTTTGCTTCTGAGCTTGGTTGGTTGAGTGAAAGATTGTGAGGGCGAGACCCTCGTAGGGAAAGAACCGATTGTTGTTTGGTAATGATCTCTGGTCCTAGCATAGGCTAGGCGTTGACCATTAGCGGTTAAGAGTGGAGTATGATGGAGGTTGTTGATGTCTTGGTTCAATATTTGTAGAGAATATCATTAGTTGTAAAGAAGGTGATAGTGATTCGATATAAAGTGTTTGATTGTGAGCATGTAATTTAGTTAGTTGTCCCCGGTGTGAGATGTGCCTGGGAGAAGATGGAATAAAAACATATCATGGTTTGTGATTGGGAAGGAAAATTATGTCACAAGTGGGCTAATTCCTTCGAGAGCATTGGTTGATTTTGAGTCTTGGTGAAAAAGGTCGAACAATTGGAAAAGATGGGGTTTTGTGTAATTGATTTGTAGGGGTTCAAGTTTGGAACCCCACTAACGCTCAATTCTAATGGTTAAATGCTTGTTAAGGGGATGTGTCTCGCGATGATTGTGTCATCTTGAGTTTGATGAATCATGCTAGAGCGGTAGAAAGAGGAAGTTAGAGCTCTGTTGAGATTAGAAATTAATACCCTCTTTTGTTGAGAAGAATAATAGAGGAAAAGGTATAGTGTGTTTGATGCTAAAGGAAAAACTATTCTGAGTATGTCAGACTAATTCTTAAGATAGTGGTATGATATGTTGGATATGGAAATATGGCATAACAATTTTATGATTGAGACTTTTAGTGGGTGAGATTGAGGATTACGTTTGAGAAAAATTCTTATGAGATGTCTGCTTCGGAAAATAATTTGTAATCCAGCTTGCTATAGAATTTTGTCTCTTGCAAATTTTAGTAGAAATTTGAGTGAATGGGGAATAGTGGGAAGTTGCACTTAGTTGAGCTAAGTCAAATCACTTTTGTTAATCGTTGGATTTGAGATTTTGGCTTATCATTGCATCCGTTTGAACCCATGCGTGGGTGTTTTGAGTTTGCTAGAAAGTTTTTGTCCCGGGTGGACCTTGCTTTGTGTTTTGGCGTTCTGGGAATTCGGGGTCGAATTCCTTTAAGGGGGAGAGAATGTAATGTCGCGGACGAAAAAAATTTCGATCGCGGTTGCAATTTTTCTCTCCCCACCCCCTTTTTCTTTTCCCCTTACCTCCTCCTTTCCCCTTCCCCCACCTGACTCCCTCTCATTTCTTTTCCTCCCCTTGCTGGCGCATCCTCCCTCCCCAATCAGCGCCTCTTCCTCCCCTCGGGAGCAAAGACAGCAGCAGCAGCAGCAGCAGCAGCGAGCTGCAGCTTCTCCTCCCCTCTTCTTCCTCATGAGCTAGGAGGTGAGTATTTGGTAGTTTTGGGAGGGCCCATGCTGTGCTAATGGAGGTATCTTCCTGGTATGGGGTTCTAGGGTTTGGGATTTTGAAGTTTTGGAGGAAAAGTGGTTCTAGGGTTTGGGGAAAACTGCTGTTTTCGGGCTGAGTTTTGCCTGTCTGTTAGGTTTGCGTTTCGAGCTAGTTAAAAGCATTTCCTGAACTTTTGGCTATAGGAAAAGATGTATATCGTCGAATCCCCTTTAATTTGGGTATAAGAACACTAAATTTCGTTCAGCCAATCAAAAGTTATAGTCATTTTAGTGATGGCTGTCCTGATTGTGCTCGTGTTGATAGCTGAAATGTTAAACTGCTGTTTAGAGCTAGATGCAAGCCGAATTAGAATTTTTGTTTGCCTAGAGAGAGTTAGGAAATTTCTTGTAGATTTAGAAACTGTATTAGTATCCTTAATTTGGAGTTAGGAATCAAAAGTTTTGGCATGTTGAAGTTGCTGTCCAGAACTCAGATTTCTGCTGAAAGTTCAGAGTTGGTCTCAAGTTCAGAGGAAGTTTGAGGACTTTACTTTCAGGTGTTGAGAAAATGGCTATGGGGTAACTATAGGTTATCCTCTTGTGGTCATTTGGAGCCTAAGAATGCAAATTTTTACTTAGCCAATTAAAAGTTATGTTCATTTTAGTACCTGCTGTTCAGAACTGCTGTTAATGTATATAACCTCTGTCCATCTCTAATCTGGGAACTAGTAATGCATCTTCTGAATAAATGGCTATAATATAGTTGTAGGTTATCCTCTTGTGGTCATTTGGAGCCTAAGAATGCAAATTTTACTTAGCCAATTAAAAGTTATGTTCATTTTAGTACCTGCTGTTCAGAACTGCTATTAATGTATATAACCTCTGTCCATCTCTAATCTGGGAACTATTAATGCATCTTCTGAATAAATGGCTATAATATAGTTGTAGATTATCCTCTTGTGATTAATTGTAAACTGAGTTCACTCAATTTGGTTCAACCATTAAAAAGTTATGCAAGTTTTACCTTTTGCTGTCCAAATTGTGACTAGTAGCAGATTCAATGTTGTTCTATGATTTAGGACAAGTTAGAGGCCGAGTTGGAACTTGCAATTGCCTAGAGATAGATGGAAAATTTTATGTAGATGCTTAAAATGTCTTCATTTGCTCAATTTAAAGTTATATAGCAGTAGTTATGCTGTGGTGAAGTGGGCTATCTAAACTAGTTTTGTATGAATTCAGAGTTTTGGGGCAAATTTGATTTAGGGAGTGAAAGTGATGTTTGTTGACTCTAGAACATGTGATTTTGAGTGCGCAATTGTATTTCTAGGTGGAGTAGCCGGGAGTGGCTTCTTCTTCCGCCACTTCATTCCTCTCGGTAGAAGGCAAGTGTATCAACTAGAAGGATATTATAATATTGATTGGTTGCTTGTGCATATGAATATGATATGATGTGCTACCATGCATATTTCTTGAAATTGCTTGGACTAGTAAAACGGTAATTAATGGATGGATGAATTGGTGATGTTTATGAAATTGGGCATGACTACGCAAGTGGTGAAAATGAATGAAGTTGCACATGTATTCATGTTAATTGCATACGTGCATTCATAATGGAAGAGGCGACCCATTCTGATGCGGACCTCTGTGTTCACACGTAGTGAACACGAAAGTCCTACCTCGTGGTCCCATTTATCGAAGTGAATGGGAGCGAGGCGATAAGTAGGCACCTTCCACGGGATGGAAGGGGCGTGAGGTGCACACCGACGGGTGTGCACTCGGCGATCTTCGATGCGTGCAAAGAAAAGAGCATTCATGAGCATGCATATCGCATTGCATCCTAACGATGATTTTGAGTTCAATAAAAATGTGTAGAGTTGGGATCGAGTCGTGGACTCATCCAAAGAGATTTAAAGAGTGCGTGTAATAAGTAAGTAATGAAGTGAAAAGAGGTAAATGTTGTTGATACTATTGTTTTATAAATTCATGGATTTGGATAAGAAGTATGCTCTTCATCGTTAATTTAATTGTGTAAATTGGTTTGTGATGCACTTTCTTTGAGTCTTGAACTCATACTTGTTTGTTTAATGTTTTTAGGTACCACGAGAGCGACTTGTCGGGATGGGACTTAGCCGCACCTCCACTCACGCTCATGACATGTTAAAAGATTAGTTGGGTTAATCAATTCACTCTGAAAATTAGTTGAATTCATTATGTAATCATGTTGTAGTTAAGTTTAATTGATGATTGATGATATTATGTTTAGTTGTGTGCTTAGTTGGTCATGATGGTTGATTGATTCCATGACATGTTGTAGAAGATATCAGAATGTTTTTTGTCTTTTGTCTGCTGAGTGGATGTCCATGTTTTAGGGAAGGTGCTGCCGAAATTTTTAGTGGATTTCGAAGTACTGTTAGAGTTGATCTCCTTATCTAGTTTTATTTCCTATTTTTTGGTGACACTCAGGGCACTGTGGGTGCCGGGGTGTTACAACATGTTTGGTTTCCTGTTCATCCAGGGTAGGTGGATGCAATTGCACCCACTCATGCAGGATGGAGGAAACACAGAAATTGAGCTTCTCTCCAATGCAGGCCCATGAGATGCATAAACAAGCAACCAAACAACTCAACTTACATCCACTCATACAGGCCAAGGCTAGCCTGGATAGCTCATACGAGACAGGTTAGGATGGTGCAGACAACCCAATACACCCCTAATAGCTCCGCTCATCCATGTACAAGCGGCTTTAATTTTCCGTTTATTTAGCTAGTCCTATTTGCATTCTACGGTGAAGCATATGCATATTTAATTTGTGTCTCGATTGTGGCCGTGAAATCATTGGGCACTCGCATGCATCTAAAGAGTAAAGAGACTGGAGTGTGGAGTTCACACAGGCAGTAATTAATGGCTCACCCCTGCGGGTCACCTGCTCCTCGTCCAAGCCATTGCTCCGGGCTGTACAGTTCGACACATCACTGACATCAGTATAGACTCGTGCATACGTACGTCCGTCCAGCTCACATGCACACAGCATATCAGATCGATCCCAAGTGGTCCGGTCCTCCTCCGATCCACAGCCACAGCAGCACTGGTAGTATCGGACTAGAGGTCCGCCTCCCGGCGTTTCTAAACCGGTTCGATTTGGCTCGTAGTTCAGACACAATCCATGTAAGATTTATGCTAGCTTCGTGCCACGTTGGTTCAAGTCGGGTCTATTTACATTATTACGACGAAAGAAAAGAAGTCAGAGATGCCGTAACATCTTAAAAATTTATTTTCCATTTATTTTATTTAATTTGTAATTTTACTGATTTTATAAAAGCCTTTTCGCATTTTCTGTTTTACAAAAAGAATTTCTGCAGATAATTTTGAAACTTGAAAAATTATTAAAATAATTTTATTAGATTCCAAATTATTTTTGAGACTTTTTCAAAAATTTTAGAGCCTTTCTACTATTTTTACCAAAGCCGTTTTTCTCCCGGCTTATTTAATTCCAAAAATTCAAGCTTGTCTTCCACCTTCAGCCAACATCGACCCAGCCAAAGTCCATAGAGCCCTGTCTCTCTCTCCTCCATTAACCGAAATTTTGAGCTCCAAATACACGTGATTTCCGCAACAAATCTTTTCAAAAATTTGGGCAAATCAATCCCTGTCGTATCCTCAACCTTCCATAGCATTTTTTACCATCAAATCCCCCTCATTTTGCCTAAAATTTTGCGAAAACTTTCTTTTCCAGCCGCCGCCATTCTCGCTGCAATTGTGTCCTCCCCGGTCCTCCTCTCACCCTATAAAAGGGAGCACCAGGTGCCTCTCATTGTATGCAACTTATTTCGCCATTTCTCCCGAGCTATTTCATCCCCGTTTCACCGTTTTTTCACAAGGTAATGAACTCCGGCCGAGTCCCCGTTTTTTCGGCCATGCGCCGTCGTCCGGCCTCCTCCAGCACCGCTGTGCCGCTGCACCTCCGGTGCTCGCCGTAGACCAGCCTACCCGACCATCCCCAACCGTTTTTCCCTTGCGCCAATTTCATTACAGAGAGCAAGGCTCTCCGTTACTCTTTTGTGTCGCATATAAACAGTAGATGATGCTGGTTTGGTATTCCTTTTCCATGTGATTCAAATCTTACTGGTGCCCGTTTTCACCCGTTCGGCTCCGTTTTTCTTTCTAAATTCATCTAAAATTTTAAATTTTACTTTGGTGTTGGTTTGGTATTTTATTTGATTTTGGGATGTTTTTCGCATATAGATTACGGAGAGCCGGAGGAGTTTGCGGTCAATGATCTCGAGCTTCAAGCCTACGACCAAGGCAAGTTACACATCCTTGAACACGTTGATCCCAGTTTTTAAATTATATTTTGAATTTAAATTATTGTATGCATAATTTTAGCAACATAAATTCAGTCCCAGTTTTAATTAAAGTAGCTAATCTTCGAATTGATTAAAACCACCTTGGAAATTGATTACCTTATTCCGTTGTAACCCTAAGGTATATATAAAATATTAAAATGATTAGAAATATGTTTAGACATGCTTAGAACAAAAATTAGGACCTTTTGAGGATTTAAGCAAAATAAATTTTTGTCTAAAGGTTTCATCATTTTATGTGATTTTATGGCATCAAATTAAAAAATAAAAATGTGGTTTGGACCAGGCGAGAATGGCTAACTGGTGGGTGCGTGAGGCACAAGGGTTGTGGAAAGCTCGCCTAGTCAATTAAGGATCAGCCTGTGTTACGCTGAATGTAAAGCCTTACCGTACTTCCACAAATCTAGAATGTGACAGACCTGGCAATCCATATTGCGACATACCATGGATAGTCATGCCAGTTGAAAGTGATAGCGAGTATAAAGGTTGTCACTCGGCGCAAGAGGGGACTTCTAGACTGGGCGGTTTAACCCTACCAACGGTGAAATCTTAGCGGGCATGATTACGTGGATAGAGCTTTATAGGGGCCTTGTCATGATTTTCTCTACCGACACACCAAAGGAAGTGTGTATTTGGGCAAAAAGAGATAATCATGTCTTGTGGGTAAAGTTGTACAACCTCTGCAGAGTGTAAACTAATCAATTAGCTGTGCTCGCAGTCATGGGCATGCCGAGCAAGCCTTTCACGGACTAGATTTTAATTTTTTAAAAAAATGGCGTTAAAAAAATATTTTCGGATGGAGTGATTCCATTATTGAAGTGATTCCATTGAATTGGGAAAAGTTGGGTTAAGTCCAGGAGGGATTCCTGTGCTGAAATTTTGTTAAAGGAATATCTTTTTTAAAATTATGGCTTTGAAAAATACCACCATATTGAAACAAGTTGCTGCTTTACGTTAAACACAGCCATATAATCTTCCTTTGTATCCATTACATTATTACTGCATTTACTGTGTGACTTGCTGAGTACTTTTGTGCTCACCCTTGCTTACTCTATCTTTTTAGAGGAGTATCTCTACAATGGTGAGGACCAAGATAACTAGGCCGCTGCCCCAGTTTATTGTCTGTGGTGAATCTTTTGAGTTCTACTACTGGTTTTATTTCCTTTAGTTTCCTTGTAATCTTTTATTTGGCCTGCGTGCCATAATTATTGTAACCTCTGATTATTAATAAAATTCGTTGGATATGTTGTGATAACATTTCTGCTGTGTGTACTAGCTTTTCCTGGACTAGTACAGTATACACAGAGGATTTCGAAAGTTTTTTTCCAGGGGTCCGACAGATGCACGGAGCTGAGGAGTGGACACAAATATTGATGGAAAAAGAACTAAACTTTATTTATTTTTGAACAGGTATAAAGTTCCTGTCTCGTTAAAAGCCTTACACCTAGTGTGGATTATCCTAGTACGGAGCAGTTTGGTGCGTGTGCCCCATGTTAGTGAGCATGTTCTCTCCAATCTGTATTCTCCAGGTTTTAGCATATCCGTTGTTTCCCCTTTATCCGCATACAAGGACTACAAAATGCGCCGACCGTAGGGCGAGCCACAACATGACGCATCGGGCTCATCAGGCCTATTTTGTGCCGTGCCGGTTCAAGCACAGCCTATGCAAGTGTGTCGTGCTGTTCATCATGTCCGATCACGAGGTCCGACACGGTCTTGTCATTCGTACCGTACCGGCCCGGTCCTACCCATGCACATGTGTGCTGTCCCGTGCTGTGCTTCAGCCATGCTCTAAAAAACCCTGGTCCAATGTCCAGGTCTAGTAGTATATTAATCGATCATGGCTGCCTATGCATAATAGGTACAGATGACAAACCATGCTGGCATGATCATACAGCAACTCAATTTATCACAGTAACACTAGTCATACGTACTGTAACTTTTTCGGTTGTCTTCAAAGCTGCTGTTTTGAACACAAAAAAAACCCAGCAATACTGTACACTATTTTTCTCCTGCGTGCCTCATAATACCTTCTACTAAAGCCTGAAGAGTTCTCACCTCCTCCTTGCTTTGAGCCGGGAGCAAGCCGGCTCGGCTCGCGGCTCGAGCCGAGCCGGTGAAAAAAAAATTACATCCGGATCCTTTTCCGAAAAAATAATTTACATATAGGTCCTTTTCGGGAAAAAAATTACGACTAGGTCTTTTTTTTTTGAAAAAGAATATATATTACGTTCATGCCCTTTTAGCGTTTTTAGGCGTAGCACTCGGGTCCTTTTTGGGAAAATCGAAGTAAGTTTAGGTCCTTTTTCGAGGAAAAAAAAGCCGTCAAGTCCTTTCTCCGGAAACAAAAACTACGCGCTACGTTTAGGTCCTTTTTCGTTTTTTAAAATTATTACGGTTAGGTCTTTATCCAGAAAAAAACGCTTACGTCGCGTGTTTCCTCGATTTGCTCGCGTTGAGAGCGACGTGCGCACGTTTTCTCGAATTGCTCACGTGGCAGGCAACGGTCGCGTCGTGACACGCGGACACTTACCTAGTTGTACATATGCTCTAGGGACTAGGAGACAGCTAGCTGCAGCAAGATGTCATGGATACACAACCCATGCATGCATGTAGTTCATCATCAACCTCTCCTAATACCTTCTCGTAGACCATACATCTCACTGATGTGTCAAGGCCCCGTCTTGAAATTTTCTGATTTATGCAGGAATTGAAATGACTCTTGTGAAATTTTGCGTTTGAAATGTATAGCTAGGGCCAAGAGATGTGAGCCGTCTAGCTGATTACAGATGCAAGTGGACTCGCCCTAGCTAGTTATTTGCATGAACGCTAATACAGGCCATCTGAGCCGTCTGATCGTGCTTGCACAGGATATTAAGTTGAGTTGACAGGGTATGACTTTAGCTTTTCTAAAAAAAAGTAGCATTTGACTAGGTTGCATAGTTGAATGGCTGAATGGTTAAGCTGAGGAGGTTTAATGCTGTTTGGCAATTTGGCTTTTATTTTTGAGGGGTATGGATCGAGAACAAGGGTGAGAGGGGCGAGCTTTGAGATTTTATACTTAGTAAAAGAGGGATAATTTTCTTTAATTCTAGTGGTAAAATCAGAACCCTAATTCACCGAAGTCATGAGAAGCTACCACATACCAGTTTTCAGCTTTCAGCTTCTTTTCGTATAAATGAGCTGCTGGTTTTTGACTTCTGACTGTGGTGAAGCTAACCGTTTGTGGCATCTTCTGATTTTCAAAGAGGAGAAGTTGAAGCTAGAACCGTTTTAGAGAGGACCTAAATTGAACCCCGCTGAGAGAGAAATGGGCAATTTCGGACCGACAAATATGAATCCGTGCAGTGGCCATGTCCGTGTGTTCGTTCACCTCTGTATATCTTTACAGTGCATTCGATCTTGTGTAGTTTTGCGGCAGTCACATGACACAGCACGTACGCTGCCTGTCGCAGATAGATTTCCACCGTCCAATTTCACATCATGCAGGCATGAATGCATGGTTGATTCAACCGCAGCTAGCTTGCTTGCAACAACAACACAGGGAAAGTGAAGGACCGAAAAGGTAACCAAAGAGGTGGTGAATAGACACTAAATAAAATTATCTCTTAAATATTCAAACCTCTTTTCTAAAAGAGTCAACTAAAAGGCTCAGCCAGTTTAGCACTGGACAAAAGAGCAGAACTCCCAAAGCCTCTTTTATAAAAGAATCAATTAAAAGACTCAGCTAGCACAACATAGGACAAAAGAGCAGAACTCCCAAAGGCACACCCTTCAAACGAGCAAGAAAAGATCTACTGGTTTCTTGAGAGGAATCTTAGAGATCTTGTTCAAAGCTTGTCTAGATAATTACGATATGATCTGCAGAAGATTAATCCATCAATCATTTATTCTTAACAGCATAAGATCAAGAGAAAAGGAAACCAAAGAAAGATCAAGCACTAGAAATAGAGACGAAAAACTTGAGCAAAGGTAAATTCTAGTGGATCTTGCTGAGTTGGAATATATTTTTGATAAAATCCTCAATCTCTTATGCATCCTAGATCCAGTAGAGACAGAGAAAGTAGAAAGAGATGAAACACAGCTCAAGTTGCAAGAAAAAACCAAGTAAAGATGCAATAACAGAAACAGACTTCAGAACATAGATAAATTTGGATCTTGCATTATTTAGAGAGATGATTACAAAGCTACACCTCCAGGTAGGAAAAGATCAACAGAGCATAAACAAAACCAAAAAACCTTTCTCTAAAGCTTAGTTCCGACCTTGGTACAAACCAGGGTGCTGAAGACATCCCTCCAAGCCCTCGATTTACAACACAACTAAGTCAATCTCCACCCTTGGATGACTTCTTTCTCCCATAAAGAACTTCTACAAAGGTTATAATTAACTCACTCACTCACTCATACATAGGCTGACCCGAAACCCAACAATATAACAGGTTTTGACCATACTAACTTAACCACTACTCCACCTGCGAACACTTGATCCAACGATCCTCCTTCATTTGAGTAGGGCTTTAGTTAGCATCACATCCATCCACTTGAAGCATTGTCTATGCTTCGTTACCTTCTATGTGGTCCTAATGACTTGCCGCTAAGCCTCTCACATGTCTAGACTCCCCTGAATCGTCCTCGATTGCAAATGAGTCCAAGTTACTTGGCACGCCACATGTTCTTGTCCGCTTAACCATGACAGCTTCAGCTTCTTTGACCGTTCTGGACCTCAACTCCTCCCTGACCCTAATCTCGGTCCACCTTGTCATTGCCCACCATATTCATCACCAATGCTTCACGCTCCGGTTCCTTATCTTCCCGGCTTGCATCTACTTCTCAGTCTCAGTCATCTTCCGATGTTCCTTGAACGTTTTGGACCTCAGCTCTCCTAGCCTAGTCCCGATCTCTTCCGCCTCACCATGACCTAGCACCGAAGTCCTACAACCAATACAGACAAGCAAACCATCACATAACGTTGTTCCATATGACATACATAAGAAACCAGACAAGTCATGACCTCCCTAGGCCATGATCCCTCAAAGCCAAAAACCACTCTTGGCTATGACCACATTAGTCCATGACCATTCTTGTTCATGATCTCTGAAAGCCAAAGACTACTCTCTATCAGAGGTCACGATCACTTCTCTAGTGATCCTTAGAGGTCAAGACTACTCCTACAGAGGTCTAACACTCCATCAGAGGTTACAACCACTTCCCTAGTGGTTCTTAGAGGTTAAGATCGCTCTCACAGTGGTCTAGACCACTCAATCAGATGTTATGACCACTTCCCTAGTGGTCCTTAGAGGTCTGGATCACTCCTACAGTTGTCCAGACCACTCTATCAGTGATCACAATCACTTTCCTAGCGGTCCTTTAAGGTCAAGATCACTCCCGCAGTGGTCTATACCACTCCTATAGAGGTCAGGGTCACCCTTATAGAGATCACGACTACTCTAGAAAACGACCACTGTAGAGGTTACAAAGAACATGACCATTCTAGGGAACGACATCTCTAGGAGCACGATCACTTAGTGGTGAAGTTATGACCACTTAAGACAAAGTTTATGACCACTCTAGATAAAGTCATAACCACTTAGGATAAAGTTACGACCACTCAAACCAAATTGCTCAAGACTAAGGTAAACACATTTCAAACATAAACTTAAGCACCACAAGCTCTAATACAAGACAATAACTCATCACAAACATAAATAAACTATCACATGATCTCTCCGAAAGTACGGAGGATCATAATTGTCTCATTTCTTGTTTACTATGCTGCATGATCAGCAGTACTACCTCTGCCCTGTCTGTCCTCTCCTTAGGCTAGCTCTCACTGGGATTTGCATCACAGAGTCTACTAGACATAATTATAAAATGATATCTGAGTTACGTATATGATTAGTTTAGATTAACAATAAGAAAACACACACAGTGTACTTTTGCCAGACTTTCAGCCATATGGTGTTTAATTAGTTGGTGCAGACACATATACTAGCTGCTGCTACTATTGTATGTTTTGTCACTTCCAAGGCCTTGACCTGACCATTAAAAAAAAATATTGGGCCTCTCTTCTTTCTCTAGATCCATGTCGTTTCCCACCAAGTGAAGATGCAACAAGATGATGTTCGGGAGTGTCTCGCTACTGACTCTAGAGTCTAGATCTGACTGCACATTGCTTGGAAGCATCTCTTCAGCTTCTTTTATGTTTTATTACTCTTTTTTGGACCACTTTCGGTGAGAATAAGTGTGCATCAAGCAAATTAATCATGGGGTGTCTGATGTTCTTGTTAAATTGTTTATTTGTTCAATAGATTAATCATTAATTTATAATACTAGTTATCAACCTGTGCATCCGCACAGGTTAGCTATTCACTTTAAGCTACGTTATTTTTTTTTCTGTTGTCAATACTTTATGTGAATTACATTCAATTTTATGAAGTTGGATTGCAATATTTTTGTTTAGCATTTTTAGCTCTAAATTTTAAAATTTTAGCTTTCTGATTTTTATTTTGAAATATGTACTTGTTTTCACCCTACAACTTTCAGAATTTTTAATCCCAAATATATGTATATTTGGACATAATATTTCTTAGAATAATTTTATAAATTGAAATTAAAAAATATTTAAAATTTTAATTATGAATTATATACATGTGACTACCACACTTTTTATTTAAACAAAATGTTCTCAATATCCAAACACCTATTTCGTTTTAGAATTTGTAATTTTGTATTTATATATGTTTGTGTACGGTTAGAAATTCTATACGGAAAATTTTAGAAGTTCACAAATTAGTTTGTAATGTAAAGATCTATATTGCTTATCTGGTAGGACTAATTTATAATAACATAGATTAGTTATATATACATATTTAACTAGGATATCAGGAGACCGAAGACAATAGACACCCAACTTGATTGTCAAGTAATGAAGTTTGCAATGTGGTCTAGTGAATTTTTTATTTAAATAATATTATTTTAATCAAAATTTACGAAAATAATACGCCGAAAAGAAAAATAACAGATCTAGACACTTATCGCCATTTGAAATGGTGGCAGACTCTCTGTCTGTAACCAATTGAAATAGTAACAAGCTCTCTGTCGCTATTTCAATTGACGACAGTGACCCCTATTCTGAAGCTAGTTTCTAAAGAAAATTATAACTTTTTCATATGATCTTTGATGGAGATGAACTTTATATGAAAATTGTAGCTCTCGATGAGATCTACAACTTTAGTATACAAATTTTTTCATTTGAAACCATTTAGATGACCAAAAAGGGGATAGAAGGTTCAGATCTAAAATTCATATCTGAACTTTCTACCCAGTTTTTGTCTATCTAAATGGATTCAAATGAAAACAAAATTTATACAAAAGTTGTATATCTCGTCGAGAGCTATAATTTTCATCGAAAGTTCATCTCCATCCGAGTTCATATGAAGTCCTGCCGCCATTTTCCTTTAGCCAGTTTTTAAAGAAAATCATAACTTTTTCATATGATCTCGGATGGAGATGAAATTTATATGAAAATTATAGTTATCGAAGAGATCTACAACTTTTGTATAATTTTTTTTCATTTGAATCCATTTAGATGGCTAAAAACTGGGTAGAAAGTTTAGATCCGAATTTTAGATCTGAACCTTGTATCCCCTTTTTGGCCATCTAAATGGATTCAAATGAAAAAAATTTGTATAGCAAAGTTGTAGATCTCGTCGAGAGCTATAATTTTCATATAAAGTTTATCTCCATCCGAGATCATATGAAAAAGTTATAATTTTCTTCAGAAACTAACTGTAGGTTGGGGGTCTCTGTCACCTATTGAAATAGCGACAGGCTCCTGTCGCCATTTCAATTGGCTACAGAGAGTTCATAGCCATTTCAAATGGCGACAGAGAGTCTGCCGCCATTTCAAATGATGACATGTGTCTAGATCTGTTATTTTTCTTTTCGGCGTATTATTTTCGTAAATTTTGATTAAAATAATATTATTTAAATAAAAAATTCGTGGTCTAGTTCCTTTCACCCACTACTATAGGAATGTACATTACAATCGATTCTTTTTTATCGTCACAGTCGGTTCTGGTGGTGATATAAAGTCATTAGACAGTGATGAGGAGACGCTATCACAATCGGTTTTCGCCCGAACCACATTTCCTCGAACTGTCCAAAAAAACGTGGATAATTCGATAGTGCATGCTTATAAATATGCCATTTCAGTATATTTATAAAGCACCCTCGAACGGGATACATAGGTTATTCAACCTAAACTCTAACATTCATCATATGACATCAACAATAATTTTAGATTAACACGAGAGTACTACAAAGATAACTAAATGGATGTGTGCTTGTCAAATAAAGGGTGTGAAATCTGGTAGGATACACACAATTCTAGTGCAACCTAAACTCTCTTTGCGACATATCGAAATTATCTAGTGCAAAATTGAAAGGGTTTGAAGGAATGCTCACATTTTGAAGAAAACCACAAATGAGGAAAAAAAGAGGAGAAATCTCCTCAAGTTAGAGTTTCAACTTTACCCTCTTAACACCCAATCTCGAGGATTTCAGAATTTCTCACCTAAGTATTGCTTCTAACTAGAATATGTATTTTTTTTGGGTGACAACGGTTTTTTTAGCCTCTAGAACAACAACAGAGGAGAGTTCAACCCGAGGGTATAAATACCTAGCGAGGCACATCACAATCAGTTTCCAGGTTAGAAGCGATTGTGATGTAGCACTAGGCACATCACAATCGGTTCTTATGTAAAAATCGATAGTGATGTGCTCGATTGTGATGTGGACATGAACATTACATTTGGTCCTTACATAAGAACCGATTGTGATGTACATGACACATCTCAATCGGTTCTAATATTAGAATCGATTGTGATGTATCTAGTGCTACATCACAATCACTTTTAACCTAAGAACTGATTGTGATTATTATTAACACCCTCTCCTAGGTCATCTATCACAATCGATTTTTCCAAAAAACTTAAGAACCGATCCAGATGAAGCGATAGTGATGTACCATTCTGTAGTAGTGACCTAAGGTACCCCTTGATTGTTGACTGTCTACATATTTTGCAAATATTGGTGACCAGAATAGTAATTGAATAGGATTCTTCCTAGGTATAGTTGCTATCCGTATATTCCTATGTTACATGCCTATTTCGAGGTTAAATTTCGTGTCTTCGATGATATAGACATAGCAAACCAACCTATTACATTTTTATTTTCTTTTTCTTAGATTGATATATGAATATATCTTCTTCGATTATTATGGTAATTTCTAACTTTTACATCCTAAGATTAATTTCTAGTCGTTAACCTATGCACCTACACATAGTAGCAATTTTAAAACAGCCACTTTATTTTTGACTTTATAAGATACATCATATATAGATAATCCTTCGTTTTGATTACCCGCCGTCACATTTCTATTTTATACAAATATATATACTACCGTATATAAATACGGGATATTTTTCGGTCGCTCGGCGTGTCCACGTCGCCTTGGTAGTGGCGTCGGCGCAGCTTCGTGACCACGTCGCCCGCGATGCCTGCAGTGAAATGGAGCGCGTGCGTCTGCGACCTCGCGCGAGCCACGTCGCCCACTTGACTAATCCTGTCCTACGGTTCAAGTATTTTTCCACCCCTTGCATTTCAATATCGACGCCGCAGCTTAGTTGGTTAGGCCTCCCGGTTGCGAGCGCTCGGTCCTCGGTTCGATTCCGTGGTAGCGCAAATACTGTGGTGATTTATTTTTGGAACTACAGCACATACGCGACCTCGCGCGCTCCACCGGTCCTCCTCCCCCTTTTGTCATCCCTCTCGAGCCACCCACCGCTTCTCCAGCATCCACGGAGACCTTGAGGAGCATCGCGCTGCCTGCCCTCGCCACCATCCTCGGCTGCCTCCTCGCGTCCTCTGCTCGCCCTCCGTCATCACCGTCACGTTGCCACAGTCGCCGCCACCATCGCCTTTACTCCCCAGAAATACCTCTTTTCATCCGTCTACCTGCGGAAGAGGATCGGTTCGAGGGTTCCGCGCTCCCTGCATTCTCATGTTGTTGTGATTCTGAACTCTTTGTTCTTTGAATGTTGTTGTAGATCGAGCAAATATGGGAGTTCGGCCAAAGGCTTGGTGAGTTAACGACATGGATACTTTGTGTGGTTCTTCAGGTTGCCTCATGTTTGGGACAGGGAATTTCAACATCTCAGGCTCTTGGTTTTGTTGATGGGGGCACCTCAAGATTTCATTGTAGCAAAAGATTCACAAACATGTTATATTCACGTATTTGTTGTTTTACTTCCTTCTGCAGGTTAATAGTCAGTCCATATTTGAGACCACATTTGGGAGGATGTCTAATTTGATTGATCTTTTACAGTGTTTACTAAGAAGGATGTACCTAAAGGTATCAAAGCATTACAATTTTCTCTATTTTTTCCAAAGCAGGATTACTGGTTTCTTGATATCTGTTTTCATTTTATTTTTAAAAAGGCTATTCAACATTTCTTTAGTATGTAACTCCAGATGAAAACTCCCTGTGCAACTTATGTTGTCGCTTGTTATCCACCTACCAAGTTTTCATGTGAATCATGTTCCAATTAAGCATGCGATGTGGTTTCTCAAATTCGAGATTTTGACTTGTTCTGCTACATTGTGCATGCAACGCTTATGCGAATCCTTGCAATTATTAGACAAGCAATGCAGATTTGAGGACTAGGTAATATACTTGTTGGTTTAGTTATCAAATCTGAGATCAACAATATTCGATTTCCCATATTATTTATCCATTCTTCCTTTTCTTGAGGCTCGACGTTGTTAGCAATGCACCTTCACTTGGAAAAATGCTACATGTCGTCCGATATGAGTGATCTTGCCTCACAATGTTCTGGACATTCAGGTGAACTTGTTTATTGCGTTTATTTTTTGTTGTTGTTTCAGTCGTTTTGATGTCGCACATGTGCAGAACTTAGTGTAGACAGCTCGTAGATCACGGTTACTAATCTCCACCAGTTTGAGACTGCACGCGCGACTGTATTTTCTGGTAAGATCATGTATATGTTTCTATATTAGTTCATCAAAACGAAGTGTTGACATATAAATGCCTCTCTATTATACATACGTCTGTGTCTTTTTTTTTTTTTTGAAAAAATGCTTATACGCTAGACAGATCATTCTTCTTTTCACATGTGATATAGTACAGCTAGATAATCATATGGTGCAAAAGTTTCTTTGGTTTTTCAATTTTTTTATGTTGATGCAATTTCATTAAGCGAACCGATGGTGGTGTTTCGATGAGAAAGTTACGTCTGATCACTTTACAAGGTAATTATACTTCTTGGTGAACTTCTTGGCTTTGCTTAGTTATGTTTTACTTATCTTGTAACCACGTTTGTAGGTCATGGTTTATGTGCACGAAAAGTGATCCGGTCGTTCTTTTCTTCATAGATCGCAAAGCACTTATTCTACGTTCGAGAAAATGCTAGGCAAATTATCCGGATAAGCATTGATACTTGGCTCTCGATTCGACTCGATGATGAGCGAGGATGTGGGCGAGAGAGTTAGTAGCCTCTTTCCTTATCGTGTTGATATTAAACCTCTCGGGGAGGAGACCCATCTCCATAGTTGGAATACTGAAATGAAAGAAGACAAAAGCAAAATCCAAATTCAAGATAATCGAAACCACATCATAGAGCTACTCTCAGATAACGATCTAGACTGTGATGATTTGAGTTCAATCGCCAAGCAGATACTATGGTTCTCGGCAATTACATAGAAAATTATTGTCTCAGCATCATTTGATTCATAACAAGGATCCTGAATACAAAAAATGGGAAGCTCGTTCTATCCTCTAAAAGGTTAGATCATTTATCTTGATTGTTAGTATCGATTAGCTTTTTCCTGATTTTCTTAGCGCAGTTTGTCCCATGAATTAAGCATTTTTCAAGAAAGTGGCCTTGGTTGGAAAGACACACCGAAATACTATCGTATATTTTGGTACAGTTTTTTCCGTGTATGCCCACCTGAATACAAAAAATGGGGAGCTCGTTCTATCCTCTAAAAGGTTAGATCATTTATCTTGATTGTTAGTGTCGATTAGCTTTTTTCTGATTTTCTTAACGCAATTTACTTTGCAGATCATTTATCTTGATTGTTAGTATCGATTATCTTTTTTCTGATTTTCTTAACGCAATTTACTTTGCAGTTTGTCCCATGAATTAAGCATTTTTCAAGAAAATGTCCTTGGTTGGAAAGACACATTGAAATACTACCGTTTGTTTTGGTATAGTTTTTCCCATGTATGCCCCTGACTTCACAATTTTTTTATTTTTTTAGCGGTCTATGTAAGGTTTTTTTTACGAGAATACTCTCCAAAATCCTTAAATTTTTTATGCGATTCTTTTCTTCGGTCATAGAATCCTCTTTACGCGGCAACCCCTATCTACGCGGCGCGGCGTGCTGCCGCGCATACGTGCCTAGTATATCTTATAGCGGAGAGGATTCCGGCGCTGAGAAAGGAGTCACATTAGCAAATTAGCAGAAAGGCCCTCCGGAAAATTCAAAATTGCGTTTAGGTCCTTCCACCGGTTTTTAACAGAAAGGATCCGAAAAAAATATGAAATTACGTTCAGGTCCCTCTACGGTTTACGTTTGAGTCCTCCAGCGGTTTTTAGCACAAAATAGACCTGAAAAAAACCAAAATTACGTTTAGATCCTTTTTTAAAAAACAAGGAACCCGAAATTATGCAAAAAAACAAAAATACATTTATTTTCTCCTAAAAACAAAAAACCGCATATTCATCGACGATTTATAGCAGTCTGTGGATTCGCCGACGGGTCCTAGCAATCTATTTTTTTAAAAAAGAGAAATACGCAGAAAAAAGCAAAGATGAGATTTCGCACGACGCAACGTAGTGCGTGTCCCTGGCTTGTTAATCTCAAATCCCCTCTCAACAACAAATCTAAAATGCATGGTGTCTGCATTATCACGTTTTCCCCTTCACCAACCGAGATATTCTTTCGGACTGTGCAGGAATTTTGCCACCTGTACGTGAGGTCTCGGCTCTCGGGTTCAATTTCCGTGGAAATCGATTTTTTCTGGATTTTTTTTACATCAACTTCGTAGATTTAGTTATGCTATTAAATCATATTGTAAATTTTTGAAATTTTTTCAAAAGAGTTCTCAGAGCATGCCTAACCTGCTAAAAAAAATCGGATCATGATCAAACTTGTGCGATTTTTAAAAATTCTAGCAATGCTACTAATGCATTTAAAGAGACTTCGCTTATTTAATTAAGCTACTAAATTTGAAAATTCTTGAACTTTTTTGAAAAGGGTCCTGAGAGAATTCCAGCACTACCATAAAAAATTTAGATTATGATCAAACTTTTGTGATTTTTGAAAATTCTAACAATGCTACTAACACACTTAAAACAACTTCACTGATTTAATTGAGTTATTAAATATGTAAATTCTTTAAAATATGTGAGAAGGGTCCTGAAAGCTTGCCTAAGCTTCCATAAAAAAATTAGATCATGATCAAACTTTTACGATTTTTAAAAATTCCGACGATGGTTCTAATACATTTAAAGTAACTTCACTAATTTAATTAAGCTAACAAATCATGTTAGAATTTTTTTAAAACTTTTTGAAAAGGGTTCTTAGAGAATACCTAAGGTACCATAAGAATTTCAGATCATGATCAAACGTGTGTGATTTTTAAAAATTCTGAAAGTGCTACTAATGCGTTTAAATTTTGCTGTTTTTGGTTTTCCAGAGCCATCAAATTAATTTTATTTTCCAAACTTTTTAAGAAGGGTATATAAGAGTATACCTAAGATACCATAAG
Organism: Otatea glauca; assembly: GCA_036346275.1. Lineage (NCBI taxonomy): Eukaryota > Viridiplantae > Streptophyta > Magnoliopsida > Poales > Poaceae > Otatea > Otatea glauca. The sequence goes on along the minus strand of CM070718.1, from coordinate 54,944,725 downwards.
TTTCTTTTTTATTTCTTAAAAAATATTTTTTACAAAGAAATAATTTTTCTAAGACTTTTTTAAATCAGTATTTGTAATATATGTATTAAAACAAATTTTTTTTTATTTTCTAAGAAGATTTTCTCACTCTGTTAAAATTAACAAATCACCCGCAGCAGCAGCACGCGGGATTTTAACTAGTTACTACCTAATAGCCTAGCTATATATCTCCTCATGCATGCACGTGTATTAGCTATATGTAGTGAAATGAATGGACAAAGCAAATGCTTATCCGAGTCATGGCGGTGCTGCTTCCATGTGGGGCCCATTCGTATTAGTCCTAACTGTTTGCGCAAGAAGTCTATTCAAACTCTTTCTTTGTAATAGCAGGATTTTATTTTTAAAAAGAAAAGAAAAGAAAAGAAAAAGAGAAACACGGAATAAAAGAATGTAGACACATTTTTTAAAAAGTTTTTTTTTTAAAAAAGAGAAAACAATATAGAGTCAAAGAATACGTGGCCTGGTGATTGGCCTTGCCCTTTCTGCAATGACTACATTCCGGAAATTGAGTAAGCGTTCAACAGCTATTTTTCAGCTGTGCCTGTGGGTGGTAGTTGTCAGGGTTTTGCAGACTACGTAATGAGAAATTAGATGGTATCCTTTGTTGAGGAACCTCGCTATCGAATAGTCCGGGGTTCCCGAACAGATCTGAAGTGGAGAACAGAAAGAGAGAGACACGTGTTTAGGGAGAGCGAAAGCGAAAATTCTTTATTGCTAATGAATTCTGTACATAGGGGGAGACCCCCTCCTTCTTTTATAACGCTCTCTAGGGTTTCGGCATAAGGGACTACATGGGCCTTCGGTGGGCTTTCAGGGTTTCTCAACACTCCCCCTTGGGCCCTTTGCCGCGAGATGCATATGCCTCATTAAAACTCCAGAAAAACCCAGTGGGAAAAATACTTGGAGAAAGAGTACATAGCATACGCTTACTATGTTGCACGAATTGCCTCGTTAAAACCTTATACAAGAAAACTTCATGAAAAACTTGCTAAGGAAAAAGAGTACAATTCTCCCAACTTCAAATGCTAATCTTCGAGATTCATGTTGGGTATTCATAATTCATGCTCAAGATTCATGTGGGAGTATGTGAAATATCTCCCACGAAATCTGCACTTCTCTAAGTCTCATCATCCCAATTCCTTTCACGCACCTTTCAAAGGTAGATCTTTGGGAGTGATTTAGTGAACAAATCTGCAAGATTTTCACATGACTTAGTATGCAATATCTTAATCTCGTTCATCTTATGCAATTCGTGAGCATAGAAGAACTTGGGGTTGATATGCTTCGTGAGATTACTCTTTACATAACCCATCTGTGCTTGGGCAACACAAGCTGCATTATCTTCATAGATTATCGTGGGAGTTTGCTCAATGTTCAAGCCACATGACTTACGGATGTGGTGAACCATTCTTCCGAGCCATGCACATTCACGCGATGCTTCATACAAAGCAATGATTTCGAGTGGTTTGTCGGCGTCGAGACAAGAGTGCCTTAGACGACTTCCAAGAAATTGCTGTTCCTCCACATAGAAAAACATAGCGGTTTGGGACTTGCAATTATCGGGTCGATAGGTACCCAACATCGGCATAGCCAACCAAATTCAATTCATTATTTCTTCTAAAAATGGATCGAGGTCTTTGCTTCCTTGGAGGTAGCGGAAGATGTCCTTGATCCCTTTCCAATGCCTTTTGGTGGGTTACGATTTGTCGAAGCTAGCAAATTCACAATGACGCGATGTCCGGTCTAGTGCTATTTGCAAGGTACATGAGCGCTCAATTGCACTCAAAAATGGGAATTATGCTCCCGGGACTTCCTCCCCTCTTCTCTGGAGTGCATATGGGTCTAGGTGCGCTAGGAATGACCTTGAGCCATTGGAGTCTTTGCAGGATATGATTTTTCAAAGCTAAATCTTTCCAACACTTTCTGCGTGTAGGTTGATTGGTGTACCAAGATTCCTCCTTGGACATGTTCAAGCCGCAAGCCTAAACAAAACTTGGTTTTACCCAAATCTTTCATTTCAAACTCAGACTTCAAGTATGAGCATGCCTCTTCAATTTCTTCATCCGTCCCAATGATGTTCAAGTCATCTACATAGGCGGAGATTATCTGAGAATCCATTCGGGATCATTGTATAAACACACATGGACAATCTTTATTTGTTTGTGTAGCCTTTCTTGCAGAGAAAGTCACTCAGCGATTGTACCACATTCTTCTGATCGCTTGACCCATACTGTGATTTCTCCAATTTCACACTTGCATACGAGTTTCTATTTGCTCCATCTTGGTTGGGATAGGAATTCCTTAGGTACTTTCATGTATATCTCGAATCCAAGTTTCCATCTGGTATCTTTGTGACAACATCCATTAGCTTCATTCTCAACTTCAAGTTGATCGCCATTGAGATCAAATATCTAAAGGTAATTCCTCCCATGGCCGGAGAATAGGTTTCTTCATAATCAACTCCGGGACGTTGAGTAAAACCTTGAGCTACAAGCCTTGCTTTGTACCTTACAACCGTTGTTTTCATTTCTCTTAGAACAAAGACCCATTTGTGACCTCACGGGTTTACATGGGGAGGTGTGCGGCATCTGAACCAAACACCTCTCTCTTGTTGGAGAGACTAACTCTGCAGATGATCGCCTTTTCCATTCTTCCCAATCTAGCCTTTTCTTGCACTCTGCGAAGATGCAGGCTCGGGATCATGATCAATGATCGAGGCAATCTTCTTTGAAGTAGGCATCAACGTTGGTCGTTGCTCTATTGAGGATTCTCTGTTATTACAAAGTTTATGGCCATTTCTTCATGGGGTGCTTCATGCACTTCTACTTGCTCTTCTTTGCTTTTCCCTATCGCAGAGCAAGTTCCTTTAGCTTTCATCGCCTATGTGTGCGCACACATTATTTCCGTGACTTCTGCGATGGAAGATTCAAGTCTGGAATTGCCTTTCTGTTGGCTTCTTTCGGTGCAGTCTCAGCTGGCTCCCCTTCTTTCCTTGGGGCATTTTCGTGATTGGTTGTGGTAAGTCCTCTCGCTCGATTTTCTCAGAGCGTCTCGGGTACTTTGGGTTTGAGGAGCAGTTACTGCTCTTTTCCTTTGAGGCCTCTGAGCAGGTTGAGGATACCTTCTATTTTCTTTGGTATTTCCACCCTCTCGGTGCATTCCTTGCGGGTACATGCGACTTAACCACGCCCTTGGATCACAAAAATGATCAGCGGTTCATTTGCTAAATTCGCAAATCAATTATCTTACGAACTTCTTGATTTGCTTCATTAGTTCGGGGTCATGTGCGGGATCGGTGGAATGCCATATGATTTCTGGCATTTTTCATCCAAAGGTTGATTTCCTCCCCTAATGATGGGAAAGCGATCCTCGTCAAAGATGCAATCAATGAACGGGTTGTATGCAAGTCTCGATCATGGGTTCCAAATACGATTATGGATGCACTCTCATAACCAGCGTATATCCCGGACTTGCGGAGAGGGCCCATTGCGATCCATTGGGGGTGGTATAGGTACATATACCATACACCCAAATTTTCTAAGATGGGAGATCTTGGGATGATCCGTGCACAAGCTGCATAGGAGAATGGATGTTGTAGGCCGACGATGCGAAATTGATAAGAGCTGCTGCGTGCGGATGCGTGTCCCCAACAAGTGTTGGGCAAGTTACAACTCTGCAAAGCGATGCGGCAATGAACTTAATCCTCTTTATTAGTGTACGCTAGTCCGATTCTGCGTATGGGCGTGCGATGGAGTGCTCAAGCTGCTATCCACGTAGTGTGCAATAATCATCAAATGCCTTTGAAGTAAATTCTCGGCATTGTCCATTCTAACGGACTTCACGCGATGATCGGGAAAGCATTCTTAATTCTTATGATCTGCGAGATCGCTTTGCAAAAGCATGGTTTCTTGTTGACAACAAGCATACATGCGACCATTTCGAGGAAGCATCGATGAGCACCATAAAGTATCGAAGCGCCACGACAGGGCTGAATCGGACCGCAAATATCCCCTGGATGCGTTCGGGAATGCAGGATTTCACTTTGCACTTTCATGAGAGAGGTCTAGTTATTAATTTCCGGTGGCACATGCGGGGCACACAAAATCTTCATGATTCGGGAAATTCTTAGCGTTAATGCCATGACCTTGTGAGTTGTTCACTATATTTCTCATCATTCTAAGACCGGGATGACCTAATCTACCATGCCATAAAGAAAATAATTGAGCTTCTAAAAGCAGTCTTCAAGGAAGTATACACTTGGTGCATGAATATTCGTGTAGTACAACCTGATTCATATGAGGACATTTTCTAATACCATTTTCCACATGCGCGTGCTTCACAATGCACAAGTATTCTTTGCCATTTTCTTCATTGGTTTCTACGTGAAAACCATTGGCGCGGATGTCTTTAAAGCTTAAGAGAGTGCGAGTTGATTCAGGGTACAAAGGGCTTCTTCAATTACCAAAGTTGTACCCATAGGCAATATAATAGTGGCTCTTCTGAGCCGATTACATATGAGTCGCTTCTAGCGATCGTAGTAATCTTTCGGCGTTCTTCGTGATCATTGGAAATACTTAGACTCTCTTAAGATGGTATTTGTTGTGCCACTATCAACAATGCATATCTCTTCCATTTGGGCGCTACGATTTCTAGATAAGAGAAATATAATTCTAATCGATAGAGGCAAAACAATCCAAATATTAAAAAATGAAGAATCTTTGGAATAAAGAATAAATTGCGTATTTATTCATGAAAGAAGTATGCTCTTCTAGAGCTTACAATCCTTTATTCAAAGAAAATGCTAACAACCAAAAACTAAAAGAAATGCATTAAGCAGAATCATAAAATATGCATTGATTTACGCTTCTATATCATCTGCGGATGTTTTCTCTTCATTTGCCATAATCATGGGTGCGACATCGATGTCCGGGCTATTACGTGAGGATGAGGCAAGTGGGGTGTCTACATCCATGACATCATCTTCACCGATGTTGGCGAAGTGTGCCTCTGTGAGGCGTTTTCCTTTGCCTTCTTCTTAGCACGATATCGTTGATCGCTTCCTTGGATTCTCGACATATCTTGACCAATGTCCCCAAGTGCCACACTTGAAGCACGTCTAGTTCTGCTGTCCATACGGCTTGGCGTCGTCTTTTCTTTGTCATCCCTCTTCACGGGGCTTTGGACTTTCCTTTGGCACAGGGTCTCTCTTTTCCACCTGTTTGCCCTTCTTTCTATGAGTGGGCTTTCTCACCTTGTAGCTATTGGCATTGACTTGATGCGATTGCCTCGTCGGTGGTGCGAGACATAGTTCTTTCATAGAACATCGTCTTGCGATTCCATAACTTGCATTACATCAATCGATTCGCTATACTCCTTGTATGCGTCGGCGATAATTGCGTGCACTCTGGATAGCATTAGGGTGGAAGGTAGAGAGTTTTCTCAATCTTCTCTTCATCGGTGATCTTCTTGCCACATAGAGAGATTGGTACAAATTCATGCAAGGCGTAATTGTACTCGACCATCTGATACGAAGTCGCAAACCTCAGCGTACCCAATCTTCTTTGTGCTTGGGGCAAGATGGTGTACTTGAGCTTTTCGAACCGCTTCAAGTGCGGTCCAAAGCTCATGCGCACTCTCTTGACCATGTATTCATTCTTTAGAGTGGTGAGAGGTGGTGCTCGAGAAAATGCGGTAGCTTGATCGTTACGCTCGTGGTAGGTTTTGCGTCTGCGAGGACCCTAGACCAATCATTGAGCAGACTTCTTGCCCCAAGAACAATCTTCGTCCGATGCCCAAGTGAGGTAGTTACGACCGTGCGGGGCAGTTCTTCAAACTCACGATTCACAATGCGGACATCGCATGATTTCAAAATTACGGTTTTAGATTCTGCGTGTAATCTCATAGAAAAGGTTGCAAAAGCATAAATTGCGAAAATAAATCCATATGCATTGCAATATATAAAATAAAGCAAAGGATTCAAAATTCATAAAGAAAATTCAAAAACAGAGAAATAGAGCAAGAAAAATTAAAAGCAGAGCCAAATAAATCTTCTTGATTTTACGGCAATTTTAAAATTTTACGCAATTTTTGGAATTTTTCTTTCTTTTTCACTTTTCTTTCTTTTCTTTTTTTTTTTGGCCGACACGGCCTCTTGGGCCTCCCATGCGGCCCATAAAGCAAAGCGGCTAGGGTTTTCAACCCTAGCCGCGAGCAATCCTCACTCGCGCAGTGCGGCGGTGGCGGGAGGCTGGCGCCTCGGCGCGCGCGGAGGCTAAGCGGCAGTGGTTGGGGGCGGACGGTCTTGCGCGGGTCGGGGCCACACGGCGGCGGGGCTCGTGCCAAGCCCATTCAACAATGGCAGGCGCGGGCTGCATCGCGGAAGCTTTGCTTGGGGCGGGGCCGAGACGGTAGAGGCGGCGGCGAGGTGGCCGAGCCGTCTGCGTCTTGTGTGCAGCGAGGCCGAGTCGTCGGCGGTGGGTGGCCGAGCCGTCTGCGTCGGCGAGCAAAGCGAGGCGAACAAAGCAATGGCGACGGCCGAGCGGCGGTCGGAGGCGCCGGGGCCTGGCTGGGCGCCAGGCGCGCTGGCGGAGGAGGACCTCGCGCCGAGCGAAGGACGGTCTTGCTCTGGCGCCTCGCATACGCCGCCGCCCGCTCGGCGTCGTTCTTGGCGCGCGAGAGGCGCGCCGCCGTTCTTCTTCGAGTGTGGCGCTGGTGCCGGGTCGGGGCGGTGGCCGGCTTCTTCTTGCGCGGCGATGGTGCCGAGCACGGGTGGCGGCGGCTGCGAGGCCGGCGGCGGTGACGGCGAGGCGAAGGCGGTAGCGTCTTGGTCGGGCTTCAAGCCGGCGGCCGTGGCCGTCGGCCGGAAAAAATTTGCTCGCGGTAGCGTTTCATCTTGTATTGGCGAGGGCACGGCCGGCGAGGTTTCATGCGCGCCGGCGACCTCGTCGCTCTTCGTCTTGTGAAGCGAGGAGACGTCCCCGTTTTTTGTATGTAAAGTTAATTCATGTATCGTGGCCGTCGTGGGGCGCTTGGCGTTCTTGGCGTAACCGTGCCACGTAGGATACATGCATGCATAGAAAAGAACGATTAGATTCAAGCGCTAATCCACCTTTTCTCACCTTTCCAATCGATCTCGGTGAGAGCGTCGCGATAACGTGTTGAGGAACCTCGCATCGAATAGTCGGGGTTCGAACAGATCTGAAGTGGAGAACAGAAAGAGAGAGACACGTGTTTAGGGAGAGCGAAAGCGGAAATTCTTTATTGCTAATGAATTCTGTACATAGGGGGGACCCTCCTCCTTCTTTTATAGCACTCTCTAGGGTTTTGGCATAAGGGACCACATGGGCCTTCGGTGGGCTTTCAGGGTTTCTCAACATCCTTGAATAGGGGTGAAAACGGTATAGGTAAATCCCGAAATTTCGGAAACCGTTTTCGGAATTTTTCGACTGGACATGTCGGTATCGGTAATGTTCGGAATCGGAATCGAAATCGGAATTTTTTGTCGGAAACGATAACGATAACGGTTTTGACAAGTTCCGACCGTTTCCTTCGGTTTTCGGAAAAAATCGGTAAATTCCGTCGGTAATTACCGGAATCGCCCAGCCCACATATCACACTCCTTCAGCCACTAAAACGCCCATAACTTTTTACTCTGAACTCCGATTTAGGTGATTTTGAACTCTATGCGAAGCTTATCACGAGGGTTACAATCTCCACGCATTTTTATGATTTAAGCAACCATAGATATTTTTAAATATGATAAAAATAAAAATCTAATGTAGTTATTCAAGTCTAAAATCTGATTTTTCGAAATCCCTCATATAGACTTGATCAAGGGCATGACTACAAGCTTGAAAGAGTCAATAAGATCAAATATTGAGCCATATGATGATCAAAACAATTTTGCAAAATATATTTGAAAATTCTAATCGCATGCTCCAATATCAAATTAAGCACATCTCATTTGCAACATATATTTGCAAATAAACTAAGAACTTATGAGATCAATCCTTTCATGCCCATCACTCGTTTAGAAGCTTATGCCTTCTATGCCCATCACTCGTTTTCATTGGTCGTATTCCTGATGCTGATGAGTGATAATAACTACTCTGCTAGTATCATATTTTTTTTTGCTTTTATTTTCATATCTCCAATGCTTCATTATCGATTTATCGCCGTGATTATCTATGTGCTCAGAGTTCCGATTATCTATGTGCATATCTTTGTATGTCATATTTCCGGTTTGGCGCCGCAAGGGTCTGGTCGGTCTAGTAGCAAGTGACTAATAAATTTCAATCCTCGTGTGGAGAGATGTATTATTTGATATGAGATATTGAGACTATCTTATACTATGTGATGTAAAGACTCGTGTAGAGACTATCTTATGCTATGTATGCTTGTATGGAATGTGTAATATCATCAAGCGTAAATGCTTATAAGGTATTGCTTTTAAGTGCTATGCGAATCATTACTTAATGCTTTAATGTATGCTTGTATGTAAGTGCTATGCGATGTTGCTTAATGCTTATGCCGTTATGCGTTATAAGATATTGATTTTCTAGACTAGTTATGCTATTGTATACATTTACATTGGTAATGTATGTTCATCGTAAATTTGTGAATATTTATTTATTACTAATTTCTATGTGGATGTACGATTTGTGTGAATTTTTTGAAGTCAATTGGTGGTACATGTTGTTACGATGTTACCGGTCTCTTTTTCGGATTCCGATCGTTACCGATATATATTTTGTATCGAATTTTCGTTTTCGATATTTTCGAATTACTGATGCCGTTTTCGTTTCCGTAGTTATCGATTCCGGTATCGTTTCCGAGGAAAAATATGAAAACAAAAATGGTTTCGATGTTTTCCTACCGTTTCTGACCGTTTTCACCCTATCCTTGAAGCTGTCTGTGCTGCTGTGCCCTTGGCGAAGGTTGGTGCAGATGGGCCCAATTTTGTGCCATGCATTCTTGTACCTACCTCAATTGACGATGGGCTGATGATGGATATCAAGTTCACCAACAAGTTGTATTGTTATGCAAGCGATGGAGAAATTGCAATATGTGTTCTCTGGGTCGGGTTTCCTTGGAATTTTTTTTTATTTAATATTTTTTTTATTCTTTTTTTCAAAACTATACGTCCGAAAAAAAAATGACAAAAATGCCCCCCCGTCGCCTGTGTATGGGGCGATCGCCCCATACACGGGCGATTTCTGCTTCGCCTGCTTCGCCCAACGGTCCAGCTAACGCCAACGGCTAACGGCGGCAGTGGTGGGCCCCCCTATCGCCCCCTGTATGGGCGATCGCCCCATACAGGGGCGACGGGGGGTATTTATCCCGCGCGACTCCTTCGGCCGAGCCGAGCAATGTATAAGGCAAGAGAAAGAAGAGAAGAAAGGAAGAAAGAAAGAGAGAAGAAAAAAAAAGAAAAAAAAGGTAATTTCTGATTTTTTTTATAGTTATCTGTAAGAATTTTTTTAGAGATAATTGTAGGAATTATTTTATAGGTTGCGTAATTAAAATATCATTTAATATTTAGGACATTGTTGTAGTATTTAGAAATTTTAGGATTGCGTAGTGTTTAGAAATTTTAGAATTGTATAGCTCTCGTGAATTTTAATGTAGCAAGTTACTTAATGCAAGATGTAGTATTTAGAAACTTAATGTAGTATTTCAAAGATATGCAAATTTAATGTAGTATTTTGTATGTAGAAATTTAGTTAGTTAGAAACTATAGGCAATATTTAGAAATTTAATTTATTAGGGTTGTGTATTACTAATTTTATTACGTAAATAATGTATTAGCCAATGTAAATAATTTTGTAGTACGATCAATGTACGTTTTGTAGATTGTATTTTAGAGTAATATTTTTCCGTGGGACGTTGCAGCATGTCGGAGAAATTGTATTTCTAAATATTTTATGGGGATGGGGAGATAGCACAGGGGGCGGATGGGGTGTATTTAGTTTTAGAATTTTGAGATTTTATAGTATTTAGTACGTTACAAATTTATTGTAGTATTAGAAATTTATTTTAGTGTTTAGAAAATTTAGGATTGTGCAATGTTTAGAATTTCTCTCATAGTGTTGTTTATAAATTTCTCGAATAGCGTTTATAACTTTAATGTAGTATTTAATTTTTAGAGATTTGAGATTGTATAGTACTCAATGTATAGAAAGTGAATACTGATGAAAAAGTAGACAATATTTACAATTTTAATTTGGTAGGGTCAATGTAATGTGGCACAAATATAATGTTAGGCCATATGGTAGTCATTTTGATTACTTATTTGTAGTCAAAATCACTTATTTATAGTCGTATTTTGTAGTACGGTCAATGTACGTTTTGTAGATTGTATTTTAGAGTAATATTTTTCCGTCGGACGTTGCAGCATGTCGGAGAAATTGTATTTCCAAATATTTTATGGAGATGGGGAGATAGCACAGGGGGCGGATGGGGTGGATCTATCATCATTTTCAAGAGTCGTGACGGGCATATGCGCATCGAGCGATAGGACATCTGAGGGTTTGTTGGAGTGGATGTCTCGGATGTTGGTTTGGATGCCCAGACTGTTGTTGGTTCTGGGTCGAGCAGAGGAGCCGAGCGCAAGACCGCTTTTACGGAGAGTTGATTCCTATTAACTCGACGTCAACATGGAGGAGTTATGTTGGTTTTCTTAGTAGAGCGGGGTTGGCCGCTCATGTTGTTGGTCTGATGCTACCGGTAGCTCCATCGGTGTCGCAAGTTCGTGATGTCGGGTGGACATTACGGCGGAGGGACATCAAATGTAGAAGGATGCGAAGAGGAAGGCGGCGAGGAGCCCGAGACGAGGAGCACGAGGCTGGCGGTGGCGAAGGGACCAGGGGGCAGAGGAGACAGGTGGAGGCGCGAGGGGTGGCCGACGAGGGGAGGAGGTGGAGGACATTGTTGACTGATGGAAGAGGAGGACCGTGCGGATGAGGAAGTCTCTGATGGTGAGCACTCCGACGAGGAGGACAACGCCCCTGAGGTGCCTGTCCCTGGTGCGTGGACCAATTACAATTTCAAGACCTAACGATGAATGAAGGGAACATTGATGCATGGGAGTATCGTGAGAACGAGGTGACGCAGGGGCCATATATAAAGACAAGGAGGCTGTGATGGATGCGGTGAAATCTTGGGCAATGTCTCTCCGCGGCAATTCGTGGTTGTGAAGTCCAAGAAGAAGGACTACGACGTGAAGTGCGTAGTTGATTCGTGCCCATGGCGGGTGCATGCGTGCAGGAAGTGGACGGACGATCGGAAATGCTCCATAGTGATGGAGCATAATCTGCGATTGGAAGAAGCGGAGCAGGACACATAATCGTCGCCCACTTGGGTGGCAAATGTGTTTTATGGTCGATCGTGGACAATCCCCATCCGCAGCCTCGATCTATTATCACGGCCGTGGAGGAGAGGTTTGAGACAAGATTAGCTACGCAAAGGCATGGAGAGCAAAAGGACAGCTCTGGAAATACGGTTCGAGACGACGAGGCTTCAGACGAGAATATTCCCACTTGCTCGTGGCAATCGCACAAAGGAACCCGGTACATCCATCGACCTTGCGGAGTTCCTGCGGGTGGTGCGTGCACCGGGAAGTGGGTATTGCGGCGTGCATTCTTCGCCTCGGGCGCATGCATAAATGCGTTAAAGATCGTCGCCGGTCCTTTGCATGGGCGGCACATTCCTCACGGGAAGTACAAGGGCGATTCTAAGCTGCGATCGCGGTGGATGCCAACAACCGTGTTCTACCGGTTGCGTTGGCATTCGTGGAGGGGGAAAACACGGAGAGTCGGTATCGGTTCCTTGAAAGAGTGAAGTCGGCGGTTGTTCTCGACAGTTCGATGTTTGTGTCATCCATGACCGACATGCGAGGCTGCTAAGGGCGATCGTGGATATGCAACAAGGGTCCGTCGTCGTGGGAGCGACAAAGTGGCGGATCGAGGAGCAGGTGGTGCATGAGGCACATGGGTGCTAATTTTTCCGTCGCCAGAACAAGGAGCTTATGAACATGTTCAAGCGCTGTGCAAACAGAACCAACGGAGGAAGTTCGACGCGCTTTGGAAGACGTTGGACTAACTAACGAAGAAGCAATCAATGGATCCGAGAGGTACCGCTAGTTCATCAAGGAACCCGATGGTGTACCATGAGCAAGGAGAGGACCCCACAGCCTTATACAAGGCTGCCGCAGACCCCAAACATCCGGCGAGGCGGTACCAAAGATAAAGAGTTTCACCGATTGGATACGACATGAGCCTTTGGAGAAATGGTCCTTCGCACGACGAGGGCGGCTCGCGTTATGGGATCATGACAACGAACTGGCGGAGATTTACAACTGGTAATGAAAGGCACGGATGCCTTCCATCGTGGGTATAGTTGAGGGTGTCTTATTAGGGACAGAGATATTTCATTGAGCGATACAAGACCTCCACAAGATGTATGTCGGACAATCGATCGTCTTACTCAACTGCTGTGTCTACCTACATGTCCAAGAAAACAAGAAAGGCGCAGACACATCGGGTTACATCGAGAGTGGCGTGGAACGGAGATATCACGTAATCGCGGTGACCGAGGTCGCAGGGTGCCCACCGAGAGGACTTCCATCTGTGCATACCCGGCGGTGATTGCGAGTGCTCCTACCGAAACCACGCTGCTTTGACTTGCCGTGCTGCTGCGTCATTGCCGCACCGCCGAGACGCATCAATCACGTCGTCCGCTCGTCTCCCGCACTACTACAAGCGAGCGTTCTCAACACGTGGCATCATGAGGTTTACGGTACCGAGTGGATGGATCGCTCTGCAGACCCCTCTCCGGACCATCGATGGGTACGGACATCCGAATGTTGAAGATGAAGGTCGGGCGTCAAGGACAAGGCGATTCGAACGATATGGACGAGTTCGAGGCGCGTCGCAACGCGGATAATGTAACTTTCCATGTTGTTCCCATCTTGTATTTTTCAATGGACGGTAAGTTGTAATGTACGTTGTAATGTTCGATGTAATTTTCAATGTACTAGTAAGTTGTTGTTCGTGATCATGTAATTCTCCGATGTTCCAGTTAGTAGCTATGAGGATAATGTAATTCTCGACGTTGTGTGCCTCGTCGAACATGTCGTTGTCTTTCGTATGTTTGTAATATGAGTTTGTTTTGGCTCTCTGCACTTCGGTTGTATTGTTTGATGAGTATGGTACAATTAGTTATTTCGTATTTCATTTTGTGTGCACATGTAATTATTGACAAATTTGTTGTATTTGCTTTCTAACAGGCCACGATGGCGCGACCTTGCCTCGAGTGCTTTGGACGTGACCGTCGATGCGACCACCGGTCTAGGTACTCGCAGAGGAGAACCGAGAGCTAGGGACACTCCGACCTCGGGTGCCCAACGAGCCGCCAAGATCGACCCACGCCGGGTTCCACGGTAAGTCGCCAATGCTTGCACTCTTTTACGTACATGTACTTACTGTGAATACAATTTAACGACGCATTGCACTACATGCGAGTTGCGGCGGTGGCTTACTTCCTCTTTGTAGGATGGTGGAGCGGTGGATCGCCCGCTAGCGAGCAAGGAGGTCCCGCGGTTCGCACGACCGGTCCTCGCTGGCCGCACTCGTGGACCGGTGGAGACCGGAGACGACACGTTCCACCTTCCGTGCGGAGAGATGGCTCCGACGCCGCGGGACGGTCGTACCTCTTAGGCCTCCCCATGCGGGTCCAGCGAGCGTGCCGCCGCACGCGCCCGTCACGTGGCACGCCGAGTTGTCGCGCGTTTTGCCGAGGTGCGGCGCACCCCGGCAGCCCCTACCAGCCCTAAGGGAGGCCGAGCGCCACGGACCGGCGAAGGCGTGGTCGCTTGACCACGGTGAGTACCTCTTTCTTTGAGAATTAAAATAGAAGCGCCAAGTTGCTGATAATGTTTGTTGCGAACGCTGCAGGCTCAGCTTCTCCACCCGCACACGGAGGAGGCGGACGTGGCCCGCCACTTGGAGGCATACCTCCTGTTGTTGTTCGGTTGGGTGATGTTCCCGTCCTCCCACGGGAACACGGTGGACCGTCACCTGATCGAGTACGCCCAGCACATCGCCGACACCCGGTGGATGAGGTAACACACTCGGCCCAATCTCGTCTCGGCGAGCACGCCTAACTCCCCTTGTAAGCAGTGATGCGGTGGTCGTGGGCCTCACAGGCTTGCGGCGACGTCAGAGGTGCAGGCGACGCCGTCTCAAGCGAGCACGACGCGACGATGTCGTTGCGTCCTACTCCTCCGATTGTGGTCTTGGGAGCGCTTCTCGTCGGCGCAGCTCGTTGTTGACACGACACCGCACTCGAGGAGCTTTACGGAGACGACCGGTGGATCGCCCACCATGGGCCACTCTCGGGTCCGACAGCGTGTATGCTCCTCGTATCTTTTCCCCACTAACGCACTTGAATAACCTTCACCATTTCTTATTTCCTCGCGGCGGAGGTTCGCGACCGGCAGTGAGGAGGTCCTATCGAGTTCGCGGGAGTTCGACCGCCTCCACGACGAGGACGTGCGGTGGACGCCATACATCGCGACGACGTCACGCCCGAGCACCTCACGGGTCTCCGTGCTTTGCACGCGAGATGAGGCCTTTGGCTCACCCGTAAGGTGCTCGTCTTTGACCTTTGTGTCGAGGAGTACTCCCGCGACCGAGTGTCGCGGCAGCTCGGCTGTTCGATCCTTTCCTTTACCGCCTCGTCACGTTGTCACACGTGGCGCCACGTGTACTTGCCTCGATCCTACAACTCCGCATCTTTGCGAAATTAATGTGGTGTGTACTTATCGCTTTTGCATTGCAGATGACCGGATGGGTCTGCGGTGGGCTCTCGATTCACGACCGTATGCAGCCATGGGCCTGCAGTGGGACGCCAGACTCGACGAGAGGGTCACCGAGACCCGGCCAGACGACCATGACATGTACGATCAAGACATGGAGTGGTTCGCCACAAGACTCGCCTCGTGGTGGGGTACACACCAAAGACCGTGACGTCGACAAGATGCATCCAGAGCGGACACGCACCCTTCACAGATGTCCCGGAGGGACAACGCCTCGATAAGTGTCGCAATCGAACCTACATGGGCACGTCTTTTCATCTAACTTACGTAATACCAATCGACGTTACATGCGGACTCGGCTCTTGGCGGAGATTGAGGTGGAGGTCGTGTCCATGTTGACGCGCCTAGAGGGGGCATACAGTGACCACCGCCGAGTCCGAGATGCTTGGGGTCGGGTCCTCGCTACGGTGAGGCGGTTGGCTCGCTTGGCCACCGCCGAGGGCGCTGAGACGTCGGCGGACGCAAAGACACCACGCCACTTCGCCCCAAAGACTCGCCTCGCCCCCCCGGTGCCCGTCACGCCCCACGCGGTGCAGGGGGACAGCAACGACGAGGCTCCTTCGCGTCTCGCCCTACCCCGCCGGTTCCTCGCTATGCTCCCACGCAGCAGCAGTGGGGACGATGGTAATGGGAGGCTCCTTCTGCGTCTCGCCCTACCTGCCGGTTCCTCGCACGCCCCACGCAGCAGCAGTGTAGGCGATGGGCTGCGGAGGCTCCTCGTCGTCCCGCGCCCAAACAGACCCTGGGGTGGTTTCGACGAGCCTTTCGACGACGAGTTCGACCTGGAGGAGTACCTTTCGACCGACTACCTCAACCCCTCTCAGCTCTCGGGTGCGCCGCCACAGGACTTGGCCTCGCCGCCGCCGCACTACTCTACGCCTGCGCCGCAGGGCCGGCCTAGGAGGGACGTCCGTCCGCCGTCGCCACTCACCTACCCCACGGGCCAGATTAGGAAGCGTGGCCGTGATTGACTTGTTGTACGGATGTATTTTTGTAATGGCTTTACGTTCAGCAGCACATTGTATAACTCCCCGAGTTAGTAACATGACAGCGTTATCACTATAAATTGTTCAAATCATTTATGCATTGCTTGCCTATGCCACACGACGTGACAACACACCAACGTTTCGGTACACCTATCGCCTATAGTAGGGGCGATCGCCCTAATGTGAGGCGATCGCCCTTACATGGGGCGATCGCCCAAATATGAGGCGATCGCTCCATACCCGGGCGATACCTGCCCTTTATAACATTCGTTCTCACAAGCGGTCTCGCAAAGAATAGCGGAGAAAGAATAGAGGGTGAGCATCAATCGAAAATGCCGAGGCGCAAGTGCAAAGGGTAAGGGAAGGCAAAGGAAGAAGCAAGTGCATGCCCGCTGAATTTAGCGTATCAAGATCTCTTCCTACCTCGTGGAGTCAGAGCACCCATGTGTATGTGCGGAGATCTTTGCAGCTTGTCCGCTCTTGGGAAATTTCAACTTGGAAGAGGAGGTATTGGAAGTGCCGCAACTACGCCTTCGATCCGCGGAGAAGAGCTCAAGGATCGCCGCATGGTAACAATCGACGGGTTACATAACATTTGTGAATGAAACTTTGCTAACTTACGCTTCATGCGGTCACCTCCGCCATTGTGTGAATTTGAGCGGTGGTTTGATACGAGATCAACCCCGAGGACCAACGGCTTCTTGACCAAGCCAACCGCAGGATGAGTTCACTGTGGCGGTTTCAAGAACAACGCGATGCCGCACGCGAGGAGGCATGTAGGAAGGAAGCGGAGGAGAAGGAGGCCGAGAGAGAGGAAACGAGAGAGGCGCGACGTGTTGCAGAAGCTCACGAGGCATGGGCGAATGGGAAGTGGCCTCAAGCACTCAATAGACGTCCGTGTTAACTTTGGTTTTCTTTGTTCGTGGTACTCGCTTTAGTTTTAAGTCGTAATAACATGCGGCCCAACCTTCAAGAGTATGCTCACCGTCCGGAGGGCTCAGATATGTCCCATCGCTCCAGCTTGTCCCAAATGATGTTATTTTCTCCATCGAGATAGGTTATAGCATTTTCGGTTCACGATTTGATTTCATCGAGTTTTACCATCGTTTGCGAAAGATACGGCAATTTTCATGTTTTACCGATTGCATGTTCTGACAACAATAAAATAGTGCACCTAAAGTGACATCTAAATATTTTTACATAATTGTAACCTATGCAAGCCCAAGAATGCAACAAAACTGGTTCTCACAAGTTTTGAGGTCGCTCGACATTATTCTAACCGCTCGAACAATGAATGTTATAAAGGGTTTAAACTAGCCATCTTTTATACAAAATGCAATCATATTTAGATATTTTTGCAAAAATGAAGTGCATAAGGTTGTAGTAACTTATTTTATTTATTTCATGAATTATGGATCAACACACATTATAATTCCTTCACAATCCACAGTTAGAGCCTAGCATTCGAACTCAAATAAAAAAAATTTTCTGCAAACAATACATGGATTTTTATTTTACACTCTAATTCTTCATTCCAAAATTTAAATTTAGAAACAAGTTTCATTTAATTTGGACACTCCTAGCAAAAGTTACGGGGTTTATATTAAAAAACATATAGTAATTACAAAACAAAACTAAAAAAAAAAGGCCTGCGCCCGGTCGCCCCTGTCTCGGGCGACAGGGGGCCCACCAATGGCGCCGTTCGGTGCTGACGGCAGAGGGACCGATCGCCCCATACACGGGCGACGGGGGGGCATTTTTGTCATTTTTTTTTCGGACGTATAGTTTTGAAAAAAAGAATAAAAATAAATATTAAAGAAAAAAAAATTCGTTTCCTTGAGACGTTCATTAAGAAATCCACTCACTCACTCACTCACTCGTACATATACTAATCCGAAACCCAACAATATACACTACCTTGAAAAAGGCCATCAGTGGCGGTTCATAACTGCCATCAGTGACGGTTTTTGAACCGTCACAGATTTAGTGCCACTGATAATCGAGGATTATCAGTGGCGGTTCTAGAACCGCCACAGATAACACTATCGTGGCGGTTTTGGCTAGACGACCATCGATATTCGGTATTAGTGGCGGTTCGAGCCAAAAACCGCCACTAATAATACAATTATCAGTGGCGGTTGTTGGATAGAACCGCCACTGATACTCAAATATCAGTAGCGGTTCTAGACCAAAAACCGCCACTGATAATACGACTATTAGTGGCGGTTTTTGGCTAGAACTGCCACTGATACAACTATCAGTGGCGGTTGTATATAAAACCGTCACTGATAGACATAGTATCAGTGACGGTTTTTTGATAGAACCGTCACAGATATTATTTCAGTAGCGGTTTTGGGCTAAAACCGCCGCTGATAATCCCACACACGAAAATAAAAAACTGGCATTTTTGGTTAGCCTCAGGCAGCGCTAGCCATGCCTCTTCATTATGTACACAGGCAGTAAGAATACATTGAATTATTGAAATTTGAGTATACATATTAGTACCTATTGCTGTTATAGACTAACCAATATAATCCGAAATAACATGTATTGCTAATTGCTGATACAAACCATCCAGAAAGAAAGAAGGAAAAAGAGAGTCGCTTACCTCTAGCCGCATAGTGCAAAGCTCATAAATGATATGGATAACACAGAGCGGTGAAGTTTGCGGGAAGAGACACAAATTTCTAGAAATACAAAAATGAAGCATCTAGGAGATAGTACATGGTAGCAAATTAAAGTGATCAAGAATCCAATATATCAGACTCAAGAAAGACAGAGGCATGAGATAAATACGAAAATTCCATACCTCCGTAGCAAAGCAAGGTTCTTTTTTGAGAGTTCCTTTACAGAGCACTTTGGTGACATGGTTTGCCATTGTTTCATACATCATAAACTGAATTGATGGTTTACATACATAACAATTTACACGGTTCACCCTATGGAACTACATATATAGCCATTAAATTTTGGTTCGATGTTCAAAAATAGACAACCAAGCATGATTATGTCACAACAAGTCCTTTTCGTAATCCTCCTATGCTCGCTAAGCTTGCAATTCTTGCACACAAATTTCATGTAGCAGTGAGGACCTATGCACATGCGTATATGGATTGCCATGTCAAAGATATTGTATTTAAGTAAGTGAACCGATCTAGTCCTCTTTTGTTTATTAAAAACAGACCTATAAAAACACATAATATTTGGTTGTAGCCCTTGATTTGTAATATAAGTATGGCTTATTTGCACATAATATCGCAGACATGATATACATAAACCAACTAACAATTATAAATCTACACTCATGTATAAGATTGAGTTGTCTTATTTGCCTCCAAAACAATTTTACATATGTAACCAAACACGCTTTGGAACCACAATACAAACATAGCAAACTTTGAAATGTGAGGATTGCGAACATCCTGGAAGATCAAAGCATCCAAGTAGCTTACTAAAAATATGAAATAAGAGATGTTCATCTTATATGCACAACATACCCACGCACTAACCTATGCCCTACATGGTATGCCCATACCTATGGTTGTTATATAATTAAGAAGATAACCTATAAGAAGATGCATTTTGATTACTTGTACCATGCTATTCCATTAGCTCCTTCAATGTGATCTTGGAAATGTAGAAATTTTCTCTACTCCACAAAGCAAATATATAATATAGAACTAAAAGAGAATGGCAAATACAACTCCATATTCGATTTATTTGGACAGAGAAACAACAAAGCTCTACCTTAGCAATCAACTGCATAAAGTCTGCAGCGCTTATATGCAATAGGAAAAGAAGTAACAAACTGAGTAGCTATTGCATTAAACACAAACAAAACATTAGTCTTGACAATAGAATAATCAAACTAATCATTCCTTTTCTATAACCCTCCCAAATAACGACATCGAAGATATCTTCATCATTTGACCAACATTGAAGATGTTACCAAACAAATCAGATCCATCATTTGACCAACATACTCATGTATTATCAAGGAACTAGAAAAATATTGAAGGATAATCTGACTGCTCAGTGGTGGTAACTTGCTAGAATAACATGAATTTAGCTTTGTATACTTCAACCGAGCTATGTACGTAAAATTGCCGCAAAGTGTCAACCATCTGCGAGAAGAACAGATTAGTTTGGGCAGCATTTGTTCAATAAAAGCATGCAAAATGAAGTAATATAAAGAATATTGAAGAAATGAGTATGTCACACCTTGTATAAGTTATTGGCGGTAGCAAACCAGGAATATGCACATCGGATCGTTTCATTTCAGTCAAGGCAAAACTATAATAGCAAACCAGGAAACATATAATATTGTAAGACAAGACAAACAAAAAACACCTAAACTAGTGGAGGTAAACTAGAAGCCTACGGGTCCTAATCTTAGGACCGATAGCGATGAGCACTCATCGCTATCGCTTCTGAGCAAGAATTGATTATGATGAGTGCCTCATCACTATCGCTTCTATCTCAGAACCGATAGTGATGGGTGCTTCATCACTATCGCTTCTTTCTAAGAATTAATAGTGATGAGGGGTGTGTTGTTTCCTCTATTTGTGCACCTTCCCAAAAACAACATATATTATACACAGTATGCACAAATCACGTTCACACAACAGAAATTACACACAATATACATATATCACATTCACATAACACAAACACTTTATTACAACACGCATACCACATTCGTTCATAATATAGAACAAAAACATGCTTAACAGTTAGTACACATGCATATCGCATTCACATATATAATATTGTTTTATGGACTAGTAGGAGCCTTCAGAATCTCTAAACCTACGTTCTCCGATATAACTTCTACCCAGTACCACTAGCATAAGTGGTTTCTTAATTTGTTGAATTCTTTGCTTTGTAAGCTCTTATGGGAGATATCGATCCTCCGCAAAATAGAAATGAGTGCACGAATGTAAATTTCAAAATTTAAATGTAAATGGCTAAGTGTATTATTATGCATATACATATACCATAGCGAAAATATTTGTGCCGCCAACTACAAGTAGCATGTGATGCATGACGCAGAGGTCGCACAGGTCGTCGCTGCCCTGTTGATAACACCAGGGAGATGCTACCAAAATCTACTCTAGAGTTGTACAACAGCTCAAGAACTTGCCCAAATCACATATCCTCAAACTGTGCAAAAAACATGGATAATTCAAGACTGTTTGCTTATAAATATGCCATTTTAGCATATTTATAAATAAGCACATTCGAACGGGATACGTAGGTTACACAATCTAAACTCTAACATTCATCATATGACAGCAATAATAATTTCAAATCAACACGAGAGCACTACAAAGATAATTAAATGGATGCGTATTTGTCAAATAAAGGTTGTGAATTTTGATAGGATACACACAATTCCAATGCAACCTAAATTTTCTTTGTGACATATCGAAATTACCTAGTGCAAAATTGAAGGGGTTTGAAGGAATGCTCATATTTTAAAGAAAATCACATATGAGGGAAAAAAGAGGGGAAATCTTCTCAAGCTAGGGCTTCAAATTTACCCTCTTAACACCCAACCTTGAGGATTTCAAAATTTCTCAATTCAAGTATTGCTTTCAACCAGAATATGAGTTGTTTTTTGGGTGGCGGCGATTTTCTTAGCCTCTGGAACAACAGAGGAGAGTTCAGCCCAAGGGTATAAATAACCTAACGAGGCACATTACAATCGGTTCTCAGGTTAGAAGTGATTTTTATGTAGCATTGGATACATTACAATCAGTTTTAACATTAGAACTGATTGAGATATATGCTACGCACATCATTATCGGTTCTTACATAAGAAGCGATAGTGATGTGCATGCACATATCACTATCGGTCTGATGTGCACACATCACTATCGCTTACTATATAAGAATCGATAGTGATGTGCGTGGCTGTGGGCATCCAAAAATACGAATCGATCATCGGTCGTGCGTTGGACTCAGAGGTGACACCTATACTCCACTTAAGTGTATGATCATTGTCACCCATAAGTCCTATGCACGGAGTATTAATCAGATAGCCTTCACTCAAGCAAATATGAGCCACCTAATTGCACCGTACACACTTATGCAACCAAGGGAGTTTCGATTCTATTCCGAACAATCATACCGTGATTGAAACCAACTCATCCAAGCATAGCACTCGTCGTCTGTCTCAGAACCTTGGTATCGCCTACACCCACTGAGGGGAGCGCGAGCAATAGTCAAGGAACGACGGCCGTTCGAGTTTATGCATTAGATGGTTGAGAGTAATTCCAAGTACTCGGATGTGACACCCTAGAAATTTGCATATTTTTGGTTTAATTATTATCTAGAATTTTCTTGTAATTTTTCTAATTTTTATTGATTTTATAATGCCTTTTTTCCATTTTTAGTTTTACAAAAAGAATTTTTGAAGAAAATTTTGAAAACTAAAATTTATAAAAACAATTTTATTGGGTTCAAAATATTACAAAGTATTTTTGAGAATATTTTCAGAATTTGTAGAGCCTTTTTACAATTTTTCCCAAGCCTTTTTAATTTTTAGCATTTAAAAATTATTTAATGAGTTATAAATAATAATTTTATATTATTTAAAAATAATTATTCATGATTTATTTGCAGAAATGGTTGTCTATAAAAATTCCCAAATTTATTATGATTTAATTGCTATTTTCCCAATTTAACTCGAATTTTCAGTGAGAAATTAATTGTTTTCGGAATTTATTATTTTCTGTTACTGTTCATACAATTCGATCCGCTTCTCCTTCCCACCTGTTAGTTACAGTAACGCTGTCACTACAGTACCAGAACGGACCCCACCCATTGAATCCAGCCGATTCAGCTCAATTAAGTTTCTGCGACTTGTTATTATTCTAGCAAACTTTAGCGATCATTTTCTGATGATCCGTTGTTCCGATTTCCCTATAAATTGAACCCAAGCTTCCTTCTGTCATCCTTTACAACCTCCATTTTGATTTGGTCCAATCCATCCACTGGATCTTCCTGAGAAAACCGTTCTTTTTGAACTTCGATGAACTTTCGGCGAGCTCTCCCGACCACTCTCCACCTCCATTTGGCCTCAAATTGTTACTGGAGCTTCCTCTCGGTGTCCTCTACATTGTGTAAAATCAGATTTTCAAAATTCTTAACAGAGCTCTATTGGAAGTCATTTCTTCTCCAAGTCCAGTAAGAGGTCAATTTTTGTATTCAAAAGGTCCGATCTCTTTCATATTAAGTCTGATTGACCTAATTTTTCTTCCTAATTTCATATAAAATTATGCTCTATATATCTGTACTAGTTTTGTATTTTATTTGAATTTATTTGTATTTTATTTGATTTTTGGTTGATTTGTAATGTATAGTTTTCGGAGAGTCGAAAGGATTTGCTACAGACGATCTTGATCACCTACCCTTTGATCGAGGCAAGTCACATATCCTTGACCATATTTGAGCTCAGTTTTTAAATCATATTTTGTTTTAAATGTATTTGCATGCTTAAGTTGTATTAAAAATAGTTTAGTCCCAATTTAAAATTGATTGGTTATATCCTGTTCTGATTATGACCGCATTTGAAATTCGATTTCATTATGACATTGTAACCCTAAGAATATAATCTAGATTTATGATGATAATTACATATCTATGGAAGCTTAGTCCTGCATAGAACCAAAACTAGAATTTTGGGAATTTATGCCAAATAAAGACATCATTAAATAATTTTTTGTTGTGGTGATCTAAGAAGTTGTTTGGAAATAAAAATGTGTATATGTATAAAAATGGATTTAGACTGGGCGAGAATGGTTGATTGGTGGTCTTTGAGTTTGTTGAAAAGCTCGCCCAGTCAATTAAAGACCGGTCTGTGAGCTACTGAATGTAAAGCGCAACCGTGCTTGCACAAGTCTGGTATGGGACAGACCTAGGGATGGCAATGGGGACCCGATTCCCGCTTCTCATGGGAATTCCCTATTAGGGACGGGACGGGACGGGGCTTATCGGGAAAATATTGCCCCGTCCGGGATCGCGGGACGGGACGCCCACCGCTCCCGCCCCGATCTCCGCCCCTGCCCCGTGTTATCACTAATAGGTGGAAGTAAATGATCATTCTCAAAACAAAAAATATATATGTGAGGTTATTATTAATAAATATGCTAAATATGAATTACTCTAGTGATTCACTCACACTTCAACCACACATGCACCATTACTCTAGTGATTCATTCATGTAGCATGTGATCTTTTATATAGCATTTTCGGGGATTATTCCCCGTCGGGGCCCCGCAAACCCGTCGGGGATCGGAGACGGAGAAATTTTGCTTATCGGGGATGGGGGGCGCTCCCCGCGGGGATTTTCCCCGTTGCCATCCCTAGACAGACCTG
Source organism: Otatea glauca (assembly GCA_036346275.1). NCBI lineage: Eukaryota > Viridiplantae > Streptophyta > Magnoliopsida > Poales > Poaceae > Otatea > Otatea glauca. The sequence goes on along the minus strand of CM070718.1, from coordinate 54,920,443 downwards.
ACTATCCATTTAGTGACATCTCATGTTAGTTTTGCCATTGGGGGGAATGTGGGGATGGTTAGTCTACCATATGGCGCAAAAGGGGGCTTCTGGACTGGGTGGTTTTAACCCTACCAACGGTGAAACCTCAGCGGGTATAAATACATGAGATGGAGCTTTATAGGGGCCTTGTCGTGATTTTTCTCTGCCAACACACCAAAGTAAGTGTGTATTTGGGCAAAAAGAGATAATCATGTCTTGTGGGTAAAGTTGTACAACCTCTGCAGAGTTAAAACTAATCAATTAGCCGCGTCCGTAGTCATGGGCATGCCGAGCAAGTCTTTCATAGATTAGATTTTGATGTTTCAAAAATGATTTCAGAAAAGTGGTTTATAAGTGGAGTGAGTCCACAGGGAAATTTGGGATGAAACTCCGGGTTGAAGCCAGTGTTGAAAATTGGATTATAAATCAGTTTTTACTATACCAATTACGCTTTGAAAATTACTTATTGTATTTGAAAAATTGCTTTATGCTCAAATTAACCATATTATGCATTCCTTTGTGACCCTTCATTAATACTGCATTTTTCGTGTGACTTGCGGAGTACTTTTGTACCCACCCTTGCTTACTCTAATTTTTTTAGAGGAGTATCTCTACGATGGTGAGGATCAGGATAACTAGGCCGCTGCCCCAGTTGATTGCCTGTGGTGAATCTATTGGGTTATACTACTGGTTTTATTCTTTTTCTGTTGTAATCTTTTATTTGGCCTACGTGCCACCTTTATTGTAAAATCTGATTATTAATAAAGTGCGTTGGATATGTTATGTTATCATCTTTGCTGTACGTACTATTTTTTCCTGTACTAGTACATAATACACAGTGGATTTCAGAAGTATTTTTCTGTGGTCCGACACCGGATATGTGTCTAGTGCTAGTTCCCAAGATCAAAGCTTAGCACCCACATATCCCGCATTCGAGATGCATCATGTCGGGACCCGAATTCACCAATTCAGACCCACTGTGTTTACCGAACTAGTCTCAGGATTAACGCTAGTGCACACAGCTTAACATTGGTACATATCACATCATACTCAACGATAATAATAATAATACTCCATTTATTGATATAGCTAAGTGTATGATCTTATGACTAACTTACATTATTAAGCCATGCAGGGCTAGACTTGAAATATAAACTAAGATATATGCAGTGGAAAATAGAAAACGTAGATGACTCATCAGTTCACTACAGGCAACTCACAAGGCTCGGACCCTAACGACTCGTGTCCTCCTGGAACTCCTCCAACAAAGGTGTAGACTCCTCAACTATTGATTGTGATTGTTGGCAAGGGTGAGTACATAAAGCACTCAACAAGTTGTGCAGAGAATGCAATTCTATGTAACTATATGCAAGGCTCATTCCAAAGGAAAAGGCTATATGGCTATTTTGCAATAAGCAACATTTATGAACAATTATAATATGTATATTGTAAAGATAGTAAAACAAATAACAATAAATAATAATTTCAGCATTTATCAAGTAAGCCAAGTTTCCAATCCTAAGACAAGTTTCATCCTTCCACATGGCAACCCTGCCATCCCAACCAAGTTTCCATTTAATTAAACTAACCCTTAATTGTAATTCTTGAGCATTGCTCAATACCACGAGCACGGCTATCCGGATAGATTTACAATCTGCAGAGATTATGCACTTTACCCACATGATAAAACCATACACCACAAAGACGAGTGATTATAACAAAGGCTTTACAATGTCCTGCCTTAACCCAGTACTACCCGCTAAGGTTTCAACATCAAGGGCTGGTTACTACAATGAGCCCCCGTCCGGACCGAAACCGCAAAACTGACCCTCGTGTATTTTGTGCCAGTCCAGGATCACGCTAGCACACAGTCTTACAGGGTTGCACATCACAGACATTCACAACGATATAACAATAAATAGTGCAAACATTTATATAAACCAAGTTGTACGACCTTATGGTCTCCTTACAGATAAATCAGCCATGCAGGGCTTACATTATTCAGAGTAAAGAAATAGCAGAGGAACATAAATAAATATCGTGGAAGCCTTCATCTTGCCACAGCAATCGATCGGGTTTGCCCCTAGTTGCTCGGATCCTCCATGTACTCCTCCTCCCACACCGTGTAGACTCCTCCATTGATGTTGGGGTTGATAAGCAAGGTGGGATGAGTACACAAGGCACTCAACAAGTAATGCAATCAATGCAACGCTATTACTATATGCAAAGCTTATTCCAAAGGATTGGCTTAAATGGTTCTTTTGCATCAAACAACATTTTTAAACCAAGATCTTATTTAGATTAAAGCAAAGGAAACAGCTTATAAGTAATACTAATTTCTTCAAATGGTTTTTCTTCAAGATTCTTGGCACACACTTTAATAAGTTATATTTAACATTGGCACACAGCCACCCAATCCACATTTTTAAATTTCAAGATCTAACCCTTGATTTGTAATCCCGAGCAATGCTCAATACCGTGAGCACGGCTATTCGAATAGTTTTGACACTGCAGAGGTTGTACACTTTACCCACAAGATCTGACCGCCACCACACGTGTGATTGTCCGCAACAAAGCTTTTCAGAACTTCTACCTTACCTAATGAACCTCTCAGATACCCTCACTATCACTTCCCTCACACAGAGCCAAGCATAGGACAGTCAATCACCGCTGGATGGGCACCAAGTCGTAGCACGTGCACGCTCCGTCATGAGATACACCCGTGCACTCGTCACCCGAGGTATAAGAGGAAAGATGTCGAACCCTAATCAACTAGGTCTGTCCCATATCGGACATGTGGTTGTACGGGTGACTCGGATCAAAGGCTTGCAAGGTGAAGTCCTTAATCGACCAAGGCAAGACTTCCAACAATCAACGATGGCACACACCCATTGTGGCACACAAACTCACAATGCTCATCAACCCAATGCCACACAGCCCACTGTGCACACACCTCTTGCCACTTGCCCCAGCCTAAATCATTTCCCACCCAGCTTGATTTTTGTGCAACACATGCCAAGAATAACTCAACATCGGTATGGAACCACACAGGTCTCCATACTTCAATTTCATCATGTGGCAATATCACACCACTTCCAAAATACATTCCATATTCCATTAGTCAATATTGTAGCATTTTTCCGAAAGATCATTCATGACTCGTTGCAAGGCTAAGCATCTACTCACGGCCTAGCCTCTCGTGTTGGCATCATATTATTATCCAACCAGACAATCAACTTAGGGTGACAATGATTTAGGCATACAATTAATCATTTCAAGGTGACATAACAAAATGGGTTGATTAACTACATTATCCCAATTTAATTTAAATTCATTTTAAATAAATTAGCATGCATAATTTCAAAGCATAAATTACACTTTTAAAATCTAGGATCAAAATGATCAAAGCATCACTTACCTTCAAAGAGTTGCTGGTCGTGTTCCGAAGCTTGGTCTTGAGCGACGAAATCTTCCTCGAAACTTTCCGGCAAATTTGCGTCTACGCGTATAAACAAAATATGCAACAAATAGCTAATACAGAAGACTAGATGACCTCAAAAATTCAAATAACATTCATCATTAAATAGATCATAATTTTATGATTTTTTAGAAATTTGAATCACCCAAATCCGAGTTAAAATGCAAAAGTTATAGTCATTTGAAATTTGTATAAAATCTGAAAATACAGAAATTAAGAAATCCCATTTTTCCAAATTATTTGTGTACTGAAATTTTGCATTTATGACGTCAACATTGCATCATGATGACGTCAGCACAGAAATGAATTTCGACCGAAATATTTTTATATATAAAAAAATATTTATGATGTCAGCGATGACGTCAGCATGACACGTGGCAAGCCCAGAGGCTGCCACGTCGCTCTGGTCTATGGACGGGGTCCACGGTTCGGCTCTGGTCCACCGTGGTCTATGGACGGGGTCCACGGTTCGGCTCTGGTCTATGGACGGGGTCCACGGTTCGGCTCTGGTCCACCGTGGACCCGCGTGCTCGTGCGCCAAGTGACGCAAGCACTGACGTTAGCACGACAGCTGGACCAATCCTATGGCGACACGCGGCGCAACACAGCTAGCCATAAACTAATTCAATCTCGTCCGTCTGATTTAAACGAACGGCCGAGATTCATGCGACCTTTCGCCTCATCTCCACCGCAGAGCCCGCACGTGGCTTCCCCGTGACCCTCGGATCCAGATCGAACGGTCATGATTAATCCGCGACGCCGACGTAAACGGGCGACTCGACTCGATTTGCGGCGCCACGCGTCAACACGGATCGCCCGATGCGCGGTGCGATCTCATCCGTCTAATTCAAAATGGACAGCCGAGATGAGCCAAGGCTTTCGGCTCTGGCCTACTACGGCGCGACACACGACGCGATCCAAGGCGACCGGCGCACATCCGACGGCTATGACGTTGACGTGACGTGGCTAGATATAAACCCTACGATCTAGATCTAATGGCTGAAATAAACTAATGTGAAACTAATCGAAGCAATCTAAACCGTTGATTAAATCCGACGGCTGAAAAGTGAAGATGAGGATTACTGTTGGATGGCGACGTGGACGAATCTGGTGCGTTCGGCGGCGATCGGACAGTGGACGAAGCTCGGCTGGCGGTGATGTCGCGGCGGCGTAGATCTCACCGGATAGGAAGAAGACGACATGCAACGCGGCGCTACGGGGCTTCTCCGGCGTGAAGAAGTGGTCCACTCGATGCGGCTTGCTTCGGTGAACTCGGGACGGGGTCGGAGCACGGTGGAGCGGCTCGGACGATGACGAGAGGAAGCAAATACAACGGCGGAGTGGTGCGGCAACTACGGCGAGCTACTGCGGGCAAACGGAGGCGTTTCGGGAGGCGTGCGCTAGGGCTACAGATGCGGGTGGCAGCGGCGCACTAAATAGCGCCTCGACATGCGTGAAACTGCCGACGGAAATCACGGCCATCAACGCCCACGTTCCTCCGGCGATCTCGCGGGGATGAAGCGACGTGGCCCAATCCTGGACGTCTGCGCGGCGATGATCCGACGGCGCATGCATTCGGGCGACGTGGCACAACGGCAGTCGCGGGATTCCGATCGGACGGCTCGAGCGGGCGGCATCTAGGGTTTCATCGCGGTTGGGCCGACGGCGCGTACAGTAACGGGCTCGGCCCATTACTGTTCATAGCCGTTTTTAAAACCTTTTTCATTTAAAATAATTCTAGAAATTCAATTAAATCATTTGGGGCTTTTAAAATAGCAGAAAAATTCTAGAAAAATTCCAGAAATTACTTTGAACTATTTGGAACTCAAATAAAGTATTTTCAATAAAACGTTGTATAAACTTCTGCATGAATTTATTGAAATTCAAGAAAGGCCATATTTGGATAAATCCAAATAAATTTCAATAAATTCCCAAAAATTCTCAAAAAATAAAAATACTCCAAAATTTAAATTAGAGCAAAATTTAGGGTGTTACACCCCCCTCTTGCGCCATGTAAGTTGATCCATAACTCGGGACTCACACTGTCGTTGATAGTACCATGCCAAGACATTGCAAATTAATCAGCTAGGCCGTCCCATACCTGACATGTAGTTGCATGATTGACTCAGGTCAAAGGCTTGCAAGGTTAAGTCCTTAGGATGATCGAGGCAAGACTTCCACATACCCTCTGCCCATCGGGCCCACCTTGGCATACTCGCCCCTTGTCACTTACCCCAATCTAAGTGATTACCACCCCAGTTGATTACCTAGCACCACATGCCATCAACAATTCAACATCGTTGCGTGACATCCCTCGCCACTACAACTCAATTTCATTGTGTGACCACACATGACACACAAGTTCATTAACATGTTCCATACACCATTAGTCAAGATTAATCATTGATGATTCAAGTACATACGATGACGTGGTAAGGCTAAGCAACTAACACGATCTAACCTTCCATGTTGATTTTAGTATTAACCAACTATAGTGAACCAATCTAGAGTGACAATAGATCATGGCATACAATTGACAAGGTAGGTTATAGATCAAATTGGTAGATTAACTAAATCCCAATTTAATTTAATTGAAACAATTGTGTACGTGAAGTAGTATGCAATAAAGTAGAACAATATAGCGATTTTATAAACATGGGTTCAACATGATCAAAGTACAACTTGCCTTGGCAAAGTTCCTGTTTTTGCTTTGGAATTTGATCTTGGGTCGACGGATCCTCCTCTGAAGCGTCGTACAACTCAAAATCTACACGAACCAAAGGAGAAAACCAAATAAATACCAAAACAGTAAGCAAATGAACTCTAAAAATCAAATAAAATTCACCATGAATAGATCTCAATTTTACAAAATTTTAGAAATTTGAATCACCTCAATCGGAGTTTGTATGAGGAAGAACGAGCTCTCGGAAGATTCAAAAATCCTAAAAACCAGAAAATTGAAAATCAAATAATAAACCGAATTATTTTTATAAAGGAAATTCACATTATTGCGTCAGCATGACCTCATGATGATGTCATCACCGATGGATTTCCAATTGAAATAATTTTCAACCAAAAACTCCGATTATGAAGTCAGCAACCCTCGGGACCAATCCTGGGCCACCACGTGGCGTGGCGTATGCACCCGGTCCACGGATCCGCTCTGGTCCACCGTGAACCCAGTGCACGGTGCCTCAATTTTAGCACAGCCATGCCTCGACACGCCATTGGCTCTGGAGTCGGCGCGATCTACACCGCACGCTGAAATCCGACGGTTGAAATATGACCCGAGCGGTTTACTGCTGATGTCGCACATGTGGCTTAATCTTGTGCGTTCGTAGACGATCGTACGATCAGGACAACTCCCACTCGACGATGGCGATGCGGCGGCGTGGCCCCATCGGACTTGAAGATGATCACACACCAGGCGGCGAAGCAGCGAATCCCGGCGACCAAAAGGTGGCAGGTCTGAAGCAGCTCGGCACGGGGATCCCAAATCTGGAACCACTGTAGCGAGAGATGGCTCGAAGACGAGGCAAAGTGAAGAAGATGACCGGCGGTGTGACACGAACTACAACGAGCTCTAGCGCACGAACGGCGGCTGCACGGGTGCTGGCGGCTAGGGCTATGGGTGCGCGAAGGAACGACGAACGTCGGGCGGCTACTCTCCCCTTTTATAGCGCCGGCAAACGCACTAAAACGGCAACCCTAATCCACACGGCGGCGACGGTGTTTCGGAGATAGAATCAAAGTCCCGATCGAAGACAACGATCGAGACCGTCCGATCTGCGATGAACGGCCACGATTACTCCTAAGACGATACGATCCAATCCGCACTTTCCAAATCCAACGGGCGTGATCTAATCTTTCCTAACTAACGCGATGCAACTCCATCGCACGATCTCAATCCGACGGCTCGCATGCTCTAGGGTTCCGACCTCATCTTCAAATCACGAGCGCTCCTTCGCGATCCGACGGTCGATCGACACGGACGACGTGGCTTGATGATGACCAAACGATGAAGATCCAGTGGCTCGTAGCGACGGTTGTAAGGACCCGAATCCACTGATTCGAACCCACTGTGTTTACCGCACTAGTCCCAGGATCAACGCTAGTGCACGCAGCTCAACATCGGTACATATCACATCATACTCAACGATAATAGAATAATAGTTCATTTATTTATATAGCTAAATGTATGATCTTATGACCGACTTACATTATTAAGCCACGCAGGGCAAGACTGGAAATATAAGCTAATAATTAGCGTGGAAAGTAGAAAACGAGATAGCTCATCAGTTCACCACGTGCAACCAACAAGACTCGGACCCTAATGACTCGTGTCTTCCTGGACTTCCTCTTCCAACACAGGTGTAGATTCTTCAACTGTTGATTATTGTTGTTTGGCAAGGGTGAGTACTTAAGCACTCAACAAGTTGTGCACATAATGCAATTCTATATATCTATATGCGTGGCTTATTCCAATGGATAGGCTATCATGGCTATTTTGCAATAAGCAAGATTTATGAACAAATATAATATTTAGATTGTAAAGACTTGTAAAACAAATAGCAATAATAAATAGATTCAGTATTTCTCAAGTAAACCAAGTTTCCAATCCTAAGTCAAATTCCATCTTCCACATGGCATTCCGCCATCCCAACCAAATTGTCCATTTAATTAAGCTAACCCTTAATCAGAATTCCGAGCATTGCTCAATACCGCGAGCATGGCTATCCGAATAGTTTTACACTCTGCAGAGGTTATGCACTTTACCCACGTGATACAACCAAACACCACCAAGGCGAGTGATTATAACAAAGACTTTACAATGCGCTGGCTTGACCCGATACTACCCGCTAAGGTTTCAACACGGTGGACTGGTTACCACATCCGGGGCCCCCTCTTGCGCCATGTGAATTACTCTATAACTCGGAAACTCACACCGACCACGATAGTACCAAAATTAAGATATTGCAAATTACTCACTAGGTCGCCCATACCGCATATGTGGTTGCATGATTAACTCAGTCAAAGGCTTGCAAGGTTAAGTCCTTAGAGTGATCAAGGCAAGACATCCACATACCTCTCGCCCATCGGGCCCACCTTGGCATCCTCGCCCTTGTCACTTGCCCCAATCTAAATGATTATCACCCAGTTGATTACCAAGCACCACGTGCTATCAACAATTCAACATCGTTGCGTGACATGACTCGCCACAACAACTCAATCTCATCGTGTGATCCCACATGACACACAAGTTCATAACATTGTTCCATATTCCATTAATCAAGATTAATTATCAATGATTCCAACACATGTGATGACGTGGCATGGCTAAGCAACTAATACGATCTAACAATACCATGTTGATTATATTTACTAACCAACTATATTGAACCAATCTAGGGTGACAATGGATCATGGCATACAATGACAAGGTAGGGTATAAATAAATCTGGTATATTAGCTAAACCCAATTAAACCCAATCTAATTTGAACCAATTGTATACTTGAAATATATGCAATAGGGTAAAACAAATATAGCAATTTTATAAACATGGGTTCAACATGATCAAAGCACAACTTGCCTTGGAATAGGTCCTGATCTGGTTCTGGAACTTGCTCTTGAGTTGCTGGATCTTCCTCCGAAGCGTCGCACAATTCAACGTCTACGCGTATCGAAGGAGAAAAGCAAATAAATACCAAAACAGAGAGAAAATGAACTCCAAAAATCAAATAAAATTCACCATTAAATAGATCTCAATTTTACAATTTTTTAGAAATTTTAATCACTCAAATCCGAGTTACGATGCAAAAGATATAGCCTTTTGAAGTTTGAAATAAATACTGAAATTACTGAAATTAGAAAATCAGAATTAACAGATTTATTTTTAAATCGAAAACAGATTTATTGCGTCATCATGACGTCAGCCCTGGTCCAAAGCGCTCCGGTGTTGACATGTGGCCCCGGTGCATAGACCTGATCCATGGATTGGATTGGGTCCACCGTGGACCGGGTCTATGGCGCCTCGGTGCTTGTGCCCGTCACGCGGCACGATCTGATTGGCCACACGCACGGTTCGATCTGGCCCGAAGAAGATGGATCGGATGGCCCCGATTGCTCGCGACGTGGCAAAACCTCACCCCTCCGTTACAGATCGGACGGTCCAAGGTTCACCCGACGACAATGGCGACGCCGCCACGAAGCTTTACCGGACACGGGGAAGACGACGAACCCGACGGCGTTCTGACGACGTTCCGGCGACACAACCTTTCCGATTCGACGCGAAGCTCTTCGGTGAACCCAGATCCGGAACTAAAACGGCGGAGAACAGCTTGACGGCGACGTTCCCGATCAAAACTCGCGGCGGCGCACCCACGAACTGCGGCGAGGTCTGGCGGGTGCTACTGGGCTCCACGGGCGGCGACGCTTTAGAGAAAAGATGCGGCAGACGACGACGAGTCTAAGGCCTACGGGTGGCGGCTTATATAGCACTCACGGACGCGCAAACGGCGACCTAGGTTGGCACGGCGTCGAACTCGTGAAGAACTCGGATTCCGGCGACGCAACGAAGACGAACTCCCCTCAACCGTCCACGTGTCCGATTGGCGGCCGCGATCAACTAGGGTTACGAGGAGGCATGACCACTTTGGACCACACGGTCACAATCCCACGGCCAGACGCTCTCGGCCACGCGGCACAATGCGGAAAGCACGATCATGATCCAATGGCCATCAACACCCCTCAAGAACTTGGGCCAAACGGGCCACGCGCTCAAGGCCCACCACGCACAGTATACGGGCCAAGCCCAGTACTGCTCATTGGGATATTTAAAGAGTTTTGAATTAAAATAATTACAGAAAATAACTTAATTACTTTTAGGCAAATAAATAATCAGGAAAAATCAAAGAAAATTCTCAAAAATACTTTGAGACATTCTGGACTCAAATAATATATTTTTGGCAAACTTTATTTTAACTTTGCATAAATTTAAATAGATTTGAACCAAAGGTCAATATACATAATTTAAAATTAATTCAAAGAAATCTAGAAAAATCCAAATAAATTCCAGAAAATCATAAATGCACATTTACGCAATAAAATATTATTTGGGCAAATTTTGGGATGTTACAACGGTACAGCGACGCAGGTCAAATGGGTCGCAGAGCACGGTCAAGACGCAAGACAAAGGTCGGGCTCCTACCAAGATCGCTTACTGTGATTTTCCCGAGTTTTTCTTTTAAATTAACTCCCAAAATTATTTTAATTTGTTTTAGGCTATAAAAATATCAAGAAAAATCCCAGAAAATTTACATAAATACTCTGAGACATTTGAACTGAAATAAAATATTTTTAGCAAAACTTTATATAATTTTATCTTTATTTAATTAGTTTTCACAAAAGGCCCATATACATAATTTGATGTAATTCCAAATAAATTCCAGAAAAATCCAATAAATCCAGAAAAATAAAAAAAATACACAAATAGCAATAAAATAATATTAGAAACAAATTTTAAGATGTTACACATCATAACACATACACACATGTTTAAGCAGTTGGCATAGCATAAGCATAAACTAGAACCTATTACAACTACTTACTATTACAAGTATATGGCCGACTAGCCAAATATTACATACCAAAACTAAAATACAGTGGAATATAAACATAAACCAAAATAAGGACAGTGATATGCACATCTATAAACCCATAGGCAACCGATTTGGAAAAACCCAAGTTCATCCATCAACATAGTTGATGAGGACATCACTACTATGGATACGTCCACACCTAGTTGGACCAACTCCAACACGTCATCCATGGGCCAAGAAGATAGAGCTATCAATTCCATCACGTTCTGGAATCCAATTTGGCATCTAGATACCAGTCTGAAGTAAAATGAGCATAACTTTTGCATACAGAGTTCAATTGGAGAGTTCTTGTACTTGATTGAAAGCTTACAACAAGACTTTTCAAAAGGATCTGGTGTTAGCCCTAGATTAATCGTGGATCAGCCGTAATCATCAAAACAATAAGCTACTATCACTGTTTTGGGCCTTGTAAGCGTGAGGGGGCCCAAGCCCAAGTTGTGTGCGCCCCTGGCTACACACAACCCTAGGACGACCCTCTCACGTCCCTCCCTCTCATAAAATCAGTAGCCGCCTTAGAAACTTGGGTTTTGTTTATTTGTAGTTTTCCTTGGTGAAACTATTTGGTATTCTCTTGTTCGGCGAGTTCAACAGCAATACTGTGTTTCGGAACCCCACATCAATACTTCAATTATATTTGCAATTTCAGATTGCTTTTGCTTTGTTCTTGCTTGTTCTTCGATTGCTTGCAGGAATTGATCTTCGTGATCAGGTCAACCGGGTTTTGACACGATTGATAACAACTCGGAGTTTGGTTCAGCGATTGCTTGGCGTCGGTCGTGTTTCGATCGTAACCTGGATCGTGAGGGTCATCTCTACTAATCGATAGCTATCCATCTCACCAAAAGATGGGGCCTCCGTTAAGCCTCATCAGGTGGTATCAGAGCTTTCGTTGATCAGCAAGAAATTTTAGTACCTTAGATTAGTTTTTGTTCTCTGTCCCAAATTGAAAATTACTCCACAAAAATCCAACCTTTAGATTCAATCTAGTATTTTAGTGAGTTTTGTTAGGTTTTGATCCATTAGAGTCCTTGCTGTAGTTGCTGATCGTTTTTCCTGCGCATAGCTTTTATTTCAATCTATCCTGTCCATTGTTTTGTTCATAACTTTCTCATACGAGCTCGATTCTTGTGTTCTTGCACTTTCCTGAAACCTGGGGATGAGCTCTCCAAAAACCTAGTTGGGCATGGATTCTAATTCCATACCGAAGTTAGATTAATCTGGACGTCAAATTGGTGAAGCAAGTTGTACTTCCAATCCAGATCGGTTCGGTATTTTGATCATAATTCTCACGTCCGAACTCCAATTGAGATGTTTTTGTACTTTCCTGAATCCTTGAAGAGTCCTCTACAAAAACGTTTTTGGGTGTCCTTTGTGATTCAGAATCTTTCAAATCGAATTTAAGTCGGATTCGGAATCGGTCTCGTAGACTGAAATTGAGGCTATTTTGTGGTGTTCGGTTTTTGAGCTATAACTTTCACACCTGAGCTCCAAATTGCATGTTCTTGTACTCTTTTGAAAGCTGAGGACATAAGATTTAATTCTTTTCATAGTGAACCATCCAAATTCGGTTGTTTTGAAGCTTTAATCTGGGTGACAATTCTGCTACCCTAGAAACATTGAATTTGGGTATCTTGCTTTAATTCGTGTTCTAGCTTTGTTCCTTTGAGTTGGTTGAATCCAGTAGCATCCACCATCCATAAAACCCCAAAAATATCTGTACACATACCTTTGGGAACCAATTCATCCTTTACGAATACTTTGATCCCAGTTGAGATTAGCTATTTGATATTGTTAAGGGCTGCTCTACTTGATACATTGCATAATCTTGATGTATCATATCAGACTATCTTGCGACAACAAGTTAGGGATTTCAAAACTTTGTTCATACTAGTGTTGGCCGAAAGTCACTAAAAAAAGAAAAGAGAAAGAAAAGCCAAAAAAAAGAGCAAAAAAAAAGAAGAAGAAAAGAAAACAGAATAGTGGCCGGCAACACTACATTGAGCAAAACCCTAAATTGTGTTAATTATTTTTAGATTGTGCAATTGTATTAATTAGTGAGCAATCTTGTGCCCTTTTACCTTTTCTGAAGCAATTAGCTAGTGTCTCTCCATAACTTATCCAACACGAGCTTTGGTGTTGAAATTATTCTTATTTAGCTCATTCAATTGGTTGCATTAAGTTCCATCATCTTTGCGTGTGTGTTGTCTTGAAATTCGCTTATATCTTTGAGATCGGCAACTAGGGCTTGTGAATTCTAGTTTGGATCATTACTTATCATTATAATAACTAGAATTATCAAATTGCATAGGAAATATATATTGTCTGTCCAAGCTCCACCTCTACTAGCCAAATAGGTACCGTTCTTCTTGCAATCTTAAGGACCGAGATGGCGAACAGAGGGGGGGTGAATGGTCGCAAATAAAAATTCCCCCAAAATACTCCAACAAAAACCTCGACAAGATCGCTCAAAGGAAATTGTGAAAAACCCAAAAAACTAGACAACTATGTGTACCCAAAGCTTGCATGGATAAGTACCATAAAATATGTGGGGATTTTTGAGTCACAATCCTGGTTGTCTAGTGTCCAAGATAAAGAGGAATCAATTCAAACTCTTGCTTTTAGAAAGGACATCAATTCAAATCACAAAAGTCACTTTCAGAAAAGCAAAAGCAGAATTTCCAGAACTTGTCCTCAATTTGCACAGGAGGTTGGTGGGTTTCTGCAGCTCACAAAATTCTGAAAATTTTTATCCCTATGAGAATCAGAGTCGTGAAGAACTCCACCAAATTTATCATCAAAAAGCCTTACATAAAAAATAGGAAAAATCTAAGAACACAGTATGCACAAGAACTTCGAGCAGAAAGTTTGGGGCTCGGTTTTCACCTCATGGCGCCCAAACGGTGCAACAAGTGAACTCCAAAATTTTTCCACAGGTGTATATCAGAGTCCCTCACCTCATCCAACAAGAATCACTCAAAAATGATTTTTCTATATTTTTACAAAAATCAAAAACTGAATGCTGCGCGAAGAACAAGTTCTGAACAAAGTTGGAACTTGAAAGAAAAGATGTTCTCTACTCAATCCAAGAGTGCAAAAGAGATGTAAAACCATATGAACACAATCAAAACATCCAAGATCAGCAGCATTTAGAAGGAGGGGAGGCAAATCCAAATTACTTGAAAGTAAATTATGGAATGTAATTGCGGAAAGTAAATGCTGAATTTAAATTATGTAAAGTAAAGACATAATGTAAATGCGCAAAATAAATTCAGAGGTGGATGGATAAAACTTTCATTTCTGGAAGGGGAGGTTACAAAGCCTCACATTCATGTGGGCAAAGCTCAAATGAGCATCAAAAACCTCAACACCTTCAAGGAAAGGAGGCTACCCCTCCACCCCTATTTATACTATTCTTGGGCCACCTACCACCCTTGGATGAGTCCCTCAACCCTAGAGCACTCATCTAAGGGCTAGGATTAACCCACAAACACAGCCATGCAAGGGCTAACCCAAAACCCACACACATACCGGGTATTCTTGCACGGTTTTCAAAGCATACTACCTAGACCCGCTAACCTATCAACTAGACCTCAATCCGACGGCCCTCATTGATCCACGCGACATCTAGCTAGCATCAACTCCTTTCCTTGTCTTCTTGACTTGCCCGGACTCCGCCTCCGATCATCTTCCGCGATCTCCCAACCGTCTCGGACCTCCGACGCCTCGCCTAGTCCGGTCATCCTTCGCCTCACCATGACATTGCACCGTCGCCTGCAACCATCAAAGACAAGGAAACTCCTCACATAGCAATGCCCACAAAGATGTGCAATAAACCATCCAACTCATCACTACCGTGTCCATACGACCAGATCGCCACTCTGGCGCAGAGACAACTCAAATTGCTTCATTTTGAAAATCAATCCAAATCAAACTCAAACTTGAGCACACCTTGCTCAAATAAAGTCAAATACTCATCACAAACATGGATGGACCTCCACATGGTCCTTCAATCTCCCCCTTGATGAGTATATTGACAAACCGCACAAAAGGCATAAATTTGAGTTTGAAGAAAATGAAGAAGAAAGTAATTTTTAGTTGCAAAGTCAAACTTGGTCCAAAGATAGAAATTAGAACCATGACCAAGTTGACGAAGAGGAATTCAGATTTTAGAGTTAAATTTAAGAAAGAGCAAGTTTTCAACAAAAACTCTAAAATCCAACTAAACATGTCAAATGTGATTATGAGATTATGATCTAACTGAAGTAGTAGCATAGTTTTACAAAGATCATAATAACCAAATAAGCATTCACATTTTTATCATTTTAGTGATGCCTTTTCTACGTTTTCTCCCCCTTTTGGCAATATAGGCATCAATTTTTTTTTATGTTTGCATGAAATGCAATCGAAAGAGCTTTGAAGATTATCTAATTGATCAAAATGGAAGGATATTACACCAAGCTTGTCAATTTCAGAAGATGACTAAACTAAGACATGTCCAAGTGCAAATACGAGCTTAGTTTTGAATATTTCATTTTTAGCAAGATTAGACAAGTGCAACACTTAGCTTTAGTTTCAAAAATAGAAGAATAGCCACTCTAAGGATCAAAAGGAAAACCTAGAGTTCAACCTACTCAACACTTTGGGGAATCTAGAAGAGCATACAAGGTCCTTCGGGCTCATTTATCACTTAATGCAAATTTTGATTTATCATCATACAAGACATAACGGGGTGCAAATGTTTGATATTATTTGCATTCTTTACCCACATATGTCTTTGTTTTTAATTTATTTGCATTTTCTTTTGACAACCAATTGACTCAAGCCGTATGCGACCATCTCAAGATGAACTCTTAAGAGGATGGTCTAGGTTAAACACGATGTATTCCAAGTTCATCCCAAGTGCAATGGCAAGCGGTCTTGTGAATGTAAGGTGTTGAGTCATATGTGCACAAGAAGAGTCAATTTTGTTTACTTTTCATTTTTTTTGCACAATGATTCATGAGCAATTGAAGGACTCTAGCATGGATCAAACTAGTTTCACCCAAGTTGCTATAGGAACTCTAGAGAACTCCTAAATTTCTCAAATTATGGCACAAACCTCTAGAGAAGAAACCTAGCAAGTAACAGCAACAAGTTTCATCAAGTTTTTCATTTAAGGCTTATTTCATTTTTAAGCTTAGCAAGTTAAATGAACTTGGACATACCTAAGCTAGTGATTTTCTTCAAATGATGTAGCATGGTGTATAGCATGAAGAAGAAATCAATTGCATAATAGACAAAGCTCATAAAACAGAAAATGCAGTCTCAATGCAATGCATGAACAGATTCCCAAACTCCCCCTCAACAAATGAATCAATTTTAAGCTCAAATCTGGTTAAAGTTGAGTTATTATCAAGATTAGGCATAAAGAAAACCCGAATGAACTCAATAACAACCAGAAAATGCAGAATGAGGAGAAGAAGCCAAAAAGCGCAAAACTGGATGGCTATTGAGCATAGATAAGATAGAAGAGACTCACTACGGCTTAGACTCGCTCTTATCTTCCCCAAAGGATCGACATAGGGAAGTCGACTCTAGATCCCAACTAAGGAGTGCACATGCACTGCCTACCCGGAGGCCCAATACCGCTAGACTTATAAGACTGTGAGGAAACTCAACCTAGAGAGAAGAGAGAACGGCTAATCACGCATGATAGCAACCTAAAGCACAAGATAAGAGGTCAATGGAAGGCATGCCAGAAGTCTAAGTGAGTGAACTCAACTCAAGAAAACAAGCCCAAAGTCACCCAAAAGAAACACAAAGAAAAGAAAAGCTAAGCTGGAAGAAAACATATAATACATAATATACAAATGAGCTCCCCCTCACGAAAGGTCGTAAGGGCTCACGACTCCAAGCTCACTCCTCAAGGCAACAAATCTGGAGCTATCCAAAGGCTTGGTGAAGATATCGGCTAATCAAGGTCACTCTCACGAATCGAAGCGCGATATCTCCCTTCTCCACATGGTCTCTAAGGAAGTGATATCTAATATCAATGTGCTTGGTCCGGAATGTTGCATCTTTGGGTTTTTAGCAATGCAAATAGTGAAGTGTTGTCACATAAAAGTGGCACACTCTCTATCTCAAACCCATAGTCCGTAAGGTCGATCTCATCTAGAGCACTGCTACAAAGAATCGGTCTGTGACAACATACTCGGCCTCGGCCGGTGGTGTGCAACCCGAGGCGCTTCCTAGATGACCAAGAAACAAGAAGTGCATCATGGGAAGATGATCGGAGGCGGAGTCGGGCAAGTCAAGAAGACAAGGAAAGGAGTTGATGCTAGCTAGATGCGCGTGGATCAATGAGGGCCGTCGGATTGAGGTCTAGTTGATAGGTTAGCGGGTCTAGGTAGTATGCTTTGAAAACCGTGCAAGAAAACCTGGTATGTGTGTGGGTTTTGGGTTAGCCCTTGCATGGCTGTGTGTGTGGGTTAATCCTAGCCCTTAGATGAGTGCTCTAGGGTTGAGGGACTCATCCAAGGGTGGTAGGTGGCCCAAGAGTAGTATAAATTCAGAGGTGGATGGATAGAACTTTCATTTCTAGAAGGGGAGGTTACAAAGCCTCACATTCATGTGGGCAAAGCTCAAGTGAGCATCAAAAACCTCAACACCTTCAAGGGAAGGAGGCTACCCCTCCACCCCTATTTATACTACTCTTGGGCCACCTACCACCCTTGGATGAGTCTCTTAACCCTAGAGCACTCATCTAAGGGCTAGGATTAACCCACACACACAGCCATGCAAGGGCTAACCCAAAACCCACACACATACCGGGTTTTCTTGCACGGTTTTCAAAACATACTACCTAGACCCGCTAACCTATCAACTAGACCTCAATCCGACGGCCCTCATTGATCCACGCGGCATCTAGCTAGCATCAATCCTTTCCTTGTCTTCTTGACTTGCCCGACTCGCCTCCGATCATCTTCCGCGATCTCCCAACCGTCTGGACCTCCGACGCTCCTCGCCTAGTCCCGGTCATCCTTCGCCTCACCATGACCTAGCACCGTCGCCCTGCAACCATCAAAGACTAGGAAACTCCTCACATAGCAATGCCCACAAAGATGTGCAATAAACCATCCAACTCATCACTACCGCGCCCATACGACCAGATCGCCACTCTGGCAGAGACAACTCAAATTGCTTCATTTTGAAAATCAATCCAAATCAAACTCAAACTTGAGCACACCTTGCTCAAATAAAGTCAAATACTCATCACAAACATGGATGGACCTCCACATGGTCCTTCACAATCGCTTTGCCAAGCTTGAGTGTGGTTATCACGAACCAGCCGCCGGTCACCACCTGTTCGCATGGTAGAACTTGTAAGAACTTGGTAAGAGTTTGAAAGTGAGAGACTTTGAATCATCAGCACCTAGAAGTTGATAGGAACATATACTTGTGGTTTTTTTCTTGTCTTCACTAACAATGGCAGGTTCTCAACATCGTAGTGCTTGGGCCAACAACATCCTAGGAGAAGAGGTAATTCACACTCCAAGATACAAAGAATGTACGAGCAAAGCTTCACCATCACTGGAGGTACGACATAGCACGCGTATCAAAAGTAAGTTCACTGTATCTAATTTTAGTGGTAAATATGATCATGAAGGTTATCTCACTTGGGAATTAGCTGTAGTATAATTATTTGATAAATATGAAATTCCTGAGCATGATAAGGTTAGGGTTGTTACTAGTGGATTTACTGATCATGCTACTCTTTTGTGGAATGATTATATGCGTAAAAATCAGGACATCCCTTGCACATGGATTAAATCGAAGAAAATTATGAGAGCTAGATTTGTTCCTCCATATATTGCTCACCAATTAAGGAAGGAATTGCAACATCTAAAACAAGGTAGTAAAACTGTGGATGAGTACTACCAAGAATTTCAGCGTAGATATTTGCGTTGTGGGTTAGAAGAGATCGAAAAGACTTAGATGAACATCTTTTATTGTGGGCTAGATTTTGATATTCAGATCATGATATCTTGTAAAGAATTCAATTCCATGTCATGCTTGCTTAATCTTTCACGTAAAGCCGAAAGAAAAATAAAAAGAAGACAATCAACTACAGTTCAGGTTCCTATAGAGTTAAATGCTACTCCTGTTGCACGCACTACACCAAACCCTAATGAGAGCAGACACTCCGAGCATGCGAAAGAAATACCAAAAAATTCGAGTGAAGTAGAGGATAGTACATGTGAGGATGATTCTACTAACGCAGTCCAATCTACTTCTGTTGCTTCTGTTGTTGCTATTCCATTTGATATGCATGTTACTTCTGAAGATGCGGAGCTAAAAGCTGAAATATCTGCGTTGTCAAGTGAAATTTTTGAGGTACCTACTACTTCTGAGGAGGATGCTAATGACTGTGGTACAGATATGATTTTACAACAAGAAAGGGAGCAAATTTGTGAGTATGTTCCTATTGTACTTAATTCTAGTGAGTTACCATCTTGTGCCACTATTGTAGAACCATGTGATGAATTGTATGCTTATAAATTTGATCATGTGGTGCTAATTACGCATAAGGAAGTGATAGCTAGAATATCCCCTGCCACTGTTTTGTGCTATATCGTGTTGAATGAGCATGTTAGCTTGAATTGTGCTATGGATAAGATTTCTGAAATTTCATCTCTTAAGTCTTTATCTAACACCTATGCTTACTGTTTTAAATTCAATTTATTTGGAGATTATGGCATAGATGGCAAGTTTCTTGTTTACAGAATATGCATTACTTGTGATAGACTTGCTGAATTGAAGCTTGCTATTTTGGGCAATCCTAGTTGTATGCAACAACTTGTTTCATGTAAGGCACCATCAAATTTTCCTGATATGTGTGATACCCTTCGCTTGCTACCTCATTGTTCGAATTTTAGTACATTGACATGTATTACAAATCAGCATATCATAGTTGATGAGTGGAAGCCCAGTAAAATTGTGTCACCGTTGTTGGAATTGTTTGATATTGCTTGTTTACAATCTGGTCATATGAATATGCTTGTTACCAAAACTTGTAGTTTTGCCCATCGATGTTATTGAACAATTCTTACAAAACATGAGTATTCTTTATCTAAGGTCAGAGATAGATATGTGCTTTACTTATATTTGCAAATTAAGTTGCAAACTGAATCTTGTTAATCTTTATGTTATATGCTTCACTTATAACCACAAATTGAGTTGCAAAATTGTGAGGAAAGGTGCTTTGCTTAAATCTGATTTCCTCATTTGTTGTTCTGTAAATATCATTCCGCGAATCCAAAAGAACAATGAAATATGCGATATATACATATATGCTGCGTATATGTTGTTCTTTTTGTTGGTTATTTCTTTTCCAGCTTGTCCAAAACCGAGGATGGTTTTCCTTCAAGAAGGGGAGGAAGCATCGAAGAGTGGTAGATTTCATCAAGCCATTATATGCTGGAAAGAAGTGTTGAGCTATATGAATAATTATCAGGACCTATATGATAATGTTTTGTGCTAAAGACGAGCTAAAAGGTGAGCTTGAGTCGAGGACGGCTCAAATTCAAGAAGGGGAGGATGATAAGGACATCATTAATATGGATACGTCCACACCTAGTTGGACCAACTCCAACACGTCATCCATGAGCCAAGAAGATAGAGCTATCAAATCCATCACGTTCTGGAATCCAATTCGGCCTCCAGATACTAGTCTGAAGTAAAATGAGCATAACTTTTGCATACATAGTCCAATTGAAGAGTTCTTGTTCTTGATTGAAAGCTTACAACAAGACCTTTCAAAAGGATCTGGTGTCAGCCCTAGATTCATCGTGGATTAGCTGTAATAATCGAAACAATAAGCTACTATCACTGTTTTGGGCTGTTTTAGGCCTTGTAAGCGTGAGGGGGCCCAAGCCCAAGTTGTGTGCGCCCCCTGGCTACACACAACCCTAGGAAGACCCTCTCACGTCCCTCCCTCTCATAAAATCAGTAGCCGCCGCCTTGAAAACTTGGGTTTTGTTTAGTTGTAGTTTTCCTTGGTGAAACTATTTGGTATTCTCTTGTTCGGCGAGAACAACAGCAATACCGTGCTTCGGAACCCCACATCAATACTTCAATTATATTTGCAATTTCAGATTGCTTTTTCTTTGTTCTTTCTTGTTCTTTGATTGCTTGCAGGAATTGATCTTCGTGATCAGGTCAACCGGGTTTTGGCATGGTTGATAACAACTCGGAGTTTGGTTCATCGATTGCTTGGCGTCGGTCGTGTTTCGGTCGTAACCTGGATCGTGAGGGTCATCTCCACTAATCGATAGCTATCCATCTCACCGAAAGATCGGGCATCCGTTAAGCCTCATCAATAGTCGTCGGACCCCGGACTAAGGTACGAGTCATCGGGGCACTCTTCCATACCTTTGTCTATATTATTTAGATTGAGCAATGATGTTACATCCCAAAAATTTGCCTTTAATATTATTTTGTTGCTATTTGTGCATTTTGTGATTTTCTGGATTTATTGGATTTTTTTGGAATTTATTTGGATTTATTTTAAATTAAGTATATTGACCATTTAAGAAAATTAGCTATTTATAGATAAAATTAATATAAATTTTTGATAAAAATATTTTATTTGAGTTCAAGATGTCGCAAAGTATTTTTTGAGAATTTTGTTGGATTTTTATTGGTTTATTTACTGCCTAAAACTAATTAATTGAATATTTGGAGTTATTTTAAAAGAAAAATCCATTAGGAAATCCTTTAAACAGTATTGGGCCGTAGCCCAATATTGTTCGTGCCGTCGACCCACTCGGCCCGTCTTCTAAAAGGATAGTCGTCACCCATCGGATCGCGATCGAACGATGAAGGTTGGATTGGAAACCTTAGCGCTTGCGAACCGTCGGATCAAGATCAAGCGGTAGAGTTTGCGTTGTATTGGATTATGAAAGGTTGGATCATGCCATTGGTTTTGGAAGGAGCGGATTTGATCATGCTGCTTCAGCAAGCTTCGTGATCATTGGATCGCCATCGAACGGCTGTGGATCATCGTGTTCGTGGAGGACTCAGAATCATGCCGCCGTGTCGCTGCCGGACTCGAAGTCCTTGTCCGCCATTTGCACGCCTCCCTAGGCCCCTATAAAAGCCATGGAGGGTCGCCCAATGTTAGCTGTCAACCGCCGCGTCTTTTGATCGGAGCCGTTTCGTCGGAGTCACCGTTGTTTGAGCGCAAGAGCTCGCCTTAGTTGGACGAGAGTGCCACCGCAGTTTTCTCAGTTTTCCGCCGTCATCAAGCCTTCCTTTGCTGTGTGGGTTCCAGATCCGAACTCTTCGTGTCAAGACACGTCTGAACCACCACGAATTCACCATCGGGAGTCATTGATTCGCCGCGTCGCGTGTCGTCTTCTTCGTCGCCGGTGAGAAGCTTCGCCGTGTCATCGCCGTGGACTCGTGCTCACTTTCAACCGTCATATCTGAAGGCTAACTACTAGATCGGATCGTGGTCGTCGAATCTCATCGGACGTTTAGTCTTTAAATTTTGTTATTCTCACAAATCAGAAGGTATTTTAACTGAAACGTTGATAAATGTTATTTACTTTATTGCACAGCAAACAGAAAAGAAAGGAAAGGTCCACCTGATTGACCTATGGGATGAAGCACATAAGAAAAAGGATGGCAACTATGCTAACCAGAATATGAAGGAACTAATGGTACATTTCTGTTCTTATTAGTTGCATTCAGAAATTAAATTTGGTTCATTATACGATGACCTCCTACAGGAAATGGCTTATCATGAGCTAGCAAAGAGGAAAACAAATAACAATGGGAATCTTCCATCCAAAGATTATGATAAAGTGTTTCAAAAAGTAATTGGAAGAGAGACAAAACTTCGAGGGTACTATGATCATAAGTATTTGAGCCATGTAAATGTTTCTAATGGACCAACTTTTGTTGGGCAATCTGAGCAAGATGGAAGGCTTAAATTAGCACTAGAAGCAATGGACAAGAAGATAGTAAACATGAGTGGTGGTGAGATGAATCTCATGCGTGCCTTCATAGAACAAAAATTCCCTGGAGAGGATTTAAGAAACATACTGGTAGCATCACAAAACAATGAAGTAAATATCTTTGCACCATCTTTTTTTTTTTGCAAAAATCAATTGATGAACATTGATACGCTATGTGGCAACACTATGACTTATGTTTTTATTGCAGGTGCATATTTTTGAAAAAGTTGATAATAATGTCCCAAATGGATTTGATAAGAACCTTCAGGATTCATATGACAATGTCCATGCTACACCAAATAATGTGCAGGTGATATAATATTTACTTGATAAATTTAATTTGAAGTTTTGCCAATGTCTTAATGCTATCACTTATCATAAGTTGCAGCAATCACATTTTGTCAGTTGTACTAATGCCAAAGAGTCATGCCAATCCATTTTTACCACATGAACACATGATTGTCAAGGTGAGATATGAAAATCTCACTCTATTGTTTAACCATGCCAAATTTTTAGAACACTTATATAGTTGAATGGACTTTTAATTGCAGCAACCACATGTTGAAAGCTCTGCCAAAAGGTCCAAAACTAGTCAGAGTTACGCAGAATCAGATGTACCACATGAGTGTGAAACCTCTAAGGTATATTATAACTAATTATGCAAAAATCGAGTAGTGAACATTGATACACTATCCAGCAGAACTATGATTTTTTTTATTGTAGGTTGGTATTTTTGAACGAGTTGAAAATGATATCCCAAATGGATTTGATAACAATCTTGAGGATTCTTATAACAACCACACTGCAACCAATAATGTGCAGGTGATGCAGTATTTACTTTGATAAATATTGAATCGAAGTATGCCAATGTCTTCATGCTACTATTTATCATACTAGCAGCAGTTGCGTTTTGTCAATTGTACTAAAGCCAAAGAGAGTAAGTCCAATCCATTTTTACCAAATCAACACATGATTGCCAAGGTGTGTAAATAAAATCTTACTTTATTATTGAACAATACCCAATTTTTAGAACATATATAATTGAACCAACTTTCAATTGCAGCAAGCACATGTTGAAAGCTCCACTAAAAGGCCCAAAACTAGTCAGAGTTACGCGGATTCATCTTTACCACGTGATGATGAAACCAATCAGGTTATATTCAATGACTTCTAGCTATATTGTTTCTTGCTGTAGTAATACTAATCTTGTTTTCACATTCACATGTGTTCATTAAATTATATTTATCAGTATGTCTTTATCATTTTTATTAAAAAATAAGATATTTATAGTTTGTGAATTATGATGTTTTTTTCATGAATGACAATGGTCCTGTTTCTCGATATGATAGGATCAAAGGGAAGTTTTCTTGTTTTCGTTGAATGCGATAAACAGAGGTAAAGTTGTAGCTAAAGGGAATTCAATGACTAAAGATAGCATACATGTGGTTGGAGGAAACATGCTTGGAGACGAATATTATGGGGTGGTGGTTCGCGGTGTTACACATATTGGAGATGAGAGGCTACCTAGACCATATAAAAATTTCCATACAGTAAGAGATGCAGTTGGTCATGTTATTGCTTGGCCTCGGTTATATGTAAGATCATTTTCGTAAACTCAACGAGTATACTTTTCGGTGTGAAATATTTGCTTATATCCTGTTATTCATATAATATCTATCACTATTCAGGTTAAAAAGCCTAAGAATAAAACTTCTCCCTGCGCACAAATTGGTATGTCACTTCAAATTTCATTAATTAAACTAGTGCTTCATTTGTCATAAGCGCTCATGCCAAATTATCTTTTCTTTTAATGGGTTCTTTTGCAGGATAATGGAGGACTATAAAAAGAATAGAGGGAAGAGTGGAACACCCGATGAACAAGTTTCTACTTGAAGAAAGCTTATAGATGGATTCCAACAATTGAGAAGACCTCATGCACAAGTTTCTTTTAATAGGATGTTTTATTTGTGTGTGTCTTTCATATTGATTTTTCATTCAGCTGTGAACTCTGTTATTTTATATGGATGTTTCATTTAGTTGGGAACTCCACTACTCTTAATACAAGTACATATTGCTGCTGTGGGCTTATATTACTTCACTACTTTCTATATACTTTGAGAATATGATGGTACCCATGAAATGGTACAAAATGGACAAAATAGATATATGGAATACTGCCTTTATACGGTGATACACATCCATATAAAATATAATGTACTGACCAAAATTTAAAAAAATTACGCATTAGATAGGGCATCCAAATATACGTGTACATAATATGTACACGTCACATAACGTCTATGAAATACATATTAAGACGTTTTATACATGTTTCTACTAAAACGTCTCTCAGTTCATAGAGATGCAATTTAACGTCTCTATACACCAATTGAGACTTGCAGCAGATGTTTCTACAAAAGCGTCTCTAAGTTTATAGAGTTGCAATTTAATGTCTCTATACATCAATTGAGACTTCCTATAGATGTTTCTACAAAAGCGTCTCTAAGTTCATAGAGTTGTAATTTAACGTCTCTATAGAACGTCTTAAATGATGTAGACATACTTAACAAAATGTCTCTACATTTTTGAGACAATCCATGTGGAGACACTGCTACGACGCTTTATAAAAATGACTCTGTGGTCTTGTGGAGATGAAATAAAATGTCTCTAACCTACAAAGAATACATCTCTACAGGGGTATTATGTTGTAGTGAAACCTCGAGCCAATCGGGTTCCAACACGTGTTGCGTGGAATCCGAGGCGGTACGAACCGAGTTCATCGTGGACTTGAGGGGGTCCGTGGACCCGGTGCGTACACCCGCACCACGTGTCAGCATGCGATTGGTCCAGCTCGATGCTGATGTCAAGGTGACACAATAAATAGGTTTTTATTTTAAAAATAATTCGGTTTATTATCTGATTTTTCATTTTCTGATTTTTAGAATTTTTGAATCTTCTAAGAGCTCATTCTCCCTCATACGAACTCTGATTGAGGTGGTTCAAATTTCTAAATTTTTTTAAAATTGAGGTCTATTTAATGGTAAATTTTATTTGATTTTTGGAGTTCATTTGCTCTCTGTTTTGGTATTTATTTGCTTTTCTCCTTCGGTTCGCATAGACGTTGAATTGTGTGACGCTTCGAAGGAGGATCGGTCGATCCAAGATCAAGTTTCAGAGCAAGAACAGGACCTTTGCCAAGGCAAGTTGTGCTTTGATCATGTTGAACCCATGTTTATAAAGTCGCTATATTGTTTTACTTTATTGCATACTATTTTATGCATACAATTGTTTCAAATTAAATTGGGATCTAGTTTAGCTACCAATTTGATTTATACCCTACCTTGTCATTTGTATGCCATGATCTATTGTCACTCTAGATTGGTTCATTATAGTTGGTTAATATTAATAATCAATATGGGATGGTTAGACCGTATTAGTTGCTTAGCCATGCCACGTCATCACATGTACATGAGTCATCAATGATTAATACTGACTAATGGAATATGGAACAATGTTATGAACTTGTGTGTCATGTGTCGTTACATGATGAGATTGAGTTGTTGTGGTGAGGGATGTCACGCAACGATGTTGAATTGTTGATAGCACGTGGTGCTTGGTAATCACTTAGATCGGGGCAAGTGGCAAGGGGCAAGTGTGCCAAGGTGGGCCCGTTGGGTAGAGGGTATTTGGAAGTCTTGCTTCAATCATCCTAAGGACTTAATTTTGCAAGCCTTTGACCTGAGTCAATCATGCAACCACATGTCTGGTATGGGGTAGCCTAGCTGATTAATTTGCAATGTCTTAACGTTAGTACTGCTTGTGGTGGTGTGGGTCTGGATTCACGGATGAAACTCACATGGCGCAAGAGGAGGGCCCTGTTGTGGTGATTTAGCCCTTCAGTGTTGAAACTTCAGCGGGTAGTACAGGGTTAAGGCATGGCATTATAAAGGCTTTGTTATAATCACTCTCCTTTGTGGTGTATGGTTGTATCATGTCGGTAAAGTGCATAACCTCTGCAGAGTGTAAATCTATTCGGATAGTCGTGCTCACGGTATTGAGCATAGCTCGGGAATTACAGTCAAGGGTTAGCTTAATTAAATGGAAACTGGATGGGATGACATGTTGCCATGTGGAAGGATGAAACTTGACTTAGGATTGGAAACTTGATTTACTTGATAAATGCTGAAATTATTAATTATTGCTATTTGTTTTACTGTCTTTACAATCTATTTACTGTATTGTTCATAAATGCTGCTTAATGCAAAATAGCCACAATAGCCTTTCCCTTTGGAATAAGCCTTGCATATAGTTACATAGAATTGCATTCTGTGCACAACTTGTTGAGTGCTTTATGTACTCACCCTTGCCCAACAACGACAATCAACAGTTAAGGAATCTACACCTTTATTGGAGGAGTTCCAGGAGGACACGAGTCGTTAGGGTCCGAGCCTTGTTAGTTGCCTATGGTGAAATGATGAGTCATCTACGTCTTCTATTTTTCGTTGTATATTTCTTAGTTTCTATTTCAAGTCTATCCCTGCATAGCTTAATAATGTAAGTTGGTCATAAGATCATACACTTAGCTATATCAATAAATGGAGTCTTATTATTATTATCGTTGAGTATGATGTGATATGTACCAATGTAAGCTGTGTGCACTAGCATTGATCCTAGGACTAGAGTGGTAAACACAGTGGGTTCGAATTGGTGAATTCGGGTCCCGACAAACGGGAGTACACATATGTACTCGCAAGACTTTAGTGTATGAAAATATAGTAAATACATGGTTAGAACAAGGATAACATGTCTCTACACTAAGTCTCATTTTCAGCATAAAACAGATTTTATTTGCAAGTGAATATTTCATCAAGCGATTACGGAATTGTGAAGAGCATTTGACAGGAAGTTAAATAAGAGTAAGTAAAGTTCATATACATCAATTCATAGACTTTCTTGGCTGCGAATAGCAAGTAAACATAGCCACCCTCGGCTTATAAGTTTTCCAACCTGTTCCAACACCGTTTCCAAAAGTTTTCACAAAAACAAGACTATACTTGATAGTATTTTCCAAGTTGCTCATGACCGCGAGTACGGCTAAGTAATTAGATTTAATTCTTTGTAGAGAGTGTACACTTCACCCACACGACACATTCTAGCAATCATGTCAACCATGCCTCGCGATACGTACCGTACCCGATTTGCTAGACTGTGACGAAACCGTTCAACTAGCTAAAGCTTAGCCTTGCACCAGCCCCGGTGATGTTAAAACCTTGCCACAGTCCGGAGATCCAAACCAACACTTGCTGTATTAACGATGGTGTACGCCATCAGATCCTCTCCCTATGGCAAGGTATATACCGTTGTATTGGCATACTTTGGCCCCAACACCTCGGTGAAGGGAGCACCTACGAGCGACACCGTACCGGTGTGCCCTTACTACTTCGGCCTACTAAAATGCAAGGTTAAACTTCAACTAATCTAATAAGTTAAGGCTATCTCATACTAGCAAATGTGGTTGCACCAAATCACTCAGGTGATAGCATCAAGTTCGGTCCTTAATTGACTCAGGCAAGAATCTCCCCCTAACTACGTGTGAGGTCCCTTTTCACGCCTCAAGTTTAACCATAGCTCACCTGCGTCTAAACCATAAGTTTTAGGTTGGATTTTTACCAAAATACACGAAAACCATACCTCGGTTCCGTACCATTAAACAAAGTTACTCAAGCTAGATAGAAATGTGTCCCATCATTTAAAAGATGTTCTAGTAAGCATGTTCATGAGATACTTCACAATTATTACCCAAGTGACACTAAGTAATGTCTACACCATAACTAGGTTACAATGGTAGGTAATCAAACGTCAAGGTAAAGGTAATGCATACAATTGGAATTAGCTACCATTTTTCACAACATAGTAAGTTTACAACATATACGCATGTATATAGTTTGATAAAACAACATAACATTGTAAAGCATTGGGATCAATATGGTTAAAGGAGGGTGCTTGCCTGATTGCTCGTTGTCAGAGATGTAATCGGGGTCGTAGTCGGGATCGTCGTCAACCGATTCCGAAACGTCGGCGTCTATGTGTTAAATAACAAGAACCGCGACAAAAGAAAATAACAACATATCAATAAGGGCAGAAAGAAATCAGATGTAAATACCAAATGAAACTTACCAAAGAAGAACATGGCAGTTTAGGGTTCCATAGTTATCACTTGCATAATAGTTTTATTGATAATTTGCTTATGTGAGGCCTTTTATGAATATATTGTTTTCATTCATCGAATTTAAGAAGCTAACGCTATAATCATGTCTAAGGTTATTTACGAATTCAAGAGGCTAAAATTATGTATTCTTGTATTTGTAATTTCAAATTCAAGAGGCAAAAATTATTTGGATTAATAGAATTAAGACATTAGTTAAGGGATAGTGTATGAATAGTACTTAGCCCTAGGTGTTTTGCATACAAAGTGATTTATACATGTTAGGTCTTCAAGTTCAGGATACTGGCTGCATATTCGTGGTTACATAATGATTCTTGCAACACAAGTACTTTAACTATTAATTTCTTAAGCTCGACTATTCATTTAATGGTTTTAGCTACCATAACACTTAGGGTTATATCCTTAGCAGGATTCAAATGCAAAGCAAGTTGTAATAAGAATATTTTTTTATAGAATGTGGTAGTCCTTATCCTAAAGAGCATTTCTAGGTTGATCTTCCTAATATTTGCATTTATACAAGATGTTTTATATGCAGCTCGAAAGGCATAAGTGATCTTTACGTGATAAAGGTTCAGTTTTCATTGTAAGTTTGCGACTGCAAATTACAATATTATTTAACCATTTTTTTGGTATTAGTCGGGATGTCCCTAAGAGTGTTTTAAAGCTGGTTCCATGATATTTTGCTTTTATCCGCGATGGTTTTCATATAAGTGAGCATTAAAGCCTAATATGGACTTAATTTGAATTTGCAAAAACATGAGATATTTTTTAATAACCAGAAAGGGTATCATGTTTCAAGGTTCTAGGATTTAGTTTGATCAAATTTAAAGTTCATTTGCGAAAGTTATGACTATTCGGATTTTTCATGTATTGAAACTTAGACTATTAAACATATGGTGCAACTTTCTTAACATTTAAATATTTTTATATATTTGGAATCCTTGGGAACTCAGGAGCATAACAAAACTAGTTTTACTAATATTTGAGTTCATTTGATCCAAGTTTTAACTATTTGACTTTCTATGCATGAAAAGCATTCTATTCTCAAATTTGGCCCAAACTGAATTCAAATATAAATATTTTTGTAGAAATGGAACATTCATGCCCACAGAAACATCTCAGAATTTATTTCTTGATTTAAGGAGTTATGGTTTGCATATTTGCAATAGTAACTATATTAAGGTAAGCTCAAGTTTTATTTTTAAATAATTTAAATATTTTCAAAAATTAAATATTTTTTTGTATAAATGGGTTTATTTTGGTCTCAGGAGCATATGAAAATAATTTCATGATTTTATAATCTAGGGTTTGATATTTTTGAATGGAGGCCATATTAGGGTTTCTTGTTAACTTAAATTTAAATAATATAAACAGAAGTGCAACATTGAATGTTTTTGCATATTCTAAAACTATATGATTTATCGTGAATTTATAAATTTATTTTACTTGAATTGGGGTTAAAATGCAAGAGATACAATGGTACATGTGAAAGTCGGTTTAGAAAATAATCTTAACAGGTGAATGCGCTTTCAGTATTGGCAAAGCGTACTTTGGTTTCTGAATGTAAATTGCAGATTTCAGATTTTCGTGATTTCTGTTTTTGAATTTTTAAAGGCATTAAATGTACTCACTAATTTTTTATATTTTTACCAGGGGTTAATATGTTATGAGGGAGACAAGGTAAAATTTTTAGCCAGAGATAAGTTTTGAATTGTTTTTGTAAAATTCTGACATCAACTGTTTTGAAGTCAAAACATGTCACTTCATAAATCATTTCATTATCCAATTCATTCAAATCCTTTTCATAGCTGAAAACAAGTTCTGGAGACTTCTCAAAATTTAATGATATTTTTGCTGACTTTTTTACTTTTTATCTTTTTACCTTTTTACTTTTACTCTTTCACTAATTTCATTAGTTGATTTTTTTAAGCCATAAATCTAAAAAAATTAAATCGATCTAGAAAATTTCAAAAAATATGGAAATTCAAAATAAGATTATATTTCAAACTCAATTTTTAAGAATTTTTTATTTTGGACGAAAAATGTTAATATAGCAACTTATTCTTTTCTTTTAGGTTAATATACAAGAGATTGAAGAAAGCGATGATATTCAAAATAAAAATCTTGATCTCACTTGAAATTTTATTCAATTCTATTTTTAAATTTTAAATTTTTATTTTTCTATTTTTGAAATTTTTGGGATGTTACAACGGCACATCTCAATCGGTTCTAACGTTAGAACCGGTTGTGATGCGCCCGGTGCTACATCACAATCGCTTCTAACCTGAGAACCAATTGCGATTATTATTAACACCCTTTTTAAATCATCTATCACAATCAATTTTTCAAAAAAAAACTTAACAATCGATCCAGATGAAATAATAGTGATTTATCATTATGTAGTGGTGAGCAAAGCATATTCCACTTAACTATGTGATGTACTCGACAAGCTCATGTGAATTTTTACACGCACGGCACCACATCCACGTGTACAAACACGTAGATCAGATTCTCATTCGAACAAACAAGAATCCATAACAAAAAACAATGACAAAAAAAAGGAAAAAGAAAACATGTACACCTAACTACAATTCACGTGGCATAATGGCACATGATGCAGCAGATGCGTTCAACGATGACGTCGCGGAGGTCACTTCCACGGCGGCCGGGACGCCGGCCGCCGACCGCTTCAAGAACTCGATGCACTCGTCCACCGCCTCGCTCCGGTACGAATCCGGGTACGTCGTCGGCGACGGGCTCATGCGCGCCGCCGCGGAGGTGCTCCCGGCTCTAGACGACGGCGCCGCCACCGCTTTCGTCGTCTGCTGCTGCAGGCTGCCCCTCGACGTCGACGCGGCCGACAGCATGGCGAGCCGCAGGACGACGTCCCGGAGGCGGTCCAGCATCGAGACCAGAGTAGTGCCAGTTGCCGTGCCGGCCGAGGCACCGCGGCGTGGACGCCGGCCACCGCCGGCACGGAGCCTTGGGATACATGTCACCGTGGCTGCCTTCAGGGGTTCGGCCTGCAAGAACCTCTCCATTGTTTTGCTCGCTCTCGAGCTTGTGCTATACCTTCTTCTCTTGCTTTCTCACTAGCTCTTGCTGGTTGTCTAGCTGACTATCAAGTTTCATGGGCTTTATATACAAAGAAGAGAAGAGCCGTTTGGTGGTCTTGATTTTTCTATTACAGGTCAGCACTGGATTTTACAAAAGAAATTCCTTTGGAAAGATGAAAGGAACACAAAATTCGAAGCACTTGTTGGAAAGTTAATATAAGAGTGCGAGTCAGAGACATGTTAGGGATATGATTTTAGAGTCAAATTAGGGATAGAGTTTGGATATAATTCAGTAGTGATTGATACAACAAATAAAGGGTGTGGGGATCTAATAGGATATGATAGATTTAATCTTGTAATTAGAAAAGTTTTGTTAAATCCGGGCAGGACACGGAGTAGACTCCGACTCGGTGGTTGAGACAGCCTTCGTAAGGCGCAGGGCTCTCTGTAAACAATGCAAGCAATAATAAAAGATGTAGATGTAATACATCACAAAAGAGCCTTTGCTCAGCTGGTTTGTGTCTTCTTAAGAGCCAAAGGTCGCAGGTTCAAGTCCTGTTTCCGACGACGCATTGAAGATTTTTTGTTTATTTTCTATATTTTATGTTCCAATAATTGGTATAACGTCAGTTGCGAAGGAGAGTTTCGCCGTCTCACTACATTATCCGATGATCATGAAGAGCAATTATGTAGCATGGACAAGCAAGATGAATGTGTATATGTGGGCTCAAAGACTGTGGGAAGCGATCGTGGACAACAACGTCGATTTGCGCAAGGATCAGATGGCCTTGGCGGCCATCTATGGAGGCATCTCGGAGGAAACACTCTTCCTACTGGCCGAAAAAGAGATGACCAAAGTTGCATGAGAGGAGTTGAAGACGATGCATCTAGGTGTCGATCGTGTAAAGGAGGCAAATGTACAGGCCCTTAAAGTTGAGTTCGAGGGGCTGCACATGACGTCGACAGAATCTATCGACGATTTCACCATCCGGTTGGCAACAATCGTCAACAAAATCAAAGGGCTTGGCGACAACATGGAGAAAAGATATGTGGTAAGAAAATTCATTCGCGCAGTCCCTGGCAGGTTCATACAAATCGACTCCACCATTGAGCAGTTCGGCGACCTCAAGGTGATGATGATCGAGGAGGTGATCGGTCGCTTGAAGGCTCATGAGGAACGGATTAGGGGATCCGACAGGGGTGAAGATGAGCACCTACTCCTGACGCGCGTCGAGAGGGAGGCCCGATTGTCGAGGCGCAGTTGCGAGGGCTCCTTCGATGGCACTAACGGTGATGGTCGATGAGGCCACAAGAATTAGAAATTCGATAAGAAAAGTGAGATGCTATAATTGTAATGATTATAGGCATTTCGCTTCAGAGTGCCGCAAGCTAAAGGAGGTGAAAAAAGCGCTCCTTGCCGAAGCTCTAAGTGGTGATGAACTAGCACTACTTTAATGTTGTGTCAAGTAAGAGAGTTGAGTCCAGAACGTTGAGGAGGTGTGTTCGCCGTCCTAAGTCGAGTCTGTCAAAGTTGATTCCCGGACGTTGAGAAGGTGTGTTCGCTGTCCTAAGTCAAATCTGTCAAAGTTGACTCTGGAACGTTGAGGAGATGCGTTCATTGTCCAAAGTAATGTCTGTCGAAGTTGAGATCAAGACGTTGAGGAGATGCGTTCTTTATCCTATATCGAGTAAATGTTGGGTAAGTCATAGTTGAGACCAACTACCTCAATATGTTAGAGTTGTGTTACAAGATTAAGAGGGTGATTGATAGATTTAATCTTGTAATTAAGAAAGTTTGTTTTGAAAAATTTCGTTGAAT
The DNA here is from genome assembly GCA_036346275.1 of Otatea glauca. Classification (NCBI taxonomy): domain Eukaryota; kingdom Viridiplantae; phylum Streptophyta; class Magnoliopsida; order Poales; family Poaceae; genus Otatea; species Otatea glauca. Next base: position 54,886,185 of record CM070718.1, on the reverse strand, counting down.
CCGGGCAGTACATGGAGTAGACTCCGACTCGGTGGTTGAGACAACCTTTATAAAGCGCAGGGCACTCTGTAAACAATGCAAGCAATAAGAACAGATGTAGATGTAATACATCACAAAAGTGTAAGCAGAAATGCGGAAACTATTAGATCATTTAGAACATTTTGATTCAACCGAATAAGCAACTTTTATATGTGTAAAAGCACAAATCATCCTTTTATATGTGCAACAGCACAAACCCACCTTGAGACGTGTTAGCAACACCCTGCATATCTAGTTTTTTTCTCTCCTCTCTTCCTTCTGTTAATATAGTTCTTTTGATGATTAAAGAACTGAGATTTCTTTTATATACGTACTATGCTTTTATGTGCTTGTTCTTTTTCCCTAGCTCTTTGATGCACAGGAGGCTTCCTCCTTTTATAGCCAACGAGAGGTTTCTCTGTAATGAGAGAGTTACAGAGGAACGTCAGTTTTTTGGAAACTCCTCGCACTTAATACGTCAGTTTCCTTCATTTAATATCCATTAATGAATGAAACCGAAGCTTTAATACCTATTCAATGGCTGAAACTCATGCATGCATCAATATGTTCATGCTGCAGCCTTTAATTTTCAGCACATATGAAACTGAAGCACCATGCAAATCACTATGGCTAGAATCTATTATTAGCACACAAATTATTTGTTACATTTTTTAAGAGAGAGGAGAGGGAATTACACCCATAGGTTCTGAATACTTTTAGTCTAGCAACCATCACACTTAGACCTTTTAATTATAAGAACCTTTCTATAATTTACATGGGCCATATTATGTTAAAATAATTTAACAATCTCCCACTTGGCCCCTGTAAAAACTTGACGATTCAAAAACTTTTAGGTGTACACCTTTCATCAAATCTATCAAGTCATCGTTAAATTGAATTGTGGTGACAGAATCATGGCGGTCATAAGTCTTATAGTGACAAGATCCCTTCCATGTATCACAATCGACATAATTCAAACTAACTTTAATGGGAAACTTTTATTATTATCCATCACTACCATAATTGTATACGCGATAATATGGATAACCAGCAAAACAATACTTTTATTGAATTCATAAGTTCATAAAAAAACACGAGCAACTCAAAGTCATGTATATATATACTCATCATGCTAACAGAGATTTATCTATAATGCCCATCCTCTCAATATGGCCACTAAAAGTCTTGGGCGGCAGTCCCTTAGTTAGCGGACCTGCTATCATCAGATCTGTACCAATATGCTCGATTGATACCTTTCGCTTTTGCACTTCTTCTTTTACCATTAAGTACTTCAAATCCATATGTTTTGCTCCTTTCGAGTACTTGTCATTTTTGGAGAAGAAGACTGCAGTGGAATTATCACAGAAAATCCTTAAGGGCTTTTCAATATTATCAACAATATGAAGGCCAGGCAAAAAATTCCGCAGCCACAGTGATTGAATAGTGGCCTCAAAGCATGCCACAAATTCAGCCTCTATAGTGGAAGTAGCAATGACAGATTGCTTTCCACTCTTCCATGAAATTGCTCCTTCAACCAAAAGGAACAAATAGCCGAATGTAGACTTCCTTGAGTCTACACATCCGGCATAATCTGAATCTGAGTAGCCAATCACTCAAGATGGCTCGATCTCTTGTATGTAAGCATATGATCCTTGGTGCCTTGTAAATACCGAAGGACCTTCTTCGTAGCTTTCCAATGATCCATTCCGGATTACTTTGATGCCGACCAAGCATTCCAACAGCAAAGCTGATATTTGGTCGAGTGCATGTCGAAGCATACATTAAGCTCCCAACAACTGATGTGTATGGAATAGATTCCATTTCCTTCCGTTCCAAATCATTTTTTGGACATTGCATTTCACTAAATTTTTCCCCTTTCTGAATTGGAATAATTCTCGTGGAGCAATTTTCCATTCTAAATCTCTCTAATATTTTGTTAATGTAACCTTTCTGAGACAGTCCCAATAATCCATAATTTCTATCACGGAATATTTCTATTCCAATCACATAGGATGCCTCACCCATATCCTTCATTTCAAAATTATTGGAGAGAAATTTCTTTACATCATGCAACAAAGATTTATCATTAGTAGCAAGCAGAATGTCGTCAACATATAGGACTAAAATAATAAACTTGCTCCCACTGACCTTCATGTAGATACACCAATCAACGATATTCTCTAAAAAACCATACTTCAAAATGGTATCATTGAACTTTATATACCATTGTCGGGAAGCTTGTTTCAACCCATATATTGACTTCTTTAATTTACACACCAAATTTTCTTTTCCTGGAACCATGAATCCTTCAGGTTGGTTCATATACACTCTTCATCCAAATCACCATTCAGAAAAGCGGTTTTCACATCCATCTGATGAAGCTCCAAATCATAATGTGCCACCAGAGCCAAAATAATTCTCAAAGAGTCCTTCTTTGAAACTGGAGAGAAGGTCTCCTTGTAGTCAATACCTTCTTTTTAAGTGTAACCCTTGGCGACAATTCCAGCCTTATATCTTTCAATGTTGCCTTTTGAGTCGCGTTTGGTCTTAAAGACCCATTTACACCCGACTTGTTTTGAACTTTGCGGCAACTCGACTAGTTCCCAGACTTTATTGTCATCCATTGATCTCAACTCTTCTTTCATGGCATCAAACCACTTTTCAGAATTTCACATTCTATGGCTTGCTTAAATGAGACTGGGTCATTTTCGATACTCAAGTCATATTCATGTTCAAGTGAATAAACCACATAATCATCTGAAATAGCTGGTCTTTTATTCTGTACAGACCTTCGCAATATACTTTCATGTGGAATTTCCTTTTCAGTTGTGACTTGCACATTAGTAGCTAGTTCAATAGTTGTATTTTCTGCAGTGTTGTGTAACGGTGATACAACAATGCTAAGAGTAGGGTTAGACTGAATTTCTTTGATATCCACATTTCGTGGATCACCACTCCCACTGATTTCACCATTCTCAATGAACCGAGCATTTCCAGACTTAACTATTCTTGTACTATGGTTAGGACTGTAAAATCTGTACCCTTTTGATTTTTCAGGATAGCCGATGAAGTAACCGCTAATGGTCTTTTCATCGAGCTTCTTTTTATGTGGATTGCATATTCTTAATTCTGTTGGGTAGCCCCAAACATGCAGGTGCCTCAAACTAGGTTTCCTTCCCGTCCACAGTTCATAAGGAGTCTTAGGAATTGACTTACTAGGAACCCTATTTAGTAAGTACACAACAGTCCTTAATGCGTGCGTCCACAAAGATAAGGGCACACCAATGTAACTTAATATGCTCCTAACCATTTCCATGAGAGTACGATTCCGCCTTTCAGCCACCCCATTTTGTTGAGGTGTTCCGGGCATTGTATACTGTGCACAAATGCCTCGGTTTTCAAGAAACTTTGCAAATGGACCTGAACATTGTCCACTTTCATTAAACTTTCCAAAATATTCACCACCTCTATATGACCTCACCACCTTGACTTTCCTATCGAGCTGCCTTTCCAACTCATTAACGAACACCTCTAGGATGCACGCAGCTTGAGACTTTTCATGCAGCAAGTATAGGTAACAATAACATGAGAAGTCATCAATAAAGGTGATAAAATATTTTTCATCGCCCCAGGAAGAAACATAAAATAGACCACAAATATCAGTGTGTATTAACTGTAACAGTTCATTACTTCTTGTAGCTGGGTGCTTTGATATGTGTGAGGTTTGCTTGCCCTTGATGCAATCCACACACACATTCCAGCCAACAAAATCCAACTGAGGTAAAATTTCACTTTTCACTAACCTCAAAACTCTTTCTTTGGATATGTGACCCAATCTTTTATGCTACAAGAAAGTAGAACACTCATTATGTGTACTACGTTTGTTACCAGTAATATTTTCAACATGAAAGAGGGATTAAAAAAAATCAGCATTAAGATTGAAGCGGTATAAACCATCAATTAAAGTACCAGAACCATAATAGTACTTATTCTTATATAATGAAAATATACCGTCTCCAACTATACACTTAAAACTTGTTATATCCAACTTTCCCATAGATACTAAATTTCTAGTACATTCGGGAACAAAAAGACACTCTTTCAGATCTAAATGTAGACCGGTATCAAGGATTATTCTATAAGTCCCGATCCCTTCAATTCGTGTCTTCATTCCGTTCCCCATGTACAAAAACTTTTCAGATCCGCTTATGGGTTGGATTGAAAGGTATCCCTGTGTTACATGTGAAACATGAGTAGTAGCACCAGAATCTAACCACCAGGTATGGCTAGGAACTTCAACAAGATTAGATTGAAAGCATACAGAAACATAATGTATACCTTTTTTTCGAACCATTTCTTTCTCTTGGGGCAATCCTTCTTGAAATGAACAACCTTCTTGAAGAAGTGGCATCTCAGCTTTTTATGGATTTGGCCATCACTAACTTGATGTGGAGCCTTGTCCTTACCCTTCTTCCCTGGCTTTTCCTTGCTGCTACTTGCACCTCTGTGCATTGTGAGATGAACAGAGTGATCCCTTATTTTCTTTAATCTCCCTTCTTCCTGAACCAATTGGGCTTTGCATTCTTGAAGGTTCCATTTTTCTTTTATGGTGTTATAATGCACCTGGAACGAGCCAAATTCAGGAGGTAGGGAGTTCATGATGAATTGGACCAGAAATGATTCACTTACGTCCATTCCCATAGATGTTAACTTTGCGGCAATATTTACCATGCTAATTACATGATCATGCACGGGAATAGACCAATCAAATTTCTTGGTTGTTAGTTCACTCATAAGACTTCCAACCACAAACTTGTCTGTAATGTCTGATTGAGAATATTCTTTTAGCTTCATCATGAAATCCCTTGCATTATCAGTGTTAGGTAATGATGGCTTGACGTTTTTAGCAATCGTCAAGCGTATCAAGTTCAAGCTTAACCTGTTAGACCATTCTCATGCTTCATAAAGGGAACGATCCTCATCAGTACTTTCATCTGTAACGGCTGCAGGCTTTTCATCAAGAACTAATGCTAGATCTAAGTCCATAACACCCAGCTGAAACCGGATCTGTTCAGACCAGTCAACATAGTTCAGGCCATTAAACTTGACAAGCCCAAAACCCTAACTCATTAAATTAATGGATGCTGCAAAATTTAATATGTTCACAGATTAATATTTTGAGTAAACAAAATAGATTCATGCAATAACAAACTTTAAGTGTGCATCTAAAAACATCTTTGGATGAAATTTAGATACACGGCTGGAATCAATAATGATGCTAAAACAAACACCTTTAATAGATAATCAACTATACTCAAGTCAATGTGCATGCTATCTTTGGATAAACTAATAAATTGACGAAGCATATTGATTAACCTCTTTCCTATCACCAATTGTAAGCAATGGTCCACCTTTGGGCGACCTCCTAGTGGTACAATTCGTGAATTCAATTGTCCGTTATATTTTCCAATTAATAGCATCAAATAGAATATGAACAATTGAAATGCTCAACTAAATATCTATGATCCTTTTTAAGCAAGGCCACTTTGGTGACAAACATGTTTTCAATAATATAAATATTTAATTGGCATATCACTTTTAATTATGCTCATAAGAATAAACTGTGATCTTATGAACAAAAGAAAAGTCCGTCTTTACACATTACAAACAGATGCAAACATATTTCTTGCGAATTATCTAAATAACAATACTGGAGAAGAAATAGCATTTTACTGCTCTAAATAACATTACTATGATGAATCACGCAATTGCATAAGGAAAAACTATAAATAAATGCAATTTCACTTATGCGCTTACACCATACAACAAAAGAACAATTATAATGGTGAATCAAAAGGCTAAAACCATGCTCTGATACCAAATGTAAACAGAAATGCGAAAACTATAAGATCATTTAGAACATTTTGATTCAACCGAATAAGCAACTTTTATATGTGCAAAAGCACAAATCATCCTTTTATATGTGCAACAGCACAAACCCACCTTGAGACGTGTTAGCAACACCTTGCATATCTAGTTTTTTTCTCTCTCTTCCTTTTGTTAATATAGTTCTTTTGATGATTAAAGAACTGAGATTTCTTTTATATACGTACTATGCTTTTATGTGCTTGTTCTTTTTCCCTATCTCTTTGATGCACAGGAGGCTTCCTCCTTTATATAATAACGAGAGGTTTCTCTGTAATGAGAGAGTTACAGAGGAACGTCAGTTTTTTGGAAACTCCTCGCACTTAATACGTCAGTTTCCTTCATTTAATATCCATTAATGAATGAAACTGAAGCTTTAATACCTATTCAATGGCTGAAACTCATGCATGCATCAATATGGTTCATGCTGCAGCCTTTAATTTTCAGCACATATAAAACTGAAGCACCATGCAAATCACTATGGCTAGAATCTATTATTAGCACACAAATTATTTGTTACATTTTTGAAGAGAGAGGAGAGGGAATTACACCCATAGGTTCTGAAAACTTTTAGTCTAGCAACCATCACACTTAGACCTTTTAATTATAAGAACCTTTCTATAATTTACATGGGCCATATTATGTTAAAATAATTTAACAAAAAGAGCCTTTGCTCAGTTGGTTCGTGTCCTCTTCTTAAGAGCCGAAGGTTACCCTACTTTCGACTACGCATTGAACATTTTTTTGTTTTTTTATTTTTTATGTTACAACAGGATACACACGAACACACAATTATTCTGCAAATTTCTACATGGTATCAAATTCAAACCCTAATTCTTACCTCTCAGTCAGTCGTCGCCGTCGTTAGATGATCTGCGGTTGTCACCGTCCAATCACATGTGGTCCACCACAGCCGCATCGCAGTGGAGTGGGCAACGCCTGGCCAGGTTGTGTGGGGTCATCGCTAGGTTGCTGCCTCGTGCCGTTGCTCAGGCTACCACCGTCGCTCAGGATCTACTCGAGCCCAGATTGGCTCGAGAAGGAGGGGGAGGGCACCGCCGTTTGGTCTCTCATATCCGCTCACGATCTCATAGAGAGAGAGAGAACTCGAGAAGAAGCTGGTCTCGGCTAGCTAAGAGAAGGAGAAAGGAAAGAATAAAGGAGAAGAAAGAGAGAGGAATAAGAAAATGAGAAAGAAGGAAAGAAAAAAGGAAAAGAAAAATAAGGCGGAGAGGAAAGACAAAAAAAAGGAAAAAGAAGAGAGAAAAAGCAAGGGCAAGGATGAAGGAGAGAGAGAAGGAAGGAGTTTGATATTGCAGTTGCCTTCTGTAGGGAGAGAATGGGAGAAGTTCAGAGAAGAAGGAAGTCGACCTAGTGTTGGTTGGGTTTGGATTTTGTGGCTGTTCACTTGATCCAATCGAGTGTGTGGGTGTGTAGTTGTTGCTTTGCTATTGCTTTCATGGTGAGAGGAAAGAGCTTGCAGAAAGAAGAAAGATGGAAGTTTTGAGTTTATTGTTGTTTACTGTGAAGCGGCGTTGCTTTGCAGGGAGAGAAAGGTTGGAAAATGTTTTCGGGGCTACGTAATTAGGTGCACAAAGAGATGTACTGGAGATGTTTTGAGGTCTAGGATCTAGTGTTACTGGCTAATTTGTATGGTTTGTTGTTGCTATGAGGGTGATGGTTGAGGAGGCATGATTTTGAAGGTTTCAGAACAATGCAGAGAGGCCTTGAAACATGGGGTGAAGATTACTTAGAATGTGGCTTTTGGGGTATTGGTAGCGGGAGCGGTGCTGGGTGGCAATCCTAGAGCTGATGTTGGACTTTTGTTGATGGTGGTATTGGTAGCAAGAGTAGGAGTTGGTGATAGCTCTGGTGGAGGCTATGGCTACAGTTTTGGTGTCGATGGTACCTATCGAGGTGTTGGCGTTGATGCTAGAGGCGGTGTTGGTGGAAAGGTGCAGTAGAGGTCAAGGTGGTTGGGTGTATGTTAAGAGAGGTGGTGGAAGTTAAGAAGGTCGAGGACATGTTGGGAGAGATAGTGGAGGCCGGCATGGCCAGGGGCTATAGGTGAAGAAGGTGGAGGAGTTGACGTTGATTGAGGCTAGGCTGAAGATGATTGAGGTGATGGTGATGCCTCTCAAATGTTCAATCTTTGTGGTGGTGTTGGACAAGGTGGAGGTGGTGCGAATAGCAAGAACGACAATTTTTGCAGGTGGTGTTAATCATGGTACCAAAGACAACTTTGGTAAAGGTGAATGTCTTGCTGGTGATATTCGCCATGGTGTTGGTGACAAGGTTGGTAAAGTATTAGATTCTAGTGTGGTATGCATTATGTAACAAGATGACCATGATTGTATCTCATGTCTATCTTGAGCGAGAATGTTGGAAAGTTAGTATAAGAGCCCGAGTCGTATGTGACTCAGAGTCGTATGAGGGATAAGATTCAAGTTAGACTCAAATTAGGGATAGATTCTAGTTGTAATTTAGTTGTGATTGACGCTATAAATAAAATATGTGGGGATCTGATAACACACATAAATACATAATTATTCTGTAAATTTCTATGCTACTCTATTCGCTAATTCACATGCTGCATGTTGCATGCAGAGCTATCCTTATTCTCGGGAGACCAGCACTCGCCGCTATATGATTAATTTTACACGTAGTCATGGTTGATTAGCTATTCTAGGCCATATTATAAAACATGACATCTAACTTTTAACTCTAACTTAGGCCCTGTTTGTTTCGGCTTTTTCACTGGCTTAAAAGCAGAAAAGCTAAAGTCGAAACAAACGACTGACTTTTAAGTCAGGCTTAAAAAAAACCAAAAGCCTTCATATAACTATAAGCCAAAAACCAGATGAGAGGTGCTTTTTTGGGCTTTTTTAGGATGAAATAACCCTTTGCCATTGGAAGTCTCCAAAATTACCCACCAAATGCCATCATATATAAACTCAAGAATCCTTCTCTCATCTCCTCATTTCTCCTCGTCTTCTCTCACTCCCCTGTGCGACATGCCTTCTCCATCCGCTGCTCCGGTCTCTGCCATCCTCGACCTCCGCCGTCCTCAGCCTCCTTTCTCCTCCACTGATCCGGATCAAGTTGATAAATAATTATGCTCAGAATGAAGTTTGATCTCAAGATTAATCTATATTTTTCAACACAACATTCGGTGAAAAAAGTATAAAACATTTGTATTAGATAAATCAGTACATAAGAAAAGTCCTTACAACCCTAGATGGTATTTCATACTTTCTAGCAAAAAGCTGCACCCAGGGTTCACAAAACCGAATTTCAAAAAATCGTTCGAAATTCGAAAACCGCAAAAATCACTCAAAAAATCGCTCGAAAACCGTCAGAAATCGAAGGGTTAAGAAATCAAAAAAATTTGAAAACAATTCAAAAAAATCGAAAACCATTCGGTTTTTCGCGAGAAACCGCTCGGTTTTTAAGAAACGATTTTCGAGCGAAAACCGCGGTTTTTCAACTGTTTTGAACGCATAAATTTTTTCAAATTTTTTGATTTTTTTAAATTCGAAATTAAAACAGTTTACCAAGCGGTTTTGGATATCGAACCGCAGTAGTACGCTCGAAAACCGTAGTTTTCGTCGGTTTTGTGAACCCTGGCTACACCATCCAACCCATCAAAAAGCCAGATACCAAACAACATGTCTTAGCTTAAAAGCAGACGGCTTAAAAGCTCGTTAAGCCAAGAAGCTAACTTTAAGCCAAAAGCCAAAAAACCTAAGCCGAAACAAACAGGGCCTTAGTACTCCTTTCGGTCATAAATAGTTGTTATTTCGGATATAGGTATAGTTAAATTTTTGAAACTTTGGCTGTAAATATATTTTTAATTATTCAAATTGGGTACATGAAAACATATGTGTAGATTTGTCTCAAAAAGTACTTTCATAATATTATAATTTTATTAGATTTTATAAACACATTATAATATAAATTAGTGGTTAAAGTTATGTTTTGGAGACCGTGTAAATATCTAAAACGACAACTATTTGTGACAGAGGGAGTAGTTTTTACTTAAAAGTATTTTCATGTTAATATATCTTTTATAATTTTCACTAACTTAAAAGTACTTCAAAGGTTGAGTGTGTTTTAAAAAAAATAGCGACATCTTTGGAGACACTGTTACCGCTTGGAATTTGTTCTCTCTATCGGACCTACAGCTTGGAATACTTTTCCAAGTAGCTGAATATGCAGGGAAGGGTAGCTACTCGAATTTCAAGCGGCACGACAGCTTCCAATACCAACTATCCCAAGCGATAGATTATATAATTCGTGAGGATGGGTTATCTGAAGTGACACGTATGCCGACATAAATATCTCTAAAAATATCAGAGAGTACAGGACATACAGCCAAGTAAAACATGGAGGATTTGCCACTTAGAACTCAAAACCAGATGGAACTGGCTGTACTGACAAACAACAAAATAAAAAGAAGAATTACATAGATTACGGTTGGTTAGTGCCTTTCTGGAGGATTTGATTCAGACAATCAAAAGGACAGATGAATTTGTCCTGAGAGCAGGCTCATGCACAAGCACAACCATGTGATGCAAGAGGGCCAAATCAGTGAACAACTACTGCCCTATTTGGAGGATTTGATTCCTCATCCTCGTTTGACCCCCAATTATCAGGCCGTCCACCCAATTAACTAATCATCAAATGTGGCTCTTAATTTAAACATTTGCATATAAAACGAGCTATTCTCTAATTCTCTATGTGAGGCTGGTAGCAAGAATAGATAGCCCAAATCTAAAAAGCAGGGCACATTGAACGACTAGGATGAGTAGTCGACGGTGGGAAAGTGTTTCTACATGATCAGAAGCGGATTTTTCATACACCTTATGTCAATTGCTTTCAATGTTTGATACTTTGATTGTAGTAGAGACAACTATTCATTCAAAAAAAAAAGTAATCTGGCCACTAGGATCAACATACAAAATATATATATTTATATATATATATATATATATGAAGCCGAAATAGCGCACCATGATTTTAAATGCACGAATTCAATCCATACTTGAGTATATTTTTTAAAAATTTTAGTTTTAGGGTATATACCCATCTATAACAATTCAAATGAAATGCATACCTTTGAAAAAAAATATACTCGAATTCAAAGATTTTGAACGAGTTTGGATCACATACTTTGCTGATTTATATATAAAATCAGCACATACCTACAACCAAACTATCATAAAAAATGTAAGCTCTAGTTTGAATTTGAACTAGTTAGTAAACTGGTTAAACTTAGCATCCTAAAAATTTCGTATGAAAATACATAGAGAAAATATCCTTTTTAGACCATGGTGCCCAGGCACCATGGTGTCTTAAGTAATTATACTATATATATATATATTAATGCTATTCTACAGCTGGGTGTAGATTAGCCTGTTCTACTCCTGAGCCATTTAACCTAGCCGGACTGAGCCATGCAACACACTAAACAGCGCATCGGACTGACATGGCAAAAACCAACTAATAAAGGCACTTTAGTTTTGCAATTCGGTATTAAATCATGAGTACATTTTACTATAGAACAACAGATACAATTACTACCAAATCAGTTACTAGTTAATGCATTGGTCAACCCAACTAATTAATTAATGTGTATTATAGTTTGTATATGAATCTGTTTGTTCTTTATTTTAGCCATATCTTTTATTGGTAGCTCGGATTTGTAAATGGTTTCCACCAGTAGCTTACTGACGACGAGAAGAATAAAATGATATAAGTTTTGCTATTAAAAAGTAATTTTGCTGACTGGTAAAATAAATTGCTATTTTTATAACATGAAAATGAAAAATCCTACACACATCAGCCATTTAATAGTAAAAGTCCATGAAAACTATATGTATAAGTTTCGAAAAATTCTCGGAAAATTACCATACGTAAGGGATGTGAGTTTCTATAACTCTGTAAAATTTGAAGACCAAACTCACTTGTATTTGAAAGATTAGATTGACTTTGATCTTCGAATTTTATAGGACGTAGAATCTCACCTCCCATACTTATGGTAATTTTTCAAGAATTTTTAAAAACTTCTACATATGATTTTCACAAACAAGAATTTATTTCTGTTTGTCGGCGCTTTAGTAAAATAATTGAAAATTTCTCAAAAAAAATTATCATACATAGGGGAGGTGAGATTCTATATCCATGCAAAATTTGAAGACAAAAATCAATCTCATTTGAAAGATATGAAATTGACAAGCGACTGAGTTTGGTTTTCAAATTTTACAGGGTTGTAGAAGCTTACATTCCCTACGTCTAGTAATGTTTTGTGAATTTTTCAGGACTTGTACATATAGTTTTCATGAACTTTATTGCCAAATGGCTGATCTGTACATGATATGTTGTAGATGTAGTAATTTCATGTTGTAGATGTTATAATTTCATGTTGTAGATGTAGTAATTTTTGTTATCAGTCAGCAAAATTATTTTTTTAGTAGAGATATTTATATCATTTTATTCATCTCGTCGTTAGCAAGATATCGGTGGAAACTGAAGAGAAACGCGGTATGCTATGCTAGCACAAAAAAAATCTACCGTATATCCAGAAAGCTACTCGCAAGAAGGGGATCATAGATTAGATTACCACTAGACGCGCAGTTGCGGAATCCTTCGCACGTCGATGTAGTGGATCGTTCTCGTCGTAGTCGTTGCGTCGATGGAGTGGATCATCCTCGCCTCGCCGTGGATCGTCCTCCCATGCCGCAGTCGCAGCAGCGTCACCGTAGTAGTCCACACGTCCAGGGATGGAACGCCGTGCGTCAGTGTGCAAGCACCTGGTCGCTCGGCAGGGGCCGTGAGAAAAGGAGGCTAGGGTTTCGGGTGAAACACTTCTAAACCGTGGAAAGCACACCCTGCGCCCACCCTCCTCCACTCCTTATATAGCCACGAGATAAAACTCTAAACCAGGGCCCATTAGTGTGCTAAGCCCACGAGGTCCATTAATTACGGATCCAATCCAAATTAATGCGTCCCAACCCATTAAGTGTGTGACCTTGCAGATTCACGTACGTTTGGACATGGATTCGGAAAGCTCCTTTTCAATCCAATAGTTGGTAGCGTCTCCTTGCAAAGCATGCCAGCTCCCAAACATACTATGATCAAATCGGACAGAACCTATCAAAAGTACTTATGTAATAATCTCTTTGCCAAGTATATGAAGATTGAACTCAAGGCGAGAAGCATGTCATCCTTTGATGATTCAATCCATTTCTCGTATCCGTGATATATTAATAAGTTGTGATTGACTCCTCAATCACGGCATGGCCATGCACTTCCTTATACATATCACACGAGTGGCCTTGTCATATATCTTCGTTTCATTGGAGTGGCAAATTCCATCTTGACTGCTCACTTCCCTCTGCACGTTTCATAGTAAACATGAAAGCTACCTTTATAACTATCCGGTTAGGAAGTAGTGTTTGATAGCCCCAAGGAAAACTATTACACATGTAGGGAATATGACAATCTCAAGTCTAAGGATTATACATCTACTATGTATGAGATACACTGATGACACATAAGAATGTAACATTCTCGCAGTGTCCCATGGCAGGTCCATCTAACCCATGTTCTTCAACATGCGTCCACATTGTATACATGATATCTCCATATCCCATGATCTATGAAGCATGATCATCGATCACTACATGTGCTGATCTATTCATCGTTGTCCTATACGATGATATCCGATCAGAGATATTTATCGAATTATATCAATAAGTAAAGAGCTTCATAAGCAAGTCACATACTTGTTGATCAATACAATGATATACATTCATTGGACCAATAATCATATTATTATTCATAAACATAGTCATGTTATAATCATCTAAATGATTGCCTCAAGGGCATAACACTAACAGAAACTATTTGCAAATCCGAGCTACCAATAAAAATATATGGCTAAAATAAAGAAGAAACAGATTCATGTACAAACTACAATACGCATTAACTAGTTATGTTGATCACATAATTGATTCGATAGTAATAGTAAAATATATAGAAGATAGTAAAATGTAGAAAGCTCGATAGTAAATAATTCTCATTCGTATATACACACTGACCCGTTAGTACCAAGGTTATTTCTATTGTAGTAAAGGGTACCAATCGAAATAGAAAAATCACAGATACACTATAGTAAAAATTTACAGTAGACGTGACAGTATAATTGGAAAATTACTACCATACAGTATAATTAGAAAATCCTACACAGATTAGCCATTAGGCAGTAAAAGTCCATGAAAACTATATGTATAAGTTCTGAAAATTTCTCAAGACATTATCATACATAGGGGATGTGAACTTTTATAGCCATGTAAAATTTGAAGACCAAAACCACTTGCATTTAAAAGATATGAAAAGGATAAATTTACTATTCATTTGTGATTTGCGCTTGTTAATTTCATATCTTTCAAATGAGATTGATTTTGATCTTCAAATTTTACAGAATCTAGAATCTCACCTCCCACACTTATAGTAATTTTTTGAGAATTTTTGAAAACTTCTACATGTAGTTTTCACAAACAAGAATTTATTTCTGTTTGTTAGCGCTTTAATAAAATGATTGAAAAATTCTCAAAACATTATAGGGGATGTGAGATTCTACATCCGTGCAAAATTTGAAGACAAAAATCAATTTCATTTGAAAGATATGAAATTGATGAGCACTAATCAATGATGAATATTAAATTTGTCATTTTCATATCTTTTTCAAATGCGACTGGGTTTGGTCTTTAAATTTTACAGGGTTATAGAAGCTTACATTCCCTACGTCTAATAATTTTTTAAGAATTTTTCAAAACTTGACATATAGTTTTCACGTACTTTTACTGCCAATTAACTGATCTGTGTAGTATTTTTTCAATTATACTGTATGATAGTAATTTCTAGTTGTAGATGTAGTAATTTCATGTTATAAAAATAGTAATTTCTTTTATCAGTTAATAAATTTATTATTTAATAGCAATACTTATATTATTTTATTCCTCTTGTCGTCAGTAAGTTACTAGTGGAAACTATTTGCAAATTCGAGCTACCAATAAAAAGATTTGGCTAAAATGAAGAAGAAATAGATTCATGTACAAACTACAATACGCATTAACTAGTTGTGTTGACCAACATATTAACTGGTAACAGATTTGGTAGTAATTGCATCTGTTGTTCTACAGTAAAATGTATTCTTGATTTACTATTAGGTTGCATTTCGTAGTATAATTTTTATTATATACGTTTCTCAGTACGTGTCGGCCAGCGCGTGGAATAGCCTAATCTGCGTGTAAGTGCAGATTAGCGCTACCATGTGTGTGTGTATACATATATGGAGTGACTAGATAGTGGTATACCATTGCAATGGTATAGCAGCAAGCTCATACAATTTCAGTAAGTTCCAAGAGAACGATCATAAAGTTTCATGTTTCACTGAGTTTCGCGCATTTTCAGAAGTTTATAGAAGATTCCAAGCCAAAGTTTCAACGGGTTTCAGGTTTTGAAACTCAAGTTTCAACCCAAAAATTTCAAGAAGTTTTAACAGGTTTCATGAGAAAAAAACAATACAAATAAAAGAGAAAAACATCTCGGCATGCTCACCTACAGCCGCCGTCCCACCCTTGCCACAAGCCAACACCACCTCCTCCTCCCCCTACACACCAAAAGGGTGAAGCCAGAGCTAGAAGATTTCTGTGATGCGTGTGGTGGCGAAGCTGAGCCATGAGACAACGTTGTACCGCTTTGTAACCCAGATAAGGAGACAAGTGAGGTCATGGGATTTGGCGGATCCTATTGCTAACGACGAGAAAGACGCCCGGATCCAGTGAATCCTATCGCCAACATCCTCCTCATGCCATACTGCCTACGCCAAGCCGGTAGTCACCCTCCTCTACATGCCACGCCACCTCTGTACTGCCAATCGTCACCCACCAACCTCCGACAAACAACCACTCGATGACTCAAATTAGGAGACAGGCGAGGGTCGCAGGATTTGGCGGATCCCGTGGCTAGTGTCCTCGTCCCACCATGCCGGTAACCATCCTCCTTCCCTCACTGGGACACCCGATTGCTGCCCACTAGCCTCTTCCACTTTGCTAGTTGCTGCCTGTCGGCCTCTATTGCCTTGTTGGTCGCCACCACCGTGAAGGTTGCTAGCCGTGTGGAGACTAGAGAGATGTTGAGGTGAGGGAGGTTGAAGAGAGATGGAGAGGAGTGCTGCCTCACCTACAACCAGCGCCATCATTGTGTCTACTCCCCACCACCCCTCTCACCATCATGTGATAGCCTTGCATGTGCATATTGTCACCATCATCGAGCACCAAATCTGGTGAGAAAACTGAAGGGGCAGGAACAACAGTGAGCTCGGGGGGCGGATCAATCCGCTACCGTCATTGACTAATTGGCTCACTACTGTTGAATTTAGGGCCCAGAGGAAATAGAGAATGGAGAGAGAGAATGTGCTGTTGAATTTGGGGGGATGAAATGGGGAATGGAGAGAGTGATGGATTGATTTGGTTTAAGTGGTTCACGCGACTTTAGTTTGGATAAGATATGATGTCATCCAAGATCGCATTGGGGACTCGATTGAACGAACGTGTGCTATACCATCGTTTTGAAGGAAAAAGGCATAGCGTTACATAGTTGTTCTCATTTTTTAGAGCAAGTACACAATGGTATACCGTTGTAATGGTATAGCAACATGTTTCATCAATTTTTAGAAAGTTTCGTGAAATCATTTGAAAATGTTTCAAGTTTGGTGAGTTTCATATGTTCCTAGAAGATTCTGAGAAAGTTTCAAGTCCAAGTTTCAACAAATTTCAAGCTCAAGTTTCAACCAAATAGTTTCGAGAAGTTTCAACAGGTTTCATCGAGTCTCAACCCAAAAGTGTCAAAAAGTTTCAATAGATTTTATCAAATTTCAACTAAAAGTATCAAGAAAGTCTCTAGAAGTTCCAACAAGTTTCATAGAAAATAAAAAAAAGAGCTAAAAAATCCCCATGCACTTTACTTGTGGCCACGTGACACTCACACCATGGTAGCTCCACACCCGTCGGGTCGCTACAGCCAATGGCCTTCTTGCCTGTTAGCAAGCTCGCCTATGGTTCAGCTAGCGTTGGATAGGGACGCGCGTGGCTGCTCGCCTTCCTGCCAAGCGCTACCTGATACCCGTCGTTGTACACACTTCTGTCGAGGACGAGTGCCGTCACTCCCACAGTTGAATCTGCTGGAGCTGTCCGAGGCGTCACCCCTCGCCTCCCGCCACCAAGCCACTCGCTGTCGTTGCGCTCCCTCACTTGTCACTAGGGGTGAAAACGGTATCGGTAAATCCCGAAATTCCGGAAACCGTTTTCGGAATTTTTCGATCGAACGTGTCGGTATCGGTAATATTCGGAATCGGAATCGAAATCGGAAATTTTTGTCGGAAACGATAACGATAACGGTTTTGACAAGTTCCGACCGTTTCCTTCGGTTTTCGGAAAAAATCGGTAAATTCCGTCGGTAATTACCGGAATCGCTCAGCCCATAGATAACACTCCTTCAGCCACTAAAATGCCCATAACTTTTTACTCCGAACTCCGATTTAGGTGATCTTGGACTCTATGCGAAGCTTATCACGAGGGCTACAATCTCCACCTATTTTTATAATTTAACAAACCATAGATATTTTTAAATATGATAAAAATAAAACTCTAATGTAGTTATTCAAGTCTAAAATCTGATTTTTCGAAATCCCTCACATAGACTTGATCAAGGGCATGACTACAAGCTCGAAAGAGTCAATAAGATCAAATATTGAGCCATGTGATGATTAACTCATGATCAAAACAATTTTGCAAAACATATTTGCAAATTCTAATTTTATACTTTAATATCAAATTAAGCACATCTCATTTGCAACATATATTTGCAAATAAACCAAGAACTTATGAGATCAATCCTTTCATGCCCGTCACTCGTTTAGAAGCATATGCCTTCTATGCCCATCACTCGTTTTCATTGGTCGTATTCCTGATGCTGATGAGTGATAAAAACTACTCTGCCAGTATCACATGTTTTTTTTGCTTTTATTTTCGTATCTCCAATGCTTCATTATCGATTTATCACCATGATTATCTATGTGCTCCGAGCTCTGATTATCTATGTGCATGTCTTTGTATGTCATATTTCCGGTTTGGCGCCGCAAGGGTCTGGTCGGTCTAGTAGCAAGCGACTAATAAATTTCAATCCTCGTGTGGAGAGATGTATTATTTGATATGAGATATTGAGACTATCTTATACTATGTGATGTAAATACTCGTGTGGAGACTATCTTATGCTATGTATGCCTGTATGGAATGTGTGATATCGTCAACTGTAAATGCTTATAAGGTATTGCTTTTAAGTGCTATGTGAATCTGTTGCTTAATGCTTTAATGTATGCCTGTATGTAAATGCTATGTGATGTTGCTTAATGCTTATGCCGTTATGCGTTATAAGATATTGATTTTCTAATCTAGTTATGCTATTGTATACATTTACATTGGTAATGTATGTTCATCGTAAATTTGTGAATATTTATTTATTACTAATTTCTATGTGAATGTACGAGTTGTGTGAATTTTTTGAAGTCAATTGGTGGTACATGTCGTTACGACGTTACCGGTCTCTTTTTCGGATTCCGATCGTTACCGATATATATTTTGTATCGAATTTTCGTTTCCGATATTTTCGAATTACCGATGCCGTTTTCGTTTCCGTAGTTATCGATTCCGGTATCATTTTCGAGGAAAAATATAAAATCAAAAATGGTTTCGATGTTTTCCGACCGTTTTCACCCTACCTGTCACCGCATGAGATTGCTCTTTGCTCACCGTGGCTGCAGCCACCTCTGTGGAGGGCTCTCATACTAGCTAGTCGCGTGGATTAGTTTTTTTTTAATATATTTATTTTTGATAAAGGTGAGGCCTAGCCAGGTCGAATGAAAGGCTTAAAATGGGCCTAGTCGAGGCCCAGCTCGGATGCTCCCATGTCGGCAACTACTTTTGCTATGCTCCGCAATATTTGGATGCCATTATATATCTTGCAAAGAACATACAACAATATGCTATCTTCAGGTAGTTTTTAAGACGCCCTGAGACCTCGCATTGATTTCAATAATAATGTTGAGAATTAACATAACTATAGAAATCCATCGGGTCTTCAATTCATTGCTGGTTCTTTTTCTTATATTTATATAATTTAGTATTTGAAAAACAAAAACATTTTCTTTCCTTTTGTTGGTTCTGCAACACCAGTGGATACAGCTGTTCTTTACACTTATATATGCAGGAAAACAGATAATTTCGTACAAAAAAAATACGAAAATGCAAATTATTAGAGGAAAAGTAGTTACAACATGGAGCTACGCATCGAGGCGTCTTAATTAATAATCCGGGTAAATATCGTAATCACACTGCCTTTAGTAATACTATCATAAAACTACACATTTTAAGCTATATATAGTTTCATAGAATCACACTTACTTTTGCATATCATTTCATAAAACCATACTTCGAAGCAATGCCGTCGCATACAACGTGCTTGATAACCAAGCCCACTCATGACTAATAAGCTAGGTTCAACCATTTCGTACCACTTTTGTTTAAAATTATTGTCTTCTGAATCATTATGCAGAAGTAAGTGATGTGATTATGTAAAACCAATGCTTAAAAATGTGCTTCTAGTATCCTTTTTCCTCTAGTTTTCTAGTTAAGTCACAATTAACTGCATCTTTTGTTTTCTTTTTTCTAAAAGTAGGGAGAGAGAGAGAAAGAGAATCTAACTACGTACAGATGTTTCAGTGTCCTTAATTTGGTGAACAGCCCATCTTATTTCTCTTAAAGATCTTGATTTATACTATATATATATGATGGTGGTTATGAGTACACTCCAAATGCTTTGTTCAGAGGAGTGCTAATTAAGCTAGCTAGCGAGCACGTGTCTTCGCTAGCTGTTAGCTAGTGGATCGGGTTAATAGCTAAAAGCTCAGCATTAATTACGAGATGTGATCAACAGCAGCAAATGGGAGAGCACCACACCAAATTATTAATGGCAACAAGAGCTACTAGTCATATGTGCTCGTCACTGTGGACCCTCCATATATACAATCATTTTTTCTTTTTCACTTTTCCATTTGAGAGTGTGAGAGCTGGGTAGATCTTAAGATTTACAACCTTATAAGTCACAGGATTAAACCCAAAAAATACAACAGAAATTCTGTATAAATTGTATATTTAATATGTAATTAGTGGAAATCAATCTACGCTTGTTAATCAGAAGACTATGTAACACCCTGATCTAAATTACTCAATTCCTAACCCACTATGGGACCGCGCTTCGTATAAAAGGGTTAACTCGTGGTGCTATGTTTGGATTCAATATGTATTATATACCACTACAACTTACTTTAAACAAATAGTATAGAACTAACCTACCACCGCTCTGTATAGGCCACACGAGACTTTACACTAACGAGACGGGTATTACAACCGATGTGTACATCCGTTGGCCCGTGGGGAAAGTCAAAATATATCATATATATATATATATATGCACACGGACATGGCCGAAAGCGAGAAGATGCAACCATGCCTATTAATTTTCATTTGCTGACTTTACTGTAAACTCTAAAGCTGATTAAACATATACATAAGTTCATATATATATTTTTAATCATGCAACTTTTTTTCTCAATGTAAGCTCGCTAACCAAACAATAGCCAAGATTACTGAACATTATCCAGAATAATTAAAGTCACCTCGCTACATCCAAGCGCAAGTTGCGCAACTTTTACTAAATTAACATCACCAGTAGGATTTTATCTACATGTTTGTTTACTTGATGTACATGTCAGATGTTTCTAAAGATCCCAACAAGAGGAATGGATATCATCGATGCGGTTAGTAGTGACCACCTACTTGATTAACAAAGAGATTAACAAATTGCTCTTATCAATCTTCAGCCTAATTAACAAATTTAATTTCATCTATGCCCAAGAAACCTGGTTATCCGCTTACAAGCTAGCCTACACACACAATTAATTTATCCCATGATATCTAGGCATATAGCTAGTTCATGCATCGTTAATTACCTAGCTAAACTAATCACGGCCACAATCAAGGAACTTGTTGTTTTGGGGAATATATAAGGCTGTTTGGGAGCTGTTTTTTTAGCTTTCTAAGCTAAAAAGCACTTGTAGTTTTTTTGAAAGAGACTGTTTGGCAAATATATAGCTAATTTTCCTAATTAGCAGCTTTTGGCTTTTGCTAATTATATTTGGCTTCTAGCTTATGTCAAAAACCGCTTAAAAGTTGAGCTATTTGGGGGCTTACTGGCTTTTTGGAAGTTTCCGGCTTAAAGCCCCCCAAAACAAGGCCATACTCCTCTGGTACTGAATAGATGACATTCTAGGTTCTTGCACTTACACCAAAACACATCTACAAAAGACTATATTACCCCTCTTCATTATATCTTTGGATGGTGTCTTACTCTGGTCTATGGTAGTAAATGACGTTGGAAATAGCTAGAGGGGATAAACATAGAAGGAAAAAAATGGTAAAAAGTTACATCAAAATAGTAGAATGATATATATTTAGAAACAAAATTTAAAAGCTTGAATGAGGTGTATTCGAGAACAGAGGTCACATGATATGTGTCAAAATGAAAACTCAAAAACTTGCACGTTGCCGGCCCCTTGGCGGTTAGTCCAGCTTTTATGGCGCCCACGGTTTCTAGCTAAGTATAAAGGTTCATTTCCCATCAGCTGCTTGTTAGGCGATCATTCGTGTTGAATAAGCCTTAATTAGCTGCTCTGATAACTTGTCTTCCTATCTAATTGAAAAAAGAATAAAATTATGAACTGGTGATGATCATTCTACGAATTTTACAGATTGAAATTGATCTACTTAATAATTTCAAACATTTTTATTGTAAGGAAAAGTAAAGGATATATTAATTACGACCTTTTTTGTAGCGAAAAAGTAAAGGATGTGTTAATTACAAAGGTATTAAGGGCCCTTAGTGATGATTACTGCACATGGATCCTTGTACCTTGAACTCTTAAAATTTCCAAAAGACACCCACACACCATCTCATCAAAATTCTTCTGACTCATCACCATCACACACCATCAACAATATATATATTATGTTCACTAAATTAATTAAGCACCAATAGGCACTTATACATAGGACCATCAGTGAACACTTGCCTAGCAACCTTAGCTTGCAATTAGCATGAATAGTATTGCAAGATCAGATCACCACAATAAAGCCACACACACCATCCTCGATTAGTTGGTTTAGTACCCAACAGAAGACATCTAGATAGGCAGGCGCAGCTAGCTGCAGGTAGCAACGATAGAGTAGCATCAAGAAGGAAGCTAGGAATGTCTAGGCTGCAAGCAAAGAGCTTTAGGAGGAAAGCGGCTGCAGCATCTCACAGCCACAGCAAGGCGCATCATCACGGGAGGCCGAGGTGGCCAGCCTGCAGGCTCATGGACAGCTTCAGGAAGATGCTCGTCGGGCTCTTCTCCTTCCCGCCGCGGCCGCCGACGGTGACCTTCTCCGTCGACGAGCACCATCACGTCCACAGCGGCAGAGGTGGCGGCGGTGACGCGGCGCCGAAGCGGTCGTGCAGCTCGAACCTGCACCCGCTGAACGCGCACTACGACGAGGCCATCGCCGACTGCGTCGAGTTCTTCAACAAGTCGGCCAGGGTGGACGTCAGGTCAAGGCCGCACTTTTGATCATATCGATCGACTAGTACGTAATTAGTATGTCTTAATTAACCTGTCTAGCTTGCAAGTGGCCCTCTACGTCGAGTTCTTCAGCAAATTGCATGCCGCTGTGGCGCTGTGCATGTGTACACGTACGTCCATGTACATTTAGATCTATGTCGTCTCTCGTGTTAATATAATATGCATAATGAGGTCCAGGTTTTTTTGGAGCAGAGCCCGATTCATTTAAGCAATGCTACATACATATACTGGATACCATCACGCTATATATTGTCAGTACAAATTAAATGACGAAAAACTTTTCTTGAAGAAAATTGACAGATCGAGATGGTACGTTCAACCGAGGATTAATTGAAGTGCATGCTAGCTAGCTGGTGTCCACAGAAATTTGAAGTCCATTAATGAATTTTTCTCACAGAAAAACACAAATATATAGAGTCTTACGGTTTTCCTCACCTTGGGACTTCTCGAATTGCATCCCTTCGATTTGCCTCAAGATTCACGCTCTGGCTTCATCTTCGGCGATGGCAACGGCTCCCCGCCGATCGCTCTGGCAAGTTAGGGTTTGGATTTACCAGAACTTCATATTTATAGGGAGGGGGCCGGCTGGTAGACCAATGATGGTCGGCGGTGGCGGTGGGGCGATGAGGTTGCGTTGGGCGGTGGTCGGCAGGCGAATCTGAGAATCTCAAACGAGGACTTTGGTTGGATGAGGGTGTGTGGCAGCAGAAGAGGTGGTGGGCAACGCCAGTAGATACGTTGGGAAGCGGAAGAGACGGTGGGTGGTGCTCGCATGTGGAGGAGGGAGGCAGCACGCCGATGAGGATAGGGGTAGGGGTCACAAACGAGGAGGAGGCACAGCATGGGGCAGCTCGCTACAGAGGAAGAAGAAGGGCCACATGAGAGGGTGGCAGAAGCGGCAGCGGGCAGAGCCGATGTTGGGGATGCTAGCAACAGCGTGGTGGCGGGAGGTGGCGCGGTGATAGTTGGGTGGTGGCTAGGGTTTGGGGTGGAGATGAGGAGAGAAGAAAATTTATATAGTACAGGAGAGGCGTGGCAACCTCTAGATCTAGATCCAATACTTAAAAACTTAAGTACCCCTTGAAAAACCAGTCTTTTTTCACCTAGCTATAGAGTATTTGGGTGTTCTCCCCTTGGGAGTAGAGGTGGGCGTCGTGCTGTGCTGGGCCGGCTCGGTACGGGTCTATCGTGCTTCGTGTCTGAACCGTACCAGGCCGTGAGGACCCATCGTGCCCGACGTGCCGTGCCGTGCCGTGTCAGCCCGGCTCGCCTTCGGTGAGCCCAGGCACGGCCCATTTGCGATTCGTGCCGTGCCGGCCCAGACCCGACCCATTTGCACTATTGCAACGAGAGGAAAGGAGCCAGAGACGCATGGAGTTGAAACAGTGGACGCAAATATTATGAGAAAAGGAACTACAATTTATTTATTCTTGAATAGTTACATAGAGGGAGGGGGATGTATTGAACACGGGCGAGAGAGGGGGCAATAGGCGAGAAAGAGAGTGAGCGAGACAGGCGAGACAAATTGAGAGGGAGATTGAGAGAGACGGGTGAGTGAAACGACCCCCATTTTCGCAAAAAATGCAAAAATAGAAATCTGATGCGCATACAGTACTAGTCCCACACTCAGTGGATAGTACACACATTTTCAACAATTGAAATCACAACCATATAATATAATATTAAGCGGAAGCTATTATACAAATAAATCTTACAACTCAGAGCATATAGCAGCAAAAGAAGCAAAGTCTTGTAGTGTGCCTATCTGACCCGTAGGCAACTGACAAGGCATAATCCCTAGAAAGATCACATCATTGAAAAATCCCGCAACCTGCGACGAAAAGATATATATCTTCAAAGCTTCGCTAACATTTCTACTTAAAAACAACATATAAGCAAGGGTGAGTAATTTACGTACTCTGCAAGACTTTAGCAAAACCTATAATATATGTAGGCCATTTCAAAGGAAAGGCTTCTACGGTTAATTTGCATAAAGCAATATTGAATTTGTAAATCATGTTGTCATTTGCAAACGGAATTTATAAGAGCAAGTTAGATTGATAAGAAATAAGTAAAGCATAAGTAATACTCACAGCCCTCCATGACGTGAGCTTCGAATCGTTCATTGCCATCACATAGCATATATCCAGTTCTTGCCAACACATGGCACAACATCTGATACCAATACTTGCTAACACATGGTATAGTATTGTATCATCTATGGGGTAAGCTTTCTGAAAATAAACCTTTTTGAAAATAAAGCAACATCTAACATTGGAATGACTTCACAAAGTGTCCTTGACCATGGACACGGCTAATCGATTAGATTTTACAGTCTGCAGAGGTGTACAGCTTTACCCACAAGGAATGATCAGCTCTTTGTGCAGCTCAATTGACACACTTCCTTTGGTGTGCCGCAGAGAGATCATACATAACCGTTACATTACCTAAACATGGCTTTGAACCAGCCCAGGACGTTAAGCCCACGCCATAGAAATAGAAACACACACCCAAGACGTGGTTCCTTTCACGTAACCTCCAACACACCGTTTCTGTTCATGGCAAGGCGTACACCGTTGCACGGGTATGCATTTACCCACACCGAAGTGTGGAAGCCCCTCACAAGCAAACCTGACCGGAGTGCTTCTGCTAGCTCCCGCCTATGAAAGTGCAAAGCCATATCTAAATAACTTAATAGGTTAAGGCTGCCACATCCCAGCCCTTGTGGTTGCACGGAAATTTTGGATCAATAGCGCCCCATTGCTCGATCCTTAAACTGATATGGGCGATACTTCACCCTACACTACGTGCAAATCCCTCTGCACATCCGGCTATTGCCAATAATCGCCCGTATCAAAACCATAGTTTTATTTTGGGTTTCTAATCAAAATACCATTAACCAACAGTGTCATAACCAACATTTTCCATTTCTCAAGAAACAATTTTGATCTGATCATTTACATCATTGTTTCTAAAGCATGGCTAAGCAGTGATAAATATGTAATCGCATATACCCATGATGACATTAAGCAATGTCTATCCTTAATCTATGGTTATCAAGGTTCACATGTCCATATTTATCAAGGAAGTTTAATGAGACAACAGGAATATCTACCAGTACCACAAGATAGCGAATTTACAGAAAATAAGCGCATGCATGAAACATTTTAATAAACATAATGAATATTAAATACTGGGATCAATATGATCAAAGGGGGTGCTTGCCTTGCTTATTTATTGCTTACGACGAAGTCACGGTCGCAGCTGACGGAGTCGACGACGGAGATAGAGACGTCGGATTCTACACGTCGTTCAATCAGAAATATAGCAAATATCAAACTTTAATAAGGGCAAAAGAAAATAGATAGAAAACCAAATAAAGACTCACTGCAGAAAACAAGAATATTGTAGGGTTTAAGTTTCATAGTTCCACATCTTGTTTTTCAGATGATTAAGCATTCATATTGTTAACGGCTTTTATGATGAACAAAGCATGGTTCCCTTTATAGATTATCTATTTTTGTTTTACAAATTTATGAGGCTAAAATTATGTATTCTTGTATTTATAACTTCAAATTCTAGATGCTAAAATTATTTGGATTAATATAATTAAAACATTAGTCATTATGTTCAATGATATGAATGGATAGCACTTAATTCCTTAGGTGATTTTGCATAAGAAGCGGTTTTGAATATGTTGGATCTGTTGAGTTAGGTTATTGGGTTTATACTCATGGCTTAAGAAGGTTCTGATGATACAAAAATATTAACTACAGATTTCTTCATTATTACTAAGTTTGTTTATTCATATTATGAAGTTCAGAAATCATAATACTTAAGATTATTCTGCTAACAGGATTTATATACAAAATATGATGAAAAGAGATTACTTCTTCAGAATAAGGTGGTCTATACTTTGGATAGCATTCCTAAGATAATTTTATAAATTTTAGGATTTGGACGAGATATGATTTTCATTGTTGAAAAAGCTTATATGGTATTATGATTTATGTTACAACGAATCGGATTATAAGTGCAGTGAACGATTATCACTTAGGGTTATTGCACTAGCAAAACTTAGATGAAAAGCAAGTTGTAAATAAAATATTTTACTAGGCTATGACAGTTCAAATCCTAAATATCATTTCTAGACTAATCTTCATAATATTTGTATTTAGACGAAATTTTTTTATGAACTGCCGAAAAGGCTTAAGTATTTCTATAATTTACACGATAAAGATTCGGTTTTCGTTTTAAGTTTGTGACTGCACTTTATAAGATTATTTACTCATTTTTCAGGCATTAACAGGGTATGATCCTAAAAGTGTTTTAAAACTGGTTTTGCACTATTTTGATTTTGGCCACGATGGTTTATAAGCATATCAACATTTAAGGGCTTTATAAACTTAATTCAAATTAACTCCGTTTTGTCAACAATTATGATCTTGCCTTTAAGAATATGCTAAGATTAGCTCTACCTATTCTGCTACTCAATTTATGAGGTTATATGCATAGAACATATATGTTCTTTTGCATGGATAAAGCTTATGTTCTTTATACATATTGAGTTTATGCACATACAATCTTTTGTTGCTATCTTTAAAATGTTTCAACAGAATTAAATCAATTTTATGGTCCATTCTGAACTATATGCATACATGTATACTACTACTGCTAGTTTACTCAATACATGAATATCTATAAGTCTCCTTCTTATTCATGAAACAATTCAAGTCAAGATCAATATTTAAAGATTTTGACATATTTAGGAGCCCTACTGACATGCTAGTATACAAAAATCATTTTTACTCATTTTAGATTTCTTTTGCATAAACTATGTATTTTTGGATATTTAGTATTGCAATTAACCTCTAATGGAAAATGATTCAAACAAAGTTGAAATATAAATATTTTTATATATTTGAGTTTCTGGAAGCATAAGGATTCCATTAAAATTGGTTTCATTCAATTCCAAGTTTGTTTAAAATATTTTTATATGTAGCATATCTTTAGGCCTTTTCTTTAAATTTGAATTTCAAATCCACCCAGTGCTATTTTCCAAAATATTTTTACATATTATGAAAGTTCTTGATTTTATATGATTTTAGAAATTTATTTCATTCAAATTTGAGTTATAATACAAAAGCTACAGATAGTTGAATTATCTCGGTTATGCAAAAATCCTAAAAGAAATGAAATACGCTTTCTGTAAAGAGGTGGCGCTTTTTACCAATTGAATTGGTTTCATTTGTGTTGACTAACGTCTGGGACTCGGGAGGCAGTGAGACCGAAGAGAGGCCGGCGGTTTTGGGCTCGCCAATGGCAAACCACCGCCGATTAGGAGGAATGGGTTCCAGGGTGAGCTTCAGCATGGTAAGGCGAGCCTAGTGGTCCGGTTCCTGAGGCTCAGGAATGAGGGAGCATAGCTCACAATGGAGCTCGGCGGCCAATAATGGCAGCGATGGCCGTGGCAAGGATGTGAGCCAAGACAGGCGTGCAATAGAAGTATTTGAGCAACACTAAGCTTAGGGAAGTCCATTTTACCTGCTAGTGTGCTTGGTTGCGATCGATGTTGGCGGGAATACCCTGCCACCGTGAGCTCAGAGGCGGCTCAAATGGTGGCACGGTAGGACGAAAAATCAGTTCGACTTGAGTCAAATTGATGAGAGATTGAGCAAAAAGGGTTCTCAGGGATTCTCTTTTACTGCTTGGTTGGTCCGGAGAACGACTAGAGCGGGCTGCCACCGAGCGGCTGGATTTGGGGAAGAAAGTGGCTTGGTGCCATGAGCTGCAGATGCAAAGAGCTGAAAATGAAGGTTGATTACAACTCAGTGACGCTCTACAATGCTGCGGTTGCGAGCAATTTGAGAATGGCTCACCGGTTTGCTCGAATTGCTTTCTCCCCTTATGTTAATGCTCTGCAAAAATGGTGCTTTGCAGAGAGGCAAGAGCTTCGGCTTTTGCACTGGGTTTGGTGGATGATGAAGAGTGAGGAGGGGACTCATTGCGACGCTAGCCTGGTATTATAGCTGGCAATGGATAGCAACACAGGGTTTGAACACAAGGGATAAAGTTGCGGCGGTTTGTGCTGTAATAGCCTTAAAAATTAATAAAATAAATAAAAGTTAATTAAAAGGCTTTTGTGTATTATTTCTGAATTTTCTGGAATTATTGGAAATTCTTTTGGCTTTTCTCTAATAAAAGAAATTGAATTAAAGGATATAGTAAAATGGAAAAAGTAAAAATACCAAGTCAAAAAAAATCTACAAAAGTCATAACAAAAATCTTAGGCTCTCCACAGCCAGATTAAGGCGGTGGAAGACCTAGATAAATTAAAATATAATTTAATCAAAGCAAATCCTGTAAAAGAAAAATCAGGGCAGAAAGTAAACGAATTTTGTAGAATTCTCAGGACATTATCCTGAGTCAAGATTTTTACCCTGCCGACATAAGCACAGTACATATCTCTTGTAAAAATAGCTAAAATTTAATGATTAATTTTATAATTTTAAAAATTCGAAAAAAGTGAAGAAATAAAAAGGAAAATAGTAATATCAGAATGAATAAAAATTAAATATTAATAAATAAAATCTTAAAATTTTAAAGAAGATGTAAAATACCATTTCAGACTCTCATAAAAAGTTTTATAAAATCTTAACTTCATTTCTATCATCAATTAAATGAAAAACCGAAATGGCGGAAATGGACAAGCTCCATTGTCAGCATTATTTAAAATTCTACACAGAGCATAAAAAGGTGAAAATTTTACTAGAAGCTGGTAGTTACTTTGCCGACCCATGGTAAATTTTTTATAAAATCTTAAGTCAGTTTGACCATAGAATTTTCTGTTTTCATCCCGTTCTGTCCAGAGCCTTCACCTGAGTTCTTTTTCCTCTCTCGCTGACTTGTGGGCCTGGCGTGGCAGCCAGCCAGTTCGTGCGCCAGTCATTGCCACCTCGCCCCCACGCGTCAGCATCACCTTCACGCGTTCATCCCCCTCTCTGCTCTCTCTCGCCGACGCCAGCGCAGCCGCCGATTCTTCTCGCGCCAGCCCGCGCCAACCGACTCTATCCCCATATAAAAGCTTCTCCCATCGTCGCAGCCGACCCAGCCGTCCCCCTATGAACCTCATTTCACCGCTTCTCCCACCGTCATCCCCAGCTTCGGCGAAAATCGAGAGAAGGAGAAACCCCAAATTCTATCGCCTCAACCCATCTCATCCCAAACCGCCCGAGCCAGAGCTTACTTTCGTCGCCAGGAACTCGTCCACGCCGTTGGTTCAAGCCCTCCTTCTCCGGCAAGCCTCTGCACCGTGCTTTTCCTTCCGCCGCCGCCACGCACGGTGAGAACCCCTCCCCGGTTATTTATTCTTTTGACCAAGTAGCAAAATAGACTCCTCATGATGCACCGATGCTGCTGTTGGTGATCTTCAAGCGCGGGGAACCTTGGTTTGCCAATTTACCGCCTGGCCATGACGACCACCGCAGCCGCACGGTGGCATACCACTTTTCTTTGTAGCCGATAACCAAAAAGGCATTCCCTAGCTGCGCGCGAACCCAGTGAAGCTCACCTTGCCCTTCCCTTAGCTCGCCGCACCCTTCTTCCTTCGCGCCGTCGGTCGGCCATGGCCGCCGCCGCCCTCTTTCGGTGGCATGCCGTCTCCGGCCACCTCCGGCCTCCACGCCACCACCCACGTGTGCGCATGGACGCACTGATGCTCGTGGTGGAGCCGATTCTGCCGCCGCGGTGCTAGTTCGTCGCCGGCGAGCTCGGGCTTCGCCGCCCCCTGCTCTGGCTCTTTACCGAGTGGGCCAGGCATGTCAGGTGCTCGCGCTGAGCCATGTGAATGTCGTGTGGACCCGCTTTGTCACCACCGCTTGCCCAGCCGTGCGAGCCAGCAGCGTCGATTCTGCGCGCGGCCGCCGACTTGGGTCCGTTCGTCGCGACGCGACGCCTTTGCTGCAGATGGGCCGGTATCGTCACTCCTCGATTCGGCATCGCTCGAAAAAGGAAAGCGCATTTTCCTCGCGAAAGTTTACTTTCCATTTTCGGCAATTTTCTAATTTTCTGTATTTTGTAAAACCTAGAATATTCAAACTTGAATATCTTTTGAAGTAACAATCCAAATATGATGAAACAAATTTCTAAATTCATGATAAATCATGTAGATTCATAATATGCAAAAATATTACAAAATTTAATTTTATTTAAATTTTGAATTCAAATTTAAAGAAGGAGTTAGAAATATGGCATACATGGAAATTTTGTAAATGACCACCAAATTTAGTAAAATAAATTTTTTAGACTCCTTGTAACCTCAAGAACCTGAATATGTAAAAATACTTAGGGTTTGTTATAACAAAAAATTAAGTGGTTAAATATGTGATAAAATGGTACAATAATGATCTAAGTAAATCAAATCTTTTAAATTGCAAATAAGAACAAATATCCCTTGCAGCCATTACTGAATTGTGAAATTATTTTATTTGAATATTTCTATCTGATTTCTTTTTGGCCTTATTAAAATTTGGTATTTGCTATGTGTTGCCGAACGACGTCTAGAACCCGACAAGCCTGATATAGTTAACGATCAGGAATTCGACATCGAGGAGAATCAACAAGGCAAGCACCCTCTTTGATCATATTGATCCCAGTTTTATAAATGTTTTCATTAAATGTTTTACTGCATACTTTAACATGATTAAAAATGTTGGATATGACATTTTAATGGGTATGACCTTTCTTTTTTATTGGTATTTTGGATGGAAAATGAAAATAAAACTATGGTTTAGATGCGGGCAATTATTGGCAATAGCCGAATATGCTGGTCTTGCACGTAGTGTAGGGGGAGATTATTGCCCGTGTCGAGTTAAGGACCGAACTATGAGCTGTTTTCAGGCCAAGAATTATCATATATACAACCACAAGTGCTGGTATGGGACAACTCTAACTTATTAAGTTATTTAAAACTGGCTTTGCACTTGGAAGGCCGGAGTAGTACGAACTGTTTCTTAATGAATTGCTCGACGGGATGTCCACACCGAGGTGATCATGGAATAAACGTCTACCACTATAACGGTGTACGCCATACTGTGGGGAGTTCCATCATTTCTATGCTCTGAGTCCTTCCACCACAGATTGGGTTTATCGTCACCGTGCTGGTGCAAAGTCAGGATTAAATAATGTAACAGTTATAACATGACTCTTTGCGGCACACCAAAGGAAGTATGCAAATATTGATTGCTCAAAGAGTCAGTTATGTCTTGTGGAGAAAGTTGTATACCTTTGCAAAGTGATGCGGATATGCACACGTCAAGTACTTTCCGGTTTAGTATTTCAATTAATTGGAAAGAATTACTAAGCCGCATCAAATATCAATAGTGGGAGGCGAGAGGACGCGAGCCACATGGAGACACTATTCACGTGCACTGTTCGTGTACTCCGTATCCTTCCATATATGCAATCAAAGAAGAAAGGAAAGAAACAAAAAAAAGAAGAAAGGAGAAGAAAGAAAGGAAGGAGAAAATTCAGCCAACTTCAAATAAAGGAAGAGATAACCATGACATGGAGAGAAGAGATTATTTCCAACTAGATGAGGACTCCATATGGCAATCTTTGTCCGAGTACTGTTCACGTGGCACTATTCAAGTCCGAGTATTGTTCATATCCGAACTATTCACGCGTTTACTGTTCACGGACAGTACTATTCACCCAAGCAACTATTTGTGCCCCTCTCCTATATATATGTGTACTCCGTCCATTGTAAAGAGAACCACGAATTTTCAGATTAAACATATACTCTTGATTCTATGGCTTGTGCTCCAATGCCCCCATTAGAATAGGGAGTTCCGTTGTTCTTGCAACTTCTTCGGGGTGATTGCAAGGAAACGTGTGTCTACTTTCGCGTGGTCAAGTAGGCGAGGATCAAAGCGTGTTCTTGGGCGAATTCACGTGTCGCAGGTTGCCGTATCGAGACGGTGGTTGGCGCCAGTATTCGTCAGGGTTCACGGGTCCAAGTTATCATATTCGTCATCGCAAGATCGGGCCACCCCCCCCCCCCCGTATCATCTTGGTATCAGAGCATGGTTGAGTGGTGACGATTTTCTATCCCTAGATTAGTTGTACTTTTCTGTCCTATTTCGAAAATTGCCCCACAAAAAGTAAACCCTTAGTTTAATCTATAGTTTTGGTGAGTTTTGCTAAGTTTTGATCCATTAGATTACTTGCATTAGTTGTTGATCGTTTTTCCTTTGCGTAGCCTTTTTGTTTCAATTCTGTCCAGTTCGGTGTTTTGCTCATAAATTTTTCATACGAACTTGGATTTTTACGTTCTTGTACTCAATTGAAAGCTTAGAACATAATCTTTAATTCATTCCATAGTGAACCTTCCAGATTCGGTCATTTTTGAACTTTAATCCAGCCAACAATTGTGCTGCCCTAGAAAAACCGAATTAGGGTTTCTTGGTTTGTTTTTGAGTTCTAGCTTTTCCTTTGATTTCTTGAGTCCAGTAGCATCTACGAGACATAAAATCACAAAATTATCAGTAACCATACCTTTGGGAACCAAATTCCTCCTTTGCGAATACTTTGATCCCAATTGAGACTAGCTATTTGATATTGCTTAGGGCTGTTCATATTGATACGTACATTGCATAATCTTGAATCATCATATCATTATAATATCTTGTGACATCAATTTAGGGTTTTCAAATCTTTGTTCAAACTAGTGTTGGCCGAAAGCCACAAAAGAGCGAAAAAAGAAAGAAAAGAATAGGAAGAAATTAGTGGCCGGTCACACTATATTGAGCAAAACCCTAATTTGTGTGCAAATATTTCAGATTGTGCAATTGTGTTAACTAGTGAGCAATCTTGTGCCCTTTTTACATTCTTTAAGCAATAAGCTAGCGTCTCTCTACGACTTGTGCAATAGAGCTTTTGGTGCCTCACTTATATTTTTATATAGCTCATTCCTTGATTGCACAAGTGCCATTATCTTTGTGTGTGCGTTGCCTTGAAATTCGCTTATATCTTGAGATCGGCAACTAGGGCTTATAAATTCTAGTTTGGATTCTTACTTATCATTACAATAACTAGAATTATTAGATTGCATAGGATATACAATAACCCTCCAAGCTCTACATATCAACCATTGTCACGTGCAGCACCTCGACTGTGAATTCGCTTGAGTAATCACCTTTTGTCATGCCTACAGCCAACGGAGTACGTACAACACCTTAATCCAAAGAAGGAGTAGTAAGAACTTCGGCTGGTAAGTGAGAGGATGAGCTTGAGTGATTGCACATCTATTCCACATATACATTGTATTTTGCTTGCTACTAATCATGGCAGGTTACGAGCACGAAGAACTTCTATTCTATGGAAGTAACGATCCGGAGGAGTATATCACTTGGGAAGAACAAATGGAAAAGGTGATCAAATTTCAAAAGCTTCCCAGAGCCAAAGAAGTGATGCGTGCCACTATTGAGTTTGAGGACTATGCTTATAGTTGGTGGCAACAACTTTTTGGGAAAAGCCTCATTACATCATGGTCAGATTTAAAGATGATTATGAGAAGAGAGTTTGTGCCAAGTTATTACGAGAAAGTGCTACTTCGCTACTTGGAGAGTATTACACAAGGTTGCAAACCAGTTCAAGATTATTATGGTGAGTTGAAACGTGCACGACGTGCTGGTATCACTAGTGCATTAAAAGAGAAGGAATACTTCAAAAGAGGTTTGAATTTTGATATCACCATTGCACTTCAACATAAATATTTTAGTAGCATGCTTGATCTTGTGGATTGTGCTATTGAGGAGGAAAGAAAACTTAAAGAGCGTCGTATACCTAGGTTCAATCTTAGGGCACCAATTTGTGAGAGCCACATAGCCATGATATGTGAAAGTGCTGAAAAGAATGAGCTGTGTGATTCCACCAAACATGAGGTTGGGAACATTCAAATTGAGAGTGTGAGAGATTCACTACATGAAAAGAGAGGAGAACATGAAAACAAAAGTGAGGATATTTCTGACACTAACGACTTACAATCTATTTCTAGTGTTGTTTCTCACGTTGTGCAGGTTGACATTGTTAATAAGGAGATGAACGATATACAACCTACACCTCTTGAGATGGAAGATGACGAGATAGCCACTGTTGGAGAAGGAACAAATGCAACACCATGGATTGATCAAGAAGCTGTACTACCTACAACAACTACATCAACTGATGAGAACGTTAAAGACTATCAGAAGACAAGGCAAAAGCCGAGGACGGCTTTTCTTGAAGAAGGGGAGGATGATGCGGATATGCACACGTCAAGTACTTTCCGGTTTAGTATTTCAATTAATTGGAAAGAATTACTAAGCCGCATCAAATATCAACAGTGGGAGGCGAGAGGACGCGAGCCACATGGAGACACTATTCATGTGCACTGTTCAGGTACTCCGTATCCTTCCATATATGCAATCAAAGAAGAAAGGAAAGAAACAAAAAAAAGAAGAAAGGAGAAGAAAGAAAGGAAGGAGAAAATTCAGCCAACTTCAAATAAAGGAAGAGATAACCATGACATTGAGAGAAGAGATTATTTCCAACTAGATGAGGACTCCATATAGCAATCTTTGTCCGAGTACTGTTCACGTGGCACTATTCAAGTCCGAGTACTGTTCATATCCGAACTATTCACGCGTTTACTGTTCACGGATAGTACTATTCACCCAAGCAACTATTTGTGCCCTCTCCTATATATATGTGTACTCCGTCCATTGTAAAGAGAACCACGAATTTTCAGATTAAACATATACTCTTGATTCTATGGCTTGTGCTCCAATGCCCCCATTAGAATAGGGAGTTCCAATCTGAAATTATCTCCGTTGTTCTTGCAACTTCTTCGGGGTGATTGCAAGGAAACGTGCGTCTACTTTCGCGTGGTCAAGTAGGCGAGGATCAAAGCGTGTTCTTGGGCGAATTCACGTGTCGCAGGTTGCCGTATCGAGACGGTGGTTGGCGCCAGTATTCGTCAGGGTTTACGGGTCCAAGTTATCATATTCGTCATCGCAAGATCGGGCCACCCCCCGTATCACAAAGTGTAAAAACTAATCGATTAGCCACGCCCGCGGTAATGGGCACTTGGTAAAGTCATCAGATAGTTAGCAGTTTTATTTATTTTCATAAAATCTGGTTTTTACCGTGTGACGGAAACTTCTACTGTGTGTCAGTGGAAATGGTTCTTGGATATGTCATTATACCTAGGTTGGAAATTTTATTTACTCGTACTTATATACTGTCATTTTATTTAATCTGCTTTTAAGTAAATTTTGTTGCAATCTATTATTCCATATTTACCATTCAAACTGGCTTTCTGCAAATTAACCATAATAGCCTTTCCATTGAAATGACCTACATATATTATAGGATTTGTAAAAGTCTTGCGAGTACGTAAGTACTAACTTGCCTATATTGATGTTTTTAGGTGAAGAATCAGATTACCCCGATGACTCGTTCATTGATACAGGATTCGGGGAATTTAACGATGAATTTTTCTAAGGTTTTACCTTGTCAGTTGCATGTGGGACAATGGGTTAAAAAGGCATACTACAAGAGGTTGTCTCCACTGCAGTTTTACTTTTGGTATTGTAAAAATGTTATGTAACTATGCTTCCGCTGTGTAATAAAGCTTGTGTATGACTGTGATATCAATTTGTATTTATGCGTACTAGCTACTGATAATGGGACTAGTACTGTATGCACATGGTACCCATTATTGGTATTCATTATCAAAAATGGGGGCCTTACATGTGCGAAATGGCGAGGTGGCGCGGGTTCTGCTCGGTCCAGGACGATGCAAACCGGCCTGAGTATGGCGCGTGAAAGCCGAGGATGAATGTGGCAGTAGCAGCTCGACAGAGATAAGGCGATGCGACTGATGCAATGAATCGAGTTAAGAGGCAGTACTCAGTGAAGAAAATCGAGAGAGAGAATGGAGGGACTTGGCTTGCAAGAGAAAGAAGAGAGGGGAGAAGAGAGGATGGCAAGTGGGGCCGGGTCTACCAGGCAGCGAAAGCGGGGTTTCTCCGCTACTTGCCAGCGAACGGGGTCAGCACAGCTTTCGAGCCCACCTGTCAACGGCTATACGCGGTTAAGGAGATAAGCCTCACCCCGACCGCTCTGTGTTTGCATTAAACGGCTATCAAATCAAACTGGAAATTTCCAAAACTTTTTGACTAGAGTCTCCTGGTAGTAGTTAGTCTCAGTATAAATTTGAGAGTAAAATACCTTATATAGAATTTATATAAATTCTGACTTGAGAGATCGTCCATAATTATCTTTTCGGATTTTATTTTATTTAAGGGTGATAATTATATGATTTATTTTTGATACTTTTTGTTAGAGTTTAATTTGGATTAAGGATGCTTCCATACAAATTTCAAATTAAAATATTTTATATTTATTTTATAAAAATTCTGACATGATGATTTTCATATTTTCAGTGTTTCTGTTTTTGAATTTTAAAAGGCCTTAAATGACATTATAAATTTCTAACATTTTTACCAAAGGTAAATAATGCATGGAGGATATTATGGCAATTCTTACAGCTCCAGATAAGTTTCAAAAGTTTATATTAATTCTAGCTTTTACTATTTTTAGTCAAGAGAGCAGTCATTTCATTTATTCAATCATATTCCTCTGCATAAAATTTTATTTGCTGGTTGTATTAGCCTACCTAAATACATAGGGTTTCCATGGTAAACTTTTCAAAGTTTTACTTTTACTTTTTTATCTTTTTACCATTATCCATTCTTTAATTCTTTTTTTGGATTTTTCACTCAAAGCACAAATTCAAGGAAATTCAATTAAGAACCAATAATGCCAAGAAAACTCAAAAACAATCATATTCAAATTCAAAGTATTAATTTTTATTTTATTGCATTCTTCTAGGATGTTAGAGTGACACTACTACAGAATGGTACATCACTATCGCTTCATCTGTGTCGGTTCTTAAGTTTTTAGGAAAAAACGATTGTGATAGATGACTTAGGAGAGGCATTAATAATAATCACTATCGGTTCTCAGGTTAGAAGTGATTGTGATGTAGCACTGGGAACATCACAATCGGTTCTTATGCGAGAAGTGATAGTGATGTGCATTATCATCACTATTGGTTTTCACATAAAAAGCGATAGTGATGAGCACGTACACATCACTATCGGTTCTTATTTAAGAAGCGATAGTGATGAGAATGCACATCACTATCGCTTCTCATATAAGAACCGATAGTGATGTCAACGTGTTCATCACTATCGCTTCTTATGTGGGAACCGATTGTGATGACTATGATCATCACTATCGCTTCTCTTATAAGAACCGACTGTGATGTGCATGATCACATCACTATCACTTTTTATATGAGAACCGATAGTGATGTGCCTCGTTAGGTTATTTATACCACTCGAGCTGAACTCTTCTCTGTTATTGTTCCAGATGAGGTTTCTCCGTCGCCACCAGAAAAAATAGCTCATATTCTGTGGTTGGAAGCAATACTTGGGTGAGAAAATTCGAAATCCTAAAGGGTGGGTGTTAAGAGGGTAAATTTGAAGCCCTAACTTGAGGAGATTTCCCCTTATTTTGCATAATTTGTGGTCTTCTTCAAAATGTGAGCATTCCTTCAAACCCCTTTAATTTTGCACTATGTAATTTTGATATGTCGCGAAGAAAGTTTAGATCGCACTGGTATTGTGTATGTCCAATCAGATTTCACACCCTTTATTTGACAAGCACACATGTATTTAATTATCTTAATTTGTAATGCTTTGATGTTAATATGGAATTATTATTGCTATCACCTGATGAATGCTAGAGTTTAGGGTGCGGAACCTACGTCTCCCATTCGAGGATGCTTGTTTATAAATATACCGAACGAAATGGCATATTTATAAGCGAGCAGTCTCGAATTGTCTACATTCTTTGGACAGTTCGAGGATATGTGCTTCGAGCAAGTTCTGAGTGTGTTGTACAAGCTGCGAGTAGAGATTTCGTAGCGTCTCCTGGTATTCTCCGGATACACACCCTCTTGACTGTTGTCGAGGCGTGTATATGGAGAATAGCGAAGATCTTCAAATTATCTCTCTGAGTTGTACAATAACAAGGAACTTGTCGGAACCACATATCCTCGAATGGGATTAGGACCAAACCTATTTAGAGATTAGGATTCATCGTTGGTGCCCTTGTATTGTTTCATTGTAGTCAAAAGATCTGTAAGCTACTGCACTATATAATTAGATTGTTTGATATCATTGTTCATGTTAAAAATGTATGTCTCTTATCTAGGAAATTGGAAGCTCTAAACCAGGGAAGAATCTAGGTATCGATCGGGAGTACATATTTCATATATCTTGCAGGAAATTGTCCTCTATTTTGCAAAGGTAATATTAACTGAAATGATGTCTCAATATTTCAAATAGCTAGCTTGTTGTCGCTCCAGTTTGTGCTTAATTTATTGTGTGAAGTTTAATTGCAGATGAACCGTAAGGAATGGATGTATGAAAAAGTCGTGTGAGTCTTTGAATTTGGAGGGTGTTAAGGAGTTCAAAAAAATTGCCGAAGAGGACATGGTAAGGAGGGGTGTAAACTTCATATATTGTCCTTGCATTGATTGCACCAATCTGAGAAGATTTAACAACTCAGCTCAAATTGAGGACCACCTGATTCGACGTGGCCGTGAGGAATTACACGTGTTGGATCCATCACGGGAGACAGTAGTACCACATCGGTATGCAATGAAGACACGGTGGAACCGGATGATGAGTTGCGTTTGATATGTTTGAGGAGGAGAATTTGGAGCAAATGTTGCGGGATGTGGAGGGTAATTACACGAAAGAGAGTTTGGAA
Source organism: Otatea glauca (assembly GCA_036346275.1). Taxonomy (NCBI): domain Eukaryota; kingdom Viridiplantae; phylum Streptophyta; class Magnoliopsida; order Poales; family Poaceae; genus Otatea; species Otatea glauca. The sequence goes on along the minus strand of CM070718.1, from coordinate 54,846,557 downwards.
AGTTTAAAAGCTTGATGGAAGGCGATGCGAAACCACTTTGTTCACAGGTTGCAAAGCGAGAATACACCAAGTTGGGTTCGGTCCTTGTATTGTTCGCGAAGGCAAAACACCGTTGGGCGGATACAAGTTTCAATGCACTTCTAGTTCTTCTATCGGATCGCTTGGGAGGGAAACGAGTTGCCAACAAGCATTTATGAAGCGAAGAAGCTACTATGTCCCATGGGAATGGAAATAGAAAGGATACATGCATGTCCAAATCATTGCATCTTGTACCGTAACGCACATCAGGAGCTGCACATTTGTCCAGTTTGCGGTGTACCTCGGTACAAACAAAAGGAGAAGCGTAACGACAAGAAGCGTAAGAGCCGGGGCAACAAGGGTGAAGAGGTCACTAAAGGTGCACCGGCCAAGGTATTGTGGTACTTGCACATCATTCCCCGTCTGGAGAGGTTGTTTGCAAATCCCAGAGAGGCAAAATTGTTGCGTTGGCATTATGAGTCTCGAAAGGAAGATGGCAAGCTGAGACACACTGCTGATTCGGCTCAATGGAGAAACATCGATCGGAAACATGAGGAGTTTGGTGCCGAAATGAGGAACATAAGATTTGGATTGAGTACCGATGGAATGAATCTGTTTGGTAACATGAGCAGTTGTCACAGCACGTGGCCAGTTCTGTTGTGTATCTACAACCTCCCTCCTTGGTTGTGTATGAAGCGGAAGTATATCATGATATCGTTGCTAATCTCGGGACCCAAATAGCCAGGAAATGATATTGATGTGTACCTCGCTCCACTGATCAAGGATTTGGTAAAATTGTGGAATGACGGGGTCATTGTGTGGGATGCATACAGAAGAGAGCATTTCACCCTACAGGCTATGGTATTTTGCACCATAAATGATTTCCCGGCTCTTGGTAATTTGGCGGGCTACAGTAAGAAAGGAGTCAAAGTGTGCCCTATCTGTGAAGAGGAGACTGAGAGCCTATGGTTGTCGAATTCCAAGAAAACTGTGTATATGGGTCACCGTAGGTTTCTGCCTCGAAGTCATCGATGCCGTAAGATGGATGACAAATTTGATGGGAAGAGGGAAGTCCGTTCGGCACCGCAGCCTATGAGTGGAAGGCAAGTATATTCACGTGTAGAGGATATCGATGTTCAGTACGGAAAGAGCCGTAAATCTGTTCATCCTAGGACCATTTGGAAGAAGAGGTCAATATTTTAGGACTTATCGTACTGGAAGGAGTTAGATGTCCGGCATTGTATTGATGTCATGCATGTTGAGAAGAATGTCTGCGACAATTTGGTTGGTATCCTGCTGAATATACCTGGAAAGACAAAGGATGGTGTGAATGCTCGTCGCGACATGGCCTACATGGGAATCAGGCCCAGGCTTGCAGTGATAGAGGAGGATGGAAAAGGTCCGTATATCCCCGCCGCATGCTACACCCTGTCCAAGAAGGAGAAAGAGGACCTTTGCAAATGTCTCCAAGGTATTAAAGTTCCATCCGCTACTCCATGAACATTAAGAAGCTTGTGTCCTTGGATGATTTGAAGTTGTTGGGCATGAAGTCCCACATCGCCATGTCTTGATGACCCAAATGCTCCTGGGTTGCAATCCAAAATATTCATCGAGAGGATGCGGGTTTGCAATCATGAAGTCGTGTTACTTCTTCAATGCGATCTCTGCAAAATTATTGACCCCGACGTGCTAGACAACTTACGGAGGAGGTGGTGCGGACTTTATGTCGACTTGAGATGCATTTCCACCGTCGTTCTTGACGTCATGGTCCACCTTGTTGTTCACCTTGTTAGAGAGATTAAGATATGTGGACCCGCTTTCTTACGTTACATGTATCCGTTCGAGAGGTACATGGGTATATTAAAGTCCTACGTGAGGAATCGGTCGAAGCCTGAGGGTAGTATTATGGAAGGTTATGGGGCTGAAGAGGTTATTGAGTTTTGTGTGGACTATCTCAGGAAAAGACAAGCAATCGGTGTTCCTGTATCTCGCCACGAGGGCAGACTTGCTAGCAAAGGAACCGTGAGGTCGAAACTAACGAGGCCACGGTTTGATATGTATTGCAGCAGATTGTGATCTTGCAAAGACAAACACGAAGTTGCAGGGTACATCGAGCAGCACAAGTTGATATTACAGGAAGAGAATCCACATATGGATGAGCTTTCTATCATGTGAGAACACAACGATAGATTTGTTACATGGTTCAAACAAACGGCAGAGTTCTCTATTAGTGAGAATGTTAAATGGTTGGCTGACGGACCTAGATTTAATGTACAGACATGGCAGGGGTACGATATTAAGGGGTACACCTTTTACACTGAAAGTCAAGATGCGAAGAGTACTGTTCAAAACAGTGGTGTAAGCATAGATGCTCTGTCCGATGTACATCACTCGAAAGTAGGATCCTCAACGGCAGAGTGAAGGTCGACAAGAGAGGTTTTACTCTTGTGGATCTAAACAGACTCGCCTATAAAGATGACCCGTTCGTACTTGCGAAGCAAGCAAATCAAGTCTTCTATGTGCGTGATCCGGCCAATCCGAGGTTGCACGTTGTCCTTCACAGCAAGCGGCGGATCATTGGTGTCGAAAATATCGTAGATGAAGAAGAATACAATCAATTCGATGAAATACCTCCAATTGCAGATGGGGCCTATCTTAGCGGGGACGACGACACACATGGAAGAAATTACATGCGCGTAGATCATTAAGAAGGGTTATACTGTAACTAAAGGAACTATGGTATTGTTTGTTCCTTTTATCATGCCGTTCATTTGGTTTAAGCCATTAATGTTTAAGACATATGTTTTATCGTGCCTTTTGTTTGGGTAAAGTTGTACAGTTATAATCTCTCATGGAACATTGTGACATATTTGAAATATACTTACTAGTTGGTCATTCGTTTACATATCAAAAAAATTGTTTACATATTTTTCTTTTTGGGAAAGCTTCTAACTAGTCCAAAGTTTATTTACGAAAAATTTGGAAAAACCTGGACTTTATTTGCATAAGTTTTGACTTTTCCAGTATTTAAGCTAGAATCATGCTTACAAAGTGAATTCTTGCATCTGTTTTTAGTGCTAACTCGTTTTTCAAAAATTCTTTTTCGAAAAGACATGTAATATCCCAAAGTATGTTTCTGCAAAATTTGAAATAATTCCAACTATATCTGTAAAAGCTGTGGCCTTTTTACTCTTTCATCAATGAATTCTGAGAAATCAGACTTCATCATGCTTTGTCTGGAAAACCAATAGTGATAGTCGCATACATTGTGGTGCTATTTGTGTCGGTTTTTGATTAAAAACCGATAGTAATTAGATTACCGTTGTGTTGGTTTTTGCTTGAAAACCGATAGTATTGTACAAGTTCACATTTGTATCTGTTTTTAAATTAAAACCGATAGCAATGAATAACTTTTGTCTCGGTTTTTCCTGGAAACCGATAATAATAGTTTGTGACAATTTTTCCTTGAAAACCTGTTATAGTACTATTAGTGTCGGTTTTTCCTACAAAACCGATAGTATTTAATTAATATTTGTGTCGGTTTTTTTATTGAAAACCGATAGTATTAGAGAACTACTTGTGTCGTTTTTCGATTAAAACCCGATAGTAATGAGATCACATTTGTGTCGGTTTTCTCTTGAAAACCGATAGTATTGTATAAGTTCATATTTGTGTCGGTTTTTAAATGAAAACTGATAGTAATGGAGTACTTTTTGTCTCGGTTTTTGCTGGTAAACCGATAGTACTAGTTTGTGTCAATTTTTCCTTGAAAACCTGTTATAGTACTATTCGTGTCGGTTTTTCCTACAAAACCGATAGTATTTAGTTCATAGTTGTGTCGGTTTTTTTATTGAAAACCGATAGTATTAGGAAACTACTTGTGTCATTTTTTGATTAAAACCCGATAGTAATTATATCACATTTGTGTCAGTTTTTTATTGAAAACCGATAGTATTATACAAGTTCACATTTGTGTCGGTTTTTAAATTAAAACCGATAGTAAGACAGAACTTTTTATCTCGGTTTTTACTAGAAAACCGATAGTAATAGTTTGTGTCAATTTTTCCTTCAAAACCTGTTATAGTACTATTCATGTCGGTTTTTCCTACAAAACCGATAGTAGTGAGTTTATAGTTGTGTCGGTTTTTTTATTGAAAACCGATAGTATTAGAGGACTACTTGTGTCATTTTTTATGAAAAACCGATAGTAATTAGTTCTAATTTGTGTCGGTTGTTAATTTAAAACCGATAGTAGTGTTGTACTATTTGTGTCGGTTTTAGTTTACAAACCGATAGTAGTAGTGAAACATTCGTCTCGGTTTTTTTCCAACCGATAGTATTGCATTCATATTTGTGTCGGTTTTACGTATGGAACCGACACAATTAATACCCCTCACTCTTAAATCAGAATTTTTCGACAAGTAGCGCATTGCCTGATTTTGCCCTAGCTAGCTCCCACGCCTGAAGCTCTCGCGCGATGCCCTCTCCCCCTCCCTCCCACGGCGCTCGCCTCCGCTGGCGGCTCAGAGGTCCCCCTGCGCGGTGCCCTCTCCCTCTCCCTCCCACAGCGCTCGCCTCCGCCGAAGGCTCGGAGTTCCCTCCGCGTGGCGCACTCCCTCACACGGCGCATGCCTCCGCCGGCGGCTCGGAGGGCCCCCCCCCCCCCGCGCGGCGCCTCTCGCTCTTCCTCACACGGCGCACGCCTCTGCCGGTGGCTCGGAGCCCCCCCGCGCGGCGCCCTCCCTCCCACGGCGCACGCCTCCATCGGCGGTTCGGAGGTCTCCCCACGCGGCGCCCTCTCGCTCTCCCTCCCATGGCACTCGCCTCCGCCAACGGCTTGGAGGTCCCCCACGCGGCGCACTCCCTGGCAGGTCACTTAACCCATGAACTTAATTTTTGAATTTCTTCAGGAGTCCTGGCAGGTCAATTTGATATTTGTAGTTTTCATTTGGTCAACTAACTGATACACTATACCAACAACAATATTTGTAAGTGAAATGAGCGTCAAACTCGACAAGATGAGATTGCAGCTTAAATTTGATCAGAACCCATGTTAGGAATGTTAGTGTTATACCCTTGAGGCAATCATTTAGATGATTGTAACATGACTATGTTTATGAATAATAATATGATTATTGGTCCAATGAATGTATATCATTGTATTGATCAACAAGTATGTGACTTGCTTATGAAGCTCATTATTTATTGATGTAATTCGATAAATATCTTTAATCGGATATCATCGTATAGGACAACGATGAATAAATCAGCACATGTAGTGATCGATGATCATTCTTCATAGATCATGGGATATGGAGATATCATCTATACATTGTGGACGCATGTTGAAGAACATGGGTTAGATAGACTCGCAATGGGACACTGCGAGAATGTTTCATTCTTATGTGTCATCAGTGTATCTCATACCTAGTAGATGTATGATCCTTAGACCTGAGATTGTCATATTCTCTACATGTGTAATAGTTTTCCTTGGGGCTATCAAACACTACTTCCTAACCGGATAGTTATAAAGGTAGCTTTCATGTTTACTATGAAACGTGCAGAGGGAAGTGAGCAGTCAAGATGGAATCTGCCACTCCAATGAAACAGATATATGACAAGGCCACTCGTGTGATATGATTAAAGAAGTACATGGCCATGCCGTGATTGAGGAGTCAATCACAACTTATTAATATATCACGGATACGAGAGATGGATTGAATCATCAAAGGATGACATGCTTCTCGCCTTAAGATCAGTCTTCATATACTTGGCAAAGGGATTATTACATGAGTACTTTTGATAGGTTCTGTCCGATTTGATCATAGTATGTTTGGGAGTTGGCATACTTTGCAAGGAGCCGTTACCAACTATTGGATTGAAAAGGAGTTTTCCGAATCCATGTCCAAACGTACGTGAACCTGCAAGGTCACACACTTAATGGGATGGAACGCATTAATTTGGATTGGATCCATAATTAATGGACCTCGTGGGCTTAGCACGCGGATGGGCCCTGGTTTAGGGTTTCATCTCGTGGATATATAAGGAGGGGAGGAGGGTGAGTGCAGGGTGTGCTTTCCCACGGTTTAGAAGTGATTCACTCGAAACCCTAGCCTCCTCCTCTCGCTGCCCCTACCGAGCGACCAGGTGCTTGCACACCGACGCACGACGTTCCATCCCTGGACGTGTGGACTACTGCGGTGACGCTGCTGCGACTGCGGTGTGGGAGGACGATCCACTCCATCGACGCAACGACTGCGGCGAGGACGATCCACTACATCGACGCGCGAAGGATTCCGCAACTGCGCGTCTAGTGGTAATCTTATCTATGATCCCCTTCTTGCGAGTAGCTTTCTGGTTACGCGGTAGATTTTTTTTGGTGCTAGCGTAGCATACCGCGTTCCTCTTCAAGGAAATGGAAGTGGAAACTAGAAGGTTGTACTGTTTTGGTAAACCTACAGACCAACTCACCTCTGTTCTTGGAGGAGTGAACGACGCGAACCTTGTCTCTGAATTTGAAAACAAACCTAAATGGTCATCATTAAACAAGCATGAGACTACTATTGAAATTTATCGATGTAAAAGATAGAAATTGTAGCATGGTGTGATTAGTCAGTTGATTTGAATATCCAGGAAAGGTGAAGCTGCATTGCGCTCATGTGGCTACTGAAGAATGGTACCTCTGATATTTCATTTTCAAACATGATTCGTGATTTAAATTCTAGTTGATGTAATGAGACATCATCCATATCTAATGAATCTGATAGTATATAGTACCAGAAAGGTAAAGCTATTACCTGTGCCTGATTTAGGGGGTGCAGGATATGTCGTCACATAGAATCAGACACAAAGCAGTATATATGTATGAACATTATGTCAACTTTCATGATCAAGCCTCCTTTGGATCAGTAAGTGCACTACTCTTATCTAACATTTTCTGTATTTAACTACGTTCATTATTTTTTTACTCGACGGTATCTCTCCAATGTATATAGGGGTTTCGAGGAATACGTCGAAGCAGGAGGGACACACGACGACAAAAAGGGCTCTAAGCTGGAGTATGTCCGCTTCAAGGTACAAGTGGCTACCATATATAAGATTTACATTTTCTGACAGATTTTCTTCATCTCTTAATTTGTTTTCCTTTCTTCACAGTGTCATCAACAGGGCAGCGACGACCGCTGTGGTTTGTACGTCATGCATCACATGGTGATCTTGATTGCCGGCTCAGAACGTTTCCCTAAGGTATATGTACATGCATAATAATACAATTAGCCTTTCACATAGAAATTTGAAAACTTAAATTAGAGCACTCGTTTTTATTTTGCAGCTTACGAATATCCCCCAGAAGAGTGTAGACAGCACTGCACTTAACAAGATACGAGACCACTTATGCCAGTGGTACTGGATAGAGTGCTTGTCGGAGGACGGACGATTTAGAGATCCCGAAAGCTCCTACTAGACCATATGTGAACAATATTACATATCTGAATGCGATTGCATGTGTACTAATGGTTAAGTATGTTTAAGTTCTATTTTGTGAACGAATGTGATATGTGTTTGTTGCAACAAAGTGTTCGTGTTCTGTGAATGTGATATGTTGTTTGTAATTGCTGTGTGAATGTGATATGTGCATATTGTGTGAAATATGTGCTGATTGGACACCAATTATAAAATAGCACACCACACACATTCATCTCTATCGGTTCTCACAAGAAAATGATAGAGCGGTTCTTTGTAAGAAGCGATAGAGATGAGGTGATCATCTCTATCGGTTCTTTATAAGAAGCGATAGAGATGAGGATATCATCTAGAATCGATAGAGATGATATCCTCATCTCTATCGCTTCTTACAAAGAACCGATAGAGATGATCATGTCATCTCTATCGCTTCATACAAAGAACCGATAGAGATGAGTATGTCATCTCTATCGGGCAAGAACCGACTGTAATATAGTCGCCTCATCTCTGTCTCATGACTTTGTATCGCCACCAGAACCGACTGTGATGACGAAAAAGAACCGATTGTGATGTATATTTGTGTAATAGTGTGTGTGGGAGAGCTGAGAGATATTGAGAGGGACAGGCGAGAGAGAGCAGCTTCTTGCACCGTCTCTCAATCTCTCAGCCCTCTCTTCCGTTTTGCCCGTCTCTCTCAGGTGTCGGCAGCAGGGGTGGCATTCATGCTACTAGGTGCATCCATGGCGGTCGTGCTCTGTGAGTCGGTAGCCTTCATGCTAGGCTTCTTCCTCATGCCCTGGGTCATCGGGCCCAATACAGCCCATTCTACAGTGTCGTACCGGGCCGTGCCCCCCATTGTGCCAGGTTCTCAGGCCCGGCACGGCCCGTGCTACGAGTATCCACCCCTACTTGGGAGTAAGGAGTACTTGAATTTTCATCCCCTATTTTGCCTCGAGAATCGCACTCCAATTTCATCTCCGGCGATGGTTGTGGCTCTCCAACGACTGCCTCTAGATTTGTGCTCTGGCTCTCCGATGACCGCGCGCGCGGGCGAGCTATGGTTAACTCGGTAGAAAATTTGATACATACACAAGTATGTGTTCTTATGCACGTTTATTGATTAAGAGCAACATCATACTTGGAACAAACTAGACGTACGCGGTGTACAACTCGCCTACGTACAAATAGTATACGCAGCAAGATCGAACGGCAACGATCGCTGTTGCATGCATGCATCGGATGGATGAGATTGATCAAAAGGAGGGGCGCGGCTTGAGCGCCGAGTCGTCGTGGCAGCTGCTCTGCTTCTTCTTCCTCATGAAGAGCGAGCCAACCAGCGGGATCAGCGGCTTCTTCTTCTTCTTCCTCCCCTCCTCTTCTGCCGCCGTCTTCACCGCCTCGTGCCCAGCTGACATCTGCCTCTGGAACCGCACCTCGCGGTACTGCGGCCCCTTGGGGGCGCGCTGCTGCAGCTCCATCACCACGTCTGGCAGAGGCGCCGGCGGAGGCGCGCGGTACGCGGCCGTCGGCGGGTCCGCGAACGTCACGTACCTCTTCTTTTGGAACTCGCCGGCGGCTGAGTTCACGACCGTGGAGTTGTTGTTGGTGAGCGCGCCACGCGGCGGGCTCTGCTGCTGCTTCTCGATCTCGACGAACTTGAGGTCCTCCACCTGCAGGTCAATCACCCTGGCGGCCGCCTCCTCTTCGCGCGCCTTGAGCTTCTTCAGCTCCCTCATGGCGTTGCTCAGCTCCTCCTGGAGGGACTGGATGCACCCCGCCATCTTCTGCTTCTCCTCGCGCTCCTTCTCCAGCTTCTGCTTCGCCTCCTCCAGCACAGCCGACGTGACCGGCGGCACGTGGCGAGGTGCGGCGGCCAACGCGCCGGCGGCTAATTGGTGGTTAATTGGCCTTGTTGGTGTCGCTTGATTCTGTGCGATCGAGGAGGAAAATAAGGATATATTCAAGGGATCGGAAGAAACATTTACACCATTTTAAGTGAGACTGAGAATAGCATGCGTACTATTAATTTGTCCATATATGAAAAATGTAGGTATTGATTAATAGTATTTTCAAAATAAAAACTATATATGAATTCCATATGAAAGTGTAGGAATAAATATTTTCAAAACAAATAAATATTTATGAACTGTTGCTATTACGATGTGTACGTCACAATTTCTAGCATTTTTCATCATTTTATTCTTAATTAGCACCTCTAAGTCGCCGGTCATCGGTTTATCACAAACTATTAGGATGTTTTTTCTTTCGAGTATTTCTATAGCCACTTATTATCGATTTTTAGTGTATTTATATAAGATAGATGCTACAAATATACTATACTCACAAAAAATACTAGGATATATATACATAGAAAAGAATAAATACTAGTGCATACCTTTCTCTAACAGTGATCATTAGGAACCTTCGTACAGTACTAATGGCATTATAAAATGGAGCTTAGGCAGTTTCGGAGTGCACTTTTGTAGCTGCCTTAATTCGGGTGGAAGGAACATCTTAAAGTCTAGATGCACACACTTTGCAAATTGATTCCATCTAGCTAAGCTAGTACTCCCTCTGTCCAAAAATATAAGACGTATTTTGATTTTGAACAAGGATTATGTTTGCTTTTAAATTGAGAAAGGTACGAGAGAAAATGATTTAGATGCTCATTTAATTGTCTTGAAAGAATAGAGATAATATTTTGTGTGAGTGGTAATTAATTAAATGCATATAGTTGAGAGAGAATAAATAGGAGTATAGAAGAAAATGCCTTATTATTAAATCTATATAAAAGCTTTATATTTATAGATAAGATCATTAAGAAAAAATAAGCCTTATAAACTTAGATGGAGGGAGTACTTTACTGGAATCAAAAGAGATGGAAAATAATGTTGTAAAGTTGCTAGATGCATATATATTTACAAGAAGAAACAGCGGGACATCTTTTTTCTTGGTTCAGAAGAAAGGAATACCTAGCATTTGACAGCAGCATCAACTGACGAACTAGTAAAGACAAATAACTAAACTATTTCCAAAATAATTATTGTATAATAAAAGCATAGATTATCGGTCTTCTTCTAAACAATTAAAAGCATAATTAATTACATTTGCTCCTCAGTATGTCGAGTGCCTAAATTAAAATGCGAATCGATCGACACCTTTTTAGTGACTACTAACCCTTATCATGACGATTATTAGTGCATGGCTGGTAAGGGGATCAGGATCGATCATGCCCGTCGTGTTATTGAAAAACTAGCCTTAGTTTGGCCGTGAAATGGTATAAATAACTCCGATAAAAGCATCAATCCTATGCATGAGCGCGTATAGCGTACATACCTCGGTGAGTCGTCGTCCGGCGTAGAGCTCCCCGGCGAGCACCCTCTCGCCGAAGAGGACGACGGCCTCCTTCACCGACCGGAACGGCGCCCTCGTGTCGATCTCCGCCCGCCCCACCACCACAACATCGCCGCAGCCGCCGCCCATTTGCAGCTAGCTAGCTATCTTGCACCTGTCTGTCGATCGATCTTAATTTCTTTGAGCTAGCTCCCTGCCGGCTGGGCCAAACTCGATGCAACTAATTAATGATCAACTGGAGAAACAACTGAAGAAAGCATGCATGCGCCTCTATATACCGAGCCGATCGAGCAGTATGATGGCTATGATCACAGGTGGCCAAGAATTGAAGCCAGATAGATATTAGCACTAGCTGTAATACATATGTTGCGATGATCTCCGGAGAAGCGGGCATATTATGCAGTGAGAAAGGAGGATGTGCATTATATATATATTGACGACGACATTAGCTAGCTCGAGAAATATGATAGCATGTGGTATTGTGGATTATGGTGGTGGTGGCTTCGTTGCTTCGCGTCCACTTCACTGTAATATTCCCGCTGTGCGCCCTCTTGGTGAACGGTCCAGATCGATTCTACATGCACACAAGCATATCTAGTTAGCTTGCGTCTGTGTGCGTGTTACACATGCATGTATGCTTGCGTCTGTGTGCGTGTTACATAAAATAAAGGAATTGTGAGTGTGCGTGTACACATATATGGAGTTAGGCGACGTATTCTCTACGTGATAATGGAGAGAGATGGGTCACCAACGCAACGATCGAACGGTCGTTGTAGCTATAGCTAGGGGCTTGGAGTGGCTATACAAAGATTAGATACATGGGTCGTTGACAACATTTCAAGTCAGTTTGGTGCTGTCCTTGCTCTTATTACTCGAAAAACGATTCAAACAGTTATAAAAAATTTCGAAACAAATTACATAGGTAGGGTATGATATGATCTACCATCTCACAAAATTTCAAATCTAGATTCGTTCTACACATTGAGAAACAAACCAAAAAAAAATCTTCTGAAAAGAAAATATATACGAAATATTAAAAAGGAAAAAGATATAGCTACTATTCACTGAAATTTGTCATTTTTGTTTTTCAATGTGTAGATCGAATTAGGATTTCATATTTTGTGAGATGGTAGATCATATCATATCCTACCTATGTAATTTCTGTCAGAATTTTTATAGCCATTTGAACCGTTTTTCTGACAATAGAAGCACATGTAACGGCGCCAAATATGTTGAGAGCACCGAAAATGTTCTCAGGTCGTTCTTCCTAGCTTCCTCCAGGTAGAATGGAGTAATTGATAAGAGATTATTGCAACCAACTTAAAGAAAACCTTACACTTTTTTGTGTGATCAGTGCGTACGTTGAATTATTGTGCAAGCTAGCTACTTGTTTGTTTCGACAAGATTGTCCAGGCAGGCAGCATGTATGGGCCAGCTTAGTTACAAAGGACTCCAAATACATGTGCTATACATATGTGGAGCACACACACGCTTGCTTTACATGCATGTCGCTGTCACGATGACTCAAAGAAAGAAAGAAAGAAAGAAAGAAAGACCAAAAAAAAATCATCCAGCAAGTCCTGACTAAAAGAAAGAAAGAAAGGAAAAAAATCATCCAGCTAGGCCTGACTCAAAGAAAGAAAGAAAGAAAAACTTTCCGGGGCCAATTGGGAGGAAAAGATAAGCTTGTTATCAACGCCGAGTTCGAGCAGGTCTCAATCCCAAAAGGAAATCATGCATGGTACAGCAGAGGTAATTGGTTTTATCAAAATACTATTTACCTTAATCCTATTAATTCTCTTTTCTACTTCTAGAGAGGAAATGTTGTGCACACATTGACACGTGGATGCTGTGTATAGTTGGGAAATGTGTATCTGACAGAACAGCTATCTCAAACAGGAGTCGCTTGATTTTATCGCGTCTGGCCTGTCGAAATTTGTAGCAAAGGAGAGCGATAAGTTTTGTCTTCCGCGCTAGGCTTCTATTGATTCTGGCATTTTGATCAAGTGGACAAAAGGTTTTGCTGTCTCTGGGACTGTAAGAATTTTCTTTTTTCCTTACACATTGTTTCTGTACCAGTTTGGACTGTTACGCATGGACGTCCGTGGAAAAAACCATTCTCTCCTTGATATGATCGATAAAACGTGGCTCATTATTCATTCTTTTCACTCCTTCAGTGATTCTCCTTGACTCCTAGTGTGTATGAACTGTTGACAATTGTTCCACCGGGAGAGATATATATCTATCCAAACTAATGTAATAAATTCATCTAATGTTTCATTCATGTATCATTGTTGAAATGAAGAATTGCAAGACTCAAATACCCGCTAGAACCTTTTAATACAGCCAGGATTACAGTTTAAGAAACAGCAAATCATGTTCCTTTTTCAGTTAAATGCATGTATGCTAGTAACATGCAATATATATGTTGCTTGTTTAAATGCTGCAATGGAGAGACGGGTTTGACATGCGTGTATCTGCCCTGGTAAGAAAGCCGCAAGCCTCCTTACTCGAAAAGGGTATGATATCTCCAGATACAGATACAGAATTCTGAAAAAGAAACGTTGTACATGCTCTAACGTTTATGGGCTAGAACTTGTTTAAAGAGACATCCTTTCCATAGGAAATTTAATTGAGTAAAATTCCACGTAAAAGGGAAATGGTACTGTCGGAACCTTTGCTGGATTGGGATGATGACGTGATGGCTGCGGTGATTCTGGGTACTGGCCCAAATGCATACTACGTTGAGCGAACTGATCATGCTATCCCAAAGCTGCAAAACGTATTGCCTGGAGCAGGAAACACGGTTTGCTACTTTGTTACGACTGGACACCATCTTTTATTTACATCTTATTAAAACTAACACGCATGATGCAAATCGTTTGAATAATGTTTGTAAAAAAAAGTGTTGTGAAGTTGTGAAATTTTCTTGATTGAAGTCTCTGTACTGCTTATACATATTATCAACACCGAGTAGGAAGCTTTCTCAGACGGTCTTCCATTGACTGAATTTGACACAGGCATGGACCATGAGAGCATCAACCCTGGTGAGCAGGTAAAACATGTCAATTTGTTATACTCGCATTTGAGTTCGTCTGTTTGTTTTGATGTCATTTTTGCCTGCAATATCGCCAGATATTCGAGAATACAATTTCTGGGATGTACCTGGGTGAAATTGTTTGGAGAGTGCTGGTCAAGATGGCTAAAGTATCTGATCTGTTTGGTAATCCTTTCCCTGACAGGCTTGCCATGCCATTTATTCTAAGGCAAGTTCTTTTATCCTGACCTCCAATTTTACACTGTTACCTCAGGTAAAACACTGCCGCATAATAGCTTCCCCAGGAGGTGTAAAATACGTAATCAACTTACAGCTATGAAGTTAGTTCAGTTTGTGCTTTTGTATCCAGATTGGAATAATTGAACTATGAAGTTAGTTCAGTTTGTGCTTTTGCATCCAGATTGGAATAATGGTTTATATGCCACTGGGAATTCATCAGTTTCGAATTTTGTCATTGCTTTTTAGCTGATTGGCTTCGTACCACTACTGAACTACGTTTTCTCCAAATGGCGAAATTGCGCTTCTTCTTTCTTCCCCCTCTTTCTTTACTACCAAAATTTCTTTCATTCTCCATTGCCTGAATTGAACAGAGCAAGTTTAACTTAAAGTAATCAAGCAATTAGCTCAAGCACTAGGGCGGTGGCGTGATTAGAGCCTTGCTACTCTGGTGACGTAGATCTGGTGATGCGTCAGCCTCAAAGCTCGTCTGCAGCGGCGACCCGGCCCCAGCATGGCCTCCTTGAGCAGTGGTATCCAACTCAAATAGAAAATGGGAAATAATTAAGAAGGCATATGATCGGAAATTCAGCATATTTTGGAGGGCAAAGAAGTCTTTTCCACTCAGCTAATGGGCATTAACCATATCAGAAGAATCGGATTTGCATAGAACCAAATAAGCAAAAAGCAACGAGACAACCAACAGTTCAAAATAGCGAGTGGCATAGACCAAAATTTTCCATCCAGATTGTATGGCCTTTTTTTTTAATGAGGTGGTGGTTACTGCCTTACTGGTTAGTTTTACTTATAAAATGCAGTTGGTTAAGTGAAGTTGTAAACATCTTAGTTCGAAGTTATGGACAAAAGCATCGATCTGACAATCTGTAAACAGTCGGAACAGTACGATTCTATAAAGTACTTGTTCAGGAATTTTTCAGGACAGTACAATTCTTACAAGAATTCCACCAAATTCCCGCGTTCCAAATGGGACCTAAATATTTGTAATCCATGTCCTCAAAGTGTATCCTTTTGGCTGATATGTCTTAATGATACTAAATAAGCAAGATATAATCTGTCCATGTGGCAGAGCATGGACGCAATTAATCAATGTTACAGAACTTGTAATATTTGCAAGACTGAAACGTAATGTTGGTTTGCAGAAGAGCTGTTGTAAGGTTTGCAGGCCGGTGAAGATGGCCGTGTTTGGTTCGTCCTCTTATGGCCGACCTATCATGTATGACAGATATGATCTTGTTGGCTTGCTCTATGGTCCACTTATCGATACAAGACTGCTATGCAGCGAGGGCCTGCTTGCACCTAGCTCTGTGCTCCTGTAGAGCAGTCAACAAAGATCTTTTCTCCTGAAGACAAATTAATTTTTCAGAGTTCAGACCGCTGGCATTCTCAGGACTGAACATTACGTGGAAGGAGAAAAAAAAAGGCAATGGTGGCACCAGTTGCTACCTGTTCTGGTATGTCGAGATTTCTGACACTGCATGCAATCGAATGCCACCGCTCAGCTATATGGATACCGCACACCAGCCGGAGTTATCGTCGGAGTTGGCACATCGTTTACATCTGAACCATTTACAGCAGGAGTATCGTTGGCATTGGTAGGTACGGGCAGCACGGCGAAGATGAGATCTACGCCCATGCGCCCCCATACTGAAACTTTCTTCGGCCCAGTACTCTCCATTTGCCGTCCCGGAATTCTGGACCTACACCAGACAATATACAACGAGAAGAGAAAATTCCATTTTATTTTAATCACTAAACCATTTATTTTATTTTCAAGTTTTGATTTCAGTAGCAAGAGACCGGCAATCCTCATTGGAGGACCGAAATGGCGATTAGAAGGGGGTGAATGATCCTAAATAAAATTTTCTCACTCAAAATGATCCAAACAAACACACAGACAATTCAATCAAAAGGAGCAAATGAAATGGAGGAAGTTTTCCTGCAAGTCCGGTATAACCTGTTTGAATCCTGTAGCATCGGAATCCGGTATGACCGCACGAAGGGCTGTATGACCAGGCTCAAGAACAGTAGGAAGAACAGAGCCAAGAACAGCACGAACTCAAAAGTTAATTTGAGGAATCTTTTGATCAGCTAGATAAAAACTCACTAAACTTGGTAGATGTGATCCTAAGGATGTCAGGAACTTATTCTAACCTTCAATCGCAAGGATTGACGTCAAAGTTCTAACCTTTTTCACTTTGAAGGAAGAACACACCAAGTTTGAGCAAAACTCGAGAATTTGATCTGTCACTTGCTCGTGGGGTTTTGATGATCAAGATGATCTTGGACAACCTCCCACACATCACAGCAAGCAAGAAAACAAGTCCAAAACCTCTCAAACATGATATGGAAGAATGATTCACTTAAGCATACAAGATCTGTTTCTTGCGAGAAAGAACACAAGATTTGCCTAGATGATTAGGATATGGTCTGAAGAAGACTCTTCTATCAATCATACATCCACCGCATAAGATCCACAAGCATTTAGAAGGAGGGGAGGCAAATCTAAATATGCAAGAAGCAAATTGCAAAAATGTAAATTACGGAATTTAAAGACTGAATTTAAAGCATAATGTAAATGCGTAAAATAAATTCAATAATAGGTAAATGAAGCTTTTATTTCTGGAATAGAGGTTTACAAAGCCTCACAACAAAGTAGGCAAAAAGCTCTAAGGAGCCAAAACCTTTTAAAACCTTCAAGAGGAGGAAGGCTACCCCTCCCCCTCTATTTATACTACTCTTGAGTCACCCTCCACCCTTGGATGAGTTCCTTCTACCCTAAGGATCACCATCAAGGGCTAGGAATGACTTCCACACACTGTGAGACCCCGTTCTGATAAACAGGAACCTCCATGTGATTACTGTGCTATTCCCTGGAGCAGTAGCTAGCACTCACATGTTTACAATAATTGGAATCACAACCACACCACAAATAATTACAGCGGAAACTAATATACAAAGAGAAGCTTACAAGGCAGAGGATAGCAGCAAAAGAAGCAATATCTTGTAGTGTGCCCATCTGACCCGCAGGCAACTGACAAGGCATAAACTCCAGATAGAACACAACAATAAAGAAGATCCCGCAACCTGCGACGAAAAGAGACTCGAAGCCTCGCTAACTCATCCACCTAAAATAATAATTAAGCAAGGGTGAGTACTTTACGTACTCAGCAAGACTTGAGTAAAACCTATAATATATGCAGGCCATTTCAAAGGAAAGGCTAATACAGTTAATCTGCATAAAAGCAAGATTTAATTGTAAAGCAAGTTATCATTTGCAAGCAGAATTTATAAGATCAAGTTGATTGATCATAAAATAGATACAACAGTAAGTAATACTCACAGTCCTCCATGACGTGAGTTCGAATAAACCAAACCATAAGGTCCATCAATGTCAGCCCTTCAACATAAAGCAACAGTTGCTAAAACAAATTCACATCAAACCCATTTTGGAAAATACCAAAGACTCTAACATTGGGAGGATTTTCCCCAAGGGCCCATAACCGCGGGCGCGGCTAATCGATTAGATCTTACACTCTGCAGAGGTGTACACTTTACCCACAAGGAATGATCAACCTTTTCGCCAGATCAATTAACACACTTCCTTTGGTGTGTCGGCAAGGAGATTATACAGAGCCGTTACATTATCTAGACGTGGCTTTACACCAGCCCGGGACGTTAACCCTCGCCCTAAAAACAGAGACACTCACCCAAGTCATGGATCCACATTTATCGCACACAACACCATGTCTCTGTCCAGGGCAAGGCATACAATGTTGCATTGGTATGTAGAAACCCCTACAGACAGACCTGACCGAAATGCCTGTGCAATCTCCCGCCTTCCTTAGATGCAAAGCCACATCTAAACAACTTAATAGGCTAAGACCCGCCCATACAAGCCCTCGTGATTGTACGAAAAACATGGATCCACAACATCCCATTTGCTCGGTCCTTAATCCGACACGGGCGATACTCCACCCTATACTACATGCAAATCCCTCTGCACATCCGGCTATTGCCAATAATCGCCCGCATCAAAACCATAGTTTTATTTTGGGTTTTTAATCAAACTACCAGCAACCATTTTCCCACAAAGGACCATTTAGGTTCCATATAAAACATTTCAGGAAACAATTTTAATCATGATTATCTGCCCCACAAAAAGCTAAAGCATGGATAACATGATTGCATATATCCCATTTGGCATTAAGTAATGTCTAGCCCTATTCTATGGTTATCAAGGTTCACATTTCCATAATTATCAAGGAGTTTTATCTGACAACAGGTATATCTACCAATACCACAAAATAGCAAATTTTACATAATTAAACGCATGCATGAAACAATTTGATGAACAAAAGGAATATAAAATACTGGGACCAATATGGTCAAAGGGGCGCTTGCCTTGCTTAATCATTGCTTACGGTGAAGACGAGGTCGCAACTGACTGAGGTAGAGTCGTCGGATTCTACACGTCGATTAATCGGAAAATATACCAAATAATAAACTTCAATAAGGGCAAAAAGAAAACAGACAGGAAAACAAATAAAGGTTCACTGCAGAAAACAGGAACGCTTTAGGGTTGAATTATGAATTTCCACATCTTGAGTTTAAGATAAAATAAACATTCATATAGCTAAAGGCTTTTATTATGAATAAAGCAGGGTTTCTTTTATAGATTATCTATTCTTGAATTACGAATTCAAGAGGCTAAAACTATGATTTCTTACATTTATAACTTCGAATTATAGATGCTAAAATTATTTGAATTGATATAATTAAGACATTAGAAAAAAGGGTTACGCGAATATCACTTAATCTGAAATGATATTACACAAGGAATGATTCAGAATAAGGTATATCTGATAAGTTAGGTTACTGGATTTACTTATGGTTTCTAAGAAGGTTCTGGTGATACAAATATATATATTAACTATGGATTTCATCATTATTGCCAAGTTGCTTATTCATATTATGAAGTTCATGAATCATAATACTTAGTGTTATTTGGGTGACAAGATTTATATGCAGAACACGATGAAACAAGATTATTTTTTCGAAGAAGGATAGAATATACTTTGAAGAACATTTCTAGGCTGATCTCAAACTTTTTAGTGTTTAGACAAGACATTATACTCATTGTTGAAAAAGCCTATATGGTATTATAAGGTTATGCTATAAGGAATCGGATTAGAAGTGTAGTGAATAATTTTCACTTAGGGTTATTATACTAACGAAAACTAGATGAAGAACAGCTTGTAAGTTAAATATTTTCCTAGAATATGATAGTACATACTCTTAACATCATTTCTACACTATCCCTCATAACATTCTCATTTAGACGAGCTATTCTACAAGCTATTGAAAATGCTTAAGTGTTTCCATTATCCAGATAACATAACACTTAGGGCTATGTTGCTAGTTCATTTTATATGTAAACCTTAACAAAACGACATTCTTTCTTCAGAACATAGTAGCATGCATCTTGTAGAGTATTTCTATGATATTTTCATAAATGTTTGCATTTAGACGAGATATTTTATAATCCACTGAAAAGGCTTAAGTGTTTCTAGCTTTACACGACAAAGATTCAGTTTTCAACATAAGTTTGCGACTGCACCTTATAAGATAATCTATCCATTTTCCAGGTATTAACAGGGTAGGACCCTAAGATTGTTTTAAAACTAATTCCACGATATTTGGCTTCTATTCGATACGTTTTCCATATAAGTGATCATTAGGGCCTAATATGGACTTAATTCATATTAGCACAATCATAAGATATTTTTGCATAAACAGCAAGGGCATTATTTTTCAAGGTTATAGGATTTGGTTTTGTCAAATTTGAATTTCGTTTGAGAAAGTTATAACTATTCGAATTATACAAGTATTGGAAATTCAATTATTTGGTTAAGTGTTATTCATAACTTTGTTATAATGATTCTTGTTGAATCATTTAGTTTGATCACATTAGATATTTAGAACCCAATTTCATTCCATGACTTTTCTTTTCATTAATTATGCATGTACCCACTCTTTTCTACATATACAAGGCTTATGTCTTGACGCAAATCACAATTGTATATATATATATATAGGATATTTCATTAAGACATTTTAACAGTGGTAAATTACTCATTATTATACCAATTCACATCTTGGTACACCAATTAGGTACTTTTCATATGCATATACATATATTGCTACTAATTATTATATGCACACATTTATCTTCATATATCTTTTTCATTTGACCCTTTTATTATTCATACATCAAATCTAAAGCAAGTTTATACCTTAATCATTTCAGCATATTAAAGTAGCCCACTGACAGCTAAGTTTTTACAAATCAATTTCATTTATTTTAGAATCTCCTTTATACAATTATTCCTTTTTGATTATTTATTCTATTGAGGATAACCTTTGATGGGAAATGATTTTAAAAAAGGTAAAATACAAATATTTTTATATATTTGTGTTCCTAGATGTATAAAGATTCTAATAAAATTGTTTTCATTAAATTCTAAGTTTATCTACAACATTTTAATATGTAGCATACATTGAGCCCTTTTATTTAAATTTGAATTTCAAATTAACCCAGTACTGTTTTTCAAAATGTTTTTGCATATTATGGAACTACAAGATTTTAGATGATTTTAGAAACTTATTTCACTTAAATCGGAGTTGAAATGCACAAGATATGATTGTTTGCATTTTGGACCGATTTAAAGAATTCACTGGAAAATAGAATTACGCCTTCTCAACTGGAAAGCGCATCCCTCATCTTGCGCTACTGGCTTAGCCAGCGATCCATCGACCTTCGGCCCACGGCGTCAGTGAGGGAAAACAGGGGAGGCGTCTAGGGCACGGCGGCGACGGCGTTCCGGTGGGGCTCCGGCGAAGGCGAGGGCACCTCGAGCACCGGCTCGTCACGGCGCACAAGGCGGTGTAGCTCTTCACTTCTAGCAGCAACCGGACATGGCTACCGCCGTGGGCTTGCGGCGGAGGAGATGCCGGCTCGCCGAGGAAGAGAACAAGTCAATCTCAGCTCGAATCGGTAGTGAATCAAGCATCAAGGAGTACTAGGGGTTTCATTTTACCTGTTGATTCAGTCGGAAGTTGACCGGAGAGCTCCGCCACCATGCGCCGGAGTTGGAGAAGAAGAAATGGCGCGCAACGGTGCTTCAGGCAAGGAAACACGAAAGTGAAGGCTGATGAGTACTCTGGGAGGTACTAAGGTGCTACGGATGCGATTAATTTGAAGATGGCTCACCGGATTGCTTGATCTTCAATCTCTCCCTTCGCCTACTTGTGGCGGCAATGGCGCAGCGGAGGAAGGAAGCTTCGGGCTTGGGATTGCTTGCCCTCCTAGGCTCTTGTTCTCTGGTTACTTACTTGTGCTCACTGGAATGAAGATTGAATGAATGAAAGAGGTGAATGCCTGAGCTTTGGTGTGAGGATGAATCAAATGGCTGGCTTTGCTTTGGCTTGTGCGAATGATTCAACGACTGGCTTAAACATAGCCATGCGCTGGAAGTCTCTAGACTTGGCTGAGGTGTCCTCAAATGCACAGGAACGTGATGGCTTCAGTACTGAGCGTCGAAATGGCCATCAACCGAGCTGAAAAATTGCAAAACGTTTTGACCATGGTCTACTGGGAGTGGTTAGCTTCCAGTAAAATTTTGGGACGAAAATACCGTATGGTTAATTAATAAAATTCTGACACTCTGCACTACTCAGAATTTTGATTTCGGATTTTGATTTATTTAAGAGTGCAAATGTTATTATTTATTTTTAAAAAAAATTAATATCTTTTTTTGGGTTAAGAATGTCTATATAAAAATTTCAAGTCAAAATATGGTGTAATTATTTTACAAAAATTCTAACATGTAAATTTTCAGATTTTCAAAGCCTCTATTTTTGAATTTTTAGAAGATTTAAATGACATGATAAATTCCTGAAATTTTTACCAGAGATAAATTATACTCTAAGGGTGATATGGTAATTTTTATGGCTCCAGATAAGTTTCGAATATTTTACATTAATTCTGACTTACACTGTTTTTAGTTAAAAAGTGTTGTCCTTCATTTCATTTATTCATATTCCTGTACATAAAAATATTATTTGTTGGCTGAATTCATCCACTGCATGCTTAGAGTTACCATGGTAAATTTTTCTAACTTTTACTTTTACCATTTTCCATTTACTAATTCTATTTGTTGGATTTCCATACAATACAAAAATCCAAAGAAATTCAAATAAGAACCAATAAAGCCAATAAACTCATAAATAAATATTTTCAAATTTAAATATTTATTTTTATATTACTTTATTTTTCGGGATGTTACACACACACAGCCATACTAACTAGACCTGCTATATCACCTAGACCGCGATCCTACGACCCTCCTTGATCTGAACAACTCCTAGCTAGCATCTTAACCATTCCTTGTCTTCTAGGTTCGCAGCAACTCTGTCTTCGATCATATTCCGGCGATCCTCGACCGTCTGGACCTCCGGCACACCTCGCCTAGTCCCAGTCATTCTCTACCTCACCATGATCCAGCACCGTCGACCTGAAACCATCAAAAATAAGGAAAACTCATCACATAGCAATGTCCAACAAAGATATGCAATCATCATCCAATTGTATCGCTCAACAAGTCAGCACTATCGACCACTGTATTGACTTCATCGAGTTGCCACCATCGAGTAGGATCCTCGGTCGAGCAGTAACTCGACCACCGTTTCCACTGTATTGAGTGATCGACCACATGTCAAACTCGATACCTAGTCTATGGACCTCAACTCGATACCAAGTCTATCGACCTTATGTCCAACTCGATCGATTACGGCACCAAGTCAATAAAACGATATCGAGTAATAATTGGTTAAACTAAGGACTCGAATTGATCTGACTGCAGAGTGCTCGACCCAGCAATATTTCTACTCGATACTTAGCTACTACCAATCTACTCGAATCATTCAACCACAAGTCTGCAGGGCGATACTCGAGGCCGGTAGAGCCACTCGAGACAGACACAACTCAAATTGCTTCAATTTGAAATTCTAATTCAAATCAAACTCAAACCAGAGTATACGAAGCTCAAATTTAGTCAAATATTCATCACAAAGCATGGGTAGACCTCCACATGGTCTTTCACCCATTGCCCTAGGGTTTTGATAAATCATTTGCCTACATTTATTGAATCCTAGACCATTGCTCATAGCCATTCACTATGCATGGCTAAGCGTCTAATTAATACACCCTCCGTTTAAATGGTCTTGTTTAGAAATATAAGACTTGAATGCGGATTTAATTAGTCTTTTCCTACTATACCCATATTTGTTCTCTCTCAACCATATGTATTTATTCATTTCCACCCACACAAAGTATTAATCCATCCGTTCTTGAACACATGTAATTCTAGCTTTCAATTTTGTTCCTAAATACATGTCAATCTACAATTTCAAGACAACTTTTAATTGTTTTTTCCTTTACATACCCCTACCATTTATTATTCCTAATGTTATTTATTACAGTAGAATAGATTAACACACACCATCCAAGAGCAATAATTGAGCTAATGACAGAAGGCGATTTAGTTATTTCTACATGTGTCTCGGTTGAAGTGCAAAATCCTAAAACGTCATCTATTTAGGAATGGAGGTAGTATCTACATATTCAAAGACAATTAACTGGGGTATATAAGTCATTTTCTCTCGTACCTTTCTCAATTTCACAGTAACCTTAATTCTTGTGCAAGGTTAAAATACGTCTTATATTTCTGAATGCAGGGAATATGTAATTAATCGACCCAAGCATAATACACTAAATTGGGTTTGACTAGCCTAGGGGACTTGCCATAATCATTCAATCATCAAGGAATAATGGTACAATTAATTGATATACTTAACTAAACCAAGGTTGAATATAGCCTTTTCCTAATCAATTAATCATGTAACTTGTTGCGGAATATCCTATTTCATATATGTGTGGACACTTTCCTAAACAGACCAATTTGAGGTTCTTAATTAGGACTAGGAGTCCTAGTAAATTACTCTATGATCTAGCTATCTTCTTTGCATGAAAAGTCACATCCTCATCCATATATAAGTGGTGGCATATGGGCACATTGTATACACATCAGAAAATATATATAAAAGAGAGAGATGTGGATTGTGTCTCTGTTCTGGTCTTGTGTTTATGCAAACTTATTGATTGGTCATTAACGACCTTGATACATAGCACGTTATCAGCACGAGAGTACTCCCGAGCGAAGGTTGTTCACACTTGAAAGGTTGTTGCTTGATCTTTCTTGCTATTTCAGTTGCCGAATTTATTTGGTCTCTCCTCAATTTTGTATTCTTCTAATCCGGCCAATGTCTCACCTTGGGTGGGATTAGCATCGATCAAACCCCAACCATTGTTTTGTGTCTTGATGCGATTAGTGTTGTTTCATGCCTTGGCATGTGTCGGGTTCTTCAGCAGTCAATTCACACCTTGTTGTGATTGGTGTTCGTGAACACCATGGTGTGGTCGTCGAATAGATCTAGGCACTAGGCAACAATGATGTCATGACGTGCCTTGTGCATGGTCATCGGCCGGCCGACGAGACATGCCATGTGTGTACCGCCACCGTGTGCCTCGCCGTGGTGAGCACAGCGGAACGCCATTGAGACAGTGCCATGTCGTGGCTAGCCGGAGGCCACCTCCGTCACACCATGAGAGCGGGCGAGAGGCCACACCATGAGTGTGGAATGCCTCCAATGATCTCGCTGTTGCGATACGCTAGACGTCACCATTGTCGATCTGTTGGGACAACCGAGCCTGGGAGGCTATCACCGACATGTGCGATACGCGGTGGGGCGTCACGGTCAGTGCACAGTAAAAGATTTCAAACATAAGGTTGTGGATTACGTTTCGTTGATGCTAGTGTATTACTTGTATTTGCTGAGTCTTGTATTCACCCTTGTTTTATTTGTTGTTTTAAGTAACCGATGAAGACGCCATGCATGGGATGGGAGTAGCATATATGCACTAGATGCAGCACCATTGCTTTACGGATCAGTACTAGTTATCTTCGTACTTCCTTAGAGATTTAGCTCATAAAATTAGAACTAGCTAATGAACTCTTGTTGTATAATAGTAGTTGTGTTGCATGCAACAGTGAACAAGATTGTTTATTTGATTTATCTCTGATATTATTAATTTATTAATGTCGTCTTCACTAAAGGTAAGATTGCTCCCGGGCTCATGGTTCCGAGCATTTTCGAGCGTGTGGTCTTGAGCGTTCTCGGATGTGTGGTCCTGAACGTTCTTGGGCGCGAGGTTCTAGGTTTAATGTTATGCATTATTTATTCTACTCATTGTCATTCGGTTCCTATTTATCGTTGCGTGTTATTTTGTGAAGAAATTGTTAGGGCAATTATCGCCATAAATTCTTAGTAAAGGAGATTTAATTTTAGAGAAATATGAATGGTAGTGAAATTCTGAGCAACCTTACACGAATCTCCGCGCAGCATGACCGGTGGGGATACAAGGAACCACAGCCCATATGGACCGGAAGCAATTTTCGTACATATTTTTGTGGCATGCATACAATTGAACATTGCCCCAATCACCCAATGAATGGTGAAGCAGCAAAGGCTAACACTAACACCTCCTATGGATGGCAATTTCTACCCTCCAAAATTGATCACGGTTTCCACATGTTGCATGCAAAATCATAGAAGAAACAGATCACCAAATGTAGAACACGGAATTAGATAGGATTAATCAACATGGACTCACCATTGGAGAAAGGGAGGAACAAATGACCGAAGGAGAGGAGAGAAGGCCGCAGCAAATGGTCGCTCAGTGAGGCAGTGCCGTCGGTGGTGTCGAGGACAGGGTACGTCTCGCTGTGCCGCAGCTTAGATCCACCCCTTCTTACCGGCGACGACCACGGCCACGCCGACGTTTCCACGTCCGGCGGCGCTGCTACCCCTCGCGCATGGCGTAGCGTTGGAGGGAGGGGGAAGGACGCTTAGTTGGTGTGCCAAGTGAGTCGGAGGCAGCGAGTGTTCTCACGTGTGTTCTTCTTTTACTCTCTTCAATTTTGCATGACATAGTCTCTCTACTTAAAGTAGTAGTATGCACTTGACTTCCACCGTACAAAAGAATGTTGTTTTAGACATAGACACGGCTCTAAAACGCAACTGATTACTAATTTTGAGTTCTCATTTTTCATGTGTTCAATCTAAATGTTGAAAAAGATATCAATAGTTGAAGCTTACAAAGTTTGACTGTACATACTCTAAAATGCCATTATTTTGTGAGCGGAGGGAGCACTTGTTAGCCACCAGTCTCAGGAAATAACACGGATAAAACGTCATCCTCGTCACAAAGGGAAAATAATAAGGTTGATTTTCTATTAACTTGCGCATGCACTATCATCTCTTCAGTTTTTAATTTGATGCGTTGATAGCATTCGAATGTAGGCGCCAATCTGAGAATTCGTCTAACAGTAGGTTTGGCTAGCCTAGAACCGCGTCCGCGAACGAACAGCAGCAGCTAGACCAGGCAAAGACGCCCCAACAAACAAACGTCCACTTCCACAATATTATTACGACCTTTCAATCGGGTAAATAAATCTATGGCCAGGCACAATTCCAGAGAAAAGTTAATCAGCAAAGAAAACCATCCGTCAAACTGTGCCGCAACAAAAACTGGCCTCACTTCTAACTCGCCAAGCTCGGAACAAAAAGGATCTCTGTTTTTCCATCCTGGTTTCAAGTCATTCGACCGAGGAATTATTACATAGCAAAACTAAGATATAACTCCAGGCTGGGCTTTCAGGCAAGAGGTCCACGAATCATAAACCAAACGCACGTATAGATGAGGGGCGCATTGCGAATCTACGACGTCCTTCCGTTGGAGCAACGACGCATTCCTGTCCTTAGTGATGAGAGTGTTCTTCTTCCTTTTTGTGGGATTTCGTCGCCTGGAGAGCAAACATGGAACAATAAGAACTTGGACCACAACAAGTAATTGTGAACAAAATAAATTAATTTCAAGACCAATTAGGTGTACAAACAAGGAGATGCTTTACACTTTTACCATTACCAGTCATACATACTATCTTGAAAGAGGTTCAAAACTAGCAAATTGAACTATAGAATAATAATTGAACAAATGGCAAAAGTAACTATATAACCAATCACAAATAACATGTTTTACTATAACCACGGTCATGCCATCGTCGAAGACATCGATAGAACGACTTTCACTTCAGTAAGATTACAGAATGGCAAAAGCAAATAGAATCTATACAAGCAGGTTTGTTAGTTACTGAGAATTATAGGTAAAGCAACAACATGCAGACAGGTAAAGACAACTGGCTCAACATCAAATGTCGCAACAAGATCTACTGAACCACAGCTCACTATCAAGATGAAAAGAGGACAGGGACATGCCAACGAGTCAAGCGTTATTATCTCTACTCAGCTTGTTATGAAGACAAAGGTTTTACTTAATGATGCCTGCAGCAGGTAAAACTAAAATCTTATGATTCAGCAGCGCAAAGCTCGATATGTGTACATTCATAACAAATCATCTCAGATTTATAAAATAATAGTAGTTTTGGTTTCATCAATACAAATCAAACCAAATTCAAAACAATGTAACATACCAAACTGCCTTCTATCAAGTGTGTTCAAGCAATCTTCAAATGTTCTGGACTGGAGAACAAAGCAAAAAAACAAACTCCCCAAACCTATAAGGGTCAAAGATATCCCAGCAAGGCTAAACGCATGCATGACCAACAACAAGAACTTTCAGTCGGGTAACTTTTTGGAACTAATCAGGCGTTACGTACAAGGAATGCCCTATGTCCTGGTTAAATACAAACCTAGAGGCCATGTGAACATTCCAGGAGACAAACTGAAAGCACAAGACAGAACATATAAAAGAGAAGACCCATGTATCATCAGGTGATAGAACCAAATTCTGAAGCCTGAACCAAACACCTTAGTTAATTTCAGTCACCATATCATCAGCGTTACAAGCGAAGGCAGCGAGGTGTTAGTTACCTTGAGGATGGAGAGCTTGACGGTGCCGTAGACGACGCCAAAGCCGAAGGCGGACACCCTAGCCACCTGCAGCAACAGCACGACGAGGTGAGAGGGGAGAGGATCATATCAGATCTGGAAGCACAAAGAAGAAGCTTCTGGAAGAACCGAGAGGGACGGGGCCATGGAAGGGGCTTACGAGGGCGAGGGTGCTGACGCCGGAGTAGGGGCCCGGGGTGAACGGCATGGCTGCGGCGGCGGCGGCGTCGGCGCAATCCGAGGGGGAAGGAGGCGAGGGTTTGGAGGGCTTCTTTGTGTGGGAGAGGCCTTATATGGATCTGGGAGTGGGACCCACGTGTCATCCAGCGTGTAAGAATTCTTCACCTCTAAACAAGGAATTTTTTTTTAAAATAATACAATTTTTAAAAGCAATTGCGGCATTAATACGTGAGTTAAAAAATTTGCAAAAATAATACTTCGTCGCCGTACCGGTCGACGAAATTAGTATTTTCGCCAAATGGTGTGGCGAAATTAGTGTAATTGCGCGATTAGCAACGTCTGACCGAAATTTTCGCCGAGACACCCTATTTTTGCCAAACCGTATGGCGAAAATAGGGTCGTCGCCACACGGTTTGGCAAGCACCTATTTTCGCCATACGGTTTGGCGAAAATAGTAGGTCTTTTGGCCCGCGCCGACGTAAGCTCGTTTGTTTTTCGAAGGAAAAAAAGGGAGGGCGAGTGGGGGCGACGTCGGCGACGAGAAAGAGAGAGGGGGGAGGGAGGGAGGGAGAGAGAGAGAGGAGGGAGAGGGGAGGCTGCGCGCCGGAGGAAGAGTGGGGGGAGAGAGGAGGAAGAGAGGGAGGGAGAAAGAGGAGAAGAAGAGGAAAAAAAAAGGTAATTTTGTTTTTGTGTAACATTTATTTTTTATAGTAGCATAGAAAAATATTGTACGTAATGTTAGATTTAAATTAATCAGTGTATTTATTTTAGGTTAGCGGTATTAGATGTGTACTTTAATGTTAGATTTAATTTAATCAGTGCATGTAATTTAGGTTAGCGATATTAGATGTGTACTTTAATGTTGTAGTATCTGTAGCGAACTAGTTAGTTAGCGTTCTTTAATATAGGACAGTGAGATTACATGTTAGTGGTGATCTAAAAATTTATTTTGTATATATGGTCGCAGTGATGTCGGATCCAGTGAAATTTAGGGTGTATTATGGTGATGGTGAAATAAAAAGTACGCAAAATGGTGTTGATTTAAACAAGTTTTCGGTCACCATTATTGAGCACTCGTTCCCCGAAAATGTTAGCATTCGTGATATAAAATTTTGGTTGACCCAATATTTTTCCCTGGATCCAAGTGTGTACTCTGTTACCATTCAAATCCTATTCACACGTAGCAAGAGTGACCCGGTGTAACATCCCAGATTTTCTGTTGTTCCAAAAATTATTTTAAAATTTATTAAATTCAAAATTTGGATCTTCCTCGGTGTTCTAATTAACCTGGCATCCATATCCTCCCGAAACTGGAGTTCAATTCTTTTTTGTCCGTAAAGTTAAAATTTCATATTCCGGTCCTATCCAAAATTTCACCCGAGTTCCAAAATACTCCAAAAATCTCAAAATCCATTGAATTAGGTTTCAAATATTCTATAATGATTTTGGAAATTTTTCTAAGATTTATAGAGTTTCTTTGCTATTTTATCTCTCGCGCTTTCATCAAATCCATTATATTCGTCCCGAAATTATCTAAATTTCAAAATTCTCTAAAACAATTCCGAAACAAATTTCGTTAGGTTCCAAATATTCCATAGTATTTTTGAGAATTTTTCCAAGATTTCTAGAGTTTTCTATCTATTTTATCCTTCGCGCTTTATTCTCAGCACTATTCATTTGGACCCACATGTCAGAGCTACCGTGCGTCTTCAACCTCCAGCCCTGTGGTTTTCCCGTATCACTCCTCTTCAATGTCCAAAAGAAAAAAAATACTCGTAACTTCCTCATTGCTGCATCAAATCGAGTGGGAGCTGAAGCATCGTGACGACGTCGTAATGGAGATCAAATACCCTGCCGTTACCCATCCTTAATCCAAGCGAAACGGCCGCAATTAAGCGTTAATGACAATTTATTGCTCGGTCATTATCTCGGCGTTTCTTCACCTCACGGGCGTGCGGGTACTCAAAAGCTTCGTCTTCTTGTGCTCTACCCCATGCTCACTTTTCCCTTTGATGCGATCGTTTTCCTTTCCAAAACTCGCGAAACCGCGACTTCAACGTCGACCAAAGACACCGTGAGCCAACTTTTGATCCGGTGAGCCAAATCAAATTCATTCGCGTCATTTTGTGCATCTTGTCGCAAAGATCAAAGCCCTCAAGAAAATTTGGGTTTCATTACGGACGGCGACGAATTTGGCGTTTGAACACCGTTGGCCTAACCATCTTTGCGGCGTCGGTTCTGCGTCTCGGTGAAGTCTCTTCAAATCCGATCTCACCTTTGGATTCGTGGCGTCGAGCTCACGTGATGCTCACTCTTTTCTTCCCATCCGTCGCCGCCGAGTGCGCCCCGCCACGCCTTGCTTCGTCGCGGGCGACGCGCTCCGGCCGCTCCGACCGCGCCGCCCGGCCGGTGCCGCGACTCGTCGCCGTTCCATTTTCGATCGCCGGCGCCGCCTTGGCCGAGCCTTCGGTGTGTGCTCTGTTCTTGTGAAGAAGAAGGCTGAGTCTATGACACCGGGCCCCCTTGTAATAGAGAGAAGGCAAATTCAGTAATTCCAGGAAAAAAAAAAGATTCCGGAATATTCCTCGTTTTTCTATTTTTCAGTCCGAGCGCATTCAAATGACCCGTTCTCTTCCGTCGTAACTCCGAATCAAGTGATTCAAATTTCTAAATTCATCTAAATTCAATATCTTTCTGCCAGTACTAATTTTATAATTTTTAGATTTTATTTGTTATTATTTATTTATTTATTGGTCGCTCCGTTTTGCGCGTAGTCGAAGAAGCGGTCGTCGTCCCCGAAGAAGGAGAAGACCTCCAGAACAGCGCAGCGCACTTCGTCGACGAAGGCAAGTCTCCTTAACGCACGTTGATCCCATTGTTTATAATTGTTTTATAAAATGTTTACAACTTGTATGGCTATTTACATAAACCGATGATGTTAAAATATAGAATGTTAGTTATGCCCATTTCGAAATAACATCCTTGCTGTTTGATTACCATGCCTTTGTAACCTTAAGATTTAATCATGAAATCATGTATTATGTGATTAATCTTGTTTAGTACGATAGACTGTGATTAGGATTGACGTTGATCAAAATGCCTATGGTGGGATAAATTCTAAAATGTTATTGAAATGTGTTTTATCGAAACTGTAGCAAGGTGATTGCTGCTGTGATTGTAAAATAAAAATAAAAATAAAATGGTTTAGATTGGGGCGGAATGGTTTGTCGGGCGGGTGCGGATGGAGCACTGGTTTTGGTTTGTGAAAGCCGCCCTAATCAATTTAAGGACCGATGCTTATGACTATCCATTCTTAGTATTACCGTGCAACCACAAGTCTATAATGGGTACGACCT
Source organism: Otatea glauca (assembly GCA_036346275.1). Taxonomy (NCBI): domain Eukaryota; kingdom Viridiplantae; phylum Streptophyta; class Magnoliopsida; order Poales; family Poaceae; genus Otatea; species Otatea glauca. Next base: position 54,814,805 of record CM070718.1, on the reverse strand, counting down.
GGCTAAATAATTTGTAGAAACCTAACTTAGACTTGCCAGTTGGTGGAATGTGAGTGCCGGATGGAGGCAAGTCGTATTTCTCACACAGCGCAAGAGGGGCTTCAGATGGGCGGATGGAACCCTAACAGCGGTGAAACCTCAGCGGGTGGGTCGGGTTAGGCGTATACATTGTAAAGGCCTTGTCATGATCTCTCTGCCAACACACCAAAGGAAGTGTGCATATTGCGCATGGCAACAAGAGACGATCATGTCTTGTGGGTAAAGCTGTACACCTCTGCAGAGAGTAAATCTATTGAATAGCCGTGCCTACGGTCAAAGGCAAAGCGAAGAATGCTTTCATCTTGGTAGACTTAGTTTTGGTTTTCAAAATAAGCGATGCTTTAGGAATTCGGGAGTGGTTAGAACTCTCGAATGTTTATTTAGCGGATTGAGCCAACCGGTAGATGGAACTGTTTTGAATCATGACAGATGGAGTCATGTGATGGTTTAACAAGATCTTTCAAAATGGGCGGTTAGAGCACGTATACTAGTGTTGGTAGTTGGAACCTTCACTAGAGTTAGTAATAATTTCAATTGTACAAATAATTGTTAAAGCGCTGTGAAAATTATTATTAATAATGTTTGTTAAATCGGCTTTGTGCAAAAGAACCTATTAAGCCTTCCTTGAAAGCCCTTCATGATGCATTTTCCCGGGCTTGCGAGATGCGTTTGTACTCACTTGCTATACAAAATTCTGTCATCGAGAATTACAGGATGCGATTGAAGACAATGAGTTCTATGATGAGGAGTTTATGGCGATCGCCAAGATAACTAAGCGCGCTCCTAGTAAATCGCTTTGTGGTGTCTTTTGGGTTTTATCTTGTTGTTTTTTTTCTCGAGAACTTTGGTCATGTGACCAGGAGATGTAATAATTAGCCATGTGGCTGGTAATTTATGTTTATGCTATATTTTGTTTTCTCTTCGTTACATTGCGGTTATGATAATCTTTGCTTCCTTTGTGTGTACTAGCAACTGATCTGGGACTAGTACAGTAATACACAGGAGATTCCGGATGGTAAATCCGGAGGCTCACACCCGGCTATTTGGGAGTTAAAGAAAATAGATCGGACATAATTGTGGCAGAAATGGTTAAAGTGGTGCAAGGGATCTCGCCTTGAATGTGTGATGCTGGTGCAGGCTTGCCCTAGAGAAGAGGTGGATAATAGTGATATGGGCGAGAGCAGTACATCGGTTAGAGCTGAACAAGTTCAGGAAGTGGTGCCGGTTGAGATAGCCGCGGGGGAAGATAATAGGGATGCAGCAAACGCAGAAGGTTGGGCCAATGAAGGGGAGGAGATCGAGCAACTTGTTGATCAGTTGGAGTTAATGGACCGTATGGCGGCAGAGGATGAAGCTGAAATGTTGGAATGTGATGATGACATCAGCGAAAATGACGAAGAGGAGGATGAGGATGATGATGAAATGCCTCGTAGTACTGGAGTAGCGGACATACCCATACTTGACGAATGGAACAAGCAAAACCAATCTGGTATGGAAGTTTTGTGGGGCCATGAGTCGCGTTGGGAATATGGTGCAAATGTTATTCGGGTGAATAAAATATTCTCGAACAATTTTGAATTGAAGTTGGCAGTAAGGCTTTGGGCATTGTCGCAGTAGAGAGAGTTCCGGGTTGTCTTGTCCAGTCCAGATAGATACACAGAGAAGTGCAGAATCGATGGATGTGAATTCCGAGTTCATGCATACAAGCCGAAACGCGAGACGTTTTGGATTGTATCACGAGTAGAGGAGCATACATGCAGACTAGAAAATATTCTGGTGAAACACCGCAACCTGAATGCAGCTGTAATTGCTAGTGTGATGTTCAATGAAATCATTGAGAAGCAGGACATTGAGTGTTCGTATATTCAGAAAGCAATCTTGAGAACCGTTAAGTACCAGATAAGTTACTCGATGGCCTAGCGTGCGAAGCAAAAAGCATTAGAGAAGAGGTTTGGTACATACGAGGCTTCGTATTGCAACCTACCTCGTGTGCTTGATGTCCTAAAGCAAACGAACCTCGGCACATACACCACTTTCAACGAAAGTGAAGCAGATGCTAACGGGATCTGCACATTTCGTCGTGCGTTCTTTTCATTGGGTCCTTGCATTGCGTCATTCAGGTACTGCCGTCCGTTGCTTTGTGTTGATGGTACATTTTTGACTGGAAAATACAAGGGCGATTCTAACGGCCATTCTTTGTTGATGCGAACAACCACATACTTCCATTGGCCTTTGCTTTTGTTGAGGTGAGAACCGGATAGTGGGTGTGGTTTTTCAGACATCTGAATTTCGGGGTAGTTGGTAATCGGCCCAACGTGTGCATCATTCATGATCGTCATAAAGGTATTCTTTCGGCAATTAAGTCTTTACAGGAGGATCCTAATGAGCCATTCTCATGGCGTGACTTGCAGAACAGGTGGTGCATGAGACATTTAGGAGTAAATTTCTTCAGGCAATTCAGGAGTAAGAAACTGATGAACCTATTTAAGAGGTTATGCAAGCAGAATCAGGCACGTAAGTTCAACGCGTTATTTGTTGAGTTGGATAAGCACACTAGTGCACATATCGAAGAGATGAAGAACCAACCACCTATGCCGAACGACTGCCCGCCCAAAAGGCTAACACCACTCGGGGAGCTCGATCCTCCTAATGTGAGGAGGCGATCGTCAAGGAACATAAAATGTTTCTCGCACTGGATAGAGGCGGAGCCTTTAGAGAAGTGGGCATTGCTCCATGACACTGGTGGCGCTAGGTTAGTATAGTAAATTGTGATATTTATGATGGTTGAATGAATAGGGGTGTTGTACTAACCGATATGTGTTGATCAGGTTTGGGGTCATGACAATAAATATAGCCGAGGTTTACAACTAGGTCATAAGAGGCCTCCGTCCGCTACCCCTTGTGGCCATTCTGGAAGGCATGTTGCACGGCATTGTTGCCTATTTCCAGAAAAGGCATGCGGAGGCTGTTCTTCATGCCACGACATTGCAAACGTCATATTGTTGCCGGATGATAACCTACATGGAGGAACGAACCATTAAAGCTCAGCAGCATGTGGTGCGTAGTTTTGGGATTAGTGAGTACCGCTTTGAAGTGACTCTTCGGTGCAAAGGGGGATTGGAAACCAATACAGTGGTTATTACACACAAGGTTATCTGGGCCAAGGGGCCACTGGATGGTGCGAATGCACCTGCAATAAGCCAAGACTTCTTCATATTTTTTAGGTTGGTACTTTTACATTCCTGGAAGGCATGTTGCACGGCATTGTTGCCTAAGTCCGTACACACAAACTTATTATTCTGTTTTTATGTAATATTGACATGATATTTCACTTGTTAAATTGTTGAATTGTCACAGGTACAACGGATGGCGGCGATGCCCACAGACTACCAGGTTGCCCAGCACCTCGAGGCATATCTACTTTGGTTGCTCGGGTGCGTGATGTTCACGTCGACACACGGCGGCAGCGTCGACGCCCGTTGGGTAGCCTATGCATGAGCTATTGCCGATGCTGAGCTCGAGGACGTACCACAGGTATCCTGGGGTTCGGCGGTTCTTGCTGCCACGTACCGCGCCCTTTGCGACGCGTGCGTGAAGAAAAGCAAGTCCGCCACTCTCGCTGGGATGCCTCTTCTTCTTCAGCTCTGGTCGTTCGAGCACTTCCCTGTTGGTCGACCCTGCGTCGAGCCACAACACTACACGGTCGAGTTGTACGGAGGCGATGCGATCGACCGTCCGACGATGGGATCCCTTTGGACGAGGCGACGAGTACGTCCTTCTGAGTACTTATGTAGTTTTATTTGCAATCGCATATGATAACCAACCTTTTTTGAACTGCAGCCCAGTGGGCGGGACTGCAGGTACGCTCAGCGTACCAGTCCTTCACGGAGGCGTTTGACCACCTTAGGGCGGATCAGGTGATCTGGGACCCCTACAGCGACCGTTGTGTAGTGGAGAGAGCCGGGGCGGGGGGGGTCTCCACACTTTGCTACAGGGACCAGGCTTACTAGGAGGAAGCTCATCTTCGACGTCTTCGTGGAGGACTACACACCACATCGAGTCATGAGGCAGTTCGGACTATGCCAGCTGGTCCCTGTTCCTTTAGGGGATCGAGTGCTACAAAGAGTGCACTGGTGAGTTACTCGCCCGCTATATAATTATGATAAATGCTTATGTTATATTTGTACTAATGTGTATTTCTTTTCAAGTACGCCACCTAGGGACCTCAGAAGATGATGGTGACCTTGACACGGAGGATGGAGCCATGGCTCGCCCAGTGGGCTAGGGCACTAGAGGATGTCGTCGACGAGGACACGCCATATGACGACTCCTCCTACCAGCAGTACCTAGCCTGGTACGTGGCACGGACGCGTACTCGCCTCGTACTTATGGAGGAGCCACCCACCCAGACGTACGCTCCGAGCGTGGCAGACTTGTACCCGGGCCAGGCAGGAGCAGCCATGCACGCGATGGTAAGTCTTACTGCGTAAGGTATGTCATGTGTTCCTTGCACTGTCGTTGTATTTATGATTCATTCGTACGTGGCAGGTGGACCACGCCAGGGACTTGCACGAGCATGGCCACGGCATTTTGAGTAGGCTGCGGGGCGGAGTCACGGTCACACTAGACGAGATGACAGAGGCGTGGAGACGCGTGGTGGCCGGGACTCGACGGATTGTGGAGCTCGGTTCTTGTCGGTAGGTGGACACGACTGACCGTGGTACCTCATCCAGGCCGCCACTCGTGCCTTCGTACCACACACCAGCCCCAGCTCCTGCCTACGCAGTGGAGGCAGAGTCCAGCTACCACACCTCTGTGCCTCCGGCCCCAGACGTGGCTGGAGGGTCCAGTTGGCAGGCACTACGCGGTCCCACCATGGTCCCCACACCAGGTTAGTCGAGCGATATTCAATTGTTGGCATTGGTATCGATACCACGATTATGATTACATGTTACTACCTTAATCGCAGTTGCCCACAGTTGAGTCTGATTCTCTTCGTCGTCTCACTCGTCAGGCCACTTCGCCGAGCAGTACTCTTGGGCGGATCAGTTCTTCACCGGCACGCAGTTCACGCAGCCCCCTCCGGCTACGCAGCCTCCTCCAGCGATGCAGATGACGCATCAGGACTACGGCACCTCCTCTAGGTACACGTTGCCTCCCCGCGAGCGTCGCCAGGTGCAGCGGTTCAGCCCTTCAGATTACGGGCAGGCGCGACCATCCCAGCAGCTTCACACACGACCTCTAGACGATGCACCGGCTTCAGCACGTAGGACAAAGAGAGGTCGTGGCAGGGGTAGGGGTGCTTAGGGGGTGGTTAGGGGTAGTACCTCATTTTGTTATCATCACATACATGTCTCGTGCTTCCTTACCTAACGTACGATTTACTATTTCACACCATTTAGTGTGCTGTGATCGTGTTTTGTTTTATTTATCGTAATCTGTTTCGTAGTATATAACTATTTCATCACCCTAGGAACAGGCGTTTCGAACCATGATAGGTTGCTCGCATCCACGTTGTACAAAAAAGGCGTTCCGCACATTTCCCATCCCTCTTCAATCCTTTTCACCCCCATTTTACGGCACGAGACCATCACTATTGCCAGACCGATTTGACAACACGCTACCATCAGCTTTGTCAGTCCTAACACTGCATGCACGACTACCTTTTGGTGACTAGACAAAGACACTCCAGCGTTTTTCTATCCCTCTATATGTTTCAATCCTACATTCCAACACTTAGTCCATACACCACTGCTTCGAGTCTATGAAAGGCCAAACCGCAAGCACACAACCGCAGCGTCCACTCACACTTCTTCACCATGGCTGGATCCTCTAGCAGAGTATTTTTGTGGACACCTGATATGAGCAACGTAGCTCTTAATTGCACGTTGAAGGTTACGCGTGGTGGGAAGGACGATTCATTCAAGGAGGAGAACCTGAGTAAAGTGCTATCCAAATTGCAAGAGTGGCGCCCGACATTACGGAGGCATAGCATGACAACCTCTGGCCTGAACCTTACGACCGCCGATGACCTGAAGGCGCACTTGCACTAGTGGCGTCAAAGGTATTTCAGGGTCTGCGAACTAGCCGACCATCCTTCTACTACATGTTTCTCTAGAAGATATTACAGGATACTGATGTTGCCCGATCGGTATGCAGAGCACATTAAGGTTAGTCATTCCTTATTTTTTCACCGTACTAATCTTTTTACCATTATACATAAGTTCACTACTTTGCATGCTCGTGTGCTAGTCATTCCCTGAGGATGAAGAGTTGCTGAACAAAGATATCCCAGAATTCTTAGCGATGTACATGCTCTTCGCCGTGGCGTGATGCCCGGTTCGAGCAGAAGAGGCAGAAACGGATCCAGCTGCAGGGGTAGAGATCGACACAGTACTGCTGCAACAGCAATTTCAAGAGGACGTTCAACCACCACTGGAGGGAGGCTCACTCCTAACTATGCAAATGATGATGACGATGACGATTTTGTGTCACCTCCACCTCGACGTTCAAGCACTTGCACAACAGGTCGTTCAAGAAACAATGGAAGAGGACGTTCAATCAGCACTAGAGGCGGGCTAGCTCCCAACCATACAGATGACGATGACGAAGATGATGACGATTTCGTGTCACCTCCACCTCGACGTTCAAGCACTTCCGCAGCTGGCCGTTCAAGAAACAATGGAGGAGGATGTCCAACCAGAACTAGAGGCGGGCTAGCTCCCAACCATACAGATGACGATGACGATGACGATGACGATGACGACGATTTCATATCACCTCCACCTCGACGCTCAAGCGCTACCACCAGTAGATGACTTTCATCTTTGTCAACCGATGAATATGGCCATAGAATGTATCATATTCTCACTTATGTTGTATCCCAGTTTTATCAATTCTCTGAGGCATGTATGGACCTATGTTGTACCTCAGTTCTATGAATTCTAAGGTATGTATCTATATTCTATCAATGTCGAGTCATGAGGCAGTTTCCAATATCAATGCTGAGTTTTATTTGTCGTTAAATTTGGCGCACATCGAAAGATGAACAACAAAATTTCATTTTTTTCCCAGAAATAATAAACTGACAAATAATTTTGTAAAGCACTACGTTAATAATGAAATACAAATACAATTATTTTTTCTGAATTAATTGTATCCACTTTGAACTGTACAATTCTACCGCCCGTCAAAATAACAATGACTGATTCTCAAAAATTAAATTTCCTTTCAAACATTTTTGTTCAAAAAAAAATTCCCGGGCGACCGACGAATGAGGTGTACTCTTGCAATTTTTGGGGCGCGACATACATTTCGCCAATTTAAATATAAAATTGTGTTATTCATAACAAAAAAAACATACTTCAATTATCACAGACAAATATAAATTTTTTTTCCATTTATTGACCTTACTTTTAGCTACACGAACTATCATTAACTGGATTTATTATTTACAAAATTTTCGCGCGAATTCTCTCTCTTTCTCTCCCCCTCTCTCTCCCTCCCCCTCCCTGTTTTTCTCCCTAGGCGAAAATCCCCCCTATTTTCACCAAACTAGTTGGCGAAAATAGGGTTGTCCCCAACTGGTTTGGCGACGACCCTATTTTCGCCAACTGGTTTGGCGAAAATAGAGGGTATCGGCCAGCTGCTCCGTCAAACGACCTTAATTGCGCAATTACACTAATTTCGCCACACCATTTGGCGAAAATACTAATTTCGCCAACCGGTACGGCGACGAAGTATTATTTTTGCAAATTTTTCAACTCACGTGTTAATGCCGCAATTGCTTTTAAAAATTGTATTATTTATAAAAAAAATTCCTAAACAAGAGATTGGAATTGGATGGTTATACTGTTTGGATTTGAGGACATATAAATATCTTTTTTCCCTCTCTTTACAAATCGTGTCCGTCTTTTGCTCCGTAAATTAGGTCAATTCAATTTAAATTTGCATTATAATTATGAACAAAAATACAACAACTTTCCGATCAATTCATCAAATTTGTTGTCCAAGGCTCATTGCTCGATGAGGCGAGTGTATACACAAAGCCATTCAGATTTAGCTCTTTTTTGGGAGAAAATGTTGGTCATGAAAAAACGGTGAAGAATCATCCAAGCACAACATCAATGAATACCCAAGTACTACCATTCTTCCTAAAAGAATGTAATGCACATATTAATGTTAGAAACTTACATAAATGTTAGAAACATGCTGATCAGAAAAGTTCAGAAACCAAGCTGGCAAATATGTTGCCCACATTAGGAGCGTCCACAAATTCCAACAGCAAAGCGCGCGTTACATAAATAATACACTTGGATGGATGGTCAATGTGCTCACCCACAAGCGTAGCACCAACAAATTAATTTGTCACTGAAACTCTCTCAAAAGAAGGGGATCAGATGTTACAAACACAATAGCCGGTTTCACACAGAGCGGAGCGAGCGGGCAGCACAAAATAAACTTAACCTCGTTGTTAACTTTTACCTAAATACTGTCAGAGCCTGCTGTGAATGAATTATGGTCGCTTTGATTGAAAATTGGACCTATATATTGTGATAGCTAAAGAGGATGATAAGATGGACTTGTCCTAAAAATATGGATGTGAATATTATTTAAATTTTTCCATCTAAAATATTGTAATGCCTGCGTGCGTGCGTGTGAATTTGAAGTCGGCAGTGCAATATATGTAGTTTGTTGCAGCATACATTTGGGGTGAGCTCCTCCAATATATGTAGTTTGATTCCACACAGGGATTGAATAGCAAATCAAATTAGATGCCTTTTAATTTGATTCCACACAGGGATTGAATAGCAAATCTCATGGAGACATTGCCATCAATCACGGATCCCACTGCTCCTTGAAGGCGATATATCTATACTCCTTTATAATGCACCTAAGCATTCTCTTCTACGTCCACCCTAAATAGTGCACCCACTAGAGATAGCCCAACCTTTGTGCACTCAGCGAAACGTCCCCATAAACTTGCCTTCATCAAAATTAACCTCTCAGATCTTTCCTCAACTTTACTCACCCACATCCGATGGCCATTGTTTAGTGTGTCTAATCATCCCTATGGCCCACAACAGACCTCCTCCCACCTCCAACATCATCTCAAGGAAAAGGAAACAAATATCCTGAAATTAAGGAAAAGGAAACAAACGTCCTAGAAAAGGAAAAGACCATACATTACGTGCTGAGAAAAGGAAACTAGGAGACGGGACACTATACTAGTATCCAGGTAGCTATCGTAAACTCCCGCAACGATATCTCGTGGTATACAAATCATCTGGATGTCTGAATTCGACCAAATTAAAAGGCATCTAATTTGATTTGCTATTCAATCCCTGTGTGGAATCATATACGAATCGAAGAATATCTATATTCAACTTACAAATATTGATGAAAGAGCGGTATGAGAAATATTAAATTCTTCTGTTTTTGCTAAGGACAAATATTCGATTCATGCTTGAGCCGTTTGCACCCTTAGCTAGGATGGAGCAAGAAATCCACATCGTGTGTGCCACATGGAGGTCACGAGCTGCTCGTTGGCACCTTATTCCAAATCCCGAATATAGCTCATTTCGGTTTCCACATATTATATTTTATTATAGCTCATTGCAAGCAAATACAATATAACGGTATCCAATCATCACAAAACCAAATACCGCCTTACATAGACTATGTGATGCACGCTATGACCCAACCCTACACATCTCAGATAGGTCTTCAGCTTTTGCTTGCAAAGTCATGGAGCCGAAGCTACCATGCGCTGATTTCTCGATGATCATGGGCAACCTTGAGTCCAGTGACGTGGTTGCTGGGGTCGCTGCCTTGAACTCAACCATGGTGCTCCTCACTGAAGGCAAGCCCCTCCCGGAACCAGCGCTCCTCCGCCGCCTTATCTCCGGTGTCGCCTGAAAGTTCAATCTCTATTAAGTTAGTTTTAATGGTAATGACAAATCTAATGTTGAGACTAACTCTTTTGATAATCATAATATTGATTAGTCTTAATTGTTAATTAATGACAAATCTTTTATGAGACTAACTCTTTTGTGGAGCTTAACTCTTATTAGTCTCTTTTGGATGAAAAAGGTGAAAATATCAAAGGTATGCATTCGAGTTCATATTATCGTATTTTTGTTGCATTCTTTGATGTCAAATATATTATGATTTTATTGATAAATCTAAATGTGAGATTAACGTATTTATTGAGTATATTTTTGAATAGTCTCGTGAAAAAGAGAAATGGAAATCCAAAAGGTATGTATCCAATGCAACTTTATTATTTCTAGAAACATTCCTTGGATTCAAGACAAAGGGTGAACTCCACCATTGTTTTGACCATAAGATATGCATTTTATTTCCGACTCCATATATACATGAATGCACACATTTAGAGGGAGTTCATGCTTAATCTTGAAGTTTCAATAGTATTGATCTAAGTCATCTTTTTATATTAAGGATCATTACTTTGAAATAACCCCTTGAGTATATTTAACTTGTGTAGTTGTAGTATACTCATGGCAATATAGGATAAACTCCAAAGCAATCAAAAATTGAATCTGTGCGTATTGATTCAAGTTCAATTATTTGTATGCACACATCTAACGAAGTTTATTCTATAATTAATTGTCTTAAGAGTATTGATCCCTTTCCACCACTCCATATAAATTGGATCATTACTTTTAGATTCCATCGAATTGAGTATACGAAACTTGTGTAGTTAATATATACTCATGACAATTTAAATTGTATTCAGTTGCCATTCAATCAACAAAAAACTAATCATGTGTTGATGGTTCACTTTGTTGATCCTAGGGCAATCGAAAGTTCTTGAGTATATGAAGCAGTAGTTGCATTAGTATACTCAAAACACAGTTAATCTTTCAATCAATTGCCTTTGGGTTGTGCTCAATCGATCTCGGGAGCATCCATTATGTGTTAATAGAGTGTAAGTGATGATTGAGACAACCGTGTTTGTTGGACTAACAATCTTCCAAGAGTTGTGAAGTAGGTTGAGTCCAAGAAAATGAAGAATCAGGAAGAAGAAGTCATCATGTGTTGATGGTCTTTAAGAGGTTATCCCTAAGTGAAGAAGAGATGAATTTCATCATGTGTTGATGAACAAGAAGAGAGGACCCGACTTAGAGAGAAGATGATGGGAATCATAAAAGCTCCAAGTGGGATTGCTAGAGGCAAAGGTATAACTAGCTAGGGCTAAGGATGTATTCCTAGTCTTTTACCGGTCTCGGTGTTTGGATGGGAGACCGGGTTGCTAGTTAGGTGCCGTACTATTAAGAGGGGTTGAGTCATTTAGCTTGAGCTTCATCATGTGTTGAATTCAATCCGGTTCACTCTAGATCGCTCTCTTATTTGGTTCTTGCAAGAGCTAAGTATTTGCATGTGTTGCAAATAAGGGAGCTCATGCTTGCTTCTTATTGAATCTTGATTTGGTTTTTGCGTAGAGCTACGGATTAGCATGTGTTGAAAAAGGGAGATAGCTTATGCAAGTTGGTTTAAGTGGTTGTTTGTATGGAGCTAGATATTTGCATATGTTGCAAATAGAGAGCTCATGCATCAGAGTGTTAGCTTGTGACTTGATTATGTGTTGATCATCACAAAGGCTAAGATAGTTTTATGCTTTGTGTTTGCAAAATGGGCTTTTGCAAAATATGGTTTAATTGAATCTTATCTTGGAGCATGTGAATAGGGTTTGCAAATTAGTTTGATCATGTGTTGATCATCACATGGCTCAAAGATATGATCTTGATTGCTCTTGTTTGCAAGATTTATATTTGCAAATGTGTTTTGTAAAATATTGATGTTCATGCATTTAATATTGGAGCATGTGATTAGAATTTGCAAATGTGTTTTGCAAAATTGTTTTGATCATGAGTTGATCATCATATGGCTCAATATTTGATCTTATTGACTCTTTGTAGATTGTAGTCACGCTCTTGATCAAGTCTATGTGAGGGATTTCGAGAAAATAAGATCTTAGACTTGAGTGACTACATTAGAGTTTTGTTTTTGTGATATTTAAAAATATCTATGGTTGCTTAAATCTTAAAAATCGGTGAAGATTGTAGCCCTCATGATAAGGTTCGCATAGAGTCTAAGATCACCTAAATCGGAGTTTGTAATAAAAAGTTATAAACGCTTTGGTGGCAGAGGGGGCGGTATGACCGGACCCACTTCGGTCATACCGGTCGGCAGTATGACCAGGGTCAATTTGGTGCGTTTTTTCTAGAGAAGGTGTATTTTGGTCGAAAGGCATTTTTTGGAGCCCGGTATGACCGGCTCTAGTCGAGTATGACCGACCCCAAGTCCGGTATGACCGGACCCACTCCGGTATAACCAGATTTTCTGAGTAACGGCTAGTTTTTTCTAGCCGTTGGACCGGAGGCCGGTCATACCGGCCTTAGGGCGGTATGACCGGGTTTCCTGTGTGTTTTTGCCTATTTTGCCCCCCAACAGTTAGTTTTTCTTATGGAGGCTATAAAAGAGCCTTGGGAGCTGTCATTTGGGTTTGCTGTGGTTTTAGAGAGTTCATTGCTCTTTGTGGTTGAGTTGTGCATGTGTTGCACTCTCCAATTTGGTTTTTGAACTAAGAGTGAACTCTAATTGCATGTGTTGCAATTAGGAGTGGATTGAGAGCCTCTTGTGCATGTGTTGCACTTGACAGGAGCCTTGTGCATGTGTTGCATTCGGTAATCACCATTGTACATGTGTTGTACTTGGTGAAGCTCAAGCTAGAGGGCTTGACTTGTTACTATTGGTGTTTGCCGACATCTAGACGGCGTGGAAGCGTTGTTGGTTCAGTGACCTTCTCAAAGAAGATTGTGAGAAGGCCCCACGAGTTGTGAAGGTTGGAGCTCACCTACCCGAATGGGGAAAGAGCTACCGCTAGTGGAATCGAGGTGGTTGGCTTAATCCGTGGGGCCAGTCCAATTCGTTTGGGCTTACCTCAATGTGAATTAGGGGAGACCGGCAAGTCTCCGAACACTACGGAAAAACATTGGTGTGTCTCTTTGTGTTTGCTTGCAATTCTCTATTTACATTGTTGCAATTTATATTCCTAGAATTAAATTACTTACTAGTCTTTAGGATTACAATTTTTGTTAGAGACATAATTAGTTAGTGCACTTAGTGAGCCTAGTTGACTTAGGCATTAATTGTCAAAACCTTAGATTATCGCTTCCGTATCTATTATTATTTAGGTTTTGACATAAGAGTACTTAGGCGAGATTTTATTTAATTGTAGAAAAAAAATTTATAGCCGCCTATTCACCCCTCTCTAGTCAACATTCTTGATCTTGCAACACTATAGTTACCTTTAGCATCGACTACAAAAAAGGCAGTCGGCAATGTTTTACTGCCGACAGTCAACTCCATTACCGTGACACCTCTGGTCTCGATGGGATAACCTGTGAAATTTTAAAACCATGTTAGTTTATAATGAGGTCTTCATCGGTCTTACCCAGCTTTTTACAGGTTATGTATGGCATCAAGTTAATTGTCACTCCACCGTCAACAAGCATTCTTGATATCGGCTTGCTGTTGATATGCACTTTTAAGTATAATGGCTTAAGATGCCGATGAGTATCCTGGGCTTCTCAAAGACTGCATCTGAGCGCTCAAACACAGCTGAGCAAATGTTTCCTTAGCCGATTCAGTCTTTATTTTGAATTCGGGTTTTAATGTGAACATCATGTTGATGTCCATTGGTGGAGTATCATCCCGAATCATTGGGGAGTCTAGGTCATCGACTGAATCAAATTCTTTTTCAACCGGCTCTTTCTTTCTCCATTCTTTTTTAACTGTTCTGATCGGTCGAAGCTCATTGAAAGCTTGATATCTTTGTTTTTCTTGCTCAGCCTCTCTAACCTCCTGTGTCCTTAGTCTCTAATTGTCTGCGCTGTGATCGACTAAGACCAGGAGGACACCATCTCGGCATAGGTTCAATCGGCTTTCGTATTTTGCCAACCAGATTTTCCTGGTTCACAGAACTCGACCCCTCTACTTCTGTTTTGGCCTGACTTGGCATGGAAATTCTTTTCTCTATCGGCTTTGTGTAGCCTCTATTGGGGTGATCTCGTATTGGTCTCGATAATCTGTCCTTAGCCGATCGCCTCGGCCAATCATCCTAGGGATAATGCTCCATCAGGCAAGTATATGGCGATGGCAAAGTTGTTCCCCTTTCCCAACAGAACTGCTAGATGGGATATCGTTGGTGAGCCTTCTCCAAATTCACAGGCTAATAAAGGTTATCTGGCTGACGCGTAGGATAGCGCGGCCTATTGCTTCTTCTTTCATATTTCTCAAGCAATTGGGAGAAGGTTGGCCTAGGTTTATTCATCGGCCGTCGTGGTGGCCACTTTTCCGCCTTATACCACTTGCCGATTTGTAAATCTCCCTTAAGCTTAACAGTTTTGGAGTTTTTACCCTCACGGTCAGTTTCTATCTGTAATGAACCGAGTGTAATCTTTAGGGTCTCCTTGTCGTTGGAGGTTGACTGGATGTCAATACGTCTAGCCCTTTTTGGTTCTTCATCTTGCATCGGCTCTTTTCCTTTTCCAGAGCATTTCACCATGTTTATTGGAAAGGGATTGGCATCAACCTGCATTGTCGCCTCTTCTGCAAATTTAAGCCGACCATCTTCTATAGCCGATTGTATCTGCTGTTGAAAAATATTGCGATCGTATTATGAGAAAAAGAATGATGCCATTTGCAATACCTTCACTTTTTGATCTCATCGGCTGATGGTATAACATGTTCCTCAGGCAACCATATAAACTTTTCTTGTAACAGTAAATAAAAAATATGATCACACTTGGAGACATCAAATATATATTTTACTTCCGACTTACTCTTCGTCGGCTTGAGCCAAGAACAAACAAAGGACTTTTTAGATCCTTTAACCCATTCGTCTATATTTATTTCTGCCTCCTCGTCTTTAGAGGATCCACTTGAGCAATAGTCGACAAGGTTAACCTTGGCTTTTCCTTGTCCCTATTACTATTGTTAGCCTTGAATTTGTCTCTAAACCCTCTATTATCTGTAAATCGGCTTTCTTGAACCGACACCCTTTGAAGCAGATGTCTCAAGTCAATGAACTCTTGCCCGCCGAATTTTTCCCTCAACTGGGGAATTAACCCCTGGAAGGCTAAATCGGCTAATTAATTGTCGGGTAAAGTAACACTGAAGCACCGATTCCTAACTTCCCTAAACCTTTTAATGTAATTCGTTACCGATTCTCCAAATTTCTGGCAGACGGAGCTCAAATTGGAAATTCTGAGTTCCAGACTACCAGAAAAGTGCTCATGGAATCGGCTTTTCAAATCGTTCCAGAAGTGAACCGAATTTGGGGGTAAACTAGTGAACCAAGTAAAAGCATCTCATGATAATAACAATGGGAATAACCTAATTTTGAGCCCGTCAGACTGAGCGGCTTCGCCACATTGTGCAATAAAGTGTTCGACGTGTTCTAATGTGGTTACAGAGTCATCCCCAAAAAACTTGGTGAAATCAGGAACTTTAAAATTATTTGGGTAAGGCATACGATCAATATAATCAGGATACGGCTTTCTATAGCCGATAACCTTACCCTTAGGTTGTATGCCAAATTGACCCCTCAACACGGCAGATATTTGGTCGGCCCAATTAACATTATTAGCCGACGTCATATTAGGTTATTAGCCGACGTCATATTAGGGTTATGCCAATTATGATCATAATTGGCGTTCTGCCCCCCAGCATAAGCTTGGGTTGTCGGTTTGATGGAGCCAATGTGTATTGAGGAAAGTGCTCATATCCAATATTCCTCCTAACTGTCAACTCTGGCAATAGGACAAAAGGCTCCAAATACATTACTACCTTGTATGGGGCCGGATTCCTAGGTGGAATCGGCTCGGCATGTTGTGGATACCTATTGGATTCAACTGATTGTGACACCAATTGTGGAAACGCGTAGAACGGAGCTGATGGTGGCAAGTTAGCCGATGCATCCAACGTAGCGGCATCGGTATATGCTTGATAATGTGTAGTGGCAGTATGATAATGGATTGGGTTGGCATCATGGACAAAGACGGAATTGCGGCCGACGATTTTGGGTCGGCTACCGTGTTTTCAGTGCTTTGCGCCACCGAATAAACAGGATAACTCGACAGGGCTTGCATTGGGTCGAGCAGACTTCCAACTGATGCCAACTTCTGAGCGATTGTTTTAATGCTATTGGCTATCATTGGCTTAAGAGTTGTAACTAAAGCCGATGATTGATTAATCACGGCATGATACACAGATTAATTAATCATAGTCAATAACTCAGCTTGTCCTGGCATGTATTGACTTATCGGGCTATTTGTGACCCCTGCATCATTGAGGACGTTAACCGTCGGCAATACGGCTTTCTGAGTGATGCCACGTTGGGTTTTTTGATAATAACCCAACATCATCTCCTCCAAAGCAGCTTTTCGATCTTCAATTTCTTTGCACTGTTTCGGCGTTAAATCATCCAATGTAGGGACGATTATGGCCTCGGCATTGAGATCGGACGGTGGAATCGACTTGCTTGATGAAGACATTTGGTCCCACTGGGCATACCAAGAGTGTGTTATCGCTAAAAAACTTGAAGTACGGTCTATCGGCCGCAACACACTAAACAAACTCCGGGTTCAGTTGATCGGAGCGTGCCAACCAATTTGATCATGCAATCGGTAAAATAGATGAAAATTTCGCTCAAAGCCGGTCTAACGAAAAACAATCAGCTTAGATCCAAATTGCTGAAAAGCCGAGCAAATCAAACAGTAACGATAAGTCTAATTAGCCGATTAAGGCTAATTAGATGATAAAGGTATATCTTTTCCGAAGAAGGCGATGCGCAACAAAATCGAAGAAAATCAAACCTGATTAGTGTAATCAAAGGTGATCAACAATCGGCGATGTGCAACTTTATTGATCAGATCAGATTACAAGAAGTCTAAATTACAGAGGCTACTCCTAGTAGACAGAAAAAGTAAACAAAAATAATGCGAGTTGATTGATTGGATTGTGTTGTTTCTTCCCGCTTATCCCTGATCATCTTTTATAGTTATCGGCCGATCTATCCTTTTGCAACACGCTACAGAGCATGATGCGTATCGCCCTTAATTCGGACAGTTCTTCCTAAAATGTCGGTCATAAGTCATACCTCTTTCCATATCTGATATCGGCTAAAATATCTCTTAATCGTTTAGCCTAATAATGTGTCCGTACCCTTGCTAAATCTTGGTGCAAATAGTATGTAGAAGTATTTGCTGAATCACAGGAGCTACCACCTAAAAGGGAATGTGATCATGGCATACATTTGCAACCTGGAGCTGCTATTCCCAACTTGAGACCCTACAGAGTACCACATTATCAAAGAGATGCACTATAATAAATCATTAAGGCTTTACTGGAATCAGGTGAGATTAGACCTAGCACCAGCCCTTATTCATCTCCAGTGGCTATGGTGAGGAAGAAAGATGGTGCTTGGAGGATGTGTGTGGATTTCATGCAACTAAATTCAGTAACTATCAAAAACAAATTTCCCATGGCTATCATTGAGGATTTGTTAGATGAACTTCATGGAGTAGCTACATTCACCAAACTAGATTTGAAATCAGGATACCATCAAATTAGAATGAGAGAGGAGGATATTCACAAAACTGCTTTTAAGATCCACCTAGGGCATTATGAGTACATTGTTATGCCCTTTGGATTGTCAAATGCTCATACCACTTTCCAAGCCTTAATGAACACCATTTTTGCTAGATACATCAGGAAGTTTATACTTGTCTTCTTTGATGATATTCTCATATATAGCAAAAACTTAGAAGAGCACAAAGAGCTTTTAAGGGTTGCCTTGGAGGTATTGAAGGAAAACCAACTAGTTGCTAAAAGGAGCAAATGTGTGTTTGTAGTTGATAAGGTTGAGTATTTGGGACACATAATTAATCAAGAAGGAGTGTCAACAGACCCAAAGAAGATCGCTGATCTGTTGAATTGGCCTAAACCCAATGACATCACCCAATTGAGAGGATTTCTTGGTTTGACTTCGTATTACAGGAGGTTTGTGAAAGGCTATGGACAGATTTCCCAACCATTATTTGATATGCTAAAAAAGGAGGGTTTCAAATGGGGTCAAGAGCAAAATGAGGCATTTGAGAAGCTCAAGCAACTTGCCAGTATTAGCTTTGCCAAGATTTACTCAACCCTTTATACTGGAGACAGATGCAAGTGGGTCTGGAATAGGAGCTGTCTTGATGCAGACCGGCAGACCTATTGCCTACTTCAGTAAGGCTTTAGGGCCTAGAGCTTCAACCAAATCCATATATGATAAAGAAACTATAGCTTTTTTGGAGTCTTTAAAAAAATGGAGACATTACTTATGGGGTAATCCAGTGGTTATCAGGACAGATCAACAAAGTCTAAAATTCATCACCACCCAGAGATTGGTAGAGGGAATTCAGCACAAATTGATGTTGAAATTATTGGAATTTGACTATACAATAGAGTACAAGAAGGGTAAGGAAAACCTTGTAGCTGATGCTTTGTCTCGAAAAGAACACAAGCTGATGGAAGGGAATGCATGTTGGGCTATAACTCTGATAGTACCAGAATGGATACAGGACATCAAGAGTAGCTATTTGAATGATGAACAAGCCACCAAAATCAGGGAGGAAATTCAAACTGGGAATGACCAGAACTGTCAGTACAAGCTGGAGTCAGACTTAATTAAGTATAAGGAGATTATATGTGGAAAATCAAACTGATTTAAGACAAAGGCTGATAGAGAATTTCCATAGTTCAGCCGTTGGAGTACACTCAAGGATGAGGGCTACCTACCATAGGATCAAGAAGCTGTTTTATTGGGCAAGATTAAAGAAGATGGTTGAAAAATATGTAAAGGAGTGTCCAATTTGTCAAATTACAAAACCTGAACACATTCATACTCCAGGGTTATTAAAGCCTTTGGAAGTTCCTGATATGGCATGGACACATATTTCCATGGATTTTATTTAAGGATTACCAAATTCTAGAGGAAAGGAAGTCATTTTTGGTTGTAGTGGATAGATTGACTAAATATGCTCACTTCATGGCTCTAGCTCATCTATATACTGTACAAGATGTAGTACAAGTCTTCATGGACAATGTATTCCAATTGCATGGTATGCACACAGATATTGTCTCAGATAGAGTGTTCACTAGCAAAATGTTTCAGGAAGTCTTTAAATTACTCAAGGTCTCCTTAAGATTCAGTACAGCTTATCATCCACAAACCTAAACTGAATGAGTTAATCAATGTATGGAGGCATATTTGAGATGCATGGTCTTCCAAGAACCAAAGAAGTAGCTGAAGTGGTTGACAATGGCAGAATGATGGTATAATACTGTCACACTTCATTGAAGATAATACCTTTCCAAGCATTGTACGAGTATCATCCCCCACAATTAGCTGAATTTTAAATGCCTTGCAGTATATCTGTGGAAGGCAAGGTCGCATTGGAAAAGAGGGAAGACGTGATGAAGAAGCTTAAGGAAAATTTGCACAATGGAAGACATGATGAAGTAACTTAAGGAAAATTTGCACAATGCACAGATTAGGATCAAGAAACTTGTTGATAAATTAAGATAAGAGAGACACTTCAAGGTGGGAGATATAGTGTATCTTCGGATGCAACCCTACAGACAAAATGCTTTTGGATTGAGGGGGTCTTTGAAGCTCCAGTCCAAATATTATGGACCCTTTAAAGTGATGAGTAGAATTGGACCAGTGGCCTACAAACTAAAACTTCCTTCAGATGCAGCTATACATCCGATGTTCCATGTCAGTCAATTGAAGAAACATTTGGGTAATCATGCTGTCCCCTTGCCAGGTTTACTATTAGTGGATTCACAAGGGAGGATCAAGACTATGCCAATTTCTATTTTGGGCCGAAGAATTGCTCCTAGGAGAGGAGTTACAATAACTCAATGGCTGATCCACTGGCTTTATCTATCAGAAGATGATGCAACTTGGGAGGATGCTTCATTTATACAAACACTTTCCCAAAGTTTCGGCCTTGAAGACAAGACCTGATTCAGGGAAGGGGAAATGTCAGGCTAGAGCAAAGTCTGAAGAAGTTCAAAGAGGAGTCGGCGTTGTGGGTACCGGTTCACTGATTTCACTTGAAGGGAATCAATTGTGCGGATGTTCAGGAGAGCAATAAACTCCAGATCGGACAGCTAACTAATTGCCGCTTAGCGTTTGCTTTAGACTCAGCTTCCGTTTTACTGTCCCGGGTGAATACAGTTTACTTGGGGTGAAATCGAAGGAACTTTGTTTAGATTCATTTGTTGATTCCGCATATTCTAGTGTTCTTGTTAGATGCTTAGACTACAACCCTATCTTCTTGTCGCGTTTTTCTGAATTTTTGGGCGAAACTTCCTCTGTTTTTGTTCGATCTTGTCTTCCGGGTCCTGACATCTTCCTAAAAGAATGTAATGCACAGATATGTCCTCTCATACCTAGGAATAAATACTCTTCACCACTCAGTATTCACATCAATGTAGAAAACATGCTGATCAGAAAGGTTCAGAAATCAAACCAGCAAATATGTTCCAGGCAATAGGAGCATACACAAATTCCAGCAGCAGGGCGTTACATCAATAATAATAAACTTGGATGGATGGCCAATCTGTACATCCATTCCCGCAGCACGAGCAAATATTTTACTATAATATAATAATACACACTCTGAAAAGAAGGGGGAATATGTTACAAACACAATCGCCAGCCCGTTTGAGAGGGAGCAGAGCGAGCGGGCAGCACAAAATAAGGTTAACCTCATCGTTAACTTCACCTAAATACTGTCAGCACCGGGTGTGTATGAACAACCGCACATGTCAAGATCTCATCAAATCAGACTACAATGGGGGCGGGCAGGCTGCTTCTGGCCATGTAAGAGTTGGGGCCTTCAGCTTTGGGACCTTGAAATTGGGCGAGAACAGCACCGGCTGAACTGCAGGCGATACTGAGGCTCTCCCTTGCAGCCTTGTGGCACAACGACGAAGACCCTGCATGGAATGATGACATACTTTCAGCAAATACTTTTAACACCTCTATTGGACCTATATCAGGATTCCATTGAAAAAGGGGTAAAAACAGTAAAGGTCATGCACAGACGAGTACTAACAGGCCTCTTGTGTTTCCAAGTTACATAAACTATTTTTCCTCTAAAAAAAGATACATAAAATATATACCAGAGATAGGAAACTTATGAGATAAATGCTTTACACCCTGAAACCCTTATCTGCAAGTGGAGATAACAAGGTCCATCTAACAAAGCAGATGGTATGCAAGAACTAAATGGTTCATGATAATCACAAGAGGGTGCTGCAAAAAGACGAAGGCAACTGATGAGACTTTAAAAAACTACCACATAAATGCTATGGAAATGTGATATAACTTAACCTTCATAACAGCGACCTATGAGATATGGAATTGGAAAAGAGATCATTTAAAAAAAAGGATGAATATTGTTATGAGTTTGGTTGTAGAGGCTAGTGCCCAGCCGAAGACCGGCACGATTGGAGGTGGACGTCGAGGCCGTAGCAGCAACACGACGGGATACAAGCGAACGGAGCTACCGGCCTTATTAATCAGAAGGCACCGCTAGGAGGTAATTTGTGGCAAATACTTCTTACCGTTTTCATTTACTTCCTTCATACTTATAGATGTAAGGTTCCAATTCCTAACAATAGAATCTAAACTAACACTTGATAAGCAACAAACCAAATAATACTAATAACTAACTAGTACGCTTATTAGCAACTACCGGCGGTCATCCTGTGCGCATGCGCCAAACTGTCGCCTGGTCCCATTTGCCCCTTCCTTGCGATTAGCAATCTTCCTTTTCCGATAATACACATTGTCGTAACCCATAACAGTACAAGCTGTATATTGGGAAAATTATCCCGCGGGATAGTGGCATATTCCCAGGTTGCCTCGTCATCCAACTGACTGGTCCAGTGGACTAAGAACTGACGACGACCCTTGAGAATGCGATGGGCAAGAATGTTGTGCGGTTCCAGAGATGAAGGCGCAGAAGCTGGTGACATATCCAGAGGTAGTGGTGGAGTCGTGGCTGGAACGTCACCCTTGAACGGCTTCAATAATGAGACGTGAAAAACATTATGGAGACGAGCGGCCGACATAAGTTGAAGGCGATAAGCGATTGGACCGATACGTTCAATAATTTGACATGGTCTGTAGAATCGCGGTGACAACTTGTTTTGCGTCTTGTCCCGCGCGGAGTGTTGACGATGTCGTTGAAGACGGAGCCAAACCCAATCTCCCGTAGTGAAGGAAGCCTCCCGATGATGCGAGTTATGATATTGTTTCATTCTATTTTGAGCGCGATGGAGATGGTCCCGGGCTCGGTGGAGGATTTCATCACGATCGGTGAGTTGACAATCGACGACATAAATAGCTGATGCACGCTGGTTATAAGGAACAATCGGCGGAGAACGACATCCATACACGAGCTCAAAAGGTGTCATGCGGAGTGCCGTATGGAAGGAGTTGTAGCAGAATTCTGCCCAAGGAAGCCACTGAACCTAGGTGTGAGGGTTGTTAGTCGTGAAGCAACGAAGGTACATTTCAATCGTCCTGTTGACCACCTCTGTTTGGCCGTCGGTCTGCAGATGGTATGCGGTTGACATGAGGATTGTGCCCCCGAATGAGCAACGACACTTGCATGGTTCCTCTTGATGTAGGGCCCAAAATGGCCAACAGCGAGAGGGAAGGAGCTGGTGGGTCACCCTCTTCTTCCGCTAAGCCGTGCTCATCGTCCAGAGCTTCATGATCTGCTCTGATACCAATTTGTTATGAGTTTTGTTGTAGAGGCGAGTGCCTGGCCGAAGACCGACACGAGTGGAGGTGGACGTCGAGGCCGTAGCGGCAACACGACGAGATACAAGCGAACGGAGCAACCGGCCTTGTTAATCGAAAGGCACCGCCAGGAGGTAATTTGTAGCAAATACTTCTTGCCGTTTTCATTTACTTCCTTCGTACTTATAGATGTAAAGTTCCAATTCCTAACGATAGAATCTAAACTAACACTTGATAAGCAACAAACCAAATAATACTAATAACTAACTAGTACGCTTATTAGCAACTACCGGCGGTCATCCTGTGCACATGCGCCAAACTGCCGCCTGGTCCCATTTGCCCCTTCCTTGCGATTGGCAATCTTCCGTTCCTAATAATACACATTGTCGTAACTCATAACTCATAACAAATATCTCCCAAATACGACCGATGCTTACATATAGTTCAGAAATAAATGACAAGAGTAAATAACCAGAAATCAAAGAGATATCACTCGGATGTATCATGGGTCATGGCATCTGCAATGTTATACAGCCATTTTAGGACACAGAGACTTACTCAAACATGCGCACTACCTTTTCATAAATCATGAGTAAAGAATAATTACAAAGCCACATCAGAGATGGGTTATGTTACTTGATTGAGCAAAAGGGAAGATCAAAGGGTTGTTTAAAAATCCCCAACAGGCTGATCCAATAGAGAAATCTGAAAGTTAACAATAGTCTCAAGAAAACTATTTGACAGTTCTTTTGTGAGCATTCAAGACATGAAGAAAACTCACCTAGTTTCTATCAATTTGTTATTTGTCCATATTTACAGCAAGATGCAACTCATGCAGCCCACCAAGAATCAGGACATCATAATTTTGTGGGGGCAAAAATGTTGAAACAACACAGGCTAAGATGATATTCTCAGGTGATCTAACTTTGGTCTATGCACACAAGCCAACAAAGTAACAAACTAGCCTTCTCAGGTCATGAAACATAACTCAAATGAAAAACTGGTAGTCCAAAGATATATTTTTCCATGTCCCACTACTAGTCTCCCAAGTGTGTGTGTGTGTGTGATGGTACTTTGTGAGCATCTACAACTGACATGATGCTCACCTAAATTCCATCAACTTCATTCTTTGTCCATATTTACAGCAGGACGCAACTCATGAGGCCTACCAAGAATTAGGACATTGTAATTGATGAGCAAAAACTGTTACAATACCATAAGAAAAGTAGTATTTTACTCTTTGAAGGGTACGTTTGTTATGCAAATAGACGAACAAGCTAGCAGTACAAGGTGGTTACCAGTTAGCTTGCAAGTGATAGACTGGTTAAAACTAATAGCCAAGAAACATATTTTGCTGGGTTCTTAGTTCATACTAGTATCTTAGATTGCATGTGTGATGATCCTTTATAAGCACCTACGGCTCACATAATACTCA
The DNA here is from genome assembly GCA_036346275.1 of Otatea glauca. Taxonomy (NCBI): domain Eukaryota; kingdom Viridiplantae; phylum Streptophyta; class Magnoliopsida; order Poales; family Poaceae; genus Otatea; species Otatea glauca. The sequence goes on along the minus strand of CM070718.1, from coordinate 54,790,437 downwards.
ACTAAATTCCATCAATTTTATTCTTTGTCCATATTTACAACAAGACGCAACTCGTGCGGGATTGCCAAGAATTAGACATTACAATTTATGAGTAAAAGGTGTTACAGTGTCATAAGAAAAGTACAAATTTTACTATTCATAGAAAGAAACTATCGGTGTGGTACAGGAGTGAAAAACTGGTTAAAAACCATACTCCAATCCACACAAGCACATATCTGATGGTCCTATATAGATATCCAGATCCCGTAGAAAGCACACCTAATTCCTCACTTTATTCTCTGTCCATGTTTACAGCAAGATAACTCACGTATGCAGACTATCAAGAATTTGGACACTTCTAATTTTTTTAGCAAAGAAAAAAAAATACAGAAGCACACAGGAAAAGATGATTCTTGCTTTATAAAGAAAAACTAGTCCATTTGTCTATGCACATTAGTAAAACAGCTCCTGATCACACAGCATGAGGTGATCAACTAACTTGCAAGTAGTGAATTTGGTCAAACATCAAATTTAATTAATGTAACAATTGATCAAGCAGGTTTACTTAATAATTGCAACATTGTCCATTGACTACATACGCATAGCACATGGACAAAAAATACATAAAAAAATAAGGTTCAGTGTGAGCAGACCATATACATGGAAGTGGAATACTTACATTTGATAAGGAAGAGGTACAGTTGCGCTTCTGACTAGTCTCAGGCTGCTCATCTTCGTCTACCATTTGCTTACGAGAAATAGTTTTTGATTTCTTCCTTAAAGCAGGACCATCAGACTTAGATTTTCTGTGTGTATCATTGATATATTTCTTGCGCTTTTGACTAGTCTCCGGTTGCCCATCTTTCAGTTTTTCTATTTCATCATCTTTCTCCATTGACTACATATGCATAGCACATGGACAAAAAATACATAAAAAATAAGGTTCAGTGTGAGCAGACCATATACATGGAAGTGGAATACTTACATTTGATAAGGAAGAGGTACAGTTGCGCTTCTGACTAGTCTCAGGCTGCTCATCTTCGTCTACCATTTGCTTACGAGAAATAGTTTTTGATTTCTTCCTTAAAGCAGGACCATCAGACTTAGATTTTATGTGTGTATCATTGATATATTTCTTGCGCTTTTGACTAGTCTCCAGTTGCCCACCTTTCAGTTTTTCTATTTCATCATCTTTCTCCATTGACTACATATGCATAGCACATGGACAAAAAATACATAAAAAATAAGGTTAAGTGTGAGCAGACCATATACATGGAAGTGGAATACTTACATTTGATAAGGAAGAGGTACAGTTGCGCTTCTGACTAGTCTCAGGCTGCTCATCTTCATCTACCATTTTCTTACGAGAAATAGTTTTTGATTTCTCCCTTAAAGCAGGACCTTCAGACTTAGATTTTCTGTGTGTATCATTGATATATTTCTTGCGCTTTTGACTAGTCTCTGGTTGCCCATCTTTCAGTTTTTCTATTTCATCATCTTTCTCTTTGGCCAAGGAGCGCATTTCCTGTAGCTTATTCTCAAGAATCGATATCTTCTTTTTGTCATCAACAGCATTTGCTCGCAATCTGCCAATCTCACCATCCTTCTTTTGGGTTGCCACTTGCAGTTTCTCTACATTCTGCTGAAGCTTTTGTGCTGCTTCAGTAGCCTGTGCTGCCTCTATTTTCTTGTTCTTAAGAAGTGTGGTGTAGTCCTGCTCCATTGTCCTCAACTGGTTCCACACAAAATCCTTTTCTGCAAGTAATGCAGAAACTTCCTTATCCTTCTTTGAGCTCAGGGTCTTATAAGATTGCTTTAGTTTTCTTAGCTCTGCTCTCAAATCTCTTGCACTGTGCTCGTGATCCGTGGTGTTTTCACTAAGCTCTCCATGACTTCCAACTTCCTTCAGTTTTGTCTAACATAAAGAGAAACAAGCACGGAAGGGAAAGAATGACTAAGAAAATCAATTAGACGCACAAGCTGAATTGCATGCTTGTGAGTTATGACAGCCACAAAGGGCCACATGCAACTTATATTTCGGTAAGTACCTTCAGTTCCGTGTTTTCTGCAGCCAAAGCAGCCAAAGATGTTATGAAATCCTCCAAGTCATCTTCTGTGAGTTCTACTTTGAAAGCAGAAGGCAATATAAGTAATAACAACATAAATCCATAGAAACTGGGTGCTTCATTCTAAAAGTTATCTTCGTTTAACACACCAAAAAAAAGCCTTCAAGACAAAGAATGGATCTGACAAAAAGGGGCAAAGCATATCCATATTCAGCAAAATGTTGTTTTAACTGGAAAGCAAAACACGATTTGGCTGATGCCATCAAATATAGACATGTCCCATTTGAAACGAAGCTGGAAAATTTGTGGACAAAAATGCACAACAGCGCATGACTAACTGCTTCGGCGAGAGTAACAACAATATTTGGAGTAGGGGTGAAAACGGGTCGGACACGGGCGGATATTGCTCTTCCCGTATCCTAACCCATATTTTTTTCCCGGATACGGGCTAGCCGGATCCGGATACAAATCCAGATAATTCGGGATACGGACACTGGTCGGATATGTGACGGATTCGGATCGGGAACGGATAAAGATATATGGATAATGGACGCATACATAAAGTAATATATATTGAATCAAAGCACATGAATACGGATAATGCACACACGCATACATACGGATAAAGTTATACGGACAATGCAGGCATAGACAGATATGGATTGATGATACTAACAGGAGAAGGTCTTATTTTAAACAAAAATTTGAAACTATCTCCAAATAGTTGTTGATTTTGAAATTGTCAAGATCCTTGGTACATTAGAATCTGCTTGTGAAGGTTTCCAATGTCTCCTGCTTGTTAAGTGTTTTTCTCTTCAGTCCATGTTGGACCTCTTTTCGATTTTCTAGAAAACTCTATAATCATTATACTGGACACATTTGATTCAACAATAATGGGCAACCTGCTATTATGTGCCAAGTGTGAAGTAATTTTTGATGTTGATATGGAGCCAGTTACTTGCTGTCTCCTCAATCCATGAAGAAGGTGAATACATTGTTTCCCATCTTAGTAGGGGTTTATTATTTATCACTTCGATTATTTTAAAACATATTGTCTAATTTATTTTGTTAAAGAACCAGGTAAGGAGGGCACAATGATCAACATTGACAATTCAGAGTACCTCATAGATGTAGACCATCTAAATGCTACTGAAGTGAGGCCTGGCAATGTGGACCATATTTCAGATGTCTCAGGTGGTGCACACAAAAGAAATGTTGAGATAGCAAACTGGGCTGATGAAATCAACGGAACACAAGGGCATAAGAAAATGAAATCAATGGAACACATGGGCATAAGAACCCAAAGCCGTCGAGTGAAAGCGGTTTGCGGCAGCTCAGGCTCTGGACAAATATCTTCAAATAGATGATATGGCTAAGTACCATCAAATCACTTGTACAAAATACATTGCAAAGTATCTCCCACAACTGTGCAGATTTTAGCTTTTAAATGGTTCGTACCATGGTATTGAAATTACTTGTAATCCTGTCTACTCTGCACTATTACATTTTGCAGAAAAGAAATATTACATTCCAAGAAGCCCTCAAAATGGGAAATGAACCATCACAAATCTACATCAACTAAGTAAAACCAAGCCGAAGTGTGATCTGCCAAACCAATTCACCAGCCAAAGAATTACCATGGTTTCGCCCAAACCAAACACTACACCACGTTCCTTAGCAAGGATTCACAACTCACAAAGTGACAAACATAGGGTTGGACCGATCCATCAGGGCATCGGCAGTGAAACAAACAACATTTTCTGGTCCTGGCCAGATCTGCCAGCTTATCTAGTCTAATCAAAATCACACCAACGCAAAATCGAGGATCTAGGGAATGAAACGGTTGTCCTGGGAAGAAGAAGGAATACCGAGGATTTGGTGGTCATCGATGAAGTCGCCCGGGAGATCGGATCCGGGAGGCGCTGGCTGGGAAGCGTCGTCTTGGGGTGGAGGAGACGCCGCCGTCTTTCAGTGGAGGCTGTGATGCTCTGCCCGGTCGGCCGCACCTCCAACGGGAAGATCTTGCTGGGTACTAGCCAAGCTGAGAGGACCTCAGGTGTCAGGACTAAGCGTATGCAGAGGTAAAAGAAGAGAAGAACGAGGGAATGAGATTGGCCAGATGGGCCACGAGCCCAAGTCGCCAGATGGGGTGGCCGGATAGGCCAGAACAAACCGGATATCCGAATGGGTAAATATCCGATATCCGGGTCCCGACCCATATTTCCCGGATACTTCATACTCCGAATCCGATCCGGTATCCGAATTCAAATATCCGGATCCGGATCCAACCGGATATCTAAAATCTATCCCGAATCCGGTTCCGACCGGATCCGGATCCGGATCGAGCGGATAAAATCCGACCCGTTTTGACCCCTAGCCAATATGGAGATCTAGTTAACATAGAAGGTGCCAACTTTTTGCGTAGGGCATAATGTAGAATAATTAGAAAACACTATGTTAACTAGATCTCCATATTGGCTAATTACACATAAAAATGTAGAAGGTGCCAACTTTTTTATCTATTAATGTAGAATAATGTAGAAGGTGCCAACTTTTTGATCTATTAAAATAAAGTTAAGCTAGCTTATCAAAGCACAGAGAATTGTGACAATTTCACACTAAGGATTTCACAGCGAACAGAAAGATGAAGCATTTTCCACTGGTACCGGCAAAAGCAGCCTCAAGAAGGGCACGCCACTACTTAGGATCATGGAAATAACGAAAGTATAACAGAAAGGAAACTAACGTGCAGCAGAATCAAAAACCTTAATCCAACAAAGCTATCACAGGAGGGCATAAACTTCCATGCATCCCCAACCACCACCACCAAGAACAGCGAGGTAATCTAACGTAACTAGTCATTGGAGGGCATTACACATAAAAAAGACACCAACTTTTCCACTAGAAGCATCTCAAATCATAAGAAAGGAACTAAAAGCCCAAAGAGAATGGCGGATTCAAAACGCCTCTAAATTTCCTGGCAAAAACAGTTAGAAGAAACACTAAAAAAACACTCGCAGAAAAGATATTTAATCTAATCTATGACAGTGTATTTGAACAAATATTCAAAACCTCAATCCAACAAAAATGTCATGGAACAGGACATAAACCTCCAGAAATCCCCCCTGAGAAATTGAGCCAAAAGAAGGCAAAAAGATGCCACCTTATCAGCGAAAGCAGCCCAAATCATCCAAAAGAAACCCCAACTCACAAGAAAACGTCAAATTATGCACCAAATCGCCTAAATATTCCCACGAGGACAGGAGAGATGAGCAGCAAGAAACGAGGGCGAGGCGGTGTGTTCTTACCGGCGAGCTTCTGGCAGCAGTTCAACTCCCGCTCCTTCTTTCCAAGAAGCAGCTCCAAGTTGGCCGCATCGCACCTCCTCCTGCTCGCCTCCGCCTTCCGCATCTAGACCCCACCGCAAAACCCTAGCTAGCATCAGAGGAAGAGAAACCCTACAAGGAAGGAAGGAAGGAAGGAAGGAAGCCAGCCCGTAACCAATCGCCTCACCTGTTGGAGCTGAGCCTGGAGGAGGCCGACGCGGGCGACCGAGAACTCGTGCTGGATCTTGACGAACGCCTCGAGGCTGGTGTGGTCGGCGAGGAGCGCCTCGACCTGCCCCTGGTTCTTGCGCAGCAGCGCCGCCATGCAGCCGTAGATGCGGAGCCACTCGGCCCGGGCGGCCTCGCCCTCGCCGCATGGGCCCGACGGCGAGGCCGCCCCAGCCCCCGCGCCGCCCATGATTCGAATCGGAGATCGGGGAGGGGGAGAGAGAGCGGGTGATGCGAGACGTTTCGGATTGAAGTGGGGAGACGACCGTTGGATGTGCTTCGCTTATAAAGAGGTCACGAGGTTGGGTTGGGCCTTCCAGTGCTGATGATTTCTTCTCTCCTTTTTCTTTTTGCATTATGTTTTTTTGTTCGCGATTACATGCAGTTTATGTGGTAGAGCTGAAACCTCCAATCATATTTTCTTTAGGTGTGTCATATCTCAATTTGTTTGGTGTGCTGTCAGAGATAGTTTAAATTAGAGATGTCCAAACGGGTCGGACCAAACGGGACTATCCGAGGCACAACACTATTGGCCCGGCCCGAGCACGGCACGGCCCACTCGCCCGTGCCGTGTTTGGGCCGGCACAACGGCACGGCATGGCCCGTTTACGGGCGGGGCCGGCACGATTAGAATTTTTTTTGAATTTTTTCATATTTTTTATGTATTTTTTCGTATTTTTCTGTGTTATTTCGTACTTTTTCTATTTTTGGATTTTTTTTAATTCTTTTGACGCTAATGGGTTGGCCCCGTGGACCGTGCTTAGGTTGCCTCTCCGGCACAGCACGGCATGGCCCGTTTATTAGTCGGGTCAAAACGGACCGTGCTGTTTTTTAATCGGGCCAGGTCGTGCCGGACCGCCCATTTAGGCACCTGTGGTTTAAATTGGAAAGCCCTCCCATCAAATCTTGATGATTGGCATATGGAGTTTGTAGGTCTACTAGGAAGGAGAAAGAATAAATACAAGATAACATTGCTTGCAACAGTATGCTGGTCCATTTGGCTAAATAGAAATGATATGGTGTTCAATAAGAAATTTGCTACTAATCCAATTACTGTAGTGCATAAAGTTTTGTCGTTTCTTTTATCATTAGCAAAACCTTTTGAAGAAGGATATCATGCTAGAAGTGAAACAAATAAATGCCAAAATCTTGCAAAAAATTGCGAAGCTTGCGGGATGAAGAGTAGGAAGGCATGTGAAATCTTCATCTGAACTGAAACCTTAACGCCTGTCTTTCTTTTGATATAACTTTCGTAGGGCTAATTAGTCATAATGGGTTATTGTTATCTTTTTAAATGGCATAATTACACATGATTAATGACTATAAAATAACTGTGTGGAAATCTAGATGCTTTGTGATAATCGAGAAGGGTGGCTAATGATTTAAACTGGGGTGATTGGCATAACTTTGTGAAAGGCTCTGTGTGGTGAACTGTATGTGTGACTATGTGTTTATGTGTATAGACTTAGTGTATTGGGAAGTCTTGCCCTGAACAATTAAGGGTTTAATCTTGTAAGCTATTGAACTGAGCCTCAATTGTACAACCACATGTACTAATGGGAAGAACTTGGTGTAGTAAGGTACCGAATTTCCATATTGGCATCCTCAGATTGTAGGTTAGACTGTGTGTGCATGATGGAGGGTATAGTGTGTTGTGTGTCAGCCATATTATGGACAGTTTCCATTCTGAAATCCAAGGTTTACTCCTACACCCATTCACTATGTATGGATATTCATTGTGCTGGAATAAGGGTGTAAGTAGATTACCGAAAGGGCCAATTGTTGAGGCGGAGTTTTTGAAAAGCTTTATTATGATCCTCTAGATTGCACATCTAAGAAAATGTGCTTAGATCATGGCGTTAATCATACCTTGTGGGTAAAACAGTATAACCTATATAGAGTGTTAATCAAATCTATTCAAATAGTTGTGTCCACGGTTATGGACAATGATCAGGAATTTCACACAAAGGGTAGTTTTCATAAAATAGAACTGGAAAGATTGGCTATGTGGATAATTGGTTTAGGTTGTGTGGAGCTTTGCGAAACTTAGTGAAATCTCTTATTAACTTATTATCATGGTTATTTGTTTTACTTATATTTTCAATCTACTTATTTTATTATTATAAATGCTGCTTTGTGCAAAATAAACCCTGAAGTCATATCCTTTGTTTAAGCTCTGCATATAGTAAATTAGACTCCACATTCTGTATGCACAATTTCCAAAGTATTTTATGTGCGCACCCTTACATTTATCACCATTCAGTTGAAGATATGGAGGAATCTACACCTACCTTAGAGGAGGAGTTTTGCGAGGAGGTTGCGACATAGGTCTTGTACTTTGTCGATTGCCTGTGGCATGTTAATGGGTTACATAGCGGGTGAGTTGGGGCTTGTTCAAGAAAATTTGAACATTCAAACGGTGCATGAGACTAGAGAGGCCACGTGCCATGTTAATCAGAGGAGATAGGCGCTATGATTAACAAGGAAAAAAGAAGCATCTAAACTTCTTAAACCCGTCCAACATGATCGATCAATGTGGCAACTTCTTAATCCTCTTCTCACGCTGGTCCTAGAGCTTAAGGAAATATACTAGTCTCAGCCTCTCAGGAATAAGGGTAGTTTTCTTAACTTCCTCCCATTTCATTACTCCACTTTTTGCTAAGAATCGTCTGTGATAACAAACTATCACAAACGGTTTTTACTAAGAACCGTCTATGATAACAACTATTACAGACGGTTTTTACTATGAACCGCCTGTGATGTTACTTTTGGAAATAAAAAAAATATCGTCACGTATAGATGATATTTCTATGATCTAGCTGCTCTATGCTAGTTCAGGCATAATGGAAGAGCTAATGGATGTGAGATATCCCATGTCACTGCTTTGGAGAACTTGAAAACGCAAAATTGTCGGAAAAAAACTTCAAAGGCCGTTTTGAGGCCCTAAACGACGTTTTTTCGAGATCGACGTTTTTTCGGAGCCTCGCGTGTACTTCTAATGTAGCCTCCTAACTTGGTCTTATGAATTTTCAAATCAAACTTTTCGTTAGCTTTAAAACGAGTACAAGAACGTCGCGATCGGAGTTCGTATGCAAAAGTTATGGCCGTTTTACCGAAAGGTGCATGGATCAAAAACGAAAACGCCGCAACATCAAGAGTGCAAAAGAGAAGAGAAGAGGGAAAGGAAGAGGAGAGGATGAGCTATAACATTTTAGTTGAACGATTCGAACACCATACTTACCAAACATTCGAAGAGGAGAGGAAAAGGAAATGAAAAGTGAGAAAAGAGAAGATAAGAGAAGAGAAGAGGAGAGCAGGAGAAGTGAGAAGAAAGTAGCAGGAGAAGAGCCGCGGGCTGGTATTTTAAAGGAAGTCAAAAACGAGACGAGCGGGAAGTTCAAATTTGGTGAGAGCGTGAAAGTTAAAATATTATCACAGACGGTTCTGTCTGGATAAACCGTCTGTGATGTGGTATATCACAGACGGTTATTATAACGAACCGTCTGTGATAAGTCGCTGACGGTTTTATTATAAAACCGTCTGAGATAATACATGATATCACAGATGGTTTTAGTTAAAAACCGTTTGTGATGTTGATGTATATCATTGGCGGTTTTTGAAGAGTACCGTCTGTGATAATGTCACTGACAGTTGCAATATAGAACCGTCAGTGATGTTCATCGTCACAGACGGTTTTGAGAAACCGTTTGTGATAAGACGTCTAATATAAGCCTTTCTGTAGTAGTGATCGTCCACCTCAGTAGAAAATACAGCCGTCTTATCTGTTTGCCTCATCAACTCCTACCTCCCTGATCAGTAGCGAAGCTAGGATGAAAATAGAGGGAGAGCTAAAATTTTCTTACCAAATATCGAAGCAAGTTGAGCAAAATTGAGACAAACATAGCAAACATAATCTTGTGCAATCCAAATTTGTACACAAACATAGAAAACATAGTCTTATGCAATCCAAATTTATACATCAATTGAAGACAAACAAAAAAGAAGAAAGAAATACAATAAAGATACCTAAAGCAAGGTACCGACGCCAGCGGAGGGTGGGCTCTAGCACATGAAGCCTGCTTGGTGGTTACGCCACTGTCCTCAATCAACTTCTTGAGGCTGCCTCCACATCTCCTCACAATCTCCTCATGCCTCCCACTCCATCTAGTCCTCCCTACTAAAACCCAACTCTTCTCTCCCTCCACCCACCCCAATATGATGGCTCATCGACGAGTCTCGCACCCTCTCTCATGGGACCTCCTTCTCCCCTCCCCTATCTATCTTTTTGCTCTCTCTCTCCCTCCTTAAGCATGGCTATAGTGAAATTCAACTGAGCTATTGAATGAGTGATCAATTAGTGCTCAAGGGAGGCCTTCCGCCATGGCCAGAGCTCATCGGAGGTCTTTCCTTTTCGATGAGTGGCTGGAGCTCATCAGATTTTTAGCTACCGCCCAGGGGTGCACACCGAATCTGTAGGAGATTGGGTGCAGACAACAAGTGGAAGATGCTGCCACCACTACGCTTCTCCTCCTTTGAGTTTTGCTCATTGGCAACGCCCGAATGCCCGATCTCCTCCAATATGCTTGTTGCAAGAATTTTCTCAATTTATTGCAACAACTTTCTCAATTGTTCTAAAAGGTGTTTCATTTTATTGCGATGTGTCTTCTAAAATGCTGTAGTAGAGGTCTTTTGTTGCAGCTGGGTTATGAATTTGTTGCATGAGTAGCAATTTGTTGTTACCTTTATTTTGTGAAATTTCTTATAACCGAAGTGCACGAGGAAGAAAAAGGGTGTTTAACTTTTTTTTTGTAGCGCCAACTGATGAAATTTGTTGTGGATTCTTTTTTGTTGCACTACCCAATTGATTTTGTTGCACAATCGAATGATATTTATTTGATCTTCAGGGGCGATTGATGCGAGGGTGGTGTCTCTCAGCAGTGGTTAGTCAAGGGCAAAGAGAGGTGACGCATCCGTGCAAGCACGCGGCATGGTGTGTGTGGCAGCACGACGGATTTTTGTAGGCATATTTTTGTTTCATTGATTTTGTGTTTGTTGCATAGGGAGCAAATATCATGTTGCAACCTATAGAACTCGGCTTCGGCTGTGGATAGGGTTACAGAATTTTGTTTCTTAGAGGACCAGGAAACAAGGGATCTTCCTAGAAATTTACAAGTCCCTAAAGTGCTCTTCCTATCCACTTTACAACCGACATAATCCGCATCGGAATAGCCAACTAATTCAAAAGATGAACCTTTTGGATACCAAAGCCCAAAATGAGGAGTGTGCACTAAATATCTCAAGATTCTCTTAACGGCCACCATGTGGCACTCTTTTGGAGCGGCTTGAAATCGTGCACACATGCATACACTAAGCATAATATCGGGCCTAGATGCACAAAGGTAAAGAAGGGAACCAATCATCGAATGATATACCTTTTGGACGACCGGTTTACCTTCTTTGTCGAGGTCTAGATGTCCGTTAGTTGCATAGGAGTCTTGATTGGCTTGGCGTTTTCCATACCGAACTTTTTCAGCATGTCCTTGATGTACTTTGTTTGGCATATGAAGGTTCCTTCCTTGAGTTGTTTAACTTGAAAACCGAGAAAGAACTTCAGTTCGCCCATCATGGACATCTCGAATCTTTTAGTCATGATTCTGCTAAACTCCTTACACAGTTGTTCATTAGTAGACCCGAAAATAATTTCATCAACATAAAGTTGACAAACAAATAGATCATTATCAATATGTTTAGTAAAGAGAGTAGGATCGGCCTTTCCGACTACAAAACCTTGTTCAAGGAGAAAATCTCGAAGACATTCGAACCATGCTCTTGGTGCTTGTTTTAGTCCATAGAGTGCTTTGTGCAGGAAGTAGACATGGTCCGGATATTTAGGATCTTCGAAGCCGGGTGGTTGCTCGACATAGACCATCTCAGAGAGTGGCCCATTCAGGAAAGCACTTTTCACGTCCATTTGATACAGCTTGAAATCATGGTGAGTAGCAAAGGCAAGTAATATCCTAATAGACTCAAGCCTAGCTACGGGAGCATATGTTTCATCGAAGTACAAACCTTCGACTTGCGTGAAGCCTTGAGCGACCAGCCGGGCTTTATTTCTAGTCACCATTCCATGCTCGTCTTGCTTGTTCCGAAATACCCACTTGGTGCCAATCACGTTTTGCTTGGGTCTTTCGACAAGCTTCCATACTTCATTCCGTTCGAAGTTGTTTAGCTCCTCTTGCATAGCCATCACCCAATCCGGATCTTGTAATGCTTCTTCTACCTTTAGTGGCTCAAGAGAAGAAACAAACGAGTAAAATTCACAAAAATTTGCAACTCGAGATCTAGTGGATACTCCCTTGTTAATATCTCCAAGTATGTTGTCGACTGGATGATCTCGTTGTATACTTTGATGAACTCTTGGATGAAGAACAATAGCATTGATTCTTTGGATGGGATCATCATCGTCTTTAGTGGTGTTCGAGCCATCTTGGGCTTGTATTGAGGAAGAGGGAGCATCATCTGGAGCATCCAACGTCACATCCGGACTCTTTGGACTAGTTCGGATATTTAGGGTCTCATCCCGGACATTTTGAGTTGGAGCGCTCGGAATTTCTTCTTGCTCAAGAGGTCTCACTTCCCCAATTGCCAATTTCTTAATTGCTTCGCATGGAGGTTCTTCCCTGTCAAACACAGCACGATCAACTTGTTCTACTTGAGAACCGTTAGTTTCATCAAAAGTTACATCACGCGAGATTTCAACTACACCGGTATTGTTGTTGAAAACTCGGTATGCATAAGCATTTGACCCATAACCAAACAAGAAACCCTCATCTACTTTAGGAGCAAATTTAGAAGACCTAACTTTCTTGTTGAGGATATAGCATTTGCTTCCGAAGACTCGAAAATAGGATACATTTGGCTTCTTTCCGGTGAGTAATTCGTACACCGTCTTCTTCAAAATCTTGTGGAGGTATAGACGATTGGTACTATGGCACGCAGTGTTGATAGCCTCTGCCCAAAAGATGTCGGAGACCTTGTACTCATCAAGCATCGTGCGCGCCATCTCGATGAGAGTTCGATTCTTCCTCTCGGCCACCCCATTTTGTTGAGGAGAGTAGGGGGCCGAGAACTCATGCTTGATACCCTCATCATCGAGATATTCCTCCACACCAGTATTCTTGAATTCGGTGCCGTTATCACTTCGGATTCTTTTGATCTTCACTTCGAATTCATTTTGTGCCCTTCTCATGAATTTCTTTAGGGTTCCTTGGGCTTCACCTTTGTCATGCAAGAAAAACACCCAAGTGAAACGCGAAAAGTCGTCAACAATAACGAGACCATACTTGTTTCCTCCGATGCTTATGTATGTTACTGGGCCGAATAGATCCATATGGAGCATCTCTAGAGGTCTTGAGGTAGTCATCACATTCTTGGCTTGATGAGAGGCTCCAACTTGCTTTCCGGCTTAACAAGCGCTACACACCCTATCTTTTTCAAAGACCACATTTGTTAGTCCAAGGATGTGATTGCCTTTCATGAGTTTGTGAAGGTTCCTCATACCAACATGAGCAAGTCGGCGATGCCATAACCAACCCATGCTAGATCTAGCCATTAAGCATGTTTCAAGATTAATTCTATACGTAGTAAAATCTATGAGATAGAGATTTCCCTTTAAACGACCCTTAACGGCTATTGAACCATCAACCCTCTTAATGACATCCACACCCTCATCACTAAACACACAATTGTAGCCCGCTTCACATAATTAAGCAACGGACAATAAATTGTAGCTCAATGATTCAACAAGTAAAACATTGTTTAAATGAAAATCGTTTGTAATATTAATCTTACCTAAACCTACCACTTCGCCTTTTCCATTGTCGCCAAAAATGATGCTTTCACTATCTGTTCCATTTGCGTCCAAGTGAGCTGAAAGTGCATCTAGGCACTTATGTTATTTTGGTGATTAATGAATGTTATTTTGGTGATTAATGACAAACACTCATAATGACAATCTATGCAATTAAGTAAATGCTTAACTTAGTGCTTAGCAAATGACAAACCTCTAATATGATTATATTGCTATGAGACTAACATGTTATTGCCTAGTTGAGTATCAGTCTCATCTTTTAGAGGAAAATCAAATGGGAAGGTTAAGCAAAGATAAGGTATGAGCAAATGACAAACCTCTAATATGATTATATTGCTATGAGACTAACTTGTTATTGCCTAGTTGAGTATCAGTCTCATCTATTTAGAGGAAAATCAAATAGGAAGGTTAAGCAAAGATAAGGTATGCAATTTTGGTATCTATTCTATATTTGTTATTGCATTCCTTTCGTGCAAATGCATAGTGAAATCCAAGTAGCATGATTATATATATGCACATTGGTTCATGTCATATTTATTTGTGCATATATATTCATTTGAGTTCATTATGGTATGCATGTATTAACTAGAGTTAAACTTCATATTGCTATAGATTGACTTGGTGCATGCATGTTTTATTTGTATATCTTCTCATGCAATTCTCTTAGTGAAGTTTATCTAGTGTTGGATCACATATTTACTCTTACTCCAAATATTATTTGCACATGTACAATTCGTGTATATTCTATCATGTGCTTCATTTAAGTAAAGTCTGTGATCCTTGCCATGATTTAATTGATTCATCCTATTGGCAATTATATATCTCTCTAGTGCATATAGATCAATTACATATTCATCATGATGTACTTAGTAGAGAACATTTCTTATGTCAAGTGTTTCTATTTATATTGTGCTTCTTTATATGAAACACTTGTTGAAATCAACTGCTCACAAAATATCAATTTATTCATATCTATTGAGCTTTTGGGACTAATGTCTTTCATGAGTAGTTTGGAAAGTATTAGGTCCCGTCTGTGTATGATGACCAAGGTATCTTGGAGGATGATCATTAAGCCGAGGTCAACAAGGCGGCGGTGTCACCAAGAGCGAGGACTAAGTCAAGAGCAACTTGGCGTGGAGATCGTCGAGAGAGGATGATCAAGTCAAGGTTGATAGGACGAGAGTCTCATGAGGTGAATCGAGTCGAGTTGGACAAGGCGAAGATGTCATCAATTATATGGTGAAGGTCTTCATGCATCGACATCAAGAAAGAAGACGGCAAGTGACTAGTTCTAGACTTATATTATCTTTGATTTAATTTGAGTCTAAGGATTGCCGTACTATTAAGAGGGATGCGATGTCGAATGACTTTTAGATGTGTCAAGTGCTCAAGTGATCCATCCTTGTGAATCTTAGAAAGAGAGTGGTGTTGGTAGTGCTTGGGAAAGTGAGGGTTGTAGGTCTCTCTTGGTTTCTTTGTGAAATCTGTGGTTATCCTTTTAGTTTTGGGTAGTGAGACCTTGTTATTTGTGTAGCCCTCGTTCTTAGCTTTCGGGAGAGTCCAAAATCTCTGAAATCGAGTCCGAGTCAAAAGTTATGCTCGTTTTGCCGAGTGCTCGGTCTTGATTCGGACTATCCGGAGTTAGTCCGGACTATCGGATCATCCGAGTATCCGGATATTCATCCGGACTCTCGGGTTGAGTCTCTCTGTTAGCATTTTCTCAGTCAATCCGAGTATCCGGATTGAAATCCGAGTCTCGGATTGTGCGCACTTGCCCCAACGGCTAGTTTTTGGGAGTTCTATATATAGCCCTTCCTCCTCTTTTGAGAGAGCTTTTGGAGAGGCTTTTGGAGTGGATTTTGAGGGGTGTGTGGGGGCTTTGAGGAAGCTTTACCCTTAGATCTAAGTGATCCCCTTGTGAGAAGGGTTGGGAAGAGTTTGGGGAGTGAGATTTGAGTTGGTTGAGCACTTGATTTCATCTCCAAGTTTGTTCTTCGTGAGCATTTGTTACTCTTGGAGGTTGAGGACTCCTAGACGGCTAGGAGGTCGCCTACGAGCCACCGGAGCTTTGTGTGGTTGGCCGTGGGAAGTTTGTGAAGGCAGTTCCGCCTCCGTAAGGGAAGGAATCAAAGGAGTGAAGACCGCGAGTGCATTTGTGCAACACCGGAGGAAGAGGGTTGAAAGAGACCCGGCTCAAGTGTGACCGAGCCGCCTCAACGGAGACGTAGGATCCTCAAGGATCCGAACCGGGTGAAAAATCATCGTCTCCAAGTTTGCTTCTTTCTCTTGCTTTAGCATTTGATTTTGAATCTTGAAATTGCCGATCTACTCTTTTGTTGTGTTTGGCTCGGATCTTCTATGCCCTCGGTACCGACATCATTAAGATCTTTTGTATTCAAGTAGATTGTTGAAAAATTGCAGGATTTAAAATCTCTCTTGAGATCCTCAATCCGAGTATCCGAATCCTCGAACCGGACGATCGGATAATCCGAGTATCCGGATTGAATACCGGACACTCGGGTTAGTACCCTCGGATCGGACTATCCGAGTATCCGGATTGCATAACCGGACAGTCGGACTATCCGGAGTATCCGGATTGAATAACCCGGACACTCCGGATTGTTCAGGACACTCGGGAGATTTTATTTAGCTGCAATATTTTTATTCCGCTGCATTTAGCTATAAATTTTTTAATTCGCCTATTCACCCCCCCTCTAGGCGACATCCCCTGTCCTTTCATGAGCAAACATCGCCTTTTCTCCGGTCATGTGGTGTGTACATCCGCTATCCAATATCCAACTTGATCCACCAGAGATATAGGCCTACAAAAACAAATTTAGATTTTTTCTTTTGGTACCCAAACTAGTTTAGGTCCGCGCACGTTAGTGACAAGAGTTTTCGGGACCCAAATAGATCGCACATGAGAAGCATTGTTGGGTTTACGCCCAATATGATAAGCAACTACACGGCCGAGGTTAGTTCTTTTAAGCACATAGGAAGCAAAGAAGGTAGCATAAGCCTTATACTTAGAATTTCCTTCGCCCTTAACAAAATGAATAGGCTTGTTCAACGGGGCAATCACGATGTGACTCTTTTTGCCTTTGGGTGGAATATACCCAAGCCCATGCTTCATGAAGTTACCTTGACGCTTACCGAGAAACTCCTCTAATCCTTTGCAAGCCTTATAGGACTTTTGAAGTCCATCTTCAAGCATTCCCTTGAGCTTCTCATTTTCATGAGCTAATACTTGCAAAGTCTCAAGGTTAGTGGCACAAGCATCAATATTAACATTATAGCATCTAGCACATCCATTGCTAGTAGATGGTGATGAGGAATTGGAGTTATCCGTCAAGGAGTTAGAGGTGCTATTCTTGTGATCAACAAGCTTCACTTCAAGAGCCTTGCAAGCATCCTTTGCCTTGGCAAGTTCCTCTACGAGTGAAGCGTTGGTGATCACAAGACTAGTTAACTCGGATTTGGTCATTTTTGAACTTTTGACCAATTCCTCATACTTTCTTCTTTCATTATTTAGGCTCTTCTCTAGCTCAAGATTTTTTTCTTTTCCAAGAATAAGCAAATCCTCTTGAGCTTCGAGAGTAGCCTCCTTTTGCTCAATGGTTTTCTCTAACTTCTCAATATCTTTTAAAAGTAAATCTAATTTTTGCACATCAAAATCCTTCATGGACTTGAATGCACTATCATCGTCACTAGCGTCATCGCTATCATCGAGGTATGAGTCGGCAAAGGAAGGAGATGTTGTTTTGATTAATACCTTGCGCCCCTTGGCCATGAGGCACATTGGAGTATCTTCATCGTCATCGCTCAAGTTGTTGAAGAGGCCCTTCAACGTTGTTGAGGTGGAAGGCATGGCGACGGCGACAGAGGCAACTCCTCCTTCTTTGTCGGAGTTAGAGCTTGAATCGGAGTCGGAGTTTGAATCCCATTCCTCTCCAATGTGAGCTTGTCCCTTGTGCTTGTAATGTTTGAACTTCTTGCTCCTTTCCTTTTCCTTGCCTCGGTATTTATCCTTCTTGTACGACTTGTCTTCCTTCTTCTCTTTTTGCGGGCATTCAGCGATGAAGTGGCTAGGCTCTCCACACTCATAGCACTTTCTTGTTGAGTGCCTTCCTCTTGATTTGTTCCATTGATTTTTAGAGTGGCCCCCTGGTTTGTAGCCCTTTTTCTTGAGGAATTTATTGAATCTCCTTACTAGAAATGCCATGTCATCATTGGTCAAGGGGCCACTTGACTCTTCATCATCACTTGTACTTTCCTCGGCTTCTCGCATAATCTTCACTGCCTTCAAAGCGATCCCTTTCTTCTTTCCTGACTTAAGTTCTTCTACCACCTCCGCTTCCTTGATCATCATCTCATCCATCATTAGCCTCCCAATAACATCATGGGGAGTGAGAGTGTCGAAGTTTGGTCGATCCCGGATAAGTTGCACTAAATTGCGGTTGGTGGGAGTGATCACTCGAAGAATGATTTTGACAACAGCTTTGTCGGTGAGATCGGTACTTCCAAGACCCTTAGCTTGATTCACCAACACCATCAAGCGGTCGAACATTTTTGTGTATGACTCTCCTTCTTCTAGAGTGAATCTACTTAGCTCACCAATAATGAGCTCAATCTTGGACTCGCGGACACTTGATATCCCTTCATGAGTAACCATGAGCCTTTCCCAAATTGCTTTGGCATCTTCAAGTCCATCGACTCGATTAAACTCGGAGTCACTTAAAGCATTGAACAAGGCATTGACGGCCAAGTCATTGAAATGTTGAGCTTTCTTCTCTTGAGTAAGCTTTGTTTGGATCCGTTGCTTTAAAACCTGTTTCTACAATCTGCCAAATACACGGGTGAAGTGATCTCAAGTACATCTTCATTTTATGTTTCCATGCGGCATAGCGAGTACCATCAAAGTGAGGTGCTCTACCGGACGACACGGAAACATAAGATGAGGAGCTTGAGACTCCAAGAGAGGGATAATCATATGGAATCTCAACCCCCTTGCCGGAACCCGTGGCCTTGTCTTGGTCACGGATTTCGTCATTCTTTTCTATTAGCGACATCTTGATTCTCCAAGCGGTTAAGCCAAACTACGAAGATTTAGCCCTGATACCAATTGAAAGGACCGGAGATGTCGCCGAGAGGGGGGGTGAATAGGCGAATTAAAAATTTGCAGTAAAAACAAAATCTCCCGAGGGACTAAGCTCGGAATGTCCAGGGTTTTTATCCAGATACTCCGATATATCCGGACTATCCAGGTTCAGAAGTTCGGATACTCCGGATTGGAGACCTCGAAATGAGATTTTAAATCTCTACAAATTTTCAACAAACTAATTGAACACAAAGGTTCTAAATACTATCAGATACCTGAGGATGATATAGATCTGGAACCAAACAAAGCAATGGAGTAGATCGGGGCTCCCAAAGTCTAAGACCACGAACCCTAGCAAAAGCAAATGAAGAACACGAAGACAATAATTTTTTACCCAAAGTTCGGATTCTTGAAGGGAATCCTACGTCTCCGTTGAGGAGGCACAAAGCCCGAGTTCCTCTTGACCACTATCCTCCCGGTGTTGCACCAAGCACTCGCCGGTCTTCACTTCTTGCCTCTTTCCTTTTGGAGGCGAGACTTACCTTCACAAACTTCGGGGGCTCACCACAACAAGTATTGGAGGCTCCTGGTGACTCCTTGCCGTCTAAGAGCCCTTCAAACTCTAAGAGTAACAAATACGTCGCGAAATCTACTTGGAGAATGAATCTTGTGCTCAAGAATGAAAGATGCAGGCTCAAGGCACTCAAATCCACTCCTTTCTCCCAAAAGATTTAAATCAATCACTAGCTTCAAGTGGAGAAAGAAGATTAGGGCTCAATAGAGTGAGAGAGAGAGTTTGAGAATGAATGGGTGCAATAAATGGAGCTCACACCTATTAGGTGAAGAGTGAGGGCTTAAATAGGGGCTCCAAATCCAACCGTTGTGAGAGAGCTGCGCACAACCCGGATTATCCGGACAAATACCCCGGAGACTCCGGGTTAGTGAGGTTTAGATTGTACAGAAGGAGTTAACCGGAGACTCGGACAAAAACCCGGATACTCGGACTAATTCAACCCGAGTGTCCGGACTTAACATCGGGTACTCGGACTATCGAGAGCGACCAGAGGTGTCAACCCGAGTGTCCGAACTAAATGTCCGGATACTCCGGATTGGCCCACTCGGCCAGAGGTGTGCTTTTAAAGGAAATGAACTGCTTAGAGTTCTTATGCAATGCAATTTTTATCCTTTGAGCACAAGTATATCCTAGAAGCGATTTCCCGTTGTATCCCCCTTAATAGTACGGCTATCCTTAGACTCAAATAAAATAGAAAATTTACAACATAAGTCTTGATGCCGTCTTCACAAATTTTAAATGTAGCGGGGATCTCCAATCGCTTTCTCATGATGATATAATTTCTATCTCTGCATAGATTCTCACTTGACCATTAGTATTTTAATTGTGTTGCCATCTATCACCAAAACTTCTTAAGGGGCCTAGATCCGCTTTCAAAACGAAATCGGAAACCCCGAAAACGGATACGAAAACGAATAATAGTCGAAACGGATGCGGAACGGAACGGAGCGGATACGGAAACGAAAGTGAAAAATTCCATAAGAACGTAATACATGACCACAAAAACAATATAACTCATTCCATCACAAAGGTGGATACAAGAACAATGTTATATTCACCGGTATCACAAGAAAGTTTTTTCTCAAGTTTGTCATTTGAAGGCTTGCTATTTGTCCCCTAGATTAAACCATCATATCCTCCTCCATATCATTATCATCGACATCCTCTTGCCCCTCCAACTATAAAGATGTAATGCCCTAAAATTTGCATATTATTGTTCATTATTCATTTATGATTTTCTGAGATTTATCTTGGATTTTCTGGAATTTATAAATGTCATTTTACTATTTTTTAGATTTATATAATTAATTTTTCCATGGAAAATGAAAACAAAAATTTGCTAGAAATAATTTTCTTAGGTTCAAAATGTTCCAAAGTATTTTTGAGAATTTTTTCGGAAGTTTTGAACTCTATTTGATATTTTCTATAAAGCCATTTGTATTTCTGAAATTATTTTAATTCGAAAATAAATGTAAATTCTCCATTATCCTTTTTGAGCCAAACGGACCAAGTTTCCGATGGAATTTCTGGTTTCACTTATACGAAATTTCCGATTCCGTTTCCGTTTCCGACGAAAATGGCTCTCCGTTCCGTTTCGTCTGAGCATTTTCCGTTTCCGTTTCCGAAAAAAGACTTCCGTTTCCGTTTTTCTCCGGAACGGTCGGAAATTCCGTTTCCGTTTTCACCCCTAGGTACTTGGCAGACGTCCGAGCGCTAGGAAAAATATTGGATGTGTGTAAGTATTGAGAGTCTACACTTCTCCCATCTTTCCCACCATTCATTCCTCATCTCATTATCCATCCATCCACTGCCTCCACTCGGAGTCTCTCTCTTTTCCATTCTCTAGCTTCACATTAGGCGTAACCGAGCTTGTGCTCACACACATGATAGAGGCCGGACACCGCATCCCAGGAGCCCATCACCAAACCCAAATGTTGAAATTAAGGGTGACATGAATTTGTTTTCTAATCTGTCTCAAATCTACTCCTATATGGAGTCTGCTATGTATCGTTATAAATATGTTTCTGTAGCCTGGTGTAAGAGCAAGAGCTGTTGGAATTATTTGGGCTAGGCATATTAATTCACAAATAATTCATGGAAAATTCTAAAGATCCATTAGGTGGAAAAGAAGTGAAAATGCAGTAGGCTCACATTGCTAGTGGAGGTGGATGAAGACCACCTTATAAGGGGAGTTTCCCTCCACCATGCTTGAGAATGAGAAGAAAAAGAAGAGAATACACGCGAGCGCTCACTTGCCTCACCTCGCGCGTACGCGCTATGCGCATGAATGGTGTAGCGAAATTGAGTCCGATGGCTTGCGCAGGTGCATTTCTCTTTTGCAGTTTTTGCAGCGTGAGACTAAGCAGTCAACACGGTTACGTTAACGTGATATTAACTGCGCGAACGAATCCGTGACTGACTCAAATCGTAGAGCGGATTGTACGCAGTATCCGTAACCGACTCGTATCGTGCTCCACGATTCTCTCTGCTATATATACGCAGAATAGATATCAGATATCTCTCGAACCTTTTGCCTTCTTTCAATACTACGTTGCTTCCGTCTTATCCGTCCCTTCACTGGTGTGCACCGACTGTTGGGAGAGCAGGTCTCCTAAACGTCCGTTCTTGAGATCCTTCACCGGGAGAGGACGAATCATATTTTTGGGAAGCGTCTTCACGCGACTGCTCGCTGTTTTCTTCACCGTCGATCGGCTTCGACTACATCGTCTGCTGTTCTTCATCGACATCAACTACCGGTTCGGCTACCTCTTTGCGTCATCTCGTTAACGCACGCAAACCGTAACTATGTTTTGTTTATTTGTTAATATGCATGAGATAGGCATTGCAATTGATAAATTACTTGTGTCTAATTTATTTGCTTCTATTGTTCTATCTTAAATTATTATCATAGTTTATTTTCGGAATAAAATTATTATTAATATGTCTATTATTGTCAACATATCTTTATATAGCTATCGTCTTTGTGCATCTGTAATTTGTTTTGTAAAGATTTTTCACGTAAAAAATCCATCATTCTTATTCTCTATTTTCTATGTATTATTTACAATAAGTAGTATCAGATTAAAGACATCCCATCTCTCGGCAACAGCAGACGTCGGTGGCAGAATTCAAGGAAAGAGATTCGCGGCTTCGGAGTCGTCTTTGACTGTCCGCGTCAGAGGCGAGTGCCGTGCGGGTCGGAAGCGACATCACGCACAGCGCCCCAAAGAAAAGACCCTCTGGTGAAGCAACTGCCTCCGTGCAGCGATTCCAAAGCTGTGTCGGCAACGCGATTCCCTCCGTGCTACTCTGGCTCATGCACAGCGCAAAGAATCAAAAATGAGGGTGCAATGCATGCGGCGGCACAGGTGGAAGAATCCAGCACAGTACACTACAACACTATACTGAAGCAACAGTAAAAGTACTCATGTAGCTACAGTCGCGTACTGTAGAAAAGTACTCGGCGCTTAGCAAGAACGCCACCTCCCGCGCAGCTCACGGGAACACCGGGAGAAGGAGAAAAAAATGTTTTCAGGATTTCATCTATACTCCTTTATAATACACCTAAACATTCTTTTCTACGTCCACCCCAATAATACACCCCACTAGAGATGGCCCAACCTTCATGCACCCAGCGAAACGTCCCCAGAAACTTGCCTCCATCAAAATTAACCTCTCAGATCTTTCCTCAGCTTTACTCACCCACATCCGATGGCCATTGTTTAATGTGTCTAACTAACTCATCCCTGTAGCCCACAACAGATCTCCCCCACCTCCAGCATCATCTCAAGGAAAAAGGAAACAAATATCCTGGAATTAAGGAAAAGGAAACAAACGTTCTAGAAAAGGAAAAGATCATATATTACGTGTTGGGAAAAGAAAACCGGAAGACAGGGCACTATACTAGTCTACACTGGGACTCTGAAATAGGGAAGGAGAACGGTTAAGCTACTCTAATATAGAATCAAAATTTCCTACCGTGTAACCAAGTAACCGCTGTAATAACCACTGCAAGTTATAGATCACGGAATTACCACTCGACGCGCAGACTCGTAACGGAAGTAGAGTCAATGTAGCGCGTTGGTGCGGTTGTAGTCGTACTACCCTCGCGCTACCTCCAACAGCTTCTCGTTATCGTCACATGTTACAGATCATCCTAACGTTGAAGCTTCGCAGTAACGCCTCCAAAGTATCCACACGTACGGGACAGGGACGCTACGCGTCAGAGTGCTAGCGCCGGCTGTGCAGTTTTGGACTAAGGAGGTGTGACAACTAGGGTTTCGGAAATTCCGAATTCCATTAAGAACTTGAAGCACATCAAAACTCAGATCACCATCCGAATTAAGTCCCAACTCCTTAAGCGTGCTACCCTATAGGTTCATGTATACATGGACATGGACCGAGTACTCTTACTCGACCATTAATCGGTAGCGGTCCCTAGCAGGACGTGCCGACCGTCCGAGTATATATAAAGATCACATCGGACGAATCTTAACAATGTTTAGTTATATGCATTTCTCTTTGCCTCACGATATCGATCAAACTCAAGACGAGAATGTGCCACCCTTATTTAGATACCTCGACCACTCTTTCTCGATTACGTGACTCAGAATCCCCAACTACGGTTAACTCTTTAACCGAGAGTAGCATGGCCATGCATTTTCGGAATCTGACCACTCGAGAGGTCTAGAGATATCTCTCCCGTTGTATAGAGGGGCAAATCCCATCTTGATCAATCATGCCTTATAACATGTTTAATGACAAACCTGAAAGTCACCTTTATAACTATTCAGTTACGGAGTAACGTTTGGCAACCCCTAAGTAAGTCATTATACATCTTGAGTACATACATCAACCTCAAGTCTAAGGATATAGCATACACATCTTCATCTATCAAATAATATTATGCAGGAGGTTTTGAAGGAGAAGACCACCACCGCATTATGGTTGAAGCTGGAGCAGATTTGCATGACCAAAGATCTGACGAGTAAGATGTATTTGAAGCAGAAGCTTTATTCGCACAAGATAGTGAAAGGTGGGTCATTATTGAACCACCTGACAGTATTCAAAGAAGTAGTCTCGGATATCTTATCTATTGAGGTAAAATATTATGATGAAGATTTGGGTCTTATTCTTTTATGCTCGTTGCCTAGTTCATACTTTACGTTCAGAGATACAATTCTATATAGCCAAGATACTCTTACACTTAATGAATTGTATGAAGTACTGCATGTGAAAGAAAAGATGAAACTTATGGTCCCAAAAGAAAGTTCAAGTTCATATGCAAACATTCCGATTATCCGTGGTAGACAATAGGCGAGGAGTTAAAATGGCGATTCAAGAGGCAAAAGCATGAGCAGAAAATTACAAAGGCAAATCAAAATCCAGAGAAACATACAAGTCGTGCAAGTTTTGTAAGAAAGGTGGACACAACATCTCCGAGTGTTGGTGGGTAAAGAAAAAGGAAAAATAAATAACAATTCTAAAAAGGATCAACAAGAGAATGAAGCCAAAGCCACCACTATTACTAAACAAGATTCTGATAGTGATGTTCTCGTCGCCTTTGCTGGTTATTCCAAAAATGGCAATGAGTGGATTCTTGATTTTAGCATGCACATTCCACATGAGATTGAACCGTGAGTAGTTCCTTGACTTTGAAGCTACGCCAAGTGGATTCATGTTGATGGGTGATAATACACAAGATTGCATGCATTGGTTCTATCCAGATCAAGATGTTTGACGGCACCATTATAACTTTGTCGGATGTTCGACACATCCCAAATTTAAAGAGAAGTCTTGTCTCTATAAGTACTCTTGATGCTAAAGGATACAAATATTCAGGTGGAGGTGGAGTTCTAAAAAATCTCCAAAGGTTCTTTTGTTGTGATGAAGGGTGATATGAAGGTTGCCAACCTATATCATTGCGAGGTACTACAATTTTAGGTAATACTGATATTGCATCAAATAAATCATCTGATTATGATGCTACTAATCGTTGGCATATGCGTCTGAGGCACATGAGTGAAACTAACATAATAGAGTTATGCAAAAGAGGACTTCTTGACGGTCAAAGTATCGACAAGTTGAAGTTTTGTGAACACTGTGCCTTCAGCAAGCAAAAGAGGGTAAATTCAGCACTGCAACTCACTTTATAAAAGGCATATTGGATTATGTTCACTCTGATTTGTGGGGAGAATCTTGCATTCCATCGCTTGGAGGTGCTAGATACATATTGACCATCGTTGATGATTATTTAAGAAAAGTTTGGCCATACTTCATAAAGCACAAATCGGTTGTGTTCAAGACATTCAAGGAGTGGAAGATTGAAAAACAAACAGGCAAGCATGTAAAAAAACTGCGTACCGACAATGGCTTGGATTTCTGTTCTAGAGAATTTAAAGCTTTATGCAGATCAAAGGGTATTGTGAGACATTACATCGTCCTTGATACTCCTCAGCAAAATAGTGTGGCCGAACGCATGAACAGAATCATCATAGAAAAGATACGTTGTATATTATCTTACTTTGGCTTATCTAGAAGTTATTGGGCTAAAGCCACTTCTACTGTTTGTTATTTAATTTATCGGCCACCAAATCTAGCAATTGATAAGAAGACTCCAATTGAGGTATGGTCTATTTCTCCAGCAAATTATTTAAATTTGAGAATATTTGGCTGTCCTTCTTATGCTCATGTTAATAATGGTAAATTGGAGCCTAGAGCTATTAAGTGTATGTTCCTTTGTTATAAGCTGGTGTGAAAGGCTATAAATTGTGTAATTTTAAAACTAGAAAGGTGATTATTAGCAGAAATATTACCTTTGATGTATCTTCTATGTTGTATGATAAATCATCTATTGATGTTCCTGCTGACAAGCAGTAGAAATCAAGCGTGCAGGTGGAGCATGTTCTTGATTCAGGATCTACACAAGAAAGCGAAAAGGAAAACATACATGTTATTGCTGTTATTGTATAACCATCACAACATTCCATTTCAGCCGACAAGCCTAAAAGGAATATTCAAGCTCCCAAGAGATTGATTGAAGAAGCCAATATTGTGCCTTATTGTTTGAATGTGGCAGAAGAAATTGAAGGTACCATAAAACCTTCAACTTATTTAGAGGCAGTGTCTTCTGGTGATTCAGAAAGATGTATGACTGTCATGCATGATGAGATGAAACCTTGAGAAGAATGGTACTTGGGAGCTAGTCAAATTGCCAATTGAGAAGAAGGCTATTCGTTGCAAATGGATCTTTAAAAAGAAGGAAAGCATATCACCAACTGAAGATGTTAGGTACAAGGTAAGGCTCATCGCTAAAGGATACAGTCAAATTCCAGGTATTGATTTCACGTATGTCTTTTCTCTAGTTATGAAGTATAGTTCTATTTGCACTTTACTCAGCATTGTGGCTATGTATAATTATGAGCTTGAGCAATTGGACATAAAAATCGTGTTCTTACATAGAGAACTAGAAGAAGACATTTATACGGAGCAACAGGAAAGTTTCATTGTTTCGGGGAAGGAGAATTTTGCTTACAAGTTAAATAAATCTCTTTATGGTTTAAAGCAATCACCTAAACAGTGGTACAAGAGATTTGACTCCTTTATGATCTCTCAAAATTTCAAAAGATCTGATTATGATAGCTGTGTCTGTTTGAAGACTATTAATGGTTCAGCTATTTATTTGTTCCTATATGTTGATGATATATTGATCGCTACAAAAGATAAGGCAAAAATATCAAAATTAAAGGCATAATTGAACAGTGAATTTGAGATGAAGGATTTTGGTGTGGCAAAAAAAATTCTTGGTACGGAAATTACCAGAGACAGATGGTTTGGAAAATCATATCTAAGTCAAAAAGGGTACATTGATAAAGTTCTTCGTCGTTTCAACATGCATAAAGCCAAACCGGTGATTACTCTATTAGTTGTACATTTCAGACTATCTTCAGCGTCATGTCCATAATCAAATGATGAAATTGAGTCATGTCTAAGTTCTATATGCTAGTGCAGTTAGTTCACTTATGTATGTTCTTGTTCCGACTTATCTCAATCATTGAGTGCTGTTAATAGATACATGACTAATCCAAGCAAAGAGCATTGGAAAACAATTAAGTGAATTTTTAGATATTTGCGGGGCACTTCTAATGCTTGTTTACAGTTTGAAAAAACTAGAGATGGACTTGTGGGTTATGTAGATTCAGATTTTGTTGGAGATTTGGATAAGAGAAGATGTCTTACTAGTTATGTATTTACTGTTAGAGGGTGTGCCGTTAGCTGGAAAGTAAGTCTGTAAGCTACCGTTGCCTTGTCTACTACAGAAGTTGAGTACATGGCTACTTCTGAAACTTGCAAAGAAACCGTTTGGCTGAGAGATTTATTTACTGAGCTCTTCCACAACACAATATTTTGTGATAGTCAGAATGCTATTTACCTTAGATGTTCCATGAGAGAACAAAGTATATTGATGTAAGATATAATTACGTTCGAGGAGTCATTGCTCAAGGTGACATTAAAGTCAACAAGATAAGTACATATGATAATCCAACTGATATGTTGACAAAGCCAATTCTAACCGCTAAGTGTGAGTTTTGCTTAGACTTAGTTGGTATCACTCAGTAGACCTTTAGACTTTTGGTGCATAAGGTGTTTATGATGATTTGTTTCGAAGAAAGTCGCGTTGTATTTTGGCTACAAGAGGAATTCGTCTCAAGGTGGATATTGTTGAAGTTGAGGGTGATATAAATTCGTTTTCTACTCCTACACAGAACCTGTTATGTATCACTATAAATATGTTCCTATAGCCTAGAATAAGAGTAAAAGCTTCATTGTAAACATCTTCTCATATAATGATCGTCTTCGTGCGCTCGTGGTTTTTTTCGCTAAGGCTTTTTCACGTAAAAATCCGTATATCTTGATCCCAATTTCCTGCGCATTATTTGCAACACTAGATCTCCCTCCCTCTCTCTCTCTCTCCCCCCTCTTGGGTGTCACACTAGCACTACTACCAAATCTCCGATCTAGTGCCATAGAATCTCCGATCTAGTGCTGGAGCAAACGGCAATCCCCTATAGACGGTGAACTCAACAATGGCACGGTCGGGATCAGGCGCGATGAGGATTGGGTGCTGGAGCCGTTAGATCAGGCCGACGATGAGATTGCGGTGTGGGTTGGTCATTCCCTCTGCCTCCCTAAGTTGAGATGTTGCAGTGGTAAATTTCCGAATGTTACAACACACTCTCCAAAATGTTGGAGTTAATTCAGTGGGTTTTCATTTTTATTGCAACAGTGTTCCAATTTTATTGGAACAGATTTTCTCGTATTCGTCGTCACAGTAGTTCTTATTTGTTGCAGAATTTTAGTCTGTGTTGTTGCTTGGGAGTGGGAATTAATTTCTTTGTAACCATATGAACTAATTGTTTTGGTTTGCGACTTTTTGTTGCGCCAAATAGAGAATGCTACTGTCATGTTCTTCCTTCTCCTTCCTCACCAAGCTGGAGCTCCGACTAGCAAGCGGCGCTCGACGATCACTGGCAGAGATGAGCTTCTCTCTCCTTGCGCCTCCAAGGCCATGGAAGCAGATTGTGACTATGGGTGTGCCGAGTTCTAACGCCAACCGTTGGTCGGAGGTTGCGCCACTCGTGCTTGAGAGAGGCCACCCATCATGGCCGCCGCCTCCTTTGGCAAGCTAGTGCTTCAGCGAGCTAGCGGCAGCTGGAGATCACCACCATGGCCGCGACCACGCTGGCCGACCAGCTGGACCCTTCCTCCGCTGCCTTCACAGTTTCCTCCTCGCCGCGGCCCACCCCGGGGGAGCTGGTGGCCCGTGCTGTCGCCCCCGTCAAGCCTGCCTTCCTCCGCCCGCGAGGCCCCTAAGGAGGAGAGTGAGGCGAGCGGCGGCGCGGGCGGTGCCGTTGTCTTGGAGAAGAAGTCCAAGCGCCAGCTCAAGCGCGAGCGCAAGCAGGTAACCAACCGGAGCAGTGGACGCAAGGTGTTTGCTTTAATGCCTATGGGTCTGTGGTCGCCAGGTGCTTGTTGTAATGCCTACGTATAGTTGCTCCGCATTTGAATGGCATTTCTGGTGTGCCGTATCTGTTTCCTAACAAATTAATTTGTTGTTAAGCTCCGTGGTATGTGATGTCCAAGTATGACTTGGACAAAATCGTGCCAGATTAAAGAGGCTTTCGGTTATGGTTGATGCTACGAGCCTACGACAAACATGTCCAAAATATGAGACATGAACGCATAGTTGTTGCATAGTTTCTAGCAATTTGATGTTTTGAACCTATTTTGAGATGTAGTTATAGAAAATGATTAATAAGCCAAAAGAAGTAAGAGGCACATACTGAATATAATTGTGAGGATAAATAAATTTCAAAGGCTCCATATGGGAGAGATGCATCTGTTTGCTGTTTGATTTATCATTTATGCAAGAAGCAAACTTGTGACACCTGATTGCCATCTAATTCTAGGGCCGGCTAGTAGCAGCTAGATATAAGATACTTGGGAATTTTTAAGATTTCTAATTAGAATGTTGGTACTATTTCTTGTATAAAGTTATGATATTGATCATTATGAAGATAGCAGCTGGACAACCGATATGTGTTTATGAGATGGATCTGTTTTTTTTACGTGCTTACGATCCTTTTTAGTAAGCCATAATTTTCTCCTCCACCCTTTTATACATGAGTGTCTAAGTCAACGATTTTATGTCCCAAGTTGTGAGCAACTTTGTACTCATTATGTTTCCTCTAATGCTTGGGGTTGTAAAATAGCCTTGTTTGATCGCATAATGGTAATTTGTGGTTGCCATGTTACTAGTATAACCTACAAGTTGAGTTCTGTACCATCTTTTCTCTTTGAAATCTTCTCGGAACTAGCCCTGTTGCATACTTCGCTCTGGCACAGTTCGTCACCGCAATGCGCTTGCGTTTTGGTTATGCATGTGCATGTGTATACTGATGTTATGCAGGCAATAGTCATAGTGTTGTATTAGTGCAAATTGTTTGTCATCAACCTAATTTGTACGCTTATGTGCTTCACTAAACTTGTTAGCAGGAACGAAAGTCCCCATCGCATCCTTGTATAGAAGTAGGGAAAAGTGGGGATGTGGACTCTTGCAGATATGGTGCTTCTTGTCATTTCAGCCATGACATAGATGCTTATTTGGCTCAGGTATTGTTTTGTTTGGCTCTATTCTTCACCGTTGTTGATTTGATGTTTTCCCTGAACTTTTTAACTCATGGCTAATTTTGTCATTACTTCTCGTGCACAGAAACCAGCTGACCTGGAAGGAATGTGCCCATTTACTGTGCTGGAGCAGTTGTGTCTGTATGGACTAACTTGTCGAATTTTGAGTACACATAAGGACAGCCATGTAGCTTCTGAAATCCTCCAGAGAGAAACCATGAGATAAATACTTTGAACAAGGATATTCAAAAGCTCTTACGGAAGAACAAATATAACTTTCCCAGGGCCAGTGTCCAGATCAAACTTCTTGGTCTTAAGTTACATAATTAAATTTTGTCAAATTCAAATTGTCTATCTGATCTTCCTATTCAGAAAATGGGAAGACTATGTTATTCTGCAAAACAAATAATGTAAGTGCAAATAATAACAGCTATCATGTCCAGTGATCTTCACAGTTATGCTTATCATTTCCCTACTTTCCTATGTAGTTGACATGCAAGAAATATGCTGTGGTTGCTTCCTCTTCTGCTTTTGCCTCTGCCTATCAGATACTGTTGATTCCAACTGCTGGCCGCAGTATGGAGGAACCTGACTTGCTAGTACACTATTCCTAGTTTATGAATCTGCCAAAAACAATCCTTTGTTCTGATTGGATACTTGGTGGTGGCATGGGGCAGCAAAGAATTAAAAATTTGTTGGGCAGGTAGCAAAACAAGTAGGATTAGTCAGGAAGCAAATAATGATCTGTTTATATAAAGGCCCTCTCATACTCTTAAACATATATAAGAGATGTTGGTAGTTAGTATGTGCCCAGTACAGGTATAAGATCATGGAGGAAATGCCATTTTGTCTACATATGGCCAATGACTGTTAGGTCATTGCTCTGTTGATTTAGAATGTATGTTATGAAGTTTCTGCTGCAACATTTGGTGTTGGTGTAGAATCTGTCATTGCTGCTACTTTCTGATTCCTACCACAAGATAATTTGTTGATTTATTGTCTCTTTGTTCGATATGTTTTGTAATGCAGGAAGTCGTCAAGACTAAAGCAAATGCTGCTACTGATGATCAGAAGGCTGCTCATGATTATCCAGAGGAATCATGTGAACTAAATGGCGATGATAAAATTGAATCTCTTTGCAGCAGTGTTACCTGGACATGGACATGGGAGTCGGAATCCAACTCGGATTTGGGTGTCCGATTCGGCAAAAAAAAATTTGGACACGGAAAATGCTACTCGGAATTAGACACGGGTGTCGAAATCCGACTCGGATTCGAGGTGTCCGATTTGCCAAATTTTTTTGGACACAAGTGTCCAAGTAACACTGCTTTGCAGTCCTCCTGTAAATGTGGAATGTGATTCTACTTTGTGCAAAGAAATGAATGTCAGAGGGAGAACCTTTGGTTGTAACTCAGTTCCACGTGTCAAACAAAGGCCATTGAAGAAGTCAAAGGTTGAAGTCGATGAAATTCACAAACATGGAGCTGGTAATTTGTTTCTGAAATGTATGGCATTGTGTTAAATGCTCCTATTGCTTATATTGTGATTTCATTTGTTGACCTTTTCTCTAACATTATGGTTTAGATATTCATGACACTTAAGGCGGAATCTGAGATCCTAATTTAAGAAATGGATTGGAAGTAACCCAAGGTCTTGCAGATTTGACCTCATCTCAACA
This sequence comes from Otatea glauca, assembly GCA_036346275.1. Classification (NCBI taxonomy): domain Eukaryota; kingdom Viridiplantae; phylum Streptophyta; class Magnoliopsida; order Poales; family Poaceae; genus Otatea; species Otatea glauca. The sequence continues at coordinate 54,758,431 of CM070718.1, read as the reverse complement.
CCTCATTTACATGACAAAAAGATAATAGATTTTCGAGAGAAGTTGTACCTTGCTCCATTGACCACTGTTGGGAATCTTCCTGTTCGGAGGCTGTGCAAAACCTTGGGAGTTGATATTACTTGCGGAGAAATGGCTATGTGCAAAAATATTCTACAGGTTAGAATACTACATACCTCTGCTCTGTTTCATCATATGCTGTGATGAACGGATACGGATACATCGACATGACACCAACACAGGATTCACCATTTTTTCAAAAATACCGACACAGCGATACGGCTATATATATTTAAATAATAATAATATACATATGTATTATTTTCTATTTTTCTACATTTTTGTCAAACTGAAATAATGTAAAGTGTAAACTAGGAATATGTACCTCAACATTTGCAACTTCACTTCTAAGCGGCGCAAGAATAGATACCGTCACCTTAGGACATATCTTTCAATCACCATTATTAATTTTCAGCAAGTGCGCTGTAACTCTAGATTAGCTACATACTAAGACCACCCTTATCTAGAACGTCAACATAGTTCCACAATAGAGTCTTGATGTTAATGTTTTTCTCCTTTTAGGTGTCTAGGGTTACCCTTTAGGTGGCTGAAGTGGGCCGGGCTATGTCACCATATGTGTCAGATAGGTGTCGATGAAGAGTCAGAGGCCGTATCGAACATTAAAATTATTTATTTTAGCTATCTAATTGTTCAATACGTGACCGATACATGTTGAGTGGCGTGTTGGTGTTGTATCTGTGTTGAACACGTGGCAGACACTAATACAGCACCAAACCAACGTATCGGTGCTACGGAGATCATATGCCCTTTCTGTGTCTTTGAGTGGAGTTGTTTCTTACATACATTACAAAATGTTGCTATAAGCAAAGTTAATAAATATTTGTTTTATATTCTTCGTGAAGTCCTTTCATATGGATATATTTCATGTAGGGGCAAGCTTCAGAGTGGGCTTTGCTGCGACAACATCCATCAGAGGATTTGTTTGGGGTACAAATATGTGAAGCCTATCCAGATACAGTAGCATGAACAGTTGAACTTGTGGATAACGAGTGTGCAGTTGACTTCATTGACATAAATATGGGCTGCCCAATTGATATAGTTGTCAACAAGGGTGCTGGATCATCATTGCTAACAAAACCCATGAGGATTAAGAGTATTGTACAAGCAACATCTAATGTTACTGAAAAACCTATAACTGTTAAGGTAAATGCAGCAGTGCAATTGTTGTGGGATCTCTTAGAAGCTAGTTTGATGCATGAGGGCCTAGATTTTTTGTAACTCCACCCTGATGTAGGTATGCCATGTTCAATGCATCCTCACTTGTAGGGTCAATATAGTTAATCTAAAGAAAAACCAATTATTATTTCAGTGAAGTCTTTTATTATGGTGCTACATATGTAACGTATTAATGGAATTAATTGAACCCTTGTTGCTTGATTCCAGGTCAGAACAGCTTTCTTTGAGGGCAGGAACCGTGTTGATTCTATAGCTTCAGACATTTATGACTGGGGTGCTTCGGCCATAACAATACATGGTTGATCATGCCAACAACGCTACAGCAAACTTGCCGATTGGGACTATATTTACCAGTGTGCACAGAAGGCCCCTGACTACTTGCATGTCATTGGAAATGGTGATGTATTCTTCTGTACTGACTAGAACAGGCATGTTTCAGGCTGCTCTAAAATTTGGACATGCATGATTGCTCGAGGTGCACTTATCAAGGTTAGTGTATCCGGCAGTTTACATACATTCATGCATACATACACCCATGTGTGTATATGTATGTATATGTGTATGTGTGTGTATATATACACACACGGAAGTGCTATTCTACTCCCAAGCGTAGAATAGTTATTCTGCGCTCTGGCCGAAGAAGCACGTGCAAACCATGCCGCATACGCCCGTGTATTGACTAAACCAGTCAGTTACGTGACCAACAACTAGTAATTACGTTTCCTGGTTTGTACATGAATCTATTTTTTTGTTTCAGTCTATAGCAAAGGCGGTGCTACAATAACCGACACCTGGCACTGTTATGTCAGTTGCTACAGACCTGTCGATATGCTACATTGTTTTTAGAGCTGCTACAGTGATTTCAGCACAAAAATAATATTTTTGTGCGTGGGTTCACAACCCTTTTTGTAAGCAATCAGATATCATGTTCAATCGCATTGACACGTATGTCGCAAGAGAAGATTTCATAAATCTGTCTTAAGCCTATTCTTGTGTTTGACCCTTTAGGTTCATGCTATGTTGGCAATAAATCGAAAAACTCAAGGTTCAATGAATGTTATTTATCCGACAAACCTTCAATGAATACATGTCGGTCCCTTTGTCACTTTGATATCATGGTTTAACTCAAGGTTGAGATGTAACATCCTTGCACTGTTAAACCGATTTTCTCAATTATCTGAAGCAGACTAATAAGAACGTTTGATTAACACCTTAATTGTTCGAGCATGGCTATGCACATTCTTTAGTCTATTTCATCGAGTGGCCGATCGATATCTTTCCCTCGGTATAAGGAGGACAAATTTCATCTTGATCATACACTTCCCTCTGCATGATTCAAAGCATACCCGAGTGTTGTCGTTATGATTATCCAGTTACAGGTAACGTTAGACAGCATCAAAGCATACCATTCTCACGTAGGAAACTGTGTTGATCTCAGATCTAAGGATCAATCATTACTATTGTACGAAAACAACTTATGACACATCAAATCCTTAAAAGGTGTTTCATAAACGGGTCAGTCCAAGAGCATGTACACTTACATGTATTCATATGATTGAATGGTACCACATACCCATAATCCGTGAAACGTGATTATCAATCAATTCATGTGCTTGTTTTGAATAAAGTTTATTGGTGTTCCAACCAATAAATAAACAAGGGACAATTTATAATAATATCAATCAAATTATAGAGTTTCACGATCAAGTCACATACTTGATGATCTGTAACATGATATTATTAAAGGAACAACATAAGCATAAATATACAATGCAATCATTTTCATGATTGGCCTTTAGGGCACATTTTCAACAATCTCCCACTTGCACTAGAGCCAATCATTCTTGTATCTAATACCTATTGCTCTAGTATGTGCCTCATGCTTTGCTTGTGGGAGAGGCTTTGTCAATGGATCTGCCACATTGGCATCCGTTGCCACTTTGCATATTTTGACATCACCTCTATTCAAGATTTCTCGAATAAGATGATAACACCGCAGTATGTGTTTGGATTTTTGGTGTGCTCTAGGTTCCTTTGCTTGTACAATGGCCCCATTATTATCGCCATAGAGGTCCAAAGGGTTTATAGCACTTGGAACTACACCAAGTTCAATAATGAACTTTCTTATGCAAACAGCCTCTTTTGTTGCTTTAGAAGCAGCAGTATACTCGGCTTCTGTTGTAGAATCAGCAACGGTTGATTGCTTTGAACTCTTCCAACAAACCGCTCCTCCATTGAGGCAGAAGATGAATCCAACTTGTGACCTTGAATCATCCTTGTCGGTTTGGAAGCTTGCGTCGGTGTAACTAGTTACAACAAACTCTTCTTCACCACTACAAACAAGGAACACATCCTTAGTTCTTCTCAAGTACTTGAGGATGTTTTTAACTGCTGTCCAATGAATTTCACCTGGGTCTTCTTGATATCGACTCGTAACGCTTAAGGCGTAAGAGATGCGTGTACATAGCATGTCATACATGATAGATCCGATTGCTGAAGCATGTTATACTGATTCTTGCAAAGACTAATGCCATGTGACATGGGCAAGAAACCTTTCTTAGAATCTTGCATGTTGAACTTATTCAACACTTTGTCAATATATGTATTTTGACTTAATCGAATTAGCCTTTTCGATCTATCTCTATATATCTTAATGCCTAATATATAGGCTGCTTCGCCCAATTCTTTCATTGAAAATCTATTTTTTAATGATGACTTAATAGACTCAAATATAGGACTATCATTTTCGATTAACGGTATGTCATCTACATACAGAACCAGAAAAACAAGTGCGCTCCCACTGGTCTTCTTGGAAAGACATGGTTCTTCATTTTTGATGAATTCAAACTCTTTGACAACATCAAAACAAAGATTCCAACTCCGAGATACAGCATTCAGGTGAGTACCCACATCCGCACATTCTTAGTGGTTGTAGGAATGCTCGAAGATTTGGGCCAAATTTCGCATCTAGGGTTCGAAAACCTAGCGTATTGTTGTAGCAAAATATAGGGTTCCACAAAAAAATTGTTTGTTGCGGTGTGGTAGGGATTGCAATGGATGGTTCTAGTAGGCATTTGCTTGTTCATCCGGTAACATCTAGGGGGGTGGTGTATGGGTGGTTGAGGGGATTCGGCAAGGTGAGGTTATTAAGCGAGTTCGTCCTCACTTGGCGTTTGCTTGTTGTAGGTATTGTATTTTGTTGCAGTCATTTGAAGTTCTCATTGTATGTAGTATATTGAAATGCTGTAGACATTTCCATGATTTTCGTCTGCAATGTTGTTTTCATTCGTGTATAGTGAGTTATGTTTCGGTCTACTGACACGTGTTATTCTTGATATTTTCATACGATTTTTTTCGATATGGGTGATGAAGGTAGTAAATCATTCTTTAAGCATCAATTAAGTGCCAAAAGGCTACAAAATTTGCCACATCGTTTGGATGCAATCTGCAAAAGGTTGACAGGAACAAATTGAACTTGAATAGCACATCGTTTGGATACCGCCCTGTATGTCACTATTTAGTCTTTTTTATCCTTGCATGTTTTTCCTTTTTTCAGGATGCAATGATAGAGCTTAATGTTTGCTTTTCTTTCTTTCTTTATATATATATATATATATATATATCTGTATAGTTCCACGATTTATCTTGTACTCCATACCATGAAGTTCGAAGTAAAGAAAATGTTGCAGTAGCTGACTCAATATCTCTTGAGAAGTGGTTGCGCTAATCTCAATCCAACAGCCAATGTTAACAGGTAATACCTTTTTATTTGTATTCAAGGTTGTATGCTCCTTACTATATGTTGTTTAAGTTTACCCATTTTTATGGTAGTATGCATTTTTTTTCTTTATAGATCTCGCAAAACATTCAAGAAATTGTTGATAAACATGACAGATTGTGGGCTGAAGACCTTGAGTCTGTTGTTGCAACATTGAGAGCAATGCATGCCTATCGAACAATGGCAATGATTGTGGAAGAGTTGCATTAGTGCCAAAGACAGTGGGTCAGTCTAGTGACATACGTCTCTAAGCAAGTGGTTCTATCATTTGCAAAGATAACACTGGGATTGATTCAACGATACAACCCAATAGAAGTAGCCCGAATTGTTTAAATGTTGCAACTATTGTTGAGCAGGCAGCGGGGGAGCCCAATCATTAACGAGGATGCAAACATTGATCGCATTGTGGATAAATTATGCTTGAACCAGCGGACCAGCTCAAGACAACATTCCTCAAGTCTTGCACATGATGTTGGCAGTCCAGTTGGAAGGGTCTAGGAGCCAAAAAGTCCTAGCAGACTTGATACAAGTAATTGGCCCAATTATTGGGTGATCCAGGCTACATTGATCTGTTCGAGGATGCTGATGGTGCAATATGTGAACCAACTTAGAACCAATTGGGGGGGGGGTAATGTGAACACCACTGCTGCCACTAGTGACCCAATATGCAACAATACGATTGCTAGCCCACCCAACAGTAAATCTTCTGAGGTTGAAGATATCTTTTATTCACCTTGCTCACACTATCCACCTTTGTTTTACACATAGCCTCATCTGTTCTTATATATAGCTTATGTAATGTAGTTGGGGCTAGCAGTAACATATGTATTGATGTAAGTAGTGGCCCAAGCACTCACAAGTAGAAGGCTAGGAAGAAGAGGGCAGCAAAGGCATTAGATGATGGGAACAAGTTGAAGAAGCTCAAGGTGGATCTTGTGGCTGAGGACACATATGCCAAATACATATCCACAAGATGTGTTAAGAAATCTAGGAATGGAGTTGAACCGTGAGCATTTTTTTTCTTGAACTTATGACCAATGTAGCAGTACTTTCACAATTTGTGTTGCATCTAGTTTATTGACCATTATACTTGATTTTTGTTGTTTTCGTAATATGTTTGTACACAAATGTTCCGTTAGCTATATGTTTTTATTACATCAACACTATATAGATGTTTGCATTGGCTTTCTTTGTTGACGTAAATTTATTTTAGTCCTAATGTTGCATTAGTTATTTCAAAATATTTAATGTCATTCTTTAGAAATGTTTCATACAAATGTGTACCCTGTTTGCGTTTTTGTAGCCCCATATTCGTCGATATTGGTGGATTTCACATATCTTATGAACATTTTTACAATTCATTAAAGCCGAGGGAGAGTAGACAATGAGTTGTTGCATGGTTTTTGTTGAGCAATTTATCGAGGATGCAATTAAACCACTGTCCAACAAGATCTCTCTAAAGAAATTTGCCTTCTCGCCTGTCATTACGGTAAAATAATCACGCTTTATGTCACAATTATTACTCTTTTGTTTATTTTCAGTTGCATACTCATATGTCTGTCTAAACAGTCTCAGTATTGTGGATACTATTTTCTTTTCATTTTTAAAACAGTGCCATTGATTATGGATGTCGAGAACTTTATACCACAAACTTGCATGAAAGAGCTAGATAGGATTGATGAAAAGTTCAAATTGGCTGAAAAGGATCTCGTAAATTTTTCTTATTTTTTTATGCTACTTAATTTTATTGCCAACATTCTATATCATTGTTTGTTGGGTCTTTTTAGCGTATATATTGTAACACACAAATGTTATCCCAATGTAGCTGTTCTTTCCCATCGTGCGTAACAAGCGCAGGGTTCTTACATGTGTCAACATTTTGCATAGTCAAATCAACTTCTTTGACTCAATAAAAAATTCAAAGGATGATTCCGTTCAGCAGCAATAATTTGGTTAGCACATTCATATATGTTTTTTCACTCATATTTAACTCCCACATTCTTTATTTTGCACTTTTTTTGGTTGTAACACCTTTTTGATTGTCGATCTCTGGATCCCTACTGGATTACTCAAAGCAATGTCAGTGTAGCATTTTAACGGCTAGCTTTTGGTGTACCTTGTTAGATTATTATGGGGATGGTCCATAATTAATTTAATAGAAATTCCAAAAGGCCCATTAAAATACTAGGAGTCATGAAATTGGTTTAGTACCATATGGGTAATTGAGAGAAGGTTTGACCAACTTAAATAATTGAGTTGTGTGTCTCTCAATTAGTAAGGTGGAAAAGGGTAAAGGCTGTGCCATACGTGCGCGCGTCGAGCCGAGCCAAGCCGAACCGAGCCGTGTGCGTGGTCGAGACGAGACGAGACGAGACGTGACGTGCTGGGCGGGAGCGGTTTCAGTGATCAATGTGACCGATAATCGCGATGATCAATGTGACCGATGCCGCCGTCGATTTGTAACGGACGTGGTTGATGGCTGGCTCATAATGAACGTCGGTTACTGGTAACGGTTTCTGGAATTGATGGCTAGTAATGACTGGTAACTCCTGCCCGTTGCATGTTGCAAGCCGCCTATAAAAGGAGGTCAGTGGCAGTGTTTTCAGAGAACGAAAGAACGCTGGCTCTCGCCTGAACTCTCCCGCAAGACTCCATTGTTCCATCTGTAGTGTTGCATTGCTTATCTCCCCACCTCCGTTTTCTTGCGCGCACAAGTAGCGGAGGGAGCAGGCCTCCGGAACCTCACCCTTCTTGAGATCTTGCTCGAGATAGAAGGCCGATAAGGTTTTTGGGGAGCGTACCACGCGACTGCTCGAGTCTGTCGATGTTCCTGGAAGCACATCTGCACTGCACCAACGTTCGACTGCATCGACCTCTCCACTGCATCAAGTCTTCACTGCGACAACTTGTGATCCTCTACTCCGACCGTCATGGCGAACGAGAACGTTTCGCCTGCGCTTGTGCCTATGGTGGCACCGGTTCAAGGGTATATTAACTTATACCGTGTTTTTATCATGTTGATTTCTTGTTCATTAGTCTTTGCGTATGAGATAGATAATTTGTTATCTAGTACCTTTGGCTTTGAACTAGAATTGTGTCATTGTTTAATCATGATTTACATAATTCCGTGGATTAAAATATTGAGAAAATTCCTAATATTTCTGTTTGCACCAAAATTTGGCAGGTTTAGCTAAATCGGCAATAAAATCAAAGATACGGAAACTAACGGACAGGATTAGAAAGAATTCAAGATATTTGGTAACTGCAAGATTTTTGAAGAAAAAACAACCGTCCGAGATAAGGCCGATCTGGATCGGGACTTGAAGCGTCTTTGTAATAGGACACTATCGGTCGAAGGGTATAAAAGAAGGGCCAAAGCAAACTGCAAAGGATCCAACACAATACAATCAACCAGCTTTTACTTTCTTCCTTCCTGTCAACTAGGAGTAGCTTTTGTAATTTAGTCTCTGTAATCGATCTTGATCGATAAAGTTGCGTATCGCCGATTGTTGATCTTCGTCAATTACGCCCCAGGTTTGATTTGTTCTGATTTTGTTGCGCATCGCCTTCTTCAGAATCGATCTACCTTTATCCTCTGATTAGCCTTAATCGGCTAATTAGACTTACCTTGTTACTTTGATCTTAATCGACTTCAAGCTGATTGGGTCTAAGCCGATTGATCGTTACGATCGGTTTTTGAGTAAATTTTATATTTTACCTTGTCGATTCTGAGTTAAATCGACCGCACGCTCTTGAACCAGTGTTAAATGCGGTGTCTTCTTTGTCGAAACCTTACCTCAAGTTTTGGCGCCAACACACTCTTGCACGCCCGATGGGACACGATGTCTTCTTGGGAAAGTCGATTCCATTGTCCGATCTCAATCTGAAGCCATAATCGTCCCAACGATGGGCGATTTGGCCGCCGTAACAACGCCAGAGATTGAGGTTGAAGGCTGCTGGCTGGAAGAGATGATGCTAAGTTGTTATCGAAAACTAGGCGGCGTCACTCAAAAATCCGCCTGCCGACGGTCAGCATACAGGAGATGCGGGTGTAGCGAGCAGTAAGCCGATATCTGCTGCTCAAGCCGAATTATCGCCATGATTAATCGATCATGCACCACGCTTTAATAAACCAATCATCGGCTCGTGACAACACTTTGCCGATGATAGCGAATAGCGTTAAATCTATAGCCAGAATTAGCCTCGTCGGAAGTGCGCCGACCCATTGCAAGCTCTGTAGAATTATCTGTTTTTGATTATCACAAAATACGCAGAGCACAACGGCCGATCCTAAACCATCGGCTGTAACCTCACCCCCAACCATGATGCCTACACAACCCACGGTCATATTGCCTAGGGACCCTCGGTCAAGTGGGGTGAGCCACTACCAATCCTATACCGACGCCGCTAAGTTAGATGCATCAATCAATTTACCGCCATCGGCTCCGTTCTATGCTTTTCTCCAATCGGTTTCGCAGCCGATTGGCTCCGAGAGATTCCAAAAGAGCCTACCCTGCTTAGAAACCCAGGCCCGCACAGGGTGGTAACATACTCAGAGCCATTTGTCCCAGTGCTGGAGCCTCAAGCTAGATATAATCGGCACAGTCAGTATGACCGTGTGCCGACGGCATAGCATAATTGGCAACCCGAGCTGGCACTCGGGGGGCAGAATACCGATTATGAACGACATTATCAAGGGCCTGCTATGCCTATGGCCGATAATGCTAAGCTGGGCGATCAAATCTCTGCCGTTTGAGGACCAATTCGGCATACAACCAAAAGGGAAGGTTATCGGCTATAGAAAGCCGTATCCCGATTATATAGATCGCATTTCCTACCCTCATAATCTCAAAATCCCGGACTTTGCCAAATTCTCTAGGGATGATTCTATCACTACCCTGGAACATGTCGGACGCTTTATCGCGCAATGCGGCGAAGCGGCCCAGTCCGATGAGCTGAAAATTAGACTATTCCCGTTGTCTTTATCTGGGGCAGCGTTTACTTAGTTCACTTGCTTGCCTCCGAGTTCGGTCCATTTATGGAACGATTTGGAAAGCCAATTCCATGAATACTTCTTTTCGGGCAGTTTGGAGCTTAGGATTTCAGATCTAAGTTCTGTCCGCCAAAAGTTTGGGGAATCGATAACGGATTACATGAAGAGATTTAGAGAGATTAGGAATCGGTGTTTTAGCGTCACACTACCCGACAATCAACTCGCCGATTTAGCCTTTCAAGGTTTGATCCCGCCGCTTAGGGAGAAATTTGGAGGGCAAGAATTCACCGACCTTAGCCACTTATTGCATCGTGTATCGGCTCAAGAAAGCCGATTTACTGATAATAAAGTTTTCAAGGACAGGTTTAAAAATAGCAATAACAAAGAAAAGGACAAAGCTAAAGTCAATATGATTGAATATTGTCCAAGTGATTCCTCGGAAGACGAGGAAGCAGAAATAAACATAGCCGAATGGGTAAGAAGATCCAAGAAATCCTTGGTCTGTTCTTGGCTTAAACCAACTTGGAACAAGTCAGAGGTTAAGTACACTTTTGATGTTTCCAAATGCGATCGTATTTTCGATTTACTTCTGCAAGAAAAGATAATACGATTGCCAGAAGGGCACGTGATACCGTCGCCCAATGAAATCAAGAAACGCAGGTATTGCAAGTTGCATCATTCTTTTTCGCATAACACTAATGACTGCAATATCTTTCACCAACAGATCCAATCTGCTATTGAGGATGGTCGGTTGAAATCTGCTGATGAGCCGACCATGCAAGTTGATGTTGATCCGTTCCCCATCAACATGGTTCAGTGTTCGGCTAAAGGAAAAGAGCCGAGGCATGACGAGCCAAAAAGGGATCGACAAGTCAACATTCAGTCGAGTTCAAATGGCGACTAGACGCTAAAGATTACAATCGGTTCTTTACAAATAGAAGCCGATCGTGAAGGAAAAAACTCGAGAACCATTAAACCCAAGGGGAATCCTCAGGTGGGTAAATGGTACAAAGCAGAAAAGTCCCCATCGAGACAGCCAGCGAATAGGTCAGGACCAACGTTCTCACAATTAATGGAGAAATACCAAAGGATGAATAGCCGATCACGATATCCTACTCGCCGGTCGGATAATTTGTACCGCACCGAGAATGTGGAGAGTGCACATAGAAGGTGTCCCTTTTGGCAGTTTTGCTGGGAAAGGGGAGTGGCGTTGCCATCACCATACACCTGCCCGATGGAGCACTATCCCCAAGACGATTGGCCAAGGCAGTCGGCTAGAGATAAGCTGTCAGAGCCAATTCAAGATCAGAAATTATAGGAGGCCCGTCCATGAAAGGATATCCAAACCAGATCAGGAGCCATGCCAAGTCAAGACGCACAAGCCCGGTTTTAATCAAGAGGATTTGGCTGGCCAAATACGGAAGTCGGTGGAGCCCAAACCTAGGTGGTGTCCATCTAGCCTTAGCCGATCACAGCGTCGACGACTTCAGAGGCTAAGGACGCAAGAAATCCATGGCCGATGCCGAAAAGCGAGGGACGAAGCGTTTAATGAACCGTCCGATCAAAGCGTTAAGAAAGAATGGAGAAGAAAAGAACGGATCGAAGAAGATTTTGAATCGGTGGACGACTTGATTCCCCATAATTCGGGATGACACACCTCCCATGGATATTAACATGGTGTTCACGTTGCCGGCCGAGTTCAAAGTCAGAACCGAATCGGCCAAAGAGGCGGTTGCTCAATTGTGTTCCGGCGTTCAGAGTGCCATCTTCGAGAAACCTAGAGATGACCATCGGCATCTGAAACCATTATATCTAAAAGGATATATAAATGGCAAGCCGATATCAAGGATGCTGGTAGACGGAGGAGCCACGGTGAACCTGATGCCGTACACGACATGCAAGAAACTGGGTAAGTCTGATGAAGACTTAATTAAAACTAACATGGTTCTAAATGACTTCACAGGCGACCCCACAGAGGCAAAGGGGGTCATGGTCACAGAACTAACTATCGGTAGTAAGACCTTGCCGACAGCGTTTTTTGTAATCGATGCCAAAGGTAATTACATCGTATTGCTCGGTCGGGATTGGATTCATGCCAAGCCGCCGCATCCCATCGACCATGCATCAAGCGCTTGTCGATGGAGCGGAGAAGAAGTCGAAGTCGTCACAGTAGATACATCGCCCATATCGCTATGGCTAGCTCGATGCGAATTGGCAACACGAAGAAGTGGTGCATATCGGAAAGGCGTTGGATGACTATGACTTCATTTGCGTAAGTAAATCGGGGCTCATGCCGATCGTCAAGCGGGCACTTTCGATCGGGCAAGCGAAGTATTCGCCGATGGGGACAAGAGAAACACTAAAGGTGTTGCGAGGATAAAATGCAAAGCTATCGGCAAATAATGGATAGGCTGAAGCCATAGAAGACTTTGAAGAAATTGAAAAGTTTGGTCAAGGTTTCGCATCCATCGATCTGCTGGAAGAAGTCGATATAGGTAGCGGTGATAGAAAAAGATCAACTTTTGTTAGCGCAAATTTAGATGTAAAGTACAAAGAAAAACTGATAAAAATCCTTAGGGATTATAAGGATTGTTTTGCTTGGGAATATCATGAGATGCCCGAGTTAAGTCGTCAGCTGGTGGAACATCGGCTACCTATAAAATTGGGCTATCGGCCGTTTAAATAGTATCCTAGGCGTTTCAATCCGGCCTTGTACAAAATTATAAAGGAAGAAATAGAACGATTGTTGGAGGCGAAATTTATCAGGCCTTGCCAATATGCGGAATGGGTTTCCAACATCGTTTCGGTCATGAAGAAAAATGGAAAGCTTCGAGTATGTGTCGACTTTAAAGATTTGAACAAGGCGACGCCGAAAGATGAATACCCGATGCCTATAGCCGATAGGCTTATTGATCTTTGCATCGAGGAACAAGATCATAAGTTTTCTAGATGGTAATGCGGATATAACCGGATATTCATGGCGAAGCGATATACCAAAGACGACTTTGGATGTCACAGTGCGATAGGACTATTCGAGTGGACAGTGATGACTTTCGGCCAAAAAGCGCTGGAGCAACATATCGTGGGCCATGAATCGATCTTTCACGACTTAATTGGCCATATTGTTGAAATCTATATTGATGATGTAGTAGTAAAATCCATGAGAAGATTTGCAAGACTTGGCGACTTAGAGGGTTTTTGAACATAAGATCGCACGGCTTAAAGATGAATCCTTACAAGTGTGTGTTGGCGTGTCTATTTGGGCAGTTTTGGGCTTCATGGTGCATGAAAGAGGAATCGAAGTCAACCAAGCAAGGGTGAAAGCTATAGCCAATACCAAACCACCGACATGCAAAAACGAGTTACAAAAGTTGATCGGCAAAATTAACTATCTCCACAGGTTCATCTCAAACCTCTCTGGTAGGATTCGTGCTTTTACTCCATTGCTAAAATTAAAAGACAATGAAGAATTCGGATGGGAGCCGATCGTGAAGGCTTTTGACGAGTTAAGAGATACTTGTCCAACCCCCGCTTTGGTTGCACCTCAAAAAGGGGTTCCTTTCAGACTATATGTTTCGGCTGAAGAGGATACCATTGGAGCTGTTCTGGCACAAGAAGTCCATGGTAAGGAAAGAGTTATCTTTTACTTAAGCCGACGGTTGTTAGATGCAGAAGTTAGGTACCCTTTTGTCGAGAAATTATGTTTATCTTTGTATTTCTCGTGCACAAAGTTAAGGCACTACATATCAGCATCGGCCTGTAAAGTAATCTGCAAAACCGATGTTATAAAATATATATTATCAGCTCCTATTTTGCGAGGTCGAATTGGCAAATGGGCTTACGCCTTGGTTGAGTTCGACTTGTCATATGAATCGGCCAAAGCAGTCAAAGGACAAGTCTTAGCCGATTTTATAACAGGACACGATACTGCGGCAAATTTAATCTTAGTCGCGCCTTGGCAACTGTTCTTTGATGGATCAGTATGTGGAGAAGGTGATGGTATCGGCATTATACTCACCGCACCCAAAGGGCATAGCTTTGAATTTGCATTCCGGCTAAATAGCCGATGCTTGAACAACCAGGCCGAGTACGAAGCATTACTCAAAGGCTTGCAATTGTTGGAAAATATTGGAGTGAGTGCTGTTTAGGCATATGGTGACTCGCTGTTAGTTGTACAGCAAATAAAGGGAGAATACCAATGTCGAGATGAAGTGCTACTGAAGCATTTAGAACAATGTTTAGAGATCATCGGCTCTTTTGCATCATTTTCTATCGGTCATATCCCTCGAGAATTGAACGATAGAGCTAACACTTTAGCCCAGCAAGCATCAGGATACAAAGATTTTTGGCGAAGTCAGGAGACTGAGCTGGTAGATAAGGCAGTCATGTGCACACATATTGTCGATTGGAGAACGCAAATAAAAGATTATCTAGTCGATCCATCCAAACCGACAGAACGAAAGATACGGCAACAAGCATTGAAATACGTTGTTATGGACGATATGCTATATTATCGGACTATGGAAGGTTTGTTGTTAAGATGTCTTAAGACCGAAGAAGCGCGGGTGGCAATGGGTGAAGTACACGAAGGCATTTGCGGTTCTCATCAATCGGCACATAAGATGAAATGGATGCTTAGACGGACAGGTTATTTTTGGCCGACGATGCTAGAGGATTGTTTCAAGTATTATAAAGGATGTCAGACATGTCAGAAGTTTGGCCATATACAGCTAGCACCAGCGTCGACTTTACATCCAATTATCAAACCTTGGCCGTTCCGAGGTTGGGGGATAGATATAATCGGCCAAATATTTCCTGCATCGAGTAAAGGCCACAAGTTCATTTTGGCCGCGACTGATTATTTCTCAAAGTGGGTTGAAGCTATACCGCTCAAGAAAGTAACAAGTGTTGAAGCTATCAACTTTGTTAATGAACATATTGTCCATCGGTTTGGATTACCACAAACAATCACTACCGATCAAGGCACGGTGTTCATGTCTAACGAGTTTCAGAGCTATGCGACAAGTTTGGGGATTAAATTGTTGAATTCATCCCGTACTACGCTCGAGCTAATGGGCAAGTGAGTCGTCAATAAAGCGTTAATTAAAGCGATCAAAAGAAAAATCGATGAGAGGCCAAGGGCGCGCACGCAACTTTATCGTAGTCATTGTGGGCTTATCGGCTAGCGTATCATGGAGCAACGAAGCTTTCACCTTATCAGCTAGTATATGGTTAGGAAGCCGTTTTACCCGTAGAGATCAACATTGAGTCCATACGAATAGCCAGGCAAAATAGCTTGTCGGCTCAAGAATACAACGATCTGATGATTGATAACTTAGACGAATTAGTAGAGTTACGATTGTCCACGCATTGGATTGGCTTAAGAAGAATAAAATCGAGTGGCGGCGTATAATAAAAGGTTGTACCTAAATCTTTTGATCAAGCCGATTTAGTATGGAAAGCGATATTGCTGTTGGTTGAAAGATAATCGATTTGGAAAATGGTCACCTACGTGGGAAGGACCATACAAAGTCAATCGGCTAGTCGGTGGAAATTGTATGTACTAGAGACATTGGAAGGATATGTATTGCCTAAAGCTATTAACGGGAAGTATTTGAAGAAGTACTATCCTAGCGTGTGGATTGGAGCCTAGCCGACCAAAAAATTTCGTCCAAAAGGCCAAGTTAACACGATGCTGTTGTTTGGCTAAAAGAGATTGCAGACAAATTACAGGAAAGTAAAATTAAATCGGTTAAACAGCCGATTACAAGCATAACAAAATTACAAAGTATTCGAGCAGATGTTTCTGAAAGAAATCAGAGATTCCATGGTGGCGTCAAATTTTTTCTTCTTTGCCTTTGTTTCTGCAACCATTTTGTCAAGAGTCCTTTGGTCGGCTTCCTGGGCTGCTCTTTTTTCTTTCCTGTCTTGAGCCGCCTCCACCAAAGCCTTCTTCTCATCCAGGTGGCATACCTCGAGCAGCGCGGCCATGGCCTCTGGTGGTAAGTCGGTTTCGACTGCAGCCATAGCATCTCGAATCGGCTGATTATTATTCAGAATCTCTGATTGAGGTCTTGACACCAAATCAAAGAGCTTGTTGAGGCGCTCTTGCATTCCAGGAGCCGACGAGACTATAGCCGATCGTCTTTTGAGGCGGCGATGATTTTTGTATATCAGAGATATAATCATCGGCTGCAAAGATTTCTGGATCATCCAAGTCAGATAGATTGAAGCCAAGGATGTTGGATGGATCAGAAGACTCTGGAGCTACGGCGGTTACAGGCGTCGGTATCGGCTGAGGAGGCAATAACTCTTTGGCCGATATGTCCGGTAGACTGGATAGAATGTTGGTTACTTGTGTAGATTTGGTAGTCTAAATAGAAGTAAAATATCATGAAGTCCGATAGAATAAGTTGGATTTGCAAATTCTTCTAAAAGGTAGAAAAGTACCTGAGCGGTAGCCGATCCGTGTGGTGAACTTTCGCCACTTTGTTCTTGTGGCTTGGGATATTTTTTCTTGGTAGGAACCTTGGTAGACTTCGGCTTCTTCTTTTCTGGAGGTCAATCGGCTAGAAAGTTAGTTAATGAAGGAAAACGAAAAGGAACAAAAGATGATTAAACATGACTTACTTGGTTGCTGTCGATTTTCCAAATTAGACAACGATGGACTTTGAATGCCCAAAGAACCGGAAGTATAGCCGGTGAGTGCAGTTGCCTTATGCGGTCGTTTCTCTTTACTGGCTGAAGGAACGTCAATCGGCTTCTTGCTAATGACTTTGGTGCGCAAAGAAAAAAGATAAAAATCAATGAGATATGTTCATATGGGCTTACGATAAGAAGAGAAAATGAATAACTAATACCTCGCCAGTAACATCTATGAGACTCGTATTATCATATCCAGGGCTTGATTCGTCACTGGAATTAGTATCTGAAGATACCATCGGCTCAGGAAGGTCTGGGAAAAGGGATTCGATAATAGCCGATGGAGTACGATTAAGGAGAAGTGCTTCCGCAATTGAGGACCACCATGCAGAATATCGGCTAGATCGACGATTATTCAAAACAAAGTGAGGCAAGGATCTGATTTACAAATCATCGGCTATTTCCAAGACCATGTTGGCTGCAGCTGAAGATCGTACTCTGGTCCTAGGCTGAATTACGTCGAGGAGTGGAAGACTGGGGATCATTTGGCCGAAACCCAATTGTCTGGCAAAGACAGAAGGGTGGTAGAATTCATAAGAGGGCTGGAAGGTACGGTTTCTTGTATTAAAGCCAACATGCAAAATACTCGGAGAAAGGAAAATTTTGAAGAGGTTTAAAGTCGATTTAGGCATCTCAGAACTATCAGAATCTAGATGAAGAAATGATGGCCATGCAAATCGGCTGCGCTGGTATAACTGAAGAAGTCTTGTTGGCTAAAGTCATTGTTGTCTAAGTCCAGAAAGAAAGATAAGTATTTCTTTAAGCCAACCGGAGAAATCTTATTCTTTGCCCGAACACATGATGTATCTTTCGCCATAAGATCGGCTAGCTCTGAATTCTGGGACTGCATTTTCTGGTGTATCTTCGCGAGGAAACGCTGAGTCTTCCATGGGATCCAGCTTGAAGGATCGGCTAAAATAGCAGTATAGCCATACTTAGATGAACCAGAGAGGGCCTCCTACATTGCCAACACAAAATCTGGCAAACCCAGTAAATAGTCGACTCTAATCCGTGCATCATTTGATAGATCGCTCCTAGAAGCATTTTCCCCAAGGCTAGCCGACGACCCTCTACCAATCGTTCTGCTATTAACTGATATACTTGTGTCGGTTCCAAAGAAGCACCACAAAACAAGAATCGGTCTAACCACAAGTTCAGAAAAGCAACATGCTCTTCATCGATCTGCGGCCCGTTTACTTTGTTGTTATTCTTGATAAACTTGCATGACCTTCTCCTTTGGATTGGATGAGCTTATGTCTCGGTTTGCCGCTATAAGCCGATATCTGTTCTCCATCTGGCCTGAGACAACACAATTGAGTTACGTCCAAAAGGGTTGGGCCGATGGGACCAGTACGGAACAAGAAAGCATTGAAAGTCTCCGACCAGAAATAGCAAGCCGTGGCCACTAAGGGCTCATTGGCCTCTGGATCGGCTAAAGAGAGGGAGATGCATTCAGCTATACCCATTCTTTCTCGCTCTTCTCTTTTCTGAGCAGCCAGACGGATGAACCAAGATCTCCATCCTTTGAGCGCCGTCGACCATGCCCTAAAGCTTTTTTCCCAACTCTCTATGTTAAATCCGGCAGCCGATAGAGGAAGGCGAGGAATGTCTTGACTAATAACCGTGCTAGCATCTAGATTTCATATCGGGCCAAGGAAATACTGGTCTTTACTGTTAGGGATTGGAATAAGTACCTAACTCGCATCCATTTCAGCCGATCTTAGTAAGCCGATTGATGAAGGAAGAATTGAGCAGCGGACTCGATAAAGCCGATTTTTAAGAGTTACAGAGCTCGTGCGTGTGAAGAATGACCGAGGTGGGGGCCACATTTTATAGCGTGGTGAAGATTTGAAGAGGCGGGAAATGGATCTCAAAAGACGCGAGCAGTTAAAACGCACTACCTTTGTGTCAGAGAATTACGGCGCGAATAAAGTAGCAGTTATTGAGTGAAGTTTAACGGTTAGCCGATTGGAAAAACCGATAAGTGAAATTTTTGACAGATGACAAGTCATCTCTCAAAAATGGGGGGCATATGTTTGCACCAAAATTCGGCAAGTTTAGCTAAATCGGCAATAAAATCAAAGATACGGAAACTAACGGATAGGATTAGAAAGAATTCAAGATATTTGGTAACTGCAAGATTTTTGAAGAAAAAACAACCGTCCGAGATAAGGCCGATACGGATCAGGACTTGAAACGTGCTGTAATAGGACACTATCGGCCGAAGGGTATAAAAGAAGGGCCAAAGCAAACTGCAAAGGATCCAACACAATACAATCAACCAGCTTTTACTTTCTTCCTTCCTGTCAACTAGGAGTAGCTTTTGTAATTTAGTCTCTGTAATCGATCTTGATCAATAAAGTTGCGCATCGCCGATTGTTGATCTTCGTCAATTACGCCCCAGGTTTGATTTGTTCTGATTTTGTTGCGCATCGCCTTCTTCAGAATCGATCTACCTTTATCCTCTGATTAGCCTTAATCGGCTAATTAGACTTACCTTGTTACTTTGATCTTAATCGGCTTCAAGCTGATTGGGTCTAAGCCGATTGATCGTTACGATCGGTTTTTGAGTAAATTTTATATTTTACCTTGTCGATTCTGAGTCAAATCGACCGCACGCTCTTGAACTAGGTGTTAAATGCGGTGTCTTTCTTTATCGAAACCCTACCTCAAGTTTTTGACGCCAAAAATTTCCAACAATCCAAAAACCTTATCCTAGGAATTTTATAACTACTGGTTTTGCTGCCTCACTTAAGCCAACTGTATTTGACAGCACAAATTACAAGCGTTGGCGCGCCAAGATAATTCTGTGGTTGATTGCCATGAACGTGTATCACGTTGCACAAGGCAAGCCACAGCCTGAGGAAGGGCTCTCTCCTGAGCAGGAGAGTGCCTTCGCGGCTGCGGATAACTTGTTTAGAGGCGCCGTGATTAGCGTTTTGGGAGAAAATCTTGTTGATGTATATATGATTTTGCCAAGTGGTAAAGAAATGTGGGATGCACTTAAGGCAAAATTCGGAGTCTCTGACGCTGGTAGTGAACTCTATGTCATGGAGCAGTTTCATGACTACAAGATGGTTGATGACCACTCTGTAGTAGAACAGGCTCATGAGGTTCAAGCCTTTGCGAAAGAACTTGAGAGTTTTACATGTGCATTACCCGACAAGTTTGTGGCGGGATGCATCATTGCGAAGCTGCCACCTTCTTGGAGGGACTTTGCCACTACTCTAAAACACAAGAGACAAGAGTTGAGCGTTGCTGGTCTCATTGGGTCTCTAGATGTTGAGGAGAAAGCGAGGGCAAAAGATATACGTGAGAAAGAAAGTTCTAGTGCCAATGTGGTACAAAAGAAAACCTTTCAATTCAACAAGAAGAATAAAAATAAGTCTGAAAAGCCTGAGAACAAGAACAAGGCCGCTCAATCTACTAGCTTCAAGAAGAAGAAGAATAAAGGAAAGGGAAACTGCTTTGTTTGTAATGGTACTGATCATTGGGCAAAGGATTGCCCTGATCGTAAAGACAATAAGCAGAAAAAGTCCGCCAACGTTGTTATTGGCAATACTGAGGAGAGAACATCCGGGTATGTTTCAATACCTACCGTTCTATCAGTATGTCGTTCACCTAATTGGTGAATTGACACGGGGGACAATATACATGTTTGTGCTGACAGATCCTTATTCTCTTCTTACCAGGTCACAGGGGCTACCTCCGTGTTGATGGGGAATGGGTCGCAGGCATTTGTACGTGGAGTCGGCATAGTTGACTTGAAGTTTACTTCAGAAAAGTCATGTGGTCGAGGCGTGCATCACGTGCTCGTGATAAATAAAAACCTTGTCAGCGGGTCTCTATTGTGTAGAGATGGTTTTAAGCTAGTTTTTGAATCCAATAAATGTGTTATTTCTAAAATTGGAACTTTTATTGGAAAAGGCTATGAGAGCGGAGGCTTGTTCCGCTTGTCTTTGATGGACATGAATAAAATTGTGAATCATGTTTGTAATCATGAGACTGATGTTTGGCGTTCACGACTTTGTAATATTAATCTTGGTTGCATGATGCGGTTAGCCAGTATGAATTTAATCCCAAAATTTACCCAAGTCAAAGGTTCTAAGTGTCAAGTGTGTGTGCAATCTAAGCAACCTCGCAAGCCTCACAAGGCAGCTGAGGCGAGAAACTTGGCACCGTTAGAACTAGTTCATATCGATTTATGCGAGATGAACGGAGAGTTGACAAAGGGTGGTAAGAGGTATTTCATGACTTTGATTGATGATTCCACTAGATATTGCTATGTGTATTTATTAAAGTCAAAAGATGAGGCTTTTCACTATTTTAAGATCTATAATGATGAAGCTGAGAACCAACTTGAGAGAAAAATCAAACGGATTAAGTCAGATCGTGGTGGAGAATACTTTTCTAGTGAGTTTAATTTATTCTGCGAGGAACATGGAATAATCCATGAGAGGACGCCTCTCTATTCGCCCCAATCAAACGGGGTTGCCGAAAGAAAGAACCGTACTCTAACTGAGATGGTTAACACCATGTTAGAAATAGCGGGACTTTCCAAGGAATGGTGGGGTGAGGCTATATTGACTGCTTGTCATGTCCTAAACAGGGTTCCTACAAAGAATAAAGAAATCACACCATTCGAGGAATGGGAGAGGAAAAGATTAAATTTCTCTTATTTACGTACTTGGGGCTGTTTGGCTAAAGTCAATGTGCCTATCCCAAAGAAGCGTAAACTTGGACCAAAAACTGTTGATTGTGTATTTATTGGTTATGCTTTTCACAGCGTTGGATATAGGTCCTTAATAGTGAAATTTGGAGTACCTGATATGAGTGAAGGTACAATTTTTGAGTCCAATGATGCCACATTCTTTGAGGACTTATTCCCAATGAAAGAGACACTTAGCTCATCTAGCCAACAATCTGTCTTCTCTCCTAAACCTTCCACTCCTATACAAATTGAGCCCATTTTTGAGGAAAATCCAATAGATGAGGACAATGAAGTAACTCGTAAGAGTAAGAGACTAAGGACTACAAAGTCTTTTGGTGATGACTTCATTGTATATCTAGTGGATGATACTCTAAGAACCATTGAGGAGGCTTATTCATCTCAGGATGTTGACTATTGGAAGGAAGCAGTCCAGAGTGAGATGAATTCCATCTTGAGCAATGGAACTTGGGAAGTTGTTGATCGTCCATATGGGTGTAAACCTGTAGGATGTAAGTGGGTGTTCAAGAAAAAGCTGAGGTCTGATGGTACGATTGAAAAGTACAAGGCAAGGCATGTGGCCAAGGGTTATACCCAGAAAGAAGGCGAGGACTTCTTTGATACTTACTCACCTGTTGCCAGATTGACCACTATTAGAGTACTACTATCTTTGGTTGCCTCCTACGGTCTGATCATTCATCATATGGATGTAAAGACGGCTTTCCTTAATGGAGATTTGGAAGAGGAAATCTATATGGATCAGCCTGATGGATTTGTAGTAAAGGGTTATGAAGGAAAAGTGTGTAGGTTGTTGAAGTCTTTGTATGGCCTTAAGCAAGCACCTAAGTAGTGGCACGAGAAGTTCGACAGAACTTTAACATCTGCCGGCTTTGTTGTGAATGAAACTGACAAATGTGTGTATTACCGCTATGGTGGGGGTGAAGGAGTGATTATGTGTCTGTATGTTGATGACATACTGATTTTTGGGACGAACCTTAATGTGATTAAAGAAGTCAAGGACTTCTTGTCCGAAAACTTTGAAATGAAAGATTTGGGAGTAGCGGATGTCATCTTAAACATTAAGTTGTTAAGAGAAGGTGACAGTGGGATTACTCTTGAGCAGTCCCATTATGTGGAAAATGTGTTGAGTCGCTTTGGCTATAGCGATTGCAAACCTGCTCCAACGCCGTATGATCCAAGTGTGCTATTACGAAAGAACCAACGTATAGCAAAGGATCAATTGAGATATTCCCAAATCATTGGTTCACTGATGTATTTAGCTAGTGCAACGAGGCCTGATATCTCGTTTGCTGTGAGCAAACTAAACCGGTTTGTTTCAAACCCGGGAGATGATCATTAGCATGCTCTTGAGAGAGTAATGCGCTATCTAAAAGGGACATCAAGTTATGAAATTCACTACACCGGGTACCCTATGGTACTTGAGGGTTATAGTGATTCAAACTGGATATCTGATGCTGATGAAATAAAAGCCACAAGTGGATATGTGTTCATATTGGGTGGTGGAGTGTTTCTGGAAGTCTTGCAAGCAGACCATCTTAACAAGGTCTACAATGGAAGCGAGAACTCACAAGCATTAGATACCGCCTCGTGGAAGCCGATCGTGCTGCGTGAACTTGTGATGGACTTACCGGTGGTTGAGAAACCTATGCCTGCTATCCTTTTGAACTGTGATAATCAGACGGTGATTGTCAAGGTGAACAGTTCTAAGGATAACATGAAGTCATCAAGGCACGTTAAGAGGCGGTTGAAGTGCATCAGAAAATCGAAACTCGGAGTTATAGCGTTGGACTATGTCCAGACGGCTAAAAGCTTGGCAGATCCTTTTACAAAGGGACTATCACGGAATGTGATAGATGAAGCATCGAGGGAGATGGGCTTGAGACCCACATAAAGTCATGTCTTAGTGGTAACTCATCCTATTTGATCGGAGATCCCGTGAATTAGAATGTTGAGACAAGCTAGTAGTGGTGAGAGAAGAGTATACATACATAGCCCACTCCGTTTGAGATGCAATAACTCTCCTATTCTGTATGGCAGGTTGGTTATACCTTAATGTATTCCGAGTGGCTTTGATAAGCAGAGATGTCCTACAGAAAATCTTATGAGGAATACACCTATATGAGTTCGACTGCTAGTCATAGTGTATGAGATTGGGTGATCTCTAGAGGCTCATGAAAGGCCAAGGAGTATGACTTATAAGCTCCAAACCGAGGGGATGCATTTAGCAGCCTAGTATCAGTAAAGGACTTTGGTGAAACTTGTTCGCACAAAACCGTCAATTCAAGGCATAGTCCATTGTTCAGTTGTGGATGAGTGTAACCATTGTTCTAAATAGAAGTTCAACTTAACAGTCTCCATCGAAACACTGGTATATCAAACTACATTGGAACTGAGAGTATTTCAAATGTGCCTTTGAAATTTGGTGGGGATTGTTAGATTATTAAGGGGATGGCCCATAATTAATTTAATAGAAATTCCAAAAGGCCCATTAAAATACTAGGAGTCATGAAATTGGTTTAGTACCATATGGGTAATTGAGAGAAGGTTTGACCAACTTAAATAGTTGAGTTGTGTGTCTCTCAATTAGCAAGGTGGAAAAGGGTAAAGGCATGCCACACCGCTGCAGCGTCTTGCCGAGCCGAGGCGAGGCGTGTGCGCAGCGAAGTCGAGTCGAGTCGAGACGTGCGCGGCGCACGTCCACGGTTTGTTTTTGCCGTTTCAGTGATCAATGTGACCCGATGTCGCGATGATCAATGTGACCGATGCTTCGTCGATTGCACTGAAGCGGACGTGGTTGATGGTCGCTCATAATGAACGTCGATTCTTGGTAACAATTTCTGGAATTGATGGCTGGTAATGACTGGTAACTCCTGCCCGTTGCATGTCGCAAGCCGCCTGTCGACTTTTGTAGTCGGCAATGAATTTATGGGGTAGGCGCTAGATCTCAAACTCGAAGGTCACACAAGGCAAGGGATTTAGACAGGTTCAGGCTCTCGCGGAGGAGATAATACCGTAATCCTGTGTGCTGGGATTATGCAGATCTCTTGGACCTAAGATTGCTCAAAGCGCTATGTGCTTTAGGCGATATGAGGTGTGCTATGCTCTATGGCTTGATTGCTCTAGGCTTGGATCATCCGATCCCTATGTTGTTGCCCGCCCTCTCCCTTATATAGCGGGGGTGGAGCGGCTTACAGAGTCCTGATCGGTTTGGAGATTTCGATCGGTTACAAGATTCTAGTCGGTTACAGGATAGAGTTTACATCTTTATCTACCCTATTAACGACTCGGATTACAACCGTATCTATCATATCTAAATATAAGTTCAACTTCCTTTAGGATATGTCCCCTTGCGCACAGCAGCGGGGCCTGACGCGGGGAGTATCTTCTGGGCTTCCCTCTTGGGCTTGTCATGAGGGTACCCGGGTTCTTATATTCCACACTGCCTATATAAGGAAGGCAGTGGCAGTGTTTTCAGAGAACGAAAGAACGCTGGCTCTCGCCTGAACTCTCCCGCAAGACTCCATTGTTCCATCTGTAGTGTTGCATTGCTTATCTCCCCACCTCCGTTTTCTTGCGCGCACAAGTAGCGGAGGGAGCAGGGCGAGGTTCTTGAGATCTTGCTCGAGATAGAAGGCCGATAAGGTTTTTGGGGAGCGTACCACGCGACTGCTCGAGTGTGTCAGTGTTCCTGGAAGCACATCTGCACTGCACCAACGTTTGACTGCATCGACCTCTCCACTGCGGCAACTTGTGATCCTCTACTCCGACCGTCATGGCGAACGAGAACGTTCCGCCTACGCCTGTGCCTATGGTGGCACCGGCTCAAGGGTATATTAACTTATACCGTGTTTTAATCATGTTGATTTCTTGTTCATTAGTCTTTGCGTATGAGATAGATAATTTGTTATCTAGTACCTTTGGCTTTGAACTAGAATTATGTCATTGTTTAATCATGATTTACATAATCTGTGGATTAAAATATTGAGCAAATTCCTAATATTTCCAACAATCGTATGTACGTACATCAGCGCATCACCTTCATTGAACTGACCAATCTTTGAAGTTCAGGCCCCTGCAGGAGTATGCTTCAAGTACTTATGGTATGTTGGTGAAATATCCAGACTTTGCTTGATACTTTGTTGGCTCTGAAATATTTTTCTGAACTGGAAATTTGCTTGTATGGTGAGTGGCATGGAGTTATTGTGTTGTTCTGCAGCCACTGCCTGGACCCCTGCACAAAAGGAACCGATCATGTCTAGTTGTCTCTGAACACAAGATCATTTCCAGCAGCTACGTTCTGCAGGAAGATCAGAGGCCATCAATCAGGCATTCTGATGCTGTATTCTGCAGGGAGCTTGTGCTTACTCTTCTGTATGTCAGCTCTGGTGCTTCAGAGTTAGTACCTTTCTACTGCCTCTCCCACGCACTCTGAGTTTAGCTTCCAAAATTGCTGGGCAATGTATGCCTTAGTTCTAAAGAAAACAGTAAGGAAGTGAGAGCAGGCAATGAGAAAAGATGATCACCTCGAGGTGATCCCAGGAAGCTCGGGATGGAGAAGGAAGAACACCGCTACTACACTGGACCAGTTGGGATGGAGAGGAGTCGAGTGCCGAACGATGGGTTTTGCCAAAAATGGCGCTGAAGCCAGCGATGGTCGATGGGGAGGTGAGCGTGTGATGATTTCAACGGGTGGAAATCGTGCCAAAACGAGCCTGTGATGAGGGTGAGAAGGGAAAAACCACACTTGCCTGGTGGGTAGAAATGTATACATAACTGTTTGAAGTTTCTATACATAACTGTTTGAAAATTACACAAATATTATAGTATAAATAAAAGATGAAATTTATATTAAGAGGATGATGCATAGAAGCATTGCTCGGATGGGAATCACCACTGAGGTCGCTCTTCGGAGATTTCCTGACCTATCATATTCCTGTCGTTGGATCTACTATTTTCTCCCTATTTCTTTTCACAAAATTTTATCACAAGGTGTATCTCTACGGTAGATCAACATTCAACAATAGAATCGAATGCGGTGAGTTGTAAATATTTTACTCCATGACATGTATTGATGGCAAGGTACTTGCTTGATTGCTTCTACATCTAGCATACATAGACAGGGAAAAAAGAGCATTCATTTCTTGATCAACCAGACGTTAACAAGCTCAAATGTTGATCACTGATGCATGTAATGTAACGAGCTCAAATGTTGTAGCAAACGTGAGATGCCAAACAACTTGGACCATATTCGGTACAGGACTTGTCATGATTCAGAGTTTTAATTTAGGCTGCTAGAAAGAAAGATTCAGGTCCTAAACAAAAGCTGTCCAGCTGACGACGCAACCCTTTCCCTTATGCAGTCCGCAGGATGATGTGAACACCGCTTTCAGTGTCGACGAGGTCGCTGAGCTCGCCAACCTTGAGAGCAAATGTGGCGTCTTCGAAGGGCTTCTGCATCTGCCTCCTCCCAAAGGTACCTATCAAGGATTACAACAACACGGTTAGAAAGATCTCATTGTGAATCATGTGAGGTGCAATCAGCAGCGACAGCACATGCTGCTGGCACAAATGGCAAGTCCATGCCAGAAAGCCACAAAGTATTTGGGCAAAGTTAACGAGTGGCAGAGGTGTGCATAGAACGTTAAAAGACAAAATAATGTGATGGTTGCAACATCATGGTACTGATACATTTTTTTTTTTTAAAAAAATGCTAATCAGCAAGACTGCCGAATTTTCTCTCAATCTTAACACCAAAGCAAGAGATGCACACTGATATAGGACTTCCCTGTAACAAGATGTCCGCATTTAAATTACTAAGCAACAACTTGAGCTTCACACTCCTTCAAACTTGTAAATAGTCACTCTTCCTCCTTGAAGGACGAATGTCACACTCAGGATAGGGAAGGCAATGTCATAGGCTCATAGCATGTCAGGTCATAAAGAGATTCTCTTTATGGCATGATATAAAGAGAATATATTGCAGCTGCACAAAAGTCTAACAGCATGAACTTACAGCACTATGGAAAATCAAAACATTAGGGAGTAATAAGGTACTGCAGAAGCAATTACATCTAGATAACATGCACAAGCAAACACATAATAGACACCCAAAGGGAAGTTTAGGCAACTGATGCTATGGAAAAATTATAATCAACTTATTTCTCAGACATTTACCATTAAGGATCTAACAAAAGGAACCTACTATAGCACCAATTCAAAAATTAATGTTCTGAATTTTAAGATAAGCTCAGGAAAACTTTTATGCTCGTTTAGTTGAACTGTAGGTATTCTCATCTCTCTCTGAATTTCAACCTTTCTAATGATCCTTGAACTGAACTACTATATTTCTAACTGCAAAGTTATCGCCAACAATCACAGCTTTGCATCAAATTAGCATATACAG
Organism: Otatea glauca; assembly: GCA_036346275.1. Taxonomy (NCBI): domain Eukaryota; kingdom Viridiplantae; phylum Streptophyta; class Magnoliopsida; order Poales; family Poaceae; genus Otatea; species Otatea glauca. The sequence goes on along the minus strand of CM070718.1, from coordinate 54,730,572 downwards.
TCACATATGCATGTACATAGTGCACATCCTGTATTATGTAAACTTCAAGTTGCATCCAATCACAACCCAGATTGCTTAAAGGATTGAGGCGGTGGGAGGGGCAATGGGTGACCTTTCATGCTAGACAGAACAGCAAGCAATGCCATCAGAGAATGCTAATCATCCTTTTCTTCATCTAACAGTTCCAAAATAACTACTCACTAAGTCACTAGTAGCATGGCAACCCACTTCATACCAAAGACGAAACAGAGATATCACAAGGTTCAGCAAAAACAGCATGAATAGACACATCCAACCACGCACGGGAACAGAAATACTAGAATAAAGCTTTCAGTCTATCGGTCACTAGAGCCCAACTGAATTACACAACTGCAAAATTGAATGAATTGTTTTTATGTACAATTACAAAAAAAAAGGAACCCAATATGCAAAGTAAAACTATTTTACAACAACCAACCAGCCGATAACATCAGAGCTTACTGAGCCCATCAGGGCAGCACCCAATTTTATCTCCCCTAGGTTCAAAGTTTGGTACGAAAGTGTGCCTCCACAAAGGCTAGGAGATCATATATAACATGTTTGGGTCTGAGATGTGGATTATATATTTCACAACAGAATATCTTTTATTTCACTTCTTTTCTATCTAGTCCCCAAGAATCAGGAAAGCATCAAATGGATGGATTGAATTTTACTGAAGACTCAAGAACAGAATGGATGGATCGATTCAAGTAGCCACTGTGAATATTAGCAGGATGTACACATCTGGTTGTATAACACCACATGTACTGCAGAATATGCACAAAGGAAACACACAAGGGCTGACAAATGGAAGAGATTGCAACCAATACCATGAAACAATTCTAACCAACATATTTCTCAGAGACTCGAACACTTACCATCAAAGATGTAACAAAAGGAACCACTAACACGCATTCCAATATTAATATTATGATTTTTAAGACAAGAAAAAATCTGCAAAACTTTTATACACTTTTAGTTCAATTCTGGCTATTATCATCTCTCTTAATTTAAAACCTAGTTAATGATCCTTGAACAGCTATACATACGCATGTACTTGGTGCACATCCTGTATTACACAAACTCTACAAGTTGCACCCACTCGCAACCCAGATCACCTGCAAAATAGAGGCGGTCAGAACCTTTTGTGCTCTACAGACCAGCTAGCAATGCCATCAGAGCATGCTAACTGATCCTTTTCTTCATCTAGCAGTTGCAGACTAAGAAATGTGGCCTCATGGGAGCTCAAGTTACGACCAAAAACAGTAGTTCTATTGATTAGGTAGATACCTTCCATCATTCATGATTGATCCTGACGCTTGCCTATGTTAGGTAATAGCTATTATGCATTGTAACTTGTAGCACACTAAAAAGAAGCTTGATCCATGCAGGCTATTGCAGCAGCTAGACAACAAGTTTTACTTCCTTGCATTAACAGTTTATCAGTTAATGAGTTTGATCAGTGTATAGTCTACATCACAGTCCTATGCCCAAACTACATTGCATGAGTTCAGTCAGCTAATGTATAGTTAATTAGCCAGCTGCAAGGCCACACCTTACTTAAGCCCAAATTACACGACTTCACAGTTGTTGAACATACATATAGATACACATACATACACATACACATACATATATACACATATACATACACACACACACACGATGATTAAAAAGAAAAAGAAATTCAATCTACGAAGCAAAAATATTGTCGTAACAATCAACCAGCTACAGATAACATCACAGTTAACTGAACGACCGAACCCATGAAGGCAACACCCCGATTTATGTCCCGTAGGTTCAAGTTTTGCCGGCAAGAATGCCTAGACCATATATTTCACATCAGGAGATGTCTTATTTCGCTTCTTCTCTAACTAGGCCTCAAGAATCGAATAGATGGATCTACTTTTTTCCCCCCTGAAGAATCAGGAACTAAATGGATAGATCGATTGCAGCATACACGGGTGGATCTTGGTAGGATGTGCACATCTGACTGTATAACAAGCAGCAACACACGACGAGAGCAAAGAAAGAGCAGCAGCAGATCGATCTGATGGGCGACCTGTGACACGTACGAACGTACCGAGGTTGCCGCCGCGACGGGCGGAGGAGCAGTCGGAGTGGCGCGCCGCGAGGTCGGCGAAGGTGGCGCGGCCGGAGAGGATCTGGTCGCGGAGTTCGAGGAGGCGCGCGGCGGCGTCGGCGCGGGTGGTGGCGGAGATGACGCGGCCCTCGGGGTCCTTCCAGGAGGCCTTGCGGCGGGAGCCCTCGTGCTTGATAAGGATGTGCGAGGCCCGCACAGTCTCCGCCTCTCCGGCCGCCGCCATCCCTACTCTTCCTTCTTCTTCCTCCCTCTCGAGCTCACCTCTCGCTCGCTCGACGGCAACGCAAACAAAGCGGAGATATTTTCTCTCTCTGTGGGCAAAACCTAATAAAGCCCACTTTTACTGTAAAGGCAAGGCGCATGGCGCATTCCCAGAATACGCTTTCGGATGCTCTTTTGCAGAAAGCATTTTTATTTGTGCAGCAGAATAAATACCTGTTTAGAAAGTCACCTTGCCAACCAAAAGTATTTCACATCCAGCATCTACAGGTTTATAAATAAACTTGTGCAGCAGAATTCAGCTATACTAGGATGGCAACGCAACAAGTTATTTTTTTGTTTTGGCATTTATCTCCACATAAGCAATATATTCCTAGGGACCAAAGACTCTGTTCGATCATACATGGGAAACGAGATAGCATTCCAAGAACAAGATCAAAAATGGCATCTTTGAGACAATGTCACTCTTTACGCTGGAGCTAATAAGCACAATGGCCATTGAAATCTTTACTCTTGCTAGAGAAACTCTCTAGCACCGAGCTCTAACACAATCCAATAAGAGCAAATGCCTCAACAGGAAGATACTGTAAAGAAGATGAAATTACACCAGCGTCAAAGTCATCTTCGATACTTCTCCGAGAACTTGGTCCTGAATTCATCACCTGTTCTTTTCAAGGAAGAATTCATCACTTCTTCCACTGTTGTGCACAAGCAATTCAACACACTGTGTTCTTGGACGGAGAGCTATGGATCCATGGACTAGGGGATGCAGACCCAGAAGCCAAGGACGATGAGCGCGGTGCGAGTTTCCTCGCCGAGGAGGGCCGCGGCGAAGGTGGTGGCGTTGGTGACGGGCACGGGGGTCGCCGCCGAGGAGGTTGAGGGAGGCGGAGAGGTTGGCTAGGAGCCTAGGAACGGCACCGAGTACGGCCACGTCAGGAGGAGGTACGCCCACCGCCGGACAATCCGTGCATTTCTATTTTTTTGCTAATTATCAGTCAACTGATTCTGACCAAAGTTCTATCAAATTTGTTTAGCACACGAGCATACCTCCAGATGTCAATATTCACAAGCACCTGATTAGAAATTTTACAGTGAATAACATATGTAGTAAGTAGTGATAGTAAAAATTAAATCTAATCATCCATTCTTCAGGGGTATTTTAGACTTTTCCTATTCATTCATCATGAGTATTTAAGATTTTTCCTATTCATTCACAATTTTGGATTCACCGAATACCTGATAATCTTTAGAGGCTTCTTACCTATTTATCTGTCATTCATCAGGATCACAGGACGTGTTTTACCGTAGAGAACACATAGTATGAAGGAATTTTTTTACCCTTTTATCCCTCTCTGAATTTTACTATCAATACTATAGATGGTAGTATAATTATATCTAAATTGATTTCAACCATTAGATTCAAAGAAATAGACAGCTTATATTGATTTTAATCCACTGTAAAAGAGTTATGGATTCTGGGAAGCCAAGGACAATCAGAAGCAGAATTTGTACACAAAATCAAAAACTATCACCTACTCGGTTCTCCCTGAATCTAGAATCGACTTTTCCATAATCTACCTCTAGTGCCTAAACTTAAGGAACCGTAGATTTTACGAGATCTACACGTAATTACCTACCACTTCTAAGTTATCTATTTTTTTTTAATTGCTTCATATAATCCCTCGAATTCAGTCTAGAAAACCGATCTATCGTCAACCAGGACAGCAGACTTTATAATTTCGTAACTATTTTTATATAACTCCAAATTAAGCAAGAGATGATATTTTTGAAATCTATAGGAAATTTCCTAGTTTTCTCTAGTTATTGAAATAGTTTAATTCGGCCTCTAAATAGCCTTAATATGCAAATTACCGCGACTGCTTCCAATAGAAACAGATTCTAGATAGCAGGGCTTCAAATGGACATAACTTTCACACCGTTTAACCAAATTTCGTGTTCTTGATCTCTAATGAAACTTAAGACAATAATCTACAAATTTTACAACACCCAACCCCTCTAAAACTGATTAAAATGCCACGAAACTTTGTCCTAAACACGCAGTCAGCACTGCTCGAGTTCAAAAATCGCCCTACACAAGATTTCCCCCGACCAAACCTAAACACAACAATAAATTGGGGGGTTACTAACATATAAACTCTCAAGATTACACAACCAAATCCACCATCAGCAAAAATTACGAACATCATACCTTAGCGCTAGCTTTGGCTCGTTCGGTCATTCCCCTCCCCGAATCCCCATTTCTCCGCAGAGGCGCAGACCGCAGTCCCCTTGTCTCCTTCCTCTCCCCACTCCCCCTTGCCGCCGCCTCCCTCCCTCTCCCCTCGACCCGCACATTGCTCGATGGGTCCTCTCCCTCCCGCAGCCACGGTCCCGCCCCCTCCCTCCTCGCCTCCCTCTCGCACGGGCACACGGCCGCGCCCCCTCGGCCCTCGCCTCCGCCGCCTTCCTCCCTCTTTGTCTCTTCCCGTGCGACGGTAGGCGGGGCTGCAGATCGATCTGGAGACATGCACGACGTCAGTGGGCGAGGCTGCAGATCGATCTCGAGACGACATGCGCCGTGATGGCGAGCGGGGCTGCAGATCGATCTGGAGATGACATGCGCGGTGCCAGCGGGCGAGGCTGCAGATCGATCTGGAGACGACATGCGCCGCGACGGCGGGCGGGGCTACAGATCGATCTGGAGACGACATGCGCGGCGACGGCGGGCGGGGCGACGGCATAGCGGGCGAGGTGCGCTAGCCGGAGGCCGCGGCCGAGGTAGGATGCATGGCGGTGTGGACGAGCTAGGCTGGACTACAAGGGCGTTGGTAGCGAGGCAGAGCTAGGCCGGAGGCCGCGGCCAAGGCAGGAAGGATGCGTGGCTGCAAATCGATCTGGAGAGCATGCTGTCATTTTTCGGTGAACCGAAAAACTAAATCGAATTTTTTTGATTAATTCGGTTAGGTTGACAGTTTTCGAAAATTGATTTTTTTAAAAAAAACGAATTAACCGATTGCCCAGGCCTGGCTGTGGCAGACAGAACAAAGGGCACAGCTGAGAGAGAGAAGGAAGGTCAGAGGAGGAATCAGTCACTGCCAGGTGGGACCTTCTACAAGGTCAATGCACTGTTCTATTGATAAGAGTTGAAACCGCTCCATTTATTCAAGGTCACGTGATGATCACGAGTTTTAAATGAGGGTCATATCTTGCAGGATAATTTTGATAATTTTTCTCAATGATCCTCAGATAATGTTGATTGCACTATAAAATTTTTAGGTTGAAATATTATGTACAGAATTTATTAAAATTTTGGCAATGTACTGTACTCAGATTTTTGTTTTCTATTTTTAATTTATTTGTGGGTTGATATTACATCACAAATTTCTCAAACTTTTTGTAAAGATTTTTTGATATTTTTACTGGTGATTGGTACATCCATTCAGAAGATAAAGTAAAATTTTGAGCTTAATATAATGTAGGAATATTTCTATTTAATTCTGACAGGATTGCTATTTATAATCTCATTATTTAGTTTTTGATTTATTTTTAGCATTAAATGTATCCACATGCCTTTGAAAAAAATTAGTAATGACCTGGAGATTATTTGGGATTTATAGGAATTTCTCCAGATTTTATTTCTTACGGGATTTTGAGTATTGCAGAGGAAAAGAAATCAATTAATATAAAAGTTTTTCTTAAGAACCAAAATTCAAGTAAATTTTCAGAATAGATAGAAATTCAGAATAAATTTATATTTCCATTTCATTTTTATAGCTTGCTTAATTTGAAAGATAAAGTTTTATATTACAACTCATCCTTTTATTAAGATTGGATTTCAAGAATATGAGTGAAAAGATAATGTTTTAAATCAAAATCTTATTTTAAATTTAAATTTTTATTCAATTTCATTTTCAAATTTAAATTTTTTATTTTTCCTATTTTTAAAATTTTTGATATGTTACACTTAATGACACATAGAAATTGATCTCATTCAATTTGGAGCTCTTTTGCATAAGTAATGCATATTTGAATATTCACCACATTGAAAATAAATTATATTAGCAAAAGATTTAAAACAAGTTGAAATTCGTATATTTTTACATATTTGGGTTGTTGTAACATCCCATTTTCGGTTCTTTTGTTAAAAATTAATTTAAATTAATTAATTCAAGGATTTGATTTTTCTTTGGAATTTTAGTTAACCTCGCATTCTTTTCCATCCAAAAATGAAATTTATTTCATTCGCGTCCGGAAGTTCTATTTCATCCTGAAATCCAAAATTCAAATCCAATTACAAAATTCTATAAAAATTGTGAAACCAATTTTATTAGGTTAAAAATATTCTAAAGTATTTTTGAGATTTTCCCTAGAATTTGTAGAACTATTTTTCTATTTTTCCAAACCTATTTAATTTTCAGCATTATATTAATTACTGTAAGAAAAATATCAATATAATATTATCCAAAAATATTTATTCATGCTTTATTTTCTAAAACGGTTGACTACAAAAATTTCTAAATTTATTATGATTTAATTGCTATTTTTCCGAATTTAATCCGAATTTTCAGTGGAAAATTAAGTGTTTTCTGTATTTATTTATTTTCGCGGTTACTGTTCATTCAATCCGCCGCTTCGCTTCCGCCTGTCGCTCTGATTGTACCGTCACATACTGATTGCAACGTCGCTACAATTCCCGACCCGACCCGCAATTAAAGTCCATTGTTTCTTCATTTAACTCCGGCGATCTCAGTTACTATTCCGGCGAAAACTTCGGTGAGCGTTTCCCGACGATTCGCTGGTCCGATTGTCCTATAAATTGAACCCCATGTTCCCTTTCTCGTTCCGCACATCCTCAGCTTTGAGTTGTTCCAATCCATCCATCAGATCTCCTGTGCAAGCCATTCTTTTCGAACTCCGGTGAACTTTCGGTGAGCTCTCAAGGCTGCTCCCAACCTCCATTTGTCCTCAAATTTTTACTGGAGCTTCCTATGAGAGCCCTTTACATATGGTAAAATCATATTTTCAAAATTCTCATAGGAGCTCTGTCGGCAACCATTTCTTCTCTAAGCCCGGCGAAAGGTCAAATTTTGAATTCAAAATATCCGATCTCTGTCATCTTAAGTCCAATTGACCTCATTCTTCTTCCTGAATTCATCTAAATTCATCCTCTATCTGCCAGTATTTTTATTATAATTTTTAGTTTTTATTTATTTTATTTTATTTTATTCATTTCGTGCACTATTTTGCGCGTAGTCGAAGAAGCGGTCGTCGTCGCCGACGAAGGAGAAGACCTTCAGAACAGTGCAGTGCACTTCGTCGACGAAGGCAAGTCTCCTTGATGCACGTTGATCCCATTGTTTATAACTGTTTTATAAAAAGTTTGCAACTTGCATGGCTATTTACATAAACCGATGATGTTAAAATATAGAATGTTAGTTTTCCCATTTCGAAATAACATCCTTGCTGTTTGATTACCATGCCTTTGTAACCTTAAGATTTAATCATGAAATCATGTATTATGTGATTAACCTTGTTTAAATACGATAGATGTGCTTAGGATTGACATTGATCAAAATGCCTATGGTGGGATAAATTCTAAAATGTTGTTGAAATGTATTTTATCGAAGCTGTAGCAAGGTGATTCTTCTCTGTGATTGTAAAATAAAAATGGTTTAGATTGGGGCGTGGTTTGTCAAGCAAAGTGCGGATGGAGCACTGGTTACAGTTTGTGAAAGCCGCCCTAATCAATTTAAGGACCGACGCTTATGATTTGTCCATTCTAAGCATTTACCGTGCAACGACAAGTCTATAATGGGTACGACTGGTGAATAATTTGTAGAAACCTAACTTAGACTCGTCGGTTGGTGGAATGTGGGTCTTGGATGGAGGCAAGTCGTATTCCTCACACAGCGCAAGAGGGGGCTTCTGTATTGGGTGGATGGAACCCTAACGTGGTGAAACCTCGGTGGTGAGTCGAGTTAGGCGTATACATTGTAAAGGCCTTGTCATGATCTCTCTGCCGGCACACCAATGGAAGTGTGTTCGTAGCGCTTGGCATTAAAGAGATGGTCATGTCTTGTGGGTAAAGTTGTACACCTCTGCAGAGTAAATCTATTCGAATAGCCGTGCCTACGGTCAAAGGCAAAGTGAAGAATGCTTTCATACTGGTAGACTTGGTTTTGGTTTTCAAAATAACTGATGCTTTGGGATTCGGGAGTGGTTAGAACTCTCAAATGTTTATTTAGCGGATTGAGCCAATCAGGTAGATGGAACCTGTTTTGAATCATGACAGATAGAGTCATGTGATGGTTTAATAAGATCTTTCAAAATGGGCGGTTAGAGCCTATATACTAGTGTTGGTAGTTGGAACCTTCAGTAGAGTTAGAAATAATTTCAATTGTACAAATAATTGTTAAAACTGCTTTGTGAAAATTATTATTAATAATGTTTGTTAAATCTGGCTTTGTGCAAAAAAACTCTATTAAGCCTTCCTTGGAAAGCCCTTCATGATGCATTTTCCCAGACTTGCGGAGTACGTTTGTACTCACATGCTATACAAAATTTTGTCATTAGAGAATTAACAAGATGCGGTCGAAGACAATGAGTTCTATGGTGAGAAGTTTGTGGGCGATCGCCAAGATAACTAAGCGCGCGCTCCTAGTCGCTTTGTGGTGTCTTTTGGGTTTTATCTTGTTGTTTTTTTGTTTCATTGCTTGAGAACTCGGTCATGTGACCGGAGATGTAATAAATAGCCATGTGGTGGTAATTTATATTTATGCTATTTTTTTCTTCGTTACATTCGTTATGATCATCAACGCTTCTTTGTGTGTACTAGCAAGCGATCGAGACTAGTCTGAAATACAGGAGATTCCGGATGGTAAATCTGGGTCTCACAGAGGTGGTATTAGAGCACAGACGGTGTAGGGACGCAACTTAGTTAGAATGGCAAAGCCTTAAGGATTAATATTTTTATAAAAATATACTTATAATTTTTTTTCTAAGTTCCTTTGCTTCTACCTTTTCTGTCTTAGCGTCTGGTCTTTACCTCATCCTTCATTTGAAATTTGTTTACTGACTTTGTCCCGTTTCAAAATTTGTAGATGTCAGTTTACACCACCTTTGCCGCATCGTAGGAGGATTACGTGAGGAGTTATCTTTGATGCTTGAGAGTTGGGATTTCCTCATCGTCCGGAGTATCGTTGCATACATGCCCACCTTGGTTATAATTCATGGAAAGTCGGGTTGCTTGTCTCGCCAGAGTCGATGTGAGTGAAGATCGTCCTCACTACTTCACCTCGGAACAACTAATGCTTGGGGATGCGCTTCAGGGTGTTGCTAGAGAGGCTCTCATCCACTTGGGTGAGATTTATCGTGTTGGTGGGCGACACCCGTTCGACTCTTTCCCGACACGGGTTGGGAGGAGTCACGATCGATTCGAGCTTGGAGTTGGAGGCCGCCCGACGATTGTGCGCATGGGTTCGCTCATCCGGCGCAGGATGGCGCCTATGTTCACATCTCTTGTGAGCTCCAAGACGTGCGCAGGGAGCTAGCTACTGCAAGGGAGGAGAACCGTCAGCTTAAGGAGACTCAGCGGGCAGCAGTTCCACCTCCACTACTGGCTCTTGTGCAGGAGGCATAGCCGGTTGCACCGCCTCCAGTCCCTGTTGGTGAGGAGCTTCGCCTCGGGGTTTAACTCCGGACGCCCGCTAGTCAAGCGTCGCGATGGTCCATTGCTCCGTGTGACCGCACGGAAGTCCGTGCGCCATGAGCCGTCCTTAGGGATTTCGAGTGATTTTTGGTGCTCTGGAGAGCGGGACCTTCTTGTCTTCTTGACCCTTCTGCGGCGGGGTGAGGAGGATCCTCCTCGTGTTTTTGAGGAGAGTGGGGAAGTAATTAGTCTGGCTTAGCACCCTTCCTTTTGTTCACATTTAGAACGATGGACTGTATCGTGCTTTTATGCATTTGTGATACAACCATTTTCTCTTTAAAAGCTATTCTGGTTTAAATAAAGATTTTAGTTGGAGTTTCCTTTCTTTTGTTGTGTTGTTGTTTCGGTGGATGTTGTTTAGTCCTCTGTTTTCTTATCTTTGCTTTTCCCTCTTTTCTCGTGCTTTTTCCTGTCCTTGGATTCAGATGGAGAACCCTGGCAGAGGTCGTGGCAGAGGAAGAAGAGGAGGCCGCGGTTGTGGTCGTGGAAGAGTGCGATTCAAGAGGAAGTTCTGTGGGCGGCATTTCGGGAAGGTGGCGCGAATACTCATACGAGGGTACCCAACGGCCCGGGGTAACAAGCGGTGTCCCAAGCCCATTACCGACCAAAGGACCCGTGGGACCACAAGGGCGCCCTCCCGACCGACCAGGACGAGCGTCCCCGACCAAGTAGGGCTCCCGACCCCCGCGGCGGGTCGGGATCCCCCGACTCCGACCAAATTAAGGCAACCTCCGCCAAGGGCTGTGTGTCAAAGCCTCCACCGGTCTACGGCCGCGTGCCCCACGGACGGGGACAATCAGTAGTATGCGGGAAGCGGTGGCTCTTTCCCAAGATGGCATAAATGGCTGCTGAAGTCAAGCTTCCGGTCCCATCAACGATCCACGTACAATCTGAAGGCACGCTCCCTCGGCGGTACCAGCGTTATACTTCGCAACATCAACACTCGTCGAGCTCACGAAAGCGGTGCGCCATTTCCCGACAAAGCGGCTAACTGCCCTGCCCAACGGGACTACCGACCCGGCGTGGGCAAGGATGGACGAGTTCTTTCTTGTAAACGTTGTGCAGCCATTTGCACCTAAGGCAATACAACACCACCGAGCGGCCCGGGTAGGGACTTTCGCCCGAACGATATACACCTTGGGCTCTCGAGTCTAACCATTCGGGGACGAGGAAGCGTGGCCCGCCGACTTACAAATTTACTTCTTTGGTGCTCGAAGCGCCGGCGGTTGGCGCGCGCCCGGTAGGGGCAGCGCGTCTTCATCGACATCTCCGGATTCCCATTCATCTCCACGATGGCTTTCTTCACGGCGGCGGCTTGTCTCGTCGGGGCGAATCGCCGGCTCCCTCGACTTCATCGCCACTCCAACGGGTGAGCTCGCGCTCAGTCCCGTCGCCGTCAGAGACCAGAAGCCCGCTGGAAGCCAGGGCTCCATCTCCGACAACCTCGCCGGCCTCCGACTTGAGGCCCCCCTGTAGGCCCCTAGGCCGGAGCCCAACGAGCGCCCCGCCGTCTTTGGCGGTAGCACCCGAGGGTTCGGGAGGACGACCACATCGCCTCCCACGAGCTCACAGTTCGTGGCTATGGCCGGCTATATGTCGGCCTCTGTCAACGAGCTGTTGGAAGATTCTTCCAGCCACGACTCCGGCTCAAACCACGGAACAAACCGCCGCATGACGGCACTCGTGAGTGCAACATGGCGAGCGGCAGTCCTTTGACCGTAACCCCCGCGACCACGGGGCTCCCATCAGCGCACTAAAGCGCGGGAGGAGAATACCGGTGGCCTCAAGCTCATTGCCAGGAGTTTAAGCGGCGTAAAGAGGCTGGAGGACCGAAGGGCCGAGCTCGATAAGCTCGAGCCGACACAGGCGGGATGAACCGAACCCCAGCTGGTGCTTGGCGGCGTGCGCGCGCGCTGCGTCGGATCGCGCCATAATTAGTGGAGAATCGATGGCCCTCGCTTTTTCCCCAGCGAGTCAGAACATGGCTGCAGCTGCGATGCTGCTCCGAGGCCTTCCCGAGCCGAACGACCCGGAGGCCAAAGCCACGTACCAGAATCTCCGGGGGCTGGTGGAGCGTGTGCTGTGCAGCACATGCAAGCCTCCGGCCCACACCATTCTGGCGCCACCTCTGGCCGCCGGACCCGTACCACCCCTTGGGCCCGGCTGGGTCCAGCAAAGGTGGCGGCACATCAAGAACAACCCCAGGCCTCGCGCACCCCGGTGCGCTAGTGCCTCGGCGACGACTACGACGTCCGCGCCACCCTCGGCGCTGAAGCGGTGGGCGGAGCGCCCACCTCGCGTGTTGCGGACGTGACGCCGCCACAATCGCAGCCCAAGCCCCGATGGTCCGGGACCACGAGCTTTCTGTCAAGGGATCCGCCATGCGGATTTCCCCGCCAGATTCAGGGCACCGACCAACATAGCCAAATACACCGGGGCCACGAACCCCGGCGTATGGCTCGAAGACTACCGGCTCGCGTGCCGGGCGGGAGGAGCGACGGATGACCTCTTCATCATCCAATACCTCCCTATCTACCTCGCGGACTCGGCTCGAGCCTGGCTCGAGTACTTGCCCGCAAAGACCATCAGGAACTGGGCCGACCTGAAGACCCTTTTTGTCGGTAACTTCCAGGGCACTTATAAGCGCCCTGGAAACTCCTGGGACCTGAAGAGCTGCAAGCAGCAGCCGGGAGAAACTCTCCGGGATTACATCCGCGCTGTCCGTCAATGGAGCGAGCTCCCGACATCTCCGGCGCCGGCGTCGTGGGGCGTTCATCTGACACCTCTTGCAAGGCCTTGGTGCACAAGGCGGGTTGCGTTAAGCCCGAACCACCAAGGAACTTCGGACATCGCCACCAACCACGCCTCGCGAGGGCGTGGGGGCCATCTTCGAAGATGGCAAGACTAAGCAAGAACACAGGGTCGGCGGGTCCCCCGACCGCTCCGACAAGCGGGCGACGGAAAACAGGTTTGCGAGGCCCAAGTGGTCGCGCCGCCGACCGCTCGCCTTAGCGGCAGCGCGACCGGCCGTCGTTCTCGACCATTTGAAAAGTTGATGGGCGGCCCGTACCCACACCACGGATTTCCGTCAAACAAAAGTACAGGGACTGCGAGGTCTTAAGGCGTTTCCTCTCCGGCACCCCCACGACTCCGCGGGGCAAAGGAAAGAAGTCGGCCGCCCCCCGCGGCCGCGGAGAAGATGGCGGACGATGAGTTCCCAGAACGTGGTGCCTCATGATCTTTGGCGGACGGCGTGCTCTGGCGACAAGCGTCGGCTCAAGCTTCGCCTACCGCGAGTCCATACCGCCACACCGGTAGTCCCCAATATCTTGGTGGTGAGTCCCGATCACCATCGATCGGATCGACCACCCGACCACATCCGCGGTAGGGAGATACCGCTTGTGGTCGACTCCATTGTGGGAAGAAGCGCCTCACAAAGGTGCTAATGGGCGGTGGCGCCGGTCTCAACATCCTTTATGTTGAGGCGCTCAGCGCCATGGGGATCCCCGCTCGAGTCTCCGGCCGAGCAAGGCCCCTTCCACGGCGTCATCCGGCGTGAGCCCAACCGCTCAGGCGGTCGACCGCCGTCACTTTTGGAGGACGGAAAATTTCCTCACGAGACCCTCACTTTCGAGGTCGTGGATTTTCCGGATCCTACCACGCCATCTGGGAGGCCGTGCTATGCCAAGTTCATGGTGTCCCCGATTACACCTATCTCAAGTGAAGATGCGGGCCACGAGTCATCACCGTGGCTTCGTCCTTCCAGCTTGCTTACAACTGCGAGCGAAGCAGTTGCGAGCTAGCCTCGATGGTCATCGCGTCCGCCGAGTTCGCCAACCTCCGGAGGGAAGCCTCCGAGTCCGCCCCTGAGTCTAGCAAGTCGGGGGCGAGATCCTTTAAGTCCGCTGAGGACACGAAGAAGGTTGCGGTCGATCTCGACGATCTGACCAAGACCGTGCGGGTCGGAGCCATGCTCCCCGCCAAATAGGAAAGCGCGCTCGTCGACTTCCTCCGCGCCAACAACGACGTCTTTGCATGGAAGTCCTCCGACATGCCAGGATTTTCGAGGAAAGTCGCCGAGCATTCCTTAGGCATCCGACCAGGCTCAAGGCCGGTCGTCCAACGCCTGCGCCGCTTCGATGAAGAGAAGCGCAGGATCATAGGGGAGGAGATCGCCAAGCTTTCGGCTGCAGGGTTTGTAAAGAGGTGCGCCACCCCGGTGGCTCGCCAACCACGTGCTTGTGAAAAGAAGAATGGGCAATGGAGAATGTGCGTTGATTATACGAGTCTAAACAAGGCATGTCCCAAGGACCCGTTCCCCTTGCCCCGCATCGACCAAGTCATCGACTCCACTGCGGGGTGCGAGTTCCTCTCCTTTCTGGATGCCTACTCGGGCTATCACCAGATATCGCTAAAGGAGTTCGACCAGCTCGCGACCTCCTTCATCACTCCGTTTGGCTCGTTCTGCTACATGATAATGCCGTTCGGTCTAAAAAACGTGGGCACTACATACCAGCGATGTATGCAAACGTGTTTCAACAACCAGATCGGCCGCAGCATTGAGGCGTACGTCGACGACATCGTCGTAAAGACCAAGAAGGCTGACGACCTCATCACCGACCTAGGAGAGACTTTCGCAAATGTCCGGTAGTTCCGCATAAAGCTCAACCCCGAGAAATGCATCTTCGGGGTCCCCAAGGGAAAGCTCCTCGGTTTCATCGTCTCTGAGCGTGGCATCGAGGCCAATCAGGAGAAGATCTCGGCGATCACAAGGATGGGCCCGGTCGGCAACCTGAAAGGGGTCCAAAGGCTAACCGGATGCCTTGCAGCCTTGAGCCATTTCGTGTCTCGCCTTGGCGGCGCGGGATCGCTCTCTGTTGCTTAAGAAGTCCGACCGCAATTTGGACCCGGGAGGCTCGGGAGGCCCTCACCGCTTGAAGGCCTTCTGTCCTCACCCGATCTGGTTGCCCGAGCCGCCAGCACGGGCGAACCGCTGCTCCTCTACATCGCGCCACGACCCAAGTTGTCGGTCGCGGCCCTCGTGGTGGAGCAGCGGAAGAAGGCCGTGAGCTCAAGATACAACGGCGGTCTACTTCATCGCCGAGTGCTACGAGTCAAGGCTCGGTACCGCAGTCGTGAAGAGCGCTCTACAGTACTCATCACAAAGAGAAAATTGGTCCACTACTTCGACCAGCACCCCGTCGACGGACGGATCGCTTCCCTCTGACCCGACCGAGGCCCGGCGGCTCGCCCGTCGGGCGAAATCCTTCGTCCTGGTTGGGCCAGACCTTTACAAAAGGAGTCCATCCGGAGTCCTCCAGAGGTGCATCCTGGCCGACCAAGGGAAACAGCTGCTGCTCGATATCCATGGCGGGGTCTGCGGTCACCATGCTGCGCCCCGGTCCCTGGTAGGAAAAGCCTTTCGACAAGGTTTCTACTGGCCGACCGCCGTGTCCGACAGCCGAGCAGTTATGCGCACTGCGAAGGATGCCAATTCTTCGCCCGACAGACGCATCTGCCAGCTCAAGCCTTGCAGACGATCCCCATCACATGGCCATTTGCAGTTTGGGGACTCGATCTGGTCGGGCCCTTCAAGAAGGCGCCCGGGGGCTTTACTCACCTCCTTGTCACGGTGGACAAATTCACCAAGTGGATAGAGGCCAAGCCGGTTGTGAGCGTCACGTTGGTGCAGGCGGCCACCTTCTTCCGCGACATCGTCTTCCGGTTCGGAGTCCCTAACTCTATCATCACCGACAACGAGACGCAGTTCACGGGGGAGGAATTCCTCGAGTTCTGCGACGACTTCAACATCCGCGTCGATTAGGCGGCCGTGGCCCATCCGCGGACTAACGGCCAGTCGAGCAGCGCGAGCGGCATGATCCTCCAAGGGCTCAAGCCACGGATCTTGATCGATCAAGCATTTCGCGGGCGATGGGTGGCCGAGACTACCCTCCGTCCTCACGGAGCTGCGGACCACGCCAACTCGAGGCGGCCGGGTTTCGCCATTCTTCATGGTGTTCGTTGCGAAGTGTCTTGCCAACCGACACGGAATCGGCGCCCCAAGATTACCGACCCGACGAGGCTCGGGGCTCATCTCACAACAAGACGCCATCGACCGGCTCGGCGAGGCGCGCGATGTGGCCATTCTACGATCGGCCAAATATCAACAAGCTCTACGACGTTACCACAACCGTCAGGTTCAAGGGCGATCCTTCAACGCTGGCGACCTGGTCCTGCGCCGGGTCCAGACCACCAAAGACAGGCATAAGCTCTCGCCACCCTGGGAAGACCCCTTCACCGTCGTGGAGGTTCTTCGACCCGGCACCTTTCGACTCAAGGACGCGGATGGTCACGTCCTCTCTAGCGCATGGAACATAGAAAAGTTAAGGCGTTTCTATCCCTAAGTTCCTTCCTTTTTCCTTGCATCGTCTTTACCTTTCCTTCCGAGCACACGGTGGCGCGTGCGGCCTCAAGGGCTGCCGTTAGCGCCCTCGTTCATTTGTTTACGGTGGCGCTCATCGGGTAGGTGACCGACGACCACGAGGTCCTTCGGCGGTAACCCTCTCGACCGAGTGCTCACGGCCTCGCCCAGTGACTATGGTTGCAGTAGCACTTGCGAAGAAAGAAATACCCGAGCGGGCGACCTTTGTCTGTCGGAACACTCCTCCCGTGCAAATCTGCTAACTCACGCGCTTATCTTTGGTGGTGACCCGACCGGTCACTAGGTCCTTCGGCGGTAACCCTCTCGACCCGAGTGCTCGACCTACGCTCCGGCGGCTATGGTTGTGAAGTAGCACTTAGCGGAAGAAGGAAGTGCCGGCGGAGCAACCTTTGGTCGATCGGGAACACTCCTATCCCTCACAAGTGCGTGTGAATCTTTGCGTAGCCAAAGTTCCTATCCTCTTCGCCCTTCCGGAGTGACCGACCTCGCATAAGCGACCCGGTGGTTCTTAAAGCTATGGCGGTCAAGCGCTCACTACAACATAAAGAGGGCAAGAGGCATCTGGAACTTGCTAAGTTTTAAGGTTATTCGTACAATAGTCTTTACAATAAAGGGGGCGTATCTAACTTCTCCTATTCTTTTGGAGGGCACTCTGCGGCGAGATGTGGTGGCGATCTCTGGCGTGCGGCTCGACTTGGGCTCGAGCACATCGATCGTCGTCGGTGCGATTCCGGCAACACCGATGCTCACCACCGCGAGGTCGATGCCATCGTAATGGGAGATGGTGTTGACCAGCGCCGAGGAGGCTCAAGCGTGGCACCCACGATCCTTGCACTCTCGGCGTGCCCGGCACTCGAGCGGCATGGTGGCAAGTGCGCTCGAGGCCGCCACGGTTAGAGCACCCGATCGCGAACATTCGGCCGACCCTTCGAAGGGCCTCGGCTCGTGGCCAACTCGGTCCGGCCACCTCGGCGTCCTCCGGTAGCGCCGCCGCCGCGTCCCACGCCGTGACCGCGCGCGTCCACGAGCTGCAGGCGTCCTTCCGCACCTCCACGGCGTCACCAAGGCTCTTCGCCGCTCTGCGGGTCGTGGTCGTGTCGGAGAACGCGCCCACAAACTGCGATCAGAGTCAACATAAAGATCGAGCTCTTACGCGCGGAGCTCTCCAATCGCCAAGATCGACCAGCGACAGCTGGTTCCCACTGGCGGCGTCGCGCTCGCGTCGCACTAGCTCGGCAGCCTCCCGGACCTGGGCCATCTCGCCCCGAAGGTCGGCCGCCTCCGGCCATGCGATCACCTCCCGCCACGGCGGATCCTTGGCATCGCTCGCCCGCCAAGAGGATTCGAGCTCTGCCACCGCGCACCAAAAGCGCTCGCTGGTGCTCCTCGGCGGGACACAGGCGGACTAAGCCAGCTCCTGGCGAGCCTCCTCCACGCCTTTGCTCACGGCCCGGGGCCTCCGGCGTCGCGCGGCTCGAGGCGTTGCCGTTTGCCGCGCCGCCTCGGCGGCTAGCCTCCAGCCATGCACGCCCTTGATGAACTGTGACTTGTCCCCCGAGCGGGCACGCAAGCGCTGCAAGGCGCAACACTCCATTAGCTCACGATGAACCTATCGAAGGTCACAAGAGACAAGTCTCGACGACTTACCAGGCTAATCGGAAGAATCTTGTCGATAACGCGTCGGCGCCTCGGCTGGAACTCTCGAGGGCGAGCGAGGTCCTCTGGATCCGCTTTGGTCTCGGCGCGCGCGCTTGATACCATCTCGAAGGGCGCCCCACTCACGGCCCTCGCCGGTCGTCCATCGAGATGGTCGGCCGCCGAGTTGGCCCCACCGCCAAGTTAACGAGGCGGGCGGCAAGTCGAGCCGCTGGCGGGCCCGGCTTGCGCTGAGGAGGTCACTTGCACCTCCCGCATGGTCTGGGAGGATTGACCGGACTCTGGATCGCCCCCTCGGTGGCCCCTGGCGGTGGGGTCACCACCGCCGAGGCCGGACCGCATCCGCCGGCGGGCTCCTGGCGGCGGCGACAATTCCACCCGACCTCCTCGACCAAGGAGGGAGACCGGCTCGAGGGACGATCAGCTGTTTCGCCTCTGCCCGACCACCGACCAGGAACCGTCGTCGCTCCACCGGCGGCTCCGGACATGCTGTCGCCTAAACTCGACCCTGGTCGGAGCGGTCAGCGTCTCCCCGACCCGTGCTCTGCTCTCCTCGGTCGGTCGCGCCGATTCGAAGCTTGGGGTCGCAGTTGCGACTGCCCCTGAGTAAACATTGCGCGCCACGGCGATCAATAACATTGTCCAGACTACCCTACTGTCACCAAAGTCGAAGAAAGGACACTTACTGCGCCGACCGGACGCGCGGCAGTCGCGCCCTCTTCGTTGGTCCTCCTTGCGGGGGCGAGTCGGCCTTCCGCTTCCTCGAGGACGATCCGACCGGGGACATCTCCGCTTGGGGTACGGCGTTGGCGGCACTTGTGCGCTTGCTCCCCGCCAGACCCACAACCGGATCCCCGCCGATCGGCGTATCGGACAGATACCCGTGGTACGGATCTCCTCCCCGGTTTCCACTGCTGTCGGTGGAGGTCGATCCGCGGCGATGGTCTCCGTCGTCCTCGCGCTGCGCTTGCACTTGCCTGCGCTCCTTCTCCCCCGCCTCCTCTTCTCCTCTTTGCACTTCTTGCGCTCGCCTCAATCTGCGCAAACTTTGTGGGCCTCGCGCCTCGGCTCCTTCTCTCTGGCAGCGGTGCAGGAGACCATCCCATGAGAGCCCCTAGGGGCGTAAAAACCTCGATTAGGCAAAACGCCAACACCGGGGAGAAGAAAAAGGAGAAAGAAAGCTACACTCAAATTACGAGTTGGCGATTCGAGCGAAAGCGGCTCGGGGTGACCGGCCACCACCTTGGTCGCTTCGCCCATAACGGTGATACCCATACGACCTCCGGTGAGGAGTTCCTCCACCATCATCCTTGCCGGGTCGATCGGTCCCTCAAATTTGAACATTGGGAGCGGTAGATCCATGAGAGCTGCAGCGCATCTTCATGAATGCGCACACAGCAGCGTCACCGATAAGACCCGCTTCTTACGGGCCCCGATGCGTCGTTATCACCTCCACTCGGTTCCTTTCCTTCCGTTTCGGCCCCACCCCATAAGGGCTTCATCTCGAGGCCGACCGGTGTGGCGAACGCGCCCCGAGTTCTTAGCGTAAAGCCACTCGAGTGCCACCCGGTTGGGCGATGGCGACTTCACGTCAATATAATCATTGCGGCGCCCGTGCCTGTTGGAAAGCCACACCTCCGGCGAGCACCGATACATCCGAGGATTTGTCTTTCCTCAATCGGGCCTGGAAGAAATGCCTCCACAACGCCCAGTGGGGCTCGATCCCCAGGAAGGCTTCACAGAGTGTGATGAAGATGGCGATATGAAGGACCCCGTTGGGGTTGAGATGATGCACGAACGGGTGCAGCGGGAGCCCGAATCCACGCTCGAAGAAAGAGGCGGGTACCACGACCTTGCCGTCCCCCGGAGCGGGGGCGGCGGCCCTGGTCGGCACTCTCCACCCCGAGATATCCTGCGGAGGCAGGAACCCCTTCTTTACCAGCCCGAGTGCGCGGCTGGCATGGATGGAGCACGCTAGCCACGACATCTTCGAGAGAAGTGGTGAGAAGATGAGAGGAGAAAGTTGGAGGTTCCCTCCCTTTTTTTCTCTCTTTTGCTCTTGCGGTCTTTTTTCGTGATTCAGGCAAATGCGGGAAGACGGGGAAGGCAAGGGCAAGGAGTTTGCTCAAATGCCCCCGCACCCTATCTATAGGAGCCGGGCGGACGCCTAGCCAAAACAGACGCCTGGCCAAGCGGGCGACAGCCGAATAAGACGCCTCCTCGCATGAAGCATCGCGCACGCCCTCGTCCGCCGTGCCCGACCATCGGCGGCGCCGACTGGCGGGCGCCAATCAGCGAACACCTCCTCGCGTGGCGTCGCGCCGCGCCCTCGTCTGCCGTGCTGGTAACGCCCGTTCCAATTCCTCTCGCATTTAATCGACAAGACCGCAAGAACCGTAAAGACACCGCCTCGGGCCGCGCATCACGAGACCTCTCGATCTCGCCTTTTGGCGGGGACGGTTGCCGGGGCTCGTCACGAGAGGCCCCTTGGGTGTTGAGGCCCCAAAATGGCAAGAGCTCGATGACTCACGCCGAGGCCCACCAAAGCTGTGGGTTCTAAAGACCGATCCACCAAGTGGGCATAAGGTCGCCAGCCGAAATTGAATGAGGCGAGTGTGGCGAGCCCCGGTGGGCCTCGGTTGGGGTGGTGGACGCCCAATCGCCAAAACTTCGCGTCAGAGACCATACTTCACACTCTCCGGGAGCCCATCAATGGGCGGCGGCCAGTATGCTCTGGGTCGGGACGACCCGAGTCCGATCTGGGATCGAGTAAAGAAAGGTTTTATGGGTCGCCCTACTGGTGGGCGGACACCTACTCTGGGACCGTCGCTCGAAAGGTCCCCCTTGGCGGGACCTCCCGAGACCCACTCGGACCACCCGTTATTTAGCTCCACGAGCACGGCGTTCAAACCAGCGCGTAAGCGCGTCGCTCACCCTCGGGTCCCACACTGCGGGACGGGCGTATACGTGGGATAGGCGGCGGCCACTCCTCTCGCGGCTACCCTCGCGGACGAGGACTGGGATGGATGCCCCACGTCCGGCTACGACGTAAAAGAGCGCCGTCCGGCTCGGACGTTAAATGAGCACTCAGACACCCGAACCTCACGAAGAGGCATCTGGTCATCCCTGCCGACCAAGGCATGGTCTAGCTACGACGTTAAACAAGCACTCAGACACCCGAACCTCACGGAGGCATCCGGTCGTCCACGCCAGCAAGGCACGGTCTAGCTACGACGTTAAGCGAGCACTCGGACACCGAACCTCACGGAGAGGCATCGGTGCGTCCTGCCAGGCCAAGGCGCGGTCTAGCTACGATGTTAAGCGAGCACTCGGACACCGAACCTCACGGAGGCATCGGTGCGTCCCTGCCGTCGAGGCGCGGTCTAGCTCTGACGTTAAATGAGCACTCGGACACCCGAACCTCACGAGAGGCATCGGTCATCCCTACCGAGCCAAGGCACGGTCTAGCTACGATGTTAAGCGAGCACTCGGACACCGAACCTCATGGAGAGGCATGCGGTCGTCCCTACCGACCAAGGCGCGGTCTAGCTACGACGTTAAGCGAACACTCGGACACCGAACCTCACGGAGAGGCATCCGGTCATCCTGCCAGACCAAGGCGCGGTCTAGCTACTGACGTTAAGCGAGCACTCGGACACCGAACCTCACGGAGAGGCATCCGGTCGCCCCTGCCGACTAAGGCGCGGTCGACTCTGACGTTCTAGTCGTCACCAGAAAAAGCGATCACTTGCGATTGCCCATTCTCGAGGCGGGTTAGTCGAAAAAGCGCTGAGACAAACTCATCACAAAGACATTCATAAAGGAAAAGGAGATTTCATTATAGGCCAGCGAGCTCGAACTTTACAATGTTACATGAGGTGCTGGCGAGCTCAAACACTACAAAGCTACAAGATATGGTGGAGCTATTTCTGCCCCAAGTATCATATCTTGAGCATCAATGCGGCGTCAGTGCACTCACTGACGGCTACTAATTCCTGGTCCGGCGGCGCCACCGCCGCCGCACTAACTGCAGCGGCGCGCGCGCACCATCGCCTCTAAGAGGGCCCCCCTTACCACCTTGAGCCTCGGGCGGCCTCGGCGTGGCGTCGGCGGCGTGGTATCACAGACTCGGCTTCTTCCTCCTCCACGAGCTCGACCATCGCTGGTCGCTTTTCGGCCAGAGCTCGGCCATGGGATCTTCTTCCTCTACCTCGACATCATCGCCAAAGCTGAAGATCAGTGGATGCCTCGAAGCCATTTCGAGGATTACGAAAGAGGACTTTGGTTTGAGTGACAATTGTTCTAGTAAGCGGTGGCACCCTTATATATATACCCAATCAAAGGGAGATCGAATGTCTCCAAAATAAATGCGAGCGCAGGAAGCGGCGCCCTTCACGAACCCGGCGGCCAAGAAGGCGTGCGGTCAAGGCACGTAAGCCGTCGCGCGCCGCTGCAAGCGATTAAAAGCTTGGCGATTCGAATACCCCGACCAGCTCAGGGCAGCGTCGGATGCGTTAGGGCACACTGGTAAGCCGGCTACCGACCAGTCGGTCGGACCGACCAGTCGGGCCCGGTCACCATTCGCAACCAAGTTCAAACCCCAACCGTATCTGACGAACTCGCTCGGGGGTTCGGGGGCTACTAACGAATACTCATACCAGGGACCCGTGGGACCACAAAGGACGCCCTCCCGACCGTCGGGATGGCGTCCCGACCAAGTAGGGCTCCCGACCCGCGGCGGTCGGGATCCCCGACTCCGACAAATTAAGGCAACCTCCGCCAAGGGGGCGTGTCAAAGCTTCCACCGGTCTACGCGCGTGCCACAGACGGGACAATCGGCGGATGACGGAGCGGTGGCTCTTTCCCAAGATGGCATAAATGGTGCTGAAGTCAAGCTTCCGGTCCCATCAACGGCCACATACAATACGAAGGCACGCCCTCCCGAGGTACCACGTTATACGTTATGCATCGCAACGTCAACACTCGTCAGGCTCACAGAAGGCAGGTGCGCCATTTTCCGACGAAGCGGCTAACTGCCCTGCCCAACGGGACTACCGACCCGGCGTGGGCAAGGCAGGCAGTGACCAATCGCCAGAATGAAGGACCGAAGCTCTTAGCATAGGCCACCTCCCCTTTCCCAATTCTCAATGTAACCTGCCCTTTCCTACTATATAAAGGGGGGCAGGAGCCCCTGACGAGGGGGACAGAGAAAAAGAGGAAGGACGAGTTCTTTCTTGTAAACGTTGTGTAGCCATTTGCACCTAAGGCAATACAACACCACCGAACGAACTGGAGTAGGGACTTTCGGCCCGAACCAGTATATACCTTGGGCTCTCGAGTCTAACCATTCAGGGACAGGGAACGCGTGGCCCTTCTGACTTACAAATTTACTTGCCGGTGCTCGAAACGCCGACAGTAACCAAGTACCGCCACCTCCAGCGTGGCAGAACCAAGTGCCACCCCCACCCCCGAACCAACCGCCAAGCATGGAGCAGATGATGGCCATGCAAATGCAAATTCCGCAAGCTTTGGCGCAAAATGCATTGAATCCACCTCAATCGGTCCAGCTCGGTAGCGGCTCGGCCACCCGGTCTAAGTTCGGGAATTCATGAGGACAGACCCCAACTTTCGCGAGGATCGGTGGACCCTTTGGAGGTCGACGATTGGTTAAAAGATGTAGAAAAGAAGCTTTACTTAGCCCGGTGTGATGAATTTGAGAGTGTCTTATATGCCTCTCATCGGTTGAAAGGAACATTGCAAGTTGGTGGGAAAATTACCTCGCCTTACGAGGAAGCCCGAGCATCACTTGGAATGAATTTGTGGAAGCTTTTGGGCTACCCATATTCCCAAGGGATTATGGAAATGAAGAGGCGTGAGTTTCACAAGTCGCAACAAGGAAACCTTTCATCTCGAATATCCGAATCGGTTCACCTGACTTTCTCGTTATACTATCGAAGATGTTGCCTCGGATGAGGCTAAGATTTGGCGCTTCATGGAGGGTCTTGACCCCAATATCAAAATCTGGTGGTATCAAATGACTTTCCTTCATTCCAGCACATGGTGAACAAGGCTTTGATCCAAGAGGATGCTCAGCGTCAGCTGTTTGAATCAAGAAAGAGGAAGTTAATGTTTCAAACGCAGCGTGGTGCCATTAGCTCCAAACCCCGTTTCTTCCAGCCTCAGTCCAGCAGGCCAGTAGCCACCAATACCTCCAGGACCCCAATGTCCACTCTTCGTCAGTTCACTCAAGCCCCTGCTGACAATACAGGAAATCAAGTTCAGAAGAGCAATGCGGCAACTGCAGGAGTTCAATGCTTTAACTGCAGAGAGATGGGACATTACGCTAATGCTTGTCCCGAGCGTCGAGTTGTGACCCCAATTCGGTTCAACACAGGATCTACTCGGCTCGCGCCAAAGACGGCTACGGGAAGAGGAACGCCGCAGACTCCGCGTACTTCTCGCACCATCGGAAGAGAACGTGTTAATCACGTCACTGCTGAAGAAGTTCAGGACGCACTTGATGTGGTGTATGGTAAGTTCTTCGTCAATTCAGTTCCTGCTTCAGTATTGTTTGATTCTGGTGCTTCGCATTCATTCATATCAGAGTATTTGGTTAGAAAGCATGGATGGGATACGATTCGACAGAAATCCCTACTAGTTCAATCCTAGTAAAGAACTAAGAACAAGTGCTATTTGTCCAAAAATAGATATAATTATAAAAGGGGCAAAGTTCCTAGCGAACTTAATATTATTGGATACTAAGGGATAGAAGTAATCCTTGGAATGGACTGGTTAACCAAGTTCAAGGGTCAGATAGACTGTGCTAGTAGAGCTATCTCCCTTACTAGTCCTGAGGGAATTCGAGTGGAGTTCCTGTCTAATCTCTTCTCTAAGGGGGGTAGTACCTTGAACCGACTAAAAGGTACATCTTTGGAAAATGTGCCCATAGTGAATGAATACCCAGATGTATTCCCAGAAGATTTGCCTGGTATGCCACTAGACCGTGATATTGAGTTTATGATTGAGCTTGTACCTGGTACATCTCCTATCTCGAAGAGGCCTTATCGGTTACCTGCTAATGAATTAGCAGAGATGAAGAAACAGATTGAAGAACTGCAGGAGAAAGGATTTGTAAGACCAAGTTCATCACCTTGGGGTTCACCAGTAATCTTCGTTAAGAAGAAGGATAGCAGTCTGAGAATGTGCATAGACTACAGATCACTGAATGAGGTCACAATAAAGAATAAGTATCCTTTGCCAAGGATAGATGATCTATTTGATCAGTTGAAAGGAGCTCAGGTTTTCTCAGAAATAGACTTAAGATCGGGATATCATCAGCTCAAGATAAGAAAAGAAGATATTCCAAAGACAGCCTTTACAACCCGTTATGGATTGTACGAGTTTACAGTGATGTCCTTCGGATTAACAAATGCACCGTCATATTTCATGAATTTGATGAATAAGGTGTTTATGGAGTTTTTGGATAAGTTTGTTGTCGTTTTTATTGATGACATTCTTATCTATTCCAAGAATGAGAAAGAGCATGAGAATTATTTGAGGATAATTTTGGAAAAGCTCAGAGAGCATCAGCTTTATGCTAAGTTCAGTAAATGTGATTTTTGGTTGAAGGAAGTTGCTTTCTTGGGTCATGTCATTTCTGCTAGAGGAGTAGCAGTAGACCCTGTGAAGATGAAGGATGTTTTGGATTGGAAGCAACCCAAGTCAGTTCCGAATATTAGAAGTTTTCTTGGATTAGCAGGCTATTATCGGCGTTTTATTGAAGGTTTTTCCAAGATAGCGAGACCTCTCACTCAACTTTTGAAGAAGGAGAAGAAGTTTGAATGGACTAAATCTTGTGAACAAAGTTTTCAGGAATTGAAGAAGAGGTTAACTTCAGCACCAGTACTTGTTCTGCCGGATATTCATAAGGATTTTTAAGTTTAAGGCGATGCCTCAAAGCAAGGTCTCGGATGTGTATTGATGCAAGAAGGTAAAGTCATAGCTTATGCCTCAAGACAACTGCGACCCCATGAAGAAAATTACCCAACTCATGATTTGGAGTTAGCAGCAGTTGTGCACGCACTCAAAATTTGGAAGCATTATTTGATTGGGAATCGATGTGAGATTTATACGGATCATAAGAGTTTGAAATACATTTTTATTCAGCCGGATCTCAATTTGAGGCAGAGAAGATGGTTGGAATTAGTTAAAGATTATGATATTGGTATCCATTATAATCCCGGAAAAGCTAATGTTGTTGCGGATGCTTTGAGCAGGAAAAGTTATTGCAACAATGTTATGGTTCAGGAAAGTCAGCCAGCACTTCATGAAGAGTTCAGACGACTCAACTTGGAATTGGTAAATGAAGGTTGTGTTTTCAATGTTGAAGTGCATTCAACCCTAGAAGATTAAATCAGAGAGGTTCAAAAGAATGATAGTGGTATCACAGACCTAAAAGATGGTATGAAGAAAGGAAAATTTCCTGGATTTTCTGAAGATGAGAAAATCTTGTCAGTCGGGGAAAGAATAGTAGTCCCTAATCAAAAGAGATCAAAGATGTAATTTTGAAGGAGGCCCACGATTGGTTTATTCTATTTATCCGGAAGTACCAAGATGTACGCAGATTTGAAGGAGAAATATTGGTGGACCAATATGAAAAGAGAAGTTCTTGATTTTGTGGCACGTTATGATATTTGTCGACTTGTTAAAGCGAGAACATCGAGACCAGCCGGTTTATTGCAACCTTCTGAGTTCTGTTTGGAAATGGGAAGAGATAGGAATGGATTTTATCACCGGACTTCCCAGAACTAAGTCCGGATATGATTCAATATGGGTTATTGTGGATAGATTGACTAAGGTTGCACACTTTATTCCTGTGAAGACAACATATTCTGGTGATAAACTCGCAGAGCTATACATGGCCAAAATTGTATGTTTGCATGGTGTGCCAAAGAAGATCGTGTCAGATCGAGGTTCCTAGTTTACCTCGAGGTTTTGGCAGAAGTTGCATGAGGTTCTGGGCACAAAACTAAACTTCAGTACTGCTTACCATCCTCAGACAGATGGTCAGACGGAAAGGATAAATCAAATACTAGAAGATATGATGAGAGCTTGTGCTTTGACATACAGTTCATCTTGGGATCAGAATTTGCCGTATGCAGAATTCTCGTACAATAACAATTACCAGTCAAGTCTGAAGATGGCACCGTTCGAAGCTCTCTACGAAAGAAAATGCCGAACACCGTTGTATTGGAAAGAGACAGAGGGGGGACAAGTAATCGAGCCTGATATTCTAAAAGAAGCAGACCTGCAAGTGAGTGTGATTCGTCAGAATTTAAAAACAGCTCAGTCAAGGTAGAAAAGTTATGCTGATAATCATCGTCGGGATTTAAGCTTTGCACCTGGTGATCATGTGTATCTGAAAGTTTCACCCCTAAAGGGAATGCGTCGTTTCAGAGTTAGCGGGAAGCTTGCACCTCGCTATATCGGTCCATTTCCAGTGGTTGCCAGAAGAGGAGAAGTTGCTTATAAGTTGAAACTTCCTCCGCAATTGTCTGATGTGCATGACGTATTTCACGTGTCTCAGTTGAAGAAATGCCTCAGAATTCCAGAAGAACAGATGTCTTTGGAGAAATTGGATTTCAAAGAAGACCTGTCGTATCCAGAGTATCCAGTCAAAATCTTGAATGAAGCTGAGCGTCGAACCAGAAACCGAGTGATCCAGTTTTGTAAGGTTCAGTGGAGCAACCATTCCGAGAAAGAAGCAACTTGGTAGCGAGAAGAGGACCTCAGAGCCGAGTTTTCCGATCTCTTTCTTTCTCCGTCCGAATCTCGGGGTCGAGATTCTCTCTAAGGGGGTAGTTTTGTAACATCCCATTTTCGATTCTTTTGTTAAAAATTAATTTAAATTAATTAATTCAAGGATTTGGGTTTTCTTTGGAATTTTAGTTAACCTGGCATTCCTTTCCATCCAAAAATGGAATTTATTCCATTCGCGTACGGAAATTCCATTTCATCCTGAAATCCAAAATTCAAATCCAATTCCAAAATTTTCTAAAAAATCTGAAACAAATTTTATTACGTTACAAATATTCTAAAGTATTTTTGATATTTTTCCCATAATTTTTAGAACTATTGTTCTAATTTTCCCAAACCTATTTAATTTTCAGCATTATATTAATTAATGTAAGAGAAATAACAATATAATATTATCCAAAAATATTTATTCGTGCTTTATTTTCTAAAACGGTTGACTAAAAAATTCCCTAATTTATTATGGTTTAATTGCTATTTTTCCGAATTTAATCCGAATTTTCAGTGGAAAATTAAGTGTTTTCTGTATTTATTTATTTTCGCGGTTACTGTTCATTCAATCCGCTTCGCTTCAGCTTCCCGCTCGTCGCTACAGTGCACCCGTAACCTACAGTGCAACGTCGCTACAGTTCCCGACCCGATCCGCAATTAAAGTCCACTGTTTCTTCATTTAACTCCGGCGATCTCAGTTACTATTCTAGCAAAAATTTCGGCGAGCATTTCCTGATGATCTGCTGGTCCGATTGTCCTATAAATTGAACCCCATGTTCCCCTTCTCGTTCCTCACATCCTCAGATTGGATTTGTTCCAATCCATCCACCAGATCTCCTTGTGCAAGCCATTCTTTCCGAACTCCGGCAAACTTTTGCTGAGCTCTCCCGGCTTCTCCCGACCTCCATTTGTCCTCAAATTTTTACTGGAGCTTCCTCTGAGTTCCCTTTACATATGGTAAAATCAGATTTTCAAAATTATCATAGGAGCTCTGTCGGCAACCATTTCTTCTCTAAGCCCGGCGAAAGGTCAAATTTTGAATTCAAAATATCTGATCTCTGTCATCTTAAGTCCAATTGACCTCATTCTTCTTTCTAAATTCATCTTCTATCTTCCAGTATTTTTATTATAATTTTTAGTTTTTATTTATTTTATTTTATTCATTTTGTGCACCGTTTTGCGCGTAGTCGAAGAAACGGTCGTCGTCGCCGACGAAGGAGAATACCTTCAGAACAGCACAGCGCACTTCGTCGATGAAGGCAAGTCTCCTTGACGCACGTTGATCCCATTGTTTATAACTATTTTATAAAAAGTTTGCAACTTCCATGGCTATTTACATAAACCAATGATGTTAAAATATAGAATGTTAGTTATGCCCATTTCGAAATAACATCCTTGCTGTTTGATTACCATGCCTTTGTAACCTTAAGATTTAATCATGAAATCATGTATTATGTGATTAACCTTGTTTCGTACGATAGACTGTGCTTAGGATTGACATTGATCAAAATGCCTATGGTGGGATAAATTCTAAAATGTTGTTGAAATGTATTTTATCGAAATTGTAGCAAGGTGATTGCTGCTGTGATTGTAAAATAAAAATGGTTTAGATTGGGGCGGAATGGTTTGTCGGTAGTGCGGATGGAGCATCGTTACGTTTGTGAAAGCCGCCTAATCAATTTAAGGACCGACTTTTATGACTGTCCATTCTAAGCATTATCGTGCAACCACAAGTCTATAATGGGTACGACCTGGCTGAATAATTTGTAGAAACCTAACTTAGACTCGTCAGTTGGTGGAATGTGGGTGCTGGATGGAGGCAAGTCGTATTCCTCACACACGCAAGAGGGGGCTTCTGTACTGGGTGGATGGAACCCTAACAGCGGTGAAACCTCAGCGGGTGGGTCGGGTTAGGCGTATACATTGTAAAGGCCTTGTCATAATCTCTCTGCCGGCACACCAATGGAAGTGTGTTCGTAGCGCTTGGCATTAAAGAGATGATCATGTCTTGTGGGTAAAGTTGTACACCTCTGCAGAGTAAATCTATTCGAATAGCCGTACCTACGGTCAAAGGCAAAGCGAAGAATGCTTTCATACTGGTAGACTTGGTTTTGGTTTTCAAAATAACTGATGCTTTGGGATTCGGGAGTGGTTAGAACTCTCGAATGTTTATTTAGCGGATTGAGCCAATCAGGTAGATGGAACCTGTTTTGAATCATGACAGATGGAGTCATGTGATGGTTTAATAAGATCTTTCAAAATAGGAGGTTAGAGCCTATATACTAGTGTTGGTAGTTGGAACCTTCAGTAGAGTTAGAAATAATTTCAATTATACAAATAATTGTTAAAACTGCTTTGTGAAAATTATTATTAATAATGTTTGTTAAATCTGGCTTTGTGCAAAAGAACCCTATTAAGCCTTCCTTGGAAAGCCCTTCATGATGCATTTTCCCAGACTTGCGGAGTACGCTTGTACTCACATGCTATACAAAATTTTGTCATCAGAGAATTACCAAGATGCGGTCGAAGACAATGAGTTCTATGGTGAGAAGTTCGTGGGCGATCGCCAAGATAACTAAGCGCGCGCTCCTAGTAAATGCGCTGTGGTGTCTTTTGGGTTTTATCTTGTTTTTTTGTTTCATTGCTTGAGAACTCGGTCATGTGACCGGAGATGTAATAAATAGCCATGTGGCTGGTAATTTATATTTATGCTATTTTTTTTCTTCGTTCTGTTCTGGTTATAATCATCACTGCTTCACTGTGTGTACTAGCAACTAATCTGGGGCTAGTGCAGAAATACACAGGAGATTCCGGATGGTAAATCTGGGGTCTCACAGTTGCTTATGGCCTAAGGATTCCAACAAAACTGGTTTCGTTCAATTCGGAGTTCATTTGCAAAAATCTTGTATATAGCATATTTTAAACCTTCTCTTTAAATTTGAATTTCAAAATTACACAGTGGTCAAATTTAAAATTGTTCTGTATATTCTGAAACTACACGATTTTACATGAATTTATAAATTTGTTTCACTCCATTTGGATCTATAGTACAAAAGTTATGAATGATTGTATTATTTTGGGTCTGAAAATGCTGGTTAAATTAGAAAATACGTCTTCCCGGGGTCACTGACATCTGGGGCCCATGGTCAGTGAGCGTGTGAGCCAAGAGAGTGAGTGAGTTTAACGACGCAGGCCCACGCGTCAGTGGCAGAAAATAGGGCATAGAGCCGCTAGGGTCTAGGGTTTCCTCGGCCGATGGCTTAGATAGCATGAGGGCACTCCGATGCACCCGTAGGTGGGCTTCATTGCCACCGGCGGTGGCTGAAGGTATCCTGCCATCGTGGGCCGGGCAGTGGCGCCATGACCGAGCGGCGGTGGAGCAAAAAGGCACCGCATTTTCACTGGTCAGCCGCTAATTGAGTATCAGTGAGTCGATTGGATCCCATTTTACCTGCTAGTTCGGTCTGCGGTTGGCCGGAGAAGGCTGCCAACAGGCGTCGGCCATGGGGAAGATTAGTCTTGGCTCAGCGAGGTTCTGACTAAGAAGGGCTACAACCAAGATGCTATTTGAGTTTATAGGATTAGGGATGGCAATCGGGTGGGTACCTTCGGGTACCACCGCCTTAAACCCAAACCCAAACAAAGTCCCGTCTACCTAAACCCACTCGACTTTACAGGTACAGATGTGTGCCTATACCCAAACCCAATGGGTACCCACGAGCACATATCTATGCGCAAGCACCAAAGGGTAAAGGCGGAGAAGTGAGGGGCGCCACGGCCGCCGCATGCTCCCCTCCCCTCTCACGGACGCCGGAGGCCAAGGGAGGTGGCCATGGCGGAGGAAGCGACAACACCGGTGAGGCAGGGGGTGATTCTCCAATGATGACCAACCATTTCTTTTCCCCTATTGTTCCTTCTCTCCTCCCTGAAAGAAACCCACCAAGAACTACTCCGATATACCAAGAATGGCAAACCATTGAACTAAGAAACCAAAACCCGGCGCATCAACCGCACCACAGGAACGAGGGGAGAGAGAGAGGTACCTTAGACTCGAGTAGGGTGATGTAGGTGATGAGCGCCGCGGCGTCGCCTTGTCACGGCGTCAAAGCGGACCTCGCAGAGCTTCCTCCATATTGCCTTGTCCCGACGCCGCCGTCGCTTCTGGTGGTCGCGGGCTCACCATGGCTCCGTCGGAACACTAGACCTCGGGGGTACGCGCGGGGTGTAGTGCGTTCCGGGTGTGTAGAGGTCGCCTCTCCCTCTATCTCCTTCTCGCCTCTCATTTCCTCTCTTCTTTTGGGCACTGTGCTCCCCAGGGCGGAGGGAGGCAATAGGAGGAGCCAGTGTCAAGGGAGGTGAGGCGAGGGGAGGAGCGGGCGTCGGCCACCGAGGGAGGCAGAGGCGAGGGGAGGGAGGCCGAGGCAATCAGGCGATGGGGGCAAGGGGAGGGAGGAGATGGGGGCGAGGGGAATTAGGGAGGAGCCGACTCAGTCGAGCAATCAGTGAGTTTGTTTTTCTAATATATCTTTAAAAAGTGGGCTCACATGTCATAAGATACCCATTGAGTACCCATGGTTACAAATTGACACCCATACCTATCCTATGGGCTTATCGGGTACCCAAACATGTAAACCCATGGGTCTAAAGAGCTATCCATACCCGCTCTTATCGGGTCAGGTACCCACGGGTACCCAAACCCATGGGTAAAATTGCCATCCCTATATAGAACCACAGAGAAGGTATACACAAGAGGAATTGGAGTTTGGTTTACCGAGTTTTCTCGATTCACTTTCACGCCTCTTTTCGGTGTTCTTCAGTGTCGAGTGAATTTGACAATGCTTGGGCATGTTTGCGAGTAAGGCTCGGGTCAGGAGGGCTTAGTGGAGTAGGATAGACTGCTATGAATACCACGGGGCTGATTTTATAGAAGAAGCAAGGCGATGGTAACAGGGTGCCTGCTTCTTCCTTGCAGCCGGGGAAAAGAAGGAAGTGTGGCTCGAGTTTTTGCGGGGGGTCAAAGGCTGGCATGCACAGGCATGGCTGGGGCAGTGCCATAGGTGAGTATGACCAGCATCGTTGATGTGGAGTGATCGACGTGCTGGTGCCGCAAGGTCTGTGCCACGGTAGAGTTCTTGGTCGATCGTTTGGGTCTATTGCGGCACACAGATGGCAACAGAGGCAACCCAGCGAAGCAGGAGCCAGGTGAGAACATGACAAGGTAGTGTTGCGGTAGCACAAGCTGGAGAAGAACGGAGCAGCCGAGGAAAGAAACTGGCTGGCTGACTTGTGGGCCAACGGTGTCAGCCTAACTTGGCTTTGTGTCTCTGAAAATCGGGCCCCACATGGCAGTGGCAGAAAATGAGTGAACCGACTTAACCTCCAAGCTGGGCATACCTCTTTCTTTACATTAAATGAAGGGTCAAATCGTGTCCAAACTTTTTGAAACTTTTTTAATGGATTTCTGGGATAAGGTTTGCTATCAAGTTCGAATTAAAATATTTTGTAGAGAAATTCTATTAATTCTAACAAGCAATACTGTCCATTTTATTCTGTTCTGTTTTTTTTTTATTTTAGGATGTAAATATGGTCAAGAATTTTTTTAAATTTTTTAGAGTATGCGTTACGGTACAAGTATTCTTGTTTTCTAATATTTCTGACATTGCAAATCCCAGATTTTCTAGTTTTCTATTTTAGACTTTTAAAAGGCTGTAATTTGAATATAATTTTTTTTATATTTTTACTAGAGGTTAAAATTGCTCTGAGGAAGGCATGGTAAAAATTTCAGCTCTAGATAAACTTTGTCGATTTTTACAAAATTCTGACATATCATTGTTTTCAGTCGAAATCTATCAATTCTTACTTCTTTTCGTTAATTAATGCATTTAAATTTATCTTGACTGCATAAAAAGATCTCTAGAGACTTCTTAAATTTTAATATATTTTTTTATAGATTTTTGCTGATATTTTGCTTTTACCTTTTTACTAATTCCTCATAAATGATTTTCTTGTAGGGCAAAAATCCAAGAAAAATCAAATAATACCAAAATAATTCAAAATTAAACACATTCACAATTTTTTAATTTCCATTTTCTTGAATTCTTGGGATGTTACATACTCCCTCCGATCACGAATAGTTATCATTTTGGACATCGACACAGTCTCGAAAGCACAGTTTTGACCTCAAATTTCTATTATAATTTATTTAAAAATTCCAAGAAAATTACAATATTATGAAATTACTTTCTAGACAAATCTATACATATGATTTTCATGTATCTAATATAAATATTTCAAAAGATATTATCAGTTAAAGTTTCAAAAGTTTAATTACGTCTATATATCTAAAACGACGCTATTTGAGATCGAAGGAAGTAGGTCAATAGTTGTTGCCACGACATTATTATCAGTACGGATTTAGTTGCTGGGGAGAAGTAAAGCTAGCAATTAACCTCGGACAGCTAGATCGCATGCATGGGACACATGAATAGAGATCATGGTATGTATGGACAATACTAGCTAACCAACGTACGACTTGATTGATTAGTTCATGGGACTCATCCATCCAACAGGATGTTCATGCACGCGTAATACTACTACTATAGCTTCTTAATTTGAGCGAATATAAGGTAGGTAGGTAGCTGCTGTATGCGTAGCACCAATTCTCTCTCTTTCTCTTAATTTATATATCTCTCTCTGGACAAAATGACAGATAACAGATGGACAGATAATGACAACTGATCAAAGCTGCATGTGTCCTAGCTAGGGTGGGCGTAACTTTATCGAAACCGAATTACCGAAATGAACCAATAAAATTAATTATTGGCTTATTTGTTTTTTGGTGTTCGGTGTGATACCAATTTCTATGGTAATCAGTTTTCAGTGTCAAGTGCAGTTTCCATATTGCATAAACCGTACAAGCCATAAAAAACAGAAATTGTTAATCTGCTCGATCGTATTTATGCTTTTGTTGGATTCTTTTTTATCAAGTGCCTGAGCTCTTGCTTCAGGTCCTTTACGCTGCATTCGTTAAGTTTATTTTGTTGTTATTCATCCTGTTGTTCTTTATTGTTATTTCTTTCCTCTCTTAATACAAAGGCACGCAGATCTCATATGAATTCTCGAAAAAAAAAAGTCATTTACGCTGCGTTGTATCCTCGTCTGTCCTGTACATGTTGGTGTACTCACATTTTCGAGTATCCAAGTACAAGAGTATGAGACTGGCCATGTTTGTTTCATGTTTATTAGCTTTTGGAATGTGAGAATCTGAGACTGGCCAGTAGTGCTGTGTATTACGGTACTGAATTATCGAATTAACTGAACCGAACAAATCGGTTAATTTGCTCGCTTTATTATTTCTGTTTGATTAATTCAGTGACCATCTTTCAAGTACTGAAATATTTTTTTATCGAATAAACCGTCCGAGAAAACCGAATGCCGACACCTGTGCATGCCTACTAAATTAATCGTTCATCAAGCTACTCATGCACCGGCCGGGCCCTATAAATAGAATCGAACAGATCGGCCGAGCCAATCCAAGCTAGCTAGCTAGTTGCGTGTTGAACTAATTAAGCAAGAGCAAGAGCAAGAGCATGAGCATGGCAGCCAGTGCCCTCGGCCTCGCCTCCTTGGTCGTCCTTGTCGTCCTCCTGGCGCTCGCCGCCCCCTCGCTGGCCGGCGACCCCGACATGCTCCAGGACTTCTGCGTCGCCGATTACAAATCCCTCAAAGGCCGTAAGTAGCTAGCGATCGACACCATTCTGATCTTACAGCGCCATCGTTAATAAGCATTTTTCATGATCAATCTACTAATGTCACTTTCATATAAAAAATCTAATTAAGTATCGTTTTGTAAATATTAACGTTCAAAATTTTAAAGGTTTGACTACATCTACTAATTTAAAACGACCTCTATCGATCGGAGAACGCAATAATTAAGTAACTCCGTCGTGGAATATCACGTACGCACGCTTGCTTACTAATTTGCACGGACGAACGCATGCAGCATTGCGGCTGAACGGGTTCCCGTGCAAGAGGCCGGAGAACGTGACGGTGAACGACTTTTTCTTTGACGGGCTGACGACGGCGAACACCACCAGCAGAAACGCCTCGGGGTCGTCCGTGGTGGTGACGACGGCGGCGGACGTGGATAAGCTCCCGGGACTCAACACCCTGGGCTTGTCCATGGCGCGGATCGACTACGCGCCGGGGGGGCTGAACCCGCCGCACACCCACCCGCGCGCCACCGAGATCATCGTCGTGCTGGAGGGCTCCCTCGACGTCGGCTTCGTCACCACGGCCAACAAGCTCTTCGCCCGAACCGTCCGCGAGGGCGAGGTGTTCGTCTTCCCCCGGGGCCTCCTCCACTTCCAGAAGAACAGCTGCCCCAACTCGACGGCCGTCGCCATCGCGGCGTTCAGCAGCCAGACGCAGGGCACGCTGTCCGTCGCCGACGCGCTCTTTGGCGCCTCGCCGCCACTGCAGGCCGACGTGCTGGCCCGGACGTTCCAGATCGACGACGGCCTCGTCGACTCCATCAAGTCCAAGTTCCTGCCTAAGTAGCAGTACGTACATGGCCACATGCATATGCATGCACTCTACATATTCGTTGTTACTCCGATCTCCATTGGTTCCAAATTCGTCTCTGCTTTTGGTCCGTCGCGTTTTAAGCTGGTGTGATCAAACTGATCATGCACCGGATGGGCCTCATGATCACTTCATTGTCATCGCTTCTACGTTTCGATCGTGCATCAGCTACTCGTGATATGTACCTGCCAAATTCCCATTAATAAATGTCATCGGTGTTTGATTTCTTAATTACGCATGCAGTACTAAGGCTAATCCCAGTGCATAGTATCATATTCCAAAATTCAAGACTGTCACGTAGGATAGAGAGCGTGATACTGTTGAGAAGAAACACCATCTCCAATGCATAGTATCATACTACAATATCCAAGATAGTTTGCGTGCATTAATTGTTGCATGTGTTGTGATCAAATGTTTTATATGAATATGATATGGTTTGCTCCCAATGCAGTATCATACGAAATCCAAGACGTTGGATATTGAGCCCGAGCAATATCATCCTCATGATACTGCTATCTTCTCTTTCTTCATTAATCGATTGCCATGTCAGCAAGAAATCCTATGTGGCGGGTCATTTATGGCGTATGATACTACCACTGGGACTAGCCTAAACAACAGTTGA
Source organism: Otatea glauca (assembly GCA_036346275.1). Classification (NCBI taxonomy): domain Eukaryota; kingdom Viridiplantae; phylum Streptophyta; class Magnoliopsida; order Poales; family Poaceae; genus Otatea; species Otatea glauca. The sequence continues at coordinate 54,693,413 of CM070718.1, read as the reverse complement.
GCTTATCGATTACTACTATGTTGATTTTTACAAGACGCCGACACATTTCGACACCGTTAAGTAGTCCAACAATATATAAATTATGTGATGCAAAAGTAATACCATCATATTCATATTTAAAAACATCTTATTATTATGATTTTATATCCATGAACAAATTATTGTAAAAAAAAAATAACAGTCAAAGTTCAACTTTGTAAACCGCACCAAGTCAAATCGCGTCTTATAAAACCCAATAGCGGGATTATATGTTGTGCACTTCACAATATGAATAGGAAAAGTTTTGTCAAATCGCCTTCTATTGGCGACGTTAGCAGCGATTTGGGGCCGAGGAGACAGGGGCAACATAAAAATGAAATCAGGAGGAGTGGAATCAGATGGTGGTGGTTTTATCACCGGAGACACAGTTAAGAACGGTGCCAACCATGAGCAATAGCAGAGGCGGTGATCGTGAGCAACGAGTTTTGGCCGAAGATGGAGAAGATGATGGCGTCATTCACCGAATGCCCAAGGTTGACTTAGCAGTTAGGCCTAGCTGTCATAGAGAGAAAAGTGATAGAAAGAGCACATGGCCCTATTGGAAGAGACACATAGAGGGGAGGACGATCATGATTGCTCTTAGTGGTCAACGTCGCTCAGGATGGTCAACTAAGCGAGGGAAACATCGAGGAAGGAGAGAGGAAGATATAGTTGAGGGGAATTAATTTCATCGTGACTCACCACGGATGGAGCACCACCACTGCGCATAGCGTCGCTAGCATGGCAAGCCCAAGGAGGAGCCTGTCGCCGACGTCGTAACTCGTGCCACGAACAACCCAGGCCCGGAATACGACCTCGATAACAACAAAGACGAGGTTGAGCATGAAAAATATCACGGCGGAGGTCCAGAGCTTTCCTTGGATGAGCGCCTTGCTCTTGCGCATGGCATCGAAGCCACAGTCCAGGAAGGTCAGATCCGGCGGTGACATGGCCTAGGACAGCTGGATCCGACGCCTGTGCAACCGGGGAGGGCGAGATGCGTCGGTGCCAGCGTAGGGGAAGAGGGGCAACTTTTGTACGAGAGAGAGAGGGGAGAGCGAATGGAGTATGAGGAGCGAGAAGGGGTTAGCTGTAGTTAGAGATAGTGAGACCCACGCGGATGTTGAGGTGACGGGCCAGGTAGATCAACTCTAGTCAAAATCATTGTTTTCCCGTCTAAGGGTGTCATAATATACCCCGGTGTTACACGATGGGAAACCAAAATTAATGCGTGACATGAATTGAACGACCAAAATTTTGAAATAACATATCTCTGAATGTCACTCTATAGTGACATGTATCTGAATTTTCACGAAAGAACTTCAGTCCTAGCTTCCAAGTCTCTGAACCTTGGAGAAAACCGCCACCATGGTGCTACGGAGGAAAGCAAAATACGGGAGTGAGAGCATGCGTGTGAGAGATCTTTTGCTGACGGCTTATCCAAAACCCCAACACTTCCAGCTAGCTGCACTCAGCTCCCAGTCCCCTCCGCTCCCTCACCGCAGCGGGCCACCACCACGCCGCTCTTGGCGCGCTCTCCTCCATGGCCGCCACGGCTTACCCCTGCGCCCCGCTAGACCACTTCGCCTTCCCGCCCGCCATCAAGTCCGCCGCGGCCCTCGCGCCATCCACGCCGCCGCGCTCTCCCGGGACCTCCTCCACCATGCTCGACGAGGGCCACCCGATCACGTCCTTCACCGTCGTCAGTGTCCTCCTCGCCTGCTCCCACCTCGCCGACGACCCCCGCCTCGGCCGCGAGGCGCACGCCTTCGCGCTCAAAAATGGGTTCTTGGACGACGGCCGCGAGCGCTTCCCCTTCAACGCGCTCCTCTCCACGTACGCCCGCCTCGGCCTCGTCGACGACGCGCAGAGGCTCTTCGGCACCGCCGCGCAGAGGCCCGGCGGCGACGTCGTCACCTGGAACACCATGATCATCCTGCTCGTGCAGAGCGGGCGGTGCGGCGAGGCCGTCGAGACCCTCTACGACATGGTCGCGCTCGCCGTGCGGCCGGACAGCGTCACGTTCGCGAGCGCGCTCCCGGCGTGCTCGCGGCTGGAGATGCTCGCCGTGGGCAGGGAGATGCGCGCTTAAGTCCTCAAGGACGGCGACCTCACAGCCTATTCCTTCGTGGAGAGCGCGCTTGTGACATGTACGCCAACCACGAGCAGTTGGCCAAGGCGAGGCGGGTGTTCGACATGGTGCCCAGGTCCGGGCGGCAGCTCGGGCTGTGGAACGCCATGATCTGCGGGGTACGCGCAGGACGGCATTGACGAGGATGCGCTGGAGCTCTTCGCCCGGATGGAAGCCGAGGCCGGGTTCGTGCCCAGCGAGACCACCATGGCCAGCGTGCTGCCCGCGTGCGCGCTCTCGGAGGCGTTCGCCGGCAAGAAGGCCGTGCACGGGTACGTCGTCAAGCACGGCATGGCGGACAACCGGTTCGTGCAGAACGCGCTCATGGACATGTACGCGCGCCTCGGCAAGATGGACGTCGCGGGCAAGATCTTCGACATGATCTACCTCCACGATGTGGTTTCCTGGAACACCCTCATCACCGGCTGCGTCGTCCAGGACCACATCGGCGAGGCATTTCAGCCGCTACTGATGTGGCAACGGAAGAAGACGACGACGACGTTGCGGGACACTGCAGTATGCCTAACAACATCACACTGATGACCCTCCTCCCCAGCAGCGCGATCCTCGCGGCGCCGGCGAGGAGGAAGGAGATTCACAGGTACGCGGTGAGGCACGGGCTGGACTCGGACGTCGCCGTGGGGAGCGCGCTGGTGGACATGCGTACGCCAAGTGCGGCTGCCTAGCGCTCTCGAGGGCGATGTTCGACCGGCTGCCGAGGAGGAATGTCACCACCTGGAACGTCCTCATCATGGCCTACGGGATGCACGAGCTCGGCAGTGAGGCGATAGCGCTGTTCAACCGGATGGCGGCGAGCGACGAGGCGACACCCAACGAGGTCACCTTCATTGCCGCTCTGGCGGCCTGCAGCCACCCCGGCATGGTCGACCGTGGCCTAGAGCTGTTCCACGGCATGAAGAGGGGACCACGGCGTCAAGCCGACCCCGGACCTCCACGCCTGCGACGCCGACATCCTCGGCCGGGCGGGCAGGCTGGACGAGGCCTACGGCATCATCAGCTCAATGGAGCCAGGGAAGCACCAGGTGTCGACGTGGAGCAGAGCGCGTGCCGACTGACGTCCGGCTCGGCGAGATCGCCGCTGACTGCTCGAGCTGGAGCCCGACCACTACGTGCTCCTCTGCGACATCTACTCCGGCGTCGGCCTGTGGGAGAAGTCGGCGGGGGTGAGGAGCAGGATGCCACAGAGGGGCATGGCATCACCAAGGAGCCTGGCTGCAGCTGGATCGAGCAAGCGCAGGTGCACGCGCACATGGACGCGCTCTGCTGGGAATGAATGGATGTGGAGCCAGGGCCCAGGGGTACGCTCCGGACACATCGTGCGTGCTCCACGACATCGACGATGGTGAGAAGGCGGCGATACTCCGGTGCCACAGCGAGAAGCTCACTATTGCCTTCGTGCGGCTCAAGGCGCCGCCTGGCGCCAGCGCCACCATTAGGGTGACCAAGAACCTGAGGGTGTGCAACGACTGGCATGAGGTCGCCAAGTTCATCTCCAAGATGGTTGGGCGGGAGATCGTGCTGAGGGATGTCAGGAGGTTTCACCATTTCCTCGTGGGGATTGCTGGTAGAAGAAATAGCAAACTTTGTTTGGTAAAATGTTTAGATCATACACCATACAAAGAAGTATAGCATGTTCTTGTACTTCGTAAAATCACAAGAAATAGTCATTTGTTAATAACACAGGAATTACACCCTCCAATCACAAATATTTATCGTTTTGAACATGAACAGTCTCTAAAACACAGCTTTAGCTACTAAATTATGTTATAATATATTTATAAAACCCAATAAAATTATAATATTATAAAAGTATTTTTTTAGACAATTTTTATGTATCCAATTTAAATATTTAAAAAGATATTGATAGTCAAAATTTTAAAAATTTAACTACACCTATATCTAAAACAAGCTATTTACAAACTATTTGTAACCGGAGGTGAGTGGACCCATTTAATGAAGTGGAATAGATACGAGGATTCCTATCAAGTACCTGCGTTACAAATAGACCCTGAATTCTCTTTTGGAACCAAAAACAAGCTTGAATTTTCTTTCCAAACTTAAAGCTGTTCGTGAGGAACTAGAATTATCTTTTGAAACTAAAAAGATGTTTCAATTTTCTTTCAACAATAAAAAGATGTACCTGACGAACTACTAATGATCATAGTTTAACCAAGCTACGCAGCAAGGAAATTAGAATAACAGAACGCACCAGGTTCAGATATAACAGCCAGCTAGAAATATAATAGTGCAATAAACGACAGAAAACATCTCAACGAATACTAAATGCTGTGACATACGCACATAGCAACAAGTCTTGAATAGCAGGTCTAAATTATAATACGGGAGTTCATGTCAGGTACAGAAGTTCTTGCTACTAGTGCTAGAGCTAGAGAGGCAGATACAAGCCGCCTACCACCAGAACTTCGATAATTCTCAATCAGTCATATGCTCTTCTGTTAGCGCGTGGGGATCTTCGTCGCTGCACAGGAGATCTGCTGCAATGATATAAGAAGGTTTTTTTATCAAATAACACGACACAATAAAATGAAAATACAATAGGAACAAATGAGGAATTGAATGATATAGAAGAAATTCAGGGAGCTTTATATTGCAAATGGAACTTAGAAAGAAGAATGAATCTACAATGTTAACAATCAGGTGTTTCCAAGAAGACACTAAAGTAACTTAATGAAATTAACATTGAGAAATTTCAGGACTAACCATTCAATTCAGAAGTGAATCATCTTAATACAGGAAGCAGGTAGCCTAAACAGCAGTATATGCATATCACACAAAAACCAGTGCAATTACTAATCAGCCTAAAGTGGGATGGCTAAACTGAAAGGTTTATCAAACATAAGAAGATGTTCTTCCGTCCTAACAAAAACATTTGCTACCAGGACAACTACTATCATAACATGGTGAAGAATGATCATGCAACCTAAGGAGGACCAGAAAAAAATATGAAGGGCATTACCTCCGATAGCGATCACGAACAGGACTCCTGCTCCTGTCATATGAACCATAAGGAGGACTACGTTGACGACCATAGTCGGGACTCGGCCGTGACCTTTGGTACACTGGGCTAACAGATCGGCGATATGGACTATCATCCCGCCTACCATAGCCACCTCTTCTTGGGCTGTCATACCTGTCACGTTGTTGATCAGTATCATCCCTAAAAGCATACTCAACAGAAATCACCCTGTCCAATATCTTCCTGCAGAGGGAAAAAAATAATTCATAAGGTACATGGTTACATGCTAAGATAAATTTCAAACAATCCAAAACATATGGATATGTTCAACTACCCATAGGCTTCAGAAATAACATACAGTAAATTCTTCAAAAAGAGAGAAAAAAAAGGAAAGGGGCAGGACTATCATGCGTTTGTGATAGACTAGTACAAGTGACATTGTTGTACCAAACTTCTGTAAACAAATCAACGTTAACCAGTGCCATTCATCAGTGAATATTACATTCACAATTAATGCAATACTTGAAATTTTTTGCAATGCACAGCATAAGATATTCATTACCGACAAATTTCGCTCATTCAATAAAACTTGGGAAACAGGTGAAAGTGTACTTACGTAGAATGAGTAGCTTCAAGGGCCTTTCTGGCTTCTTCCTGTGTTTCAAACTGCACAAACGCAAAGTTCCTCCTTATCCGAACATTTGAAATCTTCCCAAATGGTTCAAAATGCCTTTCAATATCACTGACTCTTGTGTTGATGGGGTCAAAGTTAATGACAAACAATGTCTTAGTGGGCTTGGTATTCGCTGCTGGTTTATTGTTGGCATCATGCCTGGAACCACGATCACCCTGTTACAGGAAATGCCAGAAGAAAGACGAATTATCAAATGAACAGACCCAAATACTATTTGGCACAAATACCAACTAAATCGAATAGGAATCACTCTTTAACATGTGATGTGTGCGCACAGTTTTCTGTGTGTTTCAGGTTAGGGGGTTACAAGAACAGTGATAGAAATTACCCGTGACCACTCCACTGAAAGTCTGCGCCTCCCAGGGCCAAAAGAATAGCCATCAAGAGACCGTATGGCATCCTCACCATCACGCTCATCCTCAAAGTAGACAAAAGCAAATCCTAGAAAGATAAGCATGCAGATGAGAATGGTAGAAAATTAAATCAACACTGTCTTGCACCAATCACTGCTCACTGACAACATTTCCTATTTTCCTTTAGGATAAGCAACTCAACACAACAGCCTATTCGACCATACCTAATAGAAACAGAAGAGTACTGCACCTGCATAGATGTGATGGTATGAAGAGCACTAGGGTGGTTATTGGTGGATTCCATTCATGATGAGAGCTAAGCATGGTGTTGTACAACTTATATCCAAAGTAAGAAGGTACAACTGGAGATATTGAGCATGCTTCACCATTATTAGAACAAGCCTCGCAGACATTGCTTATTGAGGCAGCACGTATAGCATGTTGTCATGTTGATGCCGGGAGGATGGCATGGTGATACTGCTAGTCATGGCATGGTGATACTGCTAGATGGAACTGATGGCATGGCATGAATCGCATGATGATGTCGGTCCCCGCTAAACATACTTGGGCAGTGGTAACAGTGAACGGTGTGCATCATGAAACGGATGGTCAAGTGAAGGGAATGATGGCCGGAAGAGCGAATGGGGGGTGTTTCAGGAGTTGAGGAGCCCCAGGGGAGCTATGTTTGCCTCGGTAGTTCCTGCGCCACAGTAAACATTTAAACATCTTGCTGCCTACTATTATACTACACATACATTCCTTGCAACTGTGGTTACATGACATGGACCATCATATATATGTTCAGATATGTGTTCCACGCCAAAGATGTTAGACATGCACAGCTGACAGAGATCAGTGACACTAAACATCCTAATTGTTCAAATCACATATTAATACGATTTATATTCAGATTCTTGGCATATTTTAAGTGCCACGAAACATGCACAACATAAAAAAATCCTACGCAACCAATTTATATCCACGGTTATTATTCACTAATCAATCAAAACAGTTAATACTCCATTGCGACATTGCGGAGGATGGATATTATCAAGGAAAACTACGCCACATCTACGGATCTACCATTAATTTTACTTTCTTCCCTTTAACCCAAGAAACTTAGAAATCAAGAACTCGACTCTCGAGTGATGAACAGATTGGGGGGGCACATGTGAATCAGATCGAATTCGAAACAAGAGAGTAGAACAGAACAGAAGATGATGAGAGGGGGGAACAAGAGAAGGGAAGATATGCGGAGAGCGGACCTGACTTCATGTCGATGCGCTCGATTCTGCCATAGCGGTAGAAGAGGCGGTCGAGCTCTGAGTGACGAGTGTCGTAGTCCAGGTTCCCCACGAACACGGGCCTCATCTTCCTCACCAAGATGGATCCCCCGGAACCAAGATCCAAGATCGTGCACCAGGAAACGCTAGAAGGGAGGAGGAGAGGAGATCAAATCCTGGCAGCCGAGGAGCCAAGATTTCGCAGGCAGGAGAAGTCGAGAACCCTAGCCTAGGGGAGGAGCCGAGGAGATACCTGCGTCGCCGTCGTGCGGACGACGAGAGAGGAGGCGACGGCTAGGGCTTCGCAGAGATTCTCTTCCCTTGTGCGCTTGGTTTTGTTTAGGGCGAGAGTGGTTGGGCTGGGCCTGGGCCCTGGGCTATAAAATATAAATAAATTTTATTTTATACGGGGATTATTCTCTTGCCGCACCGACCACATCTATCTGGAATACGGGAATTTCGTACTAATCTCTCTCTGCTACTTCTAATTAAGAGTTGATGACAGTGGTCCGTTCTCCTTTAGAGTATCTGATTCGTTAGATCTGATATGAACGGCTGAGATAGAAGAGGATTTAATCATATCTTAGATGAAAGGATTTTATCATATCTTTTTTTAATAGAAATATTATTTTAGCATATCTCTATTCACATGTTCTTACTATGGAAAGATGTTATTCATATATCTTATAAATGGAAGGATTTTCTCATCATGTCATGCATGGATAGAAGGATATACTCACAATATCCCATAATACGGGAATTCTATCTCATCATATCTGAAAATACATAGATTAAAAGGAAAGAATCATGCAACCAAATCACGTGCCAATCACGAAGATGTCAGGGAGACCTAGCTTCCATCCGCCTGCGACACTGCCTTCTGCTTTCATCTACTCCCTATTAGAGTGCACCCACTCTCATCTCCAAGAGGACAGGCCAGTCGGTAGTGGAGACATACGTAGGAAGAGAAGAGAAGAGAGAGGCTGTGTGCAAGAAGCAAGAAGATTTCCTGCAAGAGGAAGGCAATAACTTTCTCCTCCTTCAATGGTAAGGATTGATATCTCTCTACTAATTCTAATTAAGAGTTTATGGCGATCGTCCGTTCTCCTTTAGAGTACTTGATTCGTTAGATCTAACATAAACGGTTAAGATGGAAGATGATTTAACCCGATAGTCAAATCTCTTCGGAGGAACAAACTTTTCGTACTATTGAAACATAACTAAAGTTAGTATTCTTTGCAAAGTTTTTGTTGCAACGCACGGACACATGAATTGATTTTAACTCGATCATTATCCCCAAGACTAAAATTCAAGGTAAGTAACTATGGATAAAGCCTCGGTTACTTTGATGAGATCAAGCGGTTTTCAAGGTCACCGACCAAACAATTCCTAGCATAGTAGTATGGGCTTGATCAGGCTAACAAATTGAAAACAAAAGAGGTTTTAGAGTAAGTACAATAAAACCATCTCAGTTTACTATTAGTATATATATGTCAGCTTTGTCCTGTATGAAAGTGAGAAAAGAAGAGAGACTAGTTAAGTGCCCGTGCGTTGCTACGAAAATTCTCAAACACTACCTTATTAAGAAAAGTTTTTCAAAGCAACAATCAAGTTGGTTGATGAGAAAGACATGTATAAAGTGAATTTGTTAGCTACTTAAGAGTGCTTCAAATTATCAGTTAATCATTCATGCTAGTATAATTTTAAAAAGCCTCAACATGATAGTACAACGGCAACTCTAAAAATTTGGTCTTTTTTCTCTTTTTCTCCTCCCTTTTGTCTCGAGTGCAGTCTTTTGCACCTTGTAAATTTAAACTTTGTTTTCTAATCTCGTAATTTTATCACAGCTTTAACTATCTTAAAAAAGAGAGAGAATGTGCCATGGTTATGGCCCCCTTCTATATCGTTTCTTGCGCCCCATTTGAATCTTTTATATTGCTTCTTTCTCTTTTTCTCCTGTGTGTGTATAAACCTTCCTCTCCTCTATCTCTTCCTGCGTCTCTTCGTATGTCCTCTATGATGGAGATAAAGGTGGCCTTTTATAGGTGGAGGAGAGGACAGTCAGGCGTGTGAGTGCTCAGCCTCTATGATACGGTGCATTGTGATCTCCGGGATTGACACGTGATTTGATTATGCAATTTTTGCCTTTTAATTTCTGCATTTCCATCCGAATGAGATATAATGAAATATGATTTTCGTGTTATGGGATATGGTGAGTATGTCATTCCATCCAAGCCGGATATGATGAGGAAACTCTTTCATTTATAAGAGATATGAATAAAATCTTTCCATTTTAAAGAGATGTGATTAGTAATATTTCCATAAAATAGAGGGAATCTGGATTAGGTGGGGGCGGGCTGAGCGAACAGAAGGAAAGGCTGAGCGAATAGAAGGAAAGAGGGGTGGGGGCGGGCTGAGCGAATAGAAGGAAAGAGAGGATATGGAGAACGGACCGCTGCCACCAAGTCGTAATTAGAAGTAGTAGAGAAAAGAGAGCCGGTTCTTATTTAGTAGTAAGCATCGCACAGGAACATAGGTAGGGGTGAAAATGGATCGAATATGGACGGATAATAGCTCTACCATATTTGTTTTTATTTTTTTTCCGAATGCGGATACGGATACGGATAGTCTGGGTACGAATATAGATAATATCGAATACAGATACGGATCGAATACAAATCGAATCAGATACGGTTTTGAATATTTATCGAAACATGATAACCCCTATATTATACATAAAAAATCAACGAAAACACATAATTAGTTGATTTGATCAAAATATTGTTGAAAACTGAACAAATATAAACATTTTCATTCACTTAGACAATAGTTAGATACTATGTCGCAAACAAAATTATTTAAGACTTAGTTTATCACACACATACGATTAGTTCATCGTACACATAGATCAAAATACAAAATAAAGGTAATCCTTGCTCAGAGATATAAATGGAAGCAAACAAATAACACACTAAAAGTTTGATAATACTTAGATACCATGTCTCTAGAAAAAGTATATAACACTTACATGTAATGACCCAAGATTTATATTCTTTGTTGAATTATGTTTAAAATAATAAATTATGTATTTATGAGTTTTTATGCATTTTTAGCTACTTATTTAAAATATTTTCCTATTAAGAACAGCAGTGTTTGAATTTTTGAGAAATTTAAAATCTAATAAAATCTTGAAAATATTTTTTAAAATGCTAGATTGTGTCTGGAATTTTCTCAAAAAAATTTGTAGTTTTTGGAGTTGGTTTGCTAATTTTAATAATTAAAACTTGTTTTATGAATTAATTAAATTAGAAAACGATTTTGAAATTAAGAAATCTTTTTAGGCCAAAAGAGTAGCCTTGGCCCAGCCCACATACATATCCAGATATTCGACCCATCAATATCTGGATTTTCCGAATCCGACGGATAGCGAGCTATCGAATCTGTATCCGTATCTGACAAAAAAAATCTATATCCATATCCGATCCGATACTATCCGACAAATATTCAATCCGACAGAATTCGTATCCAAAAATTATCCGGATCCGTCGGAAACTATCCGATCCGTTTTCATCACTAAACATAGGTGCTATAGCTGGCTAAAAGCTGGTGTTATTGTTGTAAAAACTGGTTTTTATTGCATGCTAGCTTTATTGCTTACTCTAGAGACAACCTTTAGAGATAGTTATTGTACAAACTGTATTTATTGCTTACTCTAAATGATATGGACGAGAGATTGAGTAAGTAGTGGGCTTTGTTATTGTACTTGCTCTTATATACCTTTATGAACAATGGACTCGATCAGTTAAGGTCTCGTTTGTAATGTAAGAATTTCCCACTATAATTAAGGAATTGCGCGACTCCAAGAAATTCCGTAAAATTTCTTTGTTAGAAATTATGTGAATGTTTTGTGTTCCATTCAGGTCTAAGATACATGCTCATCCAATTAAGCATCCCATCACCATCTATCATCCATGAGAACAGGAAAAAGTGCACAACCCCTTATTTGGGACGACTTGTGGATAAGAAGAGATGCTAGCACTACAGCTTTCTTCTGTCGAAACTCAAAAAGTTCACTGGGGGTGAGCTACGTTGAGTCCATGGCACCAAGGCTCTTACTTGGAGCTGACTAAAGATAGCCCTATCCTCATCTTGAGCCATTGAAACAAGAACTCAAATGTCTTAACATTTTTCTCTTACCGAAACTTGTTCGCTTGTACGTAGAGAGTGAGCATTGTTTATATGATCAAATGTGCAGCAGTTGACAGCCAGTGAAGCTCAAAGACACAGCAGTAACTGGTAATTAATTCAGCCCTTGGCGCTGTGTTGCATTGTCAGCTACTAGGTAAGCTCATGCATGGCTTCTGCAGATGCCATCTTGTGTTCGCAGGTGCAGGCCAGCGAAAGCTTCAAGATCAACAAGGTCGATCCTCAATTTCTCATATATGTACATGCATGCTTTCGTTGCTAATTAACTTCCTTAATTTGTTTGGCCCTCTGCTTAGGATATCTACTCTTGCATCCTGCTCGCTTTCTCTTAATTAACTACCGTGTGTGTGTGGGAGAGATCTTGTACAGTTGCTGATTGATTAATATTTGTTATTTGCAGTACGTGGTGAGCCCTGTAGTACAGGTACAGAAGCAATCTGATGGCAGCACTGCTAGCGGCAGCAGAAGACAGGTGAAGAAGGAGGAGATGAACAGTAATCCTGCTGTCAGTGTCAAGATATATCGTTAACTAGCAGAAGCTGATGTCACGCTTCGCCGTCGAGTTGGATGGACTGAATTGCTTCGAGACCCTGGTCCCTCGCTGAAGCATGCAGTAGTCATTACCAGGCTTTGTTAGTCTCCCAGGTGCCAAAAACACTCGGGAAATTACCAAAAACCGATTGATTTCTTGTGTTTAATTCAGCCAATTGTTTCTCTTTGAGAGGTTATACATTTGATATTGCCTTTTTAATGAAAGGAAACGAGGACAATGTGCTCCATCTTGATGTTGTGGAGTTCAACAATTTGTTTGGTGTTAGGTTAATTAATTGTTTTGTGTTTCATGCATGTATGCGAGTGTGGTGGGGTCATGGGAACTCTTAGGAAACTTGGAAGGCGATCCTCCTCGTTAGGGTATGTACAATAAAGTCACGTCAGCTGGCTCTTAGGTCGTACACATCAGTTTTGATCTATATGGAGGAGTGAGAAAAGAGGAGAGAGAATAGATCTAGCTCTTATTTAGTAGCCAGCTTTGCACAGGAGCATAGGTAGATCATTTATGTACAAGAGAGAAAAGATAGTTATTGCATAATATATAGAGACAACCTTTAGAGACAGTTATTGTATAAACTGGCTTTTAGCTTACTATTAGCCATTAGTTGGTTTTGCTATTGTACTTGCTCTTAGAGGTCGTAATGCAGGGATCCATAGTAACAGTGATTTAAATATAAGCCGGCTATAGCTTCACGATAGCTTTTTCAAATATAAAACGCTACGTGATTGAATAAAATTCCACGAACACAATTACAACTGCTATAGCCACTATATTGACCGCTATTTCCGCTATTTTTGTAACCGCAATAACTCCGTTATACTACATATGTCAATTCTCTTTATATTTCTAAACATTAATTGTGTTATGTCCATCATCTTCTTCTTTTATCATATTTGTTATACTTAAATTGAATTAATTTGGCTCTTAGAAATAATAAATATTAGTTAAAATCTAAATCCATCTCCTAAATTTATATAACTATATAGATTAGTTTCTGTTACACATTGTACAACAAATATATAACAATCATAACATATATTTCAAATTTAAATATATTTTATTATATATAAATTATCGATACCACGTACTTGAAATTGTAAAAAAAAATGTATATTATAGTAAATTATAACGTGTAACATAGCTTCTACAATAGCCTGTTATAGCCATAATAGCTTTTTCATATCTCTCACCATGACAAACCGCGAACCGCGATTTAATAGTAGTAATGACAGGAACCATAGCACCGAACTCAAAAGGCACTATTTGAACGGTGCCTTTCTGCAGGTACTGCAGAGGATCTGCGTCCTTGTGGTTTTCTTACAAGTAATGCACGTGAAAAATAACAACGTGAGATCCAATGGTGTCCTCATTTACATAATGACATACAAAGAGCAAGCAGTAAGGGCAGTGTTATCTACTAGATCTAGGGGCGGGCATTTTTAAACCTAAACTGAATTACCGAACTGAACCGAATTAACTGGTTTTTGTTTTGGTATAATTCGGTTTTTGGTGTTCGATTTGGTTTTTCGCTTCCAAAAACCGAAATAACCGAGTAACCGATTAGCCCATGTACAATACAACTTTTTTAATGTTCTTTCTAAAGCCACTAAATAATTCTCATGTTCTAACATATTTATGCATATGTTTGATACATTCATATGTTCTATTATATTTATACTGTAATGACCTATAGATATTGTGTGGGTTTATCCCTACTTTGTGTTACGATATGAGAAGAACTAAATCTAATCTACCTAGTGTTTATTCATATTTCGGTTAACTGAAAAACTGAATTAACCGAACCAAATAATTTCGGTTCATTCAGTTCGGTTTTTCATTTTGGTCTGAAAAATTCGGTAACCAGTTTTCAAAAACCGAATTATTTTAAAACCGAATCGATTAGACCGAAAAAAACCAAATATCCACCCCTAATTAGATCTATTAAGGAGATACACACACTACGCTGCGTCGTATGGATTTTGATAGATCACTCGATACGAGGCTCTACGCTGTTTTTTCGGAAGAACGTGGTCTTTTCTGCAAAAGGGCACCGCCCGGGTGTCGGTGTTTCGAGCACCGGCAAGTAAATTTATAAGTCTAAGGGGCCACGCGTTCCCTCTCCTTGAATGGTTAGACTAAAAAGCCCAAGATGTATACTGGTTCGGGCTGAATGTCCCTACTCCAGTTCGTCTGGTGTTATCGTATTGCCTTAAGTGCAGATGACTGCACAGCGTTTACAAGCGGGAGCTGAGGGCTCGAACGTGAGAGCGTAAACTGCCTATTCGTCGAAGGACCTAGAGAAGAGAGCGAGAGAGACCGTCCCCTCTCCAGAAGACCCTGCCTCCCTTTATATAGTCGAAGGGGGCAGGTTACATGGAAAGTTGGGAGAGGGAAGGATGAAAACATCTACGCTAGGAGTTTTGACCCTCGGTCTTGGTGGTTGGTCGACCTCCTCTTCTGCCTATACCGGGTCAGTGGGCTCATCGAGTAGATCAGTTCGTTGCTTCATTGGGAAACAGCGCACCTGCCTTCTGCGAGCCTGACAGGCGCTGACGCCATATTGTGTCTTTGGTGCTGCCTCGGGAGGGAGCGTATCTCCATGCTGTGCGTGACTGGATGATGAGACTGGAGTCTTGACTTTAGCAACCTTCGTGCTGTCTTGGGAAGGAGCCACTTGCCCCCGCATGATCACTTCGAACGGTCGTGTTCGTAGACCACGTGGCCGATGGCCGGCGGAGGCCTGACACTTGGCCCTTGGCGAAGATCGCCTCAGCTTAATCGGAGCCGGTGGGGAGTCCGACCTATGGCGGGGGTCGGACGCCCCATTAGGTCAGGGACGACCTTGGAGCAGCTCATTAGGTCGGGGTCGAGTGTCCTTTGTGGACCCGTGAGGCTTTTGGTCGGAGCCGGGCTTGGGACAACCCGTTCGTTACTCCGGGCCGCTGGGTACCCATTGTATGAATACTCGTCAGTAGCCCCCGAACCCCCGAGCGAGTTCGTTAGATACGGTCGGGGGTTGAGCTTGGTCGGTAAAGCATGGTCGAAGGCGGTGGTCGGATTTGGTCGGCTAGTCCGACTGACCTGGTTGGTTGGCTCCAGCCTGGTGTGCTTCGGGCGCATCCGGCAGCTGCTGAGGGACCTGTCGGGGGTACCCCTGCCGCCGGAATTTTTTTAATTGCTTGGTTGTGCGTGTCGCACATGGTTTTGCACGTCTTGACCATTCGTCTTCTCGGCCGCTTCGGGATCCGACGAAGGGCGTTTCGTTTTCCTGCGTTTGGCATTTATGCGAAGTCGTTTGATCTTCCTTCCTCTGGGTATATAAGGGTACCACCGCTTGCTTGAATGGTTACCCCCAGCCTAGAATCCTCCTTTTCAATCCTCCAATGGCTTCGACACATCCGCTGGTCTTTAGCTTTGCTGACGATGACGAGGTGGAGGAGGAGGATCCTTTGGGCGAGCTCTGGGCTGAGTATGACCAGGCGATGGCCGAGCTCACGGAGGAGGAGGCCGTGGCCCGTGACATCGCCGCCGTCGACGCGCTGCTCGAGGTTGTTCCGAAGCTCATCGTGGTGAGGAGCGCCCTCTTGGAGGCAATGGCGCGTGCGCGTCGGTAGCCGTCAGTGCGTCTGCACTGACGCAATCGAAAATTCGTGATATAATACTTGGTGCTGAAAAAACTCCACCATATCATGTAACATTGTGTAATGTTTGAGCTTGTCGGCTTATAATAAAATTTCCCTTTCTTTTGCGATTGATGCATCTGTGTGATGACTTCGCTTTAGGCGTCTCAGACCACTCGTGCCCCCGAGGGTCAGCAGTCGGTGCATGGCCGTTTTTCTTAAGTACGGATATTCAAATGCCTTGGTCGGCGCGGACGACCAGATGCCTCTCGGGAGGTTCCGGTGTCTGAGTGCTCGTTTAACGTCGTAGCTAGACGCGGCCTTGGTCGGCGCGGACGATCAGATGCCTCTCGAGAGGTTCCGGTGTCTGAGTGCTCGTTTAACGTCGTAGCTAGACGAGGCCTTGGTCGGCGCGGACGACCGGATGCTTTAATGTCGTAGCTAGATGCGGCCTTGGTCGGCGCGGACGACCAGATGCCTCTTGGGAGGTTCCGGTGTCCGAGTGCTCGTTTAACGTCGTAGCTAGACGCGGCCTTGGTCGGCGCGGACGACCGAATGCTTTAATGTCGTAGCTAGACACGGCCTTGGTCGGCGCGGACGATCAGATGCCTCTCGGAAGGTTCTGGTGTCCGGGTGCTCGTTTAACGTAGTAGCTAGACGCGGCCTTAGGTCGGCTGGGACGACCAGATGCCTCTCGGGAGGTTCTGGTGCCCGAGTGCTCATTTAACGTCGTAGCTGGATGTGGCCTTAGGTCGGCTGGGACGACCAGATGCCTCTCGGGAGGTTCTGGTGCCCGAGTGCTCATTTAACGTCGTAGCTGGACGGGATCTTAGGTCGGCTGGGACGACCAGATGTCTCTCGGGAGGTTCCGGTGTCCGAGTGCTCGTTTAATGTCGTAGCTAGACACGGCCTTGGTCGGCGCGGACGACCAGATGCCTCTTAGGAGGTTCCGGTGTCCGAGTGCTCGTTTAACGTCGTAGCTGGATGTGGCCTTAGGTCGGCTGGGACAACCAGATGCCTCTCGGGAGGTTCTGGTGCCTGAGTGCTCATTTAACATTGTAGCTGGACGGGGCCTTAGGTCGGCTGGGACGACCAGATGCCTCTCAGGAGGTTCTGGTGCCCGAGTGCTCGTTTAACGTCATAGCTGGAAGGTAGCTCGTTTAACGTCGTAGCTGGACGTTTGCTCGTTTAACGTCGTAGCTTGGCGTTTGCTCGTTTTACGTCGTAGCTGGACGGTAACGTCGCAGCTGGACGTTTACGTCGCAGCTGGACGTTTGCCCGTTTTACGTCGTAGCTGGACGTTGGCTCGTTTAACGTCGTAGCTGGACGTTTGCTCGTTTAACATCGTAGCTGGACGTTGGCTCGTTTAACGTCGCAGCTGGACGTTTGCTCGTTTTACGTCGCAGCTGGACGGTGCTTGTTTAACGTTGTAGCTGGACGTTGGCTCGTTTAACGTCGTAGCTGGACGTTGCCTTAGGTCGACTGGGACGACCAGATGCCTCTCGGGAGGTTCTAGTGTCCGAGTGCTCGTTTAACGTCATAGCTGGACGCGGCCTTAGGTCGGCTGAGACGACCAGATGCCTCTCGGGAGGTTCTGGTGTCCGAGTGCTCGTTTAACGTCATAGCTGGACGCGGCCTTAGGTCGGCTGGGATGACCAGATGCCTCTCGGGAGGTTCTGGTGCCCGAGTGCTCGTTTAACGTCGTAGCTAGACGTTGGGCGTCCATCCCGAGTCCTCGTCTGGCGAGGGTAGCTGCGAGAGGAGCGGCCACTGTCTGTCCCATGTAGACGCCCCGTCCGCAGGTGTGGGACCTGGAGGGGGTGAGCGAACGCGCATTTACCCGCGTTGGTTTGAACGCCGTGCTCGTGGAGCTAATAACGGGTGATCCGAGTGGGTCCTTGGAGGTCCCTCCCAAGGGGGACCCTTACAAGCGGACGGTCCCAGCGCAGGGTGTCCGACCCACTGGGGGCGGTTCATGAGAAACCTTTCTTTACTCGATCCCGTATCGGACTCTGGGTCGTCCGTCGACCCAGAGCACAGCTGGCTGCCCCCCATCGATGGGCTCCGCGGGAGAGTGTGAAGTATGGTCTCGGACACGAGTCAAGGCGATTGGGTCGTGAGCAAACCCAACTGGAGGCCCACTGGGAGCTCGCCTTGTACTCGCCCCTTGCTCAAATTTTCCGCTGGGGCGGCTATGTGCCCATTTGGTGGGTCTAGCCTTCAGAACCCGCAGCTTTAGGCTGGGCCTCGGGCGCGAGCTTTCGGGCTCTTTCGCCGCTTTGAGGTCGCAGCGGCCCGGAGGGGCCTTTTAGACTCATAACGGTGCAGCCGATCCGGCCCGGAGGCGGAAACCGAGGGGCTCACGGGCGACCTTTGCCGTCGACGTCTATTCGCCTCCCGGCATCTGCCAGACTTAAATGCGTAGAGGGGAATTGGAAATCGTGGGGTTACCGTTTTGCTCGGCATAGCAGCCGGAGGGACGGGACGCGCGACGATTCACTCGAGGCGGTGTCTGTTCGGCTGGTGCCGGTTCGGCTGGCGCCTGCTTGGCCTTTATAAATTCGGCGTGGGGACGCTAGGGCGATTGCTTGCCTTTCCTCGTTCTCTTGCCTTCGCCTTTTCGCTGCTCTTCTTCGAAAATATCGTGGCCTGAGTGCTCTATCCAGCCCAGCCGCGCGCTCGGCCTGGTGAAGAAAGGGTTCCTTCCTCCGCAAAACGTCTCAAGCTGGAGGGTGCCGACGGGGGCCGCCGTCCCCTCACCGGGGGACGATGAGATCGTCGTGCCCGCCTCGTTTTATGAGCGCGGGTTCGGTCTTCCTCTGCACCCATTCGTTCAGGGGCTGCTCTCTCACTACAAGGCGGAGGTGCAGCATCTTAACCCCAACGGCGTCCTCCATATTGCGATTTTCATGACGCTGTGCGAGGCGTTCTTGGGTATCGAGCCGCACTGGGCGCTGTGGCGGCATCTCTTCCATGCGCGGGCGAGAAAGGATAAGCCATCGGACGCCCCGACGCCCATAGGCGGCTTGGCGCTTCAAATGCGTGTTGGCCGGGGGTCGGACTATATCGACGTGAAGTTGCCGTCGTCGAACCGGGGCTGGCACTCCGAGTGGTTCTATGTTCAGAACACCGGGGGCAGTGCCCCGGTCTTCACTGGTCGGTTGCTCGAGGCGGGGCCCGAGTGGACCTGAGGCGCCACCAAGAAGGAGAAGGCTAAGGTGGCCGAGATCATTGATCGGATCAAGGTCCAAAAGGAGCGGGGCCTGACCGACGATGCTGTCGTGCGCACTTTCATGAAGATGCGCGTTCAGCCCCTCATGGGTAGGCTGCTCCCCATGTTCCGATACGGGGGGACGTCTGACCCCATGAGGATGGCAGGGCCAGAGCTCTCCGCCTCGGAGATTGAGGCCCGGGTGTCTGCCGTCACGGACGGAAGCGCCATCGAAGTGACGGGCGGCCACCCCGAGCCATTCTCGGCAGCTTATCCCCCGGACCTGGTAATCCGAGCAAACTTCTTCTTGTTTCCTCCCCCCTTTTCTTTTTCCTAGCATTCGGTCTTGACCATTGTTTCTGCATTTTTCAGGGGCTTACCGGGATGGTCTCCCGGGTGTTGCTGCCGAGGAGAAAGCGCTGAGGGCGGCGGCCCGCGCGGGCTCCGCTCAGCTCGAATCCGCCTTAAGTGCAGATGACTGCACAACGTTTACAAGCGGGAGCTGAGGGCTCGAACGTGAGAGCGTAAACTGCCTATTCGTCGAATGACCTAGAGAAGAGAGCGAGAGAGACCGTCCCCTCTCCAGAAGACCCTACCTCACTTTATATAGTCGGAGGGGGCAGGTTACATGGAAAGTTGGGAGAGGGAAGGATGAAGACATCTACGCTAGGAGTTTTGACCCTCGGTCTTGGTGGTTGGTCGACCTCCTCTTCTGCCCATACCGGGTCGGTGGGCTCATCGAGTAGATCAGTTCGCTGCTTCATTGGGAAACAGCGCACCTGCCTTCTGCGAGCTCGACGGCGCCGACGCCATATTGTGTCTTTAGTCTTTGCCTCGGGAGGAGCGTATCTCCATCTTTGTGCGTGGTGGACGATGAGATCGAGTCTTGACTTTAGCAACCTACGTCTTTGTCTTGGGAAGGAGCCACTTGCCCCCGGACGGTCACTTCGAGCGGTCGTGTCCGTAGACCACGTGGCCGATGGCCGGCGGAGGCCTGACACTTGGCCCTTGGCGGAGATCGCCTCAGCTTTATCGGGCGGTGGGAGTCCGACACGGCGGGGCCTGACGCCCGTTAGGTCGGGGACGACCTTGAAGCAGCTCGTTAGGTCGGGGTCGAGTGTCCTTTGTAGACCCGTGAGGCCTTTGGTCGGAGCCGGGCTTGGGACAACCCGTTCGTTACTCCGGGCCGTTGGGGTACCCATTGTATGAATACTCGTCACCGGGTTTAGATGCAATTTTATATAAGCACGAGGTCCTTTTTGGAAGGGTAGGAGCTATCGACGAATTTGCGAAACCTCGAGGTTCTTTTTGCAGAAAATACGGTGGGACCGTGGGAGGGTATCTACGCAATTTGAGGATTCTTGAGGCCCTTTGTACAAAAGGGTTGGTTAGGAGCTGTCGGTGAATTTGTGGAACCCCGGGCCTTTTTTTGCAAAAAAAAAAACAGTAAGAGGACCTGGATGTAATTTTGGAAACCTTGGGGTTCTTTTTGCAAAAGATACATTGTGCATGTATGCAATTTCAGGATTATCGAGGTCCTTTTTGCAAAAGGGCTGGTTAGGACCTACCGTGAATCTGCAGAACCCTAGAGCTCTTTTTGCAAACAAAAACGTGGCAGGGCTTGGATGTAATTTCCTAATTGTCGAGGGGCTTCTTCGCGAATTGGGTGACGTGGGCACTCACCCTTTACAGGGATCCCTCCCGCTATTAGTATAGATAAATTGGGTGATGTAGGCACTCACCCTTTAGGGGGATCCCTCCCGCTATTAGTATAGGTATATATATAGGAATTACTATGCTTCTGACGTACGGGCAATAAAACAAATCGGACGCTTTCCAGTCAGTCACTCCTCCCAACATCTGACCCTCTCTCTCCACTTTTGATTGCTGCAGCCATCCAGCAATATATGCTCTGGCCAAACCAAAACTGCTAAGCCCTTCCATGCAAGAGTGTGGACTCCACAGGCGGCACGGTCGCTGCTATCGAGATGAGTTAAGCTTTCCTGACTTGGGTTGCTATCGAGGTGGAGGCACCGACGACGCTAGCTCGGCCTCTGCTGCATCCATGGCAAGGCTCATCGGATTTGGTGGGATTGAGTTTAGAGAAGGCAGGGTAGCAGATCAGGAGTGATTCATCCCTCCATTGCTGAAGCTCTATCCCTTCCGCGGAGCGGGTAGAGCTTCCTGAACCTAGAGAGCCCGAGGAGCGAGAAAGGAGGCGTGTGGCGGCGGATGACGACCAGAGGGCTGATGATGAAGCGATAATGTCGGGGTGGGGTGTAGAGATGAGGCACCGAGTCAATCGTCGTCGCCACCACACGCACATCCTCCTTATTTTGGTACACATGTTGCAATGTGTCTAAATTGTTGCATCACGTTTTCCTAATTGTTGCATGAAGCGTTTGATTTTGTAGTAACATCTCTTCACAAAGTTTGCGCAAGAGGCATTTGTTGCAATCTGTATTTTGACTTGTTGCATCAATGTTTATGTTTTGTTGCATAAGAGATGTTGAATCGTTGCACCGAGGAAATCATTGCATCTTTTTTCAGTTTTGTTGCAAATGTGTTTTAGATTTGTTGCAGCAGTTATCACTGACTGTTGTGTACGAGATCTTATATGTTGAATCATAGGAGATTACAAATGTTGCATACATGTTAAAAAATATTGCATGAGCATTTGTAAAATGTTGCAACTATTCTTTTCAAATGTTGAAGTGTTGTGTTCTTGTAACTTTCTTTTGTGACGATGTCTGAACCATTTTAAAATCCAGCTACATTATATACTCATGATTTCATCCAATTTATATTTTTCTCTCTCGACATTATCACCATTATTTTGTATTTTGTTGCAAACATTGATTACAAATGTTACACACATGTTAATAAAATGTTACGATGATGCGTCCGATGGGAAGCTCCCATGACTCGTAGTCACCGCCTATATATATTGGCAACATACATCTCAATTCATGCTATACGCACGCGTGGCAACACAAAATCTTACATGGCACGGACAAGCAAAATGAGAGAGTCAATCACTTGGTACACAAAAGAAGATTATGGGAGTCAAGAATTCGAACATGCTCTATATCTCCAAGCACAAATGTGAGTGCAACATCGTATTTACCTAACAGCGATGTACGTCGAGTATCTATGTGTTGATTGACAATTAACGTCGTAGTCCGTGGGCAAAGTCATCAAGCAATTCCCATGGAAAAAAAACTGAATGAAAAAAGAAAAGAAAAAGAAGAAGAAGCAAGAGCTTAAGTTTGCGCACTAATATCAATAGATTTACGGACGTGAGAATTTGAATTAAAATAACAAAAGAAGTTTCAATGGCACACATGAATGCCATTTATCGTTGGTCTAGAAGATATAGTTCAAACGCATTTTGAAACAGCAGCGTACGAATCCTGGTTTATACAAATGCACAACTTTGTCTTTCTTAAGGTAGCCTTGTTGTTCGATAATTTGACTAAGATATATTTTGTAAGAAGTATAATAAAGAAAATCATACAAGATAAAACAAAAATTCCCTGCTACACATGGGTGCAGCACGAAGTTTCTGAATGTCGATTCCTGTTTTTTTTGGTTGGTTGGACGAACAAGAAACTTTTCACAGTCGCCAGCGTTGCGGAGTCGAGGTTTCAAATCTCGTTTTTGGTTGACATCTCGGAGGTAGTTGGAATCCGAAATTTCGTCGAGATCTTGGAATTTCAGAAAAATTATAGACGAAATACAAAACCAAAAATTCAAATCCATTTTTTTTGCACCGAAATTTATGAGATTTCACCTGGAATCGCCGAAATCTCGGCGAGATTTGCTGAGATTTCGGTGAAATTGAACCGCACAAAAAATAGTTTAAATGATGTCTAAATTTTTAAAATTTTTGTGGAGGGTTCTGACACATCAGTAATGTTCCCATAAAAATTTCAGATGATTATCAAGCATGAGAAATTTATAAAAATTTGGACAGTGCTACTGTCCTAATAAAACGCTGACCGATAAATTTGAACTGAATGAAAAATAAAACAAACCATGTTAGAAAATTTTAAAATTTTTGCGCATGGTTCTTATGCATCACTAATGTTCTCATAAAATTTTTAGATGATGATCAAGCTTCAGGGGATTTTTAAAAATCCAGAAAGTGCTACTGTTCTGATAAAAGCCTTACCGGCAATTTTTAACCAAATAAAAAATGGTTCAAACCATATTAGAAATTTAAAAAAAGAAAATTTGGATGGTCCTGATATATCATCATTGTTTCCATAAAAGTTTTAGATAATGATCAAGCTTTAAGAATTTTCAAAAATTTTGACAGTGCTACGTCTTGATAAAAACCGATGATCAATACATAGATTTGCTTGAGCAATGAAAAAAAGGTTAGAATTCTTGAAACTTTTAGAGAAGGGGTTTGAGGCAATTCTTAAGCTCTTATGAAAATTTTGGATCATGATCACACGCCAGTGAATTTATAAAATTCTTACAATGGTATTGTACTATTTGTGTTCCTTGTGTTTTTGATTTTCGAAAGATAACAAATGAATTTCAATGCATCCATAGATTTGATTGAGAAAAAAAAAAAGTTTACATTTTTTGAAAATTTTAGAGAAGGTTTCTTAGAAAATTCTTAAGCTCTCCTAAACATTTTAGATCATGATCGCACTCGAGCAAATTTATAAAGTTCTGACAAAGTTAATGTCTCAGTTATGTTCATTCTGTTTTTGATTTTTTAAAAGAAAACAAATTAAGTTTACTTATTTTGAAAAATTTTATGTATGATCCTAAACTTCTAAATATAGCATCATAATTTTTTCAGAGCATGATCAAACTTGTACAATTTTATAAAAATCTGACAACGATTCTGCCAAAATTTTAAAACATCTCAAAAGTTCGATTTTTCAACAAATTTTCATGAAAGATGACTTTCTTAAGAATTATTGGGCCAAATTTGGTAAAAAAAAAAGGTAAATTCCGGTAAAATTACCTGAAATTACTATAGTAATTTATTTTTTTCTGATTTTTTTTATCCGACGAAGATTTTGGATCCCGTTCCGACTGAAATTGTGGGTTAGGCGAACCCCCCGAAGCTCAAGACGCCTCCATCCTCGTTCTCTCCGCCCCCGCTCCCCTCCCCTCTCATTATACGCCTTCAGCTCTCTTCTTCTCCTCGTTTCATTGCACACACCGCGCACGGCAAGCAGCACGCTAAGAAGAGAGAGCAGAGAGGAGATGGCCGCCGCCTCCTTCACCGCCGCCAAGTTCTTGGCGCCGGTGGTCGCGAGATCCGGGGGCGACAGGGTGCCCCTCCCCGCCACCTCCTCCATGAGGCAGCGCCGCAGGCCGGCGCCTCGCCTGCGGACGGCGCTCGCCGTCTCCTCTGACGTGCTTGCCGGCAACAAGGCCGCACCCGGCGCCGCCGCGCATCCGGTAATAAAGCCATCTCTCCTTTTCTCCCTCCATGAAAAAAAAATGCGATCTTGGACGCTGCTCGAGTGTAAAAATCCGATCTCGGGGGCGCTTTTACAGTTTTTACCGTGTCCCACGATTGGATCCTGAGTGCTGCGGTTTGTAAATTCGCGAGGAGATTTAAGGCGCTGTTGGATTGATTGCGCGCTTGTGTTTCTTGGGGTCACATTTTGAATGAACACGCAGTGCTCGAGTCGCTTAGATTGAATTGGTTTGCGTATAAGCGTGCAGAATCCTCTTCTCCAAGGTTGGATAACAGTTCGACTACTCAGGTGCTTGGAATGCTAAGCTAGTCTCTATATCTCGTGTTGACAACTCTCCTGCCTGTACGTTGAGCACCGCCCATCAGACCATGCCTCAAAGTTGCACTTTTAGGATTGGAAATGCTACGAAATTGCCAACTTTTCTGTGTTCTGATCCTCTCAATTGAGCTTTCTGCTAGTTGTTTTAAGGGTCACTGGCACCATCCTGTGTAAAAGATTCCCTTTATAGCTTTGCTAAACTCTAGGTTCTGTCTATTGCAATTTCAGAATTGGAGAATTACCTCCTCCTCAAGATTCAGCTTGAAAATGTTGTAATATCAGACTTTCAGTGGTGGTTGGATCTGTAAAGTTTTTTTCTTCTATTCTTTAATGTTGCAAGTCTGTTCAAGTTGAGCAATTACTCTGTTTTTAATTCATTGTGTCTCGTTTTCTCCAGGCTGTGACACGGGAAGAGGCATTGGAGCTGTACGAGGACATGGTTCTTGGCCGTATTTTTGAGGACATGTGCGCGCAAATGTACTACCGTGGCAAGATGTTTGGTTTCGTCCACCTTTACAATGGGCAGGAGGCCGTCTCCACTGGCTTCATCAAGCTGCTCAACCAGGCTGACTGTGTTGTTAGCACATACCGAGACCACGTCCATGCACTGTCCAAGGGTGTCCCAGCCCGTTCTGTAATGGCCGAGCTCTTTGGCAAGGCAACTGGCTGCTGCCGCGGACAGGGTGGTTCCATGCACATGTTCTCTGCGCCCCACAACCTCCTCGGAGGTTTTGCCTTCATCGGAGAGGGCATCCCTGTTGCCACTGGTGCTGCCTTTGCTGCGAAGTACCGCCATGAGGTGCTCAAGGAGTCTGGCTCAGATGGGCTTGATGTCACACTTGCATTCTTTGGAGATGGTACCTGTAATAATGGCCAATTCTTTGAGTGCCTGAACATGGCTCAACTGTGGAAGCTTCCTATTGTGTTTGTTGTGGAGAACAACCTATGGGCAATTGGGATGTCGCACCTTAGGGCTACTTCAGACCCAGAGATTTATAAGAAGGGCCCAGCATTCGGAATGCCTGGGGTGCATGTCGATGGAATGGATGTCCTGAAGGTCAGGGAGGTGGCTAAAGAGGCTATTGAGAGGGCAAGGAGAGGTGAAGGGCCAACCCTAGTGGAGTGTGAAACTTACCGGTTCAGAGGTCACTCTCTTGCCGATCCTGATGAGCTCAGGAAGCCTGGTATGGGTTCCCTTCCTAGTTTTTTTTACCTCACTTTTATTTATAGGTAGTAACATTGCTGGTGCTGACTAGGCTAACTAACCGGAGAAATGGAAATTGGCAATAAAAATATTTCAGTCATTAAGTTTGCACAGTAGTTGTTTAAACCATTTGACTTGTATCTGAGTTGAAGTACTATAAACTAGATCACTAGCTATACCACACATATAATCTCTCAGGTAAGTCTCGTGATCCCGTTTAGTAGCATCATAAATGAGAGGACTACCTAGGTTTTTATAAGATTACAAGCAGGTTCTACCTGTATGGCTGAATGAGTGATAAGATTTGAACAACAGTTACCATGTTAATAATACATGCAAAAAAAAATTGTTACTAAATTTAGTTTATCTTCTTTTGTTTGCTCTGTAAATGTAGGATTTGCTTGACTGATGGGATGATCAATAATACGATTTGACTTGCTGAAAACTAGTTAGAATTGGTTATTGCCACAGAATGATCTGTTTTGAAATTATAGTTTTGTGGTGCCAATTGAACTAGCGAGTGAGAAATTTCTGAAGAGACTGTAGCTTTTTGTTCTTATCATCATCGCAATCATCTTATCTGATATGTCAATATCCTGAATCCTGATAGGTATGACTAGATTGTCTCATAGCCACCTCATAGGGCATCTGGCACCACTTGTTTTTTCAATTTTAAATCCGAAGAAAAATACCAGCTTTTGGGAAAGCATGTCCTGCCATCCTGGATTTTATTTTTCTTTAACACAATTCCAGTCGATGATAAGTTTGCTCTTGTAATCATTTGTGGTAACGAATTGCATTTGTTAGGTCTCTAATGAATTGCGACTTAGTTTGTTTTGGAGTTTCTTCCTGTATTAACCTTCATGAGAAGCAAATGCCCCCAAAAAAAAATTCTGAGGGAAATTTGCTTCAATTAACCTGATACTTGAGGGAAAAGCAGTTGTATGATAAATAAATGGTTTTCTTAACTATGTATACGGGTTGTTGGTTCTTGTAGGATCTCATGACTGTTAAAATCCTCCATACTTTGTGTTTGCGATACTATCACTAGATTGGGTTGACATACAGTCACTCATAATCTTGTGTCTAATGCTGTTCTAGCTATTTTTATCCACTTGATCTGGAGCCATTTTCCCCTGTTAGTAATGGTATCCGGTGGCTTTGAAGTCAAAGCAATTTATTTAGCTCAGTTTGGATCTTCTTATGACATTACGAAAATAAGATTGTAAGTGCAATTAGTTATCTCTTATCATTTATCATCCACTGAACTTGTTTGCTATCTGTGACGACCATAATTTTTTCATGATCTATGTATCTAATGCAGAAACGATTGTTCAGCTCACTTTGTTTGAATAATGATTCATGACTACTGTAAATCACTACATTATCAGTGTATATCTGCATCCATATCCTCTGTATTTATTGCATTGTATGATTTGTAACGGCTCACTTAGTTATTGGCTCCTGAATTGTCAAGCTGCACAAGTTTCCTCTTTCTTTGCTAATGTGGCCTGATTCCATTTAATTACTTTGTGCACAGATGAGAAATCTCATTACACTGCTAGGGATCCCATTACAGCCTTGAAGAAGTACATAATTGAACAGAACCTTGCAACTGAATCCGAGCTGAAGAGCATCGAGAAGAAGATCGATGATGTTGTTGAAGAGGCTGTGGAATTTGCCGACGCAAGCCCACACCCTCCACGGAGCCAGCTGTTGGAAAATGTGTTTGCTGACCCCAAAGGCTTTGGCATTGGTCCTGACGGGAAGTACAGATGCGAGGACCCCAAGTTCACGCAAGGCACGGCTCAAGTCTAAAGCTCCACGGAAGCACTGATCAATTGTTTCGTCTTGCTTCCTGTGCCCCTCTAGCTATCCCCATCCTAGTTTTGTTGAACCTGCGGTGATGTTAACCGTACTGTAAGCACAGGGCACATCATTTCTTTCATTATGAGACGTCCTGTATTATCGTGTAATTCATCACTGTGCTCAACTGCTGCCCCAGTTCTACCCAATGTGTTCCAGTTGCTCTTCAATAGTTCTACATCTGGTTTGAAGTTTGGACAAGTTATAGCATTAGTTACTATTATTGGCTGCCCTACATGTAAAACTATATTTATGTATATCTCGAGGAAATGTGAAACAATGTCTGTTGTCTGTGTTTTACTGGGTTGCTTGGGAGATCATGAACAGAGTAATATCTGTCTTTCCTTTTTTCAGTCCCAGTTCATGAGAGCCATTATGCATCTTGTCAGATGACCTTGTTATCACCTGACAGCTAGGAGTTGGGCTACCCAGTGAATTTGATTTTTGGGAGGAAATTTCAGGTATCTTTGTGGACAGTTGTCAACAGTTGGTTCTTTCCTCGACAGCAATGTCATGCCCCACAATTCTACATCAGTTCCTTCAGATTTACAAAATGTCCTGATTATTCTCTTGCATTCTACTTTTTTATGTCTTATACTTTTGGTGTATATATATATAGCTTCTCTCTTTTTTCCCTTTCCAATTTCTTGTACGGTAGAGAACATCTGAGCCCAAGGCTAGCTTACTATGGCTAACCCAAGCCTAAGTCCGCTCAAGTTCAGTCTCCCCAAACCCCCACGCCCGGTCTAACTTCGAAAAATGTCTGGGCTCTGTTTGGTCCAAATGTGAGAATTTTTTCCGATTCATACGAAAACTGAACTATTTCTTGTAAAATTTCTGCGTTGCAAATAGGGCTTCTAGATGACGGAGTAACTATTTCCTGTAAAATTCCTACGTTCTTTACAGAGATTCTAGTTGATAAGAGGGTCGCAACTGATTTGACCATGTGACGCAACTTGGGAGTTCGGTTTGCACTCAAATTTAAATAACAGTTATTTTGGAAACCCAAATATACATAAGTGAACGATTTGTTGGAAACCTTTCGTATTCTTGCTAGTTTTCCATCTATGTCATGCCACGTTGCACCTAGATTCTTGTCAATGTTCTCCAATGGTTGGTGACAGGGTGTGACCTTTGGTGTACCAAGTCTGAAATTTGGCGATTCCAATTGCTGGGCTGCACTGGCGACTGCATTTATATGCTATCTTACCATGAAGAGCAAGATAGACCAACAATAGAAAGTTTGAATCCGGCAAATCTCAATTGTGCGTCTTAATATACGATGCAGTTGTACCAGTTACTATTATTTGGACTTGCTATGTTGAAAAACCTGAAAGTTGTACCTCCTTGATACCTTCTCAGAAGCTACAGGCGTATGAGCTTGGTTTTCTGTGTTTCTGAAGCTGCCATTACTGTCAATCTTGTAGTGATCCATTGATGATAACTCACCACCGATGCCCAACGTTCTCCTTTACGTAGTTCGTAACAAAACATCACATCCTTCTTTTTCCTTAGAAAAGCACATTGGTCAGTGGAGAACTGGTGCCTTCTGAAAAGTAGTTTAATTTTGTGAGACATAAGAATCACAAGATGTTAAGCAATGGTCATTCCTCGTTAAGGCACTGCCTTTTAGATAGCTTCAAAAAGGATGGACTAGGAGTTCTTCAAAGAAAGATAAAGAGAAGAAAAGAAGAGTAAAGAACAGAAAAGAAAAGGAGGAAGAGGGCAGAACACGTAAGTACCAGTCACATGAATCCAGCGTATACAATACTGATCTGCAAATTATGTAGTACTTGTGATCTTACCTTAAAAAAAGTAGATTACCAAAAGATTGGTCAATAAGCATGCGTTGATAACATCAACAAGTTCAACTTAGATAATTTGAAGCAAGAAAGTTGGAAAATACAGTGGAGACGAACAATTCAATTGAATAGATTTCTCTGAAGAATATTGAACAAGAATGTCAATCTGTCATCCATAGATTTTATCAAAAAGAATACATGTTGGTGACAAAAGCGAGAATTCTTGTTAATAACTACCAAAAGCACTATATTTTATAGCACCTCACAAATATGAGCCTTATACATTGTACATCATACAATGGTTTTCTGTCTCAACACCCAAATGTCTCGGTAGCATGATTCTATTGTAACCTGCTAGCTCTAAGCCTCAGAAACTGCAGCAACAGCAGTATGCACTAGTCTTATTACAGATGCTTCTTTTTCCTTTTTTTTTCTGCACTAGATCTATTTCTGAACTGATCTAACATGAACAAACCGGTCCTTATCTGCAACATAAGCATATCTAAACTGAAATATTGAATAGCATTGCTCTGTGGTGCATTGGTATAACGATTTTCTACGACATGCTTTTGCGCATAGCATCACAAGATGATAGGTGCAATATCGCTATTTGGTGTCTGATTTCTATCTCCTTCCTGGCCCTGCAAACCTTCTTGCCATACCGAATATGACAGCCTTGGTCAATAATCCATGGTCAAAGGTGCAAGCCAGGGCAACCACACCACCTATCAGGAGGGCTTTTGGTATGTTGCCTGTCCAGTGCTTTGTTTTCTCAGCTTCAGTGCTGTTGCTGGTTGAACTGGCCTCAGTGCTGCCTTCTGCAGTGATGAGCTCATCGGCATCAAACTTTGTGTTGATGTGTGCCATGGCAGCACATTTTGGAAGGGGCTCGCCAGCAGTCCTCGCAATTTGGTATGCCCGCAGGCCAGGCTCTATCCTTTTGACGCGGCCCCACATCCCCTGCCGCACACCAAGCTTTGCAATTTCCCACGGGATCCCCATGTCTTCATGATGAAACAAGAGCACCTCACATGCGGTCATTGCACCATCACTGTTTCTTGATTCGACTGATAAAAAGGAACAAGCGTAAATTCATTGGCCTGGCAAAATTTGTTAACCTACAAAGATGATGTGGAACATGTGATGGAAATGCTATAGTACCTGGACGGATGCACCAACTTGAGTAGTACAAGTCTACACGGCGAGGTTTGTTGTGTCTTGGAACAGAAGGACGAGGCACTCCCTGAAAAATTATAGTAAAAGTTTAATGACCTAATTCACCTAAATAAATCAGTATTTGAGTAAGCAACTGCAGTCTGTAACTAGACGTAATCAAGATGCCTACGAGAAACTATAGATAGAAAGAAAGACAAATATGCTTGGCACTCGTCTGATAACCAGCTGGCAGGTGATAAAAAGGTGGCATCTTAAACTCTGTTATGAATCAACAAAATGACAAAATCATGCCATTATCATGTGCAGCAACTCTACTACTGTGGCCTATGGGCAAACATAGAACATTGAAAAGTATGAGGCAAGCATGTCGATCACTGTGTGTGTGTGGAATGGTTTGAGAATATAGACTAACCTAAACAACAAGGCTCAAGCTCGTAATACTTTTAGTTGCACTAATGCAAATAGCCTGTTGATTAAAAAAAGGCTTGGAAAGTATATTAGTCATATATCAGCACGTCATAAAAATAAAAAAAGGGCCACCAAACTCTTTTTCTTCCCGCTAATGGAAATATGGAATAGATGGCAACAAATCCAGCTCAAACTTTCCCCTTAAAAAGAAAGAAAAAATCCAGCTCAAACCCATTGCTCAAAAGGAACCCTACCACACTTGTAAAAGTTACAGGAACCAGACATTTGCTTTGAAATTACAAATTAGTATGGTATGCTAACAGATAAAGGTATACTATTCGGTCTCATACCTTGGTTACACAGTAAAAAGTCTTTCCAGATGCCCATATCCTGCGACCGATAATGTACTCCCTGTCACTGCAGAAGAATGGAAACTGGAAAGCCAAAGCAAGCATCCGGTATAAGCAAAACATATGCTTCAATAATAATTTATCACTTTCAGTACCTATATATATATATACCTATACACCTCTCATATATATATACATATATATGTATATATACACACACATATATATGTATATACTTTGTCATGCTTTAAATAAAGGGTACAGGACATATCATACAGACAACTCACCTTCCTGACCCACCGGACAACCATTGTTCCAGTCTTGGTGCACTCCTCCAATGTCTCGTGCTGAAGAAGCATGTCGTCCCAACTGTTCTTAATCCGGAACTCATCATCCCAGAAGAAATCCCTAAGAACTTCTGGCGACGCGTCCTCAAAGATAGTGCTACTGCGGTACTGCGGCGGACCATTCTGGAATGAAACAAAACACCCAAAAACTTGTTAAATCCTTAGCTCCCGCATCTTCCATATGCCCAACACTCATCCAATCACATTATAACTACATCTTATCTTCAGAAACATAAGTCTGTCTGCCACTCATCGAAAAACTGTACAGCTGCTGACCATTTTTAAAAGGCCGCACGACTATGCTCTTGAATTCTAAACATCCAATCAATTTTGGACACAACTTTCTTGCATTCTACATTCATTCAACTCACACTTGAACTATACTTAAAAAAAGATTTGAAGACTACATACCTCAGGATCTCTTCGCCATGCTTGGTACTTCATGGTCGGCAACGTCCGCTCCATCATGTGGATCCACGGAGGCCCGCCGTCCTTCTCCTCGACCAGGCGACGGAGGTGCATCAAATCTCCGTTGTTCACCGCCAATCCATCCTCCATCGGCGCAGGAGCCACCTCAGTTCTATACCACATCATATTACACAGAGTTCAGGTAAAGTGAACTAGAAACAGCAACGCATCCAATTGAGGATCAAATCTCCACAAACTTATGTGCCTCACCTTGGCACGACGGCCACCGTCGTCTTGCGGCAGGAGTCCTCGGTTGTGGCCGTGGCGTGCGGAGGCGGCGGCAAAGCAGGAGGCTCCGCCGCTGCCTGCTCCTGGTCGCCGACGACGGCCGCAGCCCACCTAGGCCGCCAGGCCCAGCCGACGAGCAGGCCGACGAGCGCGGCGAGCCAGAGCGGCGCGGCGAGGGCGGTGAGCTCGAGGGCGACCCCACCGAGGGTGGGCTTGCGGAAGATCCCCATGAGGAGATCAGCGAGCACAGACATCTTCGCACCGCAAACCCTCCAAAAGATCCGATTTTTTTCCCAACCCCAACTCAAACCCTCAAGAGAAAAAAGATGCGATCTTTCCAACCCTTCCGTCACAAAATCCTCAAGAAAGATACAGCAGCAATCTTTCCCTAGAGTAAGTAATCCAGCGCAAAGACCTCAAGAAAGATATCCAATGCCTCCGCGGTAGAAGAGAAGATTTTTTGGGGTATATGAAATGGGACTTCGAGGCTCACCAAAATCTCTCTCCGTTGGAACCAGCGGACAGGGTGTCTCTTCTTGGACTCGTAATAATAAACAGAGAAGGGAAGCAGCGCTAGTAACGCAGGAGGAGGAGGAGGAGGAGGAGGAGAGGGAGATTATCCAAAGAGGAGGGGAGATGTTTCGACTCTCGAGTCGCAGGCAAGGAATGTGTGGAGGCGGGAGATGCGTGGTGGATAAGGAGGGAGGAGTTTTGGCTGCCTTCGCCTTGGAGCTGGAGCTGGACCGTAGGATGGCAATGGTCCCGTTTCTGCGTGGATCGTGGGAACGGAGACGTTTCACCGTTTCCTGTGTCCGATCTCTGTCTTCGTCCCCACGTTATTACTAATAGGTGGGAGCAAATGATTATTTTCAAAAAAAAAAAAGAATATATATGAGATCATTATTAATAAACATGTTAAATATAAATTACTCTAGTGATTCACTCACACTTAATCACACATGCACCATTAGTCTAGTGATTTATTTATGTAGCATGTAATCTTTTATATAGTATTTTTGGGATTAGTCTCCGTCGAGGCCCCGCAAACCCGTCGGGGATCGGAGACGGGGAAGTTTTACTTATCGGAAATATTTCGAACGAAATTTGAATTTAAAAATTCAAATCCGGTCCAATTCCGGAAAGAAAATTCCGAAATTCGGCGAAAAAACCCGAAATTTTGGGTTTTTTTTGCACCGGCTGAAAAGTGGTCTAAACGTTAACGAAAAATTTTGAAATTTGTTTTAGAGGTTCCTGACACATTTCTGATGTTCTCAAAAAAAATTTAGCTGATTATCACATTTGAGGAATTTTTAAAAATTCGGAGAGTGGTGCTGTCTTGATAAAACACTGACCGACAAGTTTGATCTGAACGAAAAATGGTACAAATCAAGTTATAAACTTTTTAAATGTTTTTTTGGAGAGTCCTTACACATTTATGATATTTACATAAAAATTTCAGATTATTCTGAAGTCTGTGGAATTTTTAAAAATTCAAACATTGGTACTGTTCTGATAAAACGTTGACCGACAATTTTGAACTGAATGCAAAATGGTTCAAACCACGTTATAAACATTTGAAATTTTTTTTGAATGGTTATGATGTATCTCTAATGCTCTCATAAAACTTTCAGATGATGATCAAACTGTATGAATTTTTAAAAATTTGAATAGTACTACTACCCTGTTAAAAGGCTTACCAGCACATTTGAACAAAATGAAAAATTATGTAAACCACGTTAAAAACTTTTGAAAATTTTTGTGGATGGTCCTGATGTAACATTAATGTTTATTTAAAATTTTTAGATGATTATAATTTTGAAATAATGTTTAAAAATTCAGGTAGTGCTACGTCCTGATAAAAATGTGATGATCAATACATAGATTTGCTTTAGCAATAAAAAAAAGTTTAAATTTTTTTAAAATTTTACAGAATGGTGATAAGGAAGTTCTTAATATCCCATAAAAATTGTGATTCATGATCACACTCTAGTGAATTTATAAAATTCTTACAAGGCACAGTATCATTTATGTTCTTTTCTTTTTGATTTTTGAAATATAATATAACAAACGAAGTTCAATGCTTACATAGATTTGATTGACCAAACAAAAAATTTTAAATTTTTTGAAAAATTTATATAATGGTACTGAGTAAATTATTAATCTCTCACAAAAAGTTTAGATCATAATCACACTCAAGAAAATTTATAAAATTATGACAATATAACTGTCCCAATTATGTTCATTCTGTTTTTGATTTTTTAAAGATAACAAATGAAGTTAAATTATTTTTAAATTTTTTATGTATGATTCTAAACTACTAAGGATAGTACCATAAAATTTTCAGCTTATTATCAAGCTTGTACAATTTTATAAAAAACTGACAGTGTTTTTGCAAAAAATTTAAAATGTTTAAACAATTCGGTTTTTCAACAAATTTTCATAAGAGATGACTTTCCTAAGGGTTATTGGACCAAATCCGGCTCTAAAAGTTTCAAAACCGGCCAAAAAAACATGAAATTTCTGCGAAATTTCGCCGAAAAAAATCGAAATTTTGGATTATGTAGCAATTTCAATTTTTTTAATTTTTTTTCGACTAGTACTTTAGATTTCGGGGTGGTCCGAAATCCGAAATTTTGAGGAAATTTGGAACCCTGGTTGCAGGATGGTTTTCACGCGCTCTCTTTGTCGTGTTTCTGATGGGCTGTCTCCTCCTCTCTCCTTTTGCGGTGATGGCCGGCGGCCGAGCACGAGCGTGGAGATTTGCTGACCACCCACCCACGATTGGTTGGTTATTCGATGCGATGCGATGCCATGCGACGCCATGTACAGAAACTACATCCTAATCCTACACGCGATTTGTTGGTCGACGGCAACAGTCACGGCTATCCTACATTAGATGTTCGAGTTATGTATGGCCGATTTTATTCTTCAATTTGCAATCTTTACATTGTCGCTGAGCTCTTCTTCTTTTTTTATATTTTATGTTTGATTTCAATAAGGTTTTTTTTGGGGGGGGTTGATTTCGATACGGATTCGAACAATGGAGAAGGCATTGGGTTTTTTTGGTTGATTTCGATACAGATTCGAACAATGAAGAAGGCACTGTTTGGTCGTGGAAGGAGGAGCGGAAGACCGCCATGATGGGAATGAGAGAGAGAGAGCCCGCAATGTTCGATTGCACCGGCAACGATAGACTGAGCAGGGGTTAAAAGGGCTAGAGCACACTCTATCTGTGACAAAACCATAGATACTCTCTCTAGCATCCCTGGCCGTGGGGTGCCACCACGTTATAAAAGCTTTAAACTAGCCATAAAGATTAGAGTTTAGCACTTTTCATATTTTTTTTCTAGATCCATCACTGTGCCCGGTATTGTTCCGTGGTGTCCCTGTGACACCGGCTTCCACCGCAGAAACAGGAGACCGCCATCATATCGTCCGTTTTGTTAGTGCTCTGCCGTTGATCATCAGATTTTTTGACCGACTTTTAACTTTTTTTTTTATCGGATTTGACCCAATAACTCTTAAGAATGTCATTTTCCATGAAAATTTGTTGAAAACCCGAATTTTTGAGACGTTTTATTATTTTAGCAGAAATACTATCAGATCTTTTTATAAAATTGTATAAGCTTGATCACGCTCTTAAAAATTTATGGTACCATCTTTAGCAGTCTAGGACCATACAAATTATTTTCAAAAGAATTGAACTTCATTTGCTATCTTTAATTTTTTTAACGTGGTTTGAACCATTTTTCATTCGATTGAAGTTTATCAGTAAGGCTTTTATCAGGACAATAGCACTGTCAGAATTTTTAAAAATTCTTGAGACTTGATCATCATCTTAAAATTTTATGACAACATTATTGATCCGTTAGAACCATCCACTAATTTTAAAAATTTTCTAACACGGTTTGTTCTATTTTTCATTCGATCAAATTTGCCGGCTAGCCTTTTATCAAGACAGTACTACTTTCAGAATTTTTAAAAATTTCTCAGGCTTGATCATCATCTGAAATTTTTATAGAAACATTAGTGATATGTCAGGACCATCCACAAAAAATTTCAAAATATTTTAATGTATTTTGAAATTTCGGATTTCACCCCACACCAAAATATCAACCGAAAACTAGATTTGAAACCTGCCACCGACCCACAATTGGCAAGGTTATTCGATGCCATGCCATGCACAGAAACTACTAGTCAAGCATACCGTGGACAGACAAAGTCTGAGGGTGTGCGTGGATCTCCGAGATCCTAGTCCTACACGCTATTTGTTGGTCGACCGCATGAGTCACGGCTAGTCTCGATTAGGTGCTCGAGCTATGGCCGATGTTATTCCTCGATTTGCAATTTTTACATTGTTTCTGAGCTTTTTTTTTTCTATGGAAGGAGGAGCTGAAGACTATACCGCCATGATGGAAATGAGAGAGAGAGAGACGGCGACGTTCGATTGCGCCGGTATTGTTCCGTGGTGTCCCTGTGATGTGACACCGGCTTCCAACGCAGACACAGGAGACAGCCATCAATCATATCGTCCGCTTTCTTAGTGCTCTGCCGTTGATCGTCTGATTGATAACGGGATCATTGTACGTATGTCGTGCCATGCAGATCAACGGTGGGAGGTGCTCGATTGACTTCTTCTATGCCATGCAGATCACCACCTTCTGTCAGGCTACTTTGTTAGTCTGTTCCCTTCTGTCTTCAACTTAGTTATCGCAAGAATTCAGCAAAGTTTTGGCTTGCCGAAGCAGCAACATGCGACACGTTTTATCTAACGTACTCGTGTATCACCAGCACCGTGACAGTATGGCGCACCGCGGTAGCAGTGGAGGAGCCCACCATGGTAGAAGACCTACGCGCTCTCCCGGTTCGGCAGGCAGCTTGCCGCAATACCCGGGCTTGGTAGTAGATGATGTGGCCCCCTAGCGCATCAATCTGCTTGCCGAGCTCCCATTCCTTGGCAAGATGGCGTCCCCTCCCCCACACCCAAGAAAACATACTGTGCTACTCCCTGTAAAAACGACCACAGTTCCCTCCCTCTTGTGTTTGGTTCTCCCAACAAGGGAAAAGAGAGAGGGAAAGGAGAGGAAAGAGGAGGGGGAGAGGGAAAATGAGAGATTTTTAGAGGTGATTTTGGGTTACTTATATTGCTAATTAGAGAAGTTATAGTTGTGAAAGTTATAGATCAAGTTAAGATCTTCTAGAAAGGTAAGTTTTTTTTTCATGCAAGTTATATAATTATTTTTATTAGCATTTATTTAGTGTAATGGTTATTTGATAGGTGTTGTTATATTAAATATGATTGTTATTTCATTTGTACGCAATGTTATATTAATATTAGTAGTGATGAGTATGTCATTAACAATAAAAAGATGTTAAATCCTTGGCTCCTGCATCTATTTGTATTGTATTTTTAACGGTATTCGATTTTAACGATTTATGATTTTTAAGTCCTTAGAACTATTTGTATTGTATTTTTAGAAAATTTTAAACATATGAGTTGGATTTATGATGTTACGAAATTATTGCACAAGACTAGAGAGTTGTACTTGTGAAGCGTACACCCTATATAAAGTTTTCTAGTTCCACCACCGGTCATGTTGGGACCTGATTATGTAAATCCGGACTATTTGTGTATACTGTACTAGTCTAGGATCACGCTAGTGCATACAGTGGCAACATAGATGTAATATCGACTTCATATATAGTGGAATAATAATAAACCACTAGATTTAATAAATAAATAGATAGTTTGATGGTCTTATGGTTGACTTTATATTTATTAGGCCTCGCAGGGTTTATTCAATA
This sequence comes from Otatea glauca, assembly GCA_036346275.1. Classification (NCBI taxonomy): domain Eukaryota; kingdom Viridiplantae; phylum Streptophyta; class Magnoliopsida; order Poales; family Poaceae; genus Otatea; species Otatea glauca. The sequence goes on along the minus strand of CM070718.1, from coordinate 54,654,921 downwards.
ACTAAACTATAGTGGAACAGAAACTTTAGCGGACAACTCATCGACCTGCCACAAACAATCGACAAGGCTCGATTCTAATAACCCGTTTTCTCCTAATACCTCTCCTCCAGAACTGTTGTTAGCACCAAAATTTGGCAAGGCATAACCGATTTGTCAGACTAAGGATAAAATTGAATATTTTTGGCCAATATCGGTTTTAAAAGGGAAAAGTTAAGTTGAAGTTAGAATTGTAACCGATATTGATTCATAGATGGAATTTTATCTGTATAGAGGCCGATACGGATCATGGTTGGCAACGCATCGGAGATGGATACGATCGACCTATGCACTATAAAAGGCGATTTGAGGCGAGCTGAAAAGATATACAACCAATCAATCAAATAATGCGCATATACTTTTTTATCTACTTTTCCTGTCGACTAGGAGTAGCTCTTGTAACTTAGACTTTGTAATTCGTTCTTGATCAATAAAGTTGCGCATCGTTGATTGTTGATCATCTTCGATTACACCAATTTATCCAGGTTTGCTTTTCTCCAATCTTATTGCGCATTGCATTTTTCGAAAAAATCTACCTTTACCAAACTATCTATTTAGCCGTAACAAGCTACTTAAATTTACCGTTACATGTGATTTAATCAGTTAAATAGCTGTTTAGATCTGATATGAATTAAAAACCCTAATTGGTTGTAATACTATTTAGATTATATTTTTCTTACCGATTGTAGGATCAAATCGGCTGGTACGCTTTGAACCTTCTAAACCTAGTGTTTGCGTGTGTTTGAGCCGATCTAATCCTTTGTCATATTTTCGGCGCCAACAAACTTTTGACATGCCTGGTGGGACACGATGTCTTCTTCCGATAAGTCGATTCCCCAGTCCGATGTCAACTCTGATGCTATAATCGTCCCGACACTGGACGATTTGATGCCAGAGTAGCGCAAGGAAACCAAAGATCAGAAGGCCGTGCTTGAGGAGATGATGCTAAACTGCTATCAGAAACCCCGATGTGGTGTTACGCAAAAGACAGCGCTGTCGACGGTCAACCCCTTTGGCGATTCACAGACCGTCGATGCATCGGTAAGCCGATACATGCCTGCACAAGCTGAATTATCTGCCATGATTAATCAATCTGTGCACCATGCTTTAATTAACCAATTATCGGGTCTGGTAACAACTTTTAAGCTGATGATAGCCAATCGTGTTAAGACCATTGCTCAAGAGTTGGCATATATTGGGAGTTTGCTCGATTCGATGCAGGATCTATAGAATTACCCAGTCTATTCGGTACCGGCAAGCACATAGTGTTCTGGTCTAGTAGCCGATCCTAAGCCATCATTCCGACTGACTCTGATGCCGACCAAGCCGACCATAATATTGCCACGGGATCCTCGTGTGAGTAGGGTTGTGCATTATCGAGCATACACTGATGCCGCTAAGTTGGATGCACCAGCTGATGAGGACATCACTTCTATGGATATAGCCACACCTGCAAATCGATCACCTACACATCAATCGGAACCCGCTGCTGTAATACAAGGACTGATTACATGAGCTCGTGCACGTCAACTCAATTACCAGGTGAATGCATTCCTCGGGCTGCATATAAACATTTTAATGGATGGAATGCTATTTAATTCTTGTGATGATGTCCTTTGCCTCAGGAACCAGGGCGAGGAACCAAGCAAGCTGAAGTATAGAAGAGACGTGCATAAGATGGGTTCAGATTCGACTCCAGGACAGGGCTGACTTGTTTCGGCCACCACGACTGCATATGGACTCCGTTTGGAGTGTTCTTGTACTTCACCGAAAGCTTATCAAGTCTACTTTCCAATGGATCTAGAATCACATCTAAACTCCTTCTAAGTCAACAGGAATCGTCCAAACAAGTGGCATCACTTTTCCAGTCCTAGTCAAAGTGGGCCTTTGGACTTGTAACAAGGAGAGCCCACTTTAGCCTGCACCCTAGGGTTCCTGGACGCACCCTCCACCATATAAACAGCCAGCCGCTGCCATTAGGGAGGCGGGTTTTCTTTTAGATTAAAGATAACAGTTGCTACTTCTTGTAATCGCGCGTGTTGGCTAAACCGCCCGAATTACTTATCTTCGGAAACCCCTCTTTGTGATTTTGACTGAATTCGTGGTTTCAATTCTAATTTCAGTTGCTTGTTCATCTTGTTCTTGCGTGTTCTTCGATTGCTTGCAGGGACAAAGGCCTTCGTGGTCAGGTTGATCGTGCACCAGCAAGATCAATAACAACTTTGGGAGTCGGTGTAATGATTGCTAAGGTACATCGTCTGGGGACAGTGTAGTCGGATCGCCAACGTCTTCTCCCTCCCAATCGAAACTATTCCCTCTCATCGAAAGGTCGGGACCTATCCTTTTATCACCAACCAGCTTACCACCATTGGCTCCGTTTTACTCTAACCCACAATCGATTCCACAGCCAGCTGAAACCCCTATGCGCCCAAAGTACACCGAGCTGATTCCGAAGAGGAATTTGGACCCATACAGTGTCGTGACCTACTCGGAGCCCTCTGTTCCATTTCTAGAGTCGATGGCTAGGAGACTGAACGTAGGCTATGAACAGCCTATCAGCTTCCATCTGCTCAAGCAACCTATCAACCCAAGCCTGCGCTCTGCCCCTATCAACTCGAGCCAACGCTGGGGGGGGGGGCAGAATACCAGTTATGATCCTAATTGGCAAGCCTCTAACACATTATCAGCCAATACAACAAATTGGGCTGATCAGATTGTTATCATGTGCAGGATCAATCGGCATATAGTCGAAGGGGATCAATGTGGCCCATACAGGTTCAAGGAAATTAGAAATCGGTGTTTTAGTGTCACCTTGCTCGATAATGTGAGGCCCCCATTTTTGATAAATCAATACCAAAAATGGATACCATGTGCATACAGTACTAGTCCCATGATCAGTAGCTAGTACGCACAAATACAAATTGTTATCACGATCATACACAAACTTTATTACACAATGAAGTAAGATTACATATTATTTTACAATACCAAAAGTAAAGCTGCGATGGAGACAACATTCGTAGTATGCCTTTTAACCCATTGTCCCACGTGCAACCGACAGGAAAATCCTTAGAAAAAGTCATCGTTAAATTCCCGTATCCTGCATCAACGTAAGATTAGTGGAAATCTGTCCCTTCACCTAAAAATATCAACGATGGCAAGTTGAGTACTTACGTACTCGCAAGACTTATGCAAAACCTAAAATACATGCAGGCCATTTCAAAGGAAAGGCTAATACGGTTAGTTTGCATAAAGTGGTTTTTAAAATGTAAATCTGAGAATAGTAGATTGTAAAGCAGATTTAAGTAAAAGCAAGTAAATTCAAGTAACGTAAAGTAAACATCAATATTTCACAATTGCTTAGGTATAACGACCATATCCAAAATCATTCCACCAACACAAGTGGAATATTAACAACGCATGATAGAAACCACATTTTATGAAAATAAGCAAAACAAATTAACTATGTGATGACTTTACCAAGTGTCCATGATCATGACGCGCTAATCGATTAGTTTTACACTGCAGAGGTATCTGACTTTCCCACAAGACATGGTGACTCTTTGAGCAATCGATATTTGCACACTTCCTTTGGTGTGCCGAGAGTCATGTTATAATGTTACATTATTTAAACCTAACTTTGCACCAAAGACGATGACGACAACCCATTTTGTGGAGTAAGAACTCGAGCATAGAAATGATGGAACTACCCACGATATGGCGTACATCGTTATATTGGTAGACGTTTAATCCATGATCACCTCGGTGTGGACGTCCGTCGAGCAATTCATTAAGAAACAACTCGTACTACTCCGGCCTTCCAAGTGCAAAGCTAGTTTTAAACAACTTAATAAGTTAGAGCTGTCCCATACCAAAGACTTGTGGTTGTATGAATTTTCTTGGCCGAAAACAACTCATAGTTCGGTCCTTAATCCGACACGGGCAATAATCTCCACCGTATTCTACGTGCAAAACATGCACACACGGCTATTGCCAATAATTGCCCGCATCTAAACCATAGTTTTATTTTCATTTTCCAACCAAAATACCAACCACAAAAATAGTCATACCCATCTAAATGTCATAACCAAGGTATTTAACCATGTCACGCTTTATGTTCATTATAGCTCGGCTAAGCATGTCACTAATGTGAGTAACCCAGATTGACATTAAATATTGTCTAAGCTAATCTAGGGTTTTCAAGGATCACAATTTTCTACTTATCAAGGAAATTCTATGTAGCTACAGGTACGACTACCAGTTTCCACAATATAGTGACTTTAATAAAATAAAGTATGCGATCTGATTAATGAAAACATTTATAAAACGGGTTCAACATGATCAAAGGAATTTGCTTGCCTTGCTGATTTTCCTCGACTTGAACTCTGGTCGTCGAATGTACCGGTTAAATCGGGTTCTACACGTCGTAAGGCGACATAGAATAAATACCAAATTTCAATGAGGCCAAAAGAAATCAGATGGAAATATTCAAATAAAATAATTTCACCAATTCAGGAATGGCTACATGCTTTATTTATTTTTCTTTTGCAATTTAAAGGTATGATTTATTTAAGCCATTATTGCATTATTTACTATCCATTTTATAACTTAAATTTTTCTTATAACACACCCTAAGTATTATTACAGATTCTGGTTCCTGAGATTACAAGAATTCTAATAAAATTTATTTTACTAAATTTGGAGGTTATTTGCAAAATTTCCATGTATGACGTATTCCTAACTCTTCGTTTGAATTTAAATTCGAATTTCAAATAAAATTCAATTCTGAAATATTTTTGCATATTCTGAATCTACTGGATTTTAGATGAATTTAGAAATTTATTTCATCAAATTTTGTTAAGTGATTCAAAAGTTATGGCTAAATGAATATCTAGGTTTTGATTAAATACTAAAAATCGAAATTGCGAAAATGGAAAGTGCGCTTTCGCGGAAAACGCGCTTTCCATTTCGGCGGAACCGCTGAGGCGCCGACAAATAGGGTCCACCGTCGGCGTCCGGTAGCGTCTGGCTGACGCGGTAGGCTCACAGCGGATTACTGGCTGCGCTGCGGTGATGCTGGTCCGCATGTCGGCGCGACCAACAGACGCGGCCGACAGTCGGGCCGCTTGGCGGTGACCCGAGCAGACCGCGGCAAGACGAGCTCGCCGGCGGCGAAGCATGGCGGAATCACGGAATGGGTTCGGATTCATGCTCAAGACACTCGTGCGCATCTTTGGGTGGTGGCGCTTGGCGGAGATGGCCGGAGGCGGCTCTGCCCGAGAGAGGGCGGCGAGCTCACGGCCACCGGCGTTTCGCAAAGCGAGACCTTCCCGAGCTTGAAGATCACTACCAAAAGCATCGGTGGACTTGAGGATCCCATTTCGGGTTTAGTTCAAAGAATGAGCGGCGGAATAGAGGTCTCACCGTGCGCGTGGTGGCGGAAGAAAACACGGCGGAGGAGCTCGCCAGGAAGAATGAGTTTGGTAGGGGCTCGGGATGGACTTGGGAGGCACGAGGAAGCTTCAGCGGCGGATTGGGACGAAATGGATGGAGTGGAAAATATGGTGTTTGGCCCTCTTTGCGGTTTCGCGGGAATTGGGGACGATGACCAAAGCAACGCGGAATGGGTTTCACGAGGAGCGGCTAGGTCGGCTGCGACGAGATGGGTGCCTTATATGGCGCGAGAGAGGCGGTTGCGCGCAGCGCGAGAAAGACCGAGAGGTCTGCGTCGCCATGAGAGAGAGGAAGAAGAACGCCGTTGGGTCGCTGACGCGTGGGGGCGAGGTGGCAGCGACTGTTGGCTGAGTTGGCTCACTGACAGCCCGGGCCCACACGTCAGAGAGAGAGAGAAAAAGGAAGTCTGGCGAAGCCTCAGGACCGAACGGAGTTTCAACGGGGTTTTCAACGTTCAAACTGGCACGAAAATTTATGCAATTTTTACCATAGGTCGACAAGGATATTACCAGCCTCCTGAAAAATTTTCGACATTTTATGATGCATGATGATTTTTATAAAATTCTGACATTGCAACAGTTACTGCATTGCCTATTCTGTTTTTATTTTAATTTGCGATTAAAATGAAGTTATTATTTTACAAAACTTTTTATGATGATTTAAAATGACATTTTACACCTTCTGTAAAAATTACAGATTTTAATTATTATTATTTAATTTTTAAAAATTCTGACATTACTGTTTTCCAGATTATTTATTCACTGTTTTCGAATTTTTAAAATTATAAAATTATTTAGTAAATTCTTAATATTTTTACAGGAGGTTTATACTGTTTTGATGTCGGCAAGATAAAAATTTTGGGTCAGGATGATCTACAGATATTTTTACCAAATTGTTTTACCATTTTACCCTGAGATTTTCACCCATGATTATCTTTGATTAATTAATATTTTTATAAATCCAGGTTACCCACCGCCTTAAGCAAGCTGAGGGGAGCCCTCAGATATTTTTGGAAGTTTTGGTAAATTTTTGTTGGATTGACATTTTTACTTTTTACCATTTTCTATTTATTATATTGTTTATTTCACATTCTTGCATTAAAGAAAAGCCAAACAAATATTCAGAAAATCCAGGAAATTCAGAAATTTCAAAGATAATACACAAAAGATTTTTATTTCATTTTTTTTTGATTTTTGAGGCTGTTACAGATCTACCCTCCTTACAGAAATCTCGTCCCCGAGATTTGGACATGACTAGAAGAAATTGGGGAACTCTTGGCGAAGGTGATCTTCTCTTTCCCAGGTGGCTTCGTCTTCAGTATGATTGCTCCATTGAACCTTCAACATCTTGATGATTTTATTTCTTGTCCGCGCGGCTTCTTCCAAGATACTGATTTGGATGCTCCCGATATGACAGATCTGGTCAAGATCTATCCTTCCAAATCGAGGTCGGAGGAACACGGAGACATTTCTTAAGCCGAGATACATGGAAGGCGTTATGGACGTCGGATAGTTGAGGTGGCAATTCTAAGCGATATGCCATCTCACCCATCTTTCCAATGATCCAAACGGTCCAATGAATCGAGGAGCCAACTTCCCACGAATTTGAAATCGGCGAATTCCACGAAGAGGCGAGACTTTGAGATAGACATGGTCACCAACTTCAAATCGAGTTCACGATTTACGATTGTCGGCGTAACTCTTTCGACGAGGCCGAGCCTCTTTCATCGGCTTCTAATCATGTCCACCGCTCTTGAGCTTCTTGAATAAGATCTGGGCGAAGAATTTTCTTTCTCCAACCTCGGACCGTAAAAGAGGGTTCGCATTTTCTTCCATCTGGCGCTTCAAAAGGCGATACTTGCGGTGGATTGGAAATCTGTTATTATAAGAGAATTCGCGAAGGCCAAACTTTTCTCCCAATTAGAGCCGTATGACGACACGGGCCCTTAACATGTCTTCCAAAATCGATTGGTCCTTTCCGTTTGTCCATCATTCGAGGATGATAAGTCAGATCTTGAAATTCACTTAGTACCCGTAAGACGGTGCAAACTTTCCTAAACGAAGTAAAGCGGGAACCTCGATCGAAACAATTGTCTTGGGGCGCCATGAAGACGGACAATATTCTCCGGATACAACTCGGCAAGCTTATCTCCGAATGAGTAGTCTTGACCGGAATAAAGTGAGCCACTTTAGTCGGCGATCAACGATTACCCGGATGGAATCATGCCCTTTCTCGGTTCTTGGCAAACCAATAATAAAATCCATCGACGTCTTCCCACTTCCACTGGAATCTTTAAAGGTGCGAAGTCTGCGGGCGTTGATGCTCGGCTTTGACACGCTGACGTACATCACAGATTGCAACATATGCAGCGACATCCTTTTTCAAACCGGGCCACCAATATTCCCGTCGAAGGTCTTGATACATCTTTGTACTCCCAGGGTGAATTGAGAGGGGAGACTCATGGGCTTCTTTGAGAATTAACTCTTTTAATTCGGATCATCGAGAACATATATTCGATTTTCGAACATAAGCACTTCATCTGAACTTTCACGGAATTTAGATTCCTTTCCTTGCTCCAACTCTTCACGGATTTTAATAATGGCTTCATCTTTGAGTTGAGCAGATTTAATCTGGGATTTAAGGGTTGGTTGCACCACTAGGGCGGCCAAATAACCTTTTTCGACAACTCCCAAATTAAGCTTTTGGAAATCTTTTACCAGATCGAATTGATCGGTCAAAGATGAAACAGAAAGGCAATGAAGTTTTCGGCTCAGAGCATCAGCTACGACATTGGCTTTACCAGGATGGTATTGAATACTAAGGTCGTAATCTTTTATCAACTCTAGCCATCTTCGTTGTCTTAAATTTAGATCAGGCTGGGTGAAGAAATATTTCAGACTCTTATGATCTGTGAATACACTGCATTTGTTTCCAATCAGGTAATGACGCCAAATTTTTAAAGCGTGCACTACCGCAGCTAATTCCAGATCATGAGTCGGATAATTGAGCTCATGAGGTCGCAACTGACGAGAAGCGTAAGCTACGACTTTTCCTTCTTGCATAAGCACACACCCAAGCCCATTCTTTGAAGCATCACAATAAACATCAAAGCTTTTATGGACATCGGGTAACACTAGCACAGGAGGCGTTGTTAACCTTTTCTTTAATTCCTGAAAGCTTCCTTCGCATTCAGGTGTCCACTCAAACTTCTTTTCTTTCTTGAGAAGCTGGGTCAAAGGACGAGCGATTTTAGAAAAGTTCTCGATAAAGCGGCGATAATATCCCGCCAGACCGAGAAAACTTCGAATTTTCGGAACGGATTGAGGAGCTTCCCAGTCTAAAACAGCCTTGACTTTACTGGGATCAACGGAAATACCACCTTTAGAAAGAATATGACCAAGGAAAGCAACTTCTTTTAGCCAAAATTCGCACTTCTCGAATTTGGCATAAAGCTTATGCTCTCGAAGCTTTTCAAGAACCTTACGCAAATGATGCGCATGATCTTCTTCGGATTTTGAATAGACGAGGATATCGTCAATAAACACCACTACGAACTTATCTAAATACTCCATGAAGACTTTATTCATGAGACACATGAAATTAGCAGGAGCATTTGTAAGTCCGAAAGACATCACAGTATATTCATATAAACCATAACGAGTGGTGAAAGCGGTTTTAGGAATATCTTCAGTCTCGATCTTCAATCGATAGTACCCATGTCTTAAATCAATTTTTGAAAAGACTTGAGCACCGGTCAATTGATCGAATGATCATCGATACGAGGCAAAGGATATTTATTCTTAATTGTGACATCATTCAATGCACGATAGTCCACGACATGCGTATTCCACCGCCCTTTTAGGCACAAAAAGAATGGACTACCCCAAGGAGAAGAACTAGGTCGAATAAAGCCTTTTCTTAATCGCTCTTGAATTTGATTCTTTAGTTCAACTAACTCATCCGGGGCATTCGATAAGGGCGCTTGGATATAGGCGCATCCCGAGGACAAGATTTATGACAAATTCTAGGTCCCTATCCGAGGCGGGCCCGCAACTCATCCGAAAAACATCGGAAATTCGAAACAATTGGAATCGGCTAAGATCTTTTATTATGGTGAACAAAGAGAAGCTTGAGAGTTTGAAGAACTTTGGATGGAAGAAAATAAACTGGAATTCCTTCAAGGCTAACCAAAGAAATGGATCGATTGGCACAGTCTATGCAGCCTTTAAACTTAGACAACCAATCCATACCAAGGATTACTTCTAACCCTAAGGTTTCTATAAGGATAAGGTTAGCATGAAACATAACTCCATTTATTTCAATGCTAACCTTAGGACAAAACTTAATTGAATTCATGACTGAACCCGGAGAATAGATTATCATTTTGGCAGAGAGGAGATCAATTTCTAAATTATTCTGGTCAGCAAATTTCTTAGAGATAAACGAGTGCGATGCTCCAGAATCAAACAATACCAAAGTAGGTACCGAGTGCACAGGAAACATACCCAGTACCACATCTGGCGCTTCGCTTGCTTCTTCAGCGGTCACATGATGGAGACGACCGCTACTCGCACTGCGATTAAGAGCTGCAGAAGTCTTAATGACTTGAGAATTCCCAGCTCCTGAAGGTCGACCTGGGGGTCTCTGAACTCCCTGCGACGACTGCTGTCCTGACGCTTGACCTCTTTTAGGGCAGGCATTTGCATAATGCCCACGCTCTTTACAATGATAGCGTGTCACACCAAGCGCTTGATTCGAACTCGAAGTCTTCCCTTCGTTCGCTCGAGGGCGGACGCAATGGAAAGGTCAGCCGGGGCGGGTGCTCGACCTTGGCGCCTCTGCTGCTGCTGCTGGCGAGAGGCGGGGAGGTCGAACATTGGTCGGTGACCAACGCGCTGCCTTGGCAAATTCGGGCCGCGACTTTCCGCGCCATCCACTTCCTCTTTCGACTTTCCATAACATCACGTGAACTATGCTCGGCAATTATAGCCTTATTCACGAGTGATTGGAAATCATGGAAGTCGTGAATGGCAAGAAGATGCTTAACTTCATTGTTCAGATTGTCCCGGAAATGCTCAATTTTTCGGGCTTCTGAACTGACTTCTGATGGCGCATAGCGAGCAAGGTAATTAAAGCGGTGAAGATATTCCATTACGGACATATTTCCTTGACGCAAGTCAAGAAATTCCGCCTTTTAAATTCACCAAGCTCGAGGGAATATGCGTCTTCCTAAAGGCTTCTTGAAAAACATCCCAAGTAATCTCTTGACCTTGGGGCCTTGCCGCTTGAAAATTTTCCCACCAAACTGCAGCGGCTCCCTGGAGTTGGTACGACGCATAAAGGACCTTCTCATAATCATTGCATTGAGCAATGGCCAACTTACTTCCAATAGCTCGTAACCAATCATCAGCGTCCAGGGGATCTGATGAAGAAGAAAAGGTTGGAGGCCGAGTCTTCAAGAATTCTCCCAACTTGGACTGATGAGGGGTTTCACCAAAACCAGGCCTAGAACTTGAAGCACCAAGGTTGTTCACACCTTGAACCAACTGTTGAAGCAACAGGGTATTCGTCTGGCGACCCTGTTCTATCATCGCAAGCACTTGAGCCATGGTTGGCGGCCCTGGCAACTGTCCCTCTGGAACTTCTTCATCTTGAACTTGAGGAGGCGGCGAATCCCAACGGCTTGAACGACGCAACGAAGATCCTCGAATTGCCGATGGATGGGTGGATTGGGCCGGGTGGAGTGGCGAAGTCACTCACGAGGTGAGTTTTCGGGTCTCTCACTCCCGAATCTCATCCGAGATCGCAGCGAGCATCCGAACAAGGTTATTAATGAATTAATGATAAGATCGATTTAATTTTAATCTTAATTGTTACCAAATGTTTTAAAAGCATAGCTTAATTATTATTATTATGGATCACAACGTCGTAAAAATATTAACTACAAGTTAAATATTTACGAGTAGGAACCAAAAGCACACAAAACAATATAAAGCAAGAACTTTATTTCAACTTCATAATATTCACAACCAAAACATAACATTTATTTTTGATGTTACTACATAAAAGGGGCACAACCAAAAACTTCCTCTAATACTACTCATTATCTAGCAACTCACGGACTGCTACTATCCCTACGACTAGAACTCTCGGCGTCAGGGGGAAAAGGAGTCTCGACGATGATGCTCTGCGGCCTCGAGGGGCGCATGAGGAAAACTATGGGGTCTACGGATGCTCGGCAACCTAGGGCGACTCCTATCATCGACATCCTCTTTGGCGACACCTAGGTGGTCTTGGGGTGTCGTCGAGCGCAGTGTCCGAGGAATTGCCCCAGGCGAGCGAGGACAATACCTCTGGCGACACGAGGCGATGGCATTCTCTAGGAATGCTATACGGCGACGCGCATCCTCAGATTCGATTCTTGACGGCAATCTGGTCGAGGCATTTATGAATTCCACTTGGTTACGTAAAGTGGGATTTTGTAACCCGATGGCATCCATATAGCTATTCTCCCACTTGGTGGCCTAGATGGAATCCTCCTATATACCACCGCCGATTCCTGTAAAATGTGGCAAACCGACAACGGCCATATAGGCGGCTTCACTCATGGCCATCATGAGAGAAGATCCAGACCCTCAAAAGACAAAAACTCTTCACTGTCCTCATCTCGGTAGGATATCCACCTAGCTATGTATTCCATGTAAATGTAACTAATCGCGTGGAATACTATATATCGTGGATTTTCGTGAAAATGGGCGAATTCTAGCAAGCGAGCAAGAATTCCCGCCATGCGAAATTCTCCTATTAGTGGAAGTGTAACATGGGGTATATCCGCCCATCGCACATTTAACAAGGAATTAGTATTCTGATTAAATGTAAGACAAGAAAGTAATTTTTGGAGGAAAAGATTCTAGTAGAAATTTAAAAGCAGAAAAGAGTTATTAATGGTATACGATAATCCAAAAGAAGTTTCATGCATATAAAGAATAGACAGGTAAGATGTCCTAATTCAAAATTTTAGTTTGTTTGAAACCTTATGTCAAGTTTTAGGTCTTTATTACTCCTGGACTACCCTAGGTTTCCTCTGATCGGCATGGCTCGATACCAACTTAGAGGCCCCCATTTTTGATAAATCAATACCAAAAATGGATACCATGTGCATCAAGACTAGTCCCATGATCGATAGCTAGTACGCACAAATACAAATTGTTATCACGATCATACACAAACTTTATTACACAATGAAGTAAGATTACATATTATTTTACAATACCAAAAGTAAAACTGCAGTGGAGACAACATTCGTAGTATGCCTTTTAACCCATTGTCCCACGTGCAAACGACAGGAAAATCCTTAGAAAAAGTCATCGTTAAATTCCCGTATCCTCGCATCAACGTAAGATTCGTCGGAAAATCTGTCCCTTCACCTAAAAATATCAACGATGGCAAGTTGAGTACTTACGTACTCGCAAGACTTATGCAAAACCTAAAATACATGCAGGCCATTTCAAAGGAAAGGCTAATAAGGTTAATTTGCATAAAGTGGTTTTTAAAATGTAAATCTGAGAATAGTAGATTGTAAAACAGATTTAAGTAAAAGCAAGTAAATTCAAGTAACGTAAAGTAAACATCAATATTTCACAATTGCTTAGGTATAACGACCATATCCAAAATCATTCCACCAACACAAGTGGAATATTAACAACGCATGATAGAAACCACATTTTATGAAAATAAGCAAAACAATTAACTATGTGATGACTTTACCAAGTGTCCATGATCATGACGCGCTAATCGATTAGTTTTACACTGCAGAGGTATCTGACTTTCCCACAAGACATGGTGACTCTTTGAGCAATCGATATTTGCACACTTCCTTTGGTGTGCCGCAGAGAGTCATGTTATAAGCTGTTACATTATTTAAACCTAACTTTGCACCAAAGACGATGACGACAACCCATTTTGTGGAGTAAGAACTCGAGCATAGAAATGATGGAACTACCCACAAGTATGGCGTACATCGTTATATTGGTAGACGTTTAATCCATGATCACCTCGGTGTGGACGCCCCGTCGAGCAATTCATTAAGAAACAACTCGTACTACTCCGCCTTCCAAGTGCAAAGCTAGTTTTAAACAACTTAATAAGTTAGAGCTGTCCCATACCAAAGACTTGTGGTTGTATGAATTTTCTTGGCACGAAAACAACTCATAGTTCGGTCCTTAATCCGACACGGGCAATAATCTCCACCGTATTCTACGTGCAAAACATGCACACACGGCTATTGCCAATAATTGCCCGCATCTAAACCATAGTTTTATTTTCATTTTCCAACCAAAATACCAACCACAAAAATAGTCATACCCATCTAAATGTCATAACCAAGGTATTTAACCATGTCACGCTTTATGTTCATTATAGCTCGGCTAAGCATGTCACTAATGTGAGTAACCCAGATTGACATTAAATATTGTCTAAGCTAATCTAGGGTTTTCAAGGATCACAATTTTCTACTTATCAAGGAAATTCTATGTAGCTACAGTACGACTACCGATTTCCACAATATAGTCGACTTTAATAAAATAAAGTATGCAAGATCAGATTAATGAAAACATTTATAAAACTGGGTTCAACATGATCAAAGGAATTTGCTTGCCTTGCTGATTTTCCTCAACTTGAACTCACGGTCGTCGAATGTACCGGTTAAATCGGGTTCTACACGTCAGAAGGCGACATAGAATAAATACCAAATTTCAATGAGGCCAAAAAGAAATCAGATGGAAATATTCAAATAAAATAATTTCACCAATTCAGGAATGGCTACATGCTTTATTTATTTTTCTTTTGCAATTTAAAGATATGATTTATTTAAGCCATTATTGCATTATTTACTATCCATTTTATAACTTAAATTTTTCTTATAACACACCCTAAGTATTATTACAGATTCTGGTTCCTGAGATTACAAGAATTCTAATAAAATTTATTTTACTAAATTTGGAGGTTATTTGCAAAATTTCCATGTATGACGTATTCCTAACTCTTCGTTTGAATTTAAATTCGAATTTCAAATAAAATTCAATTCTGAAATATTTTTGCATATTCTGAATCTACTGGATTTTAGATGAATTTAGAAATTTATTTCATCAAATTTTGTTAAGTGATTCAAAAGTTATGGCTAAATGAATATCTAGGTTTTGATTAAATACTAAAAATCAGAAATTGCCGAAAATGGAAAGTACGCTTTGCGCGAAAACGCGCTTTCCATTTCGGCGAACCGCGCTTGAGGCGCCGACAAATAGGGTCCACCGTCGGCCGCCGGCCAGCAGCGTCGCGCTGGCCGACGCTGCTGGGTTCATGGATCGATCGCTGCTGCGCTGCGGGCCGACAGCTGGTCCGCATGTCGTGGGCGCACGGCCAGCAAGACGCGGCCGACAGGTGGGCCCGCTTAGCGGTGACCAGAGCAGACGCGGCAAGACGAGCTCGCGGCGTGGCGAGCATGGCGGAATCACGGAATGGGTTCGGATTCATGCTCGGCACACTCGTCGCATCTTTGGGTGGTGGCGCCTTAGGAGATGGCGGAGGCTTTCCACACCGAGAGGGGCGGCGGAGCTCACGGCCACCGGCGTTTCGCAAAACGAGACCTTCCCGAGCTTGAAGATCACTACCAAAAGCATCGGTGGACTTGAGGATCCCATTTCGGTTTAGTTCAAAGAATGAGCGGCGGAATAGAGGTCTCACCGTGCGCGGTGGTGGCGGAAGAAAACACGGCGGAGGAGCTCGCCGGGAAGAATGAGTTTTACGGGGCTCGGGATGGACTTCGGAGGCACGAGGAAGCTTCAGCGGCGATTGGGACGAAATGGTGGAGTGGAAAATATGGTGTTTGGCCCTCTTTGCGGTTTCGCGAGTGGGGACGATGACCAAAGCAACGGCGGAATGGGTTTCACGAGGAGTGGCTAGGTCGGCCGCGACGAGATGGGTGCCTTATATATGGCGCGAGAGGCGGTTGAGCGCAGCGCGAGAAAGACCGAGAGGTCTGCGTCGGCGAGAGAGAGGGGAAGAAGAACGCCGTTGGGTCGCTGACGCGTGGGGCGAGGTGGCAGCGACTGTTGGCTGAGTTGGCTCACCGACAGCCCGGGCCCACGTCGAGAGAGAGAGAAAAGGAAGTCCGCGAAGCCTCGGGACCGAACGGAGTTTCAACGGGGTTTTCAACGTTCAAACGGGCACGAAAATTTATGAAATTTTTACCATAGGTCGGCAAGGATATTACCAGCCTCCTGAAAATTTTTCGACATTTTATGATGCATGATGATTTTTATAAAATTCTGACATTGCAACAGTTACTGCATTGCCTATTCTGTTTTTATTTTAATTTGCGATTTAAATGAAGTTATTATTTTACAAAACTTTTTATGATGATTTAAAATGACATTTTACACCTTCTGTAAAAATTAAAGATTTTAATTATTATTATTTAATTTTTAAAAATTCTGAAATTACTGTTTTCCAGATTATTTATTCACTGTTTTCGAATTTTTAAAATTATAAAATGATTTATTAAATTATTAATATTTTTACAGGAGGTTGATACTGTTTTGATGTCGGCAAGATAAAAATTTTGGGTCAGGATGATCTACAGATATTTTTACCAAATTGTTTTACCATTTTACCCTGAGATTTTCACCCATGATTATCTTTGATTAATTAATATTTTTATAAATCCAGGTTACCCACCGCCTTAAGCAAGCTGAGGGGAGCCCTCAGATATTTTTGGAAGTTTTGGTAAATTTTTGTTGGATTGACATTTTTACTTTTTACCATTTTCTATTTATTATATTCTTTATTTCACATTCTTGCATTAAAGAAAAGCCAAACAAATATTCAGAAAATCCAGGAAATTCAGAAATTTCAAAAATAATACACAAAAGATTTTTATTTCATTTGTTTTTTGATTTTTGAGGCTGTTACATATAATCAATTAGCCGATTTGGCCTTCCAGGGGTTTGTACCCTAGTTGAAAGAAAAATTCGGTGGACAAGAGTTCACCGATTTGAATCATTTGGTACTTCGTTTATGACTCAAGAAAGCCATTTTACCGATAACAGAGGTTTTAGGGATAAGTTCAAAATTAATAATAATAATAATAATAATGAAGCCAAAGTTAACCTCGTCGAATATAGTTCAAGTGATTCATCGGAAGACGACAAGGCTGAAATAAATATAGCCAAATGGGTTAAAGGTTCTAAGAAGTCTTTAGTTTGTTCGTGGCTTAAGCTGACTAAAAATAAGTCAGAAATAAAATATACTTTTGATGTCTCTAAATGTGACTATATTTTCGATCTACTACTACAAGAAAAAATAATACGATTGCTCGAAGGACACACTATACCGTCAGCTGAAGAAATTAAGAAGCGAAGGTATTGCAAATGGCATCATTCTTTTTCTCATAACACTAATGACTGCAATATTTTTCGACAACAGATATAATCGGCTATAGAAGATAGCCGACTCAAATTCGCAGAAGAGCCGATGATGCAATTGCACGCTAATCCCTTCCCGATCAACATGGTCTGATGTTCCAGAAAGGGAAAAGAGCCGATACAAGACATGGGGTCAAGAGTTACATGTCATGTTGACGTTTAGTTAAGCTCTAGTGGCATGTAGACCCTGAAAATCACGTTCGGCTCACTTCAAATTGAAACTAATCATGAAAGGAAGAATTTGAGGAGCATCAAGCCAAAGGGAGATTTGCAAATCGGCAAGTGTACAAGCTGAAAGAGCATCGCCACCACGGAAGCCGATTCACAAGCCAAAACCAACTTTCTCCCAACTATTTTAAAATATGAAAGGAGAAACAACATGCCATGTTATCCTGCAGTCGGCCAGATAATATGTATTGGTCTGACAACCTTGAAAACCTCACCAATGGTGCTCTTTTTGGCAGTTTTGTTGTGAGAGGGGGTCAGCTTTGCCGTCACCATACACTTGTCCCATGGAACATTACCCACGTCAAGGTGACTGGCAACGACGGTCGGCTAAAGACAGAATATCTGAGCCGATGCAGGATCATCGTGGTGAATAGGTCAGTAAGGGGCCACTCCATGAATGGAATTCTAGACTGATCTAGAAGTAAATGCGACCGAACGAGCGGTCAAGTTCTACAGCTAAGGTTGATCTAGCAGGAAAAATACGTGAGCCGATTAAACCAAAACCTATGTGGTGTCCTCCAGGGCTTAGCTGATCTCAGCGTAGACGATTTCAAAGGATAAGTACCCAAGAGATGAGGGAAGCTGAGCAGGAAAAACAGAGGGATGAAACCTTTAGCGAGCTCCAACCGATGAAAATCGCTAAAAAGGAGTGGAGGAAAAAACCAGTTGAGAATGAATTCAACTCAGCCGATGATTTAGATTCACCCGTAATTTGGGATGATTCTCCACCTCCGATGGACATCACCATGGTATTCACTTTGCCGACCAAATTCAAAACGAGCATGGCATCGCCCAAAGAAGCTTTCGCTTAGTTATGCTTAGGGGCTCAAGATGCAATTTTTGAGAAGCCTCAAGATGATCATCGGCATCTGAAGCCATTATATTTGAAAGGTCATATTAATGGGAAGCCGATATTGAGGATGCTGGTTGATGGAGGAGCGACTGTCAATTTGATGCCCTACATCACATGCAAAAAGTTGGGTAAGTCTGATGAAGATCTTATTAAATCTAACATGGTTTTAAATGACTTCATAGGCGATCCTACTGAGGAAAAAGGGGTCATGGTGAAACAGATAACAGTCGGTAGTAAAACATTGCTGACCTCCTTTTTTGTGTTTGATGCTAAAGGGAATTACAGTGTTCTGTTAGGGCGAGATTTGATTCACGCCAACTACTGCATCCTGTCGACCATGCACAGATGCTCGTTTAATGGAATAGGGATGATGTCAAAGTGATTCAAGCCGATACATCGGCTCATATAACCATGGCCAATTCAGACGCAAATTGGTAACATGATGAGGCTGAGTGCATATCGGGTAAAGCCCTGGATGATTGTGATTTTATTTGCATCAACAAAACTGGGCTTACTCTGATCAATGTAAGGCCGAGCACTCTTGATCGGATATGTGAAATATTACGTCGATGGAGCCCAAATCGGCAGTAAAGGCTTTACAAGATAAAATGCAAAGCTATCGGCAGACATCGGATAGCATGAGGCCATTGAAGATTTTCAAGAAGTCGATAAATTAGGCCAAGTTTTCACGTCGATTGATTTACTGGATGAAGTCGACATAGGTGATGGTGATAGAAAAAGTCCAACTTTTATTAGTTCAAAATTAGCAATAGATTATAAAGAAAAGTTGGTCAGGCTTTTGAGAAATTATAAAGGTTCTTTTGCTTGGGAATATCACGAGATGCCTGGTTTGAGCGACAACTAGTTGAACATCAGCTACCAATAAAATCGACCATTTATCCTCGACGATTTAATCTGGCCATGTATAATAGAATAAAAGAGGAGATTGAGCGATTGTTGGAGACTAAGTTTATCAGGTCTTGCCATTATGCTGAGTGGATTTTCAATATTGTTCCTGTTATGAAGAAAAATAGTAAACTCATGGTGTTTGTCGATTTTAGAGATTTTAATAAAGCCACACCTAAAGTCGAGTATCAGATGCCTATAGCCGATATGCTTATCGATGCTGCATCGAGGAACAAGATTATTAGTTTTCTTGATGGTAATACCGGATATAACCAAATATTCATGGCAGAAACCAATATTCCTAAGATAGTTTTCAGGTGCCCTAGTGCCCTAGGCTTGTTTGAATGGGTGGTAATAGCATTCGGTTTGAAAAATGATGGTGTTGTGACATCTAAGGAAGATTTGTAGCGTTTAGCTGATTTGGAGACTGTGTTCAAGAAAACAAGGGCACAAGGCTTGAAGATGAATCCATACAAATGTGCTTTTGGTGTATCGGCTGGACAGTTTTTAGGCTTTATGATCCATGAAAGAGGAATTGAAGTCAATCAAGAAAGGGTCAAAGCTATAGCCAATACCAAGCCACTGGCCTGTAAAAAGGATCTATAGAAGTTGATCGGCAAGATTAATTATTTACAGTGTTTTATTTCAAATTTGTTTGGCCGTATCGATTCGTTTACCCCATTGCTGAAATTGAAGGAAAATCAAGAGTTTGTTTGGTTGGGGAGCCGATTAGAAAAAGCTTTTGAGAGCATTAAAGAGTATTTACCCAAGCCTCTAGTTTTGGCCGCACCTAGGAAAGGCGTCCCATTTAAATTATATATATCGGCTGAAGAGGCGACAATATGAGCTGTTTTGGCGCAGGAGATTGATGGCAAAGAGCGAGTTATTTTTTACCTAAGTCGACGGTTAATTGACGTAGAAACTAGGTATCCTTTTGTAGAAATTTTTTGCTTGTCATTATTTTTGCTTGCACAAAATTAAGGCATTATATTTTAGTGTCAACTTGTAAAGTTGTTTGTAAAACTGATGTTATAAAATACATTCTATTAGCTCCAATTTTATGAGGTCGACTTGGCAAATGGCATATACGTTCATCGAGTTTGACTTAACATATGAATCGGCTAAGGCCGTCAAGGGTCAGGCGATTACCGATTTTATAATAGGACACGAAACCAATATGAATGCCGATGTAGTATCTGTTGCCCCTTAGCAATTGTTTTTTGATGGATCGGTATGCCGAGAAGGTGATGGTGTCAGAGTGGTGATAATTTCGCCAAAAGGATACAATTTTGAGTTTCGTTCAGGCTAAATTGCAAGTGCTCTAATAGTCAAGCCGAATATGAAGCGTTACTTAAAGGCCTATAGTTGCTCGATAATATCGGAGTCGACTCTGTTGAGGCTTATGGTGATTCTTTTTTATGGTCCAGCAGATTAGGGGAGAATATAACGAACTTTTCACTGTTGTAGCCCCCCAAAAAATTTATTTTTAGAACTAGCCCTCGTGTGATTTTTTTTGCACATGGGGAGCACGACATTTTGATTTGCAGCTCACGGGGAGCGCGGCAATACCACGACGCAACACGTGGCATTGCCACACCTCCACTCAACGAATTGCAAAAAAAGTAACAATGCAGTGGTACTGTAGTGCTGCATTGATACAGTACCACTGCAAGGTACTGTAGCACGGCCTCTTTTTTATCCGCTGAGTGGAGGCTAGTTCTAGAAAAAAAACATTATAATAGAAATACATTATAATTTTATTAAGTTTTATAAAAATATTATAATAGAAAAAATCGCACGACGGCTAGTTTTTGGAAAAAATAAATTTTTGGGTTACAACAATGAAGAGTTCTACTCTATATAGAAAGGCATGAAATGACCGCATAAAATATGAACCAGAAAACAACTTTGACCATTAATTTCTATTATAATTTATTTATAAAACCTAATAAAATTATAATATTATGAAAGTACTTTTCAAGACAAAGCTATATATATGATTTTTATGTATCTAATTTAAATATTTAAAAGATATTGGAAATCAAAGTTTCAAAAGTTTGACTACACCTATGTCTAAAACGACAACTATTTGTGACTGGAGGGAGTATATTCTATGCCACTTGATATGATATTTAATTACGAATGGGCTAACAATTAATTCAGTGAATAAGGCCTTAAACTCTTATCACCTTAATATGCACTAAATCAACAATAGATTACCAATGAACCCTAATTACCACCTTAATATGCACTAAATCAACAATAGACTACCCTTAATATGCACTAAAACAGTCGAACAACACTAAAACTAATCCACTCAATTAAACGTTAAGCACACCAGTAAACAGTTAAGTGTATTTAGCTAAGCATCTAAATAGCACATATATTGATATAACAATCTACGCATGGATCAGAAAACCAGAATGCTATGACTGATAGCACAATCAAGATTAACCCAGAAGCTAGTATATATAATGAAGTGCTGACAGAAAGGTAATAACAGTCAAGAACAAGCTATTAGCCAGATATACTCTAATCAGTGAATGAATCTACACTTTCCAGTATATAAGTCTATGGTTCAAGGCCTAGTTCACGGAAATAAATGTTCTAGTCATGACAATATCCATTATCATCATCGAGCAAGTAAGGCAACAAAAAATCGAGCAAGTAAGGCAACAAAAAACGGAGAGCAATTCTTAGAAAACTCACATAGGGCACGGGGGAGGGAGGAGGGCACCACCGAGGGGGAGGGCGCGGCCGGGAGTCACCGCCAAGTGGGGAGGGCGTCACCGAGGGGAGAGGGCACGGGGAGGGAGGAGGGCACCACCGAGGGGGGAGGGTGCGGCCGGGAGCCGCCGCCAAGTGGGGAGGGCGTCGCCGAGGGGGAGGGCACGGGAGAGGGAGGAGGGCACCACCAAGGGGGGAGGGCGCGGCAGAGAGTCGACGCCAAGTGGGGAGGGCGCCGCCGAGGGGGAGGGCACGGGGGAGAGAGGAGGGCGCCGCCGAGTGAGAGCGCTAGGGTTGCAAACTGAGTTTGTATGGGACTTAGTAAATGGCAAGTGCGGGGCAAGGGGTTTAGCGCGGGAGAAGGGCATCCCGACGGTTCTGGGCTTGAACCGTCTGGGATAAAGTCATCCCAGACGGTTTAAGCCCAGAACCGTCTGGGATGAGGCAGAAGTAAGGAAATAACGGGTGGGTTTCGTCGACCCACACATGGTGTCCAAGCAAACAATGGACAAAAATTGATAAGTCGTCCACAAGTACGTGGAAGCAGTATTGCTAACTCAATAGAACAAAAACTTCATACTTTTACCCCACAACCCAGGGTAAGTGCTTCAACCAGTTGCTATACTTGTTGATTTGTACTATTTAACGCAGCTTAAAGTTAGGTTGAATGACTATGACGACATACCTGTGCAGGTATCACTGCCAAACTGGAACCGTATGTGATGAGCATACATCCCAGATGGTTCAATTTTGGAACCGTCTGTAATATTGACATCATCCTAGACGGTTCCATTTAGGAACCGTCTGGGATGATCTTCATATCATAGACGAACCCAAACTGGAACTGTCTGTGATGTAGAGCTCATCACAGACGATTCTAGTTTGGAACCGTCTGGGATTTAGAGCTCATCACAGACGGTTCCAAAATGGAACCGTCTGTGATGAGTGATTGGTTGTGCGGTTACTAGGAGTTGAACTGGCGACTTGCTGCCCTGCGTGACCTCACCTTACCATCTCACCCATCACTCATTCTTCAACTAATATAAGATATATTTTTCTTTTGATCATTTGTCTCTGAAACTTTTGATGATTATTTGGATATCTAAATGACTTCAAATGGAAATATTGTTAACTACAAAGTTGTAGATCTCGTTGAGTGCTACAATTTTCATATAAATTTTATCTCCATCCGACTCCGTATGAAAAAGTTATGATTTTTCAAAAAATGGTGTGATAGCATTATTACTGCTAGTTGATAATATGAACCGGCAGTGATACAACTATTTGGACATCTAAATGACTTCAAATGGAAATATTGTCAACTACAAAGTTATAGATCTCATCGAGAGCTACAATTTTCATATAAATTTTATCTCCATCCGACTCCGTATGAAAAATTTATGATTTTTTGAAAAATGGTGTTATAGCATTATTACTACCGGTTGGTAATACGAACCGGCAATGATACCATTATTTGGATATCTAAATTAATTAAAATGAAAAATTTGTCAACTACAAAGTTATAGATCTCTTCGAGAGCTACAATTTTCATATAAATTTTGTCTCCATCCGACTCCGTATGAAAAAGTTATGAGTCTTCGAAAATATTATTACTGCTAGTTCGTATCGTCCATTATCACTGTTGGTTCTTGTTTCGAACCGACAGTAATAAAGGATTTATCACTGTCGGTTCTTCTAAAAAACAGACAGTGATAGTATCACTTCCAGTTTTTATCCGAATCGGCAGTAATAAGGGATTTATCACTGCCGGTTCATCAGTAAAAGCCGTTATTGCCGGTTTTTCATCTAAACCGACAGTGATAATATTATTACTGTCAGTTTTTGATGAACCGACAGTGATATGGCGGCAAGGATCACTGATTCTGCAGTAGTAACGGTGTACTTAGGTTTCTGAAAGCTGCCAAGTCACCTATCGAGTCTTTTTCCCCCCTACTGCATGCAATAGCAGAGCATGCATGCGGCTATGCAGTTAATCTACTAGAAGGTCCAAATAGTGTTAGTTCATTGAGCCCTAGATCTCAATGCCTTTTTTTTTTCCTCAGTAGACAAACAGAGACACCGAAATATGTCAAGAGAATGAGATATATATATTTCACCGTACTTTTGATTAACTGGATTACTTTGCATGACGAAGATTTCGGTAGCATCCCTCCCCACCTTTGTTCAACTTCAATAAGGATAATTTGTTGACAAAAATAATCACAAATCTCAATGCACAGCAAAAAGGATAGTTTGGCAAACACGTGATCAGGTAGCAAGTATAAGATGGTATTTATTACATTCCACGCAATATTCATGACAATACAAAGCACTTCGATAGAAGTAAGTGCAATAATTTTTTTATGAAAATAATGCATATATATGAAGCCAATTAAGTTGAGAGGTTCCGATGTGCAGGCCTCACATCTTTATTAGTGCCGGTGTTTGCAGTAGCACCAACATCGATCTAGAGCGGAATAGGATTGACAACATGGTCCTCTACCGTCTTTTTGATGTCCTTGCTATATGTGTATACATCTGTCTTGTCATGGCAAAAGAACATCATGCACATCGCTAGGTTGGCGACCCGCTGTACAACTGGTAGAAGTGCACGATGCTCAAAGCGTGCTTGATTTATTGTTTTCCATGCATCCTCAACCATAGACCCTATCTTGGCCAAGGCAACCTCGCATGTAACATTGTGCTCCTTGATGTAGCTCTCTACAGTGCTGGCTACGTCCTTCTTGAACTTCCCAATCTATGTATCAACACAAGATATCAGGTGCATATATACATCTTCACCGTCATGCATAGAGAGTAAAATTTAAGAGGCTTTTTACCATCTTTAGGAGGAGATACTAAAATTTATTTCGAGGTAATACCCAGAGATACAAAAAAAATTTATGGGTATAGATAGTAACTTTTAATTAGTACCTCTTGGTAGTAAAATTTGGGTAGATGGTAAGAAGTTTCAAAATTTAATGGTAGAATTCTAACTCATACCTCAAATTCAACCAGGTCATCCACAAAACGTGCGATCTCTCCGCAAGCTTTTACAGCATCACTGCAACCAAAGGCCCAATCGAACGCCTCTTTGCTTGCTACGTCACCCATGCCAACAAGTAAACCAACAGAACAGAATTGGCCCAATCCAGTCATTACGGACACATCTAAATGATCTTTAAAGTTTGGTATGTAATAATTATTATGAAACCATTCAGCTTCCTGGAGATAATAGCTCGACACTGTTTGAAACTGCATATGAGGAAAAGAACATATATAGTTTAAGTGTTGATGAGGGATCAACAATAACGTGGTGCAAACTAAAATGACTTGATTGAAAAAGAAATATTCTTCCACCTTCATAGTTGCTGATGGGTGTGCACAAATATATGCTCTTCCCATAATACGATTCATAGCCAATATTAGTGACGACTGAGAATTTATGTCCCAAAGTGATAATCGCGATGAAAAAATGACTTATAGTGATGAAATCTGTCATCACAAAAAGGCTAATCCTTTGTAGTTTTGATGGTCCGTAATTAGTTCCTTTGCAAAGAACTAAATATTGAATATCCTTTGTAATTTGTGTCTAAATAGGCTTACAAAAGATATTCAAGGGTGATGATAAAATGTTGTAGGTTCTATTAATTAATTAGTTACTAATTTGACAAGTAAGGAATAGGAGTGACGTGGTTTAATAAGGACATTCCTTTTTTCTCTTTACTTGAGAAAAAAAATTCAAGCCTATAAGATCAGGATGCCAAATAGGCCATACAAGATTTTGGTAAGTTTACTTACACTATGTGATTAGCTATTGTTCTTCTGGACTATATATTGACATAAATATATTATGGCAAGTTGGCAACTAATAATTTGCAACATTAAGATGATTTTTTAAAATAAATAGAGAATAATCTAAGCAAAAGGTGGTAGTTTTATACCGCTTTCCTAATGTAAGCATTGCGGTACTTTTCATGCGGTTCCAATTCATCCTCAAATTCCCTAAAGCATCTTATCACCTTCAGAAAGTAACTCTTCAGGTACTCCGGTAGAAGAGAAACTGCACTCACATCCCATCTGCAATGGTAAATTTTATTAGAAGCTAGTTCATTTGTTACAGCATACATCGTATGTGAAGGCTAAGTGAAACAAAAGTCAACATTTGTATAGCCTCATTGAGAGTTCGACACTCCTCCAAAGTTGCACGTATATCGTAAGTGTCATCTAGCATAGATATAAGCACCAATAACTTGGTGAAGATCATCCGCGCACGTGCATGCTCTTGCTCATAGTACACAGTATAAGAGCAGAAGTAGAGCTCAACAACACGATCCCGAATGTAGTCAAGTCCAATATCTCTTGAAAAATCCTCCCACCACCTGAAATTGAATATGTACATTTATTTACCTGGATGTATGATTAAGAATGGACGGTTTTATTTAACTTACACTAGTTTTTATATGAAAGGATTAGTACTGAAATTCATCTTATATAATAAGCCTAAAATATTCAGAACTTGTTTAGAAGACGTACTGAGAAATAGCCTTGAGCTCCTTTTGGTGAAGATGTTGTAGAAGGTTAAAGTCCAGCTTGGCAAGCTCCAGTATGGCGGGGTTGTACGTTTGCTCTTGTATGTTGTACTCTGAGATATAAGATAGCGCCTCTAATCTCTTCAAGGTTCTTGGTAATGGTCTTTGAAGGGTGCGTGCAACTTGTCCAGCTAATGGGGAATGCAGGCTACTTCCCATTAATTCCAGATGATGCCTTGCAAATAAGATAGCTTCTTCAAGTGCCTCCTCATCATGAGTTAGAAGGTTAGCCGCATTGTATAAGCTTATCAAGCCCTTTGGGTCATTTGTTACATCCACGATGAAGCTCCCATCTTCATATTTGAACTTGTTGAATTCGTCTGTATAGCATACACACATCTTACAGTAAAATATTCTTCAATATGTTATTGCCCCGCATATACTAATTTATATTTTTATTGTTAGTGACCCCTGAATTTTTATGATTGAATATATAACCAAAAGTGTAGTATTGTGAGATATTTTGTTGGCATTACATACCTGGAGAAACCCAAAACCCTTGCTGTCTAAGCAGGCGAAACCGAAGGGCAACCTCATGAAGGCTAGAACTATTGAATTCAGCATTGTGAATGCTTCTTAAGGTGGTGACTATCTGTTCCTCAAAATGATGATCTATTCCCAGACGTTGGATCACATCCACTAGGTTCATTTTTTCCACCACATCCTTGCAAGACTCAAACAGTCCCCTTACCTCCTGTTTTAATTGATTGGCCCTCTCTTCCATCCATTTCTCCGACTTCTGCAAGCATATATAGGTTCATACATTAGGTACAATAAATGAAAAAAGGACATGTTCCCATCAGCTCCTATAATCCTAGAGAAAATAAAGTTGGGCTTTTTTGCAATTTTTGCAAGGCTACCAGTGATCAATGGACTGATACTCGATCAGCTAATAACAACAAGGCATGCTTCTAATTAAATAAGAAATGGACAGTATACTAATGTAGTCTAGATAAGCCTGATGCATGACATCAAAACGATGCTTAAAGCGAATTTGAAGCAAATGTTTTTTTTCTAGTAACAGAAATAACGTATTTGAGGATGCCTGTAACGGTGGGGTGTATTTGATGAAGAAGTCATCCCATATTGTGGGATGAAAAGCGGGTGCCATCTTTGGAGTAGAAGCGTTGCTAGACGCCATGCATGCGTGGCGCGCGATGGAGAGTGGTGGATGAAATAGACGAAGAAATGAAGGGCCATGACGGAACAAGGGCCCCGGACGAATGGTAGGAGGTCTTGAAACAGGTAAACGCGAGTGACACATATAGTTCTCCATTCCGATTCTGATGCCTTTTGGGTAATCTACTAGACTGTAGTGTTTTGCTTACAAGTTCCACAGTGGGTTTTATATAGATCGCACAGGGGTACGTAGCTAGATAGATGAGAGTCACACACACTTCACATCTCGCAAAAAAAATATGATAATCTATATGCAGGAGGGACAAGCTGTTCACAAGGGTAGAAACTACACAGATGAGATGAGAATCAGGCATCGTCTTGGATTTCTCTTAAAAAACAAGATCAACTTGGACAACCAAATCTTTCCTCTAAGGGCAAATTCTGGCCTGGAATAATTTGTCTGCTGGTTTCCTTTTAGATACTAAACTACACGCACACATCACATCACTGATGCTGCATATCTAGATCAGATCACCGAATCTTTTCTAAAAAAAGCATAGATGGGATCGCCCACAAGGCTCGTATTCACCCACAAGCTGGGTCTAAATGTAGGTGCTCACGTTTACCCATATACAAATACGCTTCACGTTTATTTTCGATCACTATTTTCCTAAACATGTGCTAATAGGACGCACTCTTGTGTGTGCATATCCGTCTTTTTGGTAATCGCAAGAAAAGTTACATGTAGTAAACCGTATCTTCTTCGTTAATAGTACTCCATGCATCTAGCTGCACGCGACGAGCTGACGACGGGGCTGCGGAGATGCGTGCAAGTCTGAGTCGATGATGGCGGAGCTGACGGTGGCTAGAGGTGGGCGTCGTGCCGTGCCGGGTCGGTCTGGCACGGGTCTATCGTGCTTCGTGTCTGAACCATGCCGGGCCGCGACGGCCCGTCGTGCTCGCCGTGCCGTGCCGTGCCGGCCCAGCTCGTCTTCGGCGAGCCCAGGCATGGCCCATTTGAGCTTCGTGCCTGCTTCGTGCCGTGCCGGCCCAGACCCGACCCATTTGCATTATTTCAACGAGAGAAAAAGAGCCGGAGATACATAGAATTAAGGCAGTGAATGCAAATATTATGAGAAAAAGAACTAAAATTTATTTATTATCGAGCAGTTACATAGAGCGAGAAGGATGTGCTCAATACGGACGAGAGATGGAAGAATGGGCGAGAAAGAGAGTGAGCGAGACAGACGAAAGAGATTGAGAGAGACTGGTGAGAGAAAGAGCTGAGAGAGATTGAGAGGGACGAGCGAGAGAGAGCAGCTTCTTGCACCGTCTCTCAATCTCTCTTAGCTCTCTCTCTCTCTTGTTTTGTCCGTCTATCTCAGGTGTTGGCGATAGGGGTGACGTTCATGCTACTGGATGCATCCATGACGGTCATGCTCTGTGAGTCAGTGACCTTCATGCTAGGCTTCTTCCTCATGCCCTGGATCATCAGGCCCAGTATAGCTCATTCTACAGTGTCGTGCCGGGCCGGGCCGCCCATCGTGCCTGATTCTCGAGCGCCGCACGCCATGCTCTGAGATCGCGCCGCCCGCACGCCCACTTCGTGCCGGGTTGGGCTTCGTGCCGGGTCGTGATATCGTGCCCCGGACCGACCCAAAAGAGCCCGGCCCGAGTGCCCACCTCTAACGGTGGCAACAAAACGGCGCCGCGCCATGGCGGGATTAAGACAAGTACGACTTGATTAACTTGTTAATTAATTGCGTTTGCTCGATGATGCTTGGAGCTGTGGCGCAGATTTTAGTCTCCCGGTGGCTCAGGCTACCCGCTACCATGCTGCTCGGGGAGGATCACGCTAGGCAAGGTTTAGTGGCAGCATCCCAGCAGGGTCTCCCGCTAGGCATTTGAAGATATATAGGGTTGCAACCAAATAGGCCTGTCTTCATCGATACCGGCGCCTGGTCGCCGGCTTCCTCACCCTCGTCTCCATAAGATCGACTTGCTGGCCGGGCTGGAAAACTTATAAGCCTATTAATTGTCTATATCATTGCCTGATCTTTAATTTATGTTAAGGTCTTGTTTGGTAGAGCTTCAGATCCCAACTCCACCTCAGATCTGAATCTTATAGGCTAAAATAAATTGAATTAAATTTATATTTTTAGTCTAAAATGTAAATAAAATGACTCACTTAAACGCTTTTAATATATCTACAACTCCAACTCCACAGATCTGTGGAGTTAGAAATACCTAGCTCGGATCTGGTGGAGCTGGAGCCGTACCAAACACACCCTAAATTGTTGTGTCGACGTTTTTTTCATTGGAAAAGTGCACTTTTCAATCCTAAACTTAGTGCTAGTTTGATTTTCAACCGTGAACTATGAAATCGTCCTATTCAAAATATGAACCAGCGCGAAACCGTCCACTTTATCTCCTCAACTCAAACCAGGTGGTTTTCCACCGACGTGTCGTCTAGGTGGATCCCAGATTGGATTCGTAATCCTCATCAGCGCTAATACAGCTTCCGGTCTCCTCTCAACTCATCTCACCTTCTCCATTCTTTCCCAAATCCTCCCTAGCTCACTAACACGCCATCCTCCCGAGCACGACCCAACGCGGCGGAGATTAGGAGGAGGGCCAATCAACGTGGAAAAAAGTATAGGGCTCATGCCAATCGCATTGCCATTAATTTTAGGGTTTTTTGGGCTCGGCCACCCGGAGTTTGTAGTCTTATTTGATGTGGTTTTCTCGGATCTGCTGCATGGTTAGCACAAATGGTTGTTTAGGTAGTTCGAACCAAGACATTTGATCTGTTTGCGGCCATTGTAGTGTTAGTTGTGAGTATTTTAGCCGCATTTGTCAAGTTGTAAGTATTTTAATCACAGATCCGGCATAGTATAATGTACGTAGCTGCAGGAGTTTAATATGGCATGTCGGGGCAATTATTGCGACTAAAGCTGATTCCCTTTGTTACGATTTGTATGTATATATATAGGGCAGTGCTAGTGGATGGGGATGGATCGACTCTTCCTGTGATTTCACTTTGGAGGGTAATTTTTCTACCATGGAAAGATGTTGCATTACTATGGTGGCGTGTGTCTTGTGTGTGTGTGACAAGGCGTCCTTGCCTGAGGTCATTGGACCCCTGAAAGACAATTGCGAGTATACCGAAGACTTCAGGAACTGAGAAAGGTGGGTGCACTACAAGACAAGCAATGTTTCTCAGTAGAAAATTTCTATTTTACAGCTCTTGTAAAGCTGCAGGTCGCCCCTTTAAATATGTAAAAGACATTCAGGGAACATTAATTGAAAGATACCGTAAATCGACTAAGGTGGGACGAGATATCTGAACCTTGTTTTGTGTGTGTGGTGGTGTGGGTGGGGGGATCTACCTCACTACAGTCTCATTATTGCTTCTTGGTTTGAGCTTTGGGCGCTTGAGAGTTGAGAGGAGGTCATTGTTCTTGAACATGAAGGGTAGCGAAATTTCGTTTGGTTTGAAACTAAATTTGGCACACCTAATTAAGTTTTGGTGAGAGTGTTTGATTTGCTCCCATAATTGTGGCTTTCCACACTTTATTAGCCCCATATCTCACATGTTATAGATTCAATTTTTTTATCACACTTGTGATGTTGAATTTTGTTACCTAAAAATATGACAAACTACGTACACACACTTGAATAATGTTAGTTATAGTAAAATTGACTTCAAACCAAACAAACACTCATTTATCTTTTGCCCCTGAGCCCTGACCCGTGGGTTGGACAGACTGCCTGGATGAGGCACGTTATCAGGAGCAGAACATGGTTGAAAAGCGTAACATTTTCCTTGTTGTCTAAGAAAAATGGCAACTCATCGCTGCATGGAATCCGACTCCACCGTCGACGAGGCTTGTGCGCACGGAGTAATGCTTCCATGCTTTTCCTCCTAATACAAGTTACATAAATCTTAAAGCAAACGAAAGGGTAAGTAATCACTATCTACCCTTCGTCAAATACTTTAATATTTGTACAACTTTAAAAAAGGAAAGCATGAAAGCACCTCTCAAGAAGCACACATGACATGAGATCCACCTATCATCACCACCATTTTTCTCGGGAGCTCTTTTACAGTGCACCTGCTTACTATTATAAAGATAAGGAAAGGAAGGTTTCAATTTTAATCGTTGATTGATTGAGGTTAGTTTTGGCTTAAAGATGAAAACGACTGGTACAGGAAACCATCAACTAATTAAGTTATACACCTAAGATAGTCGGGTATTAAATAGAATATGCTTTCATACCAAACTATGACAAAAGTTAACTAAAATTTAAATGGGAGTATCATCATCCAAATTCCAGACGTTAAGTCTTGTGACCAAATCTCATGTCAATAGATAGGTCACGCACAAACTTAGCTCCAAGAGTTTCAAAAGAAAACACTTGTAAGCCATACCTTGTCTAATTCTGTAATGACCCCCATTTTCACATAAATGCAAAAATGGAAATCTTATGTGCAAACAGTACTAGTCCCATGATCAGTAGCTAGTACGCACATTTACAACAATTGGAATCACAACCATACATCATATTATTGAAGCGAAAGCTAATTTACATAATAATCTTACAATTCAGAGTTTATAGTAGCAAAGAAGCAAATTCTTGTAGTGTGCCCATCCAATCCCTCAGGCAACTGACAAGGCATAATCCCTAGAAAACTTTTATCGCTATCTTTCCCGATTCCTGCGACAAATATGTTTCATCGAGCTAATCTGATTCTTCACCTAAAAACAACAATTAAGCAAGGGTGAATACTTTCGTACTCAGCAAGACTTTTGCAAAGCCTATGATATATGCAAGCCATTTCAAAGGAAAGGCTAGTATGGTTAGTTTGCATAAAGCCAATTTGATATGTAAATACAGAATAGTAGATTGCAAAACGGAATTTAAGTAAAAGCAATTTAATATGAAAAGTAATAGAATAATAGCATAAATAGATCTCATGTACCTGGGTATCATGGCCATATCCAAGAACCATTTCTACTGTCACAGCAGAAATTTTCGAGTAACCATTCCTACCAGTCCCAGGTAGAAATTCCAAGTTTTATGAAAATAAAAACATCTAACTAGTGCTGGCGCACCAAGATTCCCACAACCGCGGGAACGGCTTTTCGAAAAGTTTGACACTCTGCAGAGTTGTACATCTTTACCCACAAGTCATGACTTTTTCCTTTTGCCGCATATTTCACGCACCTTTGGCGTAGTGGCCAGAATGTTCATGACGGAAACCTTTACATTATCTAGGCTAACTTTGCACCAGCCCGGTGTCGATAAACCCGTACTATGGTGTAAATGTTTGTACAACATCCGCACAAGAATGAATAAGCATATCCATAGTATGGCGACACCGTTGTATTAGCAAACGTGACTCCCAACACCTCGGTGTGGCGCCCTACGAGCAACCAACATCAAGAAGCTCGTACTACTCGGCCTTCCAATGTGCAAAGTTAAACCAGATAACTTAATTGGTTTAAGGCTGTCCCATACCAAAGACTTGTGGTTGTACGGTAATTCTTGGGTTTAACGAACACGTAGTTCGGTCCTTAATCCGATACGGCAATAATCTCCACCTACACTACGTACAAGTCCCTTGTACATCCGGCTATTGCCAATAATTGCCCGCATCAAAACCATAGTTTTATTTTCATTTTTGATCAAAATACCAACCAAAAAGAAAGGTCATACCCATTGAAAGCCATATCCAACATTTTTAATCGTATCCAAGTTTTATGTTTCTTTAAGCACGGCTAAGCATATCACCAAATGTGATTAACCCAAATTGACATCATGTACTGTCTATGCTATTCTAGGGTTATCAAGGTTCACAAATCCATACTTATCAAGGAAGTTCTATGTGACAATAGGTACGACTACCAATACCCAAAATATAGCAGACTTTAATAAAAGTAAAGTATGCAGTAAATGTAGGGAAACGCGGTATGCTACGCTAGCACGAAAAAAAAAACTACCGCGCAACCAGAAAGCTACTCGCAAGAAGAGGATCATAGATAAGATTACCACTAGACGCGCAGTTGCGGAATCCTTCGCGCGTCGATGTAGTGGTTCGTCCCGCCGCGATCGTTGCGCCGATGTAGTGGATCGTCCTCGCCCGCCGTGGATCGCCCTCCCACGCCGCAGATCGCAGCGGCGTCACCACGAGAGTCCACACGCCCAGAGATGGAACGCCGTGCGTCGTGTGCAAGCACCTAGTCGCTCGGCGGGGCAGCGAGAGGAGGAGGCTAGGGTTTCAAGTGAATCAAACCTAAACCGTGGAAAGCACACTCGCGCCTCCTCCTCCCTCCTTATATAGCCACGAGATGAAACCTAAACCGGGCCCACCAAAGATGCTAAGCCCACGAGGTTCATTAATTACGGATCCAATCCAAATTAACGCGTCCCACCCATTAAGTGTGTGACCTG
Source organism: Otatea glauca (assembly GCA_036346275.1). Classification (NCBI taxonomy): domain Eukaryota; kingdom Viridiplantae; phylum Streptophyta; class Magnoliopsida; order Poales; family Poaceae; genus Otatea; species Otatea glauca. Next base: position 54,621,070 of record CM070718.1, on the reverse strand, counting down.
CAGTTCACATACGTTTGGACATGGATTCGAAAACTCCTTTTCAATCCAATAGTTGGTAGCGGCTTCTTGCAAAGTATGCCAACTCCCAAACATACCGTGATCAAATCGAATGTAACCTATCAAAAGAACTCATGTAATAATCCCTTTGCCAAGTATATGAAGATTGATCTCAAGGCAGAAGCATGTCATCCTTTGATGATTCAATCCATCTCTCGTATCCGTGATATATTAATAAGTTGTGATTGACTCTCAATCACGGCATGGCCATGCACTTTCTTAATCATATCACACGAGTGGCCTTGTCATATATCTCTGTTTCATTGGAGTGGCAAATTCCATCTTGATCGCTCACTTCCTCTCGCACGTTTCATAGTAAACATGAAAGCTACCTTTATGACTATCCGGTTAGGAAGTAGTGTTTGATAGCCCCAAGGAAAACTATTACACATGTAGGGAATATGACAATCTCGTGTCTAAGGATCATACATCTTCTAGGTATGAGATACACTGATGACACATAAGAATGAAACATTCTCGCAGTGTCCCATAGCGGGTCTATCTAACCCATGTTCTTCAACATGGTCCACAATGCAGAGATGATATCTCCATATCCCATGATCTATGAAGCATGATCATCGATCACTACATGTGCTGATCTATTCATCGTAGTCCTATACGATGATATCCGATCAGAGATATTTATCGAATTACATCATTAAGTAAAGAGCTTCATAATCAAGTCACATACTTGTTGATCAATACAATGATATACATTCATTGGACCAATAATCATATTATTATTCATAAACATAGTCATGTTACAATCATCTAAATGATTGCCTCAAGGGCATAACACTAACAGTAAAAACATTTAATGAAAACATTTATAAAACTAGGATCAATATGATCAAAGGGGGTGCTTGCCTTGCTTATTTATTGCTTACGACGAAGACAAAGCCACGGCTGACGGAGGTATCGACGGAAGTAGCGACGTCGGATTCTACACGTCGTTAAATCGGAAACATAACAAATATCCAACTTCAATAAGGGCAAAAAGAAAACAGACAGAAAACCAAATAAAGACTCATTGTAGAAAATAGGAATGTTTTAAGGTTTCGATTGAATGATTTTCAAGATCTTATGATTTAGATAATTATACAAACATATTGTTAATGACTTATGATGAACAAAACATGATTTCTTTGATAGATTATCTATTCTTGAATTACGAATTCAAGAGGCTAAAATTATGAATTCTTATATTTATAACTTCGAATTATAGATGCTAAAATTATTTTAGATTAATAGAAGTAAAACACAAATTAAAGGGTTATGCGAATAGTACTTAATTCTTTAAGTGATTTGGCACAAGAAGTGACTTTAAATATGTTAGATCTATTGAGCTAGGTTACTGGATTTATTTATGGTTTTTAAGAAGGTTCTGGTGATATAAATTACATATTTGTTCATTATTTCAAAGTTTATTCATTCATATAATCGAGTCCATAAAACATAATTCTTAAGGTTATTTGGCTATTAGGATTTATATGCAAAACATGATGAAATAAGATTATTTCTTCGGAATATTATAGTCTATACTTTGAAGATCATTCTTAAGCTGATTTCATACATTTTAGTGTTTAGACGATACATTATATTCTTTGTTGAAAAAGCTTATATGATATTAAGGGTTATGACAACTATATTACTTAAGGGTATTGGGCTAGTCGGATTCAGATACAAAGCAAGTTGTAATATGAATATTTTTCCATATTATGGTAGCATAAACATTATAGGATGCTACTGAGCTATTATCTCATTACTTTCCATTTATACTAGATATTTTATGGGTTGCCGAAAAGCTTATGTTATTATGCCGATTGCGCGGTTTTGGTCCAGATTTCATTCTTCGATTGCGGCTGCACCTTACGGGATAAACTAACCATTTTTTATACATTAGTAGGGGATATCCCTAAAAGTGTTTTAAAGTTGGTTTCGCAATATTTCGCATTCATTTGCGATGTTTTTCACCTACATGATCTTTAGGGCTAAATATGGCCTAACCCAAAATTTTTCAAAATATTGCCATTTCTATACAGCATGTTATTATATGTTATTTTAAGGTCATAGCATTTGATTTTGTCAGATTTGAGGTTCGTTTGCGAGAGTTATGAACATTTGATCATTTTGCCGATTGAAGGTTTGAGCATTTAGAAAATGGATTAAACTAAAGCAAAGTCTAAATATTTTTGACTATTCATAATCTATGCAATCCCAGGAATGCATCCAAATTGGTTTCATCTAATTCTGAGCTCATATGGACATTATTCTAACCACTTGAAATTTGAATATTATTAAGGAGTTAAACCAACAATCTTTGATTCAAAATACATTAAAATTTAAATGTTTTTACATAAATGGATTTCATACTGGTGCAGTAACTTATGCTATTTATTTCATGATTTATGGATCAAGAGAAAATGTATTTCCTTCATAACACCTACTTAGGGCCTAACATTCAAACTCTAATAAAAATATTTTTATGCAAGCAACATATAAATTTTTATTTTAGATTCTAATTCATTATTTCGAAACTTAAATTTAGAAACTGATTTTACTTTGTTTGGACTATCCTAGCAAAAGATATGGAAGTTTGAATGCAAGAGGCAAAAATAAAAATTTAAATGGCTTAGGAGGATTCGAACTCTGGTTGATTTGGATCAAAAGTCACAGCTTAACCACTGAGCTACGATTCTTCTTGTGATAATAGGATGTAGACAAATATTTGAGGTTATCTCTTCTCCTCTAACCCTCGAGCTCGAAGCTCTCCACTGGACAGCAATGGCGCAGCGAATTGGAGAGAGGCGCTTGGGGAAGTGGACCGCAGGGAGGAAGGCTTGGCTGGGGGCGGTCCTTGGCGGCGGCGGAGGTCACCGGAGCTGGCGCCGGCGCCGGCGAAGAAGCTTCTCCACCGAGCGCAACTACTGGTAGCCATGGCCGATTGGTTGCGAGGTAGAAGAAAGGCAAAACAAGCTTTGGCAAGGGCAGCTCGAGTACCAGAGAGTTCATGGTGGCTCATTTTTCGGGTTAATGGCGACGGAAAGCAGCTGGACTGGAATGCCACCGGTGGCCAGTCTTGAAGACGAAGAACAGTGCGGCTACCGAGATTCAACCGGAGATTGTGGATGTTAAGAAAAAGAATGAGGTTAACAGGTCACCGAGGTACTCAAGGCTCAAAATATTGAATTATTTCTTACCGGAATACCCTAATCGGCTCCTGAGCTCAAGCTTCGAGCTTTGCTGGAAATGGTAGAATGAGAAGGAAGGTGCGGAAGGGAGCAGCAGGAAGATGTGTTTAGTGTTCTAGTGTGAAGTGGAGGAATGAATGATGTGTTTAGCATTGCCACACAAGTGCTTTTATAGCCGGTTAAGTCGGTTCAAGAAGAGGACCTGAACGTAGACACGAGCGGCTTGGTTAAGTCGGCGCTGCAACGTGCATAGCTTGGCTTGATAGCGACGTCGCAATGAATTGGATGGAAGGGCTGAGACAATTCGAGAGGGCTCGAGGTTTGTTTGGAGCTGAAAAGAGAGAGACAAACGGCTGAGCTGGTGTCGGTTTGGAGAAGAAGAAGGCTGGGAGAGAGAGCTGGCCGACCTGACTGGTGGGGTCACGAAAAGGAAAGGCCCACACGGCAGTGAAAGAAATGGGGTGTTGAATTGAAGTTTCTGGACAGCCCGCAATCTTTCGCTGGATTGGATGATGAAACCGACTCAATATTTTGATAGGATTTTTCCAGAGGTCGGCAAGGTAAGGATGAAAGTCCAGTAAAAATTTTAGATAACAATTATTGACAAAAATATTTATAAAAATCTGACAATGCACTGTTGTAGATTTTGGCTGATTCTTATTTTTATTTAATTTAAGATAAAAACCAGTTTATTATTTTATGAAACTTTTTATGAAGATCTGAAATGGAATTATTTACCTTATATAAAATTTTCAGATTTTTATATTGTATATTTTAATTTTAATAATTCTGATATTTCCATTTTCAGCTTTTCTAATTGTCTGTTTTTGAATTTCTAAAAATAATAAATTATGGGATAAACTCTTGATATTTTTACCAGACATAGATAAGACCAACATGTCAGCATGGTTAAAATTTTAACTCAGGTTAAGTTAAGGTAACTTCTGAAGGAATCTTGCAACTTCAGATTTTTGATTATCTTTTCATGATTACAATATCTTTTCTTTATTTAATGTGTTCAGATTACTTTTGACAGCATGACAAGGTCTATGACGGTTTCTAATATTTTAATATTATTTTTTTCAGATTTCTATTGCTATTGGGTTTTTATCTTTTTACTTTTACCATTTTACCATTTCAATATGTGAGACTTTCTCTTTTAAAAGTAAAATTCAAGAAGAACCAATAATTCACGAAACTCAGAAAATTCAAATTCAAATTAAATATCATATATCAAATTCATTTTTATAGTTTATTTGTTTTGGAAGAAAATAGTTTTAATATTGAAATATTTCTTTTCTTTAAAATTAGAATACAAGAAAAGGAGGAAAAGATATTGTTTAAAATCAAAATCTGAATTTCAATTGAAATTTTTATTTAATTCTATTTTTAAATTTCAAACTTTTTATTTTTCAAATTTTTGAATTTTATGGGATGTTACAAATTCGATTTTAAAATGGTACATATTTTCCATTAGAAATTAACTTTGAAATAATATAACAGCCTGCATTAAGGATTCTATTTACCAATAAAAATAGTTTAGAAAATAAAAAATTTACTCTAATTTCAAGTTGAAAAGTAAATTAAATTTTCTAGCATAATAAAGATTTGGAATCTTGTAATAGACCAATTTTTTTTGCCAAAAGTGGAATAATAAAGTGCCAAGTTATTTTCTAAGTTGCTTATGATTTTTCTGGATTTTCTGGCTTTCCTACAAATTTTGTGTAACATCCTGAATAAAATGAGAACATAATATGACATGAGTCAGAATGATTTTTAATGCATTTTGGGATTTATACTGGATTTATTTGCAATATAATTTATTTACTTTATTTAAATCATTTTTATTCATTTATGAGCATTCTAAAGAAACTTAAAAAAACTTCAATTAGCCTACCCTGAGAAATAATTTTATAAAATACTATGACACCTGAAATGAATAAATATGAATTTTTCATAATTTTTGTACTAAATAAAAATGTTTTTTAAAAAATAAAATACTGTTCAAAACAGCAATGTTCCTGGAATTCTAAATAGAAATATACAATAGTAAAATGTGTAAAACTAAGGAAAATGGAAACTATATTCAAAGGTCAATACCCACAAATTTTTCCAGAATATTATGAAATACCTAAGGCCACTTTTGGACGACCACAAACTGCCAAGCCAAAAATAGGGTTTTCTGTTATTGCTACAGTGCCCCCACAGAGTGTTCGATGAAATGCCTACGTCGCAGTCACTGCCGGTGGGTCGCGCGAGCTGGGGACCCCTGTAAGGCCCCTATTTTTGATAATAAATATCAATAATGGGTATCATGTGCTTTCCGTACTAGTCCCATGATCAGTGGCTAGTACGCACAATTACAAATTGATATCACAGTCATACATAAACTTTATTGTCACAGCGGAAGCAAAGTACATAATATTCTTACAATACCAAAAGTAAAACATTTCAGTGGAGACATATTTCTTGTAGTATGCCTTTAACCCAAGATCCCCACAGGCAACTGACAAGAAAGACCCTAGTAAAATTCATCATTCATATCCCCGAATCCTGCGTCATAATATGTATCGTCGGGGTATTCTGGCTCTTCACCTAAAAACATCAACATAGGTAAGTTGAGTACTTACGTACTCGCAAGACTTTTACAAATCTTATAATACATGCAAGCCATTTCAAAGGATAGGCTACTATGGTTAATTTACATAAAGCCAATTTGAAATGTAAATATTGAATAGTAGATTGCAAACAGAATTTGAGTAAGAGCGATTTAATACAGAAAATAACAGAATGTAAGTACGATTAAGTAAAATTTCACGAACCTGAGTATTATGACCATATCCATGAACCAACTTCTACCAACACCCGGTAGAATCCAGTTTTATGAAAATAAAAACATCTAACTAGTGCTGGCGCACCAAGACTCCCATAACCACAGGAACAGCTTTTCGAAAAGTTTCACACTCTGCAGAGGTGTACAGCTTTACACACAAGTAATGATCAACCCCTTTTGCCAGGCCAGTAACACACTTCCTTTGGTGTGTCGGCAAGGAGATCATAACATAACCGTTACATTACTTAATCCTAACTTTGCACCAGCCCGATGACGTTAAACCCATACTATGGTGTAAATGTTTGTACAGTCACTGCACAGTAAAGGTTAAGTATATCCATAGCATGGCGTTCACCATTGTATCAGCAAACGTGAATCCCAACATCTCGGTGTGGGCGCCCCTCCGAGCAACCAGTCACTGAAGAAGTTCGTACTACTCCAGCCTACCAATGTGCAAAGCTAGTTTTAAGCAACTTAATAGGTTAAGACCCATACCAGCACTTGTGGTTGTACGGTAATTCTTGGGTTTAACGAACACGTAGTTCGGTCCTTAATCCGACACGGGCAATAGTCTCCCCCTACGCTACGTACAAGCCCCTTGTACACCCGGCTATTACCAATAATTGCCCGCATCAAAACCATAGTTTTATTTTCATTTTGATCAAAATACCAACCATAAAGAAAGGTCATACCCATTAAATGTCATATCCAACATTTTTAATCATGTCAAAGTTTTATGTTTCTTAAGCATGGCTAAGCATGACACTAAGTGTGAGTAACCCAAATTGACATTAAGTATTGTCTATGTTATTCTAGGGTTATTAAGGTTCACAAATTCATACTTATCAAGGAAGTTCTATAAAACTACAGGTACAACTACCAACACCCATAATATAGCAGACTTTAATAAAAGTAACGTATGCAATAAATCATTTAATGAAAACATTTATAAAACTGGGATCAATATGATCAAAGGGGGTGCTTGCCTTGTTGATTATCCTCGTAGTCAAATTCTTGATCATCGTCGACTACTCCGGGTTTATCGGGTTCTACACATCGTATAATAATAGCATAACAAATAATAAATTTTAATAGGACCAAAAAGAAATCAGATGGAAAAATTCAAATAAAACAATTTCATAAATCATGATTAGTTGCATGGATCATTTTTATGTTTATTCTACAATTTAAAGGATCAAATTTATTTGGATTAATATTGAATTACTTTACTACCTATTTATCAACTCAAAATTTTCTTATATCAAACCCTAAGTATTTTTACATATCCAGGTTCTTAGAATTACCTGGAGACTAACAAAATTTATTTTACTCAATTTGGAGGTCATTTGCAAAAATTCTATGAATAGCATATTTTAACCTTTCTCTTTCTATTTGAATTTAAAATTTAAACAGAGTTCATTTTCAAAATATTTTTGCATATTATGAACACACATGATTTATCATGAATTTATAAATTTATTTCGTCTCATTTGGCTGGATGGTTCAAAAGTTATAAGCATTTGAATATCCTAGGGTTTGAAAAATACTGAAATTCAGAAATTTACCAAAAATGGAAAGTACGCCTTCGGATTCAAAGTACGCTTTCCATTTTTGGCTGGCGCCGGGCCGAGACGCTGACGGGCTGGGCCCGGACGACAGAGGAAGGTTTGCGCGTGTGCGACTGGCGCGCGGGCCCTCGTGAGCTGCGCAGCACGAGCGGCTAACCAGTGGGGGCAGTGGAACAACGTAGCGCGCGCAACTGACATAAGGGTCCCGCTTGTCAGTGACCCGAGGCAAGGGAGGCGAAGCCGAAGCTCGCCGCCGGCGATGGAGGGCCGGAGACGACGAATCGGTTCCACCATGAGCATTAGCAGGCTCATGCGCACACGTGGGTGGTATTGGTTCGGCCGGGGGTGGTCTGAAATGGCACGCCACTGTGTGGATGCGGCGGCGGCCATGGCCGATCGGTGGCGGAGCATCAGCAGGGACTCCCGCGGCCCATCTTTACCCCCATGAACATCTGCGTGACTCAAGAGTTCGATTTTGTTACTAACACAAAAGAATGGGTGGATAGACGGAGCTCTCACCGTGCGCGGGTGGCAGCGGATGGAGGAGCTAGGTGCAGCGGCTCACTGGAGAAGAAGAGTTCCAATTGGGGCCAAGGACAGGTACTAGGGGTGGTGAGGTTGCTTCAGGCTAGATGGTTCGAGAAATGGTTCAACAAAGAGCTTGTTTGAGGTTTTCCCCTTTTTCTCGGTTGGTCACCGGAATTGGGGAAGAAGAAGGCGCAGGTGAGCTATTTTAGGTTTGCAAGGTTTTGGTCGACGGCTGTGGTTACCAAGGCGACCGAATGTGGTTCTTATAGTGCGCGAAGGCGGTTTGGCGCAGGTTTGCGTTGGTCGGTCAAGGCGACGTCGTGGCTGCACTCTCGGCCGTTCTTTGGCGCGGGAGAGAGCATGTTATCCGAGGCAGCTGTGGCGTGTCCAGGTGACGTGTAGGCGGGCGGCTTCGGGCGACGAGTTGCGACGCGAATGAGACAAAGCCAAGCAATTGCTGGGTGAAGCTAACGTCTTGTGAGAGGGAGAAAGGGATCGCAAAGAGGAGGAGAAGAGGGGAGAAGGATCGGGAGCGGCTGACGAGTGGGGTAGCGCTGGCATGGAGGCTGTCGGCAGGGGCCAGCTCAAGGCGCCGTGCCCACCTGCCTGCGACCGGAAGGAGACTGCCCGGCTGAATTCTCTGGACAGCCCGAGATGAGTTCGGTGAATCAGGCGGCCAACCAGATTAAATTTTTGTGAAACTTTTTTCATGGGTTGGAAATATAACTAATGCTTTCCATTAAATTTTTCATAAATTTATGGTTTGCGTAGAATTTTAAACAATTCTGACAATGTGGCTTTTACATTTCTGCTCATTCTGTTTTATATTTAATTTAAGACCAAAGTGAGTTTAATATTTTATGAAAATTTTTATGAGAGTTCATAAGAGCATTATATGACTTTTATAAAATTTAATGATTTTATGTTTAATATTTAAATTCTATAAATTCTGACATTGACAATTTCAGCTTTTCTTGCTTTTTGTTTTTGAATTTCTAAAAATAACAAATATATGTTTTAATTTTTTATATTTTTAACAGAGATGTATAAGATAAGGATGTCGGCATGGTAAAAAATGTAACTCAGGTTAAGCTCGAGTGACTTCTGTAAAAATCTTACAAGGTCTGGTTAAAATATCTATTCATGATTGCATATGCCTTTTACTGTATTTTATTGATCCAGATCAGTGCAAGTTGCATAATCAGGATCCTGGATGGATCTGGGATTTATTTGAGATTTTACAAATTTTATTGGTTTTGGATTTTTATCTTTTTACTTTTACCATTTACCATATAGCTCACTTGGATTTCTATTAATAGGAAAAAGCCAAAAAGAACTCCATAAATTCAGAAGAACCAGAAAATACAAAAATAAATCACATGAATATTTTTGATACTATATTTCTTATTTTATTAAATTTTGGGTTGTTACAACCCCACTGGCCAGCCTCACTCCACCGCCCTCTCCCCTCTCTGCCCATAACGCGACCCAATGCCGCACCATCCCACACGCGGGCACGAGCAAAGCGCGCTCGCCACACGGCTGCGTTCGCCGAATCCATGCCGTTGGGTTGCTCGTGGCGCCCTCTCTCTTTTGCCCTAAGCCCTGCCCCCGATCCGTTGAGGTTTCGCCCGGGCCGTCATCCTCTTCCCCCGCTCCAGTGGCCGCGCAACCGCGTAGCCACCGTCGAGATTACCACTGCCGCCCCACCACGTCTCAACCCTTCGATCTGCCTTGCTCCATTGGATGCACGCCACGCGGGCGGACCCGATCGGGCCACATCGGCCGCATCTTCGCATCGGCTGCGTCGTGTGGCAGCCGCATGGCAGCTGCGTCACACGTTGGTCCTAGCGCCACGTGTCGCCCCTATCTTAGCAAAGTCCGCCACGTCGCCCTTGGTCCCCTCGGTGCTCCCGGTCCACCGTGGACCAAGCCACTGACGCCTGGCCCCCACGTGTCAGTCGGCATTTCATTTCTTTCTATGTATTTCCAATAAATCCGAAAATCTAACCTATCATATCATGCCACGTGTCAACCTTTTTCATTTTCTTTGATTTTTTATCTAGGAATCTTTCAGGAGCTCGTTCTCCTTAGTTCGAGCTTCAATTCCAATGATTCAAATTTCTAAATTCAAGATCTACCTTATTGTACCATTGTTTTCAATTTTTGAATTTTTTTTGAATTTGTTTTATTTATTTGTTCTCGTTTTGCATGTACACGACGCAGTTGAAGCTTAGTCGAATCGTCAGATAAAGGTAGAATCAGCAGGAAGCAGCGAATGCAAGTCTTCCTTGAACATGTTGATCCCAAATTTATAAAACACTTATGTTGTTTTAAATTATGCATGCTTACTTTACACAATTTATTTAAATTCCGTCTTTAAGTCTAGTTAAATACCAGAATTTGTTATACCCTCGTTGGCATGATTATATCGAACCTTTGTTACCCTAGTTGATACTAGCTATTTTATTTGGTGATAACCAGTAGAGTAGCATGGGATGGTAGAATTGCTTAGTCCAGCTTAAACGTTTCGGTATTATGTCATTATGGGAATCATTTCAAACATTGTTTAAGCTTATTTGTGAAGTTGCAGCAATTGGTGTTGCTGCTGTTATTTAAATAAAATAAAGTGGAAAAATAGTTTAGACTAGGGCGAATGGATGTTTGGCGAGTGCAGGAAGCACGGGAACTTAAAAATGAATGTTCCGCCCTAGTCAATTAAGGACCGAAGCGTGTGTTATCATGGACCAAGCACTACCGTACAACCACAAGTCTATATGGGTACAACCTGGCTAATTAATATGTGCGTCTCATTATTAGCTTTGCCAGTTGGTGGATGCCAGGTGAAGGCAGGCACAAGAGGGGGCTTCCGACTGGGCAGATTGAACCCTTCGACGGTGAAACCTTAGCGGGTAAGGTTAATAGCGAGGTTGTACATTGTAAAGGTCTTGTCATGATCTCTCTGTCAACACACCAAAGGAAGTGTGTTAATTGCAGGGCAACAAGAGACGATCATGTCTTATGGATAAAGCTGTACATACTCTGTAGAGTTAAAATTACTTAAGTAGCTGTGCCCACGGTCAAGGGTAGGCGAGGTACGTTTGCATATTGTAGATTTTATGTTTTTGTTTTAAATGAAAATGATGGTTTGGGAATCCGTGAGTAGATAGAACTCTCGGGTTATGGTTTGGCAGATGGAGCCAGTTAGGTAGATAGAACCTGTTATAGTTGTCATATCAAATTCAATTATTATGCTATTACTTTTTGGTCAAATAATGCTTTGTGGAATTACTAGTTGTATTTAAAGTTAAATTTTTCTTTATGCTAAAAGATCCATATTATGCCTTCAATTGTTTAGCCTTGCATATAGTTATAATGCATTATGTTTTCAAGACTTGTGGAATACATTTTGTGCTCACCCTTGCAACATCCCAACTTTCCACAGAGGAGTGTGGATAAGCTGAAAGTGACAACGAATTCATTGCTTGTGGTTACGATGAAGGTGATCCGGATTGCTAGGACGCATACCCCAGTCGATTGCCTATTGGGCAAATGGATGGGCCTATCCTGCTCCTGTTATTTCGTTTTCGCTGCTACTTTTTGGAACTCAAGCTACGAGGCTGCTTATTTGTAATAATTGGCCATAAGGCCGATACCCTTTTTGCTTAATTAATATTATTCAATTCGTGATATGGATGTGTTGTCATCACTGTTTCCACTGTGTGCTAGCTTTTCCTGGACTAGCACAGGTTATACACAGAGGGTTTGGATTTGGAAATCCGGTCCCGACACCCATACTCTAATTAAGTGTATGCTCACTGCTGCCAATAGTCCCGTGCACGGAGTATTAACCAGTTGGCTCTCACTCAAACAAATATGAGCCACCTAGTTGCACTGTACACACTTACGCAATCAAGAGAGTTCCGATTCTTTTCCGAATAACCATACCGGGATTGAAACCAACCCCTTCCGGACGTAACACACACCGGCCGTCTCAGAACCTTGGTATCGCCCACACCCACCTAGGGGTGTGCGTCGCAATAAACAAGGAATGACGGTCGCACGTGCCCACGCGTTAGATGGTTGAGAGCAATTCTAGTGTGAGACCCCATTCTGATGAACAGGAACCTCCATGTGATTACTGTACTATTCCCTAGATCAGTAGCTAGCACTCACATGTTTACAACAATTGGAATCACAACCATACCTCACATAGATTAAAGCGGAAACTATTACATAAAGGAAAAGCTACGACTCAAAGAATAAAGCAGCAAAAGAAGCAATATCTTGTAGTTTGCCCATCCGACCCGCAGGCAATTGACAAGGCATAAACTCCAGATAGAACACGATGAAGAAGATCCCGCAACCTGTGACGAAAGGAGACTCGAAGCCTCGCTAACTCATCCACCTAAAATAATAATTAAGCAAGAGTGAGTACTTTACGTACTCAGCAAGACTTGAGTAAAACCTATAATATATGCATGCCATTTCAAAGGAAAGGCTAATACAATTAATTTGCATAAAGCAAAATTGAATTGTAAAGCAGGTTATCATTTGCAAACGAAATTTATAAAAGCAAGTTGGTTGATAATAGAATAAATACAACAGTAAGTAATACTCACAGTCCTCCATGACGTGAGTTCGAATAATCCAAACCATAAGGTCCATCAATGTCAGCCCTTCGACATAAAGCAACAGTTGTTAAAACAAGCTCAAACCAGACCCATTTTAGAAAATACCAAAGACTCTAACATTGGAATGACTTCACCAAGTGTCTTTGACCGTGGACGCGGCTAATCGATTAGATCTTACACTCTGTAGAGGTGTACAACTTTACCCACAAGGAATGATCAACCTTTTCACCAGATCAATTAACACACTTCCTTTGGTGTGTCGGCAAGGAGATCATACAGAGCCGTTACATTATCTAGACGTGGCTTTGAACCAGCCCGGGACGTTAACCCTCGCCCTGAAAACAGAGACACTCACCCAAGTCATGGATCCATATTTAACACACCCAACACCACGTCTCTGTCCATAGCAAGGCGTACACCGTTGCATTGGTATGTAGAAACCCGTACAGACAGACCTGACCGGAATGCCTGTGCAATCTCCCGCCTTCCTTAGATGCAAAGCCACATCTAAACAACTTAATAGGCAAGTCCTCGTGGTTGCACGAAAATCTTGGATATATAGCGTCCCATTGCTCGGTCCTTAATCCGACACGGGCGATACTCCACCCTATACTACGTGCAACTCCCTTTGCACCACCGGCTATTGCCAATAATTGCCCGCGTCAAACCATAGTTTTATTTTGGGTTTTTAATTAAAATACCAGCAACCATTTCCTCCAAAGAGGACCATTTAGGTTCCATATAAAACATTTCAGGAAACAATTCTAATCATGATCATTTGACTCCTTGCTAAACAAGCATGGCTAAGCATGATTAATATGATCGCATATACCCAAGATGACATTAAGTATTGTCAAGCCTTATTCTATGGTTATCAAGGTTCACATGTGCATAATTATCAAGGAGTTTCATGAGACAATAGGTATATCTACCAGTACCACAAAATAGTGAATTTACAGAAAATAAGCGTATGCATGAAACAATTTGATAAACAACATGTAAATTAAATACTGGGATCAAGATGGTCAAAGGAGGGCTTGCCTTGCTTAATCATTGCTTACGGTGAAGACGAGGTCACAGTTGACGGAGGCAACGACGAAGGAAGGGACGTCGAATTCTACACGTCGATCAACAGGAAATAAAGCAAATATCCTACTTTAATAAGGGCAAAAAGAAAACAGACAGAAAACCAAATAAAGGTTCACTAAAGAAAACAGGAATATTTTAGGGTTTGGATTAAATGATTTCAGGACCTCATGATATAGATAATTACACATTCACATAGATAATGACTTTTATAGAGAACAAACACGGTTTCTCTTAAAGATTATCTATTCTTGAATTACGAATTCAAGAGGCTAAAATTATGAATTCTTGCATTTATAACTTCGAATTATAGATGCTAAAATTATTTGGATTAATAGAATTAAGACATTAGTTAAAGGATTATGAAAATAGCACTTAGCCTTAAGTGATTTTGCATAAGAAGGGTTTTAAATAAGTTAGATTTGTTAAGCTAGGTTACTAGATTTATTCATGGTTTTTAAGAAGGTTTTGGAGATACAAATATTTTATTATAGACTTCTTCATTACTACCGATTCATATTATAAAGCTTAGAAAACATAATACTTAGGGTTATTTAACTAACATGATTTATATGGAAAGCATGATGAAATATGATTATTTCATCATAATAATATAGTATATACTTTGGATAATGATTCTAAACAAATTTTATGAATTATAATGTTTAGCTGCAAAGATAAATGCATTGCTGAAAAGCTATCATGACACTAAAGTTTATGTTGAACGAAATCGGCCAAAAAAGGCTACAATTATCCTTATCATATTAGGGTTTTGCATAAGCAAAAACTATATGAACCATAAGTTATAAATAAAACATTTTCTCATAACATAGTAGTACGTATCCTAAACATCATTTCTGATTTATTCTACATGGGATTCGTATTAGGACGAGGTATTCTATAGATTGATGAAAAGGCTTAAGTGTTTCTAAAATCCAGAAATCATAATACTTCAAGTTATTTCGCTATCAAGTTTTATATGTTAAGCATGACAGAATAAGATTCTTTCTTTAGAATATGATAGTATTAACTTTGTACAGTATTTCTAAACTGATATTATAAATTTTACTATAAAGATGAGTTATTTTATTTGCTGTTGAAATTGCATAAATGACCACAGAGCTAACGTTATAGCGAGTCGGATTTCGTTTACAGTTTGCGGCTACACCTTATAAGATTATTGATCCATTTTTTAGACATTAGCAGGGGATGACACTAAGAGTGCTTTAAATCTAGTTCCGCGACATTTGGCTTTTATCCAAGATGTTTTCCATATAAACGATCACTAGGGCCTAATATGGACTTAGTTCAAACTTGTATAAACATGAAGTACTTTTGCATAACTAGAAGGATATTACTTCTCAAGATCCTAGGACTTAGTTTTTTCAAATTTGATGTTTATTTGTGAAAGTTATAACTATTCGACTTTTACAGGTATTGAAACTTCGACTATTAGGTTAAATGTAAATTTACGACCTTTATGATAATGATTCTTGTTATACTACATGATCTGATCATGCAAGGCATTTAGAAACTAATTATTCATGCATTAGAATTTATTTAAGACATTCTCTTCACACCTGGTTGATTATACTCAACTCTTAAATTATATATATAATATGGATATATATATTACTTAAGAATTTAAGTACAGACTACAATTCACTATGGTTATTTTTGTTGTAACAGATAACATACTACTAAAGAGCTTTTCTCTTACCCTTTTTACTTATTTATGAACTTCATTTATATACTAGTTACTTACATATACATTTTCCATTTAAACCATTTATTATTCATATCACATATCTAAAGCAAGTTCATACCTTAATTATTTTAGCATAATAAAGTAGTCTACTGACATCTAAGTGTTTATAAATCAATTTTATTTATTTTAGAATTTCCTTTATACAATTATTCATTTTTGATTATTTACTCTACTGAGAATAACCTTTAATGGGAAATGATTTAAACAATGGTAAAATATAAATATTTTTATATATTTGAGTTCCTGGATGTATAAGGATTTTAATAAAATTGTTTTCATTAAATTCTAAGTTTATATACAACATTTTAATATGTAGCATACATTGAGCCCTTTTGTTTGAATTTGAATTTCAAATTAATCCAGTACTGTTTTTCAAAATGTTTTTGCATATTATGGAAGAACTTGGTTTTAGATGATTTTAGAATATTGTTTCATTTTATTTGGACATATAATTTAAAAGTTATAAATACTTTTGCGCTCTCCGGTAATGGAAATTCTAAAGAAAATAGCAAATATGTTTTCATAGCACAGAAAGCATCTTTTACCGTTTGAGCTAGCTCTTGCGTATCTGGCTAATAGAACGGGCCCGTCGAGCAGTGGGCCAAAGCAGAGCTCTGGCTAGGGCACGGCGGCGACGGCGTTCCGGCGGGGCTCCGGTGAAGGTGAGGGCACCTCGAGCACCAGCTCGCTGACGCGAACCCGCCGGTGGGCTTGGTTGTCATCGGAGATGGCCGCAGCTACCTCGTCGTCGAGAGGGGGCGGCGGGAATGGCTGGAGCTCGCCGGAGAGGAAGAAGAAATGAGTCTCGGTTCGAATAGGTAAGAGGCTTAGCAACAGGGAACAATGGAGAATCCATTTTAGCATTTACCTTGGTCGGAGGCTGGTCGGAAGGCTCTACCACCGTGCGCCTGGCTCGAGGAAGAAAGCGTCCATGGCGGTGGTGGTAGGAAGAAAGTGAACTGAAAATGAAGCTCGCATGAGGTTCAGGGACGCCTAGAGATGCTCCTCGCACAAGGAATTTGAAAACCTTTCACCGGATAACTCGAATTGGTTTTTCCTCCCCTTTTGGGCGCTCCGGTCGGAAAGGCGGTGAGAAGATGCTGCAAGCGGAATTGACAAAAGTCAGGTTCGGGGAATGAATTAGAGTACCTTATGAAGCTCATGATTGAGTCAATTGCAAGGATTGGTACCAATTTGACGGGATTCGTTGATCTCTCTTTTGCGGGTTCTCACGGCAAAGACAGAAAAAAGGGAGCTTCGGTTGAAATGTTCGGCTTAACGGGTGCGCAGAGGAGAAGGGGGCTCATGGCGACGCGCAGGGGCGACTGAGCTTGGACTTAAGTAGCTGGGAGTGTCGGTTGAGCATAAGGTTTGATCGGGAGAAGGATCGCGACTCGGTTATGTGCGGTCTTTGATAATGTGGCGCGAACTCAGCTCAGCTCAGGACGACGCACGCTGGCCAAGGTATGGCACGGGAAAGCCATGTGTGCGCAGGAGGATTAGGCGAGGAGCGGCATGGGCAGCACAGGGCGGCGAGGGCTCCAGAGAGCGCGAGCTCATCCCGGCCGGGAGAGAGGAAAGGAAGGGAAGGAGTGAAGCCAGCGACTGACAGCGGGTCCGGGGACCACCGAGCAGAGAGAGCGAGGTTTATCCGTGTCTTTCCTGTGAATGGGGTCACTTCAATGCCAGGGCCCACCTGTCGGCGGGAGGAGACGGTCAAAGGGATAAGCTTGGATCAGACAGCTCAATGTTTGCGTTGATATAGCCATCAAATCACTGTCAAAGTTTCTAAACCTTTTTGACTGAGGTCTACTGGTAGTTGGTAATCTTCTGTACAAATTTGAGATTAAAGTACCCTATGGTTAATTTATAAAAATTCTGACACAGTGCATCATCCAGAATTCTCATTTTGGATTTTTATTTATTTAAAGGTGTAAATTGAATTCATTATTTTCCAAACTTTTTATAAGAGTTTAGTTTGGATTAATTATGCCTCTATAAAAATTGCAAATCAAATTATTGAGTAATTATTTTATAAAAATTCTGACATGGTAATTTTCAGATTTTTAAAGCCTCTGTCTATAAATGTTTTGAAGGTCTAGACGACATGATAAATTCCTGAAATTTTTACCAGAAGTATATTATGCTCTAAGGGTGTCATGGTAATTTTTATGGCTCTATATAAGTTTCGAAGAGGTTCTAGTAATTCTGACTTTCACTGTTTTTGGTCAAAAGAGATGTCTTTTCAATTATTCTATCACATTCCTGTGCATAAAATTTTATTTGCTGGCTGGATATGATCCACTACATGCTTAGGGTTACCATGGTAAATTTTTCTAACTTTTACTTTTACCATTTTATCTTTTTCCATTTACTAATTCTATTGGTTGGATTTTCATACAATACAAAAATCCAAGAAAATTCAAATAAGAACCAATAAAGCCAATAAAACTCATAAATAAATATTTTCAAATTTAAAATATTTATTTTTATATTACTTTATTCTTCAGGATGTTACATCTGGGTACCCAAATATGTGACCAGTGCTAGTTCCCACGATCAACTCCTAGCGCCCACATATCCCGCATTTGAGATGGACCATTACACATGCACACATGTCTAAGTATTTGACATAGCATAAACATATAGACTAGAAAGCTATTACAACTACTTAATATTACAAGTATGCAGTTGATCGGCCAAATATCACACACAAAAGGAGATTGCAGCGGGAATTAAGCATAAAGCAAAAGTAGGACAACGGTATGCCCATCCATAACCCAAAGACAACCGACTAGGAAGAGCCCTATTTCATCCATCTAAGTAGCCGTATCATTTATATTCCTTTGGTTTTTTATTTTTCAAAGATAACAAATGAAGTTAAATTATTTTGGAATTTTTTTATAATCCTAGACTACAAAAGATGGTACCATAAATTTTTCAGAGCATCATCAAGTTTGTACATTTTTATAAAAATCTGACAGTGCTTCTATTATTTTTATAAAACATCTTAACAATTCGGTTTTTCTAAAAATTTCATGGAAGATGACATTATTAAGAGGTATTTTTCCAAATTCGATCCAAAAAACTTTGAAATCTAGTCAAAATACCTGAAATTTCAAAAAAAATTGAACGAAATTGCCGAAATCTCGGCAAATTTCAATCGAATAAAAAATTATTCAAACCACATTAGAAAATTTGGAAAATTTTTGTGGATGGTCCTAACACATCAGTAATATTTTTGTAAAATTTTCAGATGATGACCAAGCATGAAAAGGTTTAAAAAATTCTGACAGTGCTATTGTCCTGATGAAGGCTATGTACATGTATTGCTTCCATAGATTTGATTGAGCAACCAAAAAAGGTTTAGAATTTTTGAAACTTTTAAAGAGGGTGGTGAAGTAATGATTAAGCTCTCCTAACAATTTTGGATCATGATCACACTCGAGTGAATTTATAAAATTCTGACATGGTTACTGTCTCATTATGTTCCTTCTGTTTTTTATTTTTCAAACATAACAAATGAAGTTAAATTCTTTTGGAAACTTTTTGTATGATCCTTACTGCTAAATATTGTACCATAAATTTTTCAGAGCATGATCAAACATGTAAATTTTTATAAAACTCTGAAAGTGATTCTGTTATTTTTATAAAACATCTCAAAAATTCAGTTTTTCAATAAAGTTTCATGGAAGATGACATTCTTAAGAAATATTGACCCAAATCCTGTCAAAATTACCGAGACTTTGTCAAAATTTCTGAAAATACTGTAGTATTTTGAAGAAAAAAAATTATCCGGCCAGGGTTTAGATCTCATCCCCGGCTGAAGTCTAAAATATCGGCCGAGATTTCCAAAATTTCTTCAGGATTTTGAACCATGGGTAGCCGAAATCCAAATTTAAATAGGCATTTTAGTTCTTACATATACCCTACTAATGGTGTGGGTTTGTATTTGGGAAAGTCTAATGAGTACTAGATAATTGAGGGTGGCGTGCCACGCCGCGACCGCCGCTCCTCACGCGAGCAAATCGAGAAAACGTGCGACTGTCGCTCCCTATGTGAGCAAATCGAGAAAACAAGCGAAACGGTTGAAAGTATATAATCTGCGATTTCGCTGGAACGGAAGGTCCGCGTTGGGGAAAACGGAAAATAGGAAAAAGGTCCTAAACAAAATTTTCTTTTTTTCGAAAAAGGGCTTAAACGTAATGCTAAAAAAAGAAAAAAAAGGACCTAAATGCAAGGTATTTTTTCAAAAAAAAGGAGCCAAACGTACTTTTTTCTCGAAAAAGGACCTAAACGTAATTTTGGTTTTATGAAAAAGGACCGAGCGCAATGCCTAAAAACACATAAAAGACCTAAATGTAATATATATATATTTTTTCGAAAAAAGGACCTAATCGTACTTTTTTTTCAAAAAAAGATCTAAACGTAATTTTTTTTCCTGAAAAAAAGACCTAAACGTAAATATTTTTGTGGCTTGGCTCGAGCCGCGAGCCGAGCTGAGTCGAGCCAGCCGGAGATCTAAATTTTGGCGAGATTCGGCGAAATTTCGGATTTCGGGCCTCCCCAAGGCCTAAACTACCAGCCGAAAAAGATTTGAAAATGCTACAGTGAATTAATTTTTTTCGTCGAGATTTCGGTCAAACCAGGCGAAAATTCATAAAAAACTATGGATTTTGGTTTTTTTTACCGGATTTGACTTCAATTACATCAATAAACCATAATAAAGTGATCTTTGATGATAATTTGTCCAAAAAACTTATTTTTTTGAGACATTTTAAAATTTTGGCAGAAATACTGTTAGAATTTTATAAAATTGAATATGCTTTTTAATGCATTGAAAAATTTATAGTACAATATTAAGAAGTATAGGATCAAACATAAAATTTTATAAAATATTTTAACTTCATTTGTTATCTTTTGAAAATAAAAAACAGAATTAGCATAAATGAGGTAGTAATAGTGTTAGATTTTTATAACTTTTTTCATGTTTGATCACCATTTGAAAATATTATGGTACTATTAGTTATGCATTAAGAGTATAAATAAAAAAATTTCAAAATTTTCTAGAATGGTTTGAACTATTTTTCATTCGGTTGAAATTTGTCGGTCAGCCTTCAGTTGCACTTTCCGAATTTTTAGAACTTCATGAAGCTTGATAATCACCTGAAAATTTTATGAGAATATTAATTAAGGATCATAACCATGCACAAAAAATTTCAACAGTTTCTAACTTGATTTGTACCATTTTTCATTCGGATTAAACTTGTCGGTCAGTGTTTTATCAGGACAGCACCACTCTCAGAATTTTTGAAACTTTCTCAGATGTGATAATCAGCTGAATTTTTTGTGAGAACATCAGTAATGTATCAGAAACCTCCAAAAAAAATTCAAAATTTTTCGTTAACGTTTGGACCACTTTTCTGCCGATGTAAAAAACCCGAAATTTCGGGTTTTTTCGCCGAATTTTGGGATTTTTCGTTACTACACGGATTGGATTTGAATTTTCAAGTTCAAATTTCGTTCGGAATTTTTCAGAAATTTCGTTCGAAATTTTTCTGAAATTTCGACGAAATCTCACGATCCGGGCAGGGACGAAATTTATTCCAAAACCGAATTTTCAAACCTTGGAGCCGGCTCAAAGCGCCACGTGGCGTCGCTCTCCATCGAGGAACTCTATAAAGTATAATATAGGAAGGACTCAGCGACACCCCTTATGTTGTTGAATTTGAAGGCCGTATTTGCTAATTTTGTAATTATGCATTGAGTTTGCTAGTTAACTTATCTTATATATATTACTTTACTATTGATAAAATTAATCTCTACTACTTCTAATTAGGAGTTAGTGACAGTGATCCGTTCTCCTCTAGATTATCTGATTTGTTGGATCTGATATGAACGGCTGAGATAGAAGAGGATTTAATCATATCTTAAATGGAAGGATTTTATCATATCTTTTTTGAATAGAAATATTACTTTAGCATATCTCTATTCACATGTTCTTACTATAGAAAGATGTTATTCATATATCTTATAAATGGAAGGATTTTCTCATTATATTCTGCATGGATAGAAGGATATACTCACTATATCCCATAATATGGGAATTCTATCTCATCATATTTGCAAATGCGTAGATTAAAAGGAAATAATCACGCAACCAAATCACGTGCCAATCACGAATATGTCGGGGAGACTTAGCTTCCATCCGCCTGTGTACACTGCCTTCTGCTTTCATCTCCTCCCTATTAGAGGGCGCACACTCTCATCTTCAGGAGGACAGTCCGTTCGTTGGATCTAACATGAACGGTTGAGATGGAAGGGGATTTAACCCGATAGTCAAATCTCTTCGGATGAACAAACTTTTTCTACTATTGAAACATAACTAAAGTTAGTGTTCTTTGCAAATTAATTTTTTATCGCAAATTGAGTTTTCGTTGGAACGGACGGGCACATACTATTATACATTCTATTGATAACTAGTATAGTGCTTGTGCTAACGCTACGACGGCAGTACCCCACTTATCAATTAAATGAGAAGATAAGTATGAATACAACACTTAATAATAAAAGAGAAATTTAGAATTTTAAATGAATTTAGAAAGAAAAACGAAACTAAATGGAGGTCGATGAGCGAAAACGGGCTCCCAAAAGATTTTAAATCAAGAAAGAGAAAGAAAAAAGAATTTTCTGATTTTAGATTATTTTTTTTGCAGCTTCCACAGAGAGCACAGCGTGCTTTTGGCTTGGCCAGCGCAAGGGGAGGAAGGCGGGGTGGCCGACCGATCGCAGATGGTCGGCACTTTGTGCGGCGAGATCGCCGACCGGCGCCGCAGGAGGAGTCACGGTTGCGGTGAATTTCACGGGAAAGATGACGGTGATGGCTTGGGTTACCTCCAAAATCCGCGATCTTTTGCAAGAGGAGCACTTGGAGATTTACGCAATGCGATGGGGTGGAGAAGAGCTCATGGCTTTTATAGCCCCGAAACAAGCATATTTTTGGAAACCATAATTTGGGATCAAATCAGATTGGGAGGAAATTTTGGCAATAGAGTACTGAAATTTGGGAATTAACACCATAGATGGAAAGAGGAGATTTGGTGCGGGATTGATGGAGCTTTGGAGTTTCTTTCTTGCTTTCATGGAGGAGGAGAGAAGAAGCTTCTGCAGTGCTGGTCATGACTAGAAGAAGCTACACATGAGTTGCCTTCATTTTTTTTAAATATAGAAGGATTTTTGAAAAGATAGCACATTAGGTTAAAAAATTCTAGAAAAATTCTCAAAAAAACTTTCGATTATTTTGTACTTAATAGAATTTTTTACAAAAAATTTAAATTATAAATTTGCCGAGGCACGGCTGCCGCGAGGTCGCTGACTAGCAACCTCGCCGCGTCGGCAAAGCCACCGATGGCGACCGTTGAGCCGTTGCAGACCTACGTTCTCCCGGTCGAGCTGCCCCATCTCCCGGTTTCATTTTCCCAGCACGTAATGTATGGTCCTTTCCTTTTTCAGGACGTTTGTTTCCTTTTCCTTGATTCCAAGACGTTTGTTTCCTTTTCCTTGTTGATGTTGGAGGTGAGAGAAGGTCTGTTGTGGGGCACAGGGATGATTTCGGAAAAATATGGAAAAATAAACTGCGCTTGCCGACCGTTGGATCCATAAGGAAAAAAGATAAAATTAAATGCTTTCGCCAAATTACCGGTTCCGCGAGAAAAATTGAAAAAATTAAGCAAGACTCACAGACGGTTGGTTCCTTAGGTAAAAATAAAAACAAAAATTCAACGCTCTCCGTGCGCTGAAATTAGGCTCTATGGGGTTAGATCCGTAAAAAAGTCTCGAGAAGGGTCATATTTGAAAAAAAAAATACGATCACAATGCCAGAACAATAAAAAATTCAAGTCTTGTTTCCTTATATGTGGATCCTCCCTGTTTATTTCCTTGTTTGATTCACCCTCCTTCCAAATATGTAGTACGTACAATTTTGGTCAGTAAAAAATTCAAGTCTGGTTTCCTTGCATGCGGATCCTCCTTATTTATTTCCTTGTTTGATTCGCTCTCCTTCCAAATATGTAGGTGGGGGAGTCTGTTGTGGGCCACAGGGATGATTAGATACACTAAATAATGGCTATCGGATGTAGGTGGGTAAAACTGAGGAAAGATCAGAGACATTCATTTTGATGAATGCAAGTTTCTGGGGACGTTTTGCTGGGTGCACGAACATTGCGTCATCTCTAATGAGGTGCATTATTTAGGGTGGATGTAGGAAAAATTGATTACGTGCATTATAAAGGGTATAATACTCGCGCGCGAGGGCGACCGCGTCCGCTTCCGCTTGCGGCTCGCTACGATTCACTTCCGGCTAGTCGGCTTCCGTCCTTCCGATGTCCCAGCCCGGCGGCGGCGGCGGCGGCCAGTGGCTGGCGGAGGTGGAGGCGGACCTCCGCCCCCGCGTGCTCAACAAGATGTGCGTGCCCTCGAACTCCTCCTCATGATCCCCCCTCTCTCTCCCTCGGTTCTGCTCATGATCGATTTTGGGGGATTTTTTTTTGTGGGGGGTTTAATTTTGGTCCTGATCTAGAGCGTGTCCATCCGCTAGCTTGTCGCGTAGGATCGATGTGGTTAAGGCTTTAGGTGCCGCCGCCCGGGGGGCTCCTTTTGCTTGTGCGGGAGGGACGGTTTGGTCCGGGTCGGCGGCGGCGGCGTGCAATGCAACCACGCCGATCGATTGCTTTGCTTCTTCTTGTTGCGATTGAGGTTACATGTGTGTTTTCCGATTGCTTGGTTCGATCGATCATCACTCCGTTCCCTAGCTGGTTATTGTGGAGTTCATACATATTGATTGATTTGCTTCGTTTTGCTTCTCCGGAATAGGCAAATCAATCAATCAGTCGGTTGTGTTCATCACGGATTTTGTCTGCAACTAGCTGGCTAGATGGGTTTATCATTACTACTAGGGGGTTGGTTTTTATCCTGAGTGAGGAGAGGATTACTTAATTGCCGATTTTAATTAAATTGTTGGTATTAACCTCACAATACGCTGTCGTGATATATTAACATGCTTAATATGCTAAAGTCCTTCAAAGTTGGAAATTACTCTAGCTTCCAAGTGCAGCAATCACATATTCTGTGTGCAACGTGATGGATGAGTTTTTTTTTAGTAGTAAATAGGCTTAATCGGTCTCTTGAGGGATTAATTTAATTTACTTTCACCGTCAGCGGGTATGTAGAGATATCCTGCCTTGCAGGGGCCGGATTCTGGCATACTTTTAAGCTTAGAATGAGCAAATTTCTTAGTTGCTTACAGATAGTTCTGGCATGTTGTTATGATGACCTCTAGCTAGCTTTCATATATCTGAATCCCTGTTCTTTCCAACTGTGTTCAGAATGATCGGATTGGCCCAGATTTATAAGGGTCAACTCGCCCCTTTTCCCCAGGAGCTCCACACCCTTGCTGCCAATTTTGAGGAGAGTGCGTTCCGTGAGGCCACCAGTAAGGTGCGTTGCTATTCCATTCCTTCCTTTCTTCCTTCCTTCCACTAGTCGATTAGTATCATTTGTGACCAATGCAATGCATTTCAGTTTCAGATCAGGGGAATCTAACAATTTCCAGCTATGTGTTTATTTATGTGTTTCTGCTATTAACTGGTCAATGCAAGGAAGCAATGCTATGCAACTGCAAATCCTTAATTATTCGTTTTGTTTCTTTGGTTCACATCAGATAGATTCGATCTCATGCCATCTGGATTTAATTTAGTTTTGGCTTCTTTCCAGGAAGACTACATGAGGAATATAGCTAACAAGTTGATAAATGTGGAGAAACAACAACGACAAGAGCAACAACGGCAACAATTACTGCAGGATACTCAAGGTCTTCAGCAACAGATACATATGGGAGGGCAAATGTGGCTGGCTAATGCAGTTCAAGATATCCAAGGAGGCAATTCTTCAGTTACTGCGATGCTGCAGGCGACGCCGATGGCTAGTCCAGGGAGGCCATCTTCTCAGCTGCAAGGCCTGCCTATGACCCAGCAAAATTCAGGCCTAGTGCCAAACCAGCACATGGCTTATCCTTCTGCGCCAAGCATGCAGATTAAGGTTAAGCAAGAACAGCCTGACATGATGGCAGTTCTGGATCATATTCTTAACTTTCAATCACCAAAAGTCGCTCCAATGGCACTGGGTGTCCAGCCCAGTCAGCAGTTGATGCAATCAGTAGAAGCTCAGAGTCAGAACCAACACATGGCCAGGCAACTGCAGCCCACAAACTTTGCAGGGTGCAACCCAACAAGCATGACACAGCCGCAAGGGCAGCCAATTGTTCGACCTAATGTCCAGCAGAATCACTTACTCAAGAAAAATGCCAGTGGCATTGCTACGCAGCTGCTGCAGCAGCAGGAGCTGCAGTTGATGAGGATGAATCAGCAAAGTTTGAGGGCCAACCAACAACAGATGGACAGGCAAATGTACCAAACGATTGGATCACAACAGGTCGATGCCACCAAGATGCAGATCGGTCATCCTGGTGGACGGAACAATCAGCAGAATGCTTGGTGTACTGATGTGTTACAGTCGCCGTTCAAGGCGTATGAACATCACGCACTTAGGAAGCAGATCAACATGAAACCTGAGCCTATGACTCTGCCCCAGCGACAGATTGCAGGCGGTCAGCAAAGCAGTTTGCTTTGTCAGAGCCCTCAAACTTCTGGTACTTTCCTTTCTGACAGCTGTTTTATGAACAATATGTTGTTCATGCCATAATACCTGGCACAATGCTTCCTTGGCTGTGTTTATTCGTCACAAATGTTCATGTCTGGTTTGTTGTTTTCAGCAACGATGGGAAGTGCTGGAGAAGCCGATTGGAGGGAGGAAATGTTTCAGAAGGTGAGAATTATCTATTTTTCATATCATGTTTAAGTGTTTATATTTCTGTCCCATATTATGTGTTTGCTATGCCCATTTGCTTGTATAAACACAATGTAGAAATTTAAGGTTCTTGTTTGTTACGCGCACGCGCGCGCACACACACACACATATATCTGTGTGTGTGCGTGCATACATATCCAGTGAAAACCACCCTTACCGTCAAAACTCCATGAAACCTACGTGTACAAGTTTTGAAAAATTCTCAAAAAATTACCATATATAGTGGAATTGAGCTTCTACAATCCTGCAAAATTTGAAGACCAAACTCAATCGCATTTGAAAGATATGGAAAAGACAAATAGCGAAATGAATAGTGCTGAACATTGAAAATCATTATTTAAGCTGAATTTGTCTTTTTCATATCTTTCAAATGCAATTGAGTTTGGTCTTCAAGTTTTGTAGGATTGTAGAAGCTCATCTCCTCTATGTATGGTAATTTTTTAAGAATTTTTCAAAACTTGTACATATGGGTTTCACGGAGTTTTCATAGTAAGGATGGTTTTCACTGGATATATATATGTTACTGGTTTCATACTCGTTGGAGTACATACTCCCACCTTGCATATACCGCGTAAACAAAAAATTTATACCTCTTTGTCCTTTTGAGCATACTCTAATAATGATTATAAGATACTCCAAAATGAGTTCCATAGAAAATTTCATCAAAGTCTACTTTTTATAACATAATTTGTGTATATAATCATTTTACATATGAAAAAAGATATATATTGCAAAAACAAAGGGCTCCGATGAAATTTTTTTCAACCATGTCATATTGGAGTATCATACACACACACATACATGTTATACATATACATATATGTATTCAGTGTTACTTCTTCCCCTTGTCTTCAACGCATAAGCATTAATAGCTTAATCACAGTGATGGGTTGTTCTTCCTATTCAGTTAAATTTGAACGGTACCCAGCTAATCAAATTGCTGCAATTCTTTTCTTCAATTGCAGATAAAGTCACTGAAGGATGATTGCTTTTCAGAGCTTTTGGAATTTGGTCAAACTGTTAATGTTCCAAAAATAACAAAGGTCTTCTGCTCTTTTCCTTTTATTTGCTCCTATATATGAATCTTCTTCATCCATTGATATTCCTAGTGCAACTCTATCTATTGCGTTCATTTGTTCCATCACTGTACAGGAACATTTCTATTCATTACCCCGGGAGAAAGCTGACCAAATAAAAAATATAGCAAAGTTGAAGAATACGATCAGAAACATGCTGAACTTCTTACAGCTCCCAAAAAGCAACATTCCCGAGGGATTGAAGGAGCAGTTCCCACAGAACCAAACCCTCGTTCAGAATTTGGTGGATTTACACAGGAAAAGAAAAGATCAAAATAAAGACATGAATACAGGACGACAGGTGCAGAATTGCTGTGAACAGCCTCAAATAATCAATCTTAGTCGTGATCCAGCCCCGTTCACTGGTGGTATGAGGTTGGTAAAAACTATACCGTAGGATTTTCAGGACATGCTAAAATCAACTGTTATGTGTTAATACAGTTCAGTACATCCCACTTAATATAATTTTCAAAAGCCATTGAGAAACATTGAGTGGCTGAAATTGTGACCCCGAGCCTGAATCAACATAACTTTTCATCCTGAATAACATAAAGTGTTGGACTTCTTTCTAAAGTTGCTTTTCATTACAGAAAATTAAAATTAGCAACGTCGTTAATGATTGTATTAACTCTTCTTTGCAGTGGGCAGCAAAACCAGCAAGAGCAACCTGCAGATGCAAGCATTTCCCAGTTGAGGCAAACTATTGGAACTAGAACACCACCCGCTCGCCAACAAAACCATAGAAACCACTTGCTAGGATTAGCAAGCCCTTGCTTCCCAATCAAATCACCAGGAGCATTGCAGTCTTCTCCGACCAATGAGTGCTGCACCTCGTCACCCATTGCCAAACAAGGGGCTGTACAAGTTGCTACACCCTGTGCTTCGGTGAAGTCTACATCAGCATCGCCCATTGTCAAGCCAGGGGTTGTACAAGTTGCTTCACGCCGTGCTTCGGTGAAGTCCACCTCGCCATTGCCCATTCTCAAGTCAGGGGTTGTACAAGTTGATTCACCCTGTGCTTCGGTGACGTCCACATCGCCATCACCCATTACCAAGCCAGGGGTTTTACATGTTGATTCACCCGGTGCTTCAGTGAAGTCCACATCGCCATCACCCATTGCCAAGCTAGCGGTTGTGTCAGTTGCATCACCCTGTGCTTTAGTGAAGACCACATTGTCATCACCCATTGCCAAGCCTGGGCTTGTACAAGTTGCTTCACATTGTGCTTTGGTGAAGTCGACATTGTCAGAGGACTGCGACAGCGTTTCTGCCTTCTTGCTGCACAACAATGCAGCAGTAGCACCAAATGGTTCTAACCAGGTTACTCCCACTAAAGTGATGATGTCAGCCTCACCAATTCAGGCAGAGACAGCGGCTGGTCAAGCAGAGGATCAGGTGCGCGGTGGACCTGAAACACCGGTGACCAAGAAGCCCATCGACCGCCTAGTTGATGCTGTAAGTCTGCAAGGCTATGTTGCTCATCTCAATCACAATACATGTTATGTTGCAAACTATCGTACTGAAGGTTTCGCGCTTTATCTCTTATCTATCTTCAGGTGCTGTCTTCATCACCGGCAGCTCTTCACAGCTCAGCTAATTCCATCTGGTCAGTCCTCAGCTTGAGCCATTGTGTGCCACACGGGGAAGTCGGCGCATTTCAAGATTGGACATTCTCGCAGCAGCGAGGTGGATCTAATACTCTGAACAAAATGAAGCGCATTTTCGACCATACTACATCACGTTCTGGGTCACCATCACTGGGGAGCATGGATGGCAGTTGCGTGACAGTTGAGTGCGATGCTTCGGACTCTGAATCCAGCGGGGAACGCATCGTTAAGAGACAGAAAACACAGGTCACACTGTTGATCATTACTTTCTAAAGCGCCAATCCACTGCCATCTGTTGGAACTTATTTTTCTGTTTAGCATCACGTAAAATCTAACATTCTTTGAACTTTCCCTTGCAGAACTCTAACGATCTTCTTTTGGAAGAGATCAAAGCTATCAACAGCACACTGATCGATACGTTAATCAGCATCACTGGTGACAACGGAACGGATGGGATCTCCTCCTGCAACGGCGGGACAACAATCGAGCTCTCGTACACTGCCGTGTCGCTTGCACCAAGCCTGAAATCACTCTTTCCAACATCTGAAATGGTACTCTTAACGTTCAGATACTTGGTGCACGTTGCTCCACATTGCGTGAGTGTCGCAATGTACTGACTGATTCTCTGACCAATGCAGTCTCTCGTCATGCCGGCAAAGCTATTCGTTCCCTCTGATTACCCGAGAACCTCTCCGGTGCTTCTCAATTACCAAGGAGAAGACCAGCTAAGGTAAGTCCAGTTAGTTTATGCTTGTTTACCACTACTGATCATCAGAAAGTTCCAACCTGTTCTGGCTTTACCGAGCTGTGGCTATAAATCGATCACTCGCAGGAAGCTCACTGACTTTTCAGAAGCGGTGGGTGGGGCGTTCCGGCGCGCCCTCGGCGACCTCCCGGAGCCATGGTCGATCAAGGGGACGGCCAGGGCGTGGGACGCCTGCGTGCGGACAGCCATCACGGAGTTTGTGCACCGGCTCGACGGAGGGACGTCCAGCTCGAGGCTCAGCCGGTGGGAGAGCTGCGTCGGCGCATGAGCAAAGGAGACAGCATGCGTGTGTGGCTTGTTTGCTGCAGAACATAACATACAGCGGTGAATCCATAATCGATAGACGACAGATACATGCATATATACAGCAGGAACAAATACGGGAGAATCATATATACTAGCACCACAGTACCTGCCAAAACACGTTTTACTACGTGCGTGTGTCGCATGAAGTATCCATAATCTGTTGGAATTCTTGCCGTAGTCGAGGATTCTAACCGTGCGTGGCCAATCTGTCCACGCCTTAGTTGACGGTCTGACCATCGTGTAGTTGTCCGTCGGACCGGGCGCTGAAAACAGAGCAAAGCACAGCAGCACTAATTGACTCGATTTTAGCATAGAAGCGCCAATAATCCCTTTCTACTGAAGCCTGAAGACTTCCTAGATGGAGAGCACCCCCACGTGGTGGCTCGAGCCGGCTCGGCTCGGCTCGTGTCTTGGCTCGAGACGAAAAAATATTTACACTTAGATCTTTTTTTTAAAAAAAAATTATATTCGGGTCTTTTTTTTCGGGAAAAAATTATAATTAGGTCTTTTTTTCCCGAAAAAGAATATATATTAAATTTAGGTCCTTTATGCGTTTTAAAGGCTTGCGCTCGGGTCTTTTTCCATAAAATCAAAATTATGTTTAGGTCTTTTTTCGGGAAAAAAAAAACATTAAGATCCTTTCCCCCAAAAAAAACATACATTTTTTTCCGTTTTTTTACCATTACGTTTAAGCCCTTTTTTCGAAAGAAAAAATTCTCGATTTTCTCGTGTGGAGAGCGACGCCCGCGACGTGGCACGCCGCGTATAGATTTTTAGTAGATTTGAAACCAAGCAAGATCACTAGATCAGTACCTCAGAAAACTAAACCAACAAGAGATCGAAGAAGAGCTGCTCAGAGTTTGGACCTTTTCACTCTTGAACCCGGAAGACACTAAAACCCGGCAAAATAAAAAAACCATGACTGAGGAGCTCGTGGGAGGAATCAAGCCAACATGGCTAAAGATCATATCCCACACATCCTAGTTCTCCTAACCACAGCATGAATCAAGCCAAAACCTTGGGAAACTCGAAACCAAAGAAATAACCTTTTTTACCCTAAAACCAAGTCTCCAAGATCTTGCTTCAAAGATGCCTACATGGATGGGATGCCAGCTCCAAGAGCATACGCTATCTTTTATACATTCTTGACACGTACCAAACAATATCGAGAGGAGAGGAAGAAGAGGCAAAACACGAACCAAATCACAAGCGTGGGCAATTAGAGGAATTTGAGGATTTTTATTTCCATTTAAAGAGGAAGGTTTACAACCACCCCCTTAGGAACGGGACATTTAATTTAGTGGATACCATTCACTACGTTTATGGGAAAAACCAAATATCAATTGCCGGGTTTATAGATAACACGCACGCTTTTTTAAGCACCATTCAGTAGGTTCCCTCAGCCCGAATCCTACTCAGTTTGTCCTCCATGCACGACGAGACGTAATGAACGGCGATGGCGACTACGATGAACCAGACGCACTACATGACCGTGAAGCTATGACCACACATCGGAGCATGCTGTGCCCTGATGTCCCGATATGATACGCACCGCAACGCGCTCCATTAATGCGCCGCAGCATTGCGCACAGCCCCGCGCTGCTGGACAGCCGCGCATGGCCACGCCGGCCTGCACCGCACGGCCACATTCGCCATTGTTGTGCTCTTCTCGCCAGCATGCCAGCACGCTCTCCTGTCGCTGCCACAATCGCTATATATCCTTCTCGTAGGTCGCCGAGCTCACCAATTGCCGCTCGTCCTCCCCAGCACCGCCAAGCTCGGCCTCGGCCTAGGCCGTTGACCACGCTCGCCACCACCCCCGAGAGATTGAGCTACTTTGGATATAAGATTCATTTGGATATATAGCACTGAAGCGAGAGGGTGTGTGAATCCGTTGTAACACCCTAATTTTTGCTCTAGTTTAAATTTTGAGAGTATTTTTGATTTTTGTGAATTCTTGAGAATTTATCGAAATTTATTTGGAATTACTCAAAACTAGCCTTCCTTGAAAACAATTAAATAATATAAAAGTTCTAGCAAAGTTTAATTGAAAATATTTTATTTGAGTTTCAAATATCTCAAAGTATTTTCTGGAATTTTTCTAGAATTTTTCTGCTATTTTAAAAGTCCCAAATGAATTAACTGAATTTCTAGAATTATTTTTATTGAAAAGGTTTTAAAATGGCTATGAGCGTAATGGGCCGAGCCCATTATTGGCGCTGTCGCCACCATCGCGCCGAAACCCTAGCGCGCCCGGTAGAACCGTTCGATCTTGATCGAGCGCTTGCGCGTGTGCCGCGTCGTTCGCGATGCGAGCCATCCGATCCAATCCGCGCGGACGTCCAGGATTGCGCCACGTCGGTCGTCTACGCGAGATCACCGGAGCTAACGCCGCCGACCGTTACCGCTTGTTTCGCCGCCTGTAGCGCGCACGTCGAGGCCCTTAAAGTGCACGAGTAGCGCGTCGGCGAACTCTTCTCACGCGTCTTTTGACACCTTGCACGCACGCCAAGACCTCTCTAGCGCTGAGCGAGCTCGCCGTAGTTGTTCCCCTGCGCTGCCACTGTTCTCCGTCGTTTGCGTCGCCGCCGGTCCACTTCCGCCGTTGTTGAGGTCACCGGGGTACCGATCTCGTCGAGACGCGTCGAACGCGCCACTTCTTCACGTCGGAAACGCCCCGCAACGCCGCCGACGTCCTCGTCTTCCTCAGCTCTGGCGACCTGTTCCTTTCGCGCCGTCGTTGACCTCGCCAACTTCCTCCGGCCGTCCGATCCTCATCGCTCGGTTTTGGTGAGTCCACGTATCCACTTCTCTGTTTACGTTTGGATTAAATTATAGACGTTAGATCTGTAATGTGTGGCGTAGATTAGATCTGGACATTAGGGCTATTAGTAGATCTTGACCGTTAGATCTGGGTTGAACGGTAGAGATTAGATCTAGTCTCTGTAACTTGGTTACATCTCAGTCGTTGGATCGTTAGTGTACGCATAGGATTGAGCCACGTCAAGCCATGAATAGTAAACAGCTCCGGTAACCTGAGCCGTCGGATCGGATCTAAACGGTTGAGTTCAGATCTGGTTTTGCCCTAGGATCCGCGCCGTTCAGATTTGAACGTGCGGCGGTGGTAGCGCCGCACCTTCATCCAATCTCGCGACGACGCGTGGTTGCTGACGAGCAGCGAGACCGATCCGGCCGTTGCTTTGGGCGCGCCGCTGCGATCGTGCGCGTGGCTACAAATAAATCGGCGTCGCCGCGTCGGTGCGAATCAACCGTTGGATTTAGGCACACGCTGGATGTGCGGCGCGTGAGGCGTGGAGCCGAGCGTCGCCGCTACTGGATGCGTGGTCGATCACCGGATGCGCGACGCGTGTCGCACGCATCTCGGTCTTATTGCGGTGCGTGTGAGGATCGACCGTCGGTTTTAGCGAGCGGTGCGGATTTTGCCGCGATGTGCGCAGCATTTCGTGAACCAAGTCCACGCTAGACCGAGCCGAGCCGTGAACCCGGTCCATAGACAGAGCGGCGTGGCGGCCTGCAGGCGTGCCGCGTGTCGTCTTGGCGTCATCGGCGTCATAAATATTTTCATATATAAAAATATTTCGACGGAAATTCATTTCGGTCTTGACATCATCATGAGGCATCTTGACGTCATAAATGCGAATTTCGATTATAAAAATAATTTGGAGAAATCGGATTTTCTAATTTGATATTTTGATTTTATTCAAAACTTCAAATGACTATAACTTTTGCATTTTAACTCGGATTTGGGTGATTCAAATTTCTAAAAATTCATAAATTGTGATCTATTTAATGATGAATTTTATTTGAATTTTTGACATTATCTAGTCATCTGTATTAGCTATTTATTGCATATTTTATTTGAGCAGCGTA
This sequence comes from Otatea glauca, assembly GCA_036346275.1. Taxonomy (NCBI): domain Eukaryota; kingdom Viridiplantae; phylum Streptophyta; class Magnoliopsida; order Poales; family Poaceae; genus Otatea; species Otatea glauca. Next base: position 54,586,836 of record CM070718.1, on the reverse strand, counting down.
GACACAAATTTGCGGAAGGTTTGAAGAAGAATTCGTCGCTCAAGACCAAGCTTGAACACGACCCTTGACTCTTTGAAGGCAAGTGATGCTTTGATCATTTTGATCCCAGATTTTAAAATGTAATTTATGCTTTGAAATTATGCATGCTAATTATTTAAAATGAATTTAAATTAATTTGGGATAATGTAGTTAATCAACCCATTTTGTTATGCCACCTTGAATTATTAATTGTATGCCTAAATCATTGTCACCCTAAGTTTTGATTATATTAGTTGGATGTTAATATTGTGCCAACACGGGAGGCTAGACCGTAAGTAGATGCTTAGCCTTGCAACGAATCATGAATGATCTTTCGGAAAAATGCTACAATATTGATTAAAGACATATTGAATGTATTTTGAAAAGTGGTGTGATGATGCCACATGATGAGATTGAGGTCTGAGAACTTTGTGTGGTTCCGTATCGATATTGAGTTATTCTTGGCATGTGTTGCACAATAATTAAGCGGGTGGGAAATGATTTAGGCGGGGCAAGTGGCAAGAGGTGTGTGCGAGTGGGCTGTGTGGCATTGGGTTGTTGAGTGATGTGAGTCATGTGCCACATTGGGGTGTGTGCCATTGTTGAGTGTTGAAAGTCTTGCCTTGGTCCGTTAAGGACTTCACCTTGCAAGCCTTTGATCCGAGTCACCCGTACAACCACATGTCCGATATGGGACAGACCTAGTTGACTAGGGTTCGATATCTTTCCTCCGATACCTCGGGGACAAGATACGGGGTGTATCTGTAAGGGGCGCGCACTGTGCTACGGCTTGGTGCCCATCCAGCGGTGATTGGCGGTCCTATAATTGGCTCTGTGTGAGGGAAGTGATAGTGAAGGCGATCGGAGAGGTTCTTTGGTTAAGGTAGAAGTTCCTGAAAAGCCTTGTTGCGGACAATCACCTGTGTGGTGAGCGGCTGTATCTTGTGGGTAAAGTGTACAACCTCTGCAGAGTGTCAAAACTATTCGAATAGCCGTGCTCACGGTATTGAGCATTGCTCGGGGATTACAGTCAAGGGGTAGTTTTTCATAAACAAAACATGGAAGGATGGCTGTGTGCCAGTGTTGGAAATGAACTGATAAGGCTGTGTGCCGAGAATCTTCGAAGAAAAACCATTTGAAATTAGTATTACTTATATCTGTTTCACTGCTTTAATCTAAACAAGATACTAGTTTAAAAATGCTGCTTGATGCAAAAAGAACCAATTAAGCCAATCCATTGGAATAAGCTTTGCATATAGTAATAGGGCTGCATTCTGTGCATTACTTGTTGAGTGCCTTGTGTACTCACCCCACCTTGCTTATCAACCCCAACATCAGTGGAGGAGACTACACCAGTATGGGAGGAGGAGTACGTCGAGGACACGAGCAACTAGGGGCAAGCCCGATCGGTTACTGTGGCAAGATGGAGGCTTCCACGACTTTTTATGTTCCGCTGCTATTTCTTTGTTTTGAATAATGTAAGCCCTGCGTGGCTGACTTATCTGTAAGGAGACCATAAGGTTGTACAACTCGTTTTATATACATGTTTGCACTATTTATTCTTATATCCTTGTGAATATACGTGATGTGCAACCCTGTATGACTGTGTGTGCTAGCGTGATCCTGGACTGGCACAGAATACACAGAGGGTCCGGATTTGCAGATTCGGGTCCCGACAGAGGTGGTATCAGAGCAGGTTGACTGTAGGCCTTGACCTTAGTTTGGTTGTGCCTAGGAGGGTGAAAACTATTTTCTAAAGACCTAATCAACTTGAGCAAGAATGTCAAAGAAATCTCGACTTATCTCTTCTCCTTATTCATACCTATCTTTGAATTTTTATTATTCTCTATTTAATTTAAACAAGGTTTGTTTTGGCGGATGAGGATGATCCATACCTATGGAGAGCGCACGGAGGATACGCCGCGGAGTTATGGCGTATGATGCGATTGCTTGGAGGTTTTGACCGACCTGCATCGAGGGACTTGGTGGTGCAGGCAGACTTGGCGTCGCTGGGGCGTCAAGATCACGATGTATGCTCGGGAGAGGACGAGGCGAGTCGTCCTATCTACATCACTGCCAGGAGGTCTTCTTCGAGGCGGGATTCGGGAGGCGTCGCGTCGAGCGATGCGGCGATTGCCCGCACTTACTCCGCGAGTTGGAGGCACCGTCTTCCGCCACCATCCGCGTCGAGACAATCGTTTGGACATGATGGAGCTTGTGGAGGAGGACGCCACTATCACCCACTGGCAAGGTGCGTCATCGCCAGGAGGACGCCTTGGGCGAGACGGTCCGGGAGTTGCAGAGGACCCGCGACGAGGTTATAGAGGCAAGAACCCAACACCGGGAGAACTTAGCTCATGCCATACAGAAGATCCAGGAGTTGGAGATGGCTTTGTATGGACCCGAGCCCGAACGATCCCCGAGTTACATGATCCAGATCCGAGGAGCCGGGCAGAGGCGCCGATCAGAGAGCAGCAGCCGGGACCAGCAGAGTCGATGGGGTCTTTTGCACCCGCCGTAGTAGGTCACCAGGACCAGTTCGCCCCAATGCCAGAGCACCCACCGGTGTACGCTCCGGGGAAGCCGCAGCCGGGTTGGCTCGATGAGTGATCGAGTCTAGTAGAGTGTAGTGTCGAGACTCGAATATCTGAGTCGCGTCTTTGCTTCTGAGTCACCCTTAGGTGTGAGTTGTCATGGATTCCTATGTTTGCTTACTTGCTTTTGGTTGTGAGTGTCACGTATGTGTTGCATTGCCCTTAGGCACTTGTGAGCAACCATCTTGCTTTATATTATATCAATAAAGTGGCTAAATAATTTAAGTTACACTGTTTCCCACATAAGTTCTTTTACTTGTCTATGCTTTCTTCTTTTCTTAACCATGGAAGCTTGCAGCAGATGGTGAGGACTCGTGGAAATGTTGGAGCCAGTGAAGTGGAGCTAACAGACGGACAACGAATGAAGAGCGATTCCTCAACCACCGCAGTCGATATGCGAACACAGGAGCCTTTTTGTGCCCGGACTCAACTCATGACCACGATGGTTCAAACCATGCGTGAGATATCCAATCAAGCTGCTGCGAATGTTCAACACCGGGGTAACCATGGACCACACCCCTACTCAGTTAGCCGGAGTTTATGAGAACTCGTCCACCCACTTTCTCGTAACGCCAATCCACCGAAGCGGACGATTGGCTAAGGACAATTGAAAGGAAGCGCACATTACCCAATGTGTAGGACATGAGAGGGTACTCTATGCCTCTCATCAACTCGAAGGACTGCCGCGAGAATGGTGGGAAAACCTGCGACTCATGAGGACCCGCAGAGTATCACATGGGAGGAATTCACCTCGACTTTCGTCGATTATCATGTACCCGAGGGTATCATGGATCTTAAAAGGAGGAGTTCGAAGCCTCAAGCAAAGCGGCGATCGGTGGCGATTACGAACAAGTTCACCTAAGCGCACGCTACGCACTGAGGGCGTGGCTACGGATAAGGCCGGACAATCCCGCTTCATGAAGGGATTGAATGCGAGGTTGCGAATGGGACCGATCACCCACACATTCCACGACTTTCAAGAGTTAGTTAACAAAGCCACGATCTTAGAGGACAAGCGCCGAGAGTTGGATGACAACAGAAGCGCAGAATGGCGCAACAAGGAGGTCGTCGGGGCAGAGGTAGAGGGCGGCACCCCAACGGCTCATTCGGTACCGGCCTAGAGGCAATGATGTGGCACCACCGCGGCAAATCGCCGCGATGGGTCAAAATGTTCGAACTCGGCCCGAAGCGTAGCACGGTGGAGGAACCTCTCGGGCCGTGGGAAGGCGTTGCTATCATTGCAATGAAATGGGGCATTTGCCAACAAGCGCCCTAAGAAGGAGGTGTCACCCGGTTCGCTTTAACACGGGAACACACCGGCAAGGACTCCGCACCAATCATGAACGCGGGGCATCAAAGCAGCGACTCCATCCCAAGGAACCGCACGAGGCGAGTCAACCACATCACAGCAGATGAAGTCCAGAACGCCTCGGACGTTGTACTGGGTAAGTTCCTAGTAAACTCAGTACCAGCTACTGTTTTATTTGATTCCGGAGCTTCGCATTCTTTTATTTCCCGAGATTTTGCTGTTCAAAATGATATGGAAATAGTGAATCTTAAATGTGTGCTCATAGTCCAATCCCCTGGATCAGAACTCCGATCTAAAGTAGGATGTTCTGGGGTAGGAATAATAATTAATGGAGTTGAGTTCCTAGCGAACTTAATCGTCCTTAATACCCAAACCTTGGATGTTATCCTGGGAATGGATTGGTTAACCGATCACAAGGCAGGATTGGACTGCGGAAAAAGAGTCATATCGGTCGAGAGCCCGGATGGAAAGAAAATTGAGTTTGAAGCGAAACCGAGATGAGATGGACAATTGATGGTCAACAAAGCATGAAGATCGCCACAGAGAGGAAGTCTCCATAGTCAATGAATATCCGGATGTTTTCCCGGAAGATTTACGGAATGCCGCAGATAGAGATATCGAGTTCGTGATAGAACTAGTTCGAGGACAGCTCAATATCTAAGAGACCTTACAGGATGTCCACAGAGGAATTGGTGGAAATGAAGAAGCAAATTGAAGAACTCACTGGAAAAGGGATTTATAAGACCTAGTTCATCGCCATGGGGAGCACTGTCTTATTCGTTAAGAAGAAGGACGGAAGTTTCAGGATGTGTATAGACTATCGTGCACTCAATGATGTGACGATAAAGAATAAGTATCCGCTACCGGGATCGATGATTTGTTTGACCGATTGAGAGGAGCAGAGTATTCTCCAAAATTGATCTTGATCGAGGATACCATCAGCGAAGATCCGATCGGAGGATATTCAAGGCGCATTTTCGTCAAGATATGGACACTACGAGTTTCTGATGATGTCTTTTGGTCGACAAATGCACCAAAGATATTTCATGAACTTAATGAATAAGGTTTTTATGGAAAACTTGGATAAGTTCGTCGTCGTATTCATAGATGACATCCTTATCTATTCCAAGGCGAGAAAAGAGCACGCTGAGCATTTGAGGCTAGTCCTTGAAAAGTTGAGAGAGCAATGCTTGTTTGCGAAATTTAGCAAATGTGATTTACGGAAAGATAAGGTGGAATTTCTTGGACACATAATGATGCAGAAGGAGTTCTTTGTAGATCCAAAGAAAGTGGAAACGGTTTTACATTGGGAGCAGTAGAAGGCGGTAACCCAAATCCGTAGTTTCCTTAGAATGGCGGGTATTACCGTCGATTCATTGAAGGATTCTCTCGATTGCGAGACCTCTTACGCAATTGTTGAAAAAGAAAAGAAATTTTTATGGACACTGAGTGTGAGAAGAATTTTCAGAATTGAAAAGAAGGTTAACATCGGCTTTGTATTAGTTTTACCAGACGTTCACCAAGACTTTGACATCTATTGTGATGCATCGCGTCGAGGATTGGGATGCGTGTTGATGCAAAATAGGAAGGTAATTGCCTATGCATCGAGGCAATTGAGACCACATGAGGAGAACTATCCGACTCATGATTTAGAATTAGCTGCCGTAGTGCATGCACTAAAAATATGGCGTCATCATCTCATCGGAAATAGATGTGAAGTATATCACGATCATAAAAGCCTTAAGTATATTTTCACACAAGCTGACCTAAATATGAGGCAAAGAAGATGGTTAGAGTTAATCAAGGATTATAATGTGGGAATTCACTACCACCCGGGGAAAGCCAACGTGGTGGCAGACGCCTTGAGCAGAAAGAACCACAGTGTAAATATGCTGTTGGAAACAAGTCAGGCAGAATTGTGTAAGGATTTCCAGAAACTAGAATTGGAAATGGTACCAAAAGGATTCCTAGCAACCTTGGAAGTAAGACCTACCCTGGAAGATCAGATCAGGGAAGGGCAGAAAGATGATGATAAGATCAAAAGAATTAAGGGCAAAATGGATGAAGGCAAAGCAAAAGATTTTAAAGCTGGATGAACAAGGTACTATGTGGTTTAAAGGGCGCATTTGTGTGCCGAACAAAAAGGAGTTGAAGCGATTAGTGCGGGAGAGGCCCATGACTCAAGTACTCAATTCATCCAGAAGTGCGAAAATGTATCAAGATTTGAAGGAAAAATTTTGGTGGCCAAGCATGAAACGAAGTCGCGAATACGTTGCATTATGTGACATATGCCAAAGGGTCAAAGCTATGCACCAAAGGCCAGCAGGGCTATTACAACCCTTAAAGATACCTGAATGGAAATGGGAGGAAATTGGTATGGATTTTATAACCGGATTGCCCAGAACGCAAAGTGGATATGATTCCATATGGGTCATAGTAGATCGTTTAACTAAGGTGGCACATTTCATACGAAGAAGACCACTTATTAGGAGACCGGTTAGCGTAACTTTATATGTCGAATTGTCTGTTTACATGGAGTGCGAAAAGATAGTGTCGGACAGAGGTACCCAATTTACCTCCAGTTAAGGGTAAGCTTCATGAAGCAATGGGGACTCGTTTGAACTTCAAGACAAACATACCATCCATGAGCGGATGGACAAGCGAGAGAGTCAATCGATATTGGAGGATATGTTGAGGGCATGTGCCTTAGCATATTCCACTTCATGGGACAAGTGTTTGCCTTATCTTTGAGTTTAGTTACAACAACGATTATCAAGCGAGCTTACAAATGTCTCCATTTGAAGCTCAGTATGGTAGGTCTGTCGAACACCATTGAATTGGAATGAGACAGTGAACGACATGTTTTCGGACGGACATTCTTCAGAAGCGGAAGCACGATCACCCTGGTCGGGAAAGATTGAAGATTGCACAATCCAGCAAAAGAGTTATCTTCGACAACCGTCGCAGGAACTAAGCTTGAACCCAAGATTTTGTGTATCTTAAGTAACGCCACTCAAAGAGTCGAAGGTTCCATGCAAAGGGAAGCTTGCACCCAGATATGTCGGACCATTCAAAATCTTGAGCCGCAAGGGGAAGTTGCGTATCGATTAGAGTTACTGCCGTCTTTGGCGGAGTGCATGGCGTATTCCATGTGTCTCAAGCGAAGAAGTGTCTTGAGTGCAGGAAGAGCAAACACCGTTAGAGACAATCGAGTGTAAGAAGATCGACTTACAAAGAACATCCGATGAAGATTCGGACATAATGGACAGAGAGACAAGGAACAAGTCAACGCTTCTGCAGAGTTGATGGAGCAACCATTCGGAAAGTGAAGCGGCGTGGGAGCGTGAAGAAGATCTCAAGAAGGAGTTCCTAACCTATTCTGTAGACAACCACGAATCTCGGGGACGAGATTACATTAAGGGGAGGTTTGTAACACCTAATTTTTGCTCTAGTTTAAATTTTGAGAGTATTTTTGATTTTTGTGAATTCTTGAGAATTTATCGAAATTTATTTGGAATTACTCAAAACTAGCCTTCCTTGAAAACAATTAAATAATGTAAAAGTTCTAGCAAAGTTTTATTGAAAATATTTTATTTGAGTTTCAAATATCTCAAAGTATTTTCTGGAATTTTTCTAGAATTTTTTTGCTATTTTAAAAGTCCCAAATGGATTAACTGAATTTCTAGAATTATTTTTATTGAAAAAGGTTTTAAAAATGGCTATGAACAGTAATGGGCCGAGCCCACTCATCAGGCGCTGCCGCCACCCATCCGCGCCGAAACCCTAGCGCCGCCCCAGCCGAACCGTTCGATCTTGATCGAACGCTTGCGCGTGTGCCACGTCGTTTCGCGATGCGAGCCATCCGATCCAATCCGCGCGGACGTCCAGGATTGCGCCACGTCGGTCGTCTACGCGAGATCACCGGAGCTAACGCCGCCGACCGTTACCGCTTGTTCGCCGCTTTCAGCGCGCGCGTCGAGGCCCCTTAAAGTGCATCGAGTAGCGCGTCCGCGTAACTCTTCTCGCCGCGTCTTTTGACACCTTGCACGCACGCCAAGACCCTCTCTAGCGCCTGAACGAGCTCGCCGTAGTTGTTCCCCTGCACTGCCACTGTTCTCCGTCGTTTGCGTCGCCGCCGGTCCACTTCCGCCGTTGTTGAGGTCACCGGGGTACCGATCTCGTCGAGACGCGTCGAACGCGCCACTTCTTCACGTCGGAAACGCCCCGCAACGCCGCCGACGTCCTCGTCTTCCTCAGCTCCGGCGACCTGTTCCTTTCGCGCCGTCGTTGACCTCGCCAACTTCCGCCGGCCGTCCGATCCTCATCGCTCGGTTTTGGTGAGTCCACGTATCCACTTCTCTGTTTACGTTTGGATTAAATTATAGACGTTAGATCTGTAATGTGCGGCGTAGATTAGATCTGGACATTAGGGCTATTAGTAGATCTTGACCGTTAGATCTGGGTTGAACGGTAGAGATTAGATCTAGTCTCTGTAACTTGGTTACATCTCAGCCGTTGGATCGTTAGTGTACGCATAGGATTGAGCCACATCAAGCCGTGAATAGTAAACAGCTCCGGTAACCTGAGCCGTCGGATCGGATCTAAACGGTTGAGTTCAGATCTGGTTTTGCCCTAGGATTCGCGCCGTTCAGATTTGAACGTGCGGCGGTGGTAGCACCGCACCTTCATCCAATTCGCACCGACGCGTGGTTGCTGACGCAGCGCAGACCGATCCGGCCGTTGCTTTCGGGCGCGCCGCTGCGATCGTGCCGCGTGGCTACGAGTAAATCGAGGCGTCGCCGCGTCGGTGCGGAATCCAACCGTTGGATTTAGGCACACCGCTGGATGTGCGACGCGCGGAGGCGTGGAGCGAGCGTCGCCGCGGCTGGATGCGTGGTCGATCATGGATGCGCGACGCGTGTCGCACGCATCTTGGCGCTTATTGCGGTGCGCGTGAGGATCGACCGTCGGTTTTAGCGAACGGTGCGGATTTTGCGATGTACGCACTGCTTCGTGAACCAAGTCCACGCTAGACCGAGCCGAGCCGTGAACCCGGTCCATAGACGGAGCGGCGTGGCGGCCTGCAGGCGTGCACGTGTCGCGGCCGGCGTCATCGGCGGCGTCATAAATATTTTCATATATAAAAATATTTCGACGGAAATTCATTTCGGTGCTGACGTCATCATGAGGCATGCTGACGTCATAAATGCGAATTTCCAGTATAAAAATAATTTGGAGAAATCGGATTTTCTAATTTCAGTATTTTCAGATTTTATTCAAAACTTCAAATGACTATAACTTTTGCATTTTAACTCGGATTTGGGTGATTCAAATTTCTAAAAATTCATAAAATTGTGATCTATTTAATGATGAATTTTATTTGAATTTTTGAGATTATCTAGTCGTCTGTATTAGCTATTTATTGCATATTTTATTTGAACGCGTAGACACAAATTTGCCGGAAGGTTTCGAAGAAGAATTCGTCGCTCAAGACCAAGCTTCGGAACACGACCCGCAGCTCTTTGAAGGCAAGTGATGCTTTGATCATTTTGATCCCAGATTTTAAAATGTAATTTATGCTTTGAAATTATGCATGCTAATTATTTAAAATGAATTTAAATTAATTTGGGATAATGTAGTTAATCAACCCATTTTGTTATGCCACCTTGAATTATTAATTGTATGCCTAAATCATTGTCACCCTAAGTTTTGATTATATTAGTTGGATGTTAATATTGTGCCAACACGGGAGGCTAGACCGTAAGTAGATGCTTAGCCTTGCAACGAATCATGAATGATCTTTCGGAAAAATGCTACAATATTGATTAAAGACATATTGAATGTATTTTGAAAAGTGGTGTGATGATGCCACATGATGAGATTGAGGTACAGCAACCTGTGTGGTTCCGTATCGATATTGAGTTATTGCTGGCATGTGTTGCACAATAATTAACTGGGTGGGAAATGATTTAGACTGGGGCAAGTGGCAAGAGGCTGTGTGCCAGGTGGGCCTGTGTGGCATTGGGTTGTTGAGTGATGTGAGTCTGTGTGCCACATTGGGCTGTGTGCCACTGTTGAGTGTTGAAAGTCTTGCCTTGGTCAGTTAAGGACTTCACCTTGCAAGCCTTTGATCTGAGTCACCCGTACAACCACATGTCCGATATGGGATGACCTAGTTGACTAGGGTTACGATATCTTTCCTCCGATACCTCGGGGTGACAAAGTACGTGGGTGTATCTGTAAGGGGAGCGTACTGTGCTACGGCTTGGTGCCCATCCAACGGTGATTGGCGGTCCTATACTTGGTTACGTGTGAGGGAAGTGATAGTGAAGGCGATCGAGAGGTTCTTTGGTTAAGGTAGAAGTTCTGAAAAGCCTTGTTGCGGACAATCACTGCGTGGTGGCGGTGTATCTTGTGGGTAAAGTGTACAACCTCCGCAGAGTGTCAAAACTATTGAATAGCCGTGCTCACGGTATTGAGCATTGCTCGGGATTACTGATCAAGGGTAGTTTTTCATAAACAAAACATGGAAGGATGGTGTGTGCGGTGTTGGAAATGGTGATAAAGGTGTGCCGAGAATCTTGAAGAAAAACCATTTGAAATTAGTATTACTTATATACTGTTTCATTGCTTTAATCTAAACAAGATACTAGTTTAAAAATGCTGCTTGATGCAAAAAGAACCAATTAAGCCAATCCATTGGAATAAGCTTTGCATATAGTAATAGGGCTGCATTCTATGCATTACTTGTTGAGTGCCTTGTGTACTCACCCCACCTTGCTTATCAACCCCAACATCGGTGGAGGAGACTACACCGGTATGGGAGGAGGAGTGCGTCGAGGACACGAGCAACTAGGGGCAAGCCCGATCGGTTGCCTGTGGCAAGATGGAGGCTTCCACGACTTTTTATGTTCCGCTGCTATTTCTTTGTTTTGAATAATGTAAGCCCTGCGTGGCTGACTTATCTGTAAGGAGATCATAAGGTTGTACAACTCGTTTTATATACATGTTTGCACTATTTATTCTTATATCCTTGTGAATGTCTGTGATGTGCAACCCTGTATGACTGTGTGTGCTAGCGTGATCCTGGACTGGCACAGAATACACAGAGGGTCCGGATTTGCAGATTCGGGTCCCGACATCCGTCTAGTTAATTTAATGGTCGGATCGGATCGGACGGATGGAAGACGCCCCATTATTTTGGCATCACATGTTGGAGACTATACCGTCAGGACGGGAGCCGACGGTATGGCCGTTTTCTAGTTTTCTTAGTTGTATGCATTCAATTGATAATATAAATCAATGCATGCATATCTGTAAGGCTTAAAAAGCGAGGAAAGGATATGCAAATTTATTACTCTTTGCGTCTATAACATAAGTCACCGCAGTACACAGTCAGATGACAAATCAAGCTAGTGCGCCTGCAGTCAGATCATGTCCATGGAGCTGTCTCCGTTGGTGCTCGTCTTGCTAATTGTAGCTCTCCACCGCGCCACCGTCGCTGCGGACGAAGACGCACCTTGCAGCGGCGGCTTCCGGCAGGCCCTCGTCCCCAGCCCTGGCTGGATCAGCACCATCATCCGCATCGACCGCGACGGCTTCCTGCACCTGCAAACAGTGGCGGATCCAGGACATAAAATTAGGAGTCATAAAACGGCTTTTAAGTTCCAATCTTCTAGCACAGCGTGGTGACACCCCACGGTGGGAAGGGGTGCTAGGGGGTATCCATGGTGTGGTCGGGGGTAGGGGTGCCCTAGCCCCCCTGACCCCTGCTCGGTCCGCCCCTGCCTGCAGATGCGCTCCGACGTCACCATGCAGTGGCCGCGCGTGTCCCCACCGAGACAGCTCATGTTCAGCGTTCCTACTAACAAGAGTCAGAATCAAAAATAACACGATAGCCATGATTAATGAGCTGGTCTGTGAACATAAGCTATATGGTCAGTTTGGGAATATGAGAAACCCAGCACGAACATAAAAAGAGGAAGGCAAAAGAGTGTCTCATCTTGCAATAGAAAAAGAGGTACCATCTACGGTCTAAACAGTGATATGAGCAGCGAGATGACTAATAGAACAAAGACCGGAAAGATCAGATGTCATATGAAAAAATCATTGGAGGCAAGAATCCATTGTGAGATACATGACAAAGATGAGGAACGTGGTCTCTCACTAGAAGACTAAGTAAAAAAACCTGTTAGTACAGCGGTAGCCAGGCGACACAGTAATGTGAGAATCTCCTAAGTAGAGTCAGAACCAGCATAGATCCGCTGAGGGGAGGCGCCTGAGCCTCTAGTGCCCTTGGAGGGTGTCCACCTTGACGAGCATGATCCTTCTTCTTCTAGTAACAGAATTATTCTACATATCCATTCTTGTTGTAGTAGGTGTAGTGAAGCTCTTCACCCTCAGTGACCGCCACTGGAGTAGGCGTCCCTAACAGAGGAGTAGTGCAAGGCACCGCCAAAACTGAAGGAGACACCAGCAGACCCACAACATAAAGGCGAGTGTCTTCAATACAAATAGCTGCAATGGCCTCCAACAAGGATACATGAGGATGGCGACAAAGCAGCTGGGCTCAAATCTGCTCAAATTCAGCTTAAAGACGTGTCAACAAGGTGTAGACGTGGCGAAGCTCCAAATGATAGTGCTGACGCTAACAACACTGGCAAGTGCGGCAAACCTCTAGTCCAAGAAAATCAAGTTGGCGCCAATACCAAGGACAGCTACACGTAGAACTCATCCACGATAAAATCACCCTGCTGCAGCAACTGCTCCTATCACACAACAGCTAGGTACAAAGATCACCAGGAGGCTTATAGCGGTCACAAAGATGTGCCTACATAAACTGTGCCGAAGACAAAGCAACTACGTCTCAGTAAGACTTACCTCCATGCTAGCAACCAAAATAGCAAAGACACGAGCATCCTCATAAATCCACATCTTGTAGATAGCAAATTGAGTCTGAGCATGGTCATCATATGCCTTCTGTTGAGCATTATCATCATCTTCCTTGGGTTGGGATGGGCATTTTTAGACCGAAACTGAATTATCAAACCAAACCGAAATAACTGATTATTTCGATTTTTTTCAGTTTTCGGTTCAATTTTTATTTTGGTATTATTCAATTTTTGCTTTTTGGTTTGGTTTTTCAAATCTAGAAACCGAAAGTACCGAATAATCAAATAGCCCATTTACAATACTACTTTTATAATGTTCGTCCTAAAGCCACCAAACAATTCTCATGTTCTAACATCTTTGTGTATCTATGTGCTATGTTCATATGTTCTACAATGCTTATACTTTAATGACTTATGAATATTATGTGGGTTTATCTCTACTACTTGCGATATGAGAAGGATCAAACCTAATCTACCTAGTGTTTATTCATATTTCGTTATCTGACAAACCAAATTAATCAAACCGAAATATTTCGGCTAATTCAATTTGGTATTTTATTTTGGTCTCAGAAATTCGGTAGCCAGTTTCCAAGAACCAAACTATTTTAAACCGAATAAACTGAACTGATTACACCGAAAAAACCAAATGCCCACCCCTATCGTTGGGAATAATAGGTGTGGCAGGGAGAGCAAGACGAGGTAGATAAGGTAGCTCGCTAGTAATAAATTCCCAAAGACACTGACCACGCATGTGAAGATGCATATGTAGAACACAATCTCGATAATTGAGACCATCAAAGATAACTGGGCATCAAGGAGCAGAAATAGTTCTTGAGGAAGAATCAAAAGACGATGACATGTTTTTTATATATATCCGACCAGTTCCTCTATTTTGATAAATAGAGGCAAAGTTGTTTCTTAGCCGGAGGAGGCTCGGGTGGAGGGAGACAAGGTCACCGGTGCTCGGTCGATGCCGGACGGAGGGTCCTGGCAGAGCTTGGGGAGGTGGTCGAGGTGCCAGAGGAGGTGGTCAGGGCGATGGCAAGCCCGCGCGCGGTGAGACTCCACGTGAGTGGTAGAGCGGAGAAGACAGTCAGGGTGTTAGCGGCTGACGGCGAGCCCGCTTGCAGCGAGACTCCATGCGAGTAGCGGAGTGGAGGAGACAGTTGGGGCGCTGACGGTGATGGGTTAATAGCAAGACCGCACGCGACGCGGCTCCACTCGAGCGGCGGAACGACGACAGACGGTCCTGGTAGCGGGAGGACGACGTAAGGGAGGGCCGAAAAGTAGGGATTGATGAAGGGGCCGCGGCGGGAGGACGGCATTGGGGGTTCTGGCGGTAGAGGGGCCACAACGTCGAGGAGCGATAGTCAGAGACTGCATAATTGCCAGATGAGAACGACGGGAATGACTGTCAACAGCGGGAAGAGCCGCAAGAAGAGCGGCGGCGACCAGTCAAACAAGGAGAAGGTAGAAGATGGCGCAAGTGCAACGCCAGTAAAATTCTAACCCTAAAAAACCTTGTTCTGATACCATGTTATGAATACTACTTTTGTATACAACGCAATACAGGATACTAGCAATCTCTATACAAGACAATATGAGATACTGAGATACTATCTAAAACTACTAGTTTCAAGACCAAATTAAGTTGAAACCAATATGTGCACTCTGGCCTCAGCATTGATTACAATTGAGTCATATGTGCTGTTGTTTTAGTTCATGTTCTGAATGTTGAGTTAATCTTGGTTTTCGCTGATCAAGTTTGTTTCAGGTTTTCAGTTTCTTGTTGTTTCCCTGTGTCGTAGATGTTCAGGTTTGTCTTCAGATAAGTATCGGAGTAGTGCCGGATTAGAAATAGTAATCCGGAAGGTTAGTAATTAAGTTGTAGTCAGTTTCAGTTATATGCAGAGTCTCTTTCCGAATGTAAGTAGAGTCCGATTTTAATTCCTGTAAGCTCTTGGGTATAAGTAATACAGAGAAAAATAGAAAAGGTGTGAAGTTTTGCACCGCAAAAAGAAATCTGTGTGTTTGCATCTTTCACCGATAGTTCTATTCCGTGAAGAAGAGCAGTTATTCTGAATTGTCGTGAAGAAGTGCTGAAGACCAGATTTTGCGTCTTCTCTGCAATATTCTGTTTCCTTGCTTTTGGGGCATATTGCCGGAACAAGGATCAGGTTCTGGGATTCTGATACAACAAGTGGTATCAAAGCCGATTGTTTTCAGCTTCGTTCAGCAATGTCCAGAAGCAGACAATCAGCAGGTGTTCAACGCCCAGAAGTAGCAGACCTGGCTGATCCAGCGACAGCAGGCGTCAAGATGACGCCAAGAGGAGTACCAATTGAGTACCCTATGCTTGATGACACAAACTACGACCTTTGGGCCGTGAAGATGAAGATCATCCTCCGTTCGCTTGGTGTTTGACGAGAAATTGAGGGCAATGCACTTATCGATGAAGAGAGAGATCATTGCGCTCTAGTAGCAATGTCTCTCAGTCCATTCCAGATAACATCACAATGGCCATTGTCGGCATGGAAACGACAAAGGAGGCGTGGGAGGCAATAAGAGATATGCGTGTCGGGGAAGATCGCGTCAAAAAAGTAAGGGTACAGGTACTAAAGCGTCAATTTGATCAGTTGATCATGGGAGACAATGAGAGTATTGTGGAATTCTCTCAAAAATTGACCGCTCTGGTCAGCGAGATACAATCACTCGGTGCTGAATTGAAAGATGACACGGTTGTAGGTAAGTTGTTCAGTGTCGTGCCCGATCGCTTATTGCAAATTGTAGGCACGATTGAACAATTTAGTGACGTCGAAAAAATGACGCTACAAGAAGCGATTGGACGCCTGAGGGCGTTTGAAGAAAGTACTAAGGGAAGACACCATGGTCACGGTGAGAAGGATGGAGAGCAACTTATGCTTACTCGCATGCAATGGGAGAGTCTTGCGGCAAGGACAAGAAACATGGCGAAGCTTCAAATTCTGGTACGAGAGCTACTTTTGACCGAGGCCGTGAACATGAAAGACATCAAAGCGAAGAAGGTGAAGAAAGGAAATTCAGGAGATTTGATAAATCAAAAATCAAATGCTATAATTGTGATATGATGGGACACTTCCGAAGCGAATGCCGAAAACCAAGGAGGGAACAAGCTCATTATGTTCAGAAAAAGGAGGACATGGAGCCTGCATTGTTGCTGGCCAAGGTATGTACAGTAGCCCAAGACATCCAGGAGGAAGATGATCGTGGTTGAGAGCATCTAGGCTCCCTTTATGTAATTTGGGCTTAGTTTATAGGTTTTGGTGTTGATGACTAAAAAGGCTACTTAGTGAAAAACAAAAGAAGATAGATCTGATAGTCAAGGCTAAGGTGTTTGTTTTAGTTTTTGGCTTGGGAGTAAATCTAATCCACTTAGTTTAATCACCGTACTTTTAAGAGGGACTATCCATAAGAAATGATCTTGGATCATGTGCAAAGTCACTAGAAGATTTCTTGGAGCATAGAATTCTCTTTAATCATAATTCTATCTTAGACAAAACATTTCTCTCTGGCTCAGGCGCTCAAAGATCCTTGTTCTAAAACATCAACCGAGAGTACATCATGTACGCCGGACCAACCTTTTCGGTCCGGCGCTGAAGAAATATTCCTTCTGAGCGCACACCATGTACGCCGGACCAACTTTTTGGGTCCTGCGTTAAGAATCCTCTTCACTTTCATATAACAAGTGTTCATCGGACAAACCTAATTTCTCTCATTTATTTTAGTTCGACATAAATTATTTCGCCTCAAGTATCATTTGGTCCATACTAAAAAGTCAGAAAAATAAAGTATGATAATGATCTAAATTCTATGTGTACGTCGGATCATCTCCTCCGGTCCGGCGCAAACAAGCTCTCCTCTGATAAAACCAGTCATTTTCCCTTGTACGCCGGACCATCTTTTTGGGTTCTGCGTAAACTCTGTCCTCTGGTACTAAGTTAGAACAAATCATGTGTTCGGCGGACTTTTCTTTTTGGTCTTGCGCTAACATGGCTTGCCTGGCTGAGTGAAATCCTGCTCGACGGACTAAGTTTTTTTTTGTCCGACGCAAATCCTTTTTATGCCAGTAAAATCATCTGATCTATTACCCTTACGACGGACTATTTTTCTTGGTCCGGCGCAAATAGGTCTTTCTAAGCTCAACTATGCCTCTAAGAACCATGTACCCCGGACCGAAATTTTCGGTCCGGCGTGTGTGTAGTTTGACTCCTGATTCGCTCTGTAAGAAAATCTTTTTCAAAAGGTAGCTGTTGACCTACCCCATCTACCCTGCCAACTCCCAACGGGCAAAAGACAGGTGTAACGGTTATTTCTGTTCAGGAGCTATATATAGATGGCCTGTGTTCAAGAAAAGTGTGCCATTGCTTTTTCACATTCTGAACATCTTTTCATTCACATACAACTCTTTGATCTTTGAGACTCCTAAGCTTCATTCCATCAAAGAGTTTTTGAGCTTCAACTCAGAAAATCACAAACCACCTTTCTGAATTGCTAGAGTACTTGCTCCAAGCTAAATCTAGTTGAGTCTAGCTACTGAACCAAGAGACAGGGCTTGTGGATAGTCTATTACTCTTGGAACTAGCTGTTTCTAGACGGTTGGAGAAGTTGTTGGTGCGACCTATCCAATAGTATTTGTGGAAGGCCACCATTGCTGTGAAAGGTTGAGACTCACCTCACTGGAGTAGTGAAAGAGTCAAGATAGTGGATAACCAAAAGCTATTTGAAATTAGCTGTTTGGTGGAGCGATACTTCTAAGGAAGTGCTCTAACGGGGACGTAGGAGTGATCTCTGAACCTCGGTGAAAAATTCCTGTGTTCCCCTGTTTCTGTGTTGTTTTTCTACTTGTGTTGTTTCTACTGCTTCTATTTCGAACTCTTTTCTCTTGAACAAGTGTTGTGTCTGATATTCATGCAAATTGCTTCCGCTCCTATTTTTTGAGAAAAGTTTTTAATTCCTTTAGATATTTTTTAAAAAAGTTGCCTATTCACCCCCTCTAGACCAACTTGATCCTTTCAGTGGTGTCCAAAGTGAATTTGCTCACGTCTTCCACACATGAAGTAGCTCCGGCTAGAAAGGACCAAGTCGTCCAGAGAACATGAGCAATCATGAAGTCCGGAGGGCATCTGTACATGACTTCGCCCACAAGGAAGATCGACTGTTTATGCTTAATGAACAAAACTTCGTTCCAGTTGCCAGCGGCAAAACAGGAACAGGAGATAAATGGTAGTTTGATTCCGGTGCGAGTAACCACATGGCCGGGACAAAGCGATTATTTGCAGAACTGGACGAACCAATAAGTGGAGCTGTCAAGTTTGGAGACGGACCAGTGGTGGAAATATATGGGATTGGATCGGTACTTTTAAACTGCCGAAATCAAGAACACAAGATGTTGACAGAAGTGTATTATTACATACCAAAACTCAAGTGCAGCATAATTAGTGTTGGTCAGCTAGAAGAGAATGGCAATAAAATAATAGTTGAAGACGGCGCCATGCAAGTTATCTGCTGGTTCGGATGAACAGAGCACAAAATAGAATGTATGCAGCAGAGCTAAATACCACCGAACCTAGGTGGCGTTTGGTTGGATGGATGAAGGTGGATAGGATATGGTCTATCCATGGATTTGGAGTCATCCATTTGTTTGGATGAGTGGATGGATAAGATATGATCATCCAGTTTTTTGGAATATTCTCTCAAGATGATGGATAGAGCTATCCAAAAAAAAGCCGGACGGGCTCATCTAGTTTGTTGCATGAAGAGTTATACTTAGTCAAATTCAATTTTCACCGACGTTTACTCGGTCAATTTTTGTTCAAAAATTCAAATTTCAATTAAATTTTGTTTAAAAATTCAAAATTTGTCTGAAAATTCAAATTTCTGTCAAATTTGTTCAAAAGTCTAATCCTGTTCGAAAATTAAAATTTCGGTCAAATTTTGTCTGAAAATTCAATTTTTGGTTGAATTTGTTCAAAAGTCAAAATATGTCTGAAAATTCAAATTTTGTCTGGAAATTAAAATTTTGGTCAAAATTTATCTAAAAAATTCAAACCGAAATTCAAAATCTTGATTACAATTAGCCCATCCATCCAACCAAATAAAAAATTGACTCATCCTATTTATTCTCATCCATCCAACCAAACAAAAAATTAGTTTATCCCTATCCACCCAACCAAACAACCACCTGGATGGCTCCATCCAATCCAGCCTGAATGGCTATATCATATCCAACCTCGTTCAGGCAACCAAACGCACCCATATGCTGGCTGGCAGACACAACCGACAAAACCTGGTTATGGCACAACCGGTTTGGGCATTTAAATTTCAGAGCACTAAGAAATCTTGGAGTTAAGCACATGGTGGAAGGTATGCCGATTATAGAGCATCTGGAGTAGTTTTGTATAGGGTGTGCTTTAGGAAAACAGCACCGCCGGCCTTTTCCGCAAGAATCACAGTACCGGTCAAAGGAAACACTAGAACAAGTGCATTGTGATCTCTGCGGCCCAATTACTCCATCTACGCCAGCAGGTAATAGCTATTTCTTGCTAATAGTCGATGATCACAGCAGGTACATGTGATTTGAGCTACTCAAAAATAAAAGTGAAGCATTCGATTATTTCAAGAAGTTCCGAGCTGCCGCAGAAAATGAAACAGGCAAGAAGCTAAAAGCCATCCGAACGGATAGAGGAGGCGAATTCATGTCAATTGAATTTGCATTGTACAGTGAAGAAAAGGGCATTAAGAAGTTCACAACGGCTCCTTACTCTCCGCAACAAAATGGAATTGTGGAGCGAAGGAATCAAATGGTGGTAGAAATGGCGAGATGCATGCTGAAAAGCAAGGTTGTTCTCGGAAGGTTTTGGGGTGAAGCTGTCAAGACGACAGTATATATCTTGAATCGATCACCAACTCGAAGTCTTGAGGGCAAGACCCCATATGAAGCATCGCACAGACGCAAACCGAAGGTACCACATTTTCGAACTTTTGGATGCATAGCACATGAAAAAAGTGTTAAACCAGGTCTTAAGAAGTTAGATGATCGAAGTACGCCGATGGTGCTATTTGGTTATGCCGAAGGAGCTAAGGCATACCGTGTTTATGATCCGAAGAATAACAGAGTTCATGTAATTCGAGATGTTATATTTGAAGAAGAGAGAAGTTGGAATTGGGAATCAACAAAAGAAGCAAACTGCAGTACGTTCACTTGGCACTTTCCTCCTGACCGTGAAGAAAATCAGAACGCAAGTAATACTACTCCTGTCGGTGGTTCTGGACAAAATAAATGAGGATCCGGATTTGGGTGTAGTTGACTCAGACCAAGCCTGCTCGACTCCAGGATCAACTTCTGCATGTTCAGGTACAGATTCTCCTGCAAATCCAGATGCAGCATCTCCTGAAGTCCACCAAAAGACCCAATCCTTGCAAGAGTTGTATGATGCTACAGAATCGATGGAGTTGTCTGAAGATCTCGGGCTGTGTTTAATTAGTGCCGAAGAGCCGGGAAGCTTTGATGAAGCGGCTGAGTATGAATGTTGGAGAAGAGCTATGCAGAAAGATATGGATGCTATCCGAGATAATGATACATGGTGTTTGACAGACCAAGTGGGTAGAAAGCAATAGGATTAAAGTGAATTTTTAAGGTTAAAAAGGATCCACAAGGTTATATTGTCAAGCATAAAGCTCGCTTGGTCGCAAAAGGGTACATGCAAAAACAAGGAATTGATTATGAAGAAGTTTTTTCACCGGTGGTGGTGAGAATTGAGACGGTGAGGTTGCTAATTGCGCTAGCCGCTCAAGAAACATGGCAAATACAGCATATGGATGTAAAGTCAGCATTCCTAAATGGCGTATTAACGAAAGATGTGTTTGTGTTGCAGCCGCTTGGTTTTGAAGTAAAAGGGAAGCAAACTGTCGGGGATCGGTAGCCCCGCCACGTGTAAGCATCCCCCTGGGTCTCGTGGCCGCAGCCCATGAGCTCGAGGACTTGCCTCTGACCTAGAGGGTGCACTCCCCGAGTCCGGGCTCGGGTCTAGCGAGCTCGGGCTCGAGCGCAAGGACAAGGACTCGGTTCGAGCTTCACGCCACGACCTCTACACCTCCCGGGGTAAACGGTATTTGTAATAATTTATCTTTCTTGTGTAAAAACTCTCTCATGTGTGGGAATCAGCGCCAAACCTACCCTTGTGCGGGAATTAGGGCCAAGTGACTCCCGTCAACTCCCAACGACTGCCGTCGCCTCTTAGCAACTCCCGTCGACTCATCACGGTCACCTGACGTCAGCCTCGGGACCAGGTGGCGAAGCTCCCAGGGGGCTATAAAAGACGGTGGATCACCCCGACCTGGCGGGGCCCCAGAAGAAAATGAACATCTCCAACCAGAATACTCAGACTCCGAGAAGACACACTCCCGTCGAGAGACAAAGATACCCGAACTCCCCCTCGCAGCTTCGCTCCCGAGCGGCTCCGAGTTTGGGCCCCGCTTGTATTCTCCCGCAGAGCTTCATATATATCTTTTGCCTCAGGGCAAGACTGGAGTAGAGCTATTACCCGAACCCGGGGGCTCGAACCAGTATAAACCTTGTGTTCATTGTTTCTTCCCCGACATACACCCCGCGACGCGCGCCATTCCCGAACGAGCACGACCTCGGGCCTCGCCCTCACACGATCTTCCCCATCCCCCCTCTGCGGTCGGAGGTTCCGATCATCGACAGCTGGCGCCCACCGTGGGGCTCGAAGTTTTGTTCATTCGGAGTCCATTGCTTCAGCGTCGCCAGCACCTTCGGCTTCGACGACAGCATGTCACGTTTAGCAAGCCTGGACTTGGATGCGGTTCCCGAGTGTGAAGGCTCCACCTCTATGTTCTCGCCTTCGCTGCCGCCGTGCGAGCGCCTGGCCTTCATGGCTGGCAGCCGCGAGGCGAGCGCGGGGACGAATGACGGAGACCCAGAAACCCCGGAGGAGGCGCGTCGGTTGGCCCGGGTCGCTATCGACCAGGCCATCATCGCCCTCCGACGAGAGGAGCGCGAAGAGCTCCGCGCCCTATCCGGGCGCCACAGCCCTACCCGCCTGGATGATCCCAACCGGGAACGCTTACGAGCCATCGCCCGGTTCATGGCCGATCCTGCCCGGGCAAGATCGGCTCTCTTTCGGCGGTCCCTCGCTGAGGAGCTTGGCAGGGCAGCCGATGAGGTCACGCCCTCGCAGCGAGAGCGACACCAGCACCCTGGAAAGCGACGACAACTGCTCGCACGGGCGCCACCGCTCTAGCTGGCCGACTCCATACCCGTGGGCCCGGAGTCCGCCTCGACCGCCCCCGCCTCGTCGGGAACCGGATCTGATACGCGAGCGTGCCCGCTGTCAGCAGAGTGATAGCAGCGCTCGCTCGAGTAGCGGCGCTTCCAGAGGCCTTTCTTCGGACATTCCGCCTAGGCGTGAAAGGTTTCATGATTGTCCACATCACTGCCCTAATGACGCTCCTCCTAACCGTCAAAATAGACGTAGGGTACGCCGTCGGCTCTAGTTCGATTACCCGACAACGCGACTCGACCCAGCCCGGCGGGGGACGCGCTGCTGCTCCGCCTACGGTGTCAGGCATACGCCGTCGACCTCCCTCAAGTCTTGTTGCGGCCGGTTCAAACCCGCGGCGATGGAGCGGTTCGACGGGATCAAGAACCCCAATGAATTTCTCTCAATCTACTCCACCGCGATTTTGGCGGCCGGCGAAAGTGAGGCCGTGATGGCCAACTACCTCCCTACTATCCTGGACAGCGCCGCGCGCACCTGGCTCTTCAACCAGGCTCCTGGCGCTTTCCAGTCATGGGGCCAGGTGCGAAGCGCCATCCGTTCGAACTTTCGGAGCTTCTACGAGCGTCCCGACCGAGAAAGGGACCTGGATCACATCATCCAGGGCAAGGGCGAACCCCTTCGCGACATCATGCGTCGATTCACCCGAGCAAGGAATTCGATCCCGAATGTCTCCAACGAGGCCGCCATCAAGGCCTTCAAGTTCGGCGTCCGGGACAGGCGCCTTACTGAGGACCTAGAGATCACCCCGAACCTCAGCGTCAACAAGCTGTTCTGGATGGCGGAACGATACACGGATGCAAACGACGTCATCCGTTGGAAGCGTGATTACAACCAGGGCAAGCTCGGCCACATCTTTGGTGAAGCCGGATCGTCTAGCACCAAGAGTGGTGGTTCGGACCCACGCGACAAAAAGCGGAGGAGAGACCACAATGGTGGCGGTGGCCAGCTGCATGTGGTCGTCGCGATGGACAGTGGACGTGAGGTAATGGAGGTGCGGCAACCCAACCGCAATGAGCCTCAACCTCAGCGAGGCCAGCCACGGCTTCAGCAAGCGCAATACCAACCCCAAAAGGGGCAGCGTCGCGCCGGGCCACAGTAGGGACAGCGTCGGGTTAGACCCCAGTGGGGCGACGCCCGACCTCAGGTTGATGAGGTCCGGCCTAGGTACAACTCAGACAAGTTCTGCCCATTCTATAAAGCCTACGGCCACGACCTGCGGAACTGCAGAACGTGGCAGTACAAGTTAGACGCCTTCTATTACGGGCATGAAGAGATACTCACGCTTCTGAAGGAAGACGAGCTTCCTGATGGGGCCAATGCCGGCGAGTGCCTGGAAGGCCTCCACCTAGAATTTCAGCAGGGCAACCGCCGCGTCGACATGATTTTCGGCGGTTCGTCCGTGTATCGGTCTCGACGCGAGCTCAAGGACGCCGCGCGTACCGTGTATCAAGCCTCTGCTGGGAAGCCCGCAGACCAGCCTTGCAAATGGGCTGGTACTCCAATCACCTTCTCCCGGGACGACGCTCCACTTGGAATATCTAAGGACCTTAAGACCACCTTGGTCGTAGCCCCGACCATGAGCAACACCGTGGTCGGGCGGCTCATGGTTGATGGGGGAGCTCCCTCAACCTGCTCTTGGCCAGCACGCTGGACCGGATGCAGATTCCTCGATCGAAGATCAGGAGCATAGCGGTCCCCTTCTTCGGCATCGTGCTGGGGAGTTCAACCACTACGCTCGGGCAAGTGGTTCTGCCCATCACCTTTGGCGATTCGGCGAATTTCCGTACTGAGCTGATCACCTTTGAGGTGGTCGATGGGGATCTCCCCTACAATGCCATCCTCGGGCGGCCGTCCTTAATCAAATTCATGGCGATGAACCACTACAGCCACCGCTGCATGAAGCTCCCGGGACCCAATGGCGTCATAACCACCCGCGACGACCTCAAGGTGGCGCACGGCTGCGAGGAGAAAGCCCTGGCACTTGCCGGCGTGCTGCCCCAGCGGGGTCCCGAGGTAAATCCGAAGAATGCCCGCGGGAAGGCGGTGATCCAGCCCAGCGGCCCGACCAAAGCCGTGCAGCTCGAGGAGGGCAACCCGAACAAGTGCGTCCACATCGCCGCCCAGCTCGATCTGAAATAGGAGCTCGAGCTCGTCATCTTCCTCCACGGCAATAAGAGCGTATTCGCGTGGGAGTCGACAGACATGCCAGGAGTCCCGAGGGAGGTGATCGAGCATAAATTGCAAACAAGGCCTGGCTGCAGGCCCGTGCGCCAGAAACTGCGGTTCTTCTCCCCCGAAAAGGTGGCGATAATCAGGGAACATCTCGACAAGCTCGTGAAGGCTGGCTTTATTCGCGAGATTAACTACTCCGAATGGCTGGCCAACCCAGTGATTGTACAGAAAAAAGGCAGAAGGTGGAGAATGTGCGTCGACCACACGGGTTTGTATTCGGCATGCCCGAAGGATAACTTCCCCCTTCCACACATAGGCCAGATCGTGGACTCCACTGCCAATGCCAAGATGTTGATCTTCCTCGACGCCTACTCTGGTTACCATCAGATCAAACTCGCTGTAGGCGACAAAGACAAGACGGCCTTCATCATGCCGTTCGGGATGTTCTGCTACACGACCATGTCGTTCGGTCTTCGCAACGCGGGGGCGACGTTCCAGCGGCTGATGTTCAGAACCTTCGACCCCCAGATCGACCGAAACCTCGAGGTCTACATCGACGACATCATCGTCAAGAGCTCTTTCGAGGACAACCACATTAACGACCTCGCGGAGACCTTCCCCAACTTGAACAAGCATGGGATCAAGCTCAACCCCGAGAAGTGCGTTTTCAGCGTAACCTCGGGCAAAGTGCTCGGCTACATGATCGGAGGCTCGGGAGTAGGCCCGAACCCAGAGAAGATCGAGGCGATCGAGAAGATGACCGCCCCAACGTCGATGAAATAGGTCCAGTGCCTTGCCGGCCGTGTGGCCACTCTCAGCCGATTCATCTCAAGGCTCGGAGAGCGCGGGCTGCTGTTCTTCAAGATCCTACGCAAGCATGGGGCTTCGAGTGGACTCCCAAAGCTCAACGATCCTTCGACGAGCTGAAAGCGTACCTCTCGAGCCGTCCTCTACTCATGACCCCGCAGCCGGGCGAGATGTTGCTGCTCTACCTCGCGGCCGTGACCCAGACTGTCGGCTCCATCCTGGTGACCGAGCGAGATGGCCGGCAGCAACCGATTTTCTATGTCAGCGAAGTACTTTATGGACCAAAGGAGCATTACCCTCAGGTCCAGAAGCTACTCTACGCCCTTTTCATGGCTTTGCGCAAGCTTCGGCATTACTTTCAGGCGCACGCAGTGGTCGTACCAAGCGGGTTCCCGCTCGGTGAAATCCTAAAGAATCCAGAAGCGGGGGGCTGTATTGCCAAGTGGGCCATGGAGCTGGCCGAGTTCGACATCCGATTTGTGGCCCGCCCCACCATCAAGTCGCAGACGCTCACCGACTTCGTGGTCGAACAGACGCCGGAGCTCACCTTTGAGCCCGAGACCGAGGAAGAGGGCCCCTGGACTATGTTCTTCGACGGGTCAAGGTCGTTCAAGCGCTCGGGGGCTGGCATTCTCATCATCACCGCCCGGGGAGATCATCTGAAGTATGTGATTCGCTTCAGCTTTCCCGTGACCAACAATGTCGCAGAGTACGAAGCCCTCTTGGCCGACCTTCGAGCGTGCAAGTCACTAGGCGTACGCCGGCTGGTCGTGAAAGGAGATTCCCAACTCGTCGTCAACCAGTACAACAAGGACTACCAGTGCTCGGAGCCCTCAATGGCAAAGTATCTCGTCGAGGTACGCAAGATGGAGAAATGGTTTCAGAACTTGGAATTCAGGTACGTACCCAGGAAGGACAACTGTGGTGCTGATCTTCTGTCCAAGCTCGGGTCGTTCGATGATGAGGTTCCACCGGACGTCATCCTCGAGACCTTGGCGACACCGTCCATCGCCGACCAGGAAGACTGGGTAGCCCTCCTCGAGAGCGCTCCCTCGTGGATGGACCAGATCGTCAAGTTCCTCGACCACGGCGAGCTCCCGCCCGATCCAGCCGAGAGCAGCAGAGTCAAGCGCCGTGCGAGCTCGTACGGGCTCGTCAACGGACAATTGTATCAGCGGGGCACCTTGGGTGTTCTGGCGAAGTGCGTCACCCCTAAGGAAGGTAAGTACTTGCTTAATGACATCCATTCGGGCCTCTGTGGCGCTCATTCTTCTTTCAGGACTATGGTCGGGAAAGCGTTCCGATGGGTTTCTATTGGTCGACAGCACTCTAGGACACTCGAGACATCGTCTGCGCCTGTCGAGCCTGCCAGTTCCATGCCTAGAAGACACACCGACCGGCCTATGCTCTCTAGACCATCCCCCTCGCCTGGCCGTTCTCAACCTGAGGCCTCGACATCCTCGGCCCTTTCCTTCGGGCGATCGGGAGGAAGAAATTCCTGTTCGTCGCCATCGACACCTTCACAAAGTGGGTCGAGGCCGAGCCAGTCTCGGCTATCATGGCTCAAGCAGTGGTAAGGTTTTTTCGCTCATTTGTGGTTACAAGGTATGGGGTCCCTTGCAGGATCATCAACGACAACGGGACACAGTTCACTAGCGAACTGTTCCGAGAATACTGCGAAGACATGGGAGCCAAGGTCTGCTATGCCTCGATAAGTCATCCCCAGAGCAACGGAGCGGTCGAACGCGCCAACGGATAAATTGTCCAAGGCGTTAAGAAGCAAGTCTTCGACGAGCTCAAGCAACGTGGCCGGACCTAGGTGGATGAGCTTCCTACCATTCTCTGGTCCATTCGCACCACACCCAACCGAGCGACAGGGGCAACCCCCCTTTCAGCTCGTTTTCGGTGCTGAGGCTGTCCTGCCTTCCGAGGTCACGCTGGGCTCCGTCAGGGTTAGCTCGATCGACCAGGTCGGCCTCGAGAAAGAACGGTCTCTTGATCTCACTCTCGTGGAAGAAGTAAGGTGCCGTGCGCTGCTACGATCGACGCATTACCTGCAAACGCTTCATAGGCATGCCTCTCGATCGGTACGACCCAGGGAGCTCCTTGTTGGGGATCTGGTCCTAAGACGGATTCAGGACCGGTCCAATACCAACAAACTATCCCTGCAGTGGGAGTGTCCCTACAGTGTCATTTCAGCAGATCGCACGGGTGCTTACCGGCTGGCGATGCCCAATGATAGAGAGCTCGCGAACTCGTGGAACATTGACCAGCTCTGGAAATTTTATCTCTGATGCTCTCTCTTTTTGTTTTTACGATAAAATAGATCTTCTTTATCGTCAATGCTCGTGCCATCCTTTATGTCTCTTTGTATCTCGAGCAACGTGACTCCGGGTCGTGGTCCCAGGGTTCACCTCCGGAGGGTCAAGCCAGCAATAAGCCGATTCTTATCGCATCACGGCTTCCCTCCGTGGCAGGGCTCGTTCTGGTGACCACGCCCACGAGTTCCCCGACCTCGAGATACTCGGGTTTCGGTCTGGTCGCCCCTTGCTCGGACAAGTGTCGCGGTCTCGAGGTTCACCTCCAGGGGCCACGTCTGTAGTAAGCCGACTATTCCCCTGTAGCAGGACTTGTACCCGAGACCGCCCTCGGTAAGTGCTTCGAGCTGGGGAGCCAACCTAGCGTTGGTTCGCTGTAAGTAAGTCTGTCTTATCATCTGTGTTCATAACACTCCTTTTGTCCCCTTGCATCCTGAGGGCCGCAACCTCGAGGTGTCTAGGTCTTCGCTCACACACCACAGGACTCAAGCTCGACATAAGTATTAACCTGCAATAAAAAGTTTTCTTCATTGTCTATACCGACACCTCTTTTGCATCTCGAGGGACGCGACGTCGGGTCACGGTCTCAAGGTCCACCTCCGGGGGGTCGAGTCTGCAGTAAGTCGTCTCTCATCGCGGTAAGCCGACTATTCCCCTGTAGCAGGGCTCAGGTCGGAGATTACGCTCGGTAAGCGCCTCCCGCCTGAGGCCTAACCTGGTACTTTTCCGCAATAAAAGTTCTTCTTTATTGCGTGTGCTTACGTCTCCTCGCAGCTCGAGTAACATGACCTCGAGGCGTGACCATAAGGACCACCTCCAGGGGGTTGAGTCAGCTGTAAGCCAATTCTCATCGCGCCACGACTCCCCCTGTAGCAGGGCTTGGACCAGAGGTCACGCCGAGAGCTCCCTAACCTCGAGATGCGTAGATGATTTCCTTCACTGTCTATATCTATATCTCTTTACATGTTTCTCTGCACCCCGTGTGCCTTGGCCTCGAGTCGCAGTCTCTAGGTTCGCCTCAGGGAGTCGAGGCTGCCGTAAGTCGATCTTTATCGCGGTAGGCCGACCATTCCCCCGCAGATAGCCAACCAGAGGCCGTCCTCAGAGGGCACCCCGGGCCTGAAGCGTTCCCAGGCTCGGAGGTCATGATCTCTAAATTCGCCTCCGGGGAAGCTTCGACCGTAGTAAGCCTATCCTTATCGCAGTAAGCCGACTATTCCCCTGTAGCAGGATTTGAATTAGAGACCGCCCTCAGAGGGAGCCCCGAGATATCGAGTGTTTTCGAGCTTGGCCGACTCGACCTGATGCCTAAAACTTGGTCCAAGCTCGAGTGTTTCCGGGCTCGGCGATCTTGACCTAACGCTACGGTACGGTTAAGGCTTGTCCTCGCTCAAAGGCATGTCCGATAGCCTAACTTCATCTTAATCCTTTTTTCAGGTCGAGGATATTGGCTTCGATCGGACTCGACCGCGGTGGGGGCTAGCCAAGGACAGGGCGATAAAGGCAAAAGCTAAGTCTTTAGCTAATATTTTCGGCTAAGTCTTAAAACACGCATTCAATTTCGAGCAAAAAAAGAATTTTATTTCTTTCGGTCGAAGTTTACATAGATAACGTTTACAAGAGGGGCCGAGTTGTTTCACCCCTTTTCCTATCTACTGACCTATCTACAGGTCGGCCATCTCGCGAGCGAGCTTCTCCTGCTCGAGTGCGGCGACCCTTGCCCTCAAGGTCAGCGTCTCGGCTTCGGCATTGGCGACGTGACTCCACTCCTCTTGAAGCTGGGCTGGGGCACTCCTCCCCGTCTGGGTCACTCGCCCTAGCTTCTCCTCAAGCTCGGTCAACTTCGCCTCGAGCTCGACAGGGGCCCTCGTAGGAGCAGCGAAAAGCTCCGCAACTTGTTTGCGGAGCGTCTCCGCCTCCGCACTGGCGGCCTCGATGATTTCCACGGCCCCCGAGTGGCTGGCCTCGTGGGTCTTCTCAGCCTTCTCGCGGATGCTCGTGAGAGCCTCGGTCGACCGCTTCTCCTCGGCCTCGACGGCTTTCGAGAGCTCGAAGGCGTGGGCCGCCTTCAACAGCTGAACCTCCTCTTGCACGCGCGCCGTGTTCTCCTCGAGGCTGAGGACGTAGACGTCACGGTCTTCGACCAGGCCATAGAGCACCCGAAATTGGTTGGCGTGACCGCGCATGACCTCGAGCCCCTTTGAAACCAGGTCTAGGCCCTATAGAAACATAAAAAGGGTCACTACGACCATCAAAAAGGGATGGGCTCAAGCTCGACTGACCTGTTGGAGTCAGTTTTCGAGACTCGCGCAGTTGTCACCAAGAATCAGTGCGCTCCCCTCGGTGGCCCCTCCCGGTGCGGGGTCGGCCACACCGGGTGGAGCGTTGACCCGGGCTGCCTCGATCGAGACGAGGGGCAGTGCGGGTGGAGCCGAGCCTACTAGGGAAGACAGAAATCGTAAGGGAAACTAAGTCGCAAAAACAAGGCAACAACGAATGAGAAGATCTGGCGTACCTGACGCTCCGTCGGGCACGGTGGCGTTCGCAGGTGCCTCACCCTCGCCGGCGGGGGGAGGCTCAAGCTCAGCTGCACTGGCCCCGGTGGTATCAGCTCCGACGGCCAAGGCCTCCTCCCTTCCGACCCCCGCGACGGCTCCTTTCGGGCTAGCGTTCGACCCAGGGGGCCCCTGGTCGGACCCCCGGCCGCGTCGCCCTCCGCAGGCATCGCGGTAGGACGGACATGCTCCAGGCGCGCCCGGGGGACAAAGAGGTAGTCCCCGCATCCTCCTCCTCATCCTCGGACTCGCCCTGGACAATAATCAAAGTTACTGCCCGTCGGGCGCCCGAAGTCTGTGACGAAGAAGGTCGCTAAGAGTAGGAAAAGGAGAAGACCTACACTACGAATCTGAAGTAAAAATGCACGTGTACCTGGGTGAAGAGCCTCTGTCTCCTGGGAGGAGGGGGCGTGGCCCAACGTCCTGCCCCCGCTGCGGTACGGGAAGCATCTTCTCCCTGAACGCCCTACGGCCGCGACGCTGCGGGCGGGCTTGGCAACTCGGCGGTAGCTGCTGCCCGTTTCTGCTGCAAGGAGACAAAGAGAAGGTCAGGAAAGGAAAAAATTGGAAATGACAAAGAAGCTAAGCCCAAGCCCGAGCATTCCCGGGCTCGCCGAGTTCGGCTTACCATCACGCGGTCGCCCCACTTGACGTGGGGCCTCTTGACAGTATGGCTCGGGGCATCCGGGGTGGGTCTCTTGCCAACCTTCTTGCCCGTGCCCATTCCAGGCAGTGGCAGCAGACGCCTCGCCATTTCCAGGAGCTCTCAACTCTCCTGCATGGCTCAATGCGGTCAGAGCGAGCCCGAGTCCAGACCAAGATCGGCAAAGGAGTAAGAGAGGTTACCTCGCCACTCCGCCTCAAGATGTTTTTGGGGACGGAGTCATCGAGGGTGTAGGCGTGGGCCGCCTTCCTGAACACCTCCTGCATGCGCACCGCCACCCAAGATTCCACCGGGGCTGCAGGAAAATGGAAATGGAGGGGGGCCGTTAGAAAGGAGTTCAACCGGGCTCGAGGAGGATTAAAGTCAGGAAAGACTTACCGCTGGTGCCTTCCCGGGTGGGGTCGTCCCTCCCTCGAATTTCAAAGAACGGGTGCACCCTCTTTCATAGAGGGGACACCCGACTTCGCAGGCAGTCGACGACCACCGCCTGGCTGGATAGGTCGTGCGTCGCACAGATGTGGATGGCGGCGAGGGCCTCCTGATCGGCCGTCGAGTCCTCGGGATCCGGGGTATCGCACTTGCTGTCAACGGCAGCGCCATTGTACGCAAGACCGCCTCCCTCACCCTTCTTCAGGTAAAACCGCTTCTCCGTCCACGGCCCGAGGGAGTCCTGGGTCGAGACTTGAAGAAAAGTGCAAGGAAGCCCCATCCGCAATCGGAAGTACAGGCACCCGACTACGGGGTCCTTCGCGGTGCGGAACAAGCAGTAATAGCCAAAAAAGAGGGAGGGGGTGGGAAAGATCCCCAGAAATCCCTCGCAAAGATGGGAGAAGATAGAAAGAAGGAGGATCGAGTTCGGTACCAGATTGACGAGCTCGATCTCGCATTGTGCGAGAACGGCCATTAGGATGTCACTCTCCGGGGTCCGTAGCACAAAAAGCGTGTACTGCTCCGTACTGACGATCTCGTCCTCCCGGGGGTACGGCTCGGCCTCCCCGGCCGGGAGCCGCCAGGTCGCTGGGTCCAACAGTCCCAGCGTCTCTAGCTCTTTCATCCTCTCCACGGTCAGAGTGCTCTTCCTGAACTTGGCCATGTCGCTTGGAGGAAAGGAGTCGGTTCAAAAGGGGAAGAAGACGGCAAGCGGAAACCAAGAAAGCTAGAGAACGGCGCAGAAATGGGGAATTTCTGAAGCGTACATTGGCCCCGAGTTTTAAAGAAGCCCGATCTCCAACAGCTGGTGCCGGTTACTCCTCCAAAGGCGCGTCGATACTTTCGGGCAGAGGACGCAAAGCGCCACGGTCGCACCCCTTCGGCTTTTTCCCATCCGAAAACGTGAAGCGTCGCGTCCCGTGTCCTCCGTCCTCCCTGTTAGGACATGAGGCGTCGTGAACCGCCTCCTCGACTCCTCTGTAGGGAATCAAAACAGCAGAGCCCGAGCGTCCTCGGGCACGGTTTTCGATTCAAAGACAGAACGACCAAAGCCCGAGCGTTTCCAGGCTCGACCACATCGAAGACCTCTGGGCAGTCCCCGAATGCGAGGTCGCGCTCGAGAGCTTCCGAGCTCGACCAGGGAGCCGACCCCTCCTCAAAGACATCAGACTCAAGAACGCCCCAAGCTTCAGGACCGTTCCTTGAGCATCGGGGGCTAGCTGTCGGGGATCGGTAGCCCCCCACGTGTAAGCATCCCCCCGGGTCTCGTGGCCACTGCCCACTAGCTCAGGGGCTTGCCTCCGACCTAGAGGGTGCACTCCCCGAGCCCGGGCTCGGGTAGGGATGAAAACAGATAGGATATCTTCTGACCGATCCGGATATTTTCAGAAACGGATTCTGTCGGATCGGATATTTGTCGGATAGTATCAGATCGGATACGGATACTGATTTTTTTTATCAGATACGGATACGGATTCGGTAGCTCACTATCCGTCGGATACGGATACGGATACGGATTCGGATAATCCGGATATTGATAGGTCGGATATCCGGATATACATGTGGGCTGGGACAAGACTACTCTTTTGGCCCAAAAAGGTTTCTTAATTTCCTAATTGTTTTCTAATTTAATTAATCCCTAAAGCAAGTTCCAATTATTAAAATTAGCAAACCAACTACAAATATTACCAATTGTTTTTTGAGAAAGTTACAGAAACAATCTAACATTTAAAAAATTATTTTTAATATTTGTTCAGATTTTAAATTTTCTCAAAAATTCAAAAACTCCTATTCTTAATAGGAAAATATTTTAAATAAATAGCTAAAAATACATAAAAACTCATAAATACATAATTTATTATTTTAAACATAATTCAACAAAGAATATAAATCTTGAGTCATTACATGTAAGTGTTATATACTTTTCCTAGAGACATGGTATCTAAGTATTATCAAACTTTTAGTGTGTTATGTGTTTGCTTCTATTTGTATCTCTGAGCAAAGATTACCTTTATTTTGTATTTTAATCTCGTGTATGATAAACTAATCGTATTTGTGTGATAAATTAAGTCTTATATAATTTTGTTTGCGGCATGGTATCTAACTATTGTCTAAGTGAATGAAAATGCTTATATTTGTTCAATTTTCAATAATGTTTTGATCAAATCAATTAGTTATGTGTTTTCGTTGATTTTTTATGTACAATCTATGGGGTTATCATGTTCCGATAAATATTCGAAATCGTATCTGATTCGATTCGTATTCGATCCGTATCTGTATTCGACATTATCCGTATTCGTATTCGTATCCGAACTATCCGTATCTGTATCCGTATCCGAGAAAAAAATATGAAAACAAATATGGTAGAGCTATTATCCGTCCGTATCCGATCCGTTTTCACCCCTAGGTGGAGAGCCCAGAGTTCTGTGGAAGATAACTCTTCCGGTATCGTATCTCTTAAACAGGTAAAATCGAATTTGGTCTGTATTAAATAATTGCAGCTGTTATTATTGGTGTGTAGCTTGTATTTTTGTTTTCATCTTATAGCGTCAAATAATTGGAATCGAGAAATCAATATAGCAGTTGCTATGCTTGTCAAGCAATTCGTAGCAATTTTCTCTTGGGCAATTGAAAGATAGGCTTCTGCAGTAAGATATGTCTACTTACAGAAGTTTGCACCTGTTTAACTTTGATTTTTACACCTGTCTAACTTGAGTAAGTAATTGACCCTGGTGGTGTGATTTGTAGCACTTGTCACTAGCAGTTTCCTTATTAAGGCGAAGACTGACTCCACCATGACTTCCAAACAAAGACTGGACTCCTCGTGATGTGTAGCACTTGTCACTTTCCTTGTTAAGAAGAAGACTGACTCTGCCAAATGGTATGTTGTTTCATTATTAAGGTGACGACTGGCGCTGCCAAATAGTATGATGTTTTCTTATTAACGCGAAGACCGACTCTAATCTTGAATTTATGCATAATAACTTGAGATATGCAATGCATGCAATGCACTGCAGATCACAAAGTAGGGATAAAAAGGGTCGACTTTTTGTTTTCTGGGAAAAGACAGTCAAAACTTTCACACCCTGGTTATGATGTAATCAGGCTTTTAAGTAAAATGGCATGTTTTGTTGGATTTTCACCATCAGAGAGTCAGTTGGCCATGTTATGATCCTGTATTTTAGGCGAAGGATCGAGGCACACCAAGGCGAGATGAATTGGTGCAACCTAACACCTAAAAGTAATTTTTTTGTTTTATTATTTCTCAAAATTACTAAAACAATGATCAATCCTAAAGAATCAATCTAAAGAAATTAATTAAGATCGTGAAAGAATACTAGGTTTAATATGCAAACTAAAAGCAATTATACGTGATTATCACCAAAAAAATACGTACAAGGATTCCTCTACGTGAAAACACAACTCTAAAATAATCTCTTAAATTTTTACTGGATTTTCTCCCTTTCCTCCTCTCTTTTCATCT
Source organism: Otatea glauca (assembly GCA_036346275.1). NCBI lineage: Eukaryota > Viridiplantae > Streptophyta > Magnoliopsida > Poales > Poaceae > Otatea > Otatea glauca. The sequence goes on along the minus strand of CM070718.1, from coordinate 54,552,254 downwards.
CTATCCACGCACTGTTGCTACCGATGCATGCAGCGAATCCCTAGCACGATTGTAGCGGACCACTGTTTGCATTCTGTAGCAAATTCCTGTTTGCGTGCTGTAGAATATCGCGCGCTGTAGCACCGAAGATTGCTTTTCTCTGTGCCGCCGCCGAAGGCCAGCACGCCTCCCAGGAGCTTTTCTTTTGCGTTGTTTTGCTTCAAGCTTTTCTTTTGGGTATCTGATCAACACTAGTTTTTCACGAAATTCGACCAAAATTCGATAAAAAACTATCGGTTTACGAAAGTCAAACTAAGTGGTCAAACCGATTAAAAAAACCGAAAATCGATCGAAAAAGTCAAAAACCGGTCGGTTTTCGATGAAAATCGACGACAGAAGGAAAAATGGTGAAAATGCAAGGAAAAATTGAAAAAATTATAAAAAAATCCCAATTAATCTATTAAACACCTCAGAGAAATTTAAATAATTTTTGAAATCATTTGTTTCTTCTGAAAAATCGAAAATAGAATTAATGAAAAGAAACAAAGATACTGTTAGTTTTTTATAAATATTTCAAATTTATTATATTCTGAAATTTTAATGTAACCATAACTAGTGCCAATGGATTATGTACTAAAATTTTCATAAATATTATACTTCATTTAGTACCCATATAAAATCAAAAACAAAAGAGCATATACAATGATAATAGCACTTTCAGAATTTTAAAAAAATACACATATCTGATCATCATCCAACATTTTACAAAATCATTTTAATTACGTTATAACATCACACAAAAAGTTTGAGGAATATTAGACTTCATTTTGTGCTCCTAGAAAATAAAAAACTGAAGAGCATATATTCTGACAATATCACTTTTAGAATTTTTTTAAAATACACAAGCTGATAATAATCTAAAATTTTACAAAATTATTAGCATTTTCTCATCACCTCACACGAAAAAACTTCAAAAAAATGTTAGCATTTTTTGCTAAATTTCTTTAATTTTTTTAAAATTTTATTTGAACTCCACGGTTTATCGCTCGGTTTGAAATGCCGAACGGCTCGGCAAGGTGGTTTTCGCGTAAACCGACCGGTTTTCATCAGCAAAGCTAATGGGGAACATTCATTAATGAATGCCATCATGCTTGTTCCACGCACCAAAAAAAAAGAACATCACTCTTGCTTTGGGGACAAAGCGAAAAAGATCTCTAATTCGGAACAAGAATGCAAACAAGAATGGTTAGAACTTCAACTACTATTGCTTCATGACTATTTTGTTTTCAGAGTGTGTGCACGTGCATATGTACCTTCACAACCATGTAGAATATATGGATTTCCATGAAAACCATCCATGCATCTACAACGGTAACCAGTGTAGCCACTTGCAGAGTTGACACCCATGCATGTGCTATTTGTGCTAACACATGCATACCCAGAACGATTCTGTTGTGCCTCCTGGCAGGTTAGATTGGCAACAGCCCATTCCACATACACTGGTTCCATAGATTCAAAGTAGAGATTATTTCGTCCCCATTCATTAGGCGCTAATGATTCCCGGATGTAATATGCGAGGGTGAATTTGATGCCCAAAAGCCCCTCGCTAACATTTATATAAATTATTCCTTGTTCATCATTGAACATCAGGGTGGATGATGTCACATTTGTACAGTTGAGCTGAAACTCCTTCCTTGCAGAACAACCTCCTTCCAGGCCAAACGGAAATGGAATCTTGATGTTCCCACACGACCGAGTGCAATTTGTCTTGTGTTGAACTGGATTGTACCCTGTTTTACAGGAAGTATCATGTACCATTATGTGAAGAATTTCAAAGTTAAGTGAACTGAAAAAATAGGTGATTCATTGCATTTAAAAAAAAAGGTAGCCTTTTCCACATTGAGTGTTTTATATGAGGCTGGTAAAATTGCAGACACCCACAAAATAGCAACATGTGGGCAGTTTGTATTTTTGTAAAGAGACTTTTACCATCTTTGGGAGGTCTTGCCACTACTACAGAAAGGCTTATATTAGACGTCTCATCACAGACGGGTTTGAAAAACTATCTGTGTTAAATATAATCACAGACAGTTTTAGAATAACCACTGTGATAATTGATATCACAGACGATTGGTGGCTAAAACCGTCTGTGATATTTCTTGATCTCATCACTGATGATTTTAGCCACCAACCATCAGTGATGTGAATTGCTATCACTGACGATTTTATACTAAAACCGTCAGTGATGAAATGAATGGACATCACTGACAGTTTTAGTCACCAATTGTCAGTGATGTGAATTGCTATCACGTACTGTTTTTAGCTAAAACCATAAGTGATGATATGAATAGACATCACTAACTGTTTTAGCCACTAACCGTCTCTGATAACTTCCCTATAAACGCCTCACCACACGCAGATTGCTATTCTTTTCCTTTCCCCAAACCCTAGCTCCCCCACGCTAGCCTCCTCCCCTGCGCCGACCTCCTCCCTCGTACTCATTTGTTCATTTCAACATGTTATTTTGTCACTACAGTTCGAAGATGAATTTTAGAGATATCTTCCTGCTTAAATTGACATGTTGCAAGAGGTGGACTCAATGGATGACTTTGTAGATCTGAACAAGGTACTTTGACAAGATCAATGGAATCTTTCTTTTGAACTTTGACATTATCAATGGAATCTTTCTTTTCGGACCTCAATGCTTTAAAATTTGTTTGCTTAACACAATAACATTCATAACAGTGACGATATACTCTAAGAAAATGCATCATCTTTTTTTTTAAAGTCATTTGATTGTCTACACTTGCAGCATGTTAATTTATATGGACAAAGGAACTCTCTTTCAGAATTGAGGCCGAAATTCAGATCTAAACATGCCAGCAACAATTGTTTGCACCCTTATACGAGGACCATCTCATCTATACGGCAAGTAAGCATTTCAATGTGCGCTCCAACTTCAAACATAAATGGTTTTTTTCATTTATGCTATCTAACAGACCATTTTTGTTGTTTCTAAAGCGGATCTACAAATCTGCAGTTTTCTTCGCAAACTAATTAAACGTAAACCTTACATTAAGGTATTTATCTGAATTCCTGCATTTTGTGCGAGTTGAAGCAACGCAATTTTTTTCCTGATTACTTTTACTCTTACATTTTGCAACTTTTGTTGAGACTAAGTGTAAGGCCTCCATTTTTGATAAATAAATATCAAAAATGGATACCATGTGCATACAGTACTAGTCCCATGATCAGTAGCTAGTACGCACAAATACAAATTGATATCACAGTCATACACAAACTTTATTACACAGCGGAAGTAAGATTACATATTATTTTTACAATACCAAAAGTAAAACTGCAGTGGAGACAAATTCTTGTAGTATGCCTTTTTAACCCATTGTTCCACAGGCAACTGACAAGGAAAAATCCTTAGATAAATTCATCGATAAATTCCCCGTATCCTGCATCAACGTAAGAATCGTCGGGGAAATCTGTTTCTTCATCTAAAAACATCAACATTGGCAAGTTGAGTACTTACGTACTCGCAAGACTTATGCAATTCCTAAGATACATGCAGGCCATTTCAAAGAAAGGCTATTAAGGTTAATTTGCATAAAGCTGGTTTGAAATGTAAATACAGAATAATAGATTGCATAATGAAATTTAAATAAAAGCAATTTAATATTAAAAGTGATAGAATGTAAGCATCAATAAATTACGAATGTTTGGGTATCTTGATCATACTTAAAATCATTTCTTTCCGCACACAATGAAATGACCAACACGTGGTAGAAACCACTTTTTAGGAAAATAAGCAAAGCGCTAACTATGTGATGACTTTACAAGTGTCCACCGCATGACGCGCTAATCGATTAGTTTTACACTGCAGAGGTATACTTTCCCACAAGACATGGTGACTCTTTGAGCAATCGATATTTGCACACCGCCTTTGGTGTGCGCGAGAGTCATGTTATAAGCTGTTACATTATTTAAGCCTAACTTTGCACCAAAGACGGTGGCGACAAACCCATTCGTGGTGTAAGAACTCGAGCATAGAAATGATGGAACTACCCACGTATGGCGTACACCGTTATATTGGTAGACGTTTAATCCATGATCACCTCGGTGTGGGCGTCCGTCGAGCAATTCATTAAGAAACAGCTCGTACTACTCCGGCCTTCCAAGTGCAAAGCTAGTTTTAAATAACTTAATAAGTTAGAGCTGTCCCATACCAAAGCACTTGTGGTTGTATGAATATTCTTGGCACGAAAACAACTCATAGTTCGGTCCTTAATCCGACACGGGCAATAATCTCCACCCTACACTACGTGCAAAAACATGCACAACCGGCTATTGCCAATAATTGCCCGCATCAAAACCATAGTTTTATTTTCATTTTCCAACCAAATACCAACCACAAAAATGGTCATACCCATTTAAATGTTATATCCAAAGTCTTTAATCATTTCACAGTTTTAACTCATTTAGCTTTGGCTAAGCATTTCACTAAATGTGAGTAACCCAGATTGACATTAAATATTGTCTAAGCTAATCTAGGGTTTTCAAGGTTCTCAATTTCCTACTTATCAAGGAAGTTCTATAAGTCTACTGGTACAATTACCATTACCCGAAATATAGCAGACTTTAATAAAATAAAGTATGCAGTAAAACACTTAATGAAAACATTTATAAAACTGGGATCAATATGATCAAAGGGGGTTTGCTTGCCTTGTTGACTATCCTCGACTTCAAACTCCTAGTAAATCGAATGTACCGGATTCGTCGGGTTCTACACGTCGTACGGCGACATAAAATAAATACCAAATTTCAATAAGGCCAAAAAGAAATCAGATGGAAATATTCAAATAAAATGATTTCATAATTTCAGGAATGGTTACATGAGTTATTTGTTTTCTTTTGCAATTTAAAGATTTGATCTATTTAAACCATTATTGCATTATTTTCTACTTATTTTATAACTTAGATTTTCTTACAACACACCTAAGTATTTTTACAGATTCTAGTTCCTGAGATTACAAGGATTCTAATAAAATTTAGTTTACTAAATTTGGAGGTTATTGCAAAATTTTCATGAATGGCATATTTCTAACCTTTACTTTGAATTTAAATTCAATTTCAAATAAAATTCAATTCTGAAATATTTTGCATATTCTGAATCTACTGAATTTTATATGAATTTAGAATTTTATTTCATCAAATTTGGTTAAATGATTTGAAAGATATGGCTAAATGAATATCTAGGTTTTGATTAAATACTAAAATCAGAAAATTGCGAAAATGGAAAGCGCGCGCGCTGAAAACGCGCTTTCCATTTTTGTGGAACGCGCTTTGAGGCGCCGACAAGCCGGGCCCATCGGTCGACCGATCGCCTCGCTGTGGTGGCCGACGCTGCTGCCAGCATGTGATCGCTGCGCTGCGCTGCTGGTGACAGCGGGTCCGCATGTCGTGTGCTTGCGCCAACGACGCGGTGACAGTGGGCCCGCAGCGGTGACCAGAGCGAACCGCGGCAAGACGAGCTCGCCGGTGGCACGGCCGGAATCACGGAATGGGTTCGGATTCATGCTCAAGACACTTGTGCGCATCTTTGGGTGGTGGCGCTTCGGCCGGAGATGGCCGGAGGCGGCCTGCCACCGGAGAGGGGCGGCGGAGCTCACGGCTCACCGGCGTTCTCGCAAAACGAGACCTTCCCGAGCTTGAAGATCACTACCAAAAGCATCAGTGGACTTCAAGGATCCCATTTATGGGTTTAGTTCAAAGAATGAGCGGCGGAATAGAGGTCTCACCGTGCGCGGTGGTGGCGGAAGAAAAACGCGGCGGAGGAGCTCGCCGGGGAAGAATGGGTTTCGGCCGGGGCTCGGGATGGACTTCAGGAGGTACGAGGAAGCTTTAGGCGAAACGGATTGGGACGAAATGGGCTGGAGTGGAAAATATGGCGTTTGGCCCTCTTTGCGGTTTTCGCCGGAATTGGAGACGATGACCAAAGTAGCGGCGGAATGGCTTCGCAGGGGCACGGCTAGGTCGGCTGCGACGAGAGGAGAGGGCTTTATATAGGGAGAGGAAGGCGGCGCATGTGGTGCGAGAAGAACAGAGAGCGGCGTCGGCGCGGGAGAGAGCGAGCGGGAGAGAGGAGAAGAAGACGCGGCTGAGTCGCTGACGCGTGGGGGCGAGGTGGCAGCGACTGTCGGCCGAGCTGGCTCACTGACAGCCCGGGCCCACACGTCAGAGAGAGAGAAAAAGAACTCTGGAGAAGCCTCACGACCGAACGGGATTTCAACGGAAATTTCAACGTTCAAACGGGCACGAAAATTTATGAAATTTTTACCATAGGTCGGCAAGGATATTACCAGCCTCCTGAAAAATTTTCGACATTTTATAATGCATAATTATTTTTATAAAATTCTGACATTGCAACAGTTGCTACATTGCCCATTCTGTTTTTCCTTTAATTTGCGGTTTAAATGAAGTTATTATTTTACAAAACTTTTTATAATGGTTTGAATTGTCATTATACACCTTCTGTAAAAATTACAGATTTTAATTATTAATATTTAAATTTTATAAATTCTGACATTACTGTTTTCCAGATTATTTATTCACTGTTTTTGAATTTTAAAATTACAAATGAATTAATAAATTATTGATATTTTTACTGAAGATTGATACTGTTTTTATGTCGGCAAGATAAAAATTTTGGGTCAGGATAATCTACAAATATTTTTACTAAATTGTTTTACCATTTTACCCTGAGATTTCTACCCATGTTTATCTTTGATTAATTAATATTTTTATAAATTCAGCTTACCCACCGACTTAAGCAAGCTGAGGAGAGCCCTCATATATTTTTAGAACCTTTGGTGAATTTTTGTTGAATTAACATTTTTACTTTTTACCATTTTCTATTTACTATATTCTTCATTTCACATTTTTGCATTAAAGAAAAGCCAAAAGAATATTCAGAAAATCCAGGAAATTCAGAAATTTCGAAAATAATGCACAAAATATTTTTATTTCATTTTTCTTTATTTTATGATTTTTGAGGCTGTTACACTAAGCTTAAAGGGTATTTTGTGGTAACAGAGATACGCTAATCGTTCATGTAAGACGTATAGCTGTGCATTATAGTTAACAACTTTGCCACTATATTATCACATACCCTTTGATGTTTAGACATCAAGTCTTGAACCAATAAAGAGTACGGAATTTGAATTTCCTTGTTGAGTTTTTGATATCTGGACTTTACAATGCATACTAAATTCTATGTGGCATAAAATTAACTTATGCAGAATCTCCTGCGTTGATTTGAATTCCGTTGAATTCATGAAAGAATATAGTTCAAGTTAATGTAAATGTACTAAGTGTGTCTAATGATTCGTTCATCTTGCTACAGGAGAGTTTATTGCCAGCGGAAGTGACGATGCTAGATGATTCATATGGGAGAAAAGAACAGGAAGGCTTATTAAAATGCTTGCAGGGGATGGAGCTGGTAATTATATTTTGATTTTTTTTAACTGCAGCTATCGCTGGAGTACTACTTCTCTTGTGCCTTGTATTTTCTTTAGTTGTGAACTGTGTACAGCCTCATCCCTACGATTGTGCTGTTGCAACAAGTGGGATTGATTATGCAGTAAAGGTATATAACCTGATTTGTTTTGTTGAAGTACATAAATATTTGGTTCTCTGTTTCTTTGTTAGCTATGGACACCAGATGCAAAAGCTACCTCTATGATTGCTGGACCAGAAATTGATGTATTAAGTGCCAAAGAGAATAATCAGCGAAAGTTACCCCGCAACAATGAAATTATGCTGTAAGCTGTCAAAACTTTAAGAGTTTGACATCATGCCATGCTATGCTGTCTTCGAATTAAATTACCATAATTAGCATTGGGTGTCACGCTATTTTTGTAATCTGGCTACCAAGTTACATAGGAGATGAGGCTAATAGTGACTTTTTCATAGTATGTTACCGTATACAGTTAGGGTATGTTTGTTTCACTTTTGATTACGGATTACGGCTCTAAAAGCGGAATAAAAACAAACAGCTGATTTTAGATTCAGATTCTCACAATCCAGCCCACCCATATACACTAGAATCCACAATCCGCTTCATATGTGTTTTGGATTCCACTTTTGGAGAATCAGCTTCTCTACAACCACAATCCGAATCGACTTTTAGAGAATCCAAAGTGAAACAAATAGGCCCTTACTAAATTGCTCTGATTTACTTAAAGTAAGCTTAGTGAACCTTGAGACTATTCTATTTCATTGTAGTAGGAAGGGATAATCCAAGTTAAATGAAAGAAACACAATCTGTTCGGTTGTTCTTATTTATCTACGTACCATGAGTTGCATCTAACATGCATGATATTAATTCGTACAATTTAGTTGTACTATCTTTCCGTTCTCATGCATATAGGGTATATATCTATCTGCAGGCCTTTCTGAAGCATCCACCTTTCTTTATTACGGACGGTTCCCGGTACGTAGAATAGAGTCTGTGATATCTCGTATCACAGACGATTCACTGTTAGAACCGTTTGTGATGCACCGCTATATATATAACTCACACATAAAGAGTCTCCAGTTATATGACCATTTCATGGTGCACTGGCGTAACAATTCCCGTGGAGCATTGAGCATGTAGCTTGCGCACCCCTAGCAGGCCCACATTAATGTAGGTATATATGCTATGATTTCACTTTAATGTGTGTTAATTTGTGGTTCGTGCAAATGTTTTTACTTAAAGAAGTCATAAAAGTAGCTGAGGAAGTTTAAATTACGACCTTTGTCTCGCGAGCAGCCATCAAGCATGTAGGGGTTGCCTCCATAACCTTCATTGCATCCACAGTGGTAACCATATTGTGTATTGATGCACATATTATGCTTGCTGACACAGGCATAGTTTGTCCCACTATCCATCGCGGCAGAGCATGTCGGCGGATCGACGATGTTCCAGCTGAGGTTAATCGAAGAAGAAGTTATATTGATTCTATCCCACAGGGAGCTTTGATTAGGGGGCAGCACTTCCAGCTTCTTGTGGCGGACAAACTGGAGCTGGAAGTGGCGAATGTGATCTTCCAGCGAAATGGTGCAACACCCGGTATTGTTGCAGCTCTGCCTAGCCACCGTGTCAGCAATTTCCTTATTAGGGCAGGTAACTGTGCAGAGCCTCACGTTCGTATTCATGTCACGATCAAGCTGGTAAATATCAAAGTCACAACCGGTGAAGTTCGAATAGGCATAATTGAGAGCGAAGGATCTCCCAGGAGCTTTCCAGGACATGTTGTACACATCAACACCAGATCTCATGAAGATGACTTGTGAAAAAACTGTATAAACATTTCCAAACTCATAATGGTCTGTGACATCGATATCGTCAACGTACGACCTCTGTGGTGGCAGGCTTCATCTTGTCATTGTCGTTGCAGATGAGCTCGAAGTCTGGCTGCCGAAAGCAGCCGGACCCGATGCCGAAGGGGTACTCGAAACTGAGGTTGCCGCAGTTGTTTGGACATCCGGCGAGCGTGGCAGCAGAGGGAAGGGTCCCATTCGGCGCTGCTCGGCTTCTCTGGACGTCGGACGCTCGCACCGTTGCAGTCAGTAGCAACAACAGTGCAAGCAGACTGCCGACTGTATCAACAAGGCTCATCTTCATCGTAAAGTGTTTGGGAATTTGTGCGTAGGATCTCTCTCCAAGAAGGCTAGCTGTTGATCGTGCTGGTGAGTCTTGCTGCTTGGACTTCTTACGTGCTGGTGACCACTCTTCTGCTTGGAGCAAGTTCTGGGTGTAAACTAGGGGCCGGTACGTGTACTTGGAGTTGGAGTTCTGAGTGTAAACAAGGGATAACAGCCCTATATATAGGTTACATAACTTGTAATGATAATCTTTACGTCAAAGCAAGGCATCCGACAAATTGCATGCTGACTTGTCCAGACCTGCACCGTTATAATTAAGATATAATTAACTTATTAAAGTAAGCGTTCTTTTCTTTTATTAGCGTAGGTGAACATCCTTACCTGATATCCGCGTCATTTTCTTTCTTGAGCTCCACAAATACCTCTCATCTTTACCAATATATAAATACGAGTTAGCGACGGTGGTCCATCCTCCCTCTCTTTCTCTCTAAGAAAAGCAGCGCATGGACATATAGACCCTAGATAAATGGAAAACTAACCGTATCTCCCTCTCTCTTCATTCACACCCGCTATCGCTGGATGTGAGCTATCGGGAGGACCAGATCGTTGTGTAGATCGTACACCGGTTTCATCAGACTTTGGGGTAATTAGTGCTTTGGTGATATATTTTTGTTGTACTTGGATCCTATGTGTATAACTAATGTACTGGATTTGTAACCTGTGTGGCAACGGACTGTAATAAAGTTTTCATTTTAGTCTCAAATTATTGTTCTGCTGCAACACTATTAACACAGTGTATTAATTAATAAAATATTAGGTGCGCTTGATGTTTTGGATTAGCTAATATGTCGAGATTAGTATAATTATCTCAGGAAGCGGTGATGTTACTATTGTTACCTTGAGCTAATTTATGCTGGTCATCACTCGAAGAAACTCGGAGGGAATTTCGCAAGGATCAAGGCGTGCCATGTACGCGCTTCCGATCAATCAGAACGAAATTTGGTTCTGGAATCCTACGCGGAAGTCACGACCGGTTTCCCAAAATATGCATGGCGTGCCATGGCCTAACATTACCCTTAAGGAAAAATTAAGCTGATATGAGTAGTAGAACAAACTTGGAAGAACTGTCGACCGGTTTCCCCTCTTTGTGTGGACTGGATATGAGTACGTACGTAGAACAAACAGGAGGAAATTTAGCAAGGATGCATGGTGTACCAAGTATGCGCTTCCAATCAATCAGAACCAAATTTGGCTCTTGAATCGTGCAGCCTTTATTCGTTGAGATTTGCCCAAGTCGACTTGCAGCCTTTGGTAGTCAGGGACTATCTAGGTAGGTTGAGCGCCCGACAGGCATGCACCCACGTCATTGCCAAACCATTTTGTATGCACTGCACAAGCAGCGTCACCACTTACATAATTTGTATTTGTATTGTTTTTTGCAAAATTTTCACATGTATTCCTTCGTATAGGTATTAGAAACAATAAAAGAGTTATATGCTAATGATTTGGATTTTAAAAATGTTTATATGAATTGTAGAGAAGGAAGAATATGGAATAAATATGTGTTGAATGACGGATTGTTGTATCATGCTAACAAGCTATTTGTTCCAGCTATCTCTATTCGTTTCTTTTTGCAGGAAGCGCACAGAGGTGGTTTGATGGAACATTTTGGGGTGAAGAAGACAGAGGATGTACTTGCTGCACATTTCTTTTGGCCTAAGATGAGGCGCAACGTCGAGCATTACGTGTCACGATGCACCACTTATAATAAATCTAGGTCCCGTTTGAACCCGAATGGTATTTATATGCCTCTTCCTATTCCTAGCATTCCGTAGAAGGATATTTCAATGGATTTTGTATTAGGATTGCCTAGGACTAAGAGGGGGAGGGATAGTATATTTGTGGTGGTTGATCGTCTCTCTAAAATGGCACATTTTAGACCTTATCACAAGAGCGATGATGCTATAAATGTTGTTGAATTATTTTTCAGGCAGATCATTCGTTTACAGCGTGCCCAATACCATTGTTTCAGATCGTGATGCAAAGTTCTTGAGTCATTTTGGAGAAGCTTATGGAATAAATTTGGGGACAAAGCTACTTTTCTCTGCTACTTGTCATCCCCAAACTGATGGACAGACAGAGTTCGTCAATCGCACATTGTCAACTATGCTACGGGCTGTCCTAAAGAAGAATTTGAAGATGTGGGAACAGTGTCTACCTCATATTGAGTTTGTGTACAACAGATCAGTACACTCCATCACCATGTTAAGTCCATTTCAGATAGTATATGGGTTTAATCCACGTGCTCCTATTGATTTACTACTTTTACCTACTTCTGAAAAATCAAATTTTGATGCTAATAAATGAGCTGAATTGGTTCTGAAAATGCATGAATTGGTTAAAGAAAATATTGAAAAGATGAATGAGAAATGTAGAGTTTATGGTAACCAAGGTAGAAAACATTGAACCTGGTGATATTGTTTGGTTACATTTGTGTAAAGATAGATTCTCCGAGTTGAGAAAGTCTAAATTAATACCTCGAACCGATGGTCCATTTAAAGTGCTTGAAAAGATTAATGACAATGCCTATAAGCTTGAGTTGCCTACAGATTTTAGGGTTAGTCTCACGTTTAACATTTCATATTGATCCCATCGACGTAGTGCGGGCCTCTAACTAGTGTCATTCATTGACTGAAGGTTTGTAGCGATAGAGACAACAGCATGCGCTTCTCAAACTATATACCTGAGCACTTAGGTAGCCTACCTTAACGTGTCTCACGAACGACTGCATATTGGCAAGACAAATGTATTTAATATGGTATTACTTGATTTTATTAGAACTGTCGTTTGTAAATGATTAAGTATACAACTTCAATTTGTAGAACTAATTATAATTAACTATTCATATTATCCAATAATATCTTATTTGAATGATATGGTACCTAGCATGGCGTGGCGCCATGCTTCCACAGCTAGTAGTCCTGACTTCCAATCAGGAAAATGGATGCAAAGACTGAACTTGAGTAACGACCCTCATGATGTGATGTGTAGCACTTGTCGCTAGCTATTTCCTTATTAAGGCGAAGACTGATGTGATGTGTAGCACTTGTCGCTAGCTATTTCCTTATTAAGGCGAAGACTGATGTGATGTGTAGCACTTGTCGCTAGCTATTTCCTTATTAAGGCGAAGACTGATGACTACCAAATGAAATGATGTTTCTTTATTAAGGCGAGAGCACTTGGCCATCCTGCAAAGATGTTGCTTGTGCAGCTGTCTGCAGGATATGGAGAGATATGTGAAGATGTAGTGGAGAGTCCGAGTTCTGTGGAAGATAACTCTTTCGTATCTCTTATTCAGGTAAAATCGAATTTGGTCTGTATTAAATAACTGTAGCTGTTATTCTTGGTGTGTAGCTTGTATTTTTGTTTTCATCTTATAGCGTCAAATAATTGGAATCGAGAAATGATTATGGCCCGAATCTTAAGAAATCAATATAGCAGTTGCTATGCTTGTCAAGCAATTCGTAGCAATTTTCTCTTGGGCAATTGAAAGATAGGCTTCTGCAGTAAGATATGTCTACTTACAGAAGTTTGCACCTGTTTAACTTTGATTTTTACACCTGTCTAACTTGAGTAAGTAATTGACCCTGGTGGTGTGATTTGTAGCACTTGTCACTAGCAGTTTCCTTATTAAGGCGAAGACTGACTCCACCATGACTTCCAAACAAAGACTGGACTCCTCGTGATGTGTAGCACTTGTCACTTTCCTTGTTAAGAAGAAGACTGACTCTGCCAAATGGTATGTTGTTTCATTATTAAGGTGACGACTGGCGCTGCCAAATAGTATGATGTTTTCTTATTAACGCGAAGACCGACTCTAATCTTGAATTTGTACGCAATAACTTGGAGATATGCAATGCATGCAATGCACTGCAGATCACAAAGTAGGGATAAAAAGGGTCGACTTTTTGTTTTCTGGGAAAAGACAGTCAAAACTTTCACACCCTGGTTATGATGTAATCAGGCTTTTAAGTAAAATGGCATGTTTTGTTGGATTTTCACCATCAGAGAGTCAGTTGGCCATGTTATGATCCTGTATTTTAGACGAAGGATCGAGGCACACCAAGACGAGATGAATTGGTGCAACCTAACACCTAAAAGTAATTTTTTTTGTTTTTATTATTTCTCAAAATTACTAAAACAATGATCAATCCTAAAGAATCAATCTAAAGAAATTAATTAAGATCGTGAAAGAATACTAGGTTTAATATGCAAACTAAAAAGCAATTATACGTGATTATCACCAAAAAAAATACGTACAAGGATTCCTCTACGTGAAAACACAACTCTAAAATAATCTCTTAAATTTTTACTGGATTTTTCTCCCTTTCCTCCTCTCTTTTCATCTCTATCCACGCACTGTTGCTACCGATGCATGCAGCGAATCCCCTAGCACGATTGTAGCGGACCACTGTTTGCATTCTGTAGCAAATTCCTGTTTGCGTGCTGTAGAATATCGCGCGCTGTAGCACCGAAGATTGCTTTCTCTGTGCCGCCGCCGAAGGCCAGCACGCCTCCCAGGAGCTTTTCTTTTGCGTTGTTTTGCTTCAAGCTTTTCTTTTGGGTATCTGATCAACACTAGTTTTTCACGAAATTCGACCAAAATTCGATAAAAAACTATCGGTTTACGAAAGTCAAACTAAGTGGTCAAACCGATTAAAAAACCGAAAATCGATCGAAAAAGTCAAAAACCGGTCGGTTTTCGATGAAAATCGACGACAGAAGGAAAAATGGTGAAAATGCAAGGAAAAATTGAAAAAATTATAAAAAAATCCCAATTAATCTATTAAACACCTCAGAGAAATTTAAATAATTTTTGAAATCATTTGTTTCTTCTGAAAAATCGAAAATAGAATTAATGAAAAGAAACAAAGATACTGTTAGTTTTTTATAAATATTTCAAATTTATTATATTCTGAAATTTTAATGTAACCATAACTAGTGCCAATGGATTATGTACTAAAATTTTCATAAATATTATACTTCATTTAGTACCCATATAAAATCAAAAACAAAAGAGCATATACAATGATAATAGCACTTTCAGAATTTTAAAAAAATACACATATCTGATCATCATCTGAACATTTTACAAAATCATTTTAATTACGTTATAACATCACACAAAAAGTTTGAGGAATATTAGACTTCATTTTGTGCTCCTAGAAAATAAAAAACTGAAGAGCATATATTCTGACAATATCACTTTTAGAATTTTTTTAAAATACACAAGCTGATAATAATCTAAAATTTTACAAAATTATTAGCATTTTCTCATCACCTCACACGAAAAAACTTCAAAAAAATGTTAGCATTTTTTGCTAAATTTCTTTAATTTTTTTAAAATTTTATTTGAACTCCACGGTTTATCGCTCGGTTTGAAATGCCGAACCGGCTCGGCAAGGCTGGTTTTCGCGTAAACCGACCGGTTTTCATCAGCAAAGCTAATGGGGAACATTCATTAATGAATGCCATCATGCTTGTTCCACGCACCAAAAAAAAAGAACATCACTCTTGCTTTGGGGACAAAGCGAAAAAGATCTCTAATTCGGAACAAGAATGCAAACAAGAATGGTTAGAACTTCAACTACTATTGCTTCATGACTATTTTGTTTTCAGAGTGTGTGCACGTGCATATGTACCTTCACAACCATGTAGAATATATGGATTTCCATGAAAACCATCCATGCATCTACAACGGTAACCAGTGTAGCCACTTGCAGAGTTGACACCCATGCATGTGCTATTTGTGCTAACACATGCATACCCAGAACGATTCTGTTGTGCCTCCTGGCAGGTTAGATTGGCAACAGCCCATTCCACATACACTGGTTCCATAGATTCAAAGTAGAGATTATTTCGTCCCCATTCATTAGGCGCTAATGATTCCCGGATGTAATATGCGAGGTGAATTTGATGCCCAAAAGCCCCTCGCTAACATTTATATAAATTATTCCTTGTTCATCATTGAACATCAGGGTGGATGATGTCACATTTGTACAGTTGAGCTGAAACTCCTTCCTTGCAGAACAACCTCCTTCCAGGCCAAACGGAAATGGAATCTTGATGTTCCACACGACCGAGTGCAATTTGTCTTGTGTTGAACTGGATTGTACCCTGTTTTACAGGAAGTATCATGTACCATTATGTGAAGAATTTCAAAGTTAAGTGAACTGAAAAAATAGGTGATTCATTGCATTTAAAAAAAAAGGTAGCCTTTTCCACATTGAGTGTTTTATATGAGGCTGGTAAAATTGCAGACACCCACAAAATAGCAACATGTGGGCAGTTTGTATTTTTGTAAAGAGACTTTTACCATCTTTGGGAGGTCTTGCCACTACTACAGAAAGGCTTATATTAGACGTCTCATCACGACGGGTTTGAAAAACTATCGTGTTAAATATAATCACGCACAGTTTTAGAATAACCATCGTGATAATTGATATCATGAGCGATTGGTGGCTAAAACCGTCTGTGATATTTCTTGATCTCATCACTGATGATTTTAGCCACCAACCATCAGTGATGTGAATTGCTATCACTGACGATTTTATACTAAAACCGTCAGTGATGAAATGAATGGACATCACTGACAGTTTTAGTCACCAATTGTCAGTGATGTGAATTGCTATCACGTACTGTTTTTAGCTAAAACCATAAGTGATGATATGAATAGACATCACTAACTGTTTTAGCCACTAACCGTCTCTGATAACTTCCCTATAAACGCCTCACCACACGCAGATTGCTATTCTTTTCCTTTCCCCAAACCCTAGCTCCCCACGCTAGCCTCCTCCCCTGCCCGACCTCCTCCCTCGTACTCATTTGTTCATTTCAACATGTTATTTTGTCACTACAGTTCAAGATGAATTTTAGAGATATCTTCCTGCTTAAATTGACATGTTGCAAGAGGTGGACTCAATGGATGACTTTGTAGATCTGAACAAGGTACTTTGACAAGATCAATGGAATCTTTCTTTTGAACTTTGACATTATCAATGGAATCTTTCTTTTCGGACCTCAATGCTTTAAAATTTGTTTGCTTAACACAATAACATTCATAACAGTGACGATATACTCTAAGAAAATGCATCATCTTTTTTTTTAAAGTCATTTGATTGTCTACACTTGCAGCATGTTAATTTATATGGACAAAGGAACTCTCTTTCAGAATTGAGGCCGAAATTCAGATCTAAACATGCCAGCAACAATTGTTTGCACCCTTATACGAGGACCATCTCATCTATACGGCAAGTAAGCATTTCAATGTGCGCTCCAACTTCAAACATAAATGGTTTTTTTCATTTATGCTATCTAACAGACCATTTTTGTTGTTTCTAAAGCGGATCTACAAATCTGCAGTTTTCTTCGCAAACTAATTAAACGTAAACCTTACATTAAGGTATTTATCTGAATTCCTGCATTTTGTGCGAGTTGAAGCAACGCAATTTTTTTCCTGATTACTTTTACTCTTACATTTTGCAACTTTTGTAACGATGAAACATATTTGTCGCAGGATTCGGGAATGGTAACGATGAAGTTTTTCTAGGGATTATGCCTTGTCAGTTGCCTGAGGGATTGGATGGGCACACTACAAGACTTTGCTTCTTTGCTGCTATAAACTCTGAATTGTAAGATTATTATGTAAATTAGCTTCCGCTTTAATAATATGATGTATGGTTGTGATTCCAATTGTTGTAAATGTGCGTACTAGCTACTGATCATGGGACTAGTACTGTATGCACATGAGATTTCCATTTTTGCATTTATGTGAAAATGGGGGTCATTACACTTGAACCAATAAAGAGTACGGAATTTGAATTTCCTTGTTGAGTTTTTGATATCTGGACTTTACAATGCATACTAAATTCTATGTGGCATAAAATTAACTTATGCAGGATCTCCTGCGTTGATTTGAATTCCGTTGAATTCATGAAAGAATATAGTTCAAGTTAATGTAAATGTACTAAGTGTGTCTAATGATTCGTTCATCTTGCTACAGGAGAGTTTATTGCCAGCGGAAGTGACGATGCTAGATGATTCATATGGGAGAAAAGAACAGGAAGGCTTATTAAAATGCTTGCAGGGGATGGAGCTGGTAATTATATTTTGATTTTTTTTTAACTGCAGCTATCGCTGGAGTACTACTTCTCTTGTGCCTTGTATTTTCTTTAGTTGTGAACTGTGTACAGCCTCATCCCTACGATTGTGCTGTTGCAACAAGTGGGATTGATTATGCAGTAAAGGTATATAACCTGATTTGTTTTGTTGAAGTACATAAATATTTGGTTCTCTGTTTCTTTGTTAGCTATGGACACCAGATGCAAAAGCTACCTCTATGATTGCTGGACCAGAAATTGATGTATTAAGTGCCAAAGAGAATAATCAGCGAAAGTTATCCCGCAACAATGAAATTATGCTGTAAGCTGTCAAAACTTTAAGAGTTTGACATCATGCCATGCTATGCTGTCTTCGAATTAAATTACCATAATTAGCATTGGGTGTCACGCTATTTTTGTAATCTGGCTACCAAGTTACATAGGAGATGAGGCTAATAGTGACTTTTTTCATAGTATGTTACCGTATACCGTTAGGGTATGTTTGTTTCAGCTTTTGATTCTGGATTCTGGCTCTAAAAGCAGAATAAAAAACAAACAGGCTGATTTTAGAATCAGATTCTCACAATCCAGCCCACCCATATACACTAGAATCCACAATCCGCTTCATATGTGTTTTTGGATTCCAGCTTTTGGAGAATCAGCTTCTCTACAACCACAATCCAGAATCAGCTTTTAGAGAATCCAAAGCTGAAACAAATAGGCCCTTACTAAATTGCTCTGATTTACTTAAAGTAAGCTCAGTGAACCTTGAGACTATTCTATTTCATTGTAGTAGGAAGGGATAATCCAAGTTAAATGAAAGAAACACAATCTGTTCGGTTGTTCTTATTTATCTACGTACCATGAGTTGCATCTAACATGCATGATATTAATTCGTACAATTTAGTTGTACTATCTTTCCGTTCTCATGCATATAGGGTATATATCTATCTGCAGGCCTTTCTGAAGCATCCACCTTTCTTTATTACGGACGGTTCCCGGTACGTAGAATAGAATCTGTGATATCTCGTATCACGACGATTCACTATTAGAACCGTTTGTGATGCACCGCTATATATATAACTCACACATAAAGAGTCTCCAGTTATATGACCATTTCATGGTGCACTGGCGTAACAATTCCCGTGGAGCATTGAGCATGTAGCTTGCGCACCCCTAGCAGGCCCACATTAATGTAGGTATATATGCTATGATTTCACTTTAATGTGTGTTAATTTGTGGTTCGTGCAAATGTTTTTACTTAAAGAAGTCATAAAAGTAGCTGAGGAAGTTTAAATTACGACCTTTGTCTCGCGAGCAGCCATCAAGCATGTAGGGGTTGCCTCCATAACCTTCATTGCATCCACAGTGGTAACCATATTGTGTATTGATGCACATATTATGCTTGCTGACACAGGCATAGTTTGTCCCACTATCCATCGCGGCAGAGCATGTCGGCGGATCGACGATGTTCCAGCTGAGGTTAATCGAAGAAGAAGTTATATTGATTGTATCCCACAGGGAGCTTCGATTAGGAGGCAGCTCTTCCAGCTTCCTGTGGCGGACAAACTGGAGCTGGAAGTGGGAAACGGTATTTTCCAGATAAATGGTGCAACACCCAGTATTGTTGCAGCTCTGCCTAGCCACCATGTCTGTTATTTCTTCGTTAGGGCAGGTAACTGTGCAGAGCCTATTGTTCATATTCATGTCAAGATCGAGCAGGTAAATATCAAAGTCACAACCGGTACGTGATGTTGAAATCGGCACCATATAGAGCGAAGGATCTCGCAGGAGCTTTCCAGGACATGTAGTTGTACACATGGACACCAGATTTGAAGAAGATGACTTGTGAAAAAACTGTATAAACATTTCCAAACTCATAATGGTCTGTGACATCGATATCGTCAACGTACGACCTCTGTGGTGGCAGGCTTCGTCTTGTCGTTGTTGTCGCAGATGAGCTCGAAGTCCGGTTGCCAAAAGCAGCCAGGCCCGATGCCGAACGGGTACTCGAAACTTAGGTTGCCACAGCTGTTTGCACAACTGGCGAGCGTGGCGGCGGAGGGAAGCTAGGGTCCCGTTCAGCGCTGCTCGGCTTCTCTGGACGTCGGACGCTCGCACCGTTGCAGTCAGTAGCAACAACAGTGCAAGCAGACTGCCGACTGTATCAACAAGGCTCATCTTCATCGTAAAGTGTTTGGGGAATTTGTGCGTAGGATCTCTCTCCAAGAAGGCTAGCTGTTGATCGTGCTGGTGAGTCTTGCTGCTTGGACTTCTTACGTGCTGGTGACCACTCTTCTGCTTGGAGCAAGTTCTGGGTGTAAACTAGGGGCCGGTACGTGTACTTGGAGTTGGAGTTCTGAGTGTAAACAAGGGATAACAGCCCTATATATAGGTTACATAACTTGTAATGATAATCTTTACGTCAAAGCAAGGCATCCGACAAATTGCATGCTGACTTGTCCAGACCTGCACCGTTATAATTAAGATATAATTAACTTATTAAAGTAAGCGTTCTTTTCTTTTATTAGCGTAGGTGAACATCCTTACCTGATATCCGCGTCATTTTCTTTCTTGAGCTCCACAAATACCTCTCATCTTTACCAATATATAAATACGAGTTAGCGACGGTGGTCCATCCTCCTCTCTTTCTCTCTAAGAAAAGCAGCGCATGGACATATAGACCCTAGATAAATGGAAAACTAACCGTATCTCCCTCTCTCTTCATTCACACCCGCTATCGCTGGATGTGAGCTATCGGGAGGACCAGATCGTTGTGTAGATCGTACACCGGTTTCATCAGACTTTGGGGTAATTAGTGCTTTGGTGATATATTTTTGTTGTACTTGGATCCTATGTGTATAACTAATGTACTGGATTTGTAACCTGTGTGGCAACGGACTGTAATAAAGTTTTCATTTTAGTCTCAAATTATTGTTCTGCTGCAACACTATTAACACAGTGTATTAATTAATAAAATATTAGGTGCGCTTGATGTTTTGGATTAGCTAATATGTCGAGATTCGTATAATTATCTCAGGGAAACGGTGATGTTACTATTGTTACCTTGAGCTAATTTATGCTGGTCATCACTCGAAGAAACTCGGAGGGAATTTCGCAAGGATCAAGGCGTGCCATGTACGCGCTTCCGATCAATCAGAACGAAATTTGGTTCTGGAATCCTACGCGGAAGTCACGACCGGTTTCCCAAAATATGCATGGCGTGCCATGGCCTAACATTACCCTTAAGGAAAAATTAAGCTGATATGAGTAGTAGAACAAACTTGGAAGAACTGTCGACCGGTTTCCCCTCTTTGTGTGGACTGGATATGAGTACGTACGTAGAACAAACAGGAGGAAATTTAGCAAGGATGCATGGTGTACCAAGTATGCGCTTCCAATCAATCAGAACCAAATTTGGCTCTTGAATCGTGCAGCCTTTATTCGTTGAGATTTGCCCAAGTCGACTTGCAGCCTTTGGTAGTCAGGGACTATCTAGGTAGGTTGAGCGCCCGACAGGCATGCACCCACGTCATTGCCAAACCATTTTGTATGCACTGCACAAGCAGCGTCACCACTTACATAATTTGTATTTGTATTGTTTTTTGCAAAATTTTCACATGTATT
The DNA here is from genome assembly GCA_036346275.1 of Otatea glauca. Classification (NCBI taxonomy): domain Eukaryota; kingdom Viridiplantae; phylum Streptophyta; class Magnoliopsida; order Poales; family Poaceae; genus Otatea; species Otatea glauca. The sequence goes on along the minus strand of CM070718.1, from coordinate 54,530,832 downwards.
CCTTCATTATAGGTATTAGAAACAATAAAAGAGTTATATGCTAATGATTTGGATTTTAAAAATGTTTATATGAATTGTAGAGAAGGAAGAATATGGAATAAATATGTGTTGAATGACGGATTGTTGTATCATGCTAACAAGCTATTTGTTCCAGCTATCTCTATTCGTTTCTTTTTGCAGGAAGCGCACAGAGGTGGTTTGATGGAACATTTTGGGGTGAAGAAGACAGAGGATGTACTTGCTGCACATTTCTTTTGGCCTAAGATGAGGCGCAACGTCGAGCATTACGTGTCACGATGCACCACTTATAATAAATCTAGGTCCCGTTTGAACCCGAATGGTATTTATATGCCTCTTCCTATTCCTAGCATTCCGTAGAAGGATATTTCAATGGATTTTGTATTAGGATTGCCTAGGACTAAGAGGGGGAGGGATAGTATATTTGTGGTGGTTGATCGTCTCTCTAAAATGGCACATTTTAGACCTTATCACAAGAGCGATGATGCTATAAATGTTGTTGAATTATTTTTCAGGCAGATCATTCGTTTACACGGCGTGCCCAATACCATTGTTTCAGATCGTGATGCAAAGTTCTTGAGTCATTTTTGGAGAAGCTTATGGAATAAATTTGGGGACAAAGCTACTTTTCTCTGCTACTTGTCATCCCCAAACTGATGGACAGACAGAGTTCGTCAATCGCACATTGTCAACTATGCTACGGGCTGTCCTAAAGAAGAATTTGAAGATGTGGGAACAGTGTCTACCTCATATTGAGTTTGTGTACAACAGATCAGTACACTCCATCACCATGTTAAGTCCATTTCAGATAGTATATGGGTTTAATCCACGTGCTCCTATTGATTTACTACTTTTACCTACTTCTGAAAAATCAAATTTTGATGCTAATAAATGAGCTGAATTGGTTCTGAAAATGCATGAATTGGTTAAAGAAAATATTGAAAAGATGAATGAGAAATGTAGAGTTTATGGTAACCAAGGTAGAAAACATTGAACCTGGTGATATTGTTTGGTTACATTTGTGTAAAGATAGATTCTCCGAGTTGAGAAAGTCTAAATTAATACCTCGAACCGATGGTCCATTTAAAGTGCTTGAAAAGATTAATGACAATGCCTATAAGCTTGAGTTGCCTCTGATTTTAGGGTTAGTCTCACGTTTAACATTTCATATTGATCCCATCGACGAGTGCGGGCCTCTAACTAGTGTCATTCATTGACTGAAGGTTTGTAGCGATAGAGACAACAGCATGCGCTTCTCAAACTATATACCTGAGCACTTAGGTAGCCTACCTTAACGTGTCTCACGAACGACTGCATATTGGCAAGACAAATGTATTTAATATGGTATTACTTGATTTTATTAGAACTGTCGTTTGTAAATGATTAAGTATACAACTTCAATTTGTAGAACTAATTATAATTAACTATTCATATTATCCAATAATATCTTATTTGAATGATATGGTACCTAGCATGGCGTGGCGCCATGCTTCCACAGCTAGTAGTCCTGACTTCCAATCAGGAAAATGGATGCAAAGACTGAACTTGAGTAACGACCCTCATGATGTGATGTGTAGCACTTGTCGCTAGCTATTTCCTTATTAAGGCGAAGACTGATGTGATGTGTAGCACTTGTCGCTAGCTATTTCCTTATTAAGGCGAAGACTGATGTGATGTGTAGCACTTGTCGCTAGCTATTTCCTTATTAAGGCGAAGACTGATGACTACCAAATGAAATGATGTTTCTTTATTAAGGCGAGAGCACTTGGCCATCCTGCAAAGATGTTGCTTGTGCAGCTGTCTGCAGGATATGGAGAGATATGTGAAGATGTAGTGGAGAGACCGAGTTCTGTGGAAGATAACTCTTTCGTATCTCTTATTCAGGTAAAATCGAATTTGGTCTGTATTAAATAACTGTAGCTGTTATTCTTGGTGTGTAGCTTGTATTTTTGTTTTCATCTTATAGCGTCAAATAATTGGAATCGAGAAATGATTATGGCCCGAATCTTAAGAAATCAATATAGCAGTTGCTATGCTTGTCAAGCAATTCGTAGCAATTTTCTCTTGGGCAATTGAAAGATAGGCTTCTGCAGTAAGATATGTCTACTTACAGAAGTTTGCAGCTGTTTAACTTTGATTTTTACACCTGTCTAACTTGAGTAAGTAATTGACCCTGGTGGTGTGATTTGTAGCACTTGTCACTAGCAGTTTCCTTATTAAGGCGAAGACTGACTCCACCATGACTTCCAAACAAAGACTGGACTCCTCGTGATGTGTAGCACTTGTCACTTTCCTTGTTAAGAAGAAGACTGACTCTGCCAAATGGTATGTTGTTTCATTATTAAGGTGACGACTGGCGCTGCCAAATAGTATGATGTTTTCTTATTAACGCGAAGACCGACTCTAATCTTGAATTTGTACGCAATAACTTGGAGATATGCAATGCATGCAATGCACTGCAGATCACAAAGTAGGGATAAAAAGGGTCGACTTTTTGTTTTCTGGGAAAAGACAGTCAAAACTTTCACACCCTGGTTATGATGTAATCAGGCTTTTAAGTAAAATGGCATGTTTTGTTGGATTTTCACCATCAGAGAGTCAGTTGGCCATGTTATGATCCTGTATTTTAGACGAAGGATCGAGGCACACCAAGACGAGATGAATTGGTGCAACCTAACACCTAAAAGTAATTTTTTTTGTTTTTATTATTTCTCAAAATTACTAAAATAATGATCAATCCTAAAGAATCAATCTAAAGAAATTAATTAAGATCGTGAAAGAATACTAGGTTTAATATGCAAACTAAAAAGCAATTATACGTGATTATCACCAAAAACAAATACGTACAAGGATTCCTCTACGTGAAAACACAACTCTAAAATAATCTCTTAAATTTTTACTGGATTTTTCTCCCTTTCCTCCTCTCTTTTCATCTCTATCCACGCACTGTTGCTACCGATGCATGCAGCGAATCCCCTAGCACGATTGTAGCGGACCACTGTTTGCATTCTGTAGCAAATTCCTGTTTGCGTGCTGTAGAATATCGCGCGCTGTAGCACCGAAGATTGCTTTCTCTCTGTGCCGCCGCCGAAGGCCAGCACGCCTCCCAGGAGCTTTTCTTTTGCGTTGTTTTGCTTCAAGCTTTTCTTTTGGGTATCTGATCAACACTAGTTTTTCACGAAATTCGACCAAAATTCGATAAAAAACTATCGGTTTACGAAAGTCAAACTAAGTGGTCAAACCGATTAAAAAAACCGAAAATCGATCGAAAAAGTCAAAAACCGGTCGGTTTTCGATGAAAATCGACGACAGAAGGAAAAATGGTGAAAATGCAAGGAAAAATTGAAAAAATTATAAAAAAATCCCAATTAATCTATTAAACACCTCAGAGAAATTTAAATAATTTTTGAAATCATTTGTTTCTTCTGAAAAATCGAAAATAGCAATTAATGAAAAGAAACAAAGATACTGTTAGTTTTTTATAAATATTTCAAATTTATTATATTCTGAAATTTTAATGTAACCATAACTAGTGCCAATGGATTATGTACTAAAATTTTCATAAATATTATACTTCATTTAGTACCCATATAAAATCAAAAACAAAAGAGCATATACAATGATAATAGCACTTTCAGAATTTTAAAAAAATACACATATCTGATCAGCATCTGAACATTTTACATCATTTTAATTACGTTATAACATCACACAAAAAGTTTGAGGAATATTAGACTTCATTTTGTGCTCCTAGAAAATAAAAAACTGAAGAGCATATATTCTGCAATATCACTGTTAGAATTTTTTAAAAAAACACAAGCTGATATTAATCTAAAATTTTACAAAATTATTAGCATTGTCTCATCACCTCACACAAAAAACTTCAAAAAATGTTAACATTTTTTGCTAAATTTCTTTAATTTTTTTAAAATTTTATTTTAACTCCACGGTTTACCGCTCAGTTTGAAATGCCGAACCGGCTCGGCAAAGTTGGTTTTGGCGAAAACCGACCAATTTTCGTCGGCAAAGCGAACCCTGCTGTCGGCTTTTATTTCCTTCTCTGCGGCACAACTAACTTAATGCCCCTGCTTTTATAATCCTTCAACCCTAAATTACATGTATGCATACAAACACACCAGGTCCAAAAAAATAAGGCCTAATATATGCACACACGGCCTAAAACTCACATACGCATATGTACAGTCCACTTGCCGCAGTCGTATGACTTATTCGCCTGTACGACCCGCTGACTGTTACACTGCGTCGTCCATCTGCGTATACCTCTACGTGTCCCATCTCGCTACACCTGCGTCTTTCGTGTGTTACGTCTACACCTCTACAATCTCGCGTGCTACCTAAACCTCATTGGTAGCCCACTGACTTTTTGACTATTTAAATGGGAATGGTATTCTCTAGAATAAACTTGACTTAGTCTCACAAGATTAGATTTGCGCTGGATTCGTTTATACGTGCACATCTTCCTTGGTAGAGGATCACTGTATGCACAATGTAGTAATTCCTAGTTGCGGATTGAGAGCACGGATAGCCCGGATCAGCGAAAAATCTGATGAACAGTGATTTGCTACAGTATTATAAATAGTGTTTTCGCGCAGTAGCTGTAATATCTAGAAAATTGCCATAAATATTATTTTATTGCTATTTGTGTATTTTGTGATTATTCTGGATTTATTGGATTTTATTTGAATTTATTTTAAATTAAGTATATTGGTTTTTAAAGAAAACTAATTAAATATATGAGAAGTTAATATAGGGTTTTTCCAAAGATATTATACTTGGATTTAAAATATCTCAAAGTATTTATGAGGATTTTCTGGGAATTTTACTGATATTTTTATTGCCTAAAAACAATTAAAGGAATTTCTGGAATTATTTTAAATCGCAAACCCGGAGAAAATAGTTGGAACAGTACTGGGCCGAAGCCTAGCACTGTGCGTGCGTACGGCCCATTTTCTGTGCGCGGCCCAATCTCTCCGCGCCGTCGGCTGCCGTTGGATTTCAGTCGGAGGGCCTTCATCAAGCCACGTCGCTAGTATCGTTTCAACCGTCGGATCGAGATCGCGTGGCAGGAATCAAGGCGTACCGATTCAAGTCTCCTGCAGATCTACGCCATTAGGGTGGATAACGTGTTCGGTTAGGATCTTAACGCGTTGGCTGCATTTGCTCGTTGGATTCGCCACGCGTCGACCATCCGCTCGTCGTCTTCGTCTCGTCTCCGAGTTGGACTCTGCGCGCCCGAGTTGTAGCCGCCGCGGACTCCCAGTCCGAGTCGCTGTCGGAGAGGATTGGGGTGGCTATATAAAGCACGCATCAGGTGCGCAGATCCCCAAGCGACCAAAACCCTAAGGTTTAGCCTCGAAAATCTTTGTCATCTCGCTGTAATCAAAGGTCTTCTGCTGAGCGCCGCCGCAACGAGGAAGCCGCCGATTCGTCGCCGTCAAGCCATCGCAGGACCTGGGACCAATCGCATAAGCTTTGTCGTGGACCAGGGCACCTTGTGCGTGCCTTTGTTTCGCCATAATGTCGCCGAAGAGGGAGTTCGTCGCAGAGGCCGTCGCCGCTAGTGAAGAGGATCGCGCCCCCGTTGAACCAGTACCTGAACTCGGGATCTGAGCGCGTCAGGAGGTAGGTGAGGTGATGAGCTCACCGTAGGTGGTCTCGTCGGTCGCCGGTGGTGACCCTAGGGTTGTGCGCGCCGCTGTCTGACGTGGGTTGACGCTTCGTCGACACGTGGTAGACACGCAGGCGGAGTCGCTGAGGTGGCATCTGCGTGGCATCTCGCGTGGGTGCCAGTCAGTGCTGAGTCGCATGGTGACGCGGCAGTCCGGGGGACCCGCGTGTTAGTGGCCTAGATTCGCATGGACCGAGTCCACCGTGCACCCGAGGAAGCCCGTGGACCGAGTCCATAGACCGAGGGGACACGTGTCGGCATGGGAACGCTTCAGGTCAGGGTTGACATCAGCATGACGCATTAATGCGGTTTTTCAGAATAACAATAATTCGGGAAAATTGGATTTTCTATTTTCTGTATTTTCAGAATTAATTCAATCTTTGAAAGGCTATAACTTTTGCATTTTAACTCGGATTTGGGTGATTCAAATTTCTAAAAATTTATAAAATTGAGATCTATTTAATAGTGAATTTTATTTGATTTTTGAAGTTCATTTACTCTCTGTTTTTTTTACTTATTTGCTTCTCTCCTTTGATTCGCGTAGACGTTGAATTGTGCGACGCTTCGGAGGACGATCCGTCGACCCAAGATCAATTTCCAGAGCAAAATCAGAACCTATTCCAAGGTAAGTTGTGCTTTGATCATGTTGAACCCTTGTTTATAAAATCGCTATATTGATTTACTTTAATGCATGCTATTTCATTTTTACAATTGTTTTAAATTAAATTGAGATCTAGTTAATCCACCAATTGATCTATACCCTACCTTGTCATTTGTATGCCATGATCTATTGTCACCCTAGATTAGTTCATTATAGTTGGTTAATACTAAAATCAACATGGGATAGTTAGACCGTGTTAGCTGCTTACCCATGCCACGTCATCACATGTACATGAATCATCAATGTTTAATCTTGACTAATGGGATATGAAACAATGATATGAACTTGTGTGTCATGTGAGATCACACAATGAGATTGAGTTGTACTGGCGAGTCATGTCACGCAACGATGTTGAATTGTTGATGACACGTGGTGCTTGGTATTCAGCTGAGGTGGTAATCACTTAGATTGGGCAAGTGACAAGGGGTGAGTATGCTAAGGTGGGCCCGATGGGCAGAGGGTATGTGGAAGTCTTACTTCGATCATCCTAAGGACTTAACCTTACAAGTCTTTGATCTGAGTCAATCATGCAACCACATGTCTAGTATGGGACAACCTAGCTGATTAATTTGCAATGTCTTAGTTTGGTACTATCAATGATGGTGTGAGTTCTCGAGTTATGGAGTAACTCACATGGCGCAAGAGGGGGGCCATGGTTGTGGTTTTCAGACCCACCAGTGTTGAAACCTTAGCAGGTAGTATCAGGTTAAGGTAGTGCACTATAAAGGCTCTGTTATAATCATTCGTCTTTGTGGTGTATGGTTATATCATATGGGTAAAGTGCAGAACCTTTGCAGAGTGTAAATCTATTCGGATAGCCATGCTCGCGGTATTGAGCAATGCTCGGGAATTACAGTTAAGGGGTAGCTTAATTAAATGAAAAACTTGGTTGGGATGACGGAACTACCATATGAAAGGTTGGAACTTGACTTAGGATTGAAAACTTGGTTTATTTGAGAAATGTTGAATCTATTTATTACTGTTATTTATTTTACCGTCTTTACAATCTATTTATTATATTTATTCATAAATGTTGCTTATTGCAAAACAGCCATAATAGCCTTTTCCTTTGGAATAAGCCTTGCATATAGTTACATAGAATTGCATTCTGTGCACAACTTGTTGAGTGCTTTAAGTACTCACCCTTGCCAAACAACAACAATCAATAGTTGAAGAGTCTACACCTGTGTTGACGGAGGAGCTCTAGGAGGACACGAGTCGTTAGGGTCCGAGCCTTGTCAGTTGCCTGTGGTGAACTGATGAGCCATCTACGTCTTCTACTTTCCGCTGCTTATTTCTTAGTTTATATTTCAAGTCTAGTTCTGTGTGGCTTAATAATGTAAGTTGGTCATAAGATCATACACTTAGCTATATCAATAAAGGAAGTATTATTATTATTATTATTATTATCGTTGAGTATGATGTGATATATACCAATGTTAAGCTGTGTGCACTAGCGTTGATCTTGGGACTAGTGCGGTAAACACAGTGGGTCCGAATCAGTGGATTCGAGTCCTTACAGTAGCAATCTGCACGGTTTTTTTTTTGCCGATCTGAACCGTCCATTTTGCATCGGACGATCCCACGATGACTACTTAAGTTGCAGTCTCTGCGGGACTACACACAACCTCCATCCCCGCAAAGATGATGTTGCTTGTGCAGCTGTCGGCAGAACATGGACAGAGATCTATGAAGAAGTAGTGCAGAGCCCAGAGTTGTGGGAAGAAAACTCTTCCGGTATCGTATCTCTTAAACAGGTAAAATCGAATTTGGTTTGTAGTAAATAACTGTAATTGTTATTCTTGTTGTGTAGCTTGTATTTTTGTTTTCATCTTATAGCGTCAAATAATTGTAATCGAGAAATGGTTATGGCCCGAATATTAAGAAATCAATGTAGCAGTTGCTATGCTTGTCAAGCAATTCGTAGCAATTTTCTCTTGGGCGAGAAAGGCTTCAGCAGTAAAGATATGTCTACTTACAGAAGTTCGCATTTATCTAACTTTGATTTTTACACCTGTCTAACTTAGTAATCAATGACCCTCGTGATGTGATGTGTAGCACTTCTCACAGTTCCAAATTTCGTTTATATCTCGGCACCCTCTGAAATTCAGAATTTCGACGATATCTCATTATTTCAGAAGAAATTCAAAAGGCAAAATTCAAATTTGGAATTTTTTCGACCAAAATTTCCAAAATTTCAGCCAAAAATCCAAAATTTCAGATGATTATCAAATATGAAGAATTTTTAAACATTCAAAGATTGTTGCTGTCCTGATAAAACGCTGACCGGCAAGTTTGAACATAATTAAACATGAGCCAAAGTATGTTAGAAAATTTTGAAATTTCTGGAAGGTCCTGAGAAATCTATAATATTCTTATAAAATTTTCAGATGATGAACAATCTTGAGGAATTTTTAAAAATTCGGACAGTGCTACTGTCCTGATAAAAGCCTTACCGCAAACTTGAACAAAATAAAAAATAATTCAAACCATGTTAGAAAATTTTTAAACTTTTTGTGGATGCTCCTGATGTACCATTAATATTTTTCTAAATTTTTTAGATTATTATCAAACTTATAAAGTTTTAAAAATTATGACAGTGATATGTCATGATAAAAGTCTGATGATCAATATATAGATTTGCTTTAGCAATGAAAAAAGGGTTTAGAATTTTCAAAAATTTTACAGAAGGGTGCTAAGAAAATATTTAAGATGCTTACATAGATTTGATTTTTGAAATATAACAAATGAACTTCAATGCTTACATGGATTTGATTGAGCAAACAAAAAAGTTTAAAATTTTTTAAAATTTTATAGAATGGTACTGAGGCAATTATTAAGCTCTCATAAAAATTTTGGATCATGATCACACTCGAGCGAATTTATAAAATTCTGACAATGTTACTATCCCAATTATGTTCATTCTGTTTTTGATTTTTTAAAGATAAAAAATGAAGTAAATTATTTTCAAAATTTTTTATTTATGGTCCTACACTACTAAAGATAGTACCATAAATTTTTTAGATTATTATCAAACTTGTAAAAGTTTATAAAAATCTGACAGTGTTTCTGCTAAAATTTTAAAATATCTCAAAAACTCGGTATTTCAACAAATTTTCATGGAAGATAACTTTTAAGGGTTATTCGACCAAATCCGGCCATAAAAGTTTAAAAACCAGTCAAAATCCCGAAAATTCGGTGAAGTTTGGCGAAATTTCTAAGATTACCGTAGTAGTAGTTTAATTTTTTTTGAATTTTTCTAATTCGGACGGGATTTTGAATCTCGTGGGGACCAAAATTTCAGTAAATTTTTGCCAGTTTTCGACCAGATTTCTATCCATGCTTGTCACTAGCTGTTTCCTTATTAAGGTGAAGAATGACTGTACCGAATGGTATGAACGCTAATTATATAGTATTCCAACTATGCACTTGTGCCATCCTTCCCTCTCTAACTTGAGCCCAGAAGTCCCTGTAAAAGACTCAAAACGCCTTCCTGCTACACACTCTGCTGATATCCAAATTCTTACATATATAAACAAAATAATTGATATTTGCGTCAACAAACAATCTGGACAATGTAAATGCTATAATTTCTAGGGTACTAGTTTGAGAATAATATCGTGTGCAAAATTAGCTCAAGTGGCGGAAAAAAACTAGCTCAAGTGACGTGGAAAAAACGGGAAGGAGCACACCGTAAGGACGGGTCACGATGGCTTGCCTTAGATGCGTTTGCCAGAGGTGAGGAAGACAATGGTGATGTGGCTTTCCTTGATTCCAACTGTGACAATAAGCATACTAGAAAGTGCTAGTGTGTTGCAACAGAAACACATTTTTTAACCAAATAATCAAATCATACTACATATTAACAAAAAATAAAATTACACTCTTGAGTTGCCACGGAGAGGGAGAAGTGGGTAATAGCCTGGTCAAGAATAGCGGGTGTGAACGAAAAAAGAGAGATGCGGTCAGTTTTCTTTTTATCTAAGGTCTATATGTCTGTGTGCTACTTTTCTTAAAGAGAGAGAGAGAGAGAGAGAGGAGGGGAGAATGGATGACCACCACCAACTTGTACTTATATATCTGTTAAGATGAGATGTAATTGTGGAGCTTAACGGAAAAAATGAAGCAGATGTCGGGTAAGGATGTTCACCTACGCTAATAAAAGAAAAACACCGCTTACTTTAGCAAGTTAGATCTTAATTATACCGGTGCTGACAAATCTTAATTATACCGGTGCCGACCGGACAAATCAACATATTTGTCGAATGCCTTTCTTTGAGGTAAAGATTAGCATCTACGTGTCATATAACCTATTTATAGGGCTGTTACTTCTATTTATATGGCCCTCATATGTTTTTTTTTACAAATTTAGCCTTTGAATACAATTATTTTGAAGAAATGTCCCCCACTCTTACCGCAGAAGGTGCGGCATGGGACACGTGTCCCCGGGCGGGAGGACATGTATATGTCGCAGGATTTTTCCTTAAGGATGAGAAACTGACTACTCGTATATGTCGCAGGATTTTTCCTTAAGGAGGAGAAGATTAACTACTGGTATATGTCGCAAGACTTTTTGTTAGGAGAAGGCTGACTACTTGTATATGTCGCAATCTTTTTTCTTAAGGAGGAGAAGACTAACTACTCAGGATAGACTACTCGTATACGTCGCAAGATTTTTTCTTAAGGCGGAGAAGACTGACTACTCGTATACGTCGCAGGATTTTTCCTTAAGGAGGAGAAGACAGACTACTCGTATACGTCGCTTGAATTTTCTTTAAGGAGGAGAAGACAGACTACTCGTATACGTCGCAGTATGTTTCCTTAAGGAGTAGAAGACTGACTACTCGTATACGTCACAGGATTTTTCACTAAGGAGGAGAAGACTGATTACTCATATATGTCGCAAGCTTTTTCCTTAAGGAGGAGAAGACTGATTACTCAAGACAGACTACTCGTATATGTCGCAAGATTTTTCCTTAAGGAGGAGAAGGCTGACTACTCGTATATATCGCAAGCTTTTCCCTTAAGGAAGAGAAGACTGACTACTCAAGTCTGACTACTCGTATATGTCGCAAGATTTTTTCTTAAGGCAGAGAAGACTGACTACTCGTATATGTCACAAGATTTTTCCTTAAGGAGGAGAAGACTGACTACTCGTTTGTGTCGCAAGCTTTTTCCTTAAGGAGGAGAAGACTGGCTACTCAAGACAGACAACTCATATATGTCGCAAGATTTTTCCTTAAGGCGGATAAGACTGGCTACTCGTATATGTCGCAAGATTTTTCCTTAAGAAGGAGAAGACTGACTTCCAAAGAAGCACTCGTATATCTCACTAGGTTTTTTCGGAAGGACGGGTCACGATGGCATGCCTCGGACGTGTTTGACAGAGTTGAGGAAGACAATGGCCACGCGGCTTTCCTCGGTTCCAGCTGTGACAATAAGCATACAAGTTAAGTGCATGTGCGTTGTAATGGAAACAAATTTTTTAACCAAATAATTAAATCATATCATGTGTTTAAAAAAATTACACTCTTGAGTTACCACGGGGTGGGAGAAATGGGTAATGACTTGGCCAGGGATAGCGGGTGTGAACGAAAAGAAAGAGATACTATTAGTTTTCTTTTTATCTAGGGTCTATATGTCCGTACATTGCTTTTCTTAGAGACAAAGAGAGGGAAGACGGACAACCATTACCAACTCGTATCTATATATTAGTAAAGAAGAGAGGTAATTGTAGAGCTCGAGGAAGAAAATGACGTAAATGTTGGGTAAGGCTTTTGGTCATAGCTGAGATTCCAAATCTCGGTAAGATAAACAAATTTTGAAAATTCTTAAATTGCTACAGTGATTTTGGTATATTTGCTAAAATTTTGGGTTTTTTTGACCGAGATTATCACAAATTCAACCGACTTTCATGTTTTTAGATCGAATTTAGCACCAAATTTTTCGTGGATAATTGTAATGTCTTGAAAATTTTATAAAAACAATACGTATACAAATCATGCAAGTGGTGGCATTGCTTGCACGGTGCATACAAAATGGTTTGGCCGATGTGGGTGCGTGCCTGCCGCGCGCCCAACCTCCCTAGTCCTGACAACCAAAGGCGGCAGCCTGCAGGTTAACTTGGGCAAATCTCATTGAACATTTGGCAGGAAACCGGTTGTGACTTCCGCACACGATTAAGAGCCAAATTTGGTTCTTATTGATTGGAAGCGCGTACATGGCACACCATGCATCCTTACAAAATTTCCTCCGAGTTTGTTCTGGTGATGACCCGTATAATTAGCTCAGAGAAATGATAATAACACCACTATTTCTCTAAGATAATTACACGAATCTCGGCATATTAGCTAATCCAAAACATAAAGCGCATCCGATATTTTGTTAGTTAATATATTGTGTTCAGAGTGTTGCAGCAGAACAATAATTTAAACCTAAAATAAAAACTTTATTACAGTTCATTGCCATGCAGGCTACAAGTTCAGTACATTAATTATACTAGGATCCAAGTACAACAAAAATATATTACCAAATCACTAATTACCCCAAAGTCTGATGAAACCGATGTACGATCTACACAACGATCTAATCCTCCTGATAGCTCACATCCAGGGGAACACCTTCCTAATCCATATAGTCTTTATAGTACTCGTACTCATAGAACTCTGTATTCCCTAGTCCTTCCTCAGCAACTGATCAATAAAGACGTATAGCCATGAGTACAAAAGATACTCAGCAAACCGTAGGGAAATGATGCAATATGTTCATACAAGGCTTGCCAAAGAATAGTCATATGATTGTTTTGCCGAAAGTAATAACTTGAATGGAAATACAATAAATAGATTGAAAGCATATTTATTAAAAATATAATAAATAACTGGTAAATCAATGGTAGACAATATGAACAGAATGTTAAGGCTTCACCCAACACCATCATCAAACCAATAAACTTAACAATGTTAACTTTAGATAACAAAACAACAGTGAACTCCCTGTTCACGTCCCAACAATTCCATCTTTCAACATTTCATGAAACACTCTTTATACTTCATGTGAAATTCCCGGGTATGTCCATGACCGCGGACACGGCTATTCGAATAGTTTTACACTCTTTAGAGGTTGTACTACTTTATCTATAAGATATGATCGTCTCTTGTTGCCATGCAATTAACACACTTCTTTTGGTGTATTGGTAGAGAGATAACGACAAAGCTTTTACAATACCCTATCTAAACTTGGTACTGTCCACTAAGATTTCACCTCTTAGGGCCCCCTCTTGAGCCATGTGAATCTACCAATCTATCCCGGAACCCACACCACCAACTGGCAGTACTCAAATTTAGATATTGCAAATTAATCAGTTAGGTTTGTCCCATACCAGATATGTGGTTATACGGTTAGGTCCAGTTCAATAATGTACAAGATTAAGTCCTTAAATTGTCTCAGGCAGGACATCTACATTTCAAATGTGCCAACAACACCCCTTTACTGCACAATCACTTGCTCGAGGGGAAATAATCCTGTTTAACCAAAACTAATGGCATACCCTTCTATAGTATAATAAATTTTACAACAGTAGCTACCAGTCACAATTCAATATCTCATTAGGTGAAGATTAACATTAATTCACATGTGATATGAATCCCATCGTACAATAAGCATGTCTAAGCATAGCTACGATAACCCAATGTTGGTAATATGATCACGTCCAACTAATAATGTTCTAACCTAGGGTTAACAATGGATACATGGTATTTCAATACTCAAAGTGACATAATGGCAACTAGGTATATAGCTATTCCTAGCAATTAAACATTATACAGAAATAGCATGCAATTATATAAAACAAAGTATTTTTGCAATCATAGGTTTAATATAATCAAAGGTTATGACTTGTATTGCTGATCTACTGTTGAGTCTTAATCTTCGAATTCCCCATTCGCTCCCTTAGAATTAGCTTCTTTGTGACGACTGGTGATACGAAGTAACACGAACGGTTTTGGATGAGGATGTCCGAGGCGTTGAGAAGCTTGCTAGGGCATGTCAGCTGATGTTCGGTTCGAGCTCCAGGTGTCATGGTGTTCTGGCCAAACAGAGGCAAAAGAGATTAGAACAAGTGGAGGAACGGATTGAGCAATGAAAGGAGATCCTAGTGCTCACCTTAAATAGGCTCGGGTGACTCGTAAAGATAGATACGGTTTGTTTAAAGAAGAGTCAGAACCGGATAAAACTCAAATTTCTTCCAAACAAAAGAGGGGATTAGAACGAAAGAATCACGGGGATTGGTTGAGGATAAGGTGGCACACGTATTGGACACGAATCCGGAAAGGAAATCGTGATATTTTTGAGCTTCAAAATTCAACCATGGAGGCAAGGAGAGAAGGAACTGTGCTGCAGCTTCCTAAGGTTGATGATGACTCCCAACTGAGAGGTGGGTCATACTTTTCATTTTCTTTGAATTTAATTAATATTAAAAATAAAAAGGCTTTGAAGCAATAACAAATAAAGTTCAAAAACCCTAGAAAAATTCTCAAAAATACCTTGGGATATTTTCAACTTACCGTAAAAATTTCAGACGTTTTAGAGTTATAATTTGCTATAGTAAATCTTTTTGTAAATCTAAAAATAGAAAAATAATTTTATAAATTCCAAAAATTCCAGCAAAAATCTTAGAAAATTATAAATAAGTAATAAAATATTATTTTACAAATTTTTTGGGATATTATATTTTATAGCATATGTCACAAGGTACAAACTATTAAAATATTTATATACAAGTGCAACTTTAATCTTAGAAATTAAACCTTTCTCAAAGTATACCTTCTTGTCATACTCACAGTTAATATTAGCTCGACCAAGTGCACAACTCAACTCATCAAAGTAGTCGTGAACAGATTTGGATCTTTGTGTAATGGTCTCCGAATGACGAAGTAATTCTTGCTTGCAGTACGGTGGTACAAACTCTCTCATCAAGAAATGTTTTAAATCTTCTCATGTTTTGATGAGTCGTTTTCCGCAGAGTTGTTGCCACCAATCATATGCATAATCGTTAGACTCTCTAGTGGCTCTTATCACCTTATTAGCTTTTGGAGTCATTTCGATTATAAACATCCGTTACATTTGTTCTTCCCATGTAAGATATTCTTTTAGATCATTACTTCCATAGAAGGAAAAATGTCAATACTCGTATCCTGCCATGGTTAGTAAAATAAAAAAACAAGTATACAAATATGCAATATGCAAGGAATGCAAGTGTATATGCAATCACTCAATCTCACCCTTCTTACCAAATCAAGTTCTTACCTCTCCACAGGGAATTAAGATCAAAACTTACACTTTGATAGTCGTAGAAGTCAACAATAGTGACGATCGAGCGAATAAAAGAGCGAGCCCAAAGCACAACAACAACTGTTTAGTGGAGCTTGGTATTAATGTGTGTAGCAAGGAATAATAGATATGTAACTCAACTAATGCAAAATCAAAAAATAATCCTAAAGTTAAGAATGCCCTAAGTTGTTGTCACAAGATGTGGGATAAAGCTAGCAAAATGGGACGTGTAACAATGGAACACAGATTGGGTGTAGCCCCTATAGGGACTGCAACTTAAGCAGTTCTCATAAGAGTGGGCTGTTCGATCGAGGCAACGGACTACCTGAATAGGCTAGAAAATTTGCTGCAATACCTGCTACAGTGCAAGACCAGCACAGTAATTTGCTACAGTGTCCGCTCGATGATATGGACATCGCTTTTCTATCGGACGGTCCTGTTAGGACTGCAAGTCCCCACACTACTACAGAATGCTACATCACTATCGCTTCATCTGTGTCGGTTCTTAAGTTTTTAGGAAGAAACGATTGTGATAGATGACTTAGGAGAGGCATTAATCATAATCACTATCGGTTCTCAGGTTAGAAGTGATAGTGATGTAGCACTGGGAACATTACAATCGGTTCTTATGCGAGAAGTGATAGTGATGTGCATTATCATCACTATCGGTTTTCATATAAGAAGTGATAGTGATGAGCACGTACACATCACTATCGGTTCTTATTTAAGAAGCGATAGTGATGATAATGCACATCACTATCGCTTCTCACAAAAGAACCGATAGTGCTCATCACTATCGGTTCTTTTGTGAGAAGCGATAGTGATGTGCATTATCATCACTATCGCTTCTTAAATAAGAACCGATAGTGATGTGTACGTGCTCATCACTATCGCTTCTTATGTGGGAACCGATTGTGATGACTATGATAATCACTATCGCTTGTCTTGTAAGAACCGACTGTGATGTGCATGATCACATCACTATCGCTTTTTATATGAGAACCGATAGTGATGTACCTCGTTAGGTTATTTATACCACTCGACCTGAACTCTTCTCTGTTATTGTTCCAGAGGAGGTTTCTCCGCCGCCACCAGAAAAAATAGCTCAATTCTGTGGTTGGAAGCAATACTTGGGTGAGAAAATTTGAAATCCTCAAGGGTGGGTGTTAAGAGGGTAAATTTGAAGCCCTAACTTGAGGAGATTTCCCCCTCATTTTGCATAATTTGTGGTTTTCTTCAAAATGTGAACATTCCTTCAAACCCCTTTAATTTTGTACTATGTAATTTTGATATGTCGCGAAGAAAGTTTAGATTGCACTAGTATTGTGTATATCCTATCAGATTTCACACCCTTTATTTTACAAGCATGTACACATGTATTTAATTATCTTAATTTGTAGTGTTTTGATGTTAATATGGAATTATTATTGCTGTCACCTGATGAATGCTAGAGTTTAGGGTGCGGAACCTACGTCTCCCGTTCGAGGATGCTTGTTTATAAATATACCGAACGAAATGGCATATTTATAAGCGAGCAGTCTCGAATTGTCCACGTTCTTTGGACAGTTCGAGGATATGTGCCGGGCAAGTTCTCGAGATGTGTTGTACAAGCTGCGAGTAGAGATTTGGTAGCGTCTCCTGGTATTCTCCGGATACACACCCTCTTGACTGTTGTCGAGGCGTGTATATGGAGAATAGCGGAGATGTCCAAATTTTCTCCGAGTTGTACAACGGCTTAGGAACTTGTCGAACCACATATCCTCGAATGGGATTAGGACCAAACCTATTTAGAGATTAGGAGTCATCGTTGGTACCCTTGTATTGTTTCGTTGTAGTCAAAAGATCATGAGGCTCTTGCACTATATAATTAGATTGTTTGATATCATTGTTCATGTTAAAAATGTATGTCTCTTATCTAGGAAATTGGAAGCTCTAAATCGGGAAGAATCTAGGTATCGATCGAGTACATATTTCATATATGTTGCAGAAATTGTCATCTATTTTGCAAAGGTAATATTAACTGGAATGATGTCTCAATATTTCAAATAACTAGCTTGCTGTCGCTCCAGTTTGTGCATAATTTATTGGGTGAAGTTTAATTGCAGATGAACCGTAAGGAATGGATGTATGCAAAAAGTCGTGTGAGTGCTGAATTTCAGAGGGGTGTTAAGGAGTTCAAAAAAATTGCCGAAGAGTACATGGTGAGGAGGGGTGTAAACTTCATATATTGTCCTTGCATTGATTGCACCAATCTGAGAAGATTTAACAACTCAGCTCAAATTGAGGACCACCTGATTCGATGTGGCTTCGTGAGGAATTACACGTGTTGGATCCATCACAGGGAGACAGGTAGTACCCTGCCGGTATGCAATGAAGAGACGGTGGAACCGGATGATGAGTTGCAGCCTGATATGTTTGAGGAGGAGAATTTGGAGCAAATGTTGCGGGATGTGGAGGGTAATTACACGGAAAGAGAGTTTGAAAAGTTTAAAAGCTTGATGGAAGACGATGCCAAACCACTGCTCACAAAGTTGCAAGCGAATACACCAAGTTGGGTTCGGTCCTTGCATTGTTCGAATCAAGGCAAAACACCGTTGGATGATACAAGTTTCAATGCACTTCTAGTTCTTCTATCGGATCGCTTCCGAGGGAAACGAGTTGCCAACAAGTATTTATGAAGCGAAGAAGCTACTATGTCCCATGGGAATGGAAATAGAAAGGATACATGCATGTCCGAATGATTGCATCTTGTACCGTAACGCACATCAGGAGCTACACGTTTGTCCAGTTTGCGGTGTGCCCGGTACAAACAAAAGGAGAAGCGTAACGACAAGAAGCGAAGAGCCGAGGAAACGAGCGGTGAAGAGGTCACTAAAGGTGCACCGGCCAAGGTATTGTGGTACTTGCCCATCATTCCCCGTCTGGAGAGGTTGTTTGCAAATTTTAGAGAGGCAGAATTGTTGTGTTGGCATTATGAGTCTCGAAAGGAAGATGGAAAGTCGAGACACCTGTTGATTCGGCTCAATGGAGAAACATCGATTGGAAACATGAGGAGTTTGGTGCGAAATGAGGAACATAAGATTTGGGTTGAGTCTTGATGGAATGAATCCGTTTGGTAACATGAGCGATCGTCACAAAGATGTGGCCGGTTCATTGTGCATCTACAACCTCCTCCTTGGTTGTGCATGAAGCGAAGTATATCATGATGTCGTTGCTAATCTCGGGACCCAAACAACCGGGAAATGATATTGATGTGTACCTCGCTCCACTGATCGAGGATTTGGTAAAATTGTGGAATGACGGGGTCATTGTGTGGGATGCGTACAGAAGAGAGCATTTCACCCTACAGGCTATGGTATTTTGCACCATAAATGATTTCTCGGCTCTTGGAAATTTGGCGAGCTCTGATCTGAAAGGAGCAAAAGCGTGTCCTATTTGTGAAGAGGAGACCGAGAGCCTATGGCTGCCAAATTCCAAGAAAACCTGTGTATATGGGTCACCGTAGGTTTCTACCTCAAGTCATCGATACCGTAAGATGGATGACAAATTTGATGGGAAGAGGAAGTTCGTTCGCACCGTAGCCTATGAGTGGTAGGCAAGTATATTCACGTGTAGAGGATATCGATGTTCGATGCACGGAAAGAGCCAGAATCTGTTCGTTCTAGGACCATTTGGAAGAAGAGGTCAATATTTTGGGACTTATCGTACTGGAAGGAGTTAGATGTCCGGCATTGTATTGATGTCATGCACGTTGAGAAGAATGTCTGCGATAATTTGGTTGGCATCCTGTTGAACATACTTGGAAAGACAAAGGATGGTGTGAATGCTCGTCGCGACATGGCCTACATGGGAATCAGGCCCAGGCTTGCGGTGATTGAGGAGGATGGAAAAGGTCCGTACATCCCCGCTGCATGCTACACCCTGTCCAAGAAGGAGAAAGAGGACCTTTGCAAATGTCTCCAAGGTATTAAAGTTCCATCCGCTACTCATGAACATTAAGAAGCTTGTGTCCTTGGATGATTTGAAGTTGCTAGGCATGAAGTCCCACGACCGCCATGTCTTGATGACCCAAATGCTCCGGTTGCAATAAGAAATATTACGCCAGAGGATGTCAGGTTTGCAATCACGAAGCTGTGTTACTTCTTCAATGCGATCTCCTACAAAGTTATTGACCCCGACATGCTAGACAACTTGCAGAGTGAGGTGGTGCAGACTTTATGTCAGCTTGAGATGCATTTCCCACCGTCATTCTTCACATCATGGTCCACCTTGTTGTTCACCTTGTTAGAGAGATTAAGATATGTGGACCCGCTTTCTTACGTTACATGTATCCGTTTGAGAGGTACATAGGTATATTAAAGTCCTACGTAAGGAATCGGTCGAAGCCTGAGGGTAGTATTGTGGAAGGTTATGGGACTGAAGAGGTTATTGAGTTTTGTGTGGACTATCTCGGAAAAAGACAAGCAATCGGTGTTCCTCTATCTCGCCACGAGGGCAGAGTTGCTGGCAAAGGAACCGTGGGGTCGAAACTAACGAGGCCACGGTTTGATATGTATTGCAAAGCGCATCTGACAGTCTTGCAGAATAGCGTAGAAGTTGAGGTATCATCGAAGCGGCACAAGTTGATATTACGGGAGAGAATCCACATATGGATGAGCTTTCCATAATGCGAGAACACAACGATAGATTTCTCACATGGTTCAAACAAAAGGCGGAGGTCTCTGTTAGTGAGACTATCAAATGGTTGGCTGACGGACCTAGATTTAATGTATAGACATGGCAGGGGTACGATATTAATGGGTACACCTTTTACACTGAAAGTCAGGATGGGAATAGTACTGTTCAAAACAGTGGTGTAAGCATAGATGCTTTGTCCGATGAACATCACTCGAAAGGAGGATCCTCAATGGCAATGAACTCTTACTACGGGGTGATCGAAGAAATTTGGGAGCTCGATTACGGAATATACCAAATTCCATTGTTCCGATGTAAGTGGGTGGGACTTCCACATGGAGTGAAGGTCGACAAGAGAGGTTTTACCCTTGTGGATCTAAACAGAGTCGCCTACAAAGAAGATCCATTCATCCTTGCGAAGCAAGCAAATCAAGTTTTCTACGTACGTGATCCGGCCAATCCGAGATTGCACGTCGTCCTTTGTGGCAAGCGGCGGATCGTTGGTGTTGAAAATATCGTAGATGAAGAAGAGTACGACCAATTTGATGAAATACCTCTGCTTATGCGTATGGGGCCTTTCTTAGCGTGAACGACGACACACATGGAAGAAATTACATACGTGTAGATCATCAAGAAGGGTTGTATTGTAAATAAAAGAGTACGTCAATGTATCAGTTGCTATGTGTTTGAAATATTTGTATTGTACATAAATGTAGTTTCGTGTTTCGAAATTAAGGTTATGTGTACGTATGAAACTTTCACAATTTTTGTGAATTGATTGCAAGAAAAAGAAGGCATTTTACATCAAATCATTTTCAAAATTTTCAAAATACTTGAACTTTATTTGAAAAACATTTGACTTTTCTACTCTTTGAGGAAGTAACATGTGGACAAAGAAAATTTGGGCTTCTTTTTTGAATGCCAACTCTTTTTGCCAAAATACTTTTTGGAGAAGACTTGTAGTATCACAAGGTATATTCCTGCAAAATTTCAAAATTTTACAATTATATTTGCAAAATTTATGGCGTTTTACTCTTTCATCACATATTTCAAAGAAATTGGACTTGATGGTTTGTCCGGAAAACAAATAGTCTGATGAACTACAATTGTGTCGGTTTTTAAAACCCGATAGTGATATGCTAATTTGTGTCGGTTTTTTAAAACCCGATAGTGATATATTATATTATTTGTGTCGGGTTTTTTCCAAAACCGATAGTAATACTAATTTTTTGCTAATGCTTAATGATGGAATGCAATTATGCAGATCGGTTTTCAAAAACCCGATAATGATATAGTATTATTTGTGTCGGTTTTTAGAAAAACCGATAGTAAGACTAATTTTTTGTGCAAATGCCTAACGTGGAATGCACTTATCTCTGTCGGTTTTAAAAAAAACCGTGATGATAAGTATTAGTTGTGTCGGTTTTGTTAAAAAACCGATAGTAATACTAATTTTTTGAAAATGCTTGTGATGGAATGCAATTATACGTATCGGTTTTATAGAAAAACCAATAGTAATAATAATTTTTTTGAAAATGCCTAATGATGGAATGCAATTATACGTGTCGGTTTTTCAAAAACGCGATAGTGATATATCCTTATTTGTGTCGGTTTTGTTAAAAACCGATAGTAATACTAATTTTTTAAAAATGTCCGAGTGGAATGCAATTATCTATGTCGGTTTTTGAAAAACCGATTGTAATACTAATTTTTTTGAAAATGCATAACGATGGAATGCAATTATCGTGTCGGTTTTTCAAAAACGCGATAGTGATATATACTTATACGTGTCGGTTTTTAGAAAAACCGATAGTAATACTAATTTTTTGAAAATGCGTGTGATGGAATGCAGTATACGTGTCGGTTTTGAGAAAAACCGATAGTAATACTAATTTTTTTAAAAATGCCTAACGATGGAATGCAATTATACGTGTCGGTTTTATAAAAAGCCGATAGTAATACTAATTATTAGTGTCGGTTTTGTTAAACAACCGATAGTAATACTAATTTTTTTGCAAATGCCTAACAAATGGAATTCAACTATACGTGTCGGTTTTCAAAGAAACCCGATAGTGATAAAGTATTATTTGTGTCGGTTTTGTTAAAAACCGATAGTAATACTAATTTTTGCTAATGCCTAACGATGGAATGTAATTATCGTGTCGGTTTTGAAAAACCCCATAGTGAAATTTCTTTGTGTCGGTTTTTTTTTAAAAAAATCGTTAGTAATAATTTTTTGTGCAAATACCTAACAATGGAATGTAATTATTTGTGTCGGTTTTAAAAAACCCGATAGTGATAGTAATTTATTTACATCGGTTTTTAAAAAAACCGATAGTAACACTAATTTTTTGCAAATGCCTAACAAGAGAATGCAATTATATGTGTCGGTTTTTAAAAATCCAATAGTGATATTATCTTATCTCGTGTCGGGTTTGTGAAAAAACCGATAGTAATGTTAATTTTTTGCTAAACTAACGATGGAATGCATTTAGTTGTGTCGGTTTTATTCAAAACCGATAGTGACAAGATATTTGTTTTGGTTTTGTTAAAACCGACGAGAATGCTTATTTTTTTGCTAATGCCTAACAGTGGAACTTTGCACGCACCTCATTTTATTCCCGCGCCCCACGCTCCTAACCATTGCCTCGCGCCCCGACGCTCCTAACCCTAGCCCACCGCCACGCCGCCGACCACCCCACCGCCCGACTCCCACCACACCGCGACCCCACGCCGCCTCACCCAACGCCCCACGCCACCACCCAGCCCGACGCCACCCTCCGCCCCACTCCACCCCACGCCGCACCTCCGCCCCACGCCGCCTCCGCCCCATTCCACCCCACACCGCCTCCGCCCCACGCCACCCCTCCGCCCGACGCCGACCCCTCCGCCCGACGCCACCCCTCCGCCTCGACGCAGCCCCACGCGGACGCCTCCGCCTGACGCCACCCTCCGCCCGACGCGCCCACGCCGACCCTCCGCTCGACGCAGCCCCACGCCGACCCCTCCGCCCGACGTCACCCTCCGACCCGACGCCGACCCCTTCGCCCGACGCTCGAGGTAAACACATGCTGTCACCAAATTTTGCGAACAAAGTCGCTTAACTGGCCGTGCAATATATTCTCTGGTCTTGATTTTGATTTCAAATTGAGAAACAGAAATGAAAAGCAAAGGTTGTTCTACTTGCTAAGGAAGATGTTATGTATAGTTTAACACTTTTAGCTTAGAAGGAAATTTCTTGTACCCATTATATAATCAAAATTAGAAATGAATAATACATGGTATACTGCAAGATAATTTTGTATTGAATGGAAATGGGACCAACACACAACAAAACAATGAGCAAGATGCTTTTGCACAAGATGTAGTAGCTTGGTTTCTTTGAATCAAGTTGTTACACCCAAAAGCTTGTTGACAGACTATTCCAATTGTCGTCAGAGAACGACTTAACAAAGCTAGAAGTGTTGCTTGTCCTTTTCTATTTTCCCGTGAACTTAATGGATGCGATTCTTAATGGTAAGCCAAATTCATCATTGTGACAGGAACTATTACCAAGCCTAAAAGTAGTATAGCTGTTTCGGAGGGTACTGTTGCCTGGAGTATGGAGTTATCTAGGTGCTGGTCTCTTAGAGGATTTGCATCTTTTTTTTGTAAATACAATATGCAAATGATTTGTTTTGGTAGCTTAATATGATATTGATAGGTTTATGTATTTTCTTGATTGTTGAATGGACTAGATACTATAGAAAATATAATTCTTCATGACTCCCAACTATGCTTGACCTTACCATTATATAACTAGAATTCTGTAGACATTATTTGTGCAAGATTTTGCTTGGTTAGTCTTTCTTACTCATTGCTATCATCTGTATTGTAATAATTGCATATTATTTTTCTTTTTCATCTCAAAGATATGTTAGAGTTTAGGTTATGTAACCACGTCTCCTGCTCGAGAGTGCTTATTTATAAATATGCCGGAATAACATATTTATAAGCAAGCAGTCTCGAATTGTCCACGTATTTTGGACAGTTCGAGCATATGTGGTTCGAGCAAGTTCCTGAGCTGTTGTACAACTCACAAAGTAGGTTTCGGTAGTGTCTCCCTGGTGTTCTCCGGATACACACCCCTCTCGACAGGTTGTCGAGACGTGTATCTGGAGAACAGCGGGGAGATGCTGCCGAAATTTTCTCTAGAGTTGTACAACAGCTCAGGAACTTGTCCGAACCACATATCCTCGAATGGGATTAGGACCAAACCTATTTAGAGATTAGGAGTTATCGTCAGACGATTTAGTTGGTCAACATATAGACTTTTCTTGAAGATCATTCGCTCATCTGTTACTCATCGCAATATGCTAGAACAATGACATGCTATGAATTATCCATTGACTGTTGTTTGGATGATTTATTGTGAAGTTCACATAATAGCTACGAATTGCTTTCTCTCATGTCAAATATTTGTCCATGTTAGATAGGAAAACTCAAAATATCGCAATTAGAGAGCATCGGCTCATCGCCAGAAAGAGTAGAAGGTGCTCTGAGGGGCGCACCAACTTCCAAGTGTCGAGCCGAGCCAAGTTCGAAATGTCGAGGGCCGAGTAAGGTGAGGAAGGCCCGAGGACCGAGCAAAGGGGCCACAGGAGAACGCCGCAAATTCTCCACTTCAATGCGACGGCGTTTGCACGGTCCTCCCAAGTGTAAGGGGCGATACCGCCATTCCTCGGGCAATCGGTGAGGGAGAGAGTTCCCATAACGGTTAAGGATTGGAGAAAGGAGGTCGTCGAGCGTAAGAACCTACTGTGGGACGAGGTTAAGGGAAAATAGATTATAGAAGAGGAGGATGAAAACAATGCCGGTGATACGCCTTGAAGAGGATGGGTGTGGCTCGAGGCACTTCGTGGTCTACATGCACAAGTGAGTATGTCTTTGAAAGGCCGTGCACCATTCGAGAGGTATCCGCTCGTGACTCCGATGTTTGGGAGGAGTTCACGAGGATCAAGAGTACGCCGAGGCGAGGAGCCGAGACAGAGGAACGTTGCTACCCAGAGGTGAACACGCACGCGCACCACCTCGGTTCAGCGGCTATGAAGGGAAGAAAGCGTAATGGGCACGACTAGCCGAGGAGTGCGCCAACTCGAGACAATGATGCCTTACTCGCACATATGTGAGGAGCGGGCACGTGGATCGGTATTAGCGAGGACAAAGAAAACCGCGGACGGCGTTGGTAGTACCAAACCCCACTACGCGCAAGTCGTCTCCACCATCGTAAGATATCAAACTTACTACATTGCGAGAGACCATTCCTCATCGTATTTCAGATCTAATTCGTACTCGCTTCTTGCAGGAGGAGGTAAGCGGAGGAAAGAGCAGGGACCTTTCTTAGCCAAGGGTCAAATGACATCCTATCCATCGCGATCGGAAGCTCGACCATAAGGGCCGGGTGCTTGCCGCAGGGGCGGGGCATACGAAGAAGTCCTACTTCCAAGATGTCGCCGAGTACCAGATCAAGAACATGAGAGGCACGTGCGGAGCGCTTGAAGGACACGCTTAGGGAGCGGTGAGGAGGAGATCTCGGAGGAGATGAGGAGGAGATGAGGTGCGGATGATGGCACGTGAGGAGGAGATGAGGTGGAGATGATGGCACGTGAGGAGCGCCTAAGGGCCGAGATGAAGGCGATGATCTCCCAGTCGAGCGGATGCCCCGCCTCATCAGAGAAAAACCTGTGCCCCACCAAGTAGCCGCGGTTCCAAAAATGATAAGTCCGGTCCCCAGCTGAAGGTAATAATTAATTTTGCCTTACTTAATGGTGCGAGGGTAACTCTTCACATGTTTTCTCTCAAGTTGCGCACTTTTTGCGGTGCCTACCAAGTGCCACCACCACGATAGAAGACGGATTTCTGTTGAGGTCTGACGCGGGGTTGCATTTCCATGCAAGGAGACCGACACGGTGCATAGTCAGCCTTTGGAGAAGGGCTACATGAGGGTCCAGGTGGACTACGTCCACGAAGCCTTCTTATCGCATGTGCTCGAAGTTCCCCTAACGAAGACATCACCTCTCGGGCTAGCGCGGATGTCGCTCATCAAGTGGCCCACGACAGCGTCGATCTTGGTCAAGGTAAACATCCTCACGTCTTTTGTACCATTCCAGAGTATTGCAACAAGTTACTTAATTATGCGCGCGTGCTTTGTAGGTTCCTACCGTACTGCGCTGCTCCCACGATCGCGTGACGAGCCCCGCACAAAGTCTGAGTGATGCATAAAAGGACTAGCACGACAACCACGTAACCACTAGAGGCCTCTGCTAAAAAGGCTAGGCTCACAAAGGCCACAGCGCCCCTCGGTACATGAAGAGTCCATCGCCCGACCTCGGAGACTCCTTCGCCCGTAAAGGAGAGCCGGCCTGCACCACAGTGAAGCCTTATGAATTTAAAGCCTACGTACATGGAAAGCCCCTTCTGCCTCCCAGCAAATTGAACGCTCTAGGCATATGGACTCGACAGCTCCATGGATGGTACATTGACAAAGCGAAAGAGAGCGAGCGTGTCGACTTCAATGTTAGATACAGGAAGGGACATTTCCACCGCGAGGAGGATGGGACATTCCTGCTAGTTTTGAGGATCTGCTCGTCTGCACTCAACCGATAGCCATCGATATTTCTCGCATGACGATCCTCGACGCTATGAGTATCGCACCACGCTGTACGACCTTATGACTTTCATAGGATTTTGCATTACGCTTTTAACATTCTATGCGAGTTGCGTAGGCGATGAGGCGCGGGTCGTGACGAATCGACAACTAGTTGGGTTAAATCGACCACGAGCTTGTGTCGCGACGATGGCTAGGCTTCAACCGAATGGGTTGCGGCTACATCAAGAGGGCATTGCAAGTCGAGTCGAAGAAGGACTTCATTCTATTCCGCACCACGAGGAGTAAGTACTACTTCACTGCTCAATTACTTCTACACATCGAAACCGTATGTGAACTTATTTTCTTCACGCATACCATTTAATAAGCAACCATTGGGTTCTACTCGTGCTCCTTCCGAGTGACAACAAAGTGTACAGTTTTAATTCGCTTGATAAGAGACCGATGGCCTACGCGATCAAGCCTCCTTTGGAGCAGTAAGTGCACTACTCTTATCTAACATTTTCTGTATTTAACTACATTCATTATTTTTTTACTCAACGACATCTCTCCAATGTATATAGGGGTTTCAAGGAATACGTCGAAGCAGGAGGGACACACGACGACAAAAAGGGCTCCAAGTTGGAGTATGTCAGCTTCAAGGTACAAGTGGCTATCATATATAAGATTTAGATTTTCTGACATATTTTCTTTGTCTCTTAATTTATTTTTCTTTCTTCACAGTGTCATCAACAGGCAGCGACGATCGCTGTGGTTTGTATGTCATGCAACACATGGTGATCTTGATTGTCGGCTCGCACCGCTTCCCTAAGGTAGTACATGCATATACAATTAGTCTTTCACATGGAAATTTGAAAACTCAAATTAGAGCACTCGTTTCTATCTTGCAAAGATACCGTTATCCCCGTAAGAGTGTAGACAAAGACTACACTCAACAAGATACGAGACCACTTATGCCAGTGGTACTGGATAGAATGCTTGTCGGAGGACGGACAGTTTAGAGATCCCAAAAGCTCCTACTAGACCAGATGTGAACAAATATTACATATCTGAATGCGATTGCATGTGTACTTATGGTTAAGCATGTTTACGTTCTATTTTGTTAACGAATGTAATATGTGTTTGTTGTAACAAAGTGTTCATGTTCTTTGAATGTGATATGTTATCTGTAATTTCTGTGTGAATGTGATATGTGCATATTGTGGAATATGTGCTGATTAGAATGTGATAACACACCACACCCCTTCATCTCTATCGGTTCTCACAAGAAAATGATAGAGATGTGACGGTCATCTCTATCGGTTCTTTGAAAGAAGCGATAGGGATGATGAACTCATCTCTATCGGTTCTTTATAAGAAGTGATAGAGATGAGTATATTCATCTGTATCGCTTATTACAAAGAACCGATAAAGATGACTGTACCATCTCTATCGCTTCTTATAAAGAACCGATAGAGATGACCATATCATCTCTATCGGGCAAGAACCGACTGTAATAATGCCCGCCTCATCTCTGTCTTATGACTTTGTGTCACCACTAGAACCGACTGTGATGACGAAAAAGAACCGATTGTGATGTATATTTGTGTAGTAGTGCCACAGGACTACACCCGATCCATGTCTGTAACAACGTGGATATCAACACAATGCATCAACTGTTTCAAAGAGATATATTGAGGTGGTACTAAAATAGCATAGAAAAGATTGCACCAAAATCTATTTTTTTTTCTCCCTTCAAAAAGAGCAAGCTGAAAACACCTTCGTATTTTCTTCTCCTTCTGAATTTTCCTTATTTCTTTCTCTTTTTCTTTTTTGTCTCTGATTTTTTTTGTTTTTTTGTTTTTGCTGTCGGTTTGTATGGAAAGGAGGGAGACAAGATAAAATCCCGCATGTCGTCCCGTTCCCGTTTTAGTCCTGTTTTTTCCTACTCGCCTTAGGTCACCGGTCTGTCCTGTCGCTGCTCGGTCCAGCTGGTCCGCAGAGACATGTGGTCATCGACACGTGCCCCAGGCGATGGCCCTTAAAGAGCCGTGGGTTTAGGCCTCGCTCGTCTCGTCGATTCGCTCCCCTCGCAGAAATCGCCACCCCACCGCCCCGCTCTCCCGACTTCGTCCTCGCCTTCGGCCATGGCCGCCGAGCTCCTAGAGTCCTAGATCTTCCCCAGTCATGGCTACGCGCCGCCGTGCCTCCACCCAGAGAGCTCTCACACAGAGAACTATCTAACTCTCACACAGAGAACTATCTCACAAAGAGAACTGATACAGCTCACACAAAGAATCGAGAAAACTCACACAGAATTTTCCTAGACACGCTAGCTCTGATACCAATTGTTGGCGTTTGACACCTTTCTCCCTCAAACCTGCACGCCCACAGCGTCGTGGAGAATGAAAGACAAGTGCACCCAGCAAAGTATTGGTGCCGCAAAACGCAGTTTTTCTTGTGCTTGCATTCAGAATATATAAGCTAACAGATTAACGGCCACTACGGCCTGGAGATGTGGCACCGCATGTTTCATGCCGCACGACGTGCTCCCGCGTGACTTGCGCCTGACGAAGCTTGCCGATCGCACGACCACACGAACTAGTCCTGCACCTAACTAACGCCATGCAAAACAAATAACAAACTTATGCTAACGAAGGCTAAAAAACTAAGACTAATATGCACGTCTAAACATGTGACGTGACTGGAAAAATAAATTAATGATGTGCGTTAGCAGGTTATCCAATACAGACGTCTGTCTTTGGTTTTGCGTTTGCTTTTGCTTTGTTCATTAAGCTAATCTGATTTAGAAAAAAAAATAGGTACTGGAGCTATCTTTTCATGCCGCCCTTTGCCACAAGATCTATCAAGACTGCGAGTTTCTACAAACCGGAGATTGTATTGGGTCAAGTAGTTTTGTCCATCGGAACTTAACCTAGACTGATACAAGGAGCGTGTGCTAGGTTAGCTGAATTTTCTATATTTTTTATTGCAGTTCAACTTGTATCTTGTTCTCATTCCTCTTGATGGGCAAAAAATACCTAATTTGGAAAATCCCTACCTAAGTTGTCGACCAGCCTTATCTATTCAGCATCTTGTGCAGGTGATCGCTTGCCTCTATTACATATTTGACAATATGGACGATTGGAGGCTTTGCATCGATAGTTTATATGGGTCATCTTTATATCTGGGCCTTGGTGGTTGTGATTCAAATATTCATGGCAAGAGAGCTTTTTAACCTACTAAGAAAATCCAGTGAAGAGAAACAACTGCCTAGATTCAGGCTGCTGAACTGGTAGGCTCTGGGCCATTTTGATTATAGTATGGTCTAAACTGGAAAATTGTCAATCTTGTAGCTGCCACCGGTGTAGTGCTTTCAAAAAAAGGTATATACTTTCTCTTGTTAACAAGACTTATCTTTTCTCCACAAGTACTTCTTTTTCACAGCAATGTTGTTTACATATGGCCACTTTCTTAGCCGGCAGCTTGCCAACACAGTAACTTCAGATCACTTGTTGTATAAGGTCGTCAGTGCCTAATAAAGTACCAGATGTTTATTTGCTATTTTCCTTATATTGCAGGTAGGCTCAGCATATTTTGTAATGTGCAAATAATTTCCATAAAGCACTCATTTAAAACCTTCGTGGTGCATTAAGGATGTTTAAGAGTTGTCGTATTTTTCTAACATAATCATATGTGTATACAGCTTATCCAAAAAGGACTGTATTCTACCCAGAACATATATGGTCTGCTCTGCTAGAGTTTAGTAAAAGGAGTCCCATAGCCAATTCAATGTAATAAAAAGAAGCTTTGGTCGTTATTTGGTTATATGGTTCTTAGTTCATATAAATTGTATTATTTCACCTCTGGCATTAACAGTTATTATTGCAAACTTCTCTAATGGAATTGTTTTATTGATTAGTACTGATTATTGGAGATTCCACATTATTTCAACTATCTTGGATTGCTCCATACAGCTTGGCCCTAAAGTCTAAACGTCTTATTGGCTGAATAGTTCGTGACATCTATACATTGTTTCTTCAAATAATGGCGAGGTCCAACTTACATTCCTGGATTCAAGGATAGCCACCTTTACATCAGTTTGTTCAGTGCTGATTCCTCTAATATTACTTTATGAGAAAACAGACTTCTTCCATATCTAAGTTAGAACCTCCTGGATTTGAGGATATCCATCTTTGCATTCTTTTGGTTAACGATGATTCTTTCTGTGTTCTATGTTCCCTGAGAATTGATCAAATTAAGTATGCCTTTGTTTATTGCAATTAGAAAACGGATTTGGCTTTTGTTTGATGCCCTGGTACTTTCTTTCAGTTCCCAAGGTGGTGGCGCATGTGGGTATGGAGACCTGGCCATCTTCCGATCATGAATGTTCTCCAAAAAAGTGATGTCTGATGCTCCCGTATCGTAGACTTGTTGTCTGTTATTACCGAGGAATGGAAGATATTGTCGCTCCACATTATCACTGCGACTCAGATTCAGAGTATGGAGGTAATGTCTCACATTAAAATTTTGGTTGTACACATATAACTTGTTGCAGTTTCTTTGAATAGCTGAAACGGTAGAATATATCATTTATTGTTTCCTGTGATTGCGAGATAGTCATGCAAGATTAATATGCTTGCCTGTCATTGAGATTGCTCCTTTGTTCTTGTCCTCGGAATATATAAAGAATATGCGCTCTTAGAGTTCTTCCTTTGTCGCTCAAGATGTTCATTTTATTTAGGACTACACTGAATCACTCTGTAGCTTCCCAAAGGCTAGGGTTCAAGACATGTTTCTCAGCAAAAATATATATGCAGTCATTGTAAGAAATCACTTTGATTACTTCATGTAAAAATATCATTACTATTTTTTGTTCACTGGATTTGGAATTTGATCAAAAGTTTCGTGCGTATTAGCCAGCTATCATATATGAATTGACGTCACATACAGGAGCCTAATGTGGTAAATATTTCTGCCGATGCTATAGTCCTATTGTATAATTGAATTGCATTGCCAATGGGTACTGGCCGCATCTATGTAGCTAACTGTCTTATCATTCTTTTAAAATTTCTACTCATGATGTAAAGGCTTAGCTCATGCCTGCTTATTAGTTTTCTAGCGTATTTTTTCTTGCTTTAGCCCAACCATTGGGAATTTGGATTTTATATTGGCTGCAGTGTTTTTTCCCTTTTTTTGAACAGAACGACTTGACCAAGATCGTGAAGGTATTCTTACTACAATATGCAACCATTCATTCCACTATTCGTGCATATCAAAATAGACAGGCTCTTCGTGCCCCATAAGAGTTTAGGATGACTTACTAAGCTATTTGATGCTTTTAGTTTGCTAACTACAGTGCCATACTGTTTACATCTTACCATCTTCCACATTCTAACTTTACAACAGAAATATAAGGACCTAACTGTACTAGCAACACCTTTTGCATCAAGACCATGTAGAATTTATAACAATGAGCTATACTCTCTCTTAATTACTATATACTACGAGATCAAGTGGTATTTAAAAGATTTTACCTTTATTTGTTCTTATTTCCCTGAGTTTACAAAAGTCCTGCAATTCCTGCCATCTCACTACAGCAAGTTTGTTTTGTGTTTATATTGGACAATACCATACAGGTTTGTAGGTATTGTCAACAGTAACCCTACCAGTCCATGCGTTCTATTTTTGGAACATCAGAGAATCTTTAGATTTATGTGATCTGTGGTTATGTTAGCTGTGGAAGGTAAATTATTTCATGTTCACTCTGAAAATTGCGAATTTTAATAATAGCTTGTTTGATTTGATTAATGGGGATAGCATTCTCATAGGTACAAAAGTGCCCATGCATGCTATTGAACACTGCAAAGGAATGCAATAGTGTTATTCACTTGAATTAGAGACACAGAAGGTTTAGGATTATGTTGGGGACAACTATGTCCATCATCTTATTCTCCGGCGATGGCTACATGGCCACCGGGGGTGACAAGTGCGGGGACCCGACCCCGATCGGTGACAGCGGCAGTGACCTCTACGCGGTCATCGGGGTGAAGGAGTGCTCCGACGACGACCTCAAGGTCGCCATGGTGAGTAGTTGGATTCCTTCTTCCGGTGTAAATGTTTCTTGTTTTGAAATTGGGGTATGGTCATGGATTAGTCCTGTTGCTATTAATGAACATAGGAAAGAAATGTTTTTTTCTGGGCGATTTCGAGTTTGGAGGTGTAAAGATCGGTGCCAAAGTTCATATTTTGCCTTTCCCAATTCGATCCTCAGCTGCCCGTGCTTATGCTTCTGCCATGTACTTTCGGCAAGAAGCGTACAATATTCGTGATCTGGTATTAACCAATGATTTAATGGTCTAAATCTGTCTTTTAGTCCATTAGTCAGGTATTTCTTTTGCCTATGTCATTTTCGTACTTGTCAGAGATTGTTCATTAGACTACAAAGCATCCCAAGATTTGCTCTGCTCCCGTTCTGATGCTCTGTAACTTGTTGCAGAGATGGCAACAAACCCACCCACCCACATTTCTGTCCAATTATCCATGCTCATGTTAGACAATAAGCTTTTACAATGCTTGTTAGAAATCAAATTTACTTCTATTTTTGTGGCATGTGGATCACTGAATGCGCTAGCTTTCCTTCGGTTGAGCCTTTAATTCTTGCCTGCTAAATGCTGTGGACAAGTGAGATATTTTTTAGTTAATCTTAGTTTAGCATGCAGCAGTGGATAATTTAACTTAAGTTTTTGTGTCAAAAGTACCTATATCTACATCAACATTTACAATTGTGACCATTAGTTGGTTGTGTCGCACCTTATTACTACTAGATACTAGCTTGTTTTTGTGCTATCTGTCTTGGCACAGATATGATATTGAGTTTATCAGTTACTAAAAATGAGATATTCGTGATTGACAGGTACCATGGTTGTCCAATTGTTCTTTGGGTGTTATTGTATTTGTTGTGGGCCACTGCTGAATCAGGTTTAGACCATGTTCAATTATGTGCACCAGGGAACATGTTTGTCGATGTTGAATTGGGACCCGCCTTACTAAGTAAGATCTTTGCCCCAATTGATCTATAATAGGTGAGATTGTTGTGTCAGCATGATCTTTGTTGAATGTTGATAATTTTAATGTAATTGATTTTTTTTTATATATTACTAATTTGCTCCAATCAGCACTCCCTTGTTTGCAAAAGATACAAATATGCTTTTTATTTACCTGCTTTTGAATTGTTCTTTTATATATATATATATATATATATATATATATATATATATGTGTGTGTGTGTGTGTGCTGTATGCGTAACGGATCACATGAGTTTACACTAATACATAGCATCAAACACAACAAACCCAAGCCGTACAACCAACAACAGCATTCCGTTTTACACATCAAGGAAACATATATACAAGCAAGTGTGTGCACAATGAACATTGGTATTCCATTACACACATATCAAGGAAACATATATACAAGCATGATCACCTTTCTGACAAGGTTCTGCATAAATTCCTCGTATATCCAATCAACACTTGACATGGAGAAGGATGAGCAATGCGAAAAAAATGCATAATTCCCACCAACAACCTACAACAATGTTCATTTCATTATTTGTTCAGACAGATTATATTAGATCTAAACTGAGAAGAAGATTAAGCTAAACAGAATTAACAGAAGTCTAATTCAGCCCAAGAAACCACTCAATCGCCACCATCCATCCTAAAAGAAACCAAATCTTTGATCAGTTAGCCCAGATCTGAAGTCATCAATAATTCCCTCTTGTCACCAATTGAGATTTAGACACTATTATCCCAAGAAACCTTCGAACTGGATCCGAACCATAACAAGTGAAGCCTAATCCAAGAAATAGTTAGATCTGGGGAAAAATTTAACCATAACAACGCACGTGTTAGTTGTGAAGCGTATAATAGTGAAGCCTAATCCAAGAAACCATACCAGTTGGACCAGTGTATAGTGTGAGCTGCTTGTAGAAGAATAATTGATGTCAAATTTTAATGAGGTCAGGAAATCGAGTACAGAGCTTGCCTTCAAACAGTCCTAGAGCCGGCCCTGAGCTCCCCTATAGAACCTGAAGAAAGGGAGGACATGGACATGGAGGCTGTAGCACATCGACTTGTGCTGCTCATAGTTCACTTGCAGGAACAGCACATCAGGGTTCCTCTCGGCAAACTGAGCAATCTGCACAGCAGAATTAACCAATTATCCCCAGCACAAATGAAAGGATCAACCTTCGCAGTTGTTGGAACGAGAACTAAACAAGCTTCGGCTCTGAATTCTACTTTGGGGCGGAGGGCGTGGCAGCCACCGCAGCCGGGGGAGAAAAAGTCGACGACGACGAGCTTGTCGCCAGTGTTGATCAGGGAATCGGCGAGGTCTAACGCGGTGTCGATCTCCATCATGTTTGGCTGCAGCCCCTTCTCCCACCACCTCATCGCCTTCCCAATCGTCAGGTTCATCTGCACAAACCAAACCAACCGAAGCTCAGTTTAGTATGCATCCAACACAACTCAGCAGTCTCCAACAGGTAAAATTTCAACCTGAAAAAGGGTCAAAATAGCAAATCCGGCGCACACAAACACAAAGAACCTAAAACTAAATCTAAAAATCTTGAATTGACAGTCTTGAAATGGAAAGAAGAAAACGGATTTAACTAACAAAAAAGACCTGCCCTGGCGCCGCCTCAAGACTCTTGAGGCAGAGGCCTCATCTTCTTGTCCGTAAGCGCCATCCTCGGGAACGAACTCTTGGTGTAGTACCCACCGATTGGCGTGGACTCCGGGAGCACCGCTGCGGCCCCCCTCACTCGGTCGGTGAGACCTGTGCCCACGTCCCGCATGGCGACGCCGACGCCACGCTTCCGCTGCACAACGCTTCGGCCATGGTTGTCTTGCCCCCTCGGATCGATCCTTCCGCAGTGAGCGAGCGAGAGAAAAAAGCAGAGCACACAAAGAGGAATGGGAGTATGGTAGAGAAGAGATGATCACAATGGCGCTTGGGAGAGAAGTAGCACCTTGTAATGCAGAGATAAAAAGGAGGCGGGGCGGTTGGGCTTGTCGACGCCTACCCTGCCGGGCCGCCTCGAGAGGCGCGGTGACCTCGGCAAGAGCGGCGGCACGGAGGCGCCCCCTTGCAACAGCATCGATGGCAACATCCTGGTCCCCACGACGCCTGACCCCCCGCCGCCGCTGGCCTTCTAGACGAGGCAGTGGACTAGCGCGATGGTGTCTGGATCTGGCGGACGAAGCGTCCTCCGTCCAAATCTTGTGGCCGACGTCCTCGATCCGGTTGCCAGATGAACCCCAATGGCGCATCTGGATGGCTGAAGTGCATAGAACCGTCCGACGAAGATAGGGGAAGTGCACCTACCGTGTTTGCGCGTGGGCGAGGGTGAAGAAGGGACATGGGGATGGTTCGTCGGGCGGATGACCTTGCTGCTCCGCTTCCCGACGTTCGTGCACATGCTGCCGCCCTTGTGCCCTAGCCCCTCCCGTTCCCCTTGCAGAAGTCGCCGCCTCGCCGCACTTCTCTCTCGCCCTCGCCCTCGCCCTGGCCTCCTTCGCCATCGCCGCCGAGCTCCTAAGCATTCCCCCTTCCGCCAAATAACAGATCTACCTTCCCCGCAGTGCCTACAAGCCACCGCTACTCCACCCGCCTCCACCTTAAATCCCTGCCCTACCCCCGCACCCACACCGCTGTCGCCCCCATCCATCCCCGCCTGTCACCTCGCCTCCTCTGCCCGATTCTTGCTGCTGCTGCTGCTTGTTCCTTCCTTGTTTGCGAAGCGATGCAAGCGTTGTCTTCCTCCACCTTCCAATCCATCCAGGCCTCCGAATGAATTCCCTTCTTCGATCGATCAATCTGTCGGCCGGTTTCTCTCGGGCTGCAGGTGAGCTCGTGGATCGCACCTTACTTAATTGCTCAACTAATCGCTCGTTTGCAAGCTCATAGATCTCCTCCTTTTGCGTCGGGTCTTGTTCCAAGGACTAGCATATATTGGGTTCGCCAAATCCTTGCCTCGATTGCCTTTTGCCGAGTCTTGGTTTGTTTTATTATTAATGGATCATTGGACTGATGGCAAATAAGGAATAAGGAAATGGCTAAATGGGTTAGCTTTCACTTTGTAATGGTAGTATGGAAAAAAAGTCCTTAACAATGCAAAATTACTTGCTTAGCACAGTGGTATTTTCTTTGCTCCTTTGCCGTTAAATATCCTACCTGTTACATAGGGCGTTTGCGTTCTTTTCACGGTTGTCTGTTGCACAGGTATTTCACAGAATAATATAGTCGAGGTGGCCGATGATGAGAAAGGCGCCGAGAGCCATTCCAGTGCTGGGAATGGTTGGGAACTTGTGTCACTCACCATATCAACTTACGCTGCTGCTCGAGGTCCAATTTTGCCATTGCTAGAAACTTACAAAACGGGTGCTGGGTATTTTTGACCCGAAATATGATTCTTATGCTACAATGTTCATGTCTGGACATTTCAGTCTGCCAATGGAAGGGCACCCGAAATATGATTCTCCTGCTGCAATGTTCATGTCTGGACATTTTAGTCTGCCAATGGAAGGGCATGTGGATCTTCTAAAACAGACCGACTGCAAAGGAGGCACGGTGCTGCTACTGCAGTTCCAAGTTTGCCACCGCTAGAGACTGACAAAAGAGATGTTGGGTATTTTGACCCGAAGTCTGGTTAGATTTACTTTTGAAACATTAGTTGTTCAATCGATTTTGCTTACTTCCTCAGTGAATTTGAATGCCACTCTGTTGTGAAACTTTTTCCTTTGGTTTGCTTTGCAGATGTTTTCATCAGTTCGGTAAATCCTAATATTGGAAACAGGTTTGTCTCACGATCCTTGGAAATAAGAAATTGAATAATTTAATACACTATAGTGCTGTACCTTCAAATTGTATTAATACTGGACAAATTATTTTCAAGTTTGACTGTTTCATGTAGTATGGAATTTTAATTTTAATCACTTGGTTATTTTTCCTCATGCTGATTATACACGCCCGATCAGTATCCTTTGCTTGCATCTATGATGACTATTTTTTTGTTAAAGTAAAATTAATTTCCTGCAACATGAGTTTACGGCGAACAATAGGTTACCCTATAGTTGAATACTTTGTTCTATATGTTTAGATCAATTCCATGCACCATCATCTTAGATCCAAGGATTTGTTCAAGTTTTATTTTACCTCATGTCTATAAATTGCCAAAGGCAATTAAAAGGATCAACACTCCGATAGCTGTTGTCTCTGCATGTTGAAAATTAGTAATCCAAACGACCTATGGTCCACATGAATTCATGATATTTTTTATTTTCCCTGGCTAATGCCAAGACATTGTCCTTACATGTTTATCCTAGCATAGACTGAATCCTATGTATCTGTGATA
Source organism: Otatea glauca (assembly GCA_036346275.1). Lineage (NCBI taxonomy): Eukaryota > Viridiplantae > Streptophyta > Magnoliopsida > Poales > Poaceae > Otatea > Otatea glauca. Next base: position 54,492,418 of record CM070718.1, on the reverse strand, counting down.
GTCAAATTAGGTTATTGGTCCGTATCGATCTGGAAAGTCTTTTCTTCTAAACCAGCTTCTCTCCCTATCATGTGATAAAGGTACATGGAGCTTCTGGTAGTATGTAACATGCTTCTAAAAGGGGATATTTGGACGGTGTAAATGATAAATTCACTCTGCAGATTTTGGAATTGTACACATGCGAGGTACCAAAACAAAAGGTGAGGTGGTATGCCAATGTCACGTGTGTAATAATAATGTTTTAACTATCATGCTTATATGCTGATTGAAGGATGTTAACACACTGCTCTGTGTTTTGCAGGTATCTGGGTTTGGGGTACTCTTGTCGAGGTAGATGTTGATGGCACCAAGGTGTCTATCCTTTAACAGGGCACTGAAGGATTTGAGAGCGTTGGAAAATCAAATGTATACGATGATAGGTTTGTTGCTTACAGATAAAACATGTGCTAATTCTGAACTATAATTTTGTGGTTTGGACGTGGTAACAAATGTGCTGTTGTATTTTCTATTTTCATGATAGGATATTTGTTGCTTGCACTCTCTCATTTGATAGCTCTTAATTTTACATCTTTTGGTGCAAGATCTGTGAAGCTGACGTATGTAGACTCATTTACTGTTGAAATTGCTGAAGGATTCTACGGAAGGTTTGCTTGCTGCTGTTTTTTATTAGAGCTTTTCATTTGAATAAGTGCCTTCGTAATGTTCTAACAGATTTCCATCTTTTCTGTATGTCTTGTGGATTCCACGAGAGTGAAGGTAATACTTCATTAATCTTACTCTCGGTATGAAAATTAAAAAGAACTACATCAAATTTATGCTGATTAGTTCTGCAAGGGCAAGATGTTGCTTTTGAGTTAGCAAAACTTCTATGGCTGATCCAGAGGGACTTCCTCCGTAAGTTGCTTCTTGTATTACAGAGGACCGTTTTTGTTTTGATAATGAAATATATCTTTCGGTGTTTATCAAATACGAGATGCATCAAACTGTCATAAGAGAAATAGATAATAAATCACATATGAGATCATCAGAATTCTAATTATATGGTATCTTTGGTTCTCCTGATCTCCTGTCACTGAGATTGTTGCATCCTGTCTCAAGAGTCTTGCCATTTTCTGAACTGAAGGCTTCACCCTAGGATACACTCTATTGAATTTCACTGCGTAGTAATAGCTAAATAGAACTAACTCTTGAACCATTGCCTTTTCTTCTCTTTTCTGCAAAAAAAAATTACATACTTCAGTTCCTTTCATGGGCCACCCCAAATGGTCTTAGTGGTTTGAGCGCTTGGTTCCTGTGTGGCCTTTTTATGAGTTTAGAACTTTAGATAGCGCTTATATAACGTGATTGAGAAATAGATGGGAAACATAGATCATTAGTCATCACTCTAACAAGCTTGTTGAAGAGATTGTTGGCATGTAGTTAATAAAGTTCATTTCTTTACGGTATTTTGTTTAGGCTATTTTAGGCATCTGCAATTTTATAAAGTACTTGTTACATAAATAGTTACTATGGCTTATAGATTTGTAGTAGTGCTAATATACAGTCTTATCTCATGATTCACAGTTTGTTCATGTTTCTACTATTTTGTATCACCATTTGTTACTAATATTTTGTTTTTGGAATAGTATACTTCCTCTAATAATGTTAACTTTCATGGTGCAGAAGAAAATCTGTTCAGCAGATGGTTGATGATCTTTAACGGGTACCTAACAACAACGGTTAGTTTAAGTTATCTTACTTTCTGACCTCCTTTTGTTGGACTGCAAAATGAAGGTCTGGTTCGGTGCTCTTTTCCTTGCCATAATTCATATGAGCACAAATGGCTATAATGGTTATCAAGGTACATATACACATGCGCACAAACTCTATGTCTTTGTTCGCGCGAGTTCGTGCGAGTGCAATGAAAAACAAAATAAACAAAATAATCACCAAACAAAAGTAGTTGAAATTTAGATCATTCTTGTTCAGAATTAGAGAACTTTTTTGTTTTGTCCAAAAAAAAAAAGTGTTCTTTTTTTTTTGTGCATGGAGCAAACATGATATTTGTAACCATACTAACATTCATTAACGAATAATCCCCGTTAACTTCAACGCATATTCGTCCTGAGAGCCCTATATAGCCATATATGTATACGTACCCGTGACATTATTTTAGTTGTAATCCAAAATATACATATGCGCAAGCACATACCTAGCTACTACATTATCTTTCATGGTAACTTGTAAAACTATCTATATGCATATACTACTAGTTGAGTTCAACTTACAGTGCCAAATAATTAGCTGAAATAGCAATTTCTAGTATCAGCGAAAAGTTGTGCATCAACAACATAACTACAAATGATATGTATTAACATTAATTCCTATTTGCAAATTTCCCTCTCACCTTAGACATGTGTTGCAGATATTGATTAGTGCCGGATACCACGCATTTGTAAAGGAATTTGTCATAACATTATAGGAAGCCGCTATTACATAGTGTGTCCTTAAAAAATAGAGTATGACGTTACAACTATGAAGTGCACATTAAAAAAAAGCAAAATCTTGTACTATGCGTGTTTTATAGTACAATTCCATAATAAACTAGTTGCAAAAATAATGTATGGGTTTTTTAGAGAAAAATAATACATGGCTAACGAGTTTAATCATTGTCGGCATTGCCATCGGGTTTAGTGTTGGCTTGATAATTCTATTTCTCATCTTGAGTTTCATATTTCTTTTGCGTATATGGAAAAGAAACATAAAAAAAAATTATGAAAAAAAGTATTTTCGAAAGAACCCATGCCTTCTTTCAGAAACAACTGGTATCACCTGATCAAAATTCGAATGATAAGACCAAGATTTTCTCCATATCAGAGCTAGAAAAGTCAAAAAATAATTTTGAACCTACACACATACTTAGTTGTGGAGGGTATAGAATGGTGCATAAAAGCATCTTATCTAACCAATATGTAGTGGATATAAAAAGACCTAAAGTCATTGAGGAAGGTGAGATCAGTTAGTTCATCAACGAGGTCGTAATCCTCTCATAAATAAACTATCAAAATATCGTAAAGCTAATCAGATGTCGGCTTGAGACCGAGATCCCACTAATAGCATATGACTTTATTCCTAATGGTTCATTATTTGAAATTCTTAGAGGTGATCAAAATAACAGCTTTTCTTTGTCATGAGATTATTGCTTGAGAATTGCTACAGAATCTACCAGAGAACATTATTACCTCTACTCAACAGCTTCGTTATCAATCTTTCATTGCGATGTCAATCTTCTAATATACTCTTGGATGAGAATTATATAGCAAAAGTATCAAATTTTGGTGTTTGAATGTTGGTTCTTATTTATCAAACCCATGTTGTTACAGATGTACAAATCACATTTGGATACTTAGATCCAGAGTACTATCATACTAGCAAGTTAAATGAGAAAAGTGATGTTTATACTTTTGGTGTAACACTTATGGAATTGCTTTTTAGGAAGAAGTCTATTTTTAGAAGTGAGACAGAGATAAGGTAAAATTTATCCAACTATTTTCTTTGGGAGATAAAGGTGAAACTGCTAGCAGAAGTATTAGCTGCTCAGATTAGATTTTTAAGAAAGCAGCAGAGGAAGAGATTATTAAAGTTGCTGATCTTGTAGAGACTTTCTTGAAGTTTTAAGAAAAAGAAAGATCTATTATGAAACAAGTGGAGATGACATTGCGGTCGGTGCGATTGAAAAGGTTGAAATCACGTTAAGTTACTCTAATAAATGATGACATGCAGCATTTGCTAACTGAACAAAGTTAAGCCACTTGTCAGTCGACGATTATTAGAATTAATATGGAAGACAGAACTAATATACTTCTTAGAGAAACCAAAACTGCTATAGTTTGGAGCAAGAATTTACGTCATCAGCCACCCTACAACGCTAGATCATTTGGTTTTCAGTATTATGTTCGGCTATCCCATCTTTCTCCTATCATTAGTGTCATGTAATTCTTCTAATTCGATGAAAATTAATATATAATATGTAGTGCATTTATTTTAATGATAGTGTTTTCTACTTCTGTTGCTCTCGGACCAACTGAAACCATACTGTCTAATTGTGAGTTAATAAATAAAACAGTATGATGGTATGACAGATTGATAGTGTATTTATATTTTATTAATATGTAAAGAAGTTTGAAAACACCCATTATTGAAATAAATGCATTATAGGGTATACATTACTTTTCATTGATGGAAAAAAAATTGCATGACACTAAAGAAAGGGAAAAGATAGGACAACCGAATATAATACTAGAAATGAACTATCTAGCATGGTAGAGTCACTGATGAAATAAATTTTTACTCCAAGGTGTAGCAGTTTTGGTTTATTTGAGAAGCTATATTAGCTCTGCCTTTCATACAAATTCCAACAAGCATCGACTGACGGGTGGCTTGGCTTTGTGCAGTTAGCAGATACTTTATGTCTTCATTTTTTGGAGCAATTTGACGTGATTTCAACCTTTTTGATCGCACTGACTGCAATGTCATCTCGATTTGTTTCATAGTAGGTCTCTCTTCTCCTTGAAGTTTTAAGCAAGTCTCTGCAAGACCAGCAACTTCAATAATCTCTTCCTCTATCGCTTCCTCGAGAATCTGAGCAGCTACTAATTCTGCTAGCGGTTTCACCCTTATCTCCTGAAGGAAGTAGTTGGATAAGTTTTACCTTACCCCTGACTCCCTTATAAAAATAAGCTTATTTCTAAGAAACAATTCCACAAGTATTACATCAAAACTGTAAATACCACTTTTATCATTTAACCTGCCAGTGTGATAGTATTCTTGATTTAGGTATCTAAATATGCCTTGTACATCTATAACAATATGTGTTTGATCAATATGAACCAACCTTGAACAACCGAAATCTGATACTTTTGCTGTATAATTCCCATTCAAGAGTATATAGGACTTCACATCACGATGAAAGATTGATATTGAAACTGTCGAGTGGAGGCAATAAAGTGCTCCGGCAATTTCTGCAGCAATTCTCAAGCAATTATCTCAGGACAAAAAAGAGTTGCTACTTTGATCACCCGTAAGAATTTCAGATAATGAACTATTAGGGATAAAGTTATATACTAGTAGTGGGACCTCAGTTTCAAGGCAATATTTGAAGAGCTTTACGATATTTCGGTGGTTTATTTGTGAGAGGATAATAACCTCGTTGATGAACTGACTTGTCTCACCTTGCTCAATGACTTTAGATTTTTTTATGGCCACTATATATTAGTTAGATAAGATGTCTTTGTACACCATTCTATTCCCTCCATGACCAAGGATGAGTATAGAGTGAAAGTTATTTGTTGCCTTTTCTAGCCCTTTTATGGAGAAAATCTTAGTCTTGTCATTCGCATTTTCATCTGATGATACTAGCTGTTAAAAAAGAAGGCTTTGATTTTTTTGGAAATACTTTTTTCGTAGTTGTTTTTGGATGTTCCTTTTCTATCTACGCAGATGGAAAAGTGGAACTCAAGACGAGAAGTAGAATGATCAAGTCAATACTAATCTCAATGGCAATACCTGCAATGATCGCGCTCGTTAGTCATGTATTATCTTCCTTTATAAAAAGCCATGTGTTATTTTTGCATCTAGTTTATCATGGAATTGTATCGCAGAACTCATCTAGTAGAAGATTTTGTTTTTTTGTGCACTTTATAGTTGTAACGTCATACTCTGTTTTTTTGGGCACTTTGTGCAATAGTTACTTCCTATAATGTTATAGCAAATTCCTTTACAAATGCCTGATATCTGGCACTTATCAATATCCGCATCACATGACTAAAGTGAGAAAGAAATTTGCAAATTGAAATTAATGTTAATACATATCATTTGTACTTAAGTTGTTGGTTCATAATTTTTCACTGATACTAGAAATTGTTATTCTAGCTAACTATTGGACACTGTAAGCTGAACTCAACTAACAGTATGTGTATATAGATAGTTTACAAGCTATCATGAAAGATAATGTACTAGCTAGGCATGTGCTTGTACATGTGTATATTTCAGATTACAATTAAAATAATGACACGGTGATGTATGCACATATGGTCATATGAGGCTCTTAGGATGACTATGCGTTGAAGTTAATGGGAAACATTCTTTATTGATTATCAGTGTGACTACAAACATCACGCTTACTCCATGCACCCAAAAAAAGATCACCACTCTTGCTTTGAAGACAAAGCAAAAATGTTCTCTAATTCTGAACAAAAATGCAAACAAGAATGGTTCAGCCTTCAACTACTATTGTTTAGTGACTATTTTGTTTATTTTGTTTTTCATTGCACTCGCGCGAATAGAGACAGAGAGAGTGTGTGCGCATGTGTGTACGAACCTTCATGGCCATGTAGAATACATTGATTTCCATGAAAACCATCCATACATCTACAACTGTAACCATTATAGCCATTCGTAGAGTTGACACCCAAGCACGTGCTATTTGTGCTAACACATGCATACGCAGAGCGATTCTATTGTGTCTACTGTCAGGTTAAATCGGCAACGACCCATTCCACAGAGACCGAATTCATAGTGTCAATATAGAGTCTATTTTTCCCCATACATCAGGCCCGAATGGTTGTTGCTGGTAATATTGGTGGTTTATTTGATGCCCACATGCCCCTAGCTAACGTTTATATAAATTATTTGTTGTTCATCACTGAATCTCAGGTTGGATGATGTCGCATTTGTACAGTTGAGTCAGAACGTCTTCCTTGCAAAATAACATTTTTTCCAGGCCAAGCGGAAATAGAATACTGATATTCCCGCACGATCCAGTGTAGTTTGTCTTGTGTTGAACTGGATTGTACCCTGTTTTAACGGGAAGTATCATTTACCATTATGTGAACTAAAAAATAGGTAGTTAATTGCTTTAAAAAAGGTAATTAAGCCTTTTCCTCATTGAGTGTTTTATACGTGGCTAGTAAATTGTAGACACCTACAAAATAGCAATATATGGGCAGTTTCTATTTTTGTAAAGAGACTTTCACCATCTTAGGGAGATCTTGGTACTACCTCAATGTAAATTTTGATAGCTCCTAAGGAAGGTAAAAAGTGTCTTTTGAAAACTTTTATCTCTTCCTTGTACTCCCCCATTGTTTTTTTTCACTTCTAAAATGTTGGCAAATTATACTTTAAGTATTTGCATTTACCATATGAAAATTATACTAGCAGATTCATAATCAAAAGTACTTCGTGATTGTATCTTTAATAATTTTTGCTAACATATTTAGAAAAAATAATGGTTAAATAGGCATATTTAAGCATCGAAGCGGACACTGGCAATACAGCGTGCGCGTTCAAGACTTGACGCGCGCTCATGTGTTCATTCGTTGTTCCGTCGCTCTCCATCACATTAAAGTAGTGTTTTCTTAATCAGCTTGACTGTCGCAAGCAATTTAAACCAAATCCTGTTCTAGTTCATACCTGGAAGACCTTCATTTCAGACGAATATCATAATAAATACTTGAAAGACCACACCTTTGGACAAAATTTGAAGTGACTGTTGGCCAAAATTCGGTGTCCAGAGATTCGGTATGGATGGATGTATGTATAACGAACTATTTGCGTATCTATGTATTGAATAAGAGCACTCAGAGAATGTACGCTTCAAAGTCGAAAAGACAAAACAGGACAATACACATTTATACACGTACTACTCCCTCAGGAGCTAGCAGCCTGCCTGCATTGCTGTGATCAGTCCCAACTTTTTTCAGACTTAATTAGTCCATCTGATTTCGATGTCACCACAGGTTGATCAGCGATCAACTGCACATCAACAAAAAATGTTAGCATTCCAAGAATTGTCATCGGTTGATCTTTGATTCTGTGATATTTGAATACTTGGCGAAGGCTCAAGGGAAGAGAGTTAACTCTCTGCTCTCTGTCAATAAGCATCTGGATTGGAGCAAAGCTTTGCTTTCTTTGAGATGGGATTGCCTGCACATCAACCGCGTGCTGTAGTTCCTGCTTGTAAATTGTACGGTGGTGCTTGTGGAGTATAATTCAATGTGGACAGTTTGTTGCTCATATCGGCCAGAAAATAATAATTAAAAAGACAGCTTTTGTTGTATAAATGAACATGTTCAGTACAGAATAACAATGCAGCTTCAGCTCAGTTTGCCCAACTCTTCTGTGGAATATAAGAACTCAGGTATCTTCATAACAGGCCCAGAAGTGCCGGAAAAAGAGACAGGGCCGAACGGAAGGCCCAGAGGATGGGATAAGCCCCTCGTCAAGCCTTGCTGCCATGCGTCAGGGGATACATCCTAGAGATAGTTGAACGTATATTTAGAAATAAGAGATATGATTGTAATCCGAGTTGTTAGCAAGATAAGATAAAGATGTAAACTCTATCCTGTAATCGATTAGAATCATGTAACCGATCGAAATCCCTTAATCGATTGGGACTCTGTAAACCGCCCCACCCCATTATATAATGGAGAGGGCGGGCAACAGCATGGAACGACGAACAAACAAGCAATCTTAGATCCAAGAGATCCACATAATCCCAGCACACAGGACTAGGGTATTACCTCTTCCGTCGAGGGCCTGAACCTGTCTAAACCTTTGTCTTGTGTGACCTTCGAGTTTGAGATCTAGCGTCTGCCCCATAAAATTCATTGCCGATTACAAAAGTCGACAGTTGGCGCGCCAGGTAGGGGAAGCGTTATAATCTTTTTCTACAAGCTCGATGGCAGCAATCAGCGGAATCGTCGGCACCTTCATCTCTGGCCAGGCTTTCCGCTTCGGCAGTCTGGACTTCGTCGCAGATGCGTCCGAGGAACTCGTCTGCCTAGACCTAAACCAGATCCAATCTGGCAAAGATCGGGCCGACTCATCCCAGGTATGCCACTTCGACTCGCTCAGCAAACCAGTCGGCGTCGCGAGGGACTGCTGCAATCTTCGTGGCGTCTTCGCGATAGAAAAGCACAAGTCCGATCTCCAACGCCAACAAGAGATTGAAGAAGCCGCGGAGGAAGATCGCCTTCTTCGTAAGGCTAAGGAGGCACAGCCACGATCGCTTCGATCTCGCGGTCGCAATGTCCACGAGGACATCCTACAATCAAGATTGGGAGACCAAGTTGCCTTCCATACACCGATGCAGAACGTCGTCGTCTCCAAGACGCTTCTCGACACGCTGGACCCGATGATTGCATCTGATAGCCCAGCAGCCCCGATCATGGTCCAGATCAAGGCCATGGTGACGGCGGCGGCAATTCAGCAAAATCAGGAAAAGCCGGTAAGAGAAGCGCACTCACACTCCCACGCGACTACTCGCGTCGATAGCAGCCGGACTGCTACCAGTCGGAATACCGATAGTCAGCGCCACATACAACCAGCCGGAGACGCCCGTCAGAATCTCAACCGCGACCTTCGCCAAGACACCACCGCCAAGCGGCAAGAGCGGGACGAGGAAGAACGACGCGAGCACTATGACGACCACAAACGTTTCGGCACCGGCCACGATCGACGAAGTGATCAACGGTACGACGACTGCAACGACCATAGAGACCATCATCGCCGGGGTCGGAACGACAACGACGATCACCGAGTCATGGGCTCGCCGCGCCGAACTCCACCCCGATGCGTTGATGACGATCGCCGAGCTAGAGGCTCGCCACGCCGGACTCACCCTCATCATGACGACAGATCCATCGACGGAATTCGAGCGTTTACTTCTCGGTTACGCCGAGTAGTATGGCCCGAAGGTTTCAACCCCAAGGGCATCGTTAAGTTTGACGGGGATCGAGACCCGGAAGCTTGGTTGCAGGTCTATGCCCTGGCGGTTAAAGCGGCTGGGGGCAATCAAAACGTGATGGCAAATTATCTGCCAGCCAATCTCACCCCTTCAACTCAATCATGGCTTACAGGACTCCCTGCGAACTCGGTGGACTCCTGGAGCGATCGTTGCGATCAATTCATCGCGAACTTTCAGGGAACCTATGAGAGGCCTAACACCCCATGTGACCTATATCAACTTCACCAGAAGAAGGACGAAACGCTGAGGGATTTCATCCAGCGGTTCATACAGAAGAAAAACACCATCAGGGATGTATCTGATGCAGTGGTGGTGGCAGCCTTTCAGAAAGGGGTAAGTGATCCTGACCTAATCAAGAAAATGTCCAAGGAGATGTTTGCATTGGCTGATCGCTATGCCACGGCCTCAGACGCCCTGGCCGAGCACCAAGAAGATCGCCCGCAACAGAAGAACAGAGGCGACAAGGCCGAGTCCTCCAAGCCCAAAGACAAAAAAATGGAAAGGTGAGGAGTTAGTTGTGGTAGCAGAACGCGACCGGCCCCGAGCCCCACGGAGGGAGGCGCCCGATTACAATGCTGTCATGGATGCGATCTGTCCTTTCCACCCTAAGGGAAGGCACGCCGCCAAAGACTGCTTCACCCTGAAGCGTTTTGCGCGTGAAAGCAACAAGCAACCGGCTCCAGCGAAGGATGAGGCTGCCAAGAAGAAAGACCCTCCCGGCGAGGACGATTACCAAGAGCCCGAGCATGAGCTGAACTACATATACGGGGGCTCCACCGGATACGAGTCCAAGCGGAAGCAAAAGCTTACCGCTCGGGAGATCAATGCGGTGGAACCAGCAATCCACCAGTATCTAAAGTGGTCCGAAGCCCCGATCACCTTCGACCGCTCGGATCACCCCAACCGAGTTCTACATCCGGGTAAGTATCCTCTAGTGCTTGACCTTGTTATTCGTACTGTAAAGCTCAAGAAGGTCTTTCGATGGAGGGAGTGGACTCAACGTCCTGTTCGCCAAAACCTTCGACGACATGAACATCGCCCTGTTCGCCAAAACCTTCGACGACATGAACATCCCCAGCTCCGAGCTGAGGCCAAGCTCATAGCCGTTCCATGGGGTGATCCCTGGGGCGTCTTCGTTTCCACTCGGGCAGATTGCTTTGCTCGTCACATTCGGTACGAAAGACAACTATCGGACCGAGTATATAAATTTCGAGGTAGCGGATTTCGAGACAGCGTATCACGCTATCTTGGGAAGACCCAGTTTGGCTCGGTTCATGGCCGTCCCGCACTACACCTATTTGGTGATAAAGATGCCTGGACCTAAAAGCGTCATCACGGTTCGCAGCGACGTCAAGCGATCTTTGGAATGCGACCGAGAGAACTATGAACTTGCTGAGCTGCAGGAGGCAACCGCCGAGGGGAAGAACATTCAGGCAGAAGCTGCCATGTTGCAGGAAGAAGGCGACATCCCATCCAAGAAGCAGGCCACGTCAGGGATAAAGCCCGGCGAAGGAACCAAGAGAATTATTCTCAACCCATCCGACCCATCCAAGACGATTCTGATCGGGATAGGGCTCGAGGATAAATAGGAAAGCATGCTCGTCACCTTCCTCCAGGCTAACAAAGACATCTTTGCCTTGAAACAATCCGATATACCGGGTGTTCCTAAGGAGGTGATAGAGCATTCTTTACACGTCGATGAAAAGGCGAAGCCAGTCAAGCAAAGACTCCGACGGTTCGCTCCAAGATCGTCGGAATGCCATCAAGCAGGAGATCACCAAGCTATTAGCTGCAGGTTTTATCAAAGAAGTGTATCATCCCGACTGGTTGGCGAACCCTGTACTAGTTCAAAAGAAGAATAAAACTTGGTGCATGTGCGTTGACTATACCGATCTCAACAATGCATGTCCGAAGGACCCCTTCGGGCTACCTCGAATTGATCAGGTGATTGATTCAACCGTCGGGTGCGAGATCCTGAGTTTCCTCGATGCCTACTCAGGGTACCACCAGATTCGCCTAAAGGCGGAAGATCATATTAAGACTTCGTTCATCACGCCCTTTGGGGCCTTTTGCTATACCACGATGGCGTTCGGGTAAGTACCAACTGAGCCAAGTCCTTTTGTGAGTTTATTGTAAAATATTTACATGTATTCCTCATAGATAACATTATAATTCTTCATAAAAATATGGCGCCAAATCCGATCCAAAATTAATAAAAACCGGTCCAAAAACATGAAATCCAATCAAAATACCCAATTTTTTTTTCAAAAAATACTGTAGCAATTTGAATTTTTTTATTTCGTCGGGATTTTGAATCTCATCGTTGGTCAAAATTTCCAAAATTTCACTGGGATTTTGAACCTTGCCTCCTCACCTCTCCCTACAGGTGCCACCGCCTTCCCTCTCCCTCCCCTCACTCTCCTCCGCAACTTCTACCCTCGCCATCCCCTTCTCTCCACACCCGGTCAACGTAGTGCGGGCCTCTAACTAATCATCCATCCATTAAAGATGGAAGATTTGCTGCGCTGTGGGCCGTTTGAGTCGGCTCGTGGCTTGAGCTGAGCCGCGAAAAAAAATTACATTTGGGTCTTTTTTCTGAAAAAAATTACGGTTAGGTCCTTTTTCGGAAAAACAAATACGATTAGGTCCTTTTTTTGGAAAAAAAATATATATATTACGTTTAGGTCCTTTATGCTTTTTAGGTATTGCGCTCGGGTCCTTTTACGGAAAATCAAAATTACGTTTAGGTCCTTTTTTGGAAAAAATATACATTGCATTTAGGTCATTTTTGCATTTTTCTAGCATTGCGTTTAAGCCCTTTTTCGGAAAACATAAAATTCTGTTTAGGTCCTTTCCGGGAAAAAAAATTATATCCTTTTTTCCGTTTTTTCCGAGGTGGACCTTACGTTTCAGCGAATCGCAGATTGTATCATTTCAACCGTTTCGCGTGTTTCCTCGATTTGCTCGCGTAGGGAGCAGCAGTCGCACGTTTTCTCGATCTACTCGCGTGGGGAGCGGCGCCCGCGGTGTGGCACACCGCGTATGATTATCTAGTGTCATTCATTATTCATTGACTGAAGGTTTCTAGCGATAGACACAACAACATGCGCTTCTCAAAACTATATACCTGAGCACTTAGGTAGCCTACCTTAACGTGTGTGTCTCATGAACGACTGCATATTGGCAAGACAAATGTATTTAATACGGTATTACTTGATTTTATTGGAACAGTCGTTTGTAAATGATTAGGTATACAACTTCAATTTGTAGAACTAATTATAATTGACTATTCATATTATCCGATAATATCTTATTTGAATGATATGGTACCTAACTCGGCATGGCGCCACGCTTTCACAGCTAGTAGTCGTGACTTCCAAAGAGGAAAACGGACGCAAAAGACTGAACTTGAGTAATGACCCTCATCATGTGATGTGTAGCACTTGTCGCTAGATGTTTCCTTATTAAGGCGAAGATTGACTCTGCCAAATGGTATGATGTTTCTTTATTAAGGCGAGAGCACTTGGCCATCCCTCAAAGATGTTGCTTGTGCAGCTGTCTGCAGAACATGGAGACAGATCTGTGAAGATGTAGTGGAGATAGGGATGAAAACGGATCTGATATTTTCCGACCGATCCGGATATTTTTGGATACGGATTCTGTCGGATCGGATATTTGTCGAATAGTATCGGATCGGATACGGATACGGATTTTTTTTATCGGATACGGATACGGATTCGGTAGCTCACTATCCGTCGGATACGGATACGGATTCGGATAATCCGGATATTGATGGGTCGGATATCCGGATATACATGTGGGCTGGGACAAGACTACTCTTTTGGCCCAAAAAGGTTTCTTAATTTCATAATTGTTTTCTAATTTAATTAATCCCTAAAGCAAGTTTCAATTATTAAAATTAGCAAACCAACTACAAATATTACGAATTTTTTTGAGAAAGTTACCAAACAATCCAACATTTAAAAAATTATTTTTAATATTTGTTCAGATTTTAAATTTTCTCAAAAATTCAAAAACTCCCATTCTTAATAGGAAAATATTTTAAATAAATAGCTAAAAATACATAAAAACTCATAAATACATAATTTATTATTTTAAACATAATTCAACAAAGAATATAAATTTTGAGTCATTACATGTAAGTGTTATATACTTTTCCTAGAGACATGATATCTAAGTATTATCAAACTTTTAGTGTGTTATGTGTTTGCTTCTATTTGTATCTCTGAGCAAAGATAACCTTTATTTTGTATTTTAATCTCGTGTATGATAAACTAATCGTATGTGTGTGATAAATTAAGTCTTATATAATTTTGTTTGCGACATGGTATCTAACTATTGTCTAAGTGAATGAAAATGCTTATATTTGTTCAATTTTCAATAATGTTTTGATAAAATCAATTAGTTATGTGTTTTCGTTGATTTTTTATGTACAATCTATGGGGTTATCATATTCCGATAAATATTCTAAACCGTATCCGATTCAATTCGTATTCGATCCGTATCTGTATTCGACATTATCCGTATTCGTATTCGTATCCGGACTATCCGTTTCTGTATCCGTATCCGAGAAAAAATATGAAAACAAATATGGTAGAGCTATTATCCGTCCGTATCCGATCCGTTTTCACCCCTAGTCTCGGGTCCAGCGAGCTCGGGCTCGAGCGCTAGGATAAGGACTCGGTTCGAGCTTCACGCCACGACCTCTACACCTCCCGGGGTAAACGACATTTGTAATAATTTATCTTTCTCGTGTAAAAACTCTCCCCTGCGTGGGAATCAGCGCCAAACCTGCCCCTGCACAGGAACTAGGGCCAAGCGACTCCCGTCAACTCCCAACGACTGTCATCGCCTCTCAGCAACTCCCGTCGACTCACCACTGTCACTTGACGTCAGCCTCGGGACCAGGTGGCGAAGCTCCCAAGAGGCTATAAAAGACGGTGGATCACCCCGACTTGGCGGGGCCCCCAGAAGAAAATGAACATCTCCAAACAGAATACTCAGACTCTGAGAAGACACGCTCCCACCGAGAGACAAAGATACCCGAACTCCCCCTCGCAGCTTCGCTCTCGAGCGGCTCCGAGTTTGGGCCCCGCTTGTATTCTCCCGCAGAGCTTCATATACATCTTTCGCCTTAGGGCAAGACTGGAGTAGAGCTATTACCCGAACCCGGGGGCTCGAACCAGTATAAACCTTGTGTTCATTGCTTCTTCCCCGACATACACCCTGCGACGCGCGCCATTCCCGAACGAGCACGACCTTGGGCCTCGCTCTCACACGATCTTCCCCATCCCCCCTGTACGGTCGGCGGTTCCGATCGTCGACAGAAACTAAAGTGCTAAAACTCAAGAAAGCACTATATGGTTTGAAACAAGTCCTATGAGCTTGGAATGCAAAATTGGACAGAACTTTGATCTCCCTTCACTTTGAAAGGTGTCTTTTGGAGCATGCAGTTTATAAAAGGAGTAGAGGAAGCAAGACATTGATTGTTGGGTGTATATAGATGACTTGATCATAACCGGCCTGTATATTCAAGAGATTGAAAGTTTCAAAGATCAAATGAAGAAAGCTTTCAAAATGAGTGATTTTGGATTGTTATCATATTATATCGGCATTGAAGTGAGTCAAAGCACAGAAACAATATAGCTCGAGCCTCGACAGATAGTTGCTAGCAGACTGATAGCCCAATTAGCTTAACCGATCGAAGTTTCATATCGGTAGGCCTGATAAGCAATAGATAGAGCCCACAAACTGGAATAGCACAGCAACTAAAACAACTCACATGGAAAACCGGATGCTGATCCAAAGACTGAAAAAAGTGAGAAATTTTACTAAAATTTCAGACAATTCTGCAACAGACAGTCCATTTTTGTCTCATTTTCCACCGACTGATCGGTTTTAGGGTATGCACGCATTGAAAATGTAAGTGGTATACAAATAGAGAATCATAAAGCTGGCCCAAATGGTCTTAACACGAAACTCCAGATCGAACAAACAGATTATATATTCTTGTGATATAGAACGCCTTTTCTTTTTAGAAAAGAAGATCAAGAGGAAGAAGAAGATGGCGACGGCGAAGAAGAAGACAAAGAAGGAAGAACTGGCAATATATAGTCTCTCTTTCATGCGTATACCGTCACAAACTTACGGTGCAGTGCTTGTTTTGAAGTGGCATATTTACAATTTTGAGTTTCGCAGTGGCATTTTGTGTACAACCAGCAGCATAGATATACAAGCTTCTCAATGAAGGAGAGAAAAGGTCGGGTGGAATTTTCACGGTGATTCAGAAAGGAATGAAGTGTGGACCAAACAGGTGGTTCAGTGCCTTTACAGCACTGCCGGTTCCTATCCAGAAATACAAGAATTTGAAAGAGACACTTGTTCATTAGGGCCAGCAGTGCCCTTTATTTGTATAATGCGCTGCTGAAATCACTGGAATTAACTGCCCCATTGCAAAGTGCATGATCGATGCAGAATATTTCAGCAGGGCCATCTCATCATTGATCAGTCCCTTTCCCCTTAATTTTCTCCTTCTCTTCTTTTCCAGTAAGCTTAACTCAAGCCAAAGTATGTAAACCACTAGACGGCAATCAATATATATCTATGTATATACGGTCATTTGGAACTGGAAGCTTGAAAGGCAAAGTATTCTGTTCCCTCTAGTCACAAAAGGGTGGAGTTTTGGACATCGATATGGTCCTTAAAATACAACTTTGACAACTAATTTCTATTGTAATATACTCATAAAACGTAATAAAATTTTAATGCTATGAAAAATAATTTTTGAGACAAATCTATACATCTTTTATTTGTCCAACCTGAGTATTCATAAAGATATCGTTTAGCTAAAGTTTAGAATGTTTTACTGCACGTTTCCCAAAAAAATCACTCTTTTGTAACCAGAGGGATTAGTACATTGTTATGTTGGCTGAAAGTCGTGAGACAGTTAATATTCTCTCATGCAAATTTAATCTTTGATATTAAAGAAAACCTAAATTTTACTTTCTTCAAATAGCAAGAAAATAGGGTATAATAACATTTTTCTTATATATGCATTTTTTAGGAAAATAGCATTATGTTAACACTGTCAATACAAAACTAGTAATGATCAGTCTCAGCTCAATTTGTAGTCCAGTTAAAACAAGTGGTGAGTTGAAAATAAGGGAAATAAGAATTTACCATTTTGTAAAAACCTATATGTAGCACAACCCAATATAATGTTTCATTTTGGTACTGATCCATAAGTTGTTATCTGAGAATAGTTTCATAATAATATTTTGTTAGACGGCATATCACATTCTTATGAGTTTAATCGACCGATGGAATTTCTTTCCTCTAGCAGCACCAATTAGGTCTTGTTTGTTTAAGCTTAGGCTTTTT
This sequence comes from Otatea glauca, assembly GCA_036346275.1. NCBI lineage: Eukaryota > Viridiplantae > Streptophyta > Magnoliopsida > Poales > Poaceae > Otatea > Otatea glauca. Next base: position 54,475,233 of record CM070718.1, on the reverse strand, counting down.
GGTTTATAGCTTAAAGCCAGCTTTTGAGCTTAAACAGTTCATAAGCAATCAGTTTTCACATGTGGTAGAAGCAGGTAATTTTACCCTAACTTCAATGACATTAGTCTAAAATTAACCCTCAATAAGGAAGAAAAAAGCGCCTTTCCAGTGGCTTTTGGCTTTTAGTTATATAGAGGCTTATGGTTTTTAAAAAAACCCAAATAAAAAGTCACTCATTTGCTTAGGTTTTAGCTTTTTGGCTTTTAAACCGGTGAAAAAGCTTAAACAAACAGAGCCTAGTAGTAATTGAAAAAAAATACAATGGCAATCCCTGGCATCTTAGGGAAGCATAAGCTAGTTGATGGGAAACAAAGTGTTTGAACTTTTAATCATGGCCAACCGAATCTGCTTATGCAGTGATAGTGATGGGGGGATCTGAAATGGCCTGTGATCTGCTGGGGTCTCTCCAAGGGGCCACATGTGGCCTTGTTCATGTTGGGGCTAGCTCTCCCTCCAAGCTTAGCTCCCTTTTCTTTTTATTGCTGCTTAGTGGGGGCTTTATATCTATTACAGCTACCTGGGATACAACCCACATCCAGCTAACAAATTCTTTTTCACAAATCAAATGATTCACCTGCTGCTCTCCAGTGACCACTTGATAATGCATCTTTGTACTGTCGATGATTATCTTTTCTAGATATTTTTGCCCCCTGGATTTCAGTGAAAGAAAGGATGGGACTGTTAGTCCTGGATGTCCTAAAATTAGCCATTAGTAGGACAGTTCAGAATCATGCTGAGCAAATGAGGAGTTGTCCATTCTGAACAAAAAGAAAAATGAGGAGTTGATCAACCGAAATCTTACATCACTTTATGTATATTAGTTGTAGTAGCTCAAAGAAATCGTTACAAATATCTGCTTGTACGAACTTAACAACTATACCACAATAATTGCAGTGCCTAACCCTCATAAATCCTCATAGAAGATATGGACAAATTAAATCAAATATGTACATTTAAAAAAGTTTGCTTTCATATATGTGAGGAATTAAGTTTTCATTCCCTAGAGTTTTAAAATTGTAGTTGGGAAATATGTAGTAATTTCATATTTGTCGGAGACTTGGGGTTACTCAGGAATCTTGCCATAGGGCCAGCAGGTTCAGGTAGCAAGTGGTCTGGTATAGAGCTGCATTGAGATCTGGTTCTGATTTTACTTTCCAGAGCACCAGAAGCCATTTGGGAACACAATGGTGACCCAGATCCAGTACTGGGACGGCCGAAGGACAAGAGCCAGGAATTCCACAGCCCACACCACCCTACCATGTTTCTTGCTGGTTCCTGGATTTAATTGATGCCTGGAAGGGACACTACTTCATATCTCCACTCCTCAAGGCAAATGCAAGCTAGAGAGAGAGAGAGAGAGAGAGAGAGAGATTAACAGAATTAAACATGGTAATTTGTAAATCAAAGCATTACACTAGTCACATTCACTCTCAAGTGAAGAGTTATACAGAGGGAATTGCAAAAGAACTGTTACTGCGGGCAGTAACAAGTACACCACCGTATTGTCACAACAAGATCGAGCTACAAATTAAGTGAAGATATATAGTGTAGTAGAAGAAAGCAAACAAGGTCAACGACAAGAGCCTCATCTTCCATCAGCAGGTAAGCTGGTCTCTCTGACTGTACACCAGACGTACGCCCTTAGCTGCAGTAAAAATCCCCCAGGGCTCTCACTTCTTACTGACGAGAGGGCTCCACTTGTCTTTTTTTTTTCTTCCTTAATTTTCTCTCTCTGTAACTCTGTGTGTCCTACATAGTATCGTCGTCTCTCTTCCTACTAATTAACCTAACAAGGTAATATTACCATCACACTCTGATCGATCTCACATCCTAATTAACCACGCAAAGAACAGATTAACAACAAACCAAGGGGATTGGACTGACTGACTAAAGCACCATGAACGATGCAGAATGTGTGCTTTAGCTAGCTAGCTAGCTTGAGTGTTATTGGTTGGTTGATTGCTTAGAAGACCACGGAGATGCACCTCCTGTGGCAAGCCCCGGCCCTCTTGGTGGGCTTCGTCTCCTCCTTCCACACCCGCCCGAGGTCCTTGGCTATGCGCACGGCATCGGCGGAGGCGCCCGCGAGCCCACGCCGGGTGAAGCCGACGGCGTAGAGACCGGACTGGCCCTTCCAGCCGTGGGGGAACGCCGCCTTGGGGTGGCCGTCCTTGTTGAAGAAGTCATTGCCCTGAAGGAATGGGACATCGATTGATCAGCCGAATGTTCCACATTGCTAGCTAATGGAACAGTAGCAAGCATTTGGGTGGAATGGGATGTGAATTTACCTGTAGCCATTGGGGCACATTGCTGCGGTAGCCGGTGGCGAGGACGACGGCGTCGATGTCGAGTGATTGGCCATCGGCCAGCTCTGCGGAGCCCTTGGTGAAGCGAGTCACTCCGGGGACGACGGTGATGTCGCCGGACCTGATCCTGCCGAGGGCGCCGACGTCGAGCACCGGGGTGCGGCCGTGGGTGTTCTTGAGCTCGAGCGGGCCGACGGACGGGCGCCGGAGGCCGAACTTGGAGAGGTCGCCGAGGACGAGCCAGGCGAGGAGGATCATGATCTTATCGACGATCCAGAGGGGCAGCCATCGCATGAGCAGCACGGCGAGCTCGAAGGTGGACTTACCGAGAACCTCCCGGGGGAGGACGTGCACGGCGTCGCGCACCACCATGGACGGGAACGCGCCGTGGTCGCAGAGGTCGAGGGACACCTCCATGCCGGAGTTGCCGCAGCCGACAACGAGCACGCGCTTGCCGCGGTAGGACTCGCCGGACTTGTACTCGCTGACGTGGGTCACCTCGCCACGGAAGCCCGCGAGGCCCGGGATGTCCGGGACCACGGTCTCGGCATTTTCGCCGGTGGCGACGACGAGCCAGCTGCCAATGTACTCCATCTCGGAGCCGGCCGCCGCGGCGCGCACGCGCCACAGGCCGGAGGTCTCGTCGTAGCGTGCGGACAGGACCGTGTGGCTGAACTCCGGCTTGATGTCGAACTCGGCGGCGTAATTCTCGAGGTAGTCAATGAACTGCCGGCGGGTGGGGTACTCTGGGTAGTGCTCCGGGAACGGCATGCGCGGGAGCTCGCAGAACTGCTTAGGGAGGTGGAGCTTGAGGCGATCGTAGGTGCGCTTCTGCCACAGCGAGGCGATGCAGTCGGCGCGCTCCAGCATGACGAACGGCACGCCCTGCTCGCGGAGACTGGCCGCCACCGCGAGCCCCGACGGGCCGGCGCCGACGACGATGGGGCCGTTCACCAACACGCAACGAGGGTTGAAGAGGCTGTCCATGCGATCTGTGGGGAGAAGCACCATGGTTGCTTGCTTCTTGGCTGCTTGAGATGATCACTCTTGCTAGCTAAGTAAGCTGAACGTGGATTTGCAGGTGGTTGTGTTGTGTTTCTAGCAAGTGTTCTTGCTGCTGCTGCTGCTGCTGCTGTTGGGTTTGTAAGTGCTTTGTGTTGGTGGTTTGGGGGCTTGGACTGGGTGTGCTTAAATAGGAGGGGCATGTGAAGGAGAGTGGAAGTTAGGAGTGGAGACAGAGATGGTCTGCATCTGCAACTGCCACTACAACTTAAGGGCTGCAAGCAATCTCAGCCATCCATTCTAATAATCAGCGGTTCGGATCTACTGATTATATAATGGAAGATTATATCTCTCGGTCTCTTCATCTTGAGATACACACAGCTAAACTTACAGTACATATGGTACAATGGTTTCACTATGGCTACAATACATGCACAATATCAAACTGATTTCAACCGTCTTATTTGGATCCGATGGTCGGTACCATAACTGTTTAAGTTACAGCTACACTACCGGCTACATAGGAACAGAGAGAGAGAGAGGGGGTGGTGGACGGTGATGATAGAGGGAATCATAGAACAAATTGTATTCGGAGATTGATAGGATCTAAGTGCCATTTTTCTAAACTGGAGTTCTTTAGTGCTTGTTTTGGTTCTAGCAATAAAGAGAAATTCGAACTGATTTATCGTTTTATTTTGTTGGGAGAGAGATATTCTGGTGAGCGAATACACATGCAGAGATACCCATGGAGAACATGAGCCCCTTGGTAGCACGGATTCTGCCGTTGCGGGCGCGCCGCCCGTTTATCTGCAATTCTGTATTGAGATCTGTGTTGCCGTTGCATGTGAGAATGATCTAATCTGGTCAATTACGGTAACTACTACTGCTTAGTAATGGCGTTGGTTATTAGCTTGTTTACTGTCTATATTTGGAGCAGAGCACATAGTTCATTTTCTTTTATCAATAAATGTGCACGCTGGAGAAAAATGCGACAAAAACAATTCTCCACTAAATGATAAAATGCAAGGACATGTATATTGTAGAGTGTGTATAACTACAGAGGGTTTGAACTTTGAACTTGTTTGTGCCAGCACTTTATTTTTGAAGCAAGTGATAGCATATTGAACTTGTTGTTTTTTTTTCTATTTCATGGGAGGTTTATAATGTTCAAATTGAAGTTTATTTTAAATTTAAATGCAATAGTGCAAAATGATGCTTCATAAAATAAATATGACTAGGTTTTTGTGCTAACCACACTACAGCGTATCACGTTCCCTTTAATATGACAAGGTTTTTGGGCTAACTTTCTGGTTACAGAAACACACTTTGGAGACAAGCTTGTGCATAGTGGAGTTGAATGTTGCCACGGTTTAATAGTCTTAGAAGCGCAGGAGGGTCCATTCACACTGTACTTCTAGCAGCAAGGCAGATGGTGCCGTAGGAAGTGCAAAGCTATGCACATGGTGGCTCCATGAAATGCATGAGTGTCCGCTTCTAGCTGGGTAATAGTAGCTTCAAGAGATTGAGCTGTCATGTTAATCTTGGCATCCATTGCTCAGGTTAGGTAATTACTGCCATTCAGAACAAGCTTGGCAAATTCCCTCTTTGAGATGTTTGACATATCCTATGTGATATTCATACAAAAATAAATTTTACTACTGGTAAAATTAATATACTGTATACTCACTCTTGAATCAGTAAAGATTGGTCTATATTTATTCAACAGATAATTATCTAAAATTTTGCTAGTATTTTTCATAATTTTATGCTAATTACTAGGCAATTTTCTGAATTACGAAATAATAGAAAATTATATTCTTCATATATAATCATGGAATTATGCTAGGAAAAATAAACTCAAAGATATGAAGCTTTCAATGTATATTATGTCTAAGGTTCAACAATTTACGGAAGTCTATATAACTAGAAATTCAGTTTCTAAGATTAAATATGAATTTTCAGAATTTATTAACTATTTTTGGAGAATACCGAAAACTTCAGGATCTAGAATGTAAAATTTTATTTATCCCGATAAATTTATGTAATTATACAGAACTTTAGGGTCTTTTCACAAAATTTACCACAACCTTAAAATATTACATAATTAACTAAAACTTCAGGGGTTAAAATGCAAAAGTTATCGCATTCGCAAGAATACTTGAAAAGCCAGGTTTTAAGGCACAAAAGTAACACGGCCCAAAATAATTTGGTCTTGGGCCAAATTATCGATGGGTCGGCGGTCGGATCCGGTCTGGACTCACCGTATTGGGTCGGATTCGGTCTGGCCACGTCGTATTGGGTCAGATCCAGTCTGGCCCATTACACTCGACTGAAAAGGTGGGTTAAGACTCCCTGTGCGCTAGGGTTTCTAACATTAGCGCCAAGTGTGGCAGTGGTGGGTGCACGCACGAAGCAGGCAGTCGCTGCAACGAGCGTAAGGCGAAGCCAGTAGTGCTTGGCAGGAGTGGGATGGCGATCAGCGATGGCACGCATCAGGCGCGTGGATAGTGGCTCTTCGGGAGGCAGTGATGCTCAGTAGGAGCTCCAAGCGATGGGCCCGGTGGGTGGCAGTAGGACAGCACCCGACGGGGTACGGCGGCACGGGAGCAAGGGCGTGGCATGGCATGCTTCTGGCATGTAGCTCGAAGGGCACGAGAGGCGTGGCGTCGGCTCAGGGGTGCGGCTGGTGCCCTTTTTCTTATATTGATTGTATGAACACTAGCATCGAGAACCAATCTAGAACTCTAATTAACAAGTAGATTATCTAGGGTCCATAGAATGAGGATTAATCTGCAATATTAATCTAATAGCATAGGTATTAACGGCATACCATTTTTCCTAGGAGAGCAGTTGTGCTGATAACGTGTTTAATAATAAACTGATCGTCGTAGATCAATCCCAATGCCAATCAAGGATATTGAAAATATTCGAAGAAAAATCACATAATAGATGAACACAAGATATAAAGGTTTTCAACTCTTTCCTCTCTTTATTGCACTATTACAGGAATGTACATCAAAATCGGTTCTTTTTCATCATCACAGTCAGTTTTGGTGATGATACAAAGTCATTAGACAGTGATAAGGAGGCGATATCATAGTCGGTTTTCATCTGATAGTGCTAAATTGTCATTCCAATCAGTTCTAGTATAAAACCGATTGTGATGGGTACTATATCACAATCGGTTCTATCTCAAAACTGATTGTGATGTCTAGAACCGATTATGATGTGATGAAACATCACAATCGGTTCTAGCTTGGAACCGAATCTAGAACTGATTGTGATGTGTGGGAACATCACAATCGATTCCAATCTAGAACTGATTGTGATCGGTTCTAACTCAAAACCGATTGTGATGTAGGTGGTGGTGTTTGCTTTTTTTTACATCATCCTGAAAATAGCACAGATTACACACAATATGCATATCACATTCACAATATATATAGAAGATAAACACTTTACAATACACATATCACACATATATTCAGAATATAGAACACAAACATACTTAACAGTCAGTACACATGTCAAATTCACATGATATAATATTGTTTACATATATGGACTGAAGAGGAACGCGGTATGCTACGCTAGCACAAAAAAAAAATTCTACCGCGAAACCAGAAAGCTACTCGCAAGAAGGGGATCATAGATAAGATTACCACTAGACGCGCAGTTGCGGAATCCTTCGCGCGTCGATGTAGTGGATCGTTCTCGCCGCAGTCGTTGCGTCGATGTAGTGGATCGTCCTCGCCTTGCCGTGGATCGTTCTCCCACGTCGCAGTCGCAGCAGCGTCACCGCAGTAGTCCACACGTCCAGAGATGGAACGCCGTGCGCGCGTGTGCAAGCACTGGTCGCTCGGCGAGGCGCGAGAGGAGTAGGCTAGGGTTTCGAGTGAATCACTCCTAAACCGTGGGAAAGCACACCTGCACCTCCTCCTCCCCTCCTTATATAGCCACGAGATGAAACCTAAACTAGGGCCCATCGCGTGCTAAGCCCACGAGGTTCATTAATTACGGATCCAATCCAAATTAATGCGTCCCACCCATTAAGTGTGTGACCTGCAGGTTCACATACGTTTGGACATGGATTCGAAAACTCCTTTTCAATCCAATAGTTGGTAGTGGCTTCTTGCAAAGTATGCCAACTCCCAAACATACTATGATCAAATCGACAGAACCTATCAAAAGTACTCATGTAATAATCCCTTTGCCAAGTATATGAAGATTGATCTCAAGGCGAGAAGCATGTCATCCTTTGATGATTCAATCCATCTCTCGTATCCGTGATATATTAATAAGTTGTGATTGACTCCTCAATCACGGCATGGCCATGCACTTCCTTAATCATATCACACGAGTGGCCTTGTCATATATCTCCGTTTCATTGGAGTGGCAAATTCCATCTTGATCGCTTACTTCCCTCGCACGTTTCATAGTAAACATGAAAGCTACCTTTATAACTATCCGGTTAGGAAGTAGTGTTTGATAGCCCCAAGGAAAACTATTACACATGTAGGGAATATGACAATCTCAGGTCTAAGGATCATACATCTACTAGGTATGAGATACATCGATGACACATAAGAATGAAACATTCTCGCGATGTCCCATTGCGGGTCTATCTAACCCATGTTCTTCAACATGCGTCCACAATGTATAGATGATATCTCCATATCCCATGATCTATGAAGCATGATCATCGATCACTACATGTGCTGATCTATTCATCGTTGTCCTATACGATGATATCCGATCAGAGATATTTATCGAATTACATCATTAAGTAAAGAGCTTCATAAGCAAGTCACATACTTGTTGATCAATACAATGATATACATTCATTGGACCAATAATCACATTATTATTCATAAACATAGTCATGTTACAATCATCTAAATGATTGCCTCAAGGGCATAACACTAACATGGACTAGTAGGAGCATGTCGGATCTCTAAACCTACCATCCTCCACTAGAACTTCTGTTCAGTACCACTGGCATATGTGGTCTCGTAATTTGTTAAAATCTTTGTTTTGTAAGCTCTTGAGGGCATATCTATCTTCTGCAAAGTAGAAATGAGTGCACTAATTTAAGTTTTAAAATTTATATGTAGAAGGCTGAGTGTATTATGCATGTACATATACCTTAGGGTAAAGGTGTGTGCCGCCGATCAGGATGAGCATGTGATGCATGACGTAGAAGCCGTACAGGTCGTCTTACCCTTGTTGATGACACTGTGAAAAAATAAAATCAAATTAAGAGATGAAGAATAGATGTCAAAACAAATAATCCTATGCTAGGCACTTGTATCTTGAAGCGCTTTCACTCCAGCTGGTCGCCCCATTTGTCATCGTGTCGCCCTCCTTCCGCAACGTAAGACAAGAAAGCCCTACAAACATTGAAGAGATGCCATTGAGGTAAAAAAATGAATGTAGTTAAATACAGAAAGTGTTAGGTTAGAGGAATGTACTTACTTCTGGAAAACAGAATTGATCGCATAGGCCATCGGTCTCTTTTCGATCGAGTTAAAAGTGTAGACTTTGCTTTCACTTGGAGTGACCATGAGTAGAACCCAATGGTTGCTTATTAAATGGCATGCACTGCAAGAAAATAAGTTCATATATGGTTTAAGTGCGTATAAGTAATTTAAGGGTAAAGTATTACTTACTCCTTGTGGTAAAGGAATAGAATGAAGTTGTTTTTCGACTCAGTCTGCAATGCTTGCTCGATGTAGTTCTCAAGGAACTCCAATTGAAGTCTAGCCATGGTCGCAGACACTATCTTGGGGTCGATGAACCCAACTGGGTGTTGACCCGTCACAGCTCGCTGCCTCATTATCCTGCAACTCGTGTCAATTGTTAAAAAATATAATACAAAATCGTATAACAGTCATAGGCTCATGCTATATGGTGCATTACACAAAGCAATCAGTATCGTACAATAGAAATATCGATGGCTTTTAGGCTGTACAAACGGAACAGATCCTCAAAACTCACTAGGAATGTCCCATGCTCGTGGCAGTAGAAATGTCCCTCTCGATACCTCACATTGAAATCGACGTGATGTTTGGCCTCATTCGCCTTGTCAATGTACCATCCATGGAGCAAGCGAGCGCACTTTCTCAGAGCATTCAATTCGTTACTAGGGACAAGGGGCTTTCCATGTACGTACCCATTATAATCTCGAGGGGGCTCTGTGGTCTCTGTTAACTTTGCTTTTTAGACAAAAGGAGTCTCCGATGTCGGGACAAGGGGCTTTCTATGTATTTGAGGGGGCGTTGTGGCCTCTGTCAACTTTGCCTTCTTGACAGAAGGAGTCTACAAGGTCTCCTGTGGTTCTTTGGCTGTCGTGCTAGTCCTTTTGCGCACCAGCTCTGCACTCTGCTTAGGAGTTGACTTGGACGGAGGACTCGTCAAGGTGGTGGGAGCAGGAATAGGTACAGGTACGATAGGAACTACAAAATACATGTATATGTAACATGTTGTAGTATTGGAATGACCGAGAAGACGCGAGAGATTTTTACCTTGAGTAGTACGACACCCGTCGTGGGCCACTTGATGAACGACATTCGTGCTTGGCCGAGAGTGGTGATATCTTCGTTCGGGGGTACTCCTGTATATGAGAAAGGAAGTTTTCGTGAACATAGTCCACCTGAACCCTCATGTAGCCCTTCCCCAAAAGGTTATCATGCACTGTGTTAGTCTCCTTGCATGGAAATACAACCCCGCATCCAGCCTCAATAGGAAATCCGTCTTCCATCACGACGAGCTGGCACTTGGGCACCTGCAAGAAGTGCACAACTTGATCAGAAATATTGTTTAGCTTACTCTCGTAACTTTAAGTCAGAAATAATTATTACATTCAGCTGGGGACTGACCTGATCATTTTGGGAGCGCAACTACTAGGGCGAGGCATAGGCCTTTCTACAAGAGGTGAGGCCATCTTATTCTGACTTTGGGAGATTATCACCATCATCTCGGCCCTCAAGCACTCCTCAAGTGCCATCATCTCCTCCCTCAGCATGTCATTGAGGCGCTCTGCACATGCCTCCCATGATCTTGATCTGGCACTGGCATCGTCCTCTTGGAAGAAGGATCTCTTTGTATGCCCCATACCTACAACAAGCACCCAGCCCTTATGGTCGGGCTTCTCGATCGCTGAAGATAGGATGTCCTTGACCCTTAGCTCCGAAAGGTCCAATGCTCTTTCTGCTGGCTTACCTACTCCTGCAAGAAGCGAATATAAATTAGTTCTAAAATACAACGAGAAGTGCCAACTACAATGTACTAACTTAGATATCTTACGATGGTGGAGACGACGTGCGTTGTCACGGGGTTTAGAACTACAAGTTGACCGTCGGAGGTTTTTTTCGTCCTTGCTAACAGCCAGTCGCGTGCCCACTCCTCACATATGTAGGAGTAAGGCATCGCCGTCCCGGAGTTCGCACACTCCTTGGCTAGTCGTGTCTGCTCTGCCTTCTTCCCTTCATATCTGGCGGAACCGAGGTGGTGTGTGTGTGTGTTATACTATTGGATAGTGATGTTCTTCTATCTCAGCTCCTCCACCTTGGGCGTACTCTTCATCCTTGTGAACTCCTTCCAAACTTCAGGAGTCACAAATGGATACCTTTCGAAGGGAGTATGGCCTTTCAGCACGTACTCACCATGCATAATAACCCTAAAGTGCCTCAAAGATATACCCATTCTCTTCAAGACGTTCCACCTCGCATTACTTTCATCTTCCTCTAGTATAATCCATTCCCCCTTAACTTTGTCCCACAGCCGATTCTTCTGCTCGGCGCTGACTTCCTTCCTTCAGTCCTTAACCGTGATCGACACTCTCTCCCTCACCAATTGGGCGAGAAAAGATCGATAGCGCCTATTATACTTAGGAGGACCCGTGCAAACTCTCGAGGCATCAAAGTGGAGAACCTACGGCGTTCTCTTTGTGGCCTCTTTATTTGGTCCTTAGTCCTTTCTCACCTTACTCGGCCCCTCAACATTTATCACCTTACTTGGCCCCTCAACATCATCTTCTATTCTGTCTAGCGATGAGCCGATGCTCTCTCCTTGCCACATTTCGAATATATATATCAAACCTGACCTTAATGAGAGAAAGAAATTCATATATCTGACATAGTCATATATTTCACATGAGAAAGCAATTCATAGTTATATATCGACTTGTCAATAAATCATGTAAATTAACAGATTAATAGATAGTGCATAGCATATTATTGTATTAGCATATTGTAGTGAATTAACAGATTAACATATTAATGGATGGTCTTAAAGAAACATCTATTTATTAACCAACTAAATAAATACCAACGATGATTCCGAATCTCTAATTAGGTTAGGTCTTAATCCCATTCAAGGATATGTGGTTCGGGCAAGTTCCTAAGCTGTTGTACACCTTTAGAGAAAATTTCGATAGCATCTCCCCGCTGTTCTCCAAATACACATCTCGACAGCAGGTCAATAGGGTGTGTATCCGGAGAACGCCAGGGAGATGCTGCCAAAGCTTTCTCTGAAGTTGTACAACAGCTCAGGAACTTGCCCGAACTACATATCCTTGAACTGTAAAAAAAACATGAACAATTGGAGATTGCCTGCTTATAAATATGCCATTTCAGAACATTTATAAATAAGAACCCTCGAATCGGAGACGTAGGTTACGTAACCTAAACTCTAACATTCATCATATTACAGCAACAATAATGACATGTAAACTAAAAACCATTGTAAGGATGTTGATCATATTGTATATGATGCATTTTCTTTGTTTGGCACTTGATTATATGACAGAGTTAAGCTGTATGAATTGAGCTGGACATGTTTCATCCTTTTCTTCATTTGGTACATAAGTGAAGAAAAACTAGTATCATTGATTCATGCAACTGGTGAACAATAGAATAAGCATTTACATATACTGTAAATAAAGGCACAAACTGGCTTACAACCATAGTTTAAATAGAATAACCTAACCACCAAATGGTCTCAGCATAACTATTATCCAAAAGTTTTGGAATTGTGCTTGACCAGGAGTTTAGCAGCTGTGAAACAACAACATAGACATTATTCCAAATACAGATAATCTTTATTATGTAGAAACAAAATGACACAAAGCAAAAAAGGAAAGCTTGATCACACTCATTAAGTATCAAATAACTACAAATTAAGCTTCCTACATGCTTCTTTACCTTAGAGACTACATCAAATTAGGAATGAAGATCTGTGCTCTATGGGTCAGCACCCTGTAACCTTGAATGATGTCACTGACTATATGGAGTGATTCCAAAACCACACTACTTGTCTAGTAGCCTTCCAATAGAATCTAGCTTACACATTAGCATAGCAAAAGAGCAAGAACAATTAGTTTTGCTATCGATATTCATCACAAGAAGCCTTTTTTAGACAAAAGAAATGACATTTTCATCTTACTTGGCTACATAAGTATACAAACAGAGATAGTGCATCAAACACCATTTGCACTGAAATATAAAATTGAATTATATGTTGAACCACACAAACCTCACGTGTATCATCCTAATAGATATAATTTACTTGGGGTACTAAAGTGACATTTGCATTTTCCTGTTAGAAAAAGATATCTTGCTACCTATGTGGTTGTGTGCTACAACTCAAGATCAGAACAAATATAAATCTCCCTAGGGTCATAAGCCCTACGGAAACACAACCTACAAATTTTATTGAGCCAAGAATCCAACATGTAATCACAAGACATAAAAAGTATCAGATAATTTGAACAATATAGCACATTTTGCCTCCAATTGTTTTCTCAAACAACACGATATAGGATAATTCATACCAAAGAACCCATTTTTTTACATGAAGTCTACCTAGTGCCCACTCGGCCAAACCCTAAAACACGTTCCTCAAAGCACCTTCCACGAGTTCATTGATTTCTATCTCTAACAAAACATCTTCAATGAAAATAAAGACAAATCAATCCAATTTTTACATCCACATGCACTAGCAAAACAAGAATTGCAATACATAATAGAAAAATAACAATTTAAACCTTTGCATATCTAGGGTTTGGAGAGGGCAGGGGCACGACCGGGTACTGGGGCAGGGGCAGGAGGCACCGGTGGGAGGTAGGGGAGGGGGACACAGGCTGGGGTTGGGGCCGGGGGGGGGGGGCGCAGCCATGGGGCGAGCTCGGGGGGTGCGTGGAGAAGAAAGGAGCAAGGAAGAATGGAGAGCAAGACAGTGCTGGTGGCAAGTAAAATAGGGAACCGGGTTCATCACAATCAGTTCCTAATTGGAACCAACTGTGATTATGTATTCATCACAATTGGTTCCTAGATGGAACCGATTGTGACATACCAGGGTTTCGTATTTTTGTCATTCCATTTGAGCTTCAAAAGAGAGCTGAAAAGCTTGTGAGATAAGCTCCAATAAATCTGATAAAATTTGGTAGTAAAAATCAACTATGGAGCATCAAATCTCACAAAGATGGTCTCCTCAAATTATGATCTAATTTAAAGATAAAAAAAATCACAAATCAGCTCAAAACCATGCAAAAGTCTGAATTTTCAGCATTTGATCAAAGAGAGAAAAGGGCATAACTTTTTCAAATATAATTGAAATTATTTGAAATTTTGCAAAAACATAATTTGAGATGCTAAAAAGATTTTTCAAAAAGAATATTTTTTAAAAGAGTCCTTATTCAAAATATATGCCAAATTTCACTTTGTAGGCATGATTTTTGCTTAAAGAGTAGAAAAGTCAAAAAAATTTCAAATAAAGCCCAAATTATTTGAAAATTTTCATAAATGGACTTTGGAAAAGTTAGAAGCTTGCCCAAAAATAATTTTCTCAAAAGGAATTTTCTTTCAAAAGATATGGCAAAATGCGCTTTGTAGGCATAAAGAGAGATTGAATTTCCAGCAAAGCCTCAAAATGCAATTCAACTTGGATTTCATAAAGATTTGAAATTTTATGGCTTTGTATGCGTTATGAATACTAGTTAAAGTTATGATATACAAAGAAATATAACTCAAATTGCAAAACCAACAATATGCAGGGATATGTCATTTTTGGTCAAATGAAAGATTTCGGCGAATTTCAAATGGCGACAACTTTTGAATGGTTGGTCATTTCGAAAAACTTTAAACTAAAGAAATGTTTGAAATGGCCAACCCCAATAGTTTTGTATTGAAAACTCTTTTAAAAACTCAATAGATTTGGATTTATGAAAATGTGTCATTTAATCCAAAAACAAGATCATATAAAATCCATTTGATGCCAAATTTGCTATTTTGTTTCTAACATAGGAATTTTTACTCCGAAGGCATTGTAAAAAATTTCATATACATATTTGATAACTTTTGACCAAAGAGGCTCATATAAAATGATATGTATGCATAGTGTTTTCAACACCATTTTAAAGAAATATCAAAAGAAGCAAATAAGAGCATATTTGATTTGAATTGGTATGTATGAGTTTAAAATACCATTTTAAATCAAGATATGACAAAAAATCTGGTCCAAGAGGTGAAACTCACAAAATGCTAGAATATGACCAATATAGGTCAAGAGTAGTTTTTGAACTAGTTTCAAAATCAAATAACTTAGGATCGATTAGTATTTTGAAAATGTTTTGAATACAAGAATTTTTAAGAATGACCAACTCTATGTTTTTCATTTTGGAGCTATTTCCAAAATCATTTTACAATTAATTCTAAACAAAATACAAGTTTAAATCCAAAACAAGATACTAGTAACTAGATTTTGGGCTAAAAACTCATTTTCTTTTGAAATTAATTTTTTTATATTACCAAAATTCGGAGATATATATTCATAAATTTTTAGTACCAAAGTAAGCATCTTGTTCATCTTCTTTTATGCATACATAATAGAACTACGAGATTATCAACAATTGTCCACAACAGTGGCATAAAGAAAAAATATGACATAATGTGAATATAATTAAAGAATCATAATTCAATGAATGAACAACTCAAGTGGCATTGAAAAGCAAAGCTAGCATTCATCTCATGTATGTCGTAATGTTCCATATCACATGGCAATCTTACAAGTTTACCCAAATAAATGGCACAATAAAATGGGCCGGTTAAACAGTAACGGCCATTAAACCAAATAAACGGCTTGATAAAACAAACAAACAAAAAAACCTTGACGTAGTCCCTTTATTTGCAATACAACCCTTCTTGATGATTTACACATATGTAATTTGTTCCATGTGTGTCGTCGTCACCGCTAAGACATGCCCATCTGCAAACGGAGGTATTTCATCGAATTGGTTGTACTCTTCTTCATCTACGACATTTTCAACTCCAACGATCCGCCTTTTGCCATGAAGTACGATGTGCAACCTCGGATTGGCCAGATCACGCACATAGAAGACTTGATTTGCTTGCTTCTCAAGGATGAGTAGTTCATCTTTGTAGGCTAGTCTATTGAGATCCACAAGAGTCAAACCTCTCTTGTCGACCTTCACTCTATGTGGAAGTCTCACCCACTTACATCGGAACAATAGAACTTCGTATATTCTGTAATCGGGCTCCTAAATTTCTTTGATCATTCCATAGTAGAATTCATTGTGGTTGAGGATCCTCCTTTCGAGTGATCATCGGACAAATCATCTATGCTCACACTATTGTTTTGAACAGTACTCTTTGCATCTTGACTTTCTGTGTAAAATGTGTAGTCATTAATATCATACCTCTACTATGTCTGTACATTAAATTTTGGTTTGTCAGCTAACCATTTGATATCCTCACTGACAGAGACCTTCGCCTTTTCTTTGAACCATGCGAGGAATCGATCGTTGTGTTCTCGTTTGATGGAAAGCTCATCCATATGTGGATTCTCTTCTCATAATATCAACTTGTGCTGCTCGATGTATGAATGAACTTCTGCGCTGTGTTGCAAGACTATTAAATGCGCTTTGTAATACATATCAAACTGTGGACTTGTTAGTTTGGACCCAACAAATCCTTTGCCAGCAAGTCTGCCCTCATGATGAGATATAAGAATACCAATTGCTTGTCTTTTACCTAGATAGTCCACACAGAACTCAATAACCTCTTTAGTCCCATAACCATCAACAATACTACCCTCAGGTTTCGACCGATTCCTCACGTATGACTTTAATATACCCATATACCTCTTGAACGTATACATGTAACGTAGGAATGTAGGTCCACATATCTTAATCTTTCTAATAAGGTGAACAACAAGGTGGACCATAACGTCGAAGAATAATGGGGGAATGTATCTCAAGCTAACATAGAGTCTGTACCAACTCATTCTGCAAGTTGTCTAGTACATCGGGATCAATAACATTGAAAGAAATCGCATTAAAGAAATAACATAGCTTCGTGATTGCCAACCTGACATCCTCTAGCAGAATATTTTTGATTGCAACAGGGAGAATCATCCATGGACACAAACTTCTTAATGTTTGCGGAGAAGCCCGATGAAACTTTAATACCTTGGAGACATTTACAGAGGTCTTCTTTCTCCTTTTTGGACAAGGTGTAGCATGCAATGGGGATATACAAACCTTTTCCATCCTCCTCTATCACTGCAAGCTTGGGCCTTTCATCGTTCTTACACTCCTCCAAGTGCGAACGCAATAGTTTTACCTCATTTGGATTCGCAAATAAACGCTTCAAATGAGGAATTACAGGCAGATACCATGCCACCTTAGCAGGAGGTCCTTTTTTTACCTCGATGCCCTCGTCGTTGTCATCTGAATGACTCTTACGCTTGTACCGAGATGCGTTGCACACCAGACATACATGCAAGTTTGTGTACTCTTTGCGGTACAGGATATAGTCGTTTGGACATGCATGTATTCTTTCTACCTCCATTCCCAAGGGACAAAGAACCTTCTTAGCTTTGTAGGTTGTTGTTGGCAACTCGTTTCTCTCTGGAAGCATATTCGCCAATAGACATAACATCACTGTGAAACTCTTGTCGAACCAACGTTGCTTGCCTTCAATTTCAGTAGATCGAGCACGGATGACAACCTTGTATATTTTGACTTGCAGCCTGGGAACAAAGGTTTCTGCGAGTCTTTCATCAAGCCCCGAAATTTACCATTTTCTCTATCATCACGGTTCCCTTCTGCATTGTGCAGCATCCGATTCAGATTGTCTTCCTGCAACCTATCCTCATCAGAAGCACAATCAATATGATCACCCGGCATATCATTGGCTTTGTCGATGATGTTTATACTACCTGCTTCCTGTATATTCCGCTCTTCACCGTGACTGGTCCAACATGTATACCCCATTTTGAAACCCCTCAGAATCAAGAGTGCTTCGATTTGCGCAAATTTTCAAAACATCTTCAGATTCTCGCAGTCAATGCACGGACAAAGCATAAACTGCACCCCTTATTAAACATATCCTCCTCTACAGCTCTTCGAAAAGTGGAGACGCCATTAATGTACTCGGCATTCGCACGGTTCTCAGCGTACATCCATCTTCGATTCATCTACGCTACGCATATAACATTCAGTGTTAAATATTGAAGTACACTAGGTGTGCGCATGCACACATTCTTAAATTATGCACTGCAAACTACTTCTTGAATATAATGCAATTATTTAACCGATTATTACCTTAGAACACATAGAACAAATGGATCTACATGCTAGATCTAAACACAATCTTCAAATTCTCTCTTCACCAAACTAGCTACCTAAATCTTAAATATAATAATGCAGTTAAAACCAATTACTAACCTTAGATCACCAAGAACACATGGAAATAATCTTCAAATTCTCTCCTTACCAAGTTAGATCTTGAATATAATGCAATTACCCATTACTAAAACATAGATCAACAAGAACATATGATCTACAAGCTAGATCTAAACAATCTTTAAATTCTCTCCTTACCAAGCTATATCTTGAATATAATACAATTAATTAGAACATATTACTAACCTTAAATCACCAAGAACACATGATCTGCAAGCTAGATCTAAACAATATTCAAATTCTCTTCTTACCAAGCTAGATATTGAATATAATGCAATTAGAACCCATTACTAACCTTAGATCAAAAAGCACACATGGATCTACAAGCTAGATCTAAACAATCTTCAAATTATCCTTACCAAGCTAGATCTTGAATATAATGCAATTAGAACCCATTACTAACATTAGATCACCCAAATCAAATGGATCTACGATCACCCTTCAAAAATCAATTATCTTCTTTCACCATATCGTCTCACAGCCGCAACCACCTCAAAGATAGATCTCGAAACCCTAAAAAGCACTAAGTAGCTGGAGTCTCTGTATTATATATCGCTAGGGGATATCACAGACGGTTCTATTCATAAACCGTCAGTGATTTACATAGAATCCCAGACGGTTTTAGAATAAAACCGTTAGTGATATATCACAGATGGTTTTACTTTAAAATCGTCTGTGATAGTATCACTAACGGGTTGGTAATAAAATCATCTGTGATATTGCTCTATATCATTGAAGGTTTATAAATAGCACCATCTGTGATGATATCACTGATGATTGCATTATAGAACCGTTAGTGATGTTTGTCATCACAAACGGTTTTTTTAAACCATTTGTGAAGAGGCGTCTAATATATGACTTTTCTGTAGTAGTGTTTCAAACTCTCTTTCCATGTAGTTTTCTTTCACATCCCGTAACATTTGCTCTAAATTATCCTCCTCAAACATATCACGCTGCAACTTATGATCGGGTTCTAGCATGTCTTCGTTGCATACCGGACGAGTAGTACTTGTCTCCCCATGATGGATCCAACACGTGTAATTCCGCACGAAGCCACGTCAAATCAAGTGGTCTTCAATTTGAGCTGAGTTATTAAATCTCCTGAGATTGGTGCAATCAAAGTAAGGACAATACATGTAGTTTACACCCCTCTTCATCATATCTTCTTCTGCAATTTTTTTGAACTCCTTAACACCCCTCTGAATTTCAGTACTCACACGGCTTTTCTGATACATCCATTCATCACGGTCCATCTGCAATTAAACTACGCACATTAAATTAACTAAAAAATGGAGTGACAGCTAGCTAGCTATTACAAATATTGAGACATCATTTAATTACCTTTGCAAAATAGTGAATGGGTTCCAATATATATAATTTTACTCCTGATACCTTCTTCACTAGTTAAGAGCATTCAATTTCCTAGTTAGAAGACATACATTTAAAATATCAACAATGATATCGAATTACCTAATGCAGTAAGCTTGCAATTCTTTTGACTTCAATGAAACAAAATAAGGGTGGAAGTATTAACAAAGTTGAGGAATTTAATGAACTTAAAGAAAAATCTATCTGTTGACCAACTAAGTACCAACGATGACTCCAAATCTCTAATTAGGTTAGGTCCTATCCCATTCCAGGATATGTGGTTCGAATAAATTTCTAAGCTGTTATACAAATCTAGAGAAAATTTCAGCAACATCTCCCCGCTGTTCTCCAAATACACGTCTCGACAACAAGTCAAGAGGGTGTGTCTCCGGAGAACACCAGGGAGGTGCTACCGAAATTAATTTTCTCTGGAGTTGTACAGCAGCTTAATTAAGAACTTGCCCGAACCACATATCCTCGAACTATCCAAAAAAATATAGACAATTCAAAAGTGCTTATTTATAAATATACACCCTAGAATGGGAGACGTATGTTACGCAATCTAAACTCTAACATTCATCATATTATAGTAACAATAATTCCAGATTAATACGAGAGTACTAAAAAGCAGATAAATGGATGTGTGTTTGTGAAATGAAGGGTGTGTAATCTGATAGGATACACACAATTCCAGTGCAACCTAAACTCTCTCTGCGACATATCGAATTACCTAGTGCAAAATTGAAGGGATTTGAAGGAATGCTCACCTTTGGGAGATTGAGGGGAAATCTCTTCAACATAGGGCTTCAACTTTACCCTCTTAACACCCATCCTCGAGAATTTCATAATTTCTTACCCAAGTATTGGTTCTAACCAGAGTATGTTGTGTTTTTTAGGGCGGTGGCTGTTTTTTTGCCTCTAGAATAACAACGGAGGAGAGTTCAGCCCGAGGATATATATGACATAGTGAGGCTCCTCGCCGAATCATCTATCACAATCAGTTTTTCTTTGAAAAGTTAGGAACTGACCCAGATAAAGCGATAGTGTTGTACAATTTTATAGTAGTGTTGATTGTAGAATATTAATTTTCTTCTACTTTGGGGTGCTATATTTATACCTAAAACCCCTCACAGGTAGTTTTGAAATTCGTCCACCAAACCAAGAGTCCGGTTGTTTTTCAATAATCAAAGCCAAGAGTCCGATTATATCTTAACAAAAAAGAGTTACTTCAGAGCCATAGCATCAAAATCTTATTTTGGCAAATATTCTCACAATTAACTAGATTCTATACGCATTACATGACGAGGCGCAGCAGCCACAAACACTTTTTTTTCCTAGTTTAAAAAGTTCTCAAATGTCAATGCCATGTATGGGCAATGCTAAAACCTTGTGATATATATACTCCACTAAACCGTGTGTAACATGAAAACAAAAGATCAGCAGAGGAAAATTGGACACCGGCCAACTGGTATGCCATGTAATTGTCAAAGTGAGCCTTCCAACCAATCACCAATTTCCAAGTGCGAAACTACAAGCCAGTTAGCAGTGCCCTGCAAGTGGGTCCCTGCCTTTACAGTGCAGTGCCACCAATGCACGAAGCATCGTTCACAGTGCGCACACACACCGCGAGAGCGAACCTGTGCCTTTTGGCGATTCCCTATGTACGTGATAGGCATCGATCTCTGATCGATGATCTTTCGCCCTCCCAGGGTGGAAGCCATGGCACATCTAACCCGTTGCTAACGTTGTCTTTCGTTCGAAATTATTTCTAGATTTAGACTTGATTTTGATCGTAGCAGGCATAATAGCTAACACGTATCATCTATCATGTCTATGGAGCTTGATAGGTCTTGCACCTCGATAGCTCGACCGACCACGGCTGCAGATGCTGGCCCATGGCAGCAACAAAGCTGCCGAGCACTCTAGGCTCGGTAGGCACCTACGCACCGAGGAACGGCTGCTCAGAAGGTCCTGATGAGGGGCAGCTGCTCGTCAGGCAGCAATTAATTAGCAATTAGTGATTAGTTAATTGAGTGAATAATTAGCGTTTTAATTAAATGATTAATTAAGAATGTGTGATTAAGTAGTGGATTTGATCAGCTATTTTGCCGCTGTCCCACAGTGCGGCAGGCCAATGGGCCTTGCGCTGTCGAGCAGGCCGTCCACCTACCGAGGTGCATACCGCTACCGCACTGTCCACGGTTTGCCACTATACCGGAGCACAACAGGGGACACGTGTCTTCTTTCATGGCTTTTGTGATTGGAGAAGAGGCTAAATCTACAAATAATTTCAGAGGGAGGCTAAATAGGAAAAAAAACAGTATACAAAGGGCCAAATATGCCACGGCTTCGTTAGGGTGAGCCCTCCACCTCACTCAGCTGGATCACCACCTTTTGCTTTTGTTGTTAATTAGCACCTACCCAAAAATTCTCTCCAACTTGTAACTTTTTGCAACTATTGATGCAACTCATCTCGATCGGTTTGATCCTCCACTAAACTAGGAACGGCACGGCTCAAAAGCTTTGGTGTACAACGCTTGTGCTTATCATGGGCATCTCTAGCTTGGGTAGTAGTATTCAAATATAATGTCTCATCGTTTATAATACGCGCGTATTTTATTTTGCAACGAAAATTGTCTGCTAAATATTAAGAAGAGTTGGAAATTGTATTCGCGTATCTAGGCAATTCGTTCGGGATATTCCGTGGTTTTATATGAATTTTACGAGAGTTGTATTGTTTCCTGCAAAACAAAATCATAATACATTCTTGCTTTCCAAACAGGCTCCATAGTCTCAGCTAGTTAACTTTTCAAGGAGCTGAGGTAGCTAGTGTTGTGGCAACACAACAGCACAAGTTTCAAATTCAAGCAGCACTTGCTGAACAGCTTCGTTGAGTCGTGTCTCCTTCGAAGCTGCAAAAATATGTCGTCTGCCGACCCACATATCAAGAAGAAAATAAGCAAGATAAAAGGTATGACGTGGACATGCATATTTTCTTACACAAAAGGAACATTAAAGCAGCATCCAAAATTTTGCAGCGCCAATCAGCTTCCTGAATTGGCCACATCTATCACAAAAATCTTATCACCAAGTCACAAACATCTCTCCCATGCCATGACTATGTCATCAGCATTATCTACAATCAAAAGTATTAGCTAAGGTCAATTGACTCTCTTCAAATTAATATTAGCGAAATAATAAAGTTTAAATTTGTTTTATTACTTTATTTCGTTCGGAAGTACTATACCCATACCAAACATAACATTATATGTATTTCTATTTTGTTTTCATCCTTGAAGCCAAAGTTGCAGTTCAGATCTCCTCTTTGCACCTAGTATTTTCATTCATCCTACATATCAAAGAGGAAATAAATAGAAACAAATCCATTAATTCTTTCAAGTGGCAAACAACTTTCTAGAGATTCTTCCTTTACTGATCCGAGATGCACGCATACTTGCAACAGTACATGTATATACAAGTTTATATACATGTACTGCATTGGCATGCACCAATATGTATTCATGTTCACATCCACTTGCGCTCATTTTTCACATCTCAGGTTAACGAAGGACTCTATATATCACAATTTTCGTTTCTTTCACGACATTAAAATGGTTATATTGGGCGAGTCTTAAGACTTCGGGTGCAATTTTCTCAAACGCATATAGTGCAATCATTAGGCAAGTGTGCCCAAGATCTTTCGACACGTGTCAATCTAGGTTATGGTTCATGGAACTTGCTTCACCATGCATGCTTAATTTTCATTTGAGAGAGGTCCCATGCATGATCATGAACCATAACCAAATGCGACGTACGCTTTCGGCCCAAATACACGGTTATTGACTCGATCGAGGTTAGGATCTCCTAGCCTCTATTTGCTTGACTGCATTTGTTATAAACTTATAGCTTACTTTTAGGGAAAAGAGAAGGGTACGTAGATAAATATATGGAACCCTTTGTATATTATATGCATGCATGCATGAGCCATGCATATGCATTTGCATAGATACAACAAATTAACCATGAATCTATGTATCAATATTAATGTATGTGCAGTTGTGCACCATCAGCGTAAGAGGGGAGCATGTGCAAGATACCTTGTTTTCCTAAATTTTCGTGGCTCAAAAAGAGGCACTCTAGCATGCATGCACAGTTGTTTTAGCTCTTCATTCTAGGGAGTCACCCCTAGCCTTACCCTTCTGCAAACCCTAGATGAAAACACGTAGAGCTAAGCTAGCCATTAAACTTGCCAGCGGCATGGCCATTTTTATAACCTGAAGGACACCTCATCCATGATGCAAATTGGCAAGTTGATGCAGGATTAACATTAGCTGGCTGCTTAACCTCTATCTTCAACCATGGAAAGTGAGCTCATAGCCAGTGGGTTTCTGCTTCTGCATGCCCTAGGCCAAATGGGGGTAGGTTGCCATGTCCACGTCGAGAGAGAACCCATAAAACCAGCCGCTTAAACAAGGAGAAAGCTTGTACTGCCACAGTGTACAGTGTACATGCTAGCTCACCGTGGTCGGTTACTGCCTCGGAAACCGTGTTGTTGATTACTTGAAGCTTGTGTAGAAAATATATTAAACCCTAGCTAGGGTTTAGCGCCGTTAATGAGAGCTCCAACTATAACGCACGCGCTAAAAGGCTCTGTAGGCCTTGGGAAGTGGCCACTCGCATGATTGTCGAGAATCGCCGACCTATACGGATAGAAATACGTTTCTCCATCTTTACAAATTACAAGTCGTATTTTTTCATAGCACATGGATCAATATAAATAACTAGATTACTTTTAATTATTACTGATCAGTTTCTGAATAGGTAACATTTTAGATTTTGAACAGTGCTTCAATACTTTCCTTCTCAATACAAGTTATACAAATCTTAAAGCAAACGAAGGGGTAAGTAATCATTATTTACCATTCATTTATGCTTTAATATTTGTGTAACTATAAAAAAGAAAAGCATGAAAGCCCTCTCTTAAATTTTACACTTTAACCAAGGCATGTGTACAGATGTCTAAATCCTCCTCCTTCAATAGCTCGCTTATTACCCTTGAATGTTGTGTGTTACTCTATTATACAGTAATAAATAACATTAGAAATAATTAATGGTAAAAGTATGCAAAAGAAAAAAGTTAAATATTGTTTGGAAATTGTAGAATGACATATATCTAGGAACAAAATTTAAAAGCTAGAATAACATATATACTATATTCGATGCATGCATGTTGAGAATACGAAATAAATATGGATATTTATTATGGGTATAAGGAAACATCAGTACACCAACTTTTTATTAATGGAATATGAAATACACCCCCACACACACACACACACACATATATATATATATATATATATATATATATATGTAGGAAGCCAAAATGGGGCACCATGATTTCAAATGCGCGAATTCAAGCCATATTTGAGTATATTTTTCAAAAATTTCAGTTTTAGGGTATATACCCATCAATAACAATTCAAATGAAAAACATACTTTTGAAAAAATATACTCGAATTCAAAGATTTTGAATGCGTTTGGATCAAATATCTTGCTGATTTATATATAAAATCAGCACATACCTACAACCAAACTATCATAAAAAAGGAAAACTCTAATTTGAATTTCAGTTCAAACTTGTTTGAACTAGTTAGCAAAATGGTTAAACTCAGTATCATAAAAATATCAAAAAAAATCGCATGAAAATACATAGAGGAAATATCCTTTTTATATCATGGTGCCCAGGCACTATGGTGCTCTAGGTAATTATACTATATATATATATATATATATATATATATATATATGTATGTATGTATAGGAAGCCTTTTCCGTACTCCCAGGAGTACATACTCCCACATGTAATATACCACTTAAATGAATGCTTTATACACCTTTATCACTTTAGTATACTCCAATAATAATTCTAATATACTCCAATGCGACATGGTTGAAAAAAATTCATGAGAGCACTTTATTTTTTTTGCTACATACCCTTTTCCATATGTAAAACGAATATATAAACAAATTATGCTATAAAATGGTGGACTTTAATGAAATTTTTCATGGAATTCACTTTGGAGTATCTTATAATCAGTATTAGAGTATACTCAAAAGGATAAAGAGGTATAACAACATCATTTAAACGGTATACTAGAGGTGGGAGTACGTACACCCAGGAGTATGGAATCATTTTCCTATATATATATATATTTTTTTTCCATGATAGGAGTGGAAGCACTACTCCGCTGACAATGTATCCAAATTCTTCCTATTGAATCTGCATCCATGCATCACCGTCCAAGGATTGCAAGATGAGCTTCTTTGTGTCTTCGAAACTACTTTTATGGCACTTGCTACGTGCTTGCCCTGGTATGGCTACGCGATTAGCTCAAAAGTGTAATCAAAGATGAAAGAACCCTTTTGATTTTTTCTTAAAAAAATCTATTTTGGATCCTTTTCATGCCAAGCTCAAAAGTTCAATCACTACAATGTTTTCTTTACGGACTTCGTGATATGCGTTTGTTGTTTGTTTATGAGAACCTAATCCCACAGGCTTTATATAAAGAGAACGTTTAAGCCTTGCTCAATATTCTGTTGGACATGAAGGGGAAAAGTATGATTGCATATTCTACTCATAATTAGAGAGGGACCCTTTTCACGAAGGAGAGTAATGCTAACTACATACTACACAAGGACTTTCCCATCACCCCTTATTGGGGAAAAAGTTGGATGTGTTTGAAATATTTGATACATGAGATCATTTGTGATGACAAATGTATGCAGTTTCCATGCATGGAGAATAATTGTAACATCCCGAAAAATGCAATAATATAAAAATTAATATTTTGAATTTGAATATAATTATTTCTGATTTCCTGACATTAATGGAATTTATATGGAATTTCCTGGATTTTTGTATTGAATGAAAAATCAAACAAATAGAATTAAAAGAATGGATGATGGTAAAAAGATAAAAGGTAAAAGTAAAATTTTTGAAAATTTACCATGGAACCCTGACCATGCTGGTAAGTCATTAAATCCAACAAGTAAAAATTTTAGGCGCACAAAAGTAAAGAAATAAAATCTATGACACCTCTTTTGACTAGAAACAGTGTAAGTCAGATTTCATGTAAAATAATAGAAACTTATCTGGAGCTATAAAAATTACCATAACACACTCAGGTCATAAAATATCTCTTTTAAAAATTTCAGGAATTTATCATGTAATTTATACCATTTAAAAATTCAAAAACAGAAGCTTGGAAAACCTAAAAAACAGCATGTCAGAATTATTATAAAATAAATGAATAATATTTTATCTTGAAATTTTTATGGGAGAATACTTGACCTAAATATAACCCTTTATAAAATTTTAAAAAATTAATAATACAATTTGGACCTCTAAATAAATAAAAACCCGAAATACAAATTTTGGGTGATGTACAGTGTCAGAATTTTAATTAATTAATTACAAGATATTTTGATCCGAAAATTTTACTGGAGGATTAAAGATACCAGGAGACCTCATTAAAAAAATTTTAGAGATTTTTCAACTCGATTTGATAGCCGTTTTAATACCGAACATGGCGCTGTCCTGAGGCTTATCCCTTTGACCCGTCTCCTTTCACTGCCGTGTGGGGTCATTCGCTATGCTGGCCCGTTCGCTGACAAGCTCCGAAGAGGCCTTCTTCTCACTGATTCGTGGACCCGGTCCCATTGTCAGCCGCTGCTTTGGTTGTTTTCCTCTCTCTTCTTCCCGCAGCCGAGACGTGCTCGCTCGCTCTCGAGCTTTCGCCGACTCTCTGCGCCGATTCAACGTCTCGTGCCGCTCGCACAATCAACTGGCGCCACGTTCATCTTCGAAAGTCGTGCGCCATGCCTTGACCACTCCAGTGCTGCACGTCGCCGAAGGGAATCTCGCGCCACCAAAAGACAGAACCAGCCGCAACTCCCGCTTTGCGTTCAAACACTGTGAGCTCATCCTTTGCCGGCTATAAATACCAATCTTGCATCGCATTGAGGCTTCCTTTTATTTATTCACTTCCTGAACCAAATGCCAAAGCCTAAAACCCCTGTTCTTCGCCGTTTTTACTGAAAACCCGAAAGAGGGAAAACATCAAATTGAGTCGATTCGGCGCAGTTCATCCCAATTCCTTCCATCTAGAGCTTCCAAGAGCATCTCTGAACCTACACAACAACAAAACTTCAGCTCTTCTTCACTGCTCAACCGTCGCCGCGTGCGCCCTTCTTCCCCACGGCCGGCCGACGGTGGCGCGCTTCCACAGCTCATCTCCGCTTCAACAAACAGGTAAAACGGGACCCCCTGACCTCACTGATGCTCAAGCTGTTACCCATTCGGGCTGTAGCTCACTCATTTTCTTCTCCGACGAGCCGCCTCTTCTTCCGCCATAGGCCTCCGGTGGCAACCCACTCCGGCCATCCCCGGAGGTGATCGACACCACCCATGGATGCGCAGTGACCCACTGGTGCTCGCCATGCCACCCATTCGGTCGGAGACTCGCCGGACCGCCGTCGCCGCCGCGCCCTAGCTACTCCCCTGTCTCACTCTCATTGACAGTGGGCCCGTTCTGTCAGCCAGACGTGAAGAATCCAGTTCAACGGTAAAAGGCGCTTTCCAGTTTATAAAGCATATTTTGAATTTTCTTAAGATTTTCGTACCCGAGAGCACATAAGTAATTGTAACTTTTAAATCGCATGTCCAAATAAGATGAAACAAAATTCTAAAATCATCTAAATTCGAGTTATTTCATAATATGCAAAAATATTTTGAAAGATAGTACTGGGTAAAATTGAAATTCAAATTTGAAATAAAGGGCTAAAGATATATGCTTTATATCAAATTTCTGCAAACAAACTTGGAATTTAATGGAACCAATTTTAGTGAAATCCTTATGCTTCCAGAAGTTCAAATATCTAAAAATATTTAAATTTCACCTGTGTTTGAATTACTTTCTATTAAAGATTGTATTCAATACATTAGAAATCCAAATAAGCATAACTTGAATAAAAGAAAAAGGAAATAAGTAAGAATTGATTTCTAAATATTAGTGTGATAGTAGGATACCTGAGTTTGCCAAAATAATTAAGAAATGGACTTGAATTGAACTATCTTGAAAAATATGAAATAACCTAAGTACAAATGTACATACATATGCATAGAAAGTCAAATAGTTATAATATAGATCAAATAAATTCAAATAATTACTAAACCAGTTTTGTTATACTCCTAGCATCACAAGGATTCTAGATGTATAATAATGTTTAAGTTTTATCATATAAAACAGTAAATGTTTAGTAGTCGAAGCATTAATGCTTGCGTAATTTGAATAGTTATAACTTTCACAAATAAACATCAAATTTGACAAAACCAATTCCTAGTAACCTGAAATATAATACCCTTGCTGATTATGCAAAAATATCTTATGATTGTGCTAATTTGAACTAAGTCCATATTAGACCCTAACGAGCACTTATATAGAAAACGTTTCGGATAACAACCAAATATCGAGAAACCAACTTCAAAACACTCTTAGTGTCATACCCTGTTAATGCCTGAAAAAAATGGATAGAATATCTTATAGGGTGTAGTTGCAATCTTATACCAAAAACTGAACCTGTGTCGGGTAGTAATAGAAACACTCAAGCTTTTTCGTCAACCCGTAGAATACCTCGGCTAAATGCAAATATTATGAAAATCAGTTTAGAAATGATATTTGGGTTATGTACTATAATATTCTAGAAAAATATTTTATTTACAACTTGCTTTTCATCCAAATCCTGCTAGTTGAATACCCTTAAAAACTATGGTGGTCATAACCCTGAGTATCATATAAGCTTTTTCAGCAATGAATATAATGTCTCGTCTAAACACTAAAATATATGAAATCAGCTTAGAAATGTTATTTAAAGAATATTCTATCCAATTCCGAAGAAATAATCTTATTTAATTATGTGTTGCATATAAATCATGTTAGCCAAATAACCCTAAGTGTTATGTTTAATGAACTTCATAATATGAATAAGTGAACCTTGTACTAATGGAGAAGTTAGTAGCTAATACATTTGTATCATCAGAACCTTCTTAAAAACCGTGAATAAATCTAGTAACCTAGCTTAGCAGATCTATCTTATTCAAAACCCCTTCTTATGCAAATCACTTCAAGAACTAAGTGCTATTCGCATAACACCTTTAATTTGTGTTTTTCTTATATTAATCCAAATAATTTTAGCATCTATAATTCGAAGTTATAAATACTAGAATTCATAATTTTAGCCTCTTGAATTCGTAAATCAAGAATAGATAATCTATAAAGGAAGCCATGTTTTGTTTGTCATATAGCCATTAAGTTTAAGAATAAGGTAATTACTTAAATAATTCAAACCCTAAAGCGTTCCTGTTTCTGCAGTGAATCTTTATTTGATTTTCTGTCTGTTTTCTTTTTGTCCTTATTGAAGTTTATTATTTGCTATATTTTCCGATTGATCGACGTGTAGAATCCGACATCCCTTCCTCCGTCAGCCGTGGTCGCGTCTTCATCGTAAGCGATATATAAGCAAGGCAAGCACCCCCTTTGATCATCTTATCCCAGTAATTAATTTGCATTGTGTTTATTAAAATGTTTCATGCATGCGTTTATTTTCTGTAAATTCGCTATTTTGTGGTACTGGTAGTTATACCTGTTGTCTCATGAAACTTCCTTGATAAGTATGAATATGTGTACCTTGATAACCATAGAATGAGCTTAGACAATTACTTAATGTCATCATGGGTATATGCGATTACATTTTATCCATGCTTAGCCATGCTTTAGAATCATGTAATGGATGATCAGATCAAAATTTGTTTCTTGAGAAATGGAAAGTGTTGGAAATGAAGCTGTTGGTTATGGGTATTTTCATTAAAAACCCAAAACAAAAATATGGTTTTGATGCGGGCGATTATTGGCAATAGCCGGAGGTGCAGAGGGATTTGCACGTAGTGTAGGGTGGAGTATCGCCCGTGTCGAATTAAGGACCGAACTCAGTGTTGTATGATCCAATATAATCCGTACAGCCACAAGTGTTGTTATGGGGCATCCTTAAACCAATTAAGTTATCTAGTTTAACTTTGCACATTGGTAGGCCGAAGTAGTACGGGCTCTCCTTTCGAGGTTGGCTCTACGGGGTGCCCACACCGAGGTGTTGGGAACAATACTTACCAATATAACGGTGTACGCCATGTCTATGGGAAGTTCCAACATTCCTTTGCTCTGAGTTCTTCCAGCATAGCATGGGTTTTATCGTCCCGGTGCTAGTGCAAAGTTAAATTAGATAATGTAAAGGTTTTCGTCATGAACATTCTGGCCACACGCCTAAGGTGCGTGAAACATGCGGCAAAAATAAAAGGTCATGACTTGTGGGTAAAGTTGTACACCTCTGCAGAGTGTAAATCTAATCGATTAGCCGTCCCCTCGGTCATGGGAAACTTGGTGAACTTGCACTAGTTAAATGTTTTGTATTTTCTAAAATTGGGTTGTGGTTTGGAACTTGTTTAACAGCTTTTGTTTCATGTCAAAGGATCGATATTGTTGGATTCCATTTCTGGATTATTCGATACTTGCGAAGGGGTGTGAGTATTACTTATGCTTTACCTATTTCATATCAGTCAACTTGCTTTTACAAATTCCGTTTACAAATAACTTGATTTCGCATTATAAATTCTGCTTTATGCAAATTAACTGTAGTAGCCTCCTTTGAAATGGCCTGCATATATTATAGGTTTTGCTCAAGTCTTGCGGATTACAAAAGTACTCACCCTTGCTTATATGTTGTTTTTAGGTGGATAAGTTAGCGAAGCTTCGAAGGTTTCTTTCATCGCAGGTTGCGGGGTTTTTCTTCATCGAATCTTTCTAGGGATTATGCCTTGTCAATTGCCTGCGGGTTTTGGACGGGCACACTACAAGACTTTGTTTCTTTTGCTGCTGTAATCTCTGAGTTGTAAGTTTTATTTGTATATTTGCTTCCGCTTATTAATTTTGTTGTATCGTTGTGATTCCAATTGTCGTGTATGTGCGTACTAGCTACTGATCATGGGACTAGTACGGAATGCACATTAGATTTCCATTTTTGCAGGTATGTAAAAATGGGGGTCGTTACAATAATCATTGTAACGATGATTGTGATAGTTGAGTATGGTAACTCATATCTAGTCTTTTAAGATTTGGAAAGATGTGTTATAAGTAGTCCTATAGAAATCCTAATAAGATTAGGATTCCTACGTTCTTTTGGAGTAAGATTTGTACTTCTCTTTAGAGGAGGACTAAGGGGGCTATATGAACCTATGGGGTGCTCATGGAGAACCCAAGAAGCCATGAACCAACACATCTGAAACAAGAGGTGCACAAGAGGATTAGAGGCTAGGTAATAGTACAAGATTTTTGTATGGGGCAAGTATCCAAGAGTCCTAAAAGGTTCAAGAGGTTGTGAGAGACACTACTACAGAATTGAACATCACAATTGATTCTTTTTTGTCATCTGGGTCGGTTTTGGTAGTGATAAAAAGTCATTAGACAATGATGAGGAGATGCTATCATAGTCAATTTTCGCCCGGTAGAGATATGGTGTCATCACAATCGGTTCTTAAATAGAACTGATTGTGATGATGAGCACATCACAATCAGTTCTTTTCTCAGAACCAATTATGATGTGTCCATCACACCTTTATCTCTATTTTGCCGTCTAATAGTAGCATGCAAGGCACAGGTCATACAAACAATTTTTGCAACTTCTATGAAAATCAATTATAGAAATTCTACAATTATTGCTACAGTAATAGAATAAAAAAGACTGATCAGATGCTTGCTGCTGTAATATTTATGGCACAAAGTAAAAAGGGAAGAGACAAAACTAATTAACACTCTCATCTAGATCACACTCAGCTTGTTCCAACTTTACTTCATTCATCAAAACACCTGCGAACAAAAACAAATCAGCATTTAAGGCAACCTTCATTACCAGATTGTGTCATGGAACACCATACCTCGTATTTGACCCTCTAATTCCTTCTCCTCCATTTGATCCTGTCGCAGTTCTCTCAGCCAAGGAAGCAACAATAATACAATATGACAATCATAACAAATTTGATTTTCTTCGGAAATCTCTTTCTTTTTAGGCTGGTTCATGAGGAATAGGATAAGTCATTAAGGAGGAAGACTAGAACGAAATCGTTTGAACACAAACAAAATCATCAGAAGAAAAGGAAAAACCATAAAGATAAGATGAGATGCTAAATGCAAACCTCTTCAACTCAACTCAAACCGAAATGAGAGGGAGAGGAGCAAGTGGAGGAGATGAGTGATTGAGTGGTGAGCACAAGGGTGTATAAATATACAGGGGATGTATGCAGTGGCTTTCCCTTTTCCTTATTTGGTTAAACCCAGTGAAATTATTTTGAAATTGGAACCCACTCGGCACCCAAATTTCACTTTGGCCCACCAAAAGACTATCCCAAGCACATCACAATCAGTTCTCAAGTTAGAACCGCAGTTAGAATCGATTGTGATGTACATGTGCACATCACAATCGGTTTTGAGCTAAGAACCAATTGTGATGTGGTGTCTATCACACCTTTAGCTCTATTTTTCCATCTAATAGCATGCACTATATGGATAACAATTAACTGATTAATCAACCACTATTTTTTATAACAAATCATGGATAAAATATCTTCATGCTATCCAGATTATATGGTGTGCACTATGCTAGACATCTGAACAGGCATAAAACCATTACAAAGTTGGACACAACATACTTGTTCAAACTGTCCCCGGCTACCAGAAAGTAAAACTCGTTAAAAAAAATGAACTTATACCTGCAAGCATTGTGAAACCCAAATATTCTAGTCAATGTTTTGTTTTTCTTTTAAGAGGAAGATAAGGCATCCACTAGCACATTTCTTTAATGTAGAAACCAAAATACATCAGGCTAGATAGAATAAGTATAGAATCCTATGGTCAAACAACATTCTTATGTTCAATCCATGCACCAAGACAGACCAAGGGAGCCTGCTACACTAATAAGAGGCAGCTTACATAAGAATGCTATAGATGCATGCAACCATGGTAATAGACAAGGGCATGTATAAATATACAGGGGATGTGTGTAGTGGCTTTTCCTTTTCCTTATCTGGTTGGACCCAGCGAAATTATTTTGAAATTGGAACCCGCTCGACACCCAAATTTCACTTTGGCTCACCAAAAAACTATCCCGAGCACATCACAATCGGTTCTCAAGTTACAACCGATTATGATATGCACATACTCATCACAATCGCTTCTTAAGTTAGAACTGATTGTGATATACATGTGCTCATCACAATCGGTTCTAACTTGAGAACCAATTGTGATGATTCACCTCCATATAAGTAGAATCATCTATGACAATCAGTTTTTCTTGAAAAGTTGGGAACCAACCCAGATGAAGCGATAGTATTGTACCATTCTGTAGTAGTGAGAGCAACAATCCATTGTAATCTTTTGAGGTTATGCTTAAACAATTTGCGATCGGCTTCGCATGTTTTTTTTTCTCTCATCATGGTTGCTTCATTGTTGTTATATTGGTTCTTTCTACGAGATTCATCTTCTTCGTTCTTGAGATTGTGCACGCTTGTGTCATATCTCACAAAACATTGACCCAATCTAGGAGGTTGATGTGCATATATAAGAAGGGTATTAGAGTGTAACAGGTGGTATCAGAGCAAAGGCCAGATTAATCAAATTTGTGAGAAGGTCAGTAAAGCATCAGGTGGCACAAAATCAAGATCGATGTCGACGAGTTGGAATCAAGAAGAGAAATTTGACGATGGAGAAAATTTCAGTATATGGCAATGTGTGGTGAAGGATATCCTTGTCTAGCAAGGGTTAATTGATGCTTTTGAAGGGAACAAACTATAAAAAATGACCACTGAACACTGGATGGTGATGGAGTGGAAGGCTATCAATACAATCTGCCTTTGTCGCTTCGATGAGGTGAAGTACTTAGAAATCAAGTAGAATTCATCGAAGAAATTATGGAAGGACTTAGAAGAATTGCATATAGAAAAGTTGCCGACAAATTGGTGGGTACTGAAGAGACAACTATACAGGTTACGCATAGAGGAAGGTACACAATTCTTTGATCATATCAATATCTTCAACAGGTTTATCACGCAGTTAATTAGTGTGGATAAAAAATTAAGGAGAACGATAAGGTTGTCATACTAGCATCATCTCTACCACCATCTTGAGGGTGAGTGGTGATGAATACTCTTGTCATAAAAAGTACTTTCAACTTCAATGAGGCACTTAAATATCTATTAGAGGTAGAGTCCTTGAAAAACCCATCGGAATCTCCATGATCAAGCATTGCCTACCATAGGTATTGCAGGCAAAAGTAAGAGTTATAGGAAGAAGGGCAAAAATAAGGGCACACATATATGTTATCTATGTGACGAGGATGGTCATATGATAAAGAACTGTCCGAGTTTGAAGCAAATGAAGGGTGCACGCTCAATGACGATAGCAAAGATGATTCAGACATACTTGTCGTCAGTCAATCAGATACCTTTCATGGATGAATATTAGATTTAGGTTGTTTCTTCCACATTTGTTCAGCGAGGGAGATGTTTGACGAAGAATCTCTACGCTCGACGCATGGAATTGTTCACTTGGCCGATTGCAAGAAGTATGCAATTACTGAGGTGGAAATAGTTACATTGAGATATATGATAGAGCACATCGCATATTTATAGGAGTTCGATATGTTCTCGGTATAAAAAGAATATAATATTTGTAGGGTCGCTTGAACTCAAAGATTGTAAGGTATCACTTCGAGGTGAAGTTATATGAGTTAGTTCCAAAGGGCATGTGATCATGAAAGTATCTATAGAAATGGGGGATACAAATTGATAGATAAACCTAAAGGAAGGGAAACCAAGGAAGGTCTAATAAAAACCCTAACCAGGAGAAGGAAACCATATCGTCAACAGTAGGTACTCAAATCTCAACTATAGTTATATGCGGAACTATAAGGACGGTTGCAAAATCTAGCAAGCGCAAAGGCAAAGGTGCAAACTGTTGGAAGGAGGAAGATGTGGTGGGACCAACCACGTAGTAACAAGAGCATGTGGAGCTCGAAGATGATACAAACCTATGGTATGAAGGGCTATAGGAACAGGAGGTGTGATTAATCAAACTACACAAAGAAAGGACTTTCAGGTGGAGGGATTGGGATGCCAAGCCTGAACACCAACATGTATATTGTGGTGATATACATGAGCCCTTGTAGTGGGGGCACTTCCAAATATGGGAGAAAAACTAAAAAATACGGAACCAACTTTGAGCGAATTCTTGGAGGAGCGTGGTGACTCCATTAGATAAGAGTCAAGGTGGAGATTGTTGAGTATGGTGGCTTGTATTAAGTTTGTCAGGATTTGGAAAATTGTGCTATAAGGAGTCCTAAATGAATCCTAATAGGATTAGGATTCTGACTTTTGTTTAGAGTAGGATTCCTACTTTCCTTTGGAGGAGTACTAAAGGGGCTATATAAATCTATGGAGTGCTTATGGAGAACCCAAGAAGAAACAAACCAACTTATCCAAAGCAAAAGGTGTACGAGAGGATTACAACCTAGATTATTCTTTAACACTAGATTCTTGTATAGAGCAAGGATCAAAGGCTCCTAAAAGGTTTAAGAGGTTGTGAGAGAGCAACAATCCCTTATACTCTTGTGAGGTTGTGCTTAAAGAATTTTTTGTCTGTTTTGCCAAATCTTTTCTCTCTTGTCGTGGTTTCTTCATCACCGTTACTTTGGTTCTCTATGAGATTAAACTACTTCATTCTTGAGACAGTGCATGCACGTGCCGTATCTTACAATACTCTAATCCGATATGGGGTTGCTACGCATAAGAAGGATTATTAGAGTGTAACAATGGTGAACAACTCTAGTAGTTCATTCAAGATGTTTTTATAGAAACAAGTCATGGAATGGGTTTTTGGGCTCACCAAGAACAACATGAAGAAACTAATTAAAACATATATAGCCATGTTCGCCTTAGTCCTATCATATATCGTCCCAATGCAATGGTTAGGATTCAATCTCGTCCCTAATCACCCCTCATCGTCCATGTCACTCGCAGTGATGGTTTGCATAGGCTCAGAGTAGCCTGTAGAAGAAGCATAAGCCTTGCTAACAAAACACAGAGGCATTCGCTCAAAGAGACACCTACGACGAGGTAGAGACTCCATCACATGTTTTGCAGGGACCACACCACCTACCCCTCGAGCCTCCCTGCTGCAGCCAATTCTTCTTTTTTGAATTTTTGCCAGGAGCTCTGGCATTCAGTATAGAAGAAGAACAACAACTGGGCTACAGACGCACGCACCCACACACGCACACACGCCCACGCACACACATGCGTTGTATCCAGTTCCATGTGCACCCAAGCGAATCCAGAGACTCGAACCCAGGCGGGCAGCTCGCGCACTCGCATAGCTAGCCAATCGAGCGCTCACTCGTTCGCCAATTCTATACGAAGACGGTGACCAGGACGGTGAAGGCCACCGGAATTGGCCAGATCAAGGTGGCTATGACCAGATTCAGCTAGATTTGGACAACATCAGAGCTACCAATTCCAGACGAAGATGGTGGCCTAGGACGATGAAGGCCACTAGAATTAGCGGGATCTAAGTGACTTCAGTGGTGGGTTTAGTCCCATATTGGTTGTCTAAAGTGAGTTGTAGTAGTATATAATGCCTACTAGGTCCAAAAGTAGTACTTTTGGGTTAACATTTTTATAAAAAGTGAGGACAAAAGTGTAAGGGGTTGCTGTGTTGGAACCTGAATATGCAAATCTGGACCCTCTGTGTATTCTGCACTAGTCCAGGATCACGCTAGTGCACACAGTCTCAACATAGATGAATATCACAATCATACAAAGCGGAAACATAAATAAAGACTTCATCTATTTAAATATAACCTGTTGCACGACCTTAAGGTCAACGTTACATGAATACGCCTCATAGGGCTTAAACTAAGAAATAAATAAAACTGCAGTGGAAATAAATTATTCGTAGTAACCCTTCAATTTGCTATAGGCAACTGACAAGGTTCGGACTCTAGTTGATCGTCTTCTCCTAGTACTCCTCATAAGCTGGTGTAGACTCTTCTCCAACTGGTGATTTATTGTTGCAAGGGGTGAGAGTACATAAAGAACTCAATAAGTTGTGCACAGAATATAAGTCTATTATACTACATGCATGGCTTATTCCAAATGAATGGCTAAGCAGTATTTTCAAATGAATAGCATAAATAGATTGAAATGGTAATAAAATAAATAATAACAATAATAATTTTCTCCCTTATTTCCCAATAAACTGACTCTCAAACTTAAATCAATTTCCATATTTCCATAGTTACACAGCCTCTACTTCCAAGTTTTTTTATCAAAATCTAACCCTTGACTGCAACTCCCAAGCACTGCTCAATACCGCTAGTATGGCTATTTGTAACATCCCAATTTTTGGCTTTATTTGAATGTAATATGCATTTTATGAATTTATTGTATTTTATCTGAATTTATTTATTATTCTAAATAAGTCATTTTGTAAAAACTATTAAAATATTAAAAAAGCTTAAATAAAATTTTGTCAAAAATATTTTATTTGAGTTCCAAATGTCTCAAAGTATTTTTTTGAATTGTTGTAGAATTTTTTTGATATTTTGATTGCCTCAATCGAATTAATTTAATTACCGAATTTATTTTAAAACAAAATGCTGGAAAATGCTTAACAGTACTTGGGCCGAAAGCCCAGCACTGTGCATCCCAACTTTGTGAGGACAACCCGTATCGACTGCTCGTCTCGTCTTCTAGAAGCGCAGAGCGCCCGTCATTGGATCTCAATGCAATGGCCATTTTTAAGCCGAAGCCCTAATCGACTCTAGCCATTGGATTTTGCACGTGCGGCCAAGATTGTTCGTGTCTAACTGGAACTCTAGCGAATCACGACTATTAGCTGTTGCGAGCAGTTAGGATTGTGTCACGTGCGAACGCATCGTGGCCATTCATCTCAAATCATAAGGTCACTGTGTTTCGTCCCCATGCATAGCTGCCGACGTGTCGGAGGCGGTTTCCTCCGCCGTGTCGACATAGTTCTTCGGGCCATGCACGCTCACTAGGCTATAAAAGCCTCATTAGCACGTGATTCGAGTTTAGCAGACCCTTGCGTAGTTTTTGGATGGAGCGGTTTTGCCCAAACTGTCTTCATCTACAAACGGGAGATCGTCGGAGTTGGATCTGGAAGCCGTTGCGGGTTTTAGTCAATATCGTCACCATCGAGCCATCGTCGCTGCAGGCAAGGGTAGATCCGGAGTCATCGTCTTGCATTAGTACAGATCCATGTGGTCTCCGAGGGTTTTCATCGTCGTTTGCTGAGTTCGGTGTCTTCGTCTTCATAGTCGGAAAGGAGCTCCGTTGCAAGCCATTGTCAGAGTCACCCGAGTTCCTAGCCGTTCGATCTGAGGATAGCTGTAGATGCGCTCCATGTGGACATCTCCGCATCATGTCGCGTGTCTGTGGTAATGTTAGTAGGCACGAACCGTCAGATCTAAGATGGGCAGTCCAGATCGAGTCTTGCGCCGAGAGAATCGTGTCCTGACGCGTGACGCTCGAGATTCGAAGCGACATGGAACGAGTCCACGGTGAGCTGACCCAGATCCGTGGACTAGGTTCATGTACCATGCCATGTGTCATTCTGCAACTGGTCCGGATGAGGGATGACATCAGCTGACGCAATAAATCGATTTTCCAGTATAAAAATAATTCGGTTAATTATTGATTTTCTGATTTTCTTTATTTTCAAATATTTCGAGAACTCGTTCTTCTTGATACGAGCTCCGATTGAGGCGATTCAAATTTATAAAAAAATTAAAATTGAGATCTATTTAATGGTGAATTTTATTTGATTTTTTTAGTTTGTTTGCTCTCTATTTTGGTATTTATTTGGTATTCTCTCTCGTTACACGTAGACGTCGAAGTGCTTGAAGCATCCGAGGAGGATTCGTTGACTCAAGATCAAGTTCTAGAGCAAGGACAAGAACTTTTTAAGGCAAATTGTGCCTTGATCATGTTGAACCCAGTTTATAAAATTGCTATATTATTTTACTTTATGCATGATATTTTATATGTATAACTGTTTCAAAATAGTTCGGGATCTAGTTAATCTACCTAATTGAACTATACCCTACCTTGTCATTTGTATGCCATGATTAATTGTCACCCTAGATTGGTTATTACAAGTTGGTTAGTATTAATAATCAACATGGGTTGGTAAGACCGTATTAGTATGCTTAGCCATGCCACATACAATACATGTCTTTGGAATATCAAAAGTTAATCTTAACTAATGGAATATGGAACATATTTACTAATTGGTGTGTCAAGTGTTGTCACACAATGATGTTGAGTTGCAGTGACGAGGAGGTCACGCAACGATGTTGACTTGTGGTGCTTGGTAATCAACTAGGGTGGTAATCATTTAGATTGGGGAAAGTGGTAAAGGGCAGTGTGCCAAGGTGGGCCGAAAGGGCAGAGGGTATGTGGAAGTCTTGCTCCAC
Source organism: Otatea glauca (assembly GCA_036346275.1). Taxonomy (NCBI): domain Eukaryota; kingdom Viridiplantae; phylum Streptophyta; class Magnoliopsida; order Poales; family Poaceae; genus Otatea; species Otatea glauca. The sequence goes on along the minus strand of CM070718.1, from coordinate 54,435,099 downwards.
ATGTCTTAACTTTGCAAGCCTTTGACCTGACCTGAGTCAAACATGCAACCACATGTCTGAAATGGGACGGACCTAGCTGATTAATTTGTAATGTCTTAACTTTGGTACTACTAGTGGTGGTGTGAGGTTCGACCTTTTTATGAACTCACATGGCTTAAAAGGGGGGCCCTGAGTGTGGTAACCAGTCCCATCAGTGTTGAAACCATAGCATGTGGTACTGAGTTAAGTCAGAGCATTGTAAAGGTTTTGTCATGATATCTCTGTGACACACCAAAGAAAGTGTGTTAATAACGTTTTCACAAAGAGATGTTCATGTCGTGTAGGTAAAGCGCATAACCTCTACAGATTATAAAATCTATTCGAATAGCCATGCTCGCAGTATTGAGCAATGCTCGGGAATTGCAGTCAAGGGTTAGATTTTATAAAATGAAAACTTGGTTGGGATGGCAGGATGCCATTGGAAGGTTTGAAACTTGATTTAGGGTTGGATGCCATGTTTACTTGAGAAATGCTGGAAATTATTATTTACTATTATTTGTTTTACTGTCTTTTCAATCTACTTACTGTATTCAATTACAAATATTAATTTACTGCAAAATAACCGTGTTAGCCATCCCTTTGGAATAAGCCTTGCATATAGTTATGTTAGAATTGCATTCTGTACACAACTTGTTGAGTGCTTTATGTACTCACCCTTGCCAACACAACATCACTAGTTGAGGAGTCTAAACCAGTTCTGGAGGAGTACTAGGAGGATGCGAATGTTTATAGTGTGAGCCTTGTTAGTTGCCTATGGTATACTGAAGGGTCATTTACATTTTCTATTCCATTGCAATGTCTTAGTTAAATGTTCTTATTCTAGCCCAGCGTGGCTTAATCATATAAGTTCGCCATAAGGTCATTCAACAAATTATATTTAATATATGAAATCTTTTATTATGTTTTTTATGTGTATGATTATGATATTTACCTATGTTGAGCCTATGTGCACTAGCATGATCCTGGACTAGTGCGATATACACAGATGGTCCGGGTTTGCATATTCGAGTCTTGACACTATTCGAATAGGTATGACACTCTGCAGAGGATACACTTTACCCACAAGATATAATCATATCACCACAAAGGCGAGTGATCATAACAAAGCCTTTACAATGCTCTGTCTAAATCCAATACTGTCTGCTGAGGTTTCAACATTGATGGGACTTGTTACCACACTCAAGGCCCCCCTCTTGCGCCATGTGAGTCTACCCGTGCACCTGAAACCCACACAACCATGACAGTACCAAAATCTAGACATTTCAAATTAATCAGCTAAGTCTGTCCTATACCAGATATGTGGTTGTATGATTAACTCAGTTCAAAAGCTTGCAAGGTTAAATCCTTAATTGACCAATGTAAGACTTCCCAAAAATTTACAATAACCATTATCCATACCATCAACTTACATTTATCAAAAATAATAATGTGACTGTCCAAATGCCACACTGGCTACCATAAATCACAACTCTTCCCACTTGCCTCAGTCTAAATCATTTTACCAACCTAATTGATTATCATGCACCACATGCCATCAACAACATGAACAACATTGTGGTGATATGATTATATACTTTGTTTATGAAAATATAGAACATCCATTAAGCAAGATTAACTTTGTATAAATAAAATGATATCAATAACTCATTGCATAGCTAAACAAACTATTCACGTTCTAACTATCCCACATTGGCAATTAATATTTACCAACTAATAAAGAACCTAATAGGGTGACAAATGAATCATGACATACAAATGACAAGGTAGATATAGGTTCAATTAGGTTGAATAACTAATCCCAAATTAATTGAAACAATTATATATTCAATTAGCATGCAATAGTTTACAACAATATAACTTTTAAAATATGGCCTCAGCATAATCAAAACACAACTTGCCTTCAAGAAATTCTTGGTCCTCCTCTGGACCTTGCACTTGAGTTGGTTCCTCGCTCACAAACACCTTGAGTACTTCAACACCTACGCAAAACGATTAAATAAGCAATAAATACTAAAAATAGATAGCAAACTCAACTCTAAAAATTAAATAAAATTCATCATTAAATATATCTCAATTTTATAAATTGTTAGAAACCAGAATCACCTCAATCGGAGTTCGTATGAGGGATAACGACCTCTCTAAAGTTTAAAATAAAAGAAAAAGAATAAATCCCGATTAACCGAATTATTTTTCTACTGAAAAGCGGATTTATGATGTCATGATGACGTCACAACCACATAGACAAATAACACGATGCCATGCGTCACAGGTGCATAGACCCGGTCCATGGAACAGTGCGAGCGCACGGTGGACTCGGTCCACGACAGGATGACCAACGTTCAAGCTGATGCAAGCGGCGACATGCGGCGAACTACGGATCAACACGTGGCGGAATCCAGGCCACCCGATCTGGATCCGTTAGTGACGGATGCGCAAGGTTGGCGGTGATAGCACTACATGGTAGATGCGGGTAGCAGCTACGTGGCTAAATCCCGACCCTCGATATCAGATCCGGCGGCTGGAAACTCACGACACAGATGGGGTGAGGAGATCACGTGGCTGCCCCAATGCATGACACGTGCTACGATCTAGATTACCAAATCTAGATCTGACGGCTACAGTTGAGCGAAGGCAGGCGAAGCGACGATACACGCAAAATCTGATTGTAACGACCCCCATTTTTACAAACTTGCAAAAATGGAAATCTAATGTGCATTTCCGTACTAGTCCCATGATCAGTAGCTAGTACGCACATACACCAATTGGAATCACAACCATACAACAAATATTAATTAAGCGGAAGCTATTACATAAAGAAAACTCTTACAAATCGGAGATAAAGCAAGATAAGAAGCAAAGTCTTGTAGTGTGCCCATCCAACACCCGCAGCAACCGACAAGGCATAATCCCTAGAAAGATTCGACGAAGAAAACCCGCAACTCGCGATTTAAAGAAACCTTCAAGCTCGCAACTTAACCACCTAAAACCACATATAAGCAAGGGTGAGTACAATCGCATTCGCAAGACTTGAGCAAAGCCTAATATATATGCAGCCATTTCAAAGGAGGCTACTACAGTTAATTTGCATAAAGCGTAATTGACATTGTAAACAAGTTATTTACAAACGGAATTTGTAAAAGCATAATTGACTGATATGAAATAAGTAAAGCATAAGTAATATATTCACCACCCATCGTGAATATCGAATAATCCGTAAATGGAATCCATCAATGTCGATCCTTTGACATGAAAACAAAAGTCGCTAAACAAGTTCCATCCACAACCCATTTTAGAAAATTAAACATTTAACTAGTGCAAGTTCACCAAGTTTCCCATGACCGAGGGACGGCTAATCGATTAGATTTTACACTCGCAGAGGTGTACAATCTGTACCCACAAGTCATGACCTTTTCTTTTGCCGCATGTTTCACGACTTTAAGCGTGTGGCCGTAATGTTCATGACGAAACCTTTACATTATCTAATTTAACTTTGCACCAAAGACCGGACGATAAAACCCACGCTATAGCTGGGAGAACTCGAGCATAGGAATGTTGGAACTCCCCATAGACGTGGCGCACACCGTTATATTGGTAAGTGTTGTTCCCAACACCTCGGTGTGGGCACCCGTCGAGCAAACCCCAAAGGTAAGCCCTTACTACTTCAGCCTACCAATGTGCAAAGTTAAACTAGATAACTTAATTGGTTTAAGGAAGCCCCATAACAACACTTGTGGTTTGCACGAAATATCTTGGATCATACAACACCGAAGTTCGGTCCTTAAATTGACACGGCGATACTCCACCCTAACTACGTGCAAATCCTCTCGCACCTCCGGCTATTGCCAATAATCGCCGCATCGAAACCATAGTTTTATTTTGGGTTTTTAATCAAAATACCCATAGCCAACAGCTACAATGACAACATTTTCCATTTCACAAAGAACACATTTTGATCTAATCATCATCATCATTATTTGATCTAAAAGCATGGCTAAGCATAGATAAAAGTAATCGCATATACCCATGGCGACATTAAGTAATTGTCTAAGCTTAATCTATGGTTATCAAGGTTCACATATTCATACTTATCAAGGGAGTTTCATGAGACAATAGGTATAACTACCAGTACCACAAAATAGCAATTTACAAAAAGTAAACGATGCATAAAACATTTTAATAAACAATGCAAATTAAATTCGGGATCAAGATGGTCAAAGGAGGGTGCTTGCCTTGCTCATATATCGTTTACGACGAAGACGCGATCGCGACGCAGCGGAGGCAACGGCGGAGGAAGGACGTCGAATTCTACACGCCGATTGATCGGAAAATAGCAAATAATAAACTTCAATAAAGGCTAAAAGAAGACAGCATGTAAAATCAAATAAAGATTCATTGCATAAACAGGATGATTTAGGGTTTGAATTATTTACGACCTCATGATTTAGATACTTACAAATTCATATTCTTAATGGTTTTGAGATAACTAAACAGGTTTCTTTTATAGATTATCTTCTCTTGATTTACTTAATTCAAGAGGCTAAAAATTATGAATTCTAGTATTTAGAACTTCAATTATAGATGCTAAAATTATTTGGATTAAAAGAATTGAAATACCAATTAAAGGAGTTATGCAAAACATACTTAATTCTTTAAGTGATCTCGCATAAGAAACGATCCGAAAAAGTTATGACCGATAAGGTAGCTAATTAGATTTATTTATAGTTTTAAGAAGGTTCTGGTGATACAAATTTATTAACTTCAAATTCTTTATTACAAAGTTCACTTAATCCTTATTATGTAGGGTTCGCTAAACATAGAACGAAGGGTTATTTGACTATTACAGTTTATATGTAAAACATGATGAAATAAGGTTATTTCTTCGGAATTGGTTAGCATAAACTTTGAAGAACAAATATAAACTGATTTCATATATTTTAGCGTTTAGACGAGACATTATTTTCATAACCGAAAACGCTTATATGAAATTAAGGGTTATGACAACATACTTTTTAGGGGTATTCAACTAGCAGGATTTAATTGAAATGAAAGATGTAAATGAAATATTTTTCTAGAATATGGTATACCATATCCTAAATATCATTTCTAAACTGATTTCTAATACATTTGCATTTAGACGAGAGGTTCTACGGATCGATGAAAAGGCTTGATAGTTCAATTTACTACTCGACTACAGCTCAGCTTTTGATATAAGGTTGCGACTACACCGCCTAGGATAATTTATCCATTTTTCAGGCATTAATAGGGCATGACACTAGAAGTGATTTAAAGTCTGTTTCGCGACAAATGGCTTTTATCCGCGATGTTTTTCCTATAAGGATTCATTAGGGTTTAACCTTATTTTATTTCAACCTAGCACTAACACAAGGTATTTTTGTATTCACAGCAGGGGTACTATTTTTCAAGGCTATTAAATTTGGTTTTGTCAAATTTGAAGTTTATTTGTAATAGTTACAACTATTCCAATTATGCAATTATTAACACTTTAATTATTTATCACTTACTGTTTTATGTAATAAACTTTTAAATATTATTTTACATCTGGAAACCTTATACTACCAGAGGTATGATAAATTTAGTTTAGTGATTACTCGAATTCATTTGACCCATATTCTAACATATTTAGCTTTCTATGCATATACATTTACACATTTTATGTTTAAGCTATTTCATTCTTTTCAAGTTAATTCAAATCAAGTTCATTTATTAATTATTTTGGAACAGTAAGGTATTCTACTGCCATGATATTATTTAGAAGTCAATTTTACTTATTCCATGTTTCTTTTACTCAAATTATGTATTTTTGAATTTTCTAATATATTAAATACTATCTTTGATAAAAGTATTTCAAACAATAATGAAATTTAAATATTTTTATATATTTGAACTCCTGGAAACATGATTATTTCACTAAAATTGATTCCATTCATTTTTAAGTTTATTTACAACCTTTTAATATGAAGTGTGTTCTTATCCCTTTCTTTAAATTTGAATTTCAAATTTATCCAGTGAACATTTTCAAAATATTATTTTATATTCTGAAAGAACTAGATTTTAGATAAATTTAGAATTTGATTTCACTCAATTCGAGTTATAATTCAAAAGTTATCAATGTTTGAAGAGACCCGGTATACCTAAATCTTGAAAAATGGAGAATACGTTTTCCTTACAGTGAAGGCGCCTTCACCGTTGAACTGGTTCTTTTGTGCCACCGCCGTGGGGTCCCACGGTTCAGTGAGGGAAAAGCAGGGCGCGGCTAGGGCTGCTCGCCCGGCGCGAAGGAGCGCGGAGAGGTTCGCCGAGGCCCGCGAGCATCGCCGGTCATGGCGCGCTGGGAGGTGCCAGAATCGCGGGATGGCCGAGAGGCTCGCCACCGCGGCATGCGGCGGAATGAAGAAGAGTTCACGAGACGAAGAGGAAGCGAACTCCGTGGAATCGTAGCGATTTAGGTATCCACGCAACTCCGGTTCCATTTTTCGGCTGGTCGGCCGAGAAGCGACGGTTTGAGGCCATCACCGGTGGCCGCCGTGGAGAAGAAATGGGCACGTGAGGAAGCTCACGATGAAAAGAGATGAAATTTCGGGTGTTTAGTAATCTACGTGTCGAGTGAAGCTAGAGGAAGAATCAATTTTGAGAATTGCTAACCAATTTGCCCGAATTGAAGTTTCTCCCCTTTCGGTTTTTCGGCGAAATGACGAAGAACATGATTTTGGCTTGATCATTTGGTTCGAGGTGAATGAGGGTGAAGGGAAGCTCGGTCGACGTAGCACTAGTATTTATAGCAAGAGATATCGGTCTCACGGTGGTTTGGACACGGAGGAAGCCTGCGCTCGGTTTGGACAAGGTGGCGCGAAGTGGTGCGAGATCTCTCCGCAAGAATTGACATGAGGTCGACCGGGTATGGCGACGAGAACCAAGGAGGCATGGCTTTGGTCGGCAAGCATGGCGCACCGACCCAAGCGGAGCCTCGCCAAGGCTCTGGAATGCTCGGTCGGCGAGGGAAAAGCAGAGAGGAGAGGGAAGATCGGTCGACGAGTGGACCCGGGACCACTGGCAGCGAGAGAGACCGGTTTTTCCGTTCCTTCCAACGAGCCGTTACGGACAAGGGGATGGCCCACACGTCGGTGAGTGAAAGTGAGGCAGAGGATAAACTTCAGCGAGACAGCTCCATGTGATCACTAAATTCGCTATCAAATCACTACGTAATTTTTTGAAACTTTTTTACCTGCACTTACTAGTAGTTTCTAACCTTCAGTAAAAATTTGAGACTCAAATACCGCATGGTTAAATTATAAAAATTCTGACACTGTAGGGTTATACAGGATTTGAATTTCGGTTTTGTATTTATTTAAAGGTTCAAACATTATTATTTATTTTCTAAACTTTTATGAGAGGTCATAAATAGGTCAAGGATGTCTCTGTAAAATTTTCAAATCAAAATATTGGGTATTTATTTTACTAAAAATCTGACATGAAGATTTTCAGCTTTTAATTGTTTCTGTTTTTGAATTACTAGAGGGCTCTGCCGACATGATCAATTCCTAAGATTTTTACCAGAGATAAATTTTACCCTGAGGGTGTTTTGGTAATTTTTCCAGATTCAGATAAACTACGAATATTTTTCATTAATTTTGACTTGCACTGTTTCTAGTCAAGAAGAGGTGACATTAATTTTATTTACCCATTTTTCTGTGCATAAAATTTTACTTCTTGATTTTACTGACTTACCAGATTGGTTATAGTTCCATGGTAATTTTTCTAAATTTTTACTTTTACCATTTTATGTTTTTACCATTATCCATTCCTTTAATCCTATTTGTTTGATTTTCATTCAATACAAAAATCCAGGGAAAATCCAAATAAATTTCAATCATGTCAAGAAAATCAGAAATAAATATATTCAAATTCAAAATATTAATTTTCATATTATTCCATTTTTCGGGATGTTACACTGATGTATTGGCTACAAATCGGACGACTGTAACTCATGACGAAGCCTGACAATGGCGCGGCGGCGGCATCTCATCGGAGGTGAAGAAGATGATGAAGACCACAATGTTCCAGGGCTTCTCCTGTAACGTTAACTGGCGAAACCGAGGTAGCCCGATGTGAGGATCTCAAATCTGGTCTTCAAGGCAGTAGAGACGGCTTGATGATGGTGAAAAACAGCAAAACCCAACGGCGGCGCAGCAAAGAGCAACGACGAGCTCTAGCACGGTGAAGGCGGTGGCTCGGGCAGCGTTTTCTAGGGCTATGGTGCGGCGCAAGACGGTGATTCTCAGAGGGTGTGCGGTGCCTTAAATTGCCCCCACGGCGTTCATGAAACACGCGGAGACTGAGACAGAAAATGCGGCAACGACGGAATTCGATTAGGATACGGTGCCCCGATAGGAAGTCATCCTAGCCGTCCGCGTGGTGCACATCGGACGGTGCCACGCAGCACAAGCGAAACGGACGGATCTTGATCACTAGATCATGATCCGACGGTTGAGCGTCTAGGGTTTCGGGCAAGCAGGCCGACGTGGGCCAACGGCGCAAGATTGAGTTGGGCCCGCATGGGTTCGGCCCAAAACTGTTCACAGGGTTTTTTAATCATTTTCTAATTAAAATAATTACAGAAATTATATAAAACCAAAATAAATAACAAAAATACTTGAAAAATTCCAAAAAAAATATGAAAAATATTTTAAGGCATTTGGAACTCAAATAAAATATTTTCAACAAACATTTATTAAAAAAATTCAAATTTTCAAATTTTGAAATGGACTTTAACAAAAAGCTTAATTCAAATAAATTCCAAACAATTCACAAAAAATGTAAAATGCACAACAAATTCATAAAATGCAAAAATTAGGATGTCACATGCTATGTATGCGTAGGTCCGCCCCACGATGTGCTAGGCATTGAGCGAATTATGGTCTAGAGTGTTATAGATGGCATGGTATACATGCCGACACTGGACGCGCAGACGTGTACTGAGATATGGTTCTAGGTATTTGTCGCATATACAGTGTGCTACTAAGGGCATCGGCCCTTGAGGGGGGTAAATGTAATACCCTAGCACGATAATGTGATCTCGTATGTGGCTTAGGTGTAGTAGTGTGGTGGTATTAGTCTCACATGGAGACTTGAGATAGGTTTAGGCCAGCATATAAACCCAAGCATTACAAGTGGGATACTATACATACGTGGGCTGAACGAATTTGGACCAGTGTTACAGAGACGATCGTAGGGTAGGATTTGGATTTACAATTGTCCCCCAAAGCCTACTTTAAAGTTTATTTTTATAGGCAACATATACGACCAATTATAAAATAAAACTAAATTTTATATGCAAGGAGCGCATCACGAATGTACGTAGCATAAACATATATTAGATTAGACGAGTTTATTTGTATCAGATTACGTGAAGAACTTTTGTCTTTTAGCACAGGTGGACTCTATCGGTGACAAGTGGGCCCTGATAATTGCACACCGGTTCCAGAATCTTTTGCATAGCATCACCTCTCTACTACGTGGTTACTGGTACCGCTACCAAGTCACTCTCTCCGTTCTAGGTATCGGCTAAAAATACACACAGAAGATGCTCTTGCAATCTTCTTGAAAGAACTTTTCTTTCTTGCGCATATATAACTAGAGGTGGGCATCGTGCCGTATTCATCGTGCTTCGTGTCTGAACCGTGTCGAGCTACGACGGCCTATCGTGCCCGCTGTGCTGTGCCATGCCGGTCCGGCTTACCTTCGACGAGCCTAGGCACGGTCCATTTGCGCTTCGTGACTGCTTCGTGCCATACCAGTCCAGACCCGGCCTATTTGCACTATTGTGACAAGAGGAAAGGATCCGGAGACGTATGAAGTTGATGCAGTGGACACAAATATTATGGGAAAAAGAACTAAAATTTACTTATTCTTGAACAATTACAGAGAGCGAGGGAGATGTGCTGAACACAGGCGAGAGAGGGGCAATGGGCGAGAAAGAGAGTGAGGGAGACAGGCGAGAGAGATTGAAAGAGACGGGCGAGAGAGGGAGAGATTGAGAGAATAGGGTGAGAGAGAGCAGTTTCTTGCACCGTCTCTCAATCTCTCTCAGCTCTTTCTCCACTTTTGCACGTCTCTCTCAGGTGTCGGCGGCAGGGGGTGGCGTCCATGTTACTGGGTGCGTCTATGGTGCTCATGCTCTGCGGGTCGGTGACCTTCATACTAGGTTTCTTCCTCATACCCTGGGTCATCGGGTCCGACACAGCCCGTGCTATAGTGTCGTACCAGCACGACATGGCTCACTTCATGCCGGACCGAGCTTTAGATCAAGCCATGCTCGCTGTGCCTCAGGCTGGCCTAAAAAAGCCCAGCCCGAGTGCCCTGCACCTCTATTAATATAGCTAGCATTTCTAAGGACATGTAAAATTGTGTCATGCCAGTCGTCTCTTTATCCTGCAATATAGGATTTTTGTTGATGTGGAAGCGAGAGAGTAATTGTCTCTTGATGAAGAGACAACAAAACCCACAACACAAAGACAGTACAAAACACGCACCATTGCATAGGTTGACGTCTCTAACAAACATTTTTTTTCCATTGAAGAATTAATAAGCGTGATTATTTAATTCCTAATCTATGAGGTGCAGATAAGCGACTCATCGCCACTGAGACATATAGAGCTAAACTCCGAGAGCTGAGTCATGTACAACACAAGCTAGCTAGTTGCTACTTGCTAGCTCTTCCAGAACCAACTAGTCTTTTCCCTTAAAAAAATTGATGATCAACTACTCCTTAATTGGCTAAATACTGGTACATATGATAGCTAGCTATGAGCATTTGACGCCGCCGGCATGTGATCTTCTGAAGTATACAAATATGCCAATAATTAGCATGTACAAATAATTGAGTCAACCAGCTAATTGAATCATGCATGAACATGGCAGAGAACTTTGTAATGATCACAACCAAGATATCCAATATTGGCTTTCATGCATCCAACTTGGTCTGAAATAGGTCACAATTGGGTCATACGCCTTGCGTATATTTTAGCTCGTGTGTATCTGCTCCAAGTCCCATCGGATCTTAACATATTATAAACTTTCACCTTTATGAGATTTTTAGTTGGTAGCAAAGGAGCTAGTATATATAATGCATGTTAGATGATCATTGGAATGTTATATCGGTAGTTTAGGTTCTAGCTAGGGGGCAATTATTATTATTCTCGATTAATTCAAGGGGAGTTCTGTTCAGCTAATATGCATGTGCCTTCTATTTTCCTCTGATCGATGTGTATGTCGATCTCTTTTGTTGATATATATGTATGGTTAGTTTCACTAGTAGCGATCCACATCTTATTTCTGTACTAAGAGCATATATCCTTCTCCATATCATCTAAAGATAAAACTAAAGACAATTGTATCTTAAGTTTATCTTTATAAGATCTTATAATTTTTTAATTATGGTATGAAAAAAGTGTTTATTATAACAATAACTCATACAATGGTATGTTATCTATATGGTTGTCTCTTAAGAAGAGACAGCTATACTCTCTCCTACTTCTCTCCTCCGTATCAGCAAAAATCTTACGTGACAAAATATATAGATGACTGACATCACATTATCGTACATGCCCTAAAGCCAAGTGCAAATTATGGATCGAGAGAGCGCCGCATCACCTCAGATTCTCCTTCAGGTTCAATTCACCGTTAACGATTCACATATATTTCATAGGAAATATTAGTACTCTATCCAGTAAAAAAAAGTATATCGAAAGCATGCAGAACCAAATCCTATGTATTTTTACCAACGGTATCTATATATGCAATATCATAAGTATGCAGAATGAAATCCTATGTATTTTGACCTCGCCGGGATGATATAAATAGATTTGCCCATCAGTCTTCTCATATTCTTAGCTTTTACAAATTAAATATTCGGTTATAGAATTAAAGTAATGGTCCAAAAAATGAATATATATTTTTTTTCAAATTGTAATGAAGCACCATTAATTTAGGTCTCTAAATGTAACGACCTTCTTTTTGGTATATAATACCAAAAAGGATATCTATGTGCATACAATATTAGTCCCATAATCAGTAGCTAGTACGCACATTACAACAGTTGATAACACATCCATACTCGATATTACATATGATAATGGTAATTTATACAATAAAGTTTTACAATTCAGAGAAGATTGTGACGAGGATTAAAACACCTATCTTTTAATTGGGCCTTCAAAATTATTCGTGACTATACACTGTTAATGGGCCTGTGAAATATAAAACCCATAATATATTAAACAAAGCCCATCCCTATCCAAACGGTTAGATCTCTTACCAGTTCAGTCAAAGATAGTCAACATCTTGCTTCACACTGGTCATCACCGACCAGTGAAATGGCCACCTCGACCAATGAACTGGTCGGGGACAAGCGGTTATCCCCGCACATATCTCCGTTCGGACAGTTGTCTAACAGGTATACTCAACCACCCGGAAGTTATCTCTGGAAAAGGCACCCTTCAGTGAGAAGACACCGTTTGGCGGAAAGATATCTCCTGGTTACATGATGCCCTTTTGGAGAACAACTGCCGCATCTTCATCCAGGATAAATAGGGGCTGATCTACGTTACCAAAATAATCTGGTTCCATCTAGCATTTAGCAATTGAACTTGTACTCTGATACATGATTATCATCCTACAATCATTCTGATCACCTTGTAAACCGTGTACTCTGTCAAAGCCGATTGGCTAATAAAGAAGCAATCCCCATTGTCTCCGTTTTGATCTCTAGGAGTCCACAATTTACATTTCCGTAAGTTCGATTAAGGGACCCAAGGTCTTGGACATCGATAGCTAGCGCTAGCTAGGAGGGCCCAGGATATCAAAACCAAGAAATTCTTTACAATGGATGAAGAAAACTGGTTTGATCTCGCCGATTATGCTCATCTCACCGCAGATGATGAGCCAACAGAAGAACAATGTAAGTGTATTTCTACTCTGAATATGTTTGAGGCGGAATTAGCAAAAATCGAGGCAGAGGTTGAAGCAAAAGAACAATCATCCTACGCGCCAAAAGGTAAAACCCTCATCACTCCTCTAGCAAATTCAGAGGAAGATACCCATGAGGCATGTTCCATGGAAATTGATAATGGAAATGTATCAAATGGTGGTAATAACCTCCTAAAAAATTCAGCCTCGAAAGATTGTCTCCAAGGTCTGGATTATACCCCATCGTCAAATGAAGATGGAGGATTAACGCCTTCTGTCTACTCGGGTTTCCGTGCTTGTACGGTTACTAATGAGCCAGAGAGGCAGCGAGTGGAACGTGAAGCTCAAGAAGATGCTGAAAAAGCCGCTAGAATTGAATATGAGCGACGTATGATATAGAAACAAAAGTCCATTGATGAGGCCAAAAGCTTGTATTACAAGGGTCAACCAAGCACCTCGCGGAGATTCCAAGTTTCTGGATGACAGCCTCGTCAAGACACTCCAATTATGCCACCACCTCCTCAGGCGGCGGTAGGAGACTTCAACTTTGCTCAAAGTGGCTCCAGGAAATATCTCCCGTTGAGAAAATTCGCATTTTATGAAATGCAATTCTTAATCATCCAACGGAGGGAGAAGATGTGCTTAATGCAACAGTCATAAGATCCCTTGCTGCTGACTTGCAAGAAGCCGCAAATGAAGTACATGTAAGGTTTATATCTACAAGGTCTCAGACCGAATCCCGCGTGGAGGGATCCTCAGCTGGACGGTGCCAGCAAGGCATTAGCCACCAACGAAGATGAGGTCCACGACGGAGAAGCGTTTTCGAACGACTTACCCCGGGTGAAGTTCCAAATTGTGGTCGGCGACGACCTCGTTCTCCTGAAAATATGGACCAAACTCCTAACGTACGATTATGTTCTGGTCTGTATACAGAATGTAAAGCTTTTTTCCCTGGGCTCAGAAATGTAACCTAGCTTGAAAAGCTCAAGCCAGGATATCTGGAGAGTTTTGATGGAACCCGAAATCCGTCAAAATTCTTATAAGTCTATACCACCACCATCCAGGCCACTGAGGTGATGAAAAGGTAATGGCCAATTACCTCTCTACACTCTTTAAAGGATCAGCATGAACTTGGTTGTTTAATCAGCTAAAAGATTCTATTTTCAGTTCAAAAAATTTGTGCCATGAAATTTTAAACAATTTCAAAAGTTGCTATGCCAAACCTAGTAAATATGATTATTTACATCGTCTTCGCCAAACTTTTGGTGAAAATTTGGGACAATTTATTAAAAGGTTTGTAGAAGTGCGTAATACCATTCCCAATATATCTGACAATTCTATAAATTGTGCATTTAAGCAGGCTGTCTTTATAAATGATTCATTAATGATCTCAATATTCATCCGCCATCTACCATACCCGAACTGTTCGACATGGTAGACCGATATTCAGATGCTCATGAGGCCATTGAGTGGAACCTCTTGGTTGACAAGGGTCATGCCCCACCACAACCTGGTCTCCCAAGGTCAGATGACCAGAAACTAAAAAATGTTTTCAAATCTGAAGATCGTAAATGGATGAATAAGAAAAAGAACCAAAAGAATACTCAGCGAGAAGTTGCAGGCATCTTAGAACGACCTGTGTACTCCAAGGGGAAGGCACCTTAGAAGAAATCAACTGGTCATCAGGACGACCAGTCTAGCTCTAAAAAGCCTGGTGTGACCAGTGGCAATGGTCGCTGGTGTCCATTGCACAGAGCATCAGGACATGACATGCGGAATTGCCGTACGTGGCAAAAGCACATGGAGGATTTCTACTCTGGTAAGAGTCCTATGTCTACCTTACCAGAAGGATGAAGCAATAAAGATGTGGATGGCGATGAAGAAATGGGCTATCAGAAGACTGATAATCACATCAATGTTATATTCGGAGGATCATCCACATACACTTCAAAAAGGCAGTTCAAAACTGCATGTAGGGAGGTCAACAACATCGACAACCAAACTGGAAAGCTGAAATATCCAAAGTGGTCAGATGTCAATCTCACCTTCAATAAGCAGGATTGCCCAAAAGGTATGTCTGTCCCTAGAAAACTTCCATTAGTAGTTTCTCCTTCCATTAGTAATTGAAAGTTGGAAGAGTTTTAATCGATGGAGGAAGTTCTTTGGATTTAATTTTTATTCATACCTTGGATGAGATGCAAATCCCTCATCTAAGATAAGACCTATTACAAACCCATTTTTTGGGATTGTACCTAGTTCGTCAATAACTCTAGTAAGATAGATAGTATTACCTGTCACATTTGGAAGTGCTGACAATTTCATAACAGAGTTGATTTCATTTGAAATTGCTGATTTTGAATCTGCATATAATGCCATTTTGGGTAGGCCTTCACTAACAAAGTTTATGGCAGCCACTCATCACGCTTACCAGAGCTTAAAGATACCTGGTCCAAAAGGTGTGATTAATGTGCAAGGTAACCAAGTTACTACGCTTAATTGTGATCGCAAGTCACTTGAAATTGTTGATCAATTACCATTAAGTAATACTAATGATGCAAAAAAATCTTGCAAATCTAACAAGACTAAGAAGCTAAAGATAACTCCTCAGCCCAATGAGCAAATAAGGGAAGTTCATATTGATTCTTTCGACCAATCAAAGACTGTTCAGATAGGGTCGTCAATGGATGCTAAATAGGGAGACGTGCTCGTTGCTTTCCTCCGAGCTAACGTAAATGTGTTTGCGTGGAAACCATCTGACACGCCTGGGGTCCCAAGGGAAGTAATAGAGCACAGGTTAACCACATGATCTGATATATGACCAGTGAAGCATAAGCTACGGCGATTCGCTCCTGATCAGCAAGAAGCCATCCGACAAGAGTTGAATAAACTCCTGGAGGCTGGTTTCATTCGCGAAGTTGATCATCTAGATTGGCTTGCGAATCCGGTTATGGTGAAGAAAGCAAACAGTAAGTGGCGCATGTGCATTGATTTTACCAGTTTAAATAAATTTTTTCTAAAAGATGATTTTCCTGTGCCTCGGATCGACCAACTAGTGGATTCAAAAATGGGCTGTGAATTGATGAGTTTTCTGGATGCATACCCAGGTTATCATCAAATAAGCATGGCAAGTGAAGATGAAGAGAAAACTTCCTTCATAACCCCGTTTGGTGTCTACTGCTACAGGAAGATACCATTCGGGCTGATAACCCCATTTGGTGTCTACTGCTACATGAATATACCATTCGGGCTGAAAAATACTAGAGCCGCGTACCAATGCCTTATGCAAAAGACTTTCCATAGTCAAATAGGGCATAACATTGAAGCTTATGTTACTGATCTCGTTGTAAAGAGCAAGAATAGCTCTAATCATTTGTCAGACTTGACTGAAACCTTCAATAATTTAAATAAACATGGAATTAAGCTTAATCCAAAAAAGTGTGTTTTTTGTGTTTCTTCTAGAAAATTGCTTGGTTTTCTTGTTTGTTCATGAGGTATTGAAGTAAATCCTGAGAAGATTCAGACCATTGAATCCTTAAGACCACCTTCTACAGTAAAGGAGGTTCAAGGTTTAACTGGTCGGATGACTACTCTCAGTCGTTTTATCTCAAGATCAGGAGAGCGTGGCTTGCCTTTCTTTAAGGTAATTCGAAAACACAACAAATTCCACAAGTCGGATGAAGCGAATAAAGCCTTTAATGACATAAAAATCTATTTGCAAAGCCCACCCACTATGGTCTCACCCAACCCTGGAGAACCTTTGTTGGTATACTTAGCGGCTTCAAATAATGTGGTAAGTGCTGAGAAACCTATTTATTATGTAAGCAAAGTTTTGCACGGACCTAAGGAGAGATACCCTCAGGTTCAAAAATTGCTTTACGCTCTATTAATGGCTTCTAGAAAATTGAGACATTATTTCCAATCTCATCGTATTACAATACAATCATCTTTTGCCTTGGGAAGTATCTTACATAACCAAGATGCAACTGATCAGATTACTAAGTGGGTAGTTGAACTTGAGTCATTCGATATCCATTTCATAGCCCAAATAGCAATCAAGTCCCAAATTTTGGCAGATTTTATCGTTGAATGGACAAACAGTGAATCCTCTATAAAACAGGATACAACTGATACCGACCATTGGAAACTGTACTTTGATGGTTCTCGAGAGATAAAAGGCTTGGGGCTGGTATAGTATTAGTAACACCTCAAGACGACCAGTTAAAATATGTAATCCAAATACACTTCCCTGCTACTAATAATATATAAGAGTACGAAAGTCTTATAGTCGGGCTCTGAGCAGCAAAATCCATTGGAGTCCGTCGGCTTCTTGCGGTGGGCGATTCGCAATTAGTCGTAAACCAGGTTAGCAAGGAATATAGGACGTCTGATGAGGTAATGGCTCACTACCTAGATGAAGTGAGGAAGTTGGAAAAATACTTTAGTCATTTCGATGTCCAATATATACCGCGAAAAGATAATATTTTAGCGGACTAGTTATCAAAATTGGGTTCTTCACGATTACCTATTCCAACAGGTGTGTTTCTTGAATATCTGTCTAAGCCTTCTATAGACACATCATAGAAAAATTCCCGAAAAGTACAGATGTCAGAGTCCTTAAGTAGAATTCAAATTGGACTAAACCATTTAAAGCCTATCTAGAAAATAGGATACTACCTGAGGATATTCATGAAAATGATAGATTAATTTGAAATGCTCGAATGTACAAAATTCTCGATAATACTCTATATAGAAAGGGCACACATAGTATTCTCATGCAATGTATAACCCAGGAATAGGGAAAAACATTGCTTAATGAGATACATGGGGCCTTGTGTGGAGCGCATGCTTCGTATAGAACACTGGTCGGTAAAGCTTTCCAACAAGGTTTTTATTGGCCCACTGCTTTGCAAAATGCCATGTATCTTGTAAAAACTTGCGAGCAATGCCAATTTCATGCTCAACAAGTACATTTACCTGCTAATTAGCTACAAGTCATACCTTTGTCATGGCCATTTTTGATATGGGTAATTGATATAGTATGTCATTTACCAAAAGCAACTAATCGATTCAAATTCCTATTTGCTGCAATAGATACTTCATAAAATGAATTGAAGCCGAGCCAGTGATCTCTATTACGGCTCAAGCTACGAAGAAATTCTTTGTGAAAAATATGGTCACTAGATTTGGTGTATCTAGTAGATTAATTACTAATAATGGATCATAATTCGTTAGTGGTCTGATTCAAGACTATTGTGATGAAATAGGCACAAAGATTTGTTACTCTTCAGTCACTCACCTCAGAGTAACGAAGCAGTTGAAAGAGCTAATGACCAAATTATATAAGGTATAAAGAAAATAGTATTTGATCGTCTTACCAAACACTTGGGGGCTTGGGTAGACAACCTCTACTCTGCGCTCTGGGCCATCAGAACAACGACCAGTAGAGCAACAGGAGAAACTCCTTTTCGACTAGTCTATAGAGCTGAAGCTATGTTGCCAAATGAGATTCATTTAGGATCTACATGGATCTCTCTCTATGAATAGGTCAATCAAAAAGACCAACACGAATATGATTTCAACCTCTTAGAAGAAAAGTGAGATCGAGCACTTATCAGGTCAGCAACCTATCTATAAGGCTTAAGAAGATATTACAACAAAAGAGTTCAACCACGAACACTAAATGTGGGAGACTTGGTTCTAAGGCATATCCAGAATCAGTCTAACTTGCATAAATTATCTCCCAAGTGGGAAGGTCCCTTTACTGTAATATCAATTACGCGACTAGAATTTGTTCAACTTGCTATGGAAGATGTAAGAATTATGTCCAATACTTGGAACATCAAGCATCTTCACAGGTTTTATGTATGAATAAGTTTCTTCTTCATTTATATATGATATCTCTTTAATTTTTATGTTTCAAAATTGTGTCTATTCTGATAATCCTCTGGGAATTCACAAGAGTCATCATTTGACCAATCTCTCTATAAACAACGTACAAGGTTGGTGGTCAGATTGTGAGATAACATCTAATACAGACTTTTCTTATAAGCCAGTTCTTACTGCATTGAAACTCGTTAGCATGACCTTATCTCCGATTTGCTGCCGATTAACACCAAGTACTATATGAAAAGAACAGGTCGTCACCCACATAACAGTTTGTATTCTGAACACATTGCTGTTAAGTACACAAATAGATGGGGGCTAGTGACATACTCATAAAAATATGCACAGAATTAACACAATTGAATAGATCATACATTTTGCTTATATGTAATCTTTACATTGCTCATTTATGTTTCATCAGCAGAAGCTACTTATGCACGTTTTCTATTAATCTCTTCTTGAGTACTAAGCTTCAAGTCAGGCACCAGTCTCTCCAGCTCAACCACATCCTTGTAGAAATGCCTCAACTTGACGAAGAGGGTACTTACTTGGCTGGTGATTGAAGCTCGGAGTGCTACCTTGATAGTCTGCGCCATGATGGAGATCTGGTTCTAAATGATCTTTAACTGGTCGTTCACCCTCTCAACCAACTCATCAACCAACGGATTAGGTTTTGTAAGTTTTACTTCTTTTTCCTTTAAATCCGTGGCGATTTTCTGAAGCTGTTCCAAAATAAAATTCAGAGTGGCTTTTCTACCTCTCTGAACTGTGGCCAAGTCTTTTACGAAGATTTCTAACTGGTTAGTTAGTCTGTCTATATCATCCTTCATCACTGACCTTTGCTCTTCGACTTTTATTCCCTCTTCTCCCCTATGCGAAAAGTTGATATTCTCTGGCCTTTATTATATTTTTCATTTCTGCAAAGATTGATTTCATATTTGCTTTCAATTTTCTCAAATAAAATTAAATTCAAAGTAGGTCAAAATTATATTCTTACTTGCTTTCTCAGACTCATTTGCCTGAAGAGTATTATTGTACTCTTCAGAGAGTCTTTGGACCTTGTCTTCAGTTCTTTTGAAGGCCTCATGGAGTTTGGCAATTTTTTCCTCGTTATATTTTATCTTGTCCTTGGCAACGATGAGGTAAATTTTATAACCCTTGGCGGTATTCTGAGCCACCAAGAATTGCTTCTCTAATTCTTTTATTTGTTCTTTTTATCTTTGTCAGAACAGTTATGTTAGAACAAACAAACAAAAGATAAGAGAAAAGAGAAAATAGCAGCAAAGTTTTTTCTTACTTTTTTACTTCAGCCTTAGCTAGAATCCTTGTCTGCTAGCTTAGTAGGTCAAGCAATTCTTGCGAATGCTATAAAATGCAGAGTAGCAAATGAATCAAAATAATTTTTCATTTATTCCTTAAAATAAGAAGAAGAGAATAAGATGAATACCTTTACCTACAAGTTATCAAAACTTGCTTGAAGTCCCTCTGGTCAGGATGAACAGAGGAAGAGACCAATGGTAAAACCACTGGATGGATGATGTTAGTAGTTATTGCCTTTTCAGGCACTACTTCCATCTCCTTATCCTCATTGGTCCGACCAGTGTCTCCTTCTCTGCAGTAGGGAGGTCTTCAATCTCCCCAGCGGCAGAAGCCTCCTCAGCAGTGGTGGTCGTTCTGACCACCTCAGTTGTCGTCACAGGAGAGGGATCAACCTCCTCCGTGGTCGATGGATCCTGACCGACTAGCGGGTCACTACCAGCAGTCAAAGAGTTTTCACCTTCGACGCTAAGTGGGTTTACTTGCCCACTGGTCAAAGGAGCCTGTTCGATCGAAACCAAGGCATGTTCCACATTGGTCGTCGCCAGGGTGACCAGTGGATTAGCCTCAGCACCGACCTGGGAAATCACATCCTAATCCATAAAGGGACTAGGGGCAATAGCCTGGGGGCTGAGAACAAAAAACAAAAAAAATTAAATTCTGAAGACAAGTACTCAGAAATAAAGGTATATGCAAAGAAAGTTACATACATGCATTGAAGTCCTGAGTCTATTTTCCAGGACAATATAAGTGATGAAGTCCCAACATCCTGGTTGGGAATCTTCTTCCTCCTTATAATTAGAGGAATATTGTCCTCCGAGTCCTCACTCTCACCCTTGACAAATGGGAAGATTGGAAGATGTCTATATGGACGATCCCAATTTTGGTTGAACCATTTTTTGAGGCGCACCTGGGATGAGGTCGTTGTCTACATCCCTGCAGCAAATGTGACCCTCTTGTCCTGTGCTTGGGACAGGTCGTGCGCGCGCTTGGAACGCGCATCATCCGATGGTACCAAGGCTTGACTAGTGCTAGTCGGATCAGCACTAGCCCTAGTGGTGGTAGGGTCTACCACCTTTGAAGCACCTCTGGTCTTCATTTTCTTGGTCGAAGGGGTCGAGGCTGAGACCTTAGGCTGTTCGGCAGGTCGATTCTGACCATGCATCTAAGAAAATAAATGCAATTGTTAAGCACAAAAGACAACTAGAACAAAAGCATCCAAAGAAGTTTCTTGGTGCTTACCATGATGCGTTCATTGATGAAATCATTGGTTTGCCCAATCAGGCTAGATGGCTGCCTATCTAAGGAAGCCAGGTCAAACCCGTTAGAAGAGATGCGCAGCATAGACGAAACTCTTGACCAGGCCTCTTCGGCGGTGAGAACTGACAGGAGCAATACCCATAAATATCGATAAAGTTCTCTAATCAAAAAAGAAAAGAAATTGGTACTTGAGAATGTTCTTACCTTCAGATTCGTCCTTGGTCGGATCCTGGTCACCTTCCATCCTCCAGGCAAATCTGAACCGCCTCTTAAGAGGACTTATCTTGTGGAACAGAAAATCAAAAACGATCGTTTGTCCCATCAGGCCTCCTTTCACCAGTTTGCTGATAATCTTGACGATACCCTTCTCTTCTCGGTGAGGACCAGCTAATACTTCCCACTCTTCACTTTGGTCGTTGTCCAATTTGAGGCCGCCTTCCCAGTAAATTGGAGACGCCTACCCCCTGGAATCTCCGAGTAAAACCACTCCTTCCAATAATCGCGCCATGTATCCTTGTTAGGGGGTGCGAGATATTGAAAAGCCATTTTATCTTGGGGCTTAAAATAAGCGCTCCCAAAGAGATCATGGCTCTTACTATTCCTACTATATTGATAGAAGAAGCGGAAAAGGCGAACTAGATGAGGAATGCCAAGAAAAGCTTCACAAAGATGCGAGAAAACACTAAAGATAAGAATGGAATTGGGGGAAGATGATGCAGCTCGATCTCATAATGATCAAGCACATCGGCCAAAAACTCACTCTCAGGGAGGCGAAACCCTAACCTCACCAAAGCAGAGAACAGGACGAGGAGCCCCTCTTGAGGCACTGGCTTCATGTCCTGCCCACTAGGGTCCCATCGCAGTATTTCATGAGGAGGAATCAGACCTTGATCTTCTAGTTCCTTAATCCTCCCCTCAGTAAGGATCGATTTATCCATGGCCATTTGGTTTAGGAAGAACAAAGGGATTGAAGACAAAAGTTCAGAAGTCGCAAAGGACTTAAGAAATTTTACTTTTGCGCTTGAAAGCAGTAAGGGCGTAAGAAATCCAAAAGGATTTACCCCCCTTTTATAGCCTAATAAATGACAGTTTTGGACATTGTTTCAGTTTCTAAGAAAGAGTAAAACTACCTTTCTAATAAATGATAACTGACACTAGATAGATGTTCTCGAAATACCTTTTTCGGGAAATCAAGAGATCTTATTCTCAAGCAATGCAAAGGAAACAGATATTTTCCTCAAACTTTCTCACATATTTGAGCTTTTCACCATCTTCCCTCAATCATATCCTTCATCATAGAAAAAATAAGGGAGGGTGATGAGAAGCTCAAACAACTAAAAAAGTTTGAAAGTAATCTACTCTTCAGAAGTCTGAAAGTGTGAAGGAATCAAATGTTATCCTTAACTTCTTTAGATATTTTAGCTCCTCACCATCTTCCCTTGATCATACCCCTCATCATAATTGATGAAGGAGCAGTAAAGGAAGATGATGAAAAGCTGAAACAACTAAAAGAGTTTTAAAAGCGATCTTTTCTTAATTCAGAAGGAGGCCTTCGTCCCCTTTATATACCTCACACATTAAAAATGATCAGCGTCAGTTCAGTTACCGAGAGAAGTGTAAGGGTTTTTTATTCATCAGCACTTAAACCGGTCAAATAATTGGCACATAACCTTATGAAGTCACGGAAAATGAAAAGCCTTGAGTAATAAACTCTTATTTCTCAAAACATAGGGGCTAGCTGATGAGGATTAAAACGTCTATCTTTTAATTGGGCCCTTAAAATTATTCATGACTATATACTGTTAATGGGCCTGTGAAATATAAAGCCCATAATATATTAAACAAAGCACATCCTTATCCGAACGGTTAAATCTCCGACCAGTTCAGTCAAAGATAGTCAACATCTTGTTTCACACTGGTCATCGCCGACTAGTGAAATGGGCACCCCGACAAGTGAACTGGTCGGGGACAAGCGATTATCCCCGCACATGTCTCTGTGCAGACAGTTGTCTGACAGGTATACTCAACCACCCGGAAGTTATCTCTAGAAAATGCACCCTTTGGCAAGAAGACACCGTTTGGTGGGAAGACATCTCCCGGCTACACGACGCCCTTTTGGAGAACAACTGCCACCTCTTCATCCATGATAAATAGGGGGCTGATCTACGTTACCAAAATAATCTGGTTCCTTCTAGCATTTATCAATTGAACTTGTACTCTGATCACCTTGTAAACTGTATACTCTATCAAAGCCACTTGGCTAATAAAGAAGCAAACCCCATTATCTCCATTTTGATCTCTAGGAGCCCACAAATTACATTTCTGTAAGTTCGATTAAGGGACCTAAGGTCTTGGACATCGACAGATTGCAGCAAAAAATTCAAAAGCCTTGTGGTATGCCCACACAAATCCTCAGGCAACTGACAAGGTATAAAACCTAGAAGATCGCATCATCGAAATTCTCGTATCATGCGGCGAAGTGTATATCTTTGCGGGCCTCTTCTTCAACTAAACCAACAAATAAACAAGGGTAAGTACTCTCGTACTCAGCAAGACTTAAGGTGTATCGCAAAAGTGCAGTAATGCAGGCTATGTCAAAGGAGGCTCCTACGGTTATTTTGCGTAAAGCGAAGTTCAACATTTAAATCAAGTAGTAATTTGCAAACAGTATTTTGTAAAAGCAAATTTGACAAGTGTATAAATAAATAAGAGTGGTATAGCATAGTACAACTCACAGTCCTCCATGAATGTGAGAATCGTATCACCTCGTTACCATTCCCTAGCATAACATCTGAAATAAAAGCTTTACAACACATATTTCCAAATCATCCATTTTTCAAAATACCAAAATATCTAACTAGTGTCAGTTCACCAAGTCTCCCATGACCGTGGGTACGACTTTTCAAAAAGATTTAAACTCTACAGAGGTGTAAAGTTTTATCCACAAGACATGACCGACTCTTTGTGCAACGTCATTAGCACACTTTCTTTGGTGTGCAGTAGAGAGTCATGACATAACCGTTACATTACATAGACCTAACTTTGCCCCAGTCTGGTGACGACAAACCCATACTATGGTGGCAGAAGATATTTGTACAATAAATGTACGATGAATGGTTTCACATCTCATTGTTCCACTTCTCTCTATAGTATGGCATATACCATTGTATCGGCACACGTTATTCCCAACACCTCGGTGATGACACCTGTCGGCGTTTCGAGCACCGGCAAGTGAATTTGTAAGTCTAAGGGGCCGCGCGTTCCCTCTCCCTGAATGGTTAGACTTAAGAGCCCAAGGTGTATACTGGTTCGGGCCGAACGTCCCTACTCCAGTTCGTGTGGTGGTGTTGTATTGCCTTAGGTGCAGATGGCTGCACAACGTTTTACAAAAGCGAGCTGAGAGCCTTAGCACAAGAATGCTGATTGCTTGTGCGTGTGTCCCCCTTTCCCCTGGGGTTTCCGCCTCCCTTTATACAGTAGGAAGGGGCAGGTTACATCGAGAGTAGGGGAAGGGTGAGGTGACCTATGCTAAGAGCTTCGGTCCTTCGTTCTGTCGACTGGTCACCACTCGTCTTGCCCACGCTGGGTCGGTAGCCTTGTTGGGCAGAGCAGTTAGCTGCTTCATTGGGAAATGGTGCACTTGCCTTCTGTGAGCCTGACGAGTGTTGATGTTGCTGTGTATAACGTTGGTGCTGCCTCGGGAGGGAGCGTGCTTTCGTGTCGTACGTGACCGGTCTATGGGACTGGAAGCTTGACTTCAGCAGCCATTAAACCATCTTGGGAAGGGGCCACTGCTGCAGACAAATACGCCGATTGACCCGTCAGTGGGGCACGTGGTCAGGCCGGTGGAGACTTCGACACGCGGCCCTTGGCGGAGGTTGCCTTGGTTTGATCGGAGTCGGGGGATCCGACCAGCTGCGGAGGTCAGGAGCCCTGCTTGGTCGGAGATGCCTACCCCGATCGGTCGGGAATGGTCGTCCTGTGCGGCCCTGCAGGTACTTTGGTCGGTAGCGGGCCTGGAGCGGCCTGTTAGGCTCGAGCTATGTTTGAGGCAGCCTGCTCGTCACTCCGGGCCGTTGGGGTACCCCTGTTATAAGTATTCGTCAGTAGCCCCCGAACCCCCGAGCGAGTTCGGCAGATTCGGTTGGGGGTTGAGCTTGAAAGTGAATGGCGACTGGGCCCGATTGGTTGGTCCGACCGACTAGGTCGGCTGGTTTCCGCCAGGTGTACCCCAACGCATTCGACGGCTGCCCTGGGACTTGGTCGGGGGCATTCGAACCGCCGGGGGCTTTTAATCGCTTTGTTGCGCGCGCCGCGCATGGCTTGGTGCGCCTTGCCCGCCCGTCTTCTTGACTGCTTCGGTTTCTGGCGAAGGGCGTTTCGTTTTCCTATGCTTGCATTTATTCTGGAGACGTTCGATCTCCCTCCGTCTGGGTATATAAGGGCGCTTTCGCTCGTTTGATTGATTGATCCCTAAGCCAGAGTTCTCTTTTTCAATCCTTGAAATGGCTTCGAGGCACCCGCTAATCTTCAGCTTTGGCGATGATGTCGTGATGGAAGAAGAAGATCCTCTGGCCGAGCTCTGGGCTGAGCGCGATCAGGCGATGGCTGAACTCAGGGAGGAGGAAGAAACCGCAGCTCGCGATACTGCTGCCGTCGACGCGCTGCTCGAGGCCGTTCCAAGGCTCAAGGTGGTAAGGAGGGCCCTCCTAGAGGCGATGGCGCTGGGGCTACGTCGGTCTTGGCGCACAGACCGACGCATCGAAATCCGTGATATAATACTTGGTGCGGGAATAGCCCCACCAGGTATTATATCATTGCGGAGCGGCGGGACTGGCACGCCGGCCGCCGGTCGTGCGGTGGTGTCGATGTTGCTGAACTCCAGGAAGTGCGCCGGCACCGACGCCGCACGGATGCTTAAGAGGCCTGGCGCGGATAAAGCCCCACCATGTCACGTAGTGTTGCGTAGTATTTGAGCCTGTCGGGCAACTCATGTAACATTGTATAAAGTTTGAGCCTGTTGGCCTATAATGAAATCTCCTTTTCCTTTATGAATGTCTTCGCAATGAGCTTATTTCGATTATTTCCCAAGGCCCTCGAGAATCGGTAATCAGCAGGTGATCGCTTCTTTCTGGGTGTGAGCAGTCGGACGTGCGAACTCTTCGTGAGGTTCGGGTGTTCGAGTGCTCGTTCAGCGTCGTAGCTAGACCGTGCCTTGGTCAGCAGGGACGACCGGATGCCTCTTCGTGAGGTTCGGGTGTCCGAGTGCTCGTTTAGCATCGTAGCTAGACCGTGCCTTGGTCGGCAGGGACGACCGGATGCCTCTTCGTGAGGTTCGGGTGTCCGAGTGCTCGTTTAGCGTCGTAGCTAGACCGTGCCTTGGTCGGCGAGGACGGACGGATGCCTCTTCGTGAGGTTCGGTGTCCGAGTGCTCGTTTAACATCGTAGCTAGATCGCGTGCCTTGGTCGGCACGGACGACCGGATGCCTCTTCGTGAGGTTGGGTGTCCGAGTGCTCGTTTAACGCCGTAGCTAGACCGCACCTTGGTCGGCGCAGGACGACCGGATGCCTCTTCGTGAGGTTCGGTGTCCGAGTGCTCGTTTAACGTCGTAGCTAGACTGTGCCTTGGTCGGCACGGACGACCGGATGCCTCTTCGTGAGGTTCGGGTATCCGAGTGCTCGTTTAACGTCGTAGCTAGACCGTGCCTTGGTCGGCAGGGACGACCGGATGCCTCTTCGTGAGGTTCGGGTGTCCGAGTGCTCGTTTAGCGTCGTAACTAGACGTGGCTCGTTTTACGTCGTAGCTGGACGTGGCTCGTTTTACGTTATAGCTGGACGTGGGGCATCCATCCCGAGTCCTCGTCCGGCGAGGGTAGCTGCGAGAGGAGTGGCCGCCGTCTATCCCACACGTGTACCCCGTCCGCAGGTGTGGGACCTAGAGGGGGTGAGCGACGCGAGTTTACCCGCGTTGGTTTGAACACCGTGCTCGTGGAGCTAATAACAAGTAGTCCGAGTGGGTCCTGGGAGGTCCCGCCCAAGGGGGACCCTTCCGAGCGGACGGTCCTAGAGTAGGGTGTCCCACCGCAGGTGGCGACCCATAAAAACTTACTTTACTCGATCCGTGACGGCCCTGGGTCGTCACGACCCTGTGGCACACCGGTATCGCCCATCGATGAGCTCCGGGAGAGTGTGAAGTATGGTCTGGACACGAGTAGAGTCGATTGGTCGTCCACCACCCAACGTGGGGACCACCGGGGCTCGCCATACCCGCCCTTTGCTCGGCCGGGCGGCCTTATGTCCATCCGGTGGAATAGGCCTTTAGAACCCACGGCTCTCATTTGGGCCCCCGCGCGAGCCGCAGAGCTCGCTGCTCGGGTTCGCAGCCGCCTGGGGCCGGGCTCTCGCACGCGCCCGGCAACCGTCCCGGTCTAAAGGCGAGACCGAGGTCACAGGACGCGACCGCTCGAGGCGGTGTCTTTACGGCTTGCACTGTCCGATCAAACGCAGGAGAAATTGGAAATCGGAGTTACAGCGTGCGGCGGGCGCGGGCGAGGTGAGGGTGACGCGACGCCGCCGAGGGGTGTCTGTTCGGTTGGCGCTCGCTCATCTCCTATAAACACGTCGCTGGGATGTTCTCGGGCAGTCACGCGCTCTTGCCTTCCTCATCTTCCAGCCCTTTGCCTAAGACAAGAAAAAGCAAAAAAGAGCCTTCTCCCTTCCTCACCTTTCTGCCGTCTTTTCGCGAGGATGTCGTGGCCGGAGTGCTCTGCCCAGGCCAGCCGTGCGCTCGGCTTGGTGAAGAAAGGCTTTCTCCTTGCGCAGGATCTCTCCCACTGGAGGGTGCCGACGGGGGCCGCCGCCCCCTCACCGACGGACGACGAGGTTGTAGTGCCTGCCTCGTTCTTCGAGCGCGGCTTCGTCCTGCCGCTGCATCCGTTCGTCCGAGGGCTACTCTTCCACTACAAGGAAGAGGTACACCATCTCAACCCCAACGGGGTGCTCCACATCGCGATTTTCATCACGCTTTGTGAGGCCTTTTTGGGGATTGAGCCGCACTGGGCACTGTGGAGGCACTTTTTCCACGCGAGGCTCTGGAAGGACAAGCCAGCGGACGCCATGGCGCCCATCGGTGGCCTGGCCCTCCAGCTTCTATCCGGCCGGAGCTCGGAGTACCTCGACGTCAAGCTACCGTCGTCCAACAAGGGATGGCGTTCTGAATGGTTTTACGCTCGAACGCCGAAGACAAATACGCCCGCCTTTCACCGCAAGCTTCTGTGGGGGAAGAATGGACACGGGTGCCGACAAGAAGGAGAAGAAGAAGGTGGCCCGATCGTGGGCGGTCGGGGCTCTAAGGGAGCAGAGGCTCACCGGGACGTCGTCGTGCGTGCCTTCATGGGGATGCGCGTAACCCTCATGCAGTGTCGCGCCCTTGTTCCGCACGTGGGCGCGTCGACAAAATGAGGATGGCGGAGCCCGAGCTCGCCGCGATCGAGGTCGGTTCGGGTGGCCGTTCATGGCGAAGCGCTCATCAAGCTGCGCGCCACCGGAGCCATTCTCGACGCCCACCCCAACCGTAGGTTGGGCGGACTTCTTCTCGCCTCTCTTCCCTTTGCCTTCGCGCCCGGCCCGACCGGTGTTTTGCATCTTCTAGGGCTCTCGAATGGTCTCCTGGCGTTGCTCCCGGAGAGAAGGCGTCAAGGGCGGCGGCCGTCGCGGAGACCAAGCCGCGGCTCGACTCCTCCCGTAAGAAGCGGAAGGAGGAGGAGAGGAAGAAGAAGAAGAAGGAGCGCGCGCGAGGGCGCGCAGATGGTGAGGACGAGTGCGAGACCACGGCTGCGGCGACCTCCACCGGCCAGCTGGGCAGCCTCGGTCACCCATACCGTGGGTTCTTCTCGACTCGTTACCGATGGTGGCCCGGCAGAGGGCGATCACGAGCACCGCGGCCGGGGGCCCCAGCGGAGGGCGACCGCGGCGGTCAACGCATCGCCGTGCCTCGATGGAGGCGGTTTCGGGAAGCGGCCGCGGATCTACTCTTGCGGGGGGACCGCAAAGAGGCACGCTTGCCGCGCCGCTTCGGCTCGATAAAGTACCCTTTTCCCTTGTTTGAACATTGTTGCCACAAAGCCGCCCGAACAGCTCCTAAGTGCTTGCGATGTGCAGCACCTATACGGGTGTGACCGTGGCGCGCTGGCGCGCGCCGCGGTGGCTCCGCAAGGGACGGCGCCGTTCCTGCCATCGGAGGAGTCACACGGCGGCGGGGCGCCGCGAGCCGGTGCCGAGACGCCAACTGGGTCGGCGGTGGTCGTGGCGCAGCGCCGAAGCCGGGTGCGCCGAGGCGCGCCGCCATCGGAGGGACGGGCCTCACCGAGGCCGAGGTCGGCGAGGAGCTCCGCCGCCTCGCGGGGACGCTACCGGGTGGCGCGATCGTCGTCACGGAGGGGGAATCGACGACGCTACCCGCGAGCTCGTTGGTAGAGACGGTGCCGGTGCTGAGGACGTCCGACCCCGTGCCTCAAGGGGAGGTGTCGGTCGAGGCCCCGCAAGCGCAGGTCGCCGAGGGGATTCCCGAGGAGCTAATTCCACCACCCTTGCCCGTGGTGGCCTGGTCGGGCGTCGTCCCATCTGAACGGGCGACCGAGGACCTGTTGCCGGGTGCAGCCCACAGGTCGGGGACCATAGACGAAGCGGAGGAGAGCGAGTGGGCCGCTCTCCAGCAAGGCGCTTAGGACGTCGAAGCTGAGATAGACCAGATCCGAAAGGGTCTGGCTCTCGCTCTCGAATCCTCCGACAGGGCGTTGGACGCGATGGCCGGGGGAGTCCGGCCGGTTAGCATGGTAAGTTGATCGAAATCCCGACTTCTCGTAACTTCTGATGAATTCACGGCGAACCGACGGAGTGTTCGTGATTTTGCAAAGATCTCGCGGCCCGCCAGAGGGCAAGGCCGAGCTCCTGGCGCTGACAGCCAAGCAGTGGCTGGCCGGGAGGGATGCAATCGGTCAGGCCCGAGCTACGCATGGCTCAAGAGGCTTTGGCCATCAGGCGGGCGGAAGCAGCGGAGACCCGCCAAGAGATGGATCAGGCCACGAAGGCCCTCTACGAAGAGCGCCTGGGGGCCAAGTCCCTGAGGGCGAGGGTGGCGGAACTCGAGTCCCTCCTGACGGAGGCTGCCAACGCCAAGGATGCCGCCGTCACTGTAGAGGAGGCCGCGCGAGCGCAGGCGACCCGTCTGCGAGACCAGCGGGACCAGGCCCGGAAAGACACCGACCGAGCACGCTTCGAGCGGAGACCGCTTCGGGAGGCGCTTCCTTGAGGACCTCATACGAGGCGATCGTGGAAGAAACCAAAGAACTTGGCGAAGCTCTGCGGCCGTAAGTGTCTCAACTCCTCGCCGATTCTCGCGCCGCGACTCATAAGGCGTGCTCATCCGAGATGTTGTAATCCGCAGAGCCGCAGAAGCATCCGAAGCGCGCTATTGAGGCGCAGGTGGCGGTGGACGCCGCGACGTGGCGATCGCGGCGGGACATAGCTCGCGTCGCGCAGGTTGGCGGAGGAGGAGCGGTCCGAGCTATCGCGGTCGGCCCTCAAAGGCCGCCAAGAGGTGTGCGACGGCGTGCTCGGTCGTGCCGGCCCAGCTCGCTTCGCCGCCGCCGCCGGAGTGCTCAGACACGTCCTCGGCTCGGTGAGCGAGGGGACCGTGCTTGGAGCGTCGTCGGCCCTTGTCAACGCCATTTCTTATTATGATGGAATCGACCTTGGCACCGTTGGGAGCGGGATCGCGGGGAATCAACCGAGGAGGAGGTCGATCGGTTCGCCCGGGAGATTGCTGACCGGATCTTCCCCCAGAACGTCCTCCACAAGAAATAGGAAGAAGTTAGAACATGTCTCTCTTTGCTGTAAAAGACTTATCATATGTGAATAAACTTAAAAATTTAGCGAGTTCCATACGCCTCTTACCCCTTTTTTTATGTTTTGGTGGGTGCCCGACCGGCCATAGCTTTAAGGACCACCGGGGTCACTTATGCGTAGGTCGGGTCGCTTCGGGAGGGGCAAAGAGAATAGGAACTTTTGGCTAAGCAGTTACACGCACTTGTGAGGGATAGAAATATTCCCAACCGGCCAAAGATCGTTCCGCTCGGGCACTTCCTTCTTTCGCTAAGTGCTACTTCGCAACCGTAGCCGCCGGGGCGTAGGCCGTAGCACTTGGGTCGAGAGGGTTACCGCTTGGGAAGGACCTCGTGACCAGTCGGATCACCGACCCGCATAAGCGCGTGAGTTAGCCGTGTTTGCACGGGAGAGGAGTGTTCCCGACCGACCAAAGGTCACTCCGCTCGGGTACTTCCTTCTTTCGCGAAGTGCTACTCAGCAACCATAGCCACTGGGGCGTAGGCCGAAGCACTCGGGTCGAGAGGGTTACCGCTTGGGAAAGATCTCGTGACCGGCCGGGTTACCGACCCGATAAGCGCCGACCAGAAGCAGCCTGAATGGGGGCGCCAACGGGCAGCCCCCGAGCATCGCACGGTGACCAGGTGCTCGGAAGGAGAAGTAAAGATGACGCAAGGAATAAGAAAAGGACTTAGGGATAGAAACGCCTTAACTTTTCTATGTTCCATGCGTTGGGGAGGACGCGGCCATCCGTGTCCCTGAGTCGAAAGGTGCCAGGCCGAAGAACCTCTACGACGGTAAAGGGGCCTTCCCAGGGCGGCGAGAGCTTGTGCTTGTCTTTGATGGTCTGGACCCGATGCAGGACCAGGTCGCCAGCGCTGAAGGATCTCCCTCGAACCTGGCGGCTGTGGTAACACCGCAGAGCTTGTTGATACTTGGCTGATCGTAGAATGGCCACATCGCGTGCCTCGCCAAGCCGGGTCGAGCAGCGCCTTGTTGCAGGCGAGCCCCGAGCCTCGCCGGCTTGTAATCTTGGGCGCCATATTCCGTGTCGGTTGGCAAGACAGACTCAATAGCCGAATACCATAAAGAACGTGTAAACCCGCTGTTCGAGTCGGTGTGGTCCGCAGCTCGAGAGAGGGAGGGTAGCTCGCCACCCATCGCCCGCGAAATGCTTGACCGATCAAGATCCGTGGCTTGAGTCCTTGGAGGATCATGCCGTTTGCGCTGCTCGACGGCCGTTAGTCCGCGGATGGGCCACGGCTGCCCAATCGACGCGGATGTTGAAGTCGTCGCAGAACTCGAGGAACTCCTTCCCCGTGAACTGCGTCCCGTTGTCGGTGATGATAGAGTTTGGGACTCCAAACCGAAAGACGATGTCGCGGAAGAAGGTGGCCGCTTGCACCGACGTGACGCTCACGACCGGCTTGGCCTCTATCCACTTGGTGAATTTGTCCACCGCGACGAGGAGATGAGTAAAACCCCCGAGCGCTTTCTTGAAGGGCCCGACCAGATCGAGTCCCCACACTGCAAACGGCCATGTGATGGGGATCGCCCGCAAGGCCCGAGTTGGCGAATCGTCTGCGAGCGAAGAATTGGCATCCTTCGCGAAGCGCGCATAACTGCTCGGCGTCGGCCACGCGGTCGGCCAAGAGAAACCTTGTCGAAAGGCTTTTCCTACGAGTGGTCGGCACGCATGGTGACCGCAGACTCGCCATGGATATCGACCAGCAGTTGTTTTCCTTGGTCGGCCAGGATACACTTCTGGAGGACTCCGGAGGGACTCCTTTTGTAAAGGTCTGGCCCGATCAAGACGAAAGATTTCGCCCGTCGAGCGAGGCGCCGAGCCTCTGTCGGGTCGATGGGAAGCGATCCGTCTGTCAAACGATCGATGAAGGGCTTCCTCCAGTCGGACTCGGTCATTAGTACACTGCGGCCCGACCCGGCCGGATTTACGCTCGACCGCGCGACGGTCGGAGCAACCGCGCTCGGCAGGTCGGGTGGCCGCTCGTCCACTGGGTTCAACTGGACGGAAGGAAGCAGAAGGTCGCAGACTAAGATCCCTGTGGATCGCCTCACCGGAGGCAAGATTGACTAGGTAATCGGCCTCACCGTTGTAGCGTCTGTAGCTATGGTGGAGCTCGAAACCCTTGAACCGCTCCTCGAGCTTGCGCACCTCTCGATAGTACGCGGCCATGCGGGCGTCTCGGGGCTCCGCTGCTTTCATGACCTGGTCGACGACAAGCTTGGAGTCCCCGTGGATGTAGAGTCGACGAGCGCCTGTGTCGCCAGCCGATCCGAGACCGTTAACGAGCCTCGATTCGGCGACATTGTTGGTCGATCAAGAGCAACCCGATGGCGATTGAAGTCTGTTCCCGAGCAGGGAAACGATGACAACTCCCGTGCCCGCACCGCTCTTGGTGTAGGACCCATCGAAGTACATCGCCCAAGATTGGGTCTTCAGCGCCGGTGGCGCTGGCTTCGACCCACTCGGCGACGGTCGGCCGTGGCTCGTGGATTTGATCGCCGCTCGAGGAACGATGTTATGCCGTGACCACTAAGCTCGAGCGCCCACTTGGCTATCCTTCCGAGGCGTCGCGGTTGTGGACGATTCGCCGAAGCGGCGACGTGGTCACCACGGTGATGGCGTCTTTGGTCGAAGTAATGGACGAGCTTTTTTTGGTGATGAGCATCGCAGAGAGCTTCTCGCACTGTGGGTACCGAGCCTTGGACTCGGAAAGCACCTCGCTGATGAAGTAGACTGGCCGTTGTACCTTGAGTTCTCGGCCCTCTTTCGCTCATTCCACCTGGCGTCGGGGCAACCAGGACCGGAGGTGGGGACAAGAAGGCTTTCAAGCTGGTGAGGGCCTCCTGAACCTCCTGGGTCCAGCTGAAGCGGTCGGATTTCTTAAGCAGTCTATAGAGTGGCATTCCGCGCTCGCCAAGGCGAGACATGAAACAGCTTAAGGCTGCAAGGCATCCAGTTAGCCTCTGGATCCCTTTGAGGTTGCCAACCGGGCCCATCCTTACGATCACCGAGATCTTCTCCTGATTGTCCTCGATGCCGCGCTCGGAGACGATGAAGCCGAGGAGCTTCCCCTTGGGGACCCCGAAGATGCACTTCTCGGGGTTGAGCTTTATGCGGAACCACCGGAGGTTCGCGAAGGTCTCCCCTAGGTCGGTGATGAGGTCGTTGGCCTTCCTGGTCTTCACGACGATGTCGTCGACGTACGCCTCAATGTTGCGGCCGATCCGGTCGTTAAAGCACGTTTGCATACATCGCTGGTATGTAGCGCCCGCGTTTTTTAGACCGAACGGCATTGTTACGTAGCAGAATGAGCCAAACGGAGTGATGAAGGAGGTCGCGAGCTGATCGGACTCCTTCAGCGCTATCTGGTGGTAGCCCGAGTAGGCATCCAGAAAGGAGAGGGACTCGCACCCTGCGGTGGAGTCTATGACTTGGTCGATGCGGGGCAAGGGGAATGGGTCCTTGGGACATACCTTGTTGAGACTCGTATAGTCAATGCACATTCTCCATTGCCCACTCTTCTTCTTTACAAGTACAGGGTTGGCGAGCCACTCGGGGTGGCGCACCTCTTTTACAAACCCTGCAGCCAAAAGCTTGGCGATCTCCTTCCCTATGATCCTACGCTTCTCCTCGTCGAAGCGGCGCAGGCGTTGGGCGACCGGCTTTGAGCCTGGTCGGATGCTCAAGGAGTGCTCGACGACTTCCCTGGGAATTCTTGGCATGTCGGAGGACTTCCATGCAAAGACATCGTTGTTGGCGCGGAGGAAGTCGACGAGCGCGCTTTCCTATTTAGCGGGGAGCGTGGCTCCGACCCGCACGGTCTTGGTCTGATCCCCGGGATCGACCGCAACCTTCTTCGTGTCCTCAGCGGACTTGAAGGATCCCGCCCCCGACTTGCTAGACTCAGGGGCGGACTCGGAGGCCTCCCTCCGGAGGTTGACGAGCTCGGCGGATGCGATGACTGCCGACGCTAGCTCGCAATCGCTCGGCCATAGCTGTTAGCGGAGCCGAAGGACGGCCACGGTGATGACTCCGCGGCCGGACATCTTGACGGATAAGTGTAGCTGGGGACCGCCATGAACTTGGCGTAGCATGGCCTCCCCAGGATAGCGTGGTAGGAGCCGGGGAAATCCACGACCTCAAAAGTGAGGGTCTCGGTGCGGAAATTTTCCGGTCCTCCAAAGGTGACGGCGGTCGACCGCCCGGCGGGTGGGCTCACGGCGTGGATGATGCCGTGGAAAGGCGCCTTGCTCGATCGGAGACCCGAGCGGGGGACCCCCATGGCGTCGAGCGTCTCAACATAAAGGATGTTGAGACCACTGCCACCGTCCATTAGCACCTTTGTGAGGCGCTTCTTCCCCACAATGGGATCGACCACAAGCGGGTATCTCCCAGGCTGCGGGACGTGGTCGGGATGATCGGTCCGATCGAAGGTGATCGGGGATTCTGACCACCGAAGATATTGGGGGACGGCTGGCGTGACGGTGTGGACCTCGCGGTAGGCGAGCTTGAGCCGACGCTTGTCGGCGTAGCATGCCGGTCCACCAAAAATCATGAGGCAGCCGTCGGGTTCTGGGAACTCGTTGTCCGCCATCTTCTCCGCGACCCTTGGGGCCGGGACTGACTTCTTTCCTTTGCCCCGCGGCATCGTGGGGGCGCCGGAGAGGAAACGCCTCAGGACCTCGCAGTCCCAGTACTTGTGTTTGACGGGGAACCCGTGGTTTGGGCACGGGTTGTCCATCAACTTTTTGAAGTGGTCGGGTGCGACGGTCGGTCGCACCTGCTGCTTGGCAGGGCGGTCAACAGCTGCGACCACTTGGGCCTCGCGGACCTGCTTTCCATGCCGCTTCCGCTTGTCGAAGAGGTCGGAAGGGGACCCGGCTCGGGCGCCGGGCTCTTGCTGGGCCTTTCCTCCTTCGAAGATGGCCCCCACAGCCTCCTCGCCAGAGGCGTGGTTGGTGGCAATATCCAGAAGCTCCTTGGTGGTCCTGGGCTTGACACAGCCCAGTTTGTGCGCCAAGGCCTTGCAAGAGGTGCCGAGATGTCGGGGAGCTCGTTGCATTGGCGGGAGAAGCGTCGGATGTAATCCCGAAGAGTTTCTCCCGGCTGCTGTTTGCAGCTCTTCAGGTCCTAGGAGTTCCCAAGGCGCTTGTATGTGCCCTGGAAGTTGCCGACGAAGAGGGTCTTCAAGTCAGCCCAGTTCATGATGGTCTTTGCGGGCAAGTACTCGAGCCAAGCTCGAGCCGAGTCCGCAAGGTAGATAGGGAGGTATTGGATGATAAAGAGGTCATCCGTTGCTCCCCCTGCCCGGCACGCGAGCCGGTAGTCCTCAAGCCATACGTCGGGGTTTGTGGCCCTGGTGTATTTGGCAATGTTGGTCGGTGCCCTGAATCTGGCAGGGAAATCCGCACGGCGAATCCTGGCGTAGGCCCGTGGTCCCGACCATCGGGCTTGGGCTTCGGTGGTGATGGCGTCCGCTGTCCACAACACGCGAGTGGGCGGCTTCGTCCACCACTTTTCTTCGCGCATCGAGGGTGGCGCGGACGTCGTAGGCGTTGCCGAGGCGCTGGTGCACCGGGGTATGCGAGGCCTGGGGTTGTTCGTGGTGCGCTGCTGCCTTTGCCGGGCCCACCGGCCCGAGCAGCGATGCGGGCCCGCGGCGAGGTGGCACCAGTGGTAGGAGCGAGGCTGCATGTCTTTGCCATGGTCGCGACGCTCCACCACCCCAGAGGTTACGCACGTGGCTTTGGCCTCCATGTCACCGGCTCGGGCAGCCTCGAGCAAAGATTGCGATCGCGACCACGCTCGACTCGTGTGGGGGAAGAACTGAGGGTCGTCAGACTCTTCCACCAGCTTGTAGCGTACCTGGCGTGTGCGCCCGCGCGCGCCGCCAAGCATCTGCGGGGGCTCGGGCTCCTCCTGTTCCAGGTTGGCCTGGAGCTGGTCGAGCTCGGCCCTTCACTCCTCGGCTCTTGGCCGCCGGCTGGCTCGGCGCGAGCTTGAGCGCGTTCAGCGTGCTCGCGTTGGTATTCCTCGTCCTGCGCCTTAGTGCGCCGGATGGGGGCCCCCATAGCCGCGGGGGTTGCGGTCAAGTCGACCGTGCCCGCCATGTTGCACTCGCGAGAGTGCCGTCCGCGAGTAGGGTGCTCCGTGTCGGAGCTAGAGTCGTGGCTGGAAGAATCTTCCAGCAACTCATGGATAGAGGCCGGCATGTAGCCGGCCATTGCCACAAGGTGTGTGCCTGCGGGGGGTGACATGGTCACCTGCCCGAGCCCACGAGAGTTATTGCCAGAAGTGGCGAGGTGCTCCTCATGTTCCGGCTTCGGGGCCTGTTGGGGTGCCCCAAGCCGGAGTTTGGCGAGGTTGACGGAGATGGCGCTTAGGCTCCCGACGGGTGCCAGGTCTCCGGAGACGGTTGGGATAAGCACGAGCCCTCCTGCCGAAGTGGCGGCGAAGTCGAGGGAGCCGAAGCGGATCCGGCTTCCCGACGCAGTCGTGCCATCGCAGGGGAAGAACGCCATCAGGGAGGCGAACGGGAATCCGGAGATGTCGATGAAGACGCGCAAAGGCCCCTACCTGGCGTGCCAACTGTCGGCGTTTCGAGCACCGGCAAGTGAATTTGTAAGTCTAAGGGGCCGCGCGTTCCCTCTCCCTAAATGGTTAGACTCGAGAGCCCAAGGTGTATACTGGTTCGGGCCGAACGTCCCTACTCCAGTTCGTGTGGTGGTGTTGTATTGCCTTAGGTGCAGATGGCTGCACAACGTTTTACAAAAGCGAGCTGAGAGCCTTAGCGCAAGAATGCTGATTGCTTGTGCGTGTGTCCCCTTTCCTCGGGTTCCCGCCTCCTTTATACTGATGGAAGGCGGGTTACATCGAGTAGGGAAGGCGAGGTGACCTATGCTAAGAGCTTCGGTCCTTCGTTTGCCGACCGTCACCGCTCGTCTTGCCCACGCTGGTCGGTAGCCTTGTTGGGCGCGAGCGGTTAAGCGCTCGTTGGGAAATGGCGACCGCTTCGTGAGCTCGACGAGTGTTGACGCGTTCTTTGTGTATAACGTTGGTCTTTGCCTCGGGGAGCGTGCTTCGTGTCGTGACGTGACGGTCGATGGGATCGGAAGCTTGACTTCAGCACCATTAAACCATCTTGGGAAGGGCCACACGCTGCGACACGATCGCCGATTGACCCGTCCGTGGGGCGCGTGGTCGTGGGCGGTGGAGACCGACACGCGGCCCTTGGCGTAGGTTGCCTTGGTTCGACGGAGTCGGGGATCAGGACCAGCTGCGAGGTCGGGAGCCCCGCTGGTCGAGTCGGGATCCACCCACGCGAGGTCGGGAGCCTTGCTTGGTCGGAGATGCCTACCCCGATCAGTCGGGGATGGTCGTCCTGTGCGGCCCTGCAGGTACTTTTTTCGGTAGCGGGCCTGGAGCGGCCTGTTAGGCTCGAGCTATGCTTGAGGCAGCCTGCTCGTCACTCCGGGCCGTTGGGATACCCCTGTTATAAGTATTCGTCAACACCCCTTCGAGCAATCCATCCAGGAAAGCCTATACTACTCCAGCCTTCCAACATGCAAAGTTAAACCAAAGTAACTTAATAGGTTAAGGCCGTCCCTTATCCTATCCAACCTTTTTAAATTATGAAGAACAATGTCTTTCCATTCAACTTTCCGTTTCTAAAGCATAGCTTAGCATGAATATTAAATAATCGCGTATATACATGTTGATATTATGTATTTTCTAACCTTATTCTAGGGTTATCAAGGTTCACCAGTTAATATTTATTAAAGAAGTTTCGTGAGATAGGGTTATAGCTACCAGTACCATAATATAGCAATTTACTAAAAATACGCGCATGCATAAACAGATTTGACAAAATAAAAAAAATTAAAACACTGGGATCAATATTGATCAAAATGGGCCCTTTCCTTACTTTGTTGGTTCAAAAATTAACTCGGGGTCGAAGTCTTCAGTAGTAGCTTCAATTGCGTCGGCGTCTACACGTTCGTATCGTATAACAACATTAAGAAGCAATGACAATAAGAGGCAAAAAGAAGTCAAGTAATACCAAACTCAAAGATAAATTAGAATTGAAGGTTCTCGTGATAAAAATATTTTAAATATTTATTTCTCATTATTTTAGTTCATTTACTTGTGTTATAGATTTTAGGGTTTATATTATATCGGGTTGTGCTTCTAATAGGATTCAGATGCAAAACATGTTATAGTAGGATTATTTTTGCATTATATGGTGGTCTGGTCTTAGGGGGTACTCAATAACTGGTTTTTCATGTATTAAACTTTATTTGTGAAAGTTATTAATGGTTTGGTTTTATGTATATAGAAAATGAAATCTATATGAACTTAATTCATATTAAATCAAATATTAGATCTTTTTGCAGATTAAGATGGTCTTGATATAAGGAATGTTTTGAAACTAGTCCTATATGATTTAAAATTTATTTGTGATATTATATATATATATACATATATATATATATATATTCTACTCCTAAGAGTAGAATACCTACTTTGCGCTCCGGTCAGCGAAGAAGCACACCGTACTAATTGCTAACAATACGGTAGTAAATCACAAATACATTTTACTGTAGAACAACATATGCAGTTATTACCAAATCTGGTACTAGTTAATGTGTTGGTCAACACAACTAGTTACCGCATATTGTAGTTTGTAAATGAATCTGTTTCTTCTTTATTTTAGTCATATTTTTTTATTAGTAGATTGGATTTGCAAATGGTTTTCACCTATAGCTTACTGACGATTAGAGGAATAAAATGATATAAATATCGCTATTAAATAGTAATTTTATTCACTGGTAAAATAAATTACTATTTTTATAACATGAAATTACTACATCTACAACTAGAAATTACTATTATACAGTATAATTAGAAAAATCTTACACAGATCAGTCAATTGGCAGTAAAAGTCCGTGAAAATTATATGTACAAGTTCTGAAATTTCTCAAAAAATTACCATAGGCAGGGGATGTGAGCTTCTACAGCTCTGTAAAATTTGAATACCAAATTCAGTTGCATTTGAAAGATATAAAAATGACAAATTTACTATATATCATTGATTAGCGTTTTTCAATTTCATATCATTCAAATATAATTGAGTTTGGAATTCAAAATTTATAGGACTGTAGAAGCTCACATCTCCTATCGTATGGTAATTTTTTTAGAATTTTTCAGAACATGTACATAT
Source organism: Otatea glauca (assembly GCA_036346275.1). Classification (NCBI taxonomy): domain Eukaryota; kingdom Viridiplantae; phylum Streptophyta; class Magnoliopsida; order Poales; family Poaceae; genus Otatea; species Otatea glauca. The sequence goes on along the minus strand of CM070718.1, from coordinate 54,394,486 downwards.
AGTTTTTTAGTCATTTGGTAATAAAGGTCAGTGAAACAATATGTGTACAAGTTTTGAAAAATTCTCAAAAAATACCATAGGTAGGGGATGTGAGCTTCTATAGCCCTATAAAATTTAAATACCAAACTCAGTCATATTTGAAAGATATGAAAATGACAATTTTACTATTCATCACTGATTAGCGCTAGTCAATTTCAAATCTTTCAAATGCAACTGAATTTGGTATTCAAATTTTACAGAGCTGTAGAAGCTCACATCCCCTATATCTGGTAATTTTTTAGAATTTTTAAAAATTTGTACATATAGTTTTCATAGAATTTTACTACCAAAATAACTGATCTGTGTAGGATCAGTAACTGGATTTTACTATTATACAATATGATAGTAATTTCTAGTTGTATTTGTAGTAATTTCATGCTGTAAATATAGTAATTTCTGTTACCAATCAGCAAAATTACTGTTTAATAGTGAGACTTATATCATTATGTTCCTCTCGTCGTAAGTAAGCTACTGGTGAAAACTATTTGCAAATCGGAGCTACAAATAAAAAGTTATGGCTAAAACAAAGAGGAAACATATTCGTGTATAAACTACAACATGCATTAACTAGTTGGTTTGACCACGTAACTGATGTAATATATTGAATCAATATTACTATCTGTTGGGTATATATTATATACTCTGTTGAATCAATATTACTATATCAGCAATATATAGTTACGACGTTATATATAAATCATATTTATTATACATGCAGCTGAAGAAACTATCATATAGTACAATTGAAAAATCCTACACAGATAGTGATTTGGCAGTAAAAGTCCATAAAAACTATATGTACAAGTTCTAAAAAAATCTCAAACAATTACTATAGGTAAGGGATGTGAGCTCCAACAACCCTGCATAATTTGAATACCAAACTCAGTCACATTTGAAAGATATAAAAATAACAAATTTACTATTCATCATTGATTAGCGCCTATCAATTTCATATCTTTCAAATGCGACTGAGTTTGGTTTTCAAATTTTACAAAGCTGTAGAATCTCACATCCCCGATGTATGGTAATTCTTTGAGAATTTTTCAAAAATTGTACATATAGTTTTTTAGTCATTTGACAGTAAAAGTCTATGAAAACATAAAAGTTCTGAAAAATTCTCAAAATATTACTATAGGTAGGCGATGTGAGATTCTACAGCCCTGTAAATTTGAATACCAAAATTAGTCGCATTCGAAAGATATAAAAATGAAAAAATTACTATTTATCACTGATTAGCGCTGATCAATTTCATATCTTTCAAATGCGACTAAGTTTAGTATTCAAATTTTACAGAATTGTAGAAGCACATCCCCTACGTCTGGTAATTGTTTGAGAATTTTTCAAAACTTATACATATAGTTTTTACGGTATTTTACTACTAAAATGACTGATCTGTGTAGGATCAGTAATTGGATTTTACTATTATATTGTATGATAGTAATTTCTGGTTGTATTAGTAGTAATTTCATGTTGTAAATATAGCAATTTATGTTACTAGTCAGTAAAATTATTGTTTAATAGTGAGACCTATATCATTCTATTCCTCTTATCGTAAGTATGCTACTGGTGAAAACTATTTGCAAATCAGAGCTACAAATAAAAACATATGGCTAAAATAAAGAGAAAATATATTCGTGTACAAGCTATAAAATGCATTAATTAGTTGGTTTAACCACGTAACTGATGCAATCTGTTGAATCGATATTACTATCTGTTGGGTGCGTATTATATACTCTGTTGAATCAATGTTACTATATCAGCAACATATAGTTACGACGTTATATATTAATCTTGTTTACTACGTTACAGACGAGACCAGTTACTGCATGGCAAAAATTGATGTTGACGAAGTTCATTAATTACTGTTAAATATAGCCGAATGGTGGGAATTTCGTCTTGCTAATTAAGTCTGACGCGGTTCGGTCGGACTGCGAACCCGGCTAGCGTGTAGAATAACCTATTCTACACATAGCTAAAGATATATATATATTCTTACGTATACCTATCAAATGAAAGCATGTGTTGCGTAAGGGGCTAAGTGCACACTATGACTAATTATATTGGTTTTTACTATATTGAGTGGTTTTGACCTATAGAGCATATACTAACTAGTTTTACACCTATTATTATTTATTTGGGAAAGATATGCATATATCGACTTTTGCACACAGAAGGCAAAGTTATATAGGAACTTTGTTCAAATTAAGCTATACATCAAATATCTTTCTAGGATTGGATGATATGAACCTATAGAATATTTATACTGGTTTCTTTTATATAAACATTTATTTGTACTATATGGTCATATAATATTCACATGAGGCTAAAGTCTTTTATAAACTTAGATCAAAATAAATCCAATATGAACTTTTTTCTTAATTAGAAATATTATGATCCTAGTAAGGCTTAAGAACTGTTTCTCACAATTTTTAGAGATTAATTGCTATAGTTGCTACTATTAGAATTTCTACGACTAGAATCTAAACTTAAATGGGAAACTAATTGTAACATCCCAACTTTTGCATTTTATGGATTTTATGTGCATTTATAATTTTTGTGAATTTTCTAGAATTTATTTAATTTCTTTGAATTAATCCTTTTGTCAAATTCTATTTAAAAGTTTGAAAAGTTTAAATAAAGTTTTTCTAGAAATATTTTATTTGAGTTCCAAATACCCTAAAATATTTTCCATAATTTTTCTAGACTTTTTCGGGTATTTTTGCTATTTTATTTGGCTTATTTGAATTTCTAGATTTATTTAAAATGAAAAATATTTTAAAAAGCCCGTGATCAGTGTTGGGCCGAAACTCAACGGGCTCAACCCATTTCCCTCGCGCCACCAGCCTAGTTGCAGCCCGCTTCGCCTAACCCTAAGCCACGTCGCATCCGCGCCGTTGGATCAAAATCCAACGGGCAAGTGCTCGCCGCGTCGAGCTTGCATGTGAGTCATCGGATCATGCCCACGTGGATTGCCAGGATCAAGCCACGTCGCCTTCATCGTGTCCCGATCATACTCCGTCGCCGCCTTCGTATCCGCCATGTATCCTAAGCCGTTCACGCCTCCCTAGGCCCCTATTTAAAGCGCCACCAGTCTCATCGTAATCCCCACTCGTAATCACCAGATGTCGTCCACGCGTCGTACACTGGAACAACCACGCTAGCGCCAACACTTCATCTGCTCGAGATCATCCGCAATAGTTAGATCTAGTTCTGTCGATCCCGATCTTGCCACGTGTCGCAACCATAGCAGCCCCGCATCGCAACCTCATCAACAAACCTAGGCTGTCCGATTAGATCGTGCGGTTGTAGTGTTGCCACGCCACCGTTGGCCTTAACCATAGATCTCAGTCGTTGGATCTGCAGTAGATGGTCTTGATCACGTCGCGTAGGGGACCAGTCTGTGCATGCCGCGTGTCGCGATCTAGATGTGCCACGTGCGCATGCTGAAGCTGGACTTGCGTCAGCTGGTGCACTAGCACAGTACCGCTAGTCCACGGTGGACCAGCATCGGTCGTGGACTGAGTCCATGCGCAGGACGCGAGTCAGCATAGGATTGCGCCACGTGTCCGCTGACGTCATAATTCATTTTTCTAGTAGAAAAATAATTCTGATAATTTGGATTTTTCTATTTTCAGCCTTTTTATTTTATTTCAAACTTTGATTAGCTTGTTCTCCCTCATACGAACTCCGATTGAGGTGATTCTAGTTTCTAAAAATTTGTAAAATTGAGATATATTTAATGGTGAACTTTTTTTAATTTTTGAAGTTGATTTTTCTCTCTATGTTTGGTATTTATTGCTTTATTGCTCCTTTCGGGTAGACATTGAAGTGTTCGAGGAATTCGTAAGGGAGGAGCCAATCCAAGATCAAGGTCCAGTGCAGGATCCAGAACTCTTCAAAGGCAAGTTGTGTTTTGATCATGTTGGACCCATGTTTCTAAAATTATATTGTTTTAAACTATTGCATAGTAATTCAATTAATACTTGTTTCAATTACTTTGGGATTAGCTATTTATCCGATTTGAGTTATATCTACCTTGTTATTTGTATGTCATATTTCATTTGTCACCTTAGTATGGTTCTTTATTAATTGGTAGCTATTAATTGCCAATATGGGTTAATTAGAACATGAATAGTTAGCTTAGCCATGCAATGAGTAATTGATATCATTTTATGTGAAAAGGTTAATCTTGCTTAATGGAATATGAAACATGTTATGAATATGTGTGTCAGGTGTTGTCACACATTGTTGTTGATGTTATTTATGGCACATGGTGTATGGTAATCGACTGGGGTGGTAAAATGATTTAGACTGAGGCAAGTGGCAAGAGTTGTATTTTATGGTGGGCTAATGTGGTATTTGGGCGGTCGCATTATTTTTTATAATGGTAATTGGTGGTAATGGTAATGGTGAATTTTTGGTTAGTCTTGCCTTGGTAAATTAAGGACTTAACCTTGCAAGCATTTGAACTGAGTCATTCATACAACCACATGTCCGGTATGGGACAGACCTAACTGATTAATTTGTTATATCTAGGCTTTGTTACTGTCCTGGTGGTGTGGGTTTCGGGTGTACGAGTAGACTCACATGGTGCGAGAAGGGGACCCTGAATGTGGTAACCAGTCCCATTAGTGTTGAAACCTCAGCGGACAGTACTGGGTTTAGACAGAGCATTGGAAAGGCTTTTTTACAATCACTCGCCTTTGTGGTGTATGATTGTATCTTGTGGGTAAATTATATAACCTCTGCAAAGTGTCAAACCTATTCGAATAGCCGTGCTCGAGGTATTGAGCATTGCTCAGTGATTACAGTCAAGGGTTAGAATTTTAATAAAATAAACTTGGAAATGGAGGCTGTATGCCTATAGAAGTATGGAATTGATTTAAGGTTGTGAGTCAATTATTTTTTAAATAACATAGAAATTTATTGTTTTTATTATTTTTTTACTGTCATTTCAATTTATTTATGCTATTCTTTTATAAATGCTACTTTATTGCAAAATAACCAATTCAGCCATTCATTTGAAATAAGCCATGCATATAGTATATTAGATTTGCATTCTGTGCACAACTTGTTGAGTGCTTTATGTACTCACCCCTTGCAACAACAAATCATTAGTTGGAGAGGAAGCTACGCCTGCTTACGAGGAGTTTCAGGAGGAAGCGGTTAACTAGGGTGCGAATCTTGTCAGTTGCTTGTGGCAAATTGAAGGGTTACTACGAATAAGTTTATTTCCGTTGCAGTTTGTTTATTTTTCAGTCTTAGCCCTGTGTGGCGTACTCAAGTAAGGTGGACCAATAAGGTTGTTTAACAGTTATATTTAATTTTATGAAGTCTTATTTATGTTAACGATGAGTATGATTGTGATATTCATCTATTTTGAGCCTGTGTGCACTAGCGTGATGCTAGACTAGTGTAGAATACACAGAGGGTCTGAATTTGTATATTCGGGTCCCGACACTTATGTAAACTAGGTCAAATACAATTCTCTCTTCAAAATTAAATGGTCTTGTCATATGGATCATTTAAATACAGGTTTCACATGAATTAATACTTATATGTGGGTTTCAACTATATACTATAATCACTACTACACAAAATCTCATCATAGGCGGTTCAAAAACCTCATCACAAATGGTTTTATGAATCGTCTGTAAATATGTGTCAGTCATAAGCATGGCACATCACAGACGGTTTTCGAACCGTCAGTGAAAATTAACATTAGAGACGGTTCTATCTACGAACCTTCTATGATGAGGGAATATGACAGATCAGAGATGGTTCTAGCCTAGAACTATATGTAATATTCCCTCATCACGAACGGTTCTAGCTACGAGCCGTCTATGATATTGCATCATCTCAAACGGTTCTAGCTAACAGTTAGAACCGTCTGTGATGATGGTTTGTATTATTGAAGATTTTTTATTTTATTAGCTAGCCTCAAGAAATGCTAACCATGCCCTTTAAAACAAAACAGATTACAGAATTTACATCATAAGCATATTATTATGACATACATTTCAGAAATCAACTCATAATACATATTACACACTACGTACAGCGTATCCATTTCAGAAATCAACTCATATGTATTAACCAATTAAATCCATAACTACAACTCACAAATTCACAGCACAAGGTTCGCAAATTAACCCAAGTAGTAACTAAGGGTCTGTTTGGTTGCTTGCATATCACTAGCCTGGCCCGTAAGAGCCATACAGGCTGGTAGGAGACAGGCTGAGTGGATGCAAGATGGTTTGTTTGGTTGGATGTATGTGTTGATCCTAACTGAGCTGAGTAGATGTTTGGTTGGATGTATAAGGGGATGAGAGGTGATTGGATACAAGAGATGTTGTTTGGTTGGTTGCATGTGGTAACTCTCTTGCCTGATATGGTGAGATTACCTCTACTTGGATGATTGATGGAATATTCATGATTTTTGGTTAATTCATTTCAATTTTTTGTCGATATGATGCATCTGTCGTTCAAAACTTGAGATTAATTCATCATTCGATACTGCAGCGAACCGATATCTAGATCACAGGTCAAATAATTACAAGCAGAGCAAACAACTTTATTGCTGGGTACCGCTTCCGTATCATACACATGGAAAACAATCAAGGCAAACTAACCCAACACACGGATGACAGAAGCAATCATGGACTATAACTTGTGAAATCTGAAGGTTAACTGTTAGCTCCATCAGAAATTTGAAACAGACCACTCGTACAAGCCCCCAAGCAGTCAGGTATATTTTTAACTCAGCAAATAATACATTTTTCTACAGTGTTTTGTCATAAAGCAAATAAATATGATTCATTTTGCACAATTGCAGGTACAACAGCAGTTACAAAATTGGTGGTGTGATGAATAAGAGAGAACTTGTAATCGTTGACTGTTTTAAGCTCACTAATGCCTCTTATCTGCACAAACAAAGGGAATATCAAATATCCCATGAAAAGAGTAACAGTTTGTCACATGTCATAGAAAAAGGGATAAGCAAATACCTACAGGATATCCATGGGGGAGAAGCTCCTCCAGATCAAAGATGAGTACCTGCAAAGCTGTGAGAATAACTCAAGAAGCCTGAGTGGTCTTCTAAGCTTAAATGCAAGTTGTATTGCTCTTGTATAGTCAGAATCTGACATTGCATTTTCCAATTCCTAGCCTCTTAAAACTTGCTCCTCCTGCAACAATAGTGAATGCTTAAGAACATTACTAAATTGTCTTAAACATGGGTAACATCAGTTCAAGTAAGAACATGTGAACTGGATATCGGTTCGCTGCAAGATCATGCACACAATTAAAGAAAAGCACACCATTTTTCCCTGTAATCATGTATTTTGTCAGCTTATGCGATATAATCACCAAGATGATGGTAACTCAATACAATCACCAGGATGATGGTAACTCAATTTTGGCATCTCTACATGGATAGTTGAGAAGCTAGTAGCTTCTATGGCTAAAAAACTACTACTTTTTCCCTTTTATATTTTATCATTTTGTAAGTATAAAGGCTAGTTTTCCTATGCTGATGTTCCATCTCTATAGGTAGCCCCTTTTTTATTTTTGATCAAGTTCTGCCACTGCAACAAGCTACTGAAACCAACCTACAGTTACATATAGATAACAAAAACTCTATGAGCAACCAGCAATCCTATCATATGGTGCTACAAGCTACTTGAGTCCTGAACCATCCTATAATCTCTGCATTCTCTGCACATCAATAACAACTTGTTCAGGTGATCCTATACTATCAATTCGCTCTACATATGGACGGCCAATTTGATAATTGATGTATATTGCTAGAAGTAGAAGTATGAAGTGATCAGTGGAGCTCACTATCTTATCGTGGTAGCTTTGGATGATGTTATCCTTCTCCCTTATCTCTGCATCCCTCTGCTCAATCAGCTCCAGAGACTGATTCTTGGACTTGTGCAGCTCCGAGATTTCTACTTTCAGCCTCTCAACCTCACCATCCTTTGCAATCTGCGCCATGAGCAACACCAAAAACCAAACAAACAAATCAGTCGACCGAAAAGAGTCCATACGTCTTGGATGCGGAGCTGGTGTATCTCGGCCTGTGAGGTGGCGAGCTCAGTGACCTCTGCCTGGGAGCGACCGACCTCGGCGGAGAGGGTGGTGAAGCACTGCTCGAGGAGGGCACAGGTTTGCTCGGCCGCGATGGCGGCGGCGTCCGCCTCGGTGCGGACGATGTCCATCTGCTGCCGGAGCTCACGGATGGCGGCGGACCCCACTCGACGACGGCGACCACGTCGCCGTCGAGGAGCCGGAGCTCCTCTCGGACATGAAGAGTAGCATCGCCGTGTGGGGGATGGGAATTCGGGGCCCCTAGCCCACACGGGGTCTCAGGATGGCTCTAGAAGGGTCCTAGGGTTTGTCCAGCACCGCGGCGAGGGGGGTGGTGTGGAAGCAGAGGGAGTCGAGTCAAATGGAATTGGCGAGTCGAGGCGGACGAGACGGCGAAGGGGACGCAGCAATAATCGCCGGAGAGCTCGAGCAGACGAGTCGAGAGGAGGGAGGCGAGGCGAGCGGAGGAGGCGACCAGAGGGAGGACGCGAGCGAGTAACCCTAGCGTGCGCCGAGCGGAGTAGTCTGCATCTCGCGAGCAGGATGCGCTGCATCCCAAGGGCCTGGACGTGAGAGAAGGTCAAAATTTGTGTTTCTTCGGGCCAGGCCGCTGGATGCAACAGTGCATGCGCTGGGCCAAAAAATTTTGAATGTACAGGCAACCAAACAGTTGCATTTCTAATTTAAACTGTATCCACTCATGCCATACAGGCACATACAGACAACCAAACAGACCCTAAGAACTTCACAACTCATCAGGTGAGGCTGAGTGGCACTCGCCTTTTGGATTTATGACCTCACACATCAAGAAGGCATAGAGTTGTCCTCGAATTCATAAACCTCATCATAGATGGTTTTATGAACCGTCTGTAAACATGTGTCAGTGATAAGAATGACACACCATAGACGGTTTTCGAACCGTCAGTGAAAATTAACATTAGAGACGGTTCTATCTACGAACTGTCTATGATGAGAGAATATGACAGATAGTTCTGGGCTAGAACCATCTCTAATGATGTCATCAGAGATGGTTCTAGCCCAGAACTATATGTGATATTCCCTCATCACGAACGGTTCTAGCTACGAGTCGTCTATGATATTGCATCATCTCAAACAGTTCTAGCTAACAGTTAGAACCGTCTGTGATGATGGTTTGTATTATCGAAGATTTTTTATTTTATTGGCTAGCCTCAGGAAATGCTAACCATGCCCTTTGAAACAAAACAGATTACAGAATTTACATCATAAGCATATTATTATGACATACATTTCAGAAATCAACTCATAATACATATTACACACTACGTACAGCATATCCATTTCAAAAATCAACTCAGATGTATTAACCAATTAAATCCATAACTACAACTCACAAATTCACAGCACAAGGTTCGCAAATTAACCCAAGTGGTAACTAAGAACTTCACAACTCAACAAGTGAGGCTCAGTGGCACTCGCCTTTTGGATTTATGACCTCACGCATCAAGAAGGCACAGAGTTGTCCTCGAATTTATAGCAAGTCAGCCTATTCCAACGCAGATTCAGCGTATTTCTATGCCTGTCAATGGGAAGAGTCAAATCTTGCATGTATATAAATTGATAAGTGAAAACAATTATTGCAAGATTGACAAACCTCCAAGAAATTGGTCTTCTTTGCACCAATGAGGATTTGCATGTTGTGGCAAACGTAGATTCCACATTGGTTAGTGGCCTTTGGCTACTGGTAGCACTGCCAAAATATAATTGGTTAGTTCCGGATGTATTATTACGGAGTGTGAAGGATTATTGCGTACTAGCGGATACCGAAAACTTATGAACGTGCTTCAGCTGCGACGAGTCCTAGTGTGGCCCTCCACGAGCTCTGTAGACATTGAATGACATCTCGAGTAATTTCGCGATAGGCGTCAAGTCGCGGGTGCCTTCTTTTTTGAAATCAAGATAAAATATCGAGTTCTATCTTGGCATAATTACAACAAAATTCTAACTAACAGTTAACCGGAGCACTGCACCCACATCTATAGCACGCACATGGCATCACGGAATCTGAAGAATCATTTGAAGCACATTCACGCAGGCACGACCCCAATACCCAACATGTAAGTAAAGCCTCCCCCAAATATACTAAAGACCAGGCCACTCATACCCATGCTATACATTTTTAAAACTTTAGTTATCGATATATTTTTAAATATCTAAATTGGATGCATGAAAATAATATATGTAGATTCGTTTCGAATTGTACTTTCATAATATTATATTTTTATTATATTTTTAAAATATATATTACAATAAAAATTAGTAGTTAAATTTAAGTTTGGGGACCGATGTCCAAAACAATAACTATTTGTGACCGGAGGGAATAACTATTTTAGTTTACCTATCAATCCGATATGTGCGGCTTGTTTTCTTCTCTTAATTTTTGGAACACATAAATAAGTCCTTAATTAGATGAATGTGGGGTGACCTCATCCTTGACTGAAAATTGTCTCTTTCCCCGAGGAGTTTGACCTCACACCAACTGTTTCTTTGGTCGGTTGTAACGGTTTAACTACCATGTGTTAAGCCATTAAATATGCCCTCATTATTCTACAGGTAAGTTTTCCCTTATTTATCAGTTTGAACCACTATTCTTCTGTGATTCTTGAATTATTTTAGGGGCTGGTTTCTTATGGTAAACTAGCTATAATCTGACACAAATTTAGTTCAGTTCGGCTGTGGACAGTCTTTAGTTTATTTCAGTCAGACTCATATGGGGTGAGAATATCAGTCAGGCGATGGAGCATGCTGTGGCAGGTCTGTCATGTGGCAGCCTCACGACCCATGAGCACTGATAGCATACTTCATTATTTACTTTATTTTTTCAATGTTTTCATTTACAAAAAATACATAGTAGACAAAGTAAAGAATTGTCACGCCTACTGTTTTTCTTCAAAACAATTGCACCTTTTACCTTCACAAAGATGAAATAGTGGAAATTGTTTTTTAGCACGCATCAGTTCCAGTCAGTAAATTCGGCCAAGAGCATATATATAGTGCATAGAAATGGCTAATAATGTCAGCTACTGATAACTAAAAAGGGATAATGATGCTACTAATTCATATAAATATTATACTGGATATGGAAACAAAATAGTTTTTCTCCTTTGGTTCTGGCAAAATATCAACTACTCCTAGGTGCGCCACATGGTAAGCACAGATATTTATATTATAGTCACATTTAGTAGTAGATACATATGAGTTATTTTATTGTGGATAACCCCATTCCTCTTTGTATTCGTAATGAACCTGTGGTCTTTGATTTTAGGATAAGTGTTTGTTTAAGTTGGTCAATGCAATTGGTAGGATTCTCATGTGCTTGGTTCATTCCCTCTTTCCCTAATGGGGAAATGTACAAATCTGCATGAAAAATTCAAACACAACGTGCTTCAGAAACAGATGTAGGATAAAGATCTAACTCAAGATCTATGCGCAAAATGAATTGAAATTTGCATCGAAGTTCAAACCTAGGGCTAAGAGAAGAACGGTGCTTAATTGGTGACCAAAATCCAACAAAAGATTGTGTGCGAAGTCATTCAATGTACATGAAATTGTTTGGAGTTCATAATCCCATAGATTGGCAGCACCAGTAGAGTGTACTAGGTAAGCAACTGCGGAGTGCCACAACGCGTCCGCCGCTAACCACGCGAGCAAATCGAGAAAACACGCGACCGTCGCTCTCTACGCGAGCAAATCGATGAGACACGTGAAACGGTTGAAAGGATACAAACGTATTTTTTTCGCATTTATTCGGCGGAACGGTTGAAAGGATATAAATATATCTGAGCTACCGCGGCATGCTAGGCCGCGATCGCCGCTCCGCACGTAAAAAATGGCAAAAATGATCTAAACGGGTTTTTTTTCCCGGAAAAGGACATAAAAAGGACCTAAACGTTGTTTTTTCGGATAAGGACAAAATAGAACCTAAACGTAATGCTTAAAAAGGCCTAAAGGACATAAACGTAATATAAATTTTTTCCCGAAAAAAGACCTAAACGTAACGTCTTTTTCCGAAAAAGGACCTAGCCGTAATTTTTTTCCCGAAAAAGGACCTAAGCACAATTTTTTTCCGCGGCTCGACCCGAGCCGCAAGCCAAGCCGGCTCAAAGCAACATCATGGCCGGAATTCCACCAACTATAATAGAGGTAGGATTTGTGTGCAATCTCTAGGGAAATGATAATACAATACTCCCTCCGGTTTGAAAAACTTGTTGGTTTGAAATAAGTGCAGTCAAATTTTTTAAACTTTAGCTATTGATATCTTTTTAAATATTTAAATTGCATAAAAATCATATGTATATAGAATCGTCTCGAAACAAACTTTCATAATATTATAATTTTATTAGATTTTTTAAAATATATTATAATTAAAATTAGTGGTCAAAGTTGAGTTTTGGGAACCATATCGATGTCTAAAAAGACAACTATTTGTGACAAGAGGGAATACATTGCTATATATATACCACGTTATTACCTGTCGAATTATCTGAAGAACTTTTTCAACTAATGTAGTATAAAGAACATGACAATTCCAGAACAATAATGTAAAGATTAATTAATTCAATACCATCCGCAGCTGGAAGCAAGTTTTATGCAGAGACACCACATGTGTCGAAACATTACAGTTCGGGTGTCCAGATCAAGCAGCAGAACTATCCCAGTATTGATCTCTTCGATGGCAGATCCCAAGCATTGATTTCTCGTCTGATGGCCTTGAACGCATGCATGGAGTAGTGGGGGCTTCTCCACTATGTATACCTGATCCCAATCTGCAGAGGATCTCTTATCTGAGATCATAGATTCATCTTATGTCAGCTAACCATGTACAGGCAATTCACAAAAAGGCGACACACGTCCGATTGAGTGGATGCTTACACTCAACATTGGCAAACCTGTATCAAGAACAAATCGACATTACAGATGGGATTGATGCCAAAACATTGGCCACTAAAGATCACTCAAATGATAGGTGATGATGACCTTAGCATATACGGAGGTGGGAAATGCGATACCATTCATGGAGACCTCTATATGGCCAATGACAGAAGATAAAGATGACAGATTGTGGGCTCAAAGTCGAGAAACCTGTCACATATATATATGTGTGATCACTGTGAGCCGTTAAAACAAAGTCGCAACGCCCTCCAATGTATCCAATCACACTGAACAAACCTCACAAATTAAGAAGCTGTGTCCTCCAGTAGTAGTGGAAGAATATAAGGTGACAAGAATGCATGCATGGTTCCAAAAGAGAGGGGCAAATCCTGATTAGCATGTCACTCATGCAGTAGCATTTGTCCCAATGTTTCCCAACAAAGTCAAGTTCAGCTGGTTGACAATGTTTGCTGTAGAAATGTCTAGAACAATAGTAACCGATTGGTCGAAAACTCGTATGGGCCGCTCACCAACACTAGCAGGTGCCAGTTCGGTGACTTGCCACGCTTCCCAGCGCGGTAGCTCTTCACCTTCTGATGTTTTTGAGGTTGGAGATAGAGCTATTTTTGTAATTTCACTCATAAGAGGATCAAATTTGTAAAAAAAAATCACTCACGGGGCTAGAAAAGCTATCATTTCGCCATCGGTTTAGCAAATCATGGTCATGGACTATTGAGCTGTCAAATGATTTTTGCAATGATAAGAGATTCCTGGATCTTTGCACTGAAGCTATTTGCTAGTGGAGCTTCATGGCACGCTTGTTGTTAATGCCCCATGCATTAACTCATGTCTGTATGCGCGAGGTCAAAGTTCAGTTAGATGCTTGCTTACTGCATTAACAAGTGACCAATACATTCATCTTTGGTGGGATCTTTTGGAGACGGCTTGAGAGACTAATTGCTGTTATACTCCATTAATTCTGTCACCATATCTCCAAAGTCCACATTGTACTCCATCTAGTGGGCATATATATAGTGGACAAGAAATAGGCAATATAGATGTTCGCAGTAAAGAGGATCGATCATGCAGACAGAAAATTCACTAGACAGCACGATAGAAAGAAATTAACAGCGTTCTCAGTAAATTAAAGCGAAAGAGAATATATAAGACATGAAAAGAACTAAAATAAAAAGTATCGGAATGACTTGTATTCGGAAGTCCGTTTTTTTCGAACGCTTGCAATATTTTTTTCCTGCATGTGAAACATTTTCTTCCTACACATGCAACATTTTTCTTCGATAACAGTAGAAATGTTTGCGCGAAACAAAATGTTGCAGGCGTTGAAAAAAAATATTGCACGACACGTCCGACGAAATAAACAGTAATCGAACGTCCGATTGCTAGTATCACCTAGAAAGTGTGTGTGTGTATATATATATATATATATATATATATATATATGTGTGTGTGTGTGATTGTTAAGCCTCGGACTCAAAAGACCTGGAGCAAATAGCCTAGATATACGGGTCAGCATCAGAAAGCCACTAGAAACCACGTGGGTCCACCCCTGGCCCAATGCATTGTGACCTGCATAGCGAAACCATATGTTTAGGCTAGCGATTTTATATAATATAGCTGACAATAAGTAGCATTTTCACAGTGTTCTTAAAAGCAAAAAAAGTTGGAAACTTATTGATCAACTCCGAAACTTGGAAAGGTTCAAATTATAATTTGAGGAAATGTTTAAATCCATGCCAAAGAAAATCTCAGAACATTAAATCCGGAGTGAAAGTCTCCTATTGATTAAAAAAGTTGGTTGCATTCAACCAGATCGAAATTTTTGGTTGATTAGGAAAGATTTCCAATTGTCACTGTTGTGGGATCCTTCAAAAAATCTAGTACGAATAGAGGGGAATGGAGTCTGGGCAGGGGTAGACCCACGGACCCAGCGGGAGGTCAGTCG
Source organism: Otatea glauca (assembly GCA_036346275.1). Lineage (NCBI taxonomy): Eukaryota > Viridiplantae > Streptophyta > Magnoliopsida > Poales > Poaceae > Otatea > Otatea glauca. Next base: position 54,379,482 of record CM070718.1, on the reverse strand, counting down.
GGGCTAGCGCATCTCCTACCGCCGGCCGGCCTATGGGTACCCCCGCTGGCACCCCTAAGTCCCCAACCCGAAGAGCGGCGAGGAGGCACGAGTGTCCGGAGTTCGGGAGGTTGAAGAAGCACAGTGCATAGTCGGTGGAGAAGATACCGGTTCAGCGATTACCTTTAAAGGGGATCCAACGGTTCAGATTTAATCTTATTAGGGAGAAGGTTATCTGATGGTCTAATGGATGTAAACAGTGAATACCGACAAAGTAGTTGTGATTACTCTTGTATGTTGTCTTTGATCTTAGTGAGTTTGTTATGTTTACCGCACATGTTTCATCTGAGTACAAGCGAATGTACTGGGTATAAAACAAGAGAACGATGGGAAGAGATGGAATGAATATTCGCATATCTAGATTCTTCTTAGTTTGTTAGCGTAATTTTCTCGGTTCTAAGTTCTTCTGGTTTGTATTCGCTGGATTTCTCTGTGTTTTGTGGATGATCTGAAGTTTCGGATTCAGACTTCAGTTTGGATTTCCGGGAGATCCTAGCACAGAGGTGAGAGCGGTGGCCGGACGAACGGAGGAGGCCCGAGCGACGAGGAGAAGGCGAGAGTGACAGACGACTGAGGAGGCCCAAACCGGCCTCGAGCCCCGAGAAGCGACCGGCGACCGCCTGAGTAGGAGGAGGTCCGAGTGGTGAGGAGGAGGCGAGAGTGGCGCCCGCCTGCACCACACAGCGTTGCCCACAGCGCCGCACTGGCCAAGCTGCCCCGGCCTCGCCGCGTCTGAGCTCCGCCGCGTTTGAGCTCCACCGCCTCTCTTGCCGACGTTGCCGCGTCGTCTTCGATGAGCACCCCCTAAAATTTCATCCTGGGTCCGCCACTGAGTCTGGGAGCATGGAGATAACATATCATGTGCATCCCTCTCTTACGGTGTATTCTTCGTGCATCCCACGTCTAAAAGTTTTAGAAAATTTCTAAAAATTCTATATGTTGGAGATGGTATATTTTATGGACAATTAGTCATGCAAAATTTCAAGATAAAACTCGATTGCATCTAGATATAAAATTGACAAGCAAAATTTCTCTTTTGCGTATCTTCCAAATGCGATCGAGATTCATCTTCAAATTTTGTATGGATATAGAATATACCATCCCCTACATTACAAAAAAATTTAGAATTTTTCAAAACTTCTAGACGTGGGATAGACGAAGGATGTCACTACAACAAAAGGACTTATATTAGACTCCTCATCACTAATGGTTTTCAAAAATCGTCTATGATGGTTGATCATCACTGACGGTTTTTTCCAAACACAGTCAGTGATGACTACCATTCATCACTGGCTGTTTTTGGCTAAAACTGTCTGTGATGAGACCCACATCACAGACAGTTTTAGCCAAAAATCGTCTATGATGGGCATGATCACTGATGTTTTTTGCTTAAAATCATTTGTGACGTGGGTCTCATTACAGATGGTTTTAGCCAAAAATCGTCTGTGGTGAGCATGGCATCCTCACTGATGGTTTTTGGCTAAAATCGTCAGTGATGTGGGTCTCATCATAGACGGTTTTAGCCAAAAAACTGTCTGTGACGATGCCTTGATCATCACAGACAGTTTTTGAGCTTTTCCTCGAAATAAGTACAAAAAGCCCTGACCTCCATAGTGTTTTTAGGGTTTCCCGAACTATTTTTGAGGTGGCTGCGATTGAGAGGCAGTCTAGTGAAAGGAGACCGTGGATTTGGAAGTGTGATTGTAGATCATTTTGTTCTAGGTGATCTAAGATTAGTAATTGGTTCTAATAGCACTATATTCAAGATCTAGCTTGGTAAAGAGGGAATTAGATCTAGCTTGGTGTAGATCCATTTGTTCTTTGTGATCTAAAGTAGTAATTGGTTCTAATTGCATTATACCCAAGATGTAGCTAGCTAGGTAAAGAGAGAATTGAAGATCCTATAAGTTTAAATAAAGCTTACATATATATCCAATTGTTATTTACATCTAGCATGGTTTATGATTTAGGGTAAGATTTTAGCTAGTTAATATATGTTCCAATTTAAGAATGTGTGCATGTACACTCCTAGTATACTTAATTCATTATTTAACATTTATTGTTATATATGTAGCGTAGATAGACCGAAACTGGATGTACGCTGAGAACCGTGTGAGTGCCGAGTACATTAATGGCGTCTCTGCTTTTAGAAGAGCTGCAGAGGAGAATATGTTTAACAAGGGGGTGCAATTTATGTCTTGTCTATGCACTGACTGCGAGAATCTGAGGATATTTTGAAACTTAGGGTAGATCGAAGCACACTTGATTCTAACGGGTTTCAAAAGGAGGTATATATGTTGGACCAGTCATGGTGAAGAGGAGATTATACAAGAACCAAGTAGTATTAACATCGCTGACAAAGTCAACGATATGCCGGATGATATCAATTGTGTTTTTGATGCATATAGGTTGCACGATGATAATCTGGATCAGATGTTGCGCGATGCAGAAGGGAACCGTGATGAGCAAGAGTATGAAAAATTATGGAGCTTGATAGACGACTCAAAGAAACCTTTGTTCTTGGGCTGCAAGTCCAAATACACAAGGTTTTCATCCGTGCTTAAACTGCTGAAATTGAAAGCAAGCAACATTTGGTCCAACAAGAGTTACACGGCGCTGTTAGGTCTATTAGCGGACATTCTTCCGGAGGGAAACGAGTTGTCAACAACCACCTATAAAGCCAAGAATGTTCTTTATCCCTTGGGAATAGAAGTAGAAAGAATACATGCATGTCCGAACGACTGTATCCTCTACCGTAAAGAGTACACAAACTTGCATGTATGTCCGGTGTGTAATGCATCCCGGTATAAGCCTAAAAATCAATCAGATGATAACGACAAGGGCATCGATGTGAAGAAAGGACCTCCTACTAAGGTGGCATGGTATCTGCCTGTAATTCTCCATTTGAAGCATTTATTTACGAACCCAAAGGAGGCAAAACTGCTGCGTTGGCACTCGGATGAGCGTAAGAACGATGGAATGCTAAGGCACCCTGCTGATTCCACCCAGTGGAGAAACATCGATAGGAGTTTTCAAGAATTCGCTGCGGATCCAAGGAATAGAAGATTTGGATTAAGTACAGACGGAATGAATCCTTTCGGTAACATGAGCAGCCGTCATAGCACTTGGCCCATGAATCTCTGTATCTACAACCTTCCTCCTTGGTTGTCTGTGAAGCAGAAATATATTTTATTGTCTATACTTATCCAAGGCTCGAAGCAACCTGGGAACAATATTGATGTGTACATAGCACCATTGGTGAAAGATCTGAAAACACTGTAGGTTCCTGGGGTACATGTATGGGATGCTCATAAATGATAGAAATTTATTTTGCACTGTCTATTGTTCTGCACCATAAATGATTATCCTACCCTTACTAACTTGTCGGGCCAGAATACAAAAGGAGCCAAAGCATGTACTCACTACTTAGATGATACCGAGAGTGTGGCTGAATCACTCGCGCAAAACCATGTACATGCGTCACCGTAGGTTCCTTCAAAGAAATCACCCATACCGCAAGATGAAGAAACAATTTGACGGAACGAGCGAAGACGGTTCAGCTCCAAAGCTTTTAAGAGGGATAGGTATTTATGATATGGTTAAGAACTTCGATGTTTTGCCTTGAAAGGGACGTAAATCGAGGACCTGTGAGAAGCGCATGTGGAAGAAGAGATCAATATTTTGAGACCTACCTTATTGGGAGCACCTAGAAGTTCGGCACTGCATCGACGTCATGCAAGTAGAGAAGAATATCTTTGATAGCTTGATTGGTCTCTTACTGAACATTAAAAACAAAATAAAGGACGGTATCAATGAACAGCTTGACTTGGTCGATATGGGCATCAGACCACGGAGGCCTCTGAATTTTCGTTGGCCCCGTTGGCACGGCAATTCAAGCTAGGACAAATGTTCGTGCCGGTAGAGCACCAAGAGATGCATATAATACTTGTGTTAGATTGCAAAATTGATGCATGGAACAAGCCAACAAACCGGTGATACAACGGGTATCGAGTATCTCGGTCAGCTTCAAGGAGGAGCATTTCTTGCATCAATTTTCGGAGGGCTTCTTCATGGTCGGCTTCAACGACTTATTCGATCTCTACAACCTCGACGCCCTTGACGCCTCACTCATCAGATGCTGGACATTGTAAGTGTGTGCAATCACAGTCTACATTCGTGTCATACCGATAAATATCATATATATATATGGTCCTTGCTTTTGTATATATAGATACATGATCATTGAAGCAAGAAAAAGATAAAGAACTAGTGGGTTTCCTCGACCCACACATAGTGTCCAAGCAAATTATGGACGAAAATTTATAAGTCGTCCAGGAGTACGTGGAAAACACATTACTGGCTCAATAGAAAAAAAAAATTCATACTTTTACCCCACAACCCGGGGTAAGTGCTTCATCCAGTTGTTATACTTGTTGATTTGTACTTTATACGCAACTCAAAGTTAGGTTAAATGACAATGACGATATACTTGTGTAGGTTTCACTAGGTTCTACTTGTAATTATACCAAGACAAAACCGGGTATTTTACCTTGATTTCAAAAAGGGTGGCACCCACGATTTGACGTCTATCGCAAAATTACTCAAGACGTCATTCAATGTCTACAGAGTTCGTGGAGGGTCACACAAGGACTCGTCGTAGCTGAAGCACGTTCATAAGTTTTCAGTATCCGCTAGTACACAATAATCCTTCACACTCCATAATAATACCTCCGGAACTAACCAAATATATTTTGGCAATGCCACTAGCAATCAAAGGCCACTAACCAATGTGGATTCTACGTTTGCCACAACATGCAAATCCTCATTGGTGCAAAGAAGACCAATGTTATGGAGGTTTGTCAATCTTGCAATAATTGTTTTCACTTATCAATTTATATACATACAAGACTTTGCTCTTCCCATCGACAGGCTTCGAAATGCGCTGAATCTGCGTTGTAATAGGCTGATCTGCTATGAATTCGAGGACAACTCTGTGCCTTCTTGATATATATGGTCATAAATCCAAAAGACGAGTGCCACTCAGCATCACCTGATGAGGTGTGAAGTTCTTAATTACCACTTGGGTTAATTTGTGAACCTTGTGTGTAAATTCTTTAGTTGTAGTTATGGATTCGATTGGTTAATATATCTGAGTTGATTTCTGAAATGGATGTGTTGTATATTGTAATATGTAATCTGAGTTGATTTCTAAAATGTATGTCATCATAATATGCTTATGACATAAATTCCGTAATCTGTTTTGTTTCAGTGGGTATTGCTAGCATTTCCTGAGACTAGCCAATAAAATCAAAAATCTTCAATTGGTTCTAGCCTAGAACCGTCTGTGATATTTCATCATCAGAGACGGTTCGTAGCTAGAACTGTCTCTGATGTTAATTTTCACTGACGGTTCGGAAACCATATGTGATGTGCCCTTCTTATCACTAACACATATTTACAGACGATTCGCAAAAATATCTGTGATAAAAATTTTGAATTGTTTGTGATGATCTTTTGTATAGTAGTATGTACAGTAAGGAGGGATACCTTGTGATAACTCCGAAGTCTGGAATTCTGAACTAGTGTGGCAAAAGTAGTGCTCCGATACTGAAGTCTCCCAATCCCAATTGCAAAAACACACAAAATAAATCTTTTTTCTCCTCGACATTTTTTACATGGCATGGGGCACAGCATGTTCGAAAGGAAATGATTCCTCTGTCCAAATCTTGAGCACAAGATCACAATTACAGGTTGGTTTCCTTTGACCAACAGAAATCCATGTGATAATAATAATAAGAATAAGAAGAAGAAAAAAAAATTAATAAACAGTACTAATGCAAATACCACAGATGGATGGATGGATGTATGCCACGTGCACTTGCTTGCAACCAATGGACGGTTGGGATGAAGGGGAAGATTCCATTTGTGTATATATTATATTATTACCAGTGCTGTATTTCCATGCATGTGAGGTAGGCGGCTATAGGAATCAAAAACCCAGCTTATTCTTTTTATTTCTTTCATTTTTCTACCCTTTCCCAGTACACAGGTTTGTGTTATAGTATGAAATGAGATCACAAGTAGTGGAATGATTTCTGGTATTCTTATCTATAAGTCGATATTTGACTGGTAAAATTCCGACCAAATGTTTGTTCACTAAAAATATGCAAGAAAATGATCCATGAGCGGCCGACCCATGCGTATTGTCAGTAGTATGAAACCAAGCATATTTGTTCTCTCGATTTTAATTTAGGATTAGTTCTAAATTCACAATGGCATGCCTGTAATGATATTTAAAAATAAAGGATCTGAATACGTGTCATGTAGGTAGTCGAGAAAACAATGAGTTTGAATGTTGACGGTTTTCAGGATCTGAATCGATCGGTCTCGTCAATCCCAGAGTTGAATTTACTTTCTTTTGTTGTATGACCAGTATGTGCCACTAAAATTAGTGCTGATGTATGATGGCGTGCAAACCAAATCTGAGCGTGATATAAAATGCAATTGGTAATGTGAGTTAATTCGATCAAAATGAGCAAAATTCTGGTGAATATTTCATAAAAAAATGCTCATACGAATAGGAATGCCCTAAGTTGGAAGCACTACCAATGTTCTATCTAAATAGCTAGCTATAATTGTGCTACAGCTTTTTTTTGAACCCAAATACTGAGCTACAAAGCTGTAAAATAGGTAAATAGCTTTTTCAGGACCTTACTACGAAGCCACAAAAATTACGATTTAAAATCTTAATCACTTCATTATTTGAACTCATCATTAATATATCACTCAAAATTTACTCTAAAAGAATATTTTTCTCAGTATCATGCTGATCTTATATAGCATTTGTTCACGCTTTAGCCAATCCAAACATTTCACCTCTTTATCTAGTCCATTTGGCCAGCCCATCTTGCATGACCTAGCCTAAATAAGCCTACAAAAGACAGAAGGTTCAATGACTTTTAAGCCCAAAACTTATTCTATATGGCCCAAGAGAAAACTTCGCCAAATTGGAATTGGACTGCATTTACTTGTAGTTCCAAATGGGCTGCACAATAAACATCAACAAGGCAACTGAACTGGCAGCTGAGACCTGACAAACTAAGATACTATCTCTCAAAAAAAAGATACTAACAAACTAAATCCAATTCGATAAAAAGAGTACACAATCCAATTTGCAGACTACAAATAGTTGCACAGTCAAGAAATCCATAGTGATGGAGCTAACCATCACAGGACTAAATCACAACAAGCACAAGTTACAACCATGAGTTTCTGCAATGATATATTTACATTGGGAGACAAGGTTAAATCATTTCCACCGGGTATAGGTTTTTTTTTTTTTTTTGCAATTCAAGATTAAGTCTTTTTTCTCAATAAAACACATAGGGCCACCCTTGATTTCATTCAACTTGATGGAGGACAAAAACATCCCCAAAATTACAAGGTTGTTCTTGACAAAAGAGAAAATTACATAGATGCCATCCAGAACTAGGGGTGAAACGGATCGGATATTGATCGGAAACCACTCATATTGTATTTGATCCATATAATTTTATCGGATCGGATTCGAACACGGATAGTGCCGAATACGGATATGGATAATATTCGAACGAATACGGATAAAATAAGTTCGGATAACCATCGGAACGGATATTTTTCGAATAATGCGCGTAAACACTAAATACAAACAGAGTGATGGGCTATAACGAATATTGTCGATAAGAAACCAACATAAATTGTATAGGACATTGAGAGATAAGACCGTTAAAACCATACAGTTTATAGTAATACACTGAGTCACATCTCATAATTGCACTTATACATCATCCATAGAAGTTGCACACCATTCATAGAACTACAGAAGTATACAAAAGTAACAAAGCACATGGATGGCACTAAGCATCAGTCAGGCAATTAGGGGCCATGGCCTCCATGCTCATCTTTTACACCCAAGAGATTTGAAGTGAAAGCAAAAGAAGCGATCAAACTTTCGGTGCACAAAACATGACATCCTAGCTTCAGATAGAGCATCACCATATAATCACAAAATACACAAATACCTGAAATGTGAAGCATTAAAGCAACATAAAATTATTAAACTTTGTATCAGAAATAACACATAGAAAAATTAGAAATAATTAGGACGAGGCAAAAAATCTTCAGCACAAACCCTTAATTGTTTAATTAGCAACATTACATGTGATGACCTTCATTAAGCTCTCTAGGTGTCAACCAAAATATCATCCTATGTACAATAGATATTTTAATTAACACCACACACAAACAAAGAGACAGGTTGATAACATCAAATAATTTTTATTTATCATGTAGCAAACCTCTTGATCGATTGCCTTTTCATTGACCTCCATATCAACCACATCTATGAATGTTGCAACCTTTTCCTTAGAAATATTAATCCCTAGCAGTGTAGAAAGACAAATAAAAATTAGTATTGATTCATGCAGATTTCATAATTATGAATAGGCAGCTACCTTGTTTTGAAGAAAGTGTCCAATCCTTGATACAAATCAATGCTTCGACCATTTCTGGATCTAGTCGACTACGATATGGATCAAGAACACGCCCACCAAAGATCGAATCGGACACTCAAGCAACTGTTGACACCTGAATAGCCAATACATCTCGAGCTAGTTGTGAAAGGACAGGAAAAGTCCCTTGTCTATCCGTCCACCATGCCAACACATCAAACTTGTCATCATTGGTTTCAATATACCTTATACAAGGTTCTTTCATGTAGATTTCCAATTCAGTGTTGTCATCATGGCTTGTCATAGTTTGGTCATACAAATATTATTCTATCTCTTGGTGATAGTGATGATTTTGAAACCTCACTAGTTTGTGAAGATTGTGCAAAGAGTGTGATGACATTGTATGCTTGAAACAATTGTTTAACTACATCCATGAATGCAGTAAGTTCATTGTCATACATCTCACGGTAGATCTTTCTCATAAAATACTCTACCAGCCTTTTCTTATATCTTGGATCAAGAAAGCATGCAATTGCTAAAGCTATGTTAGATTTATCCCAATATTTTTCATACTTTGCTTGCATTGCATTAGCCATACAAGAAATTGTTTCATCACAGTCATGACTCCATTCTTCAATTGCTAACTTGATGTCACAAATTTTCCACCAAAAGAGATTAGCTGTTGGATATAAATGCCCTGAGAATAGATCAGTTGCATCACTAAATTTTTGCAAACACGTTGATAGAGATTGTGCCTTGTCCCAATCTTCATCTGTCGGAGCACATCTCCTATATTTGGTCTCATTTAAGAACAGTCTTTCAAAAGCCCTCTTGAAATAAACAACATTACTTAACATGGCAAAAGTGGAGTTCCATCTTATTGGAACATCCAATGAAAGACCTTTATTAACATCTAACCCACATTCCAATGCACACTTCTGAAATTCCTCCCACTGTAATGGGGAATTTTTAACAATTGAAATTGTTTCTCTAATGCTTTTGACTGATGATGCAATTGCTTTTAAGCCATCTTGAGCAACAAGATTTAAAATATGGCATAAACATCTCACATGAAATAAGACTCCATCACATATCAAAGGCTCATGCTTCATGAGTATTGGAATCAGTTCTTTGACACATTTGTCATTAGCCGATGCATTGTCTAGAGTTAGAGCAAATAATTTTTTTTTCAAGGTTCATGGCCATCACACCCTTCACAAATTCATTGGCTAGGTTTTGCCCGGTATGGTTTCCTTTCACATGCATGAATTTAACAATCCTTTTCTGGATATGCCAATTGTCATCTATCCAATGAACAGTTATACACATGTACCTCTTGTTTTGATTTGAAGTCCACATGTCCATGGTGCAAGAAAAACGACATGAAATAGACTTGAACATGTTATATAACTTCTTCCTTTCCTCTACAAACATCTCCATTATACTACTCCTTGTACTAATGCGAGACATTAGTGAGAAACCAGGACGCAAAGACTTAATGAAGTCGATAAAATACTCATGCTCTACCATATTAAAGGGGTACTCATGCATAACCATTGCTAATCGCCATTTTCTTAGACTAGATTTCGCATCATACCAGATATATCAGATTGTGCCATCACTACTTGCCAATCTTTGCACCCTTTCACAAGATTGTGCTTGTTTTTCATATGATTCGAACACAGTTGTGCCTCTCATGGTATTTTTATTGCCTTTGTAATCGCACTTCTTGCATTTTGCCCATTGCTCTCTCACCTCAACACCATCTGGTCCTATTTTTGTCACCCAAATATCATTGTAGTATTTCCAAACCTCGGAGGTCTTTGCCTTCTTAGAGGGGTTCATTTTCTTGAGTTGATTTCTTATTTCCCTTCATCATTACTAGTTTGCAACGTCCGTAATTGGAGTGAACTTGGTGTAGCCACACTTTCACTAAGTGGGGCGGGATGACCTACCTCATTTGCCACAAAAATTTGCACTCACGCTTTCGAGTCCATTACAAATAAATTATAATATGATTATAATAACCGATAACCATATCAACAAAGCAGAAGTTTCTTCAACGATTCTACTATAAATGAGTCACAAGGTTTCTGAAGGCATAAAGCTGCATTAAGGTAAATCTCCCCATACATGGTTGTGCATGAAGTCAAAGTGTAATTTAACTTGTCAATATTTTCAGGTTCAAGACTAGATTCGAATCTTTCTTCATATGAATTAGCAACCCAATATCTGCTGGAGTCAGGAGTATGCACCTTTGACCTACCACACACACTAAACCATATTTAGTACCTTATTTGTTTTGTACAAGTGTGGATTAAATTAGAAATGGGATGAATATGACATCCTCAAACTCAAGGATCTTTTTTCTATATATATTTAGTTACTGCAACAGGTTGAACACATCACACACCTAAGCACTAAAGGTTAATTTCTACATTGACAAACTATTGTGCAATTGCTTTGGACTTCATATGGTTTGCAGAAAATGTTATTGCTGATTTTCTGATCACAGGGAAAAATACTTGTTAGGCTTCTTGATGATCACAGGGAAAAATACTTGTTAAGCTTCTACATTGACAAACTATTGTACAGTTGCCATGATCACAGGGAAAAATACTTGTTAGGCTTGATGATCAGAGGTACAGTGGGAGGAATTATACTTGTTAGGTTTCTTCATTATTGATGACAGACTATTGTACAGCTACTTGAACCATATGCTTCCAACCTACCAAGATTCTCCAATAGCAAGAGCTGGGCGGAGGGCCGGAGTTGTGGGCGCCGACAGCTCGTGGAGAGGTGGCGTCGACGGAGGGCCGGAGGGCGGAGTCGACAGAGGGCCGGAGGGCGGAGTCGACGGAGGGCACCAGCTCGGGGACGACGGGGAGAGGTGGCGGCGACGGAGGGTCGGAGGGTGGCGGCGCGGCTTCTGGGGCAGCGGGAGAGGTGGCGGCGACGAAGGGCCACTGGCCAGGTGGAGGCGGGGCCGGCAGAGGGTCGCCCGGGCGGAGGGTCGGAGGGGTGGGCGCCGAGGGCTCGGGACGGGAGAGGTGGTGGCGACGGAGGGCGCGCCGGGCGAGGGCGGAGGGTGGCGCCGATGGCTCGGGGACAACGGGGAGAGGTGGCGGCGACGGAGGGCGGAGGGCGGAGTCGATGGAGGCTGCTGCCCGGGCGAGGCGGAGGCGAGAGGGTGGGCGCCGGCGGCTCGGGGACGGCGGCGAAGGTGGCGGCGATGGTGGCGGCGCCTGGGAGGCTGGGGGCTAGGGCGAGCCGCGAGTGAGGCCTGGGGCTAGGGTGATTTGGCATTTGGGGAACGACGTCTCTGATGCATGGGCTGATCGCTGATGGGCCAAACCGGGCTATTGGGCTAAGCTGGAATTCGGATATTATCCGGCGGATAGTATCCGAAAAAATGGTCGGATATTATCCGAAGGATATTATCCGAGATATTCATATTCATATCCGTATCCGGGACATTTTATCCGTATCCGATCCATATCCGAACAAAATATCCGGATATCCGAGAGATTATCCGAATTGCTATCCGAGACGCTTCGGTCGGTCGAAAATTATTCGTACCATTTTCACCCCTATCCAGAACACCTGTCCAGAGTTTTTTCTTTCTCCCTTCCACGAGTTGACGACCTGGATCTTCTGCACCTACTGAATCCAGGTGGTTCGTGGTGTGGTCGTCGATGAGGGCAAAGCCGCCGATTCTGGTTGAAGACGATGGCAGCGACATCGAGTTGAGGACCGGCCGAGGGAGGCGTAGCCCATAGTAGGCCGTTGTACAACCCTGGAAGGGAGGTCCAGAGGTGTAGCCCAGAGTAGACTGTCGTGCAACCTTGGCAGGTTCACCATGGCAGGAGGCATAGCTCTCGGGGGTGGCAGTTGTTTTCAGGACCAGTAAGATTAAGAGTTGAATCCAACAGAAGATTGTGCTAGCAATTTGTTCAAACAAAAGCTAAAATGGTGGCATCAGTACTTACTCGGTATTGTTACTCCATCAGATCCTATTACAGAGGCCGATGCATAGTGTATTCAGCAACTGAGATCAAATGAATATCTGGACTCGTAGTTCCTAGTGAAAGAGTATGGCTGGGAAAATAGTAGATTAAGGGAGGAGCCCAAGGCTCAAGTACATATAGGCAAGGATATCCCTAAGAATAAGAAAGATCTAATCTAGGAGATCCTTGCCAAACATAACCAACTAACCATGGCAAGGATATCCCTAAGAATAGGAAAGATCTAATCTAGGAGATCCTTGCCAAACATAACCAACTAACCATGGCAAGGATATCCCTAAGAATAGGAAAGATCTAATCTAGGAGATCCTTGCCAAACATAACCAACTAACCACCAGAGGGGGGAGTACATTACGCTAACACGCCCCCGCAGTCGGAACGTCGGTGGTTAGCCACGGACATTCAGACTGGACCGAAACTCGGAGAACACTGAAGAAGGCAGCCCTTTCGTGAAGATGTCGGCGAACTGGGATGTCGTGGGAACGTGGAGAACCCGCACGGCACCCATGGCTACCTTCTCACGAACGAAGTGAAGATCGATCTCGATGTGCCGTCGTTGATGTTGAACCGGGTTGGAGGACATGTAGATCGACCGACGTTGTCGCGATGAACAACGAGAGTACGGCGAGCGGAATGTGGAGCTCATGAAGAAGCATCGAAGCCAAGAAGCCTCGGCAACACCATTGGCGGCGCGCGGTACTCGACCTCGATCTTTGGAGCGGGACACGGTGTTCTGACGTTTGGAGGACCAGGAGATCAGGTTGTCACCAAGGAACACAGCATAGCCCGAGGTGGACTTGCGCGAATCGGGACAGCCAGCCCAGTCAGCATCAGAATAAACCACCAAGTCATCACGGTCGACGGTCGAAGATGAAGACCGGTGTAGAATACCGAATGTAGCGAAGGATGCGCTTGAGGGCGGCCAGTGGGGCTCTCGAAGGTCGTGCATGTAAAGGCAAACTGCTTTGCGGCGTAAGCGATGTCGGGCGTGTGAAGGTCGATATCGCAAAGCGCCGGCAAGACTCCGTGAGTCGGATGGGTCGACAACGGAGCTCCGAGTCGGCGAGACCTTGGGGTTGGTATCCACAGGCGTTGTGCATGGTTTGCACTCGGCCATCCCAAGACGATCAAGATGTCAATCATGTCTGTGGCGAGAGAGAACCATATTGTCGAGCCTCATTTGAACACGCATCCCGAGGAAGTGATGGAGTTGCCCAAATCCTTCATGGCAAACTCTGCTGGAGGGCGAGATGACTGCCGCGAGAGGTGTGTCGAGGCGGTGAGGCGATGTCATCAACGTAGAGGAGGTGGTAGGCGTGTCGGTGCCACGGCGGTAGACAAGCAATGAAGTGTCCGACTTGGCTTCCACAAAACCAAGAGAGACCGGATGCGTGGCGGCGGTTGTACCAAGCACGGGAGCTCGCTTGAGACCGTAGAGCGACTTGTTCGCACGACGGACAAAGTTGGGCTGGCAGATCCTCGAATCCGGAGGGGTGAGGCGCAAACACGGTCTCTGTCAAGGTGCCATGGAGGAAGGCGTTCTTGACATCGGCGGGTGAAGCCAGCCATTTGGCGAGAGAGCGAGAGAAACCTTGTGCGAACCGTGGTGGGCTTGACGGCCGGATGAATGTCTCGACAAAGTCGATGCCGGACCCAGGTGAAGCGCGAAGGACCCGCGTGCCTTGTAGCGCTCGAGAGAACCGTCGGCGTGGAACTTGTGTTTGAAGATCCACTTGCGTGACAATGTTGGTATGTCGCGGGCGAGGAACCAACTCCCAAGTGCAGTTACGGAGAAGGGCGACATGTTCTTCCTCCATAGCGACCGCCAATTGGGATCGGCAAGGCGCCACGGAAGGTCTTGGGCCGGGGCGGTGGCGCGGCATGGTACAAGGATGGTGCGAAACCGTCCTTGCCCGAGTCGTCATCTTTATCTTTGGTTCCTTTGTCGAGAACGGCAATGGCACCCCGAGCACCGGGGCGGTGCCGCGAGGCGATCAGTCTTGTCGGAGGACCGCACTGGTTTGGCGCTGGAGTAGACGCGCAAAGGCGAGGCCGCGCGTGGCTGCGCCGGGAAGTTGGGTGGAGAAGCGGTGCAGCGGCGTGGCGCAGACCCGCGACGGGAGCGCGGAGAAGCCGTCGGTGCCGCGGGGATCGTGGCGCGCGTGGCGCGGAGGGCGGCTTGACGGACGGCGCGCGCCGGTTGGCGAGGCGGTGCACCACCCGCACGAGGGAGCGGAAATCTCGTGGTAGTCTGGCGGCGCAGAAGCGGGCCTGCGTCGGCATGGGCCGTATAGCAACGATGGTGGCGCCGGGAGGACTGCGGGAGACACGGTTGGCGACCCTATGGGAAGGGCGCGGGTTAGAAATTCATCGAGGAAGGTGAAGTCCGCGGCGGTGGGAGGAGGTATGCTCGGCAAAGGAAAAGCGGTCTCGTCAAAGAGAACATGACGGAGATGATGATTCTATTTGTGGTAGGATCAAGACATCGGTATCCCTTGTGGTGAGCGAGAATAACCAAGGAAGATGCAGAGAGGCGAGCGCGGGGCAAGTTTGTGGGAGCGATGGCGAAAGATTGGGGTAACATTTACACCAAAAACACGCAGATTATCGTACAAGCGGTGCCTTTGCAGAAGAGAGCAAAGTGCGGGGTTGAAAAATCCGATGTCTTGGTTGGCAAGATGTTGAGGAGGAGAGTTGCGGTGTGCAGCGCCTCATTATCTGAAGGTGGCATGCTCTTTGAAGCGAAGAGAGCGAATGACATCGTTAGTGGTGCGAATAATCCGCTCGGCTCGGCCAGATTCTGCGAGGGCGTGTAGGGACACGACATGCGGCCCGAGCGCCATGTGTGAGGAAGAAGGCGCGCGTTGGAGTTGTCGAACTCCGGCGTTGTCACTCTGGGCGGCCTTGGCGCATGCGCCAATTGGGTAGACACATAGGCGAAAAAGTTAGACAGGTGGAAAAGCGTGTCGATTTAAGCCGTAAAGGAAGCGTCCACGGTGATGTGGCGATCATCAAGAACAACTAAGTAATATTTGTAACCGAGAGACACTAACAATGGGAGATGTCCATAAGTCACAATGAATAAGATCAAAGTTGTTTGGCGCTCGAGATCTTGAAGGATGAAAAGGAAGGCGAACATGTCGTCCTAGGCGACACGCATGGCACAAGGATTCCAAACTTTTATTACGGCCGGGGATAGCGAAGTGAGTTTGGAGAGGGCCTCGCGACTGGGTGGCCGAGCGGCGGTGCCACGGGGAGGATGGCGTGGAGTTGGCAACAAGGAGTGAGCCACGGCGGTGCGTGAGTAGAGCGGACCGGAGCTATTGCACTGATGATCACGTTCGCGAGAGAAGATCCTTCACAGAACAACCATACGGGTCAAACTCCACGAACAATTGTTATCGTGAGTGAATTGTGAACGAAATAAGATTCTTGATAAGTCGAGGCGAAACAAGAACATTATTTAGAACAAGAGAGCCAAGGTGCGTCGGCGGTGGCGGTGTGAGCGGGAGCGAACCATTACAGACAACAATGGAGGTGGGAGAGGGATCTGGGGTTGAGGAGTGAGAGAGGTACCATCATGGGAGGTCATGTGGGAAGAGGCACTGTATCAAGGTACCGTCGTTGTTCGCCGCGGAGTGAGGTGTGAGTCTTTGAGCGTGGAGGCGAGAATTACAGTCCCGAGCGGAGACCCCACCATGGGTGGTATCGCATTCTTCTTCTTTGTTAGTCTGGCCGGCCGAGAAGGCTCTCTTGTTGGGCGGAGTGCATTTCTTTGGGCGGCGGCGCTTTCTTTGTTGGGATTCTTCTTTGTTGAGGCCGACGCGCCTGGGAAGCCGGGCGGAGGAGGCGCGACGGGACCGGGCCACATTTGGATGGACCGTTCCACGGGTTGAAGAACGATGGCACGGCATTGCGCCCGCCAGCGCAGCGCAGCGATCGTCTTGGCGTAGAGGAGTAGCCGGAGGAGGAAGCGCCACGCCAGTGCAGCGAAGGTCACCGAGAAGGTGCGGTGGTCCCGGCTTCTTCTTCTTCTTCTTCTTCTTGGCGGCCGGACGAGGAGGACCGTTCTTTGGTCAGTCTTGGCGCGGCGAGTAGAGCCGATGGCGGCGAGGTCATCGGAGGAGCAGAGGAGTCGCACCATGTTGATCTCCTCAAGGAGGAGTTCATTGCGACGGCGCGGAAGGAAGGAAGGCGGCCGCGGCGGAGGTGGACCCGATGTCCTGTCTGCTCGTTGAGCCGCGAATCACATTGAGGACCAGTGCGGTCGATCACGTGTTCGCCGAGTCGGTGGTCGTCGGCCATCTTCTTGAAGTGTTTGCAATAGTCGGTGTGGAGAGGTCACCTTGGGCAAGCGCGAAACTTGGCGTCAAGGTGGAAGCACGGGTCTCGATTGCCAAGAAGTGATCCTCGATGGCGATCCGAGCCGTGGCGGTGGCGCGGTGGTCGATCACGGCGTCGGCAAGGTCGGCGGTGGCCGTCTTTGTCTGACCATGATTTGGCGGCGTTCATCCGAGCCCAATCGGGAAGTGCCGAGTGGCGGGGCTGCGGACGTGGTCTGCGGCGAATACTTCGTGACGGCGAGTAGGAATTGCTCGCGCCAGCGTGGGTAGTTGCCGGAGGTGTCGAGGACGAGGGGACGGTGCGGGCGTTACGCGACGAGCGACACTGGCGTGGAGGTTGAGAACGGCGGCGGCCTCGTGGAGGATCATGGCGCGGGAGATGTCCGTGTCATCCTCGTGGTCGTCGCCGGCGGTCGGCGGGATCGGCGCGGCGCCGTGGCGTCGGCGGGCTTTGGCGCCTTGGCGATCTGCGGCGACGCGCTTCGGCGCGGCTGCGTCGCGTCTGCATGAATCTGGAATGCCTCTGCTCGGCCGCTGGGCTTCAGCCGAGGCGCGCGGCGAGTCTCGGCGGCTCTTGCCAGTGGCGTCGGCGTCGTGGCGAGCTCGCTCAGCGAGGTCGGCGACGGAGGCGGCGGGTCCCGACCATCTTGCGGTAGAGCGCGCAGGGCGAGCGTGAAGGCGAGAGGAAGATCCGGTCTCGTGATACCATGAAAGAGTATGGCTGGGAAAATAGTAGATTAAGGGAGGAGCCCAAGGCTCAAGTACATATAGGCAAGGATATCCCTAAGAATAGGAAAGATCTAATCTAGGAGATCCTTGCCAAACATAACCAACTAACCACCAGAGGGGGGAGTACATTACGCTAACACCTAGTATAAGGTCAGGGGGGAAATGGCCCAGTTTTCCGGCCGAAATATTCAAATTTCGAATTTGTCAATCAAAACCTACGCAAAACAGTGGATACAACAAGATATTGAAATGTACATGAGATAGAGATGAAAAATGTGGATGAAATTTAGCGTACCCCCCCCCCCCCCCCAAACAAAAAAAAACAAACAAACGTACACACAAAAACCTCAATCGAGAGATGCTTCTATTTTTTTTTACAGCTGCACAAATATTAAAATATGAATGAATGGTAGATAGTGATTACTTACCCCTTAACTTCTTCAAGATTTGTGCAACTTGTATTAAGAGAGAAAGCATTAAAGCACAGCTAACTGGGGATCCCCTAGATTTCCATGGCAGAGATCTTCCCTGTGTAAGGTTGCACTATGTACACAATAATCTGCTTGTCAGTCCTTCATGGCCTAATGAAAGATCAAGAATATACAATATCCAATGATACGGGTTTTTTGGGTGCATTATTCTAAATTGGCTCTGGGAATCACAAGCATGGTTCCAAAAATGATCAAGAAACCAAAACCAGATTGCTCTGCAGTGTTAAACAAAAGAAATTAAATAGTTCTAAACTTCTAATATAATCATTTGAATTGCTTGTCATGAAACCAACGCTATGCTGGAACTTAGCTGTAGTACAAATTGGAACCAGCAGGTTTGGTCATGCACACAAATAATTCTAAACTATACTCTAACCATTTGAAATTATTCAAAGACCAGTGGAATTCAATGTAAAATATATTGTCTCCATTATATACCAAATATGTTTACTAGAGCCTGGTGATAAACCCTAATGAGTAGGAAAAGGCATTAGGAAATCATTGCTGGGGTGAAAAATAAACCATAACTAGCACTCCACGTAAAGTAAAGAAATCCACGTTGCCAACCTGATTGAGAATTGAAGAAGATACAGCACTAAGGAATCATCAAATAGTGTAACAATACATTTCCAGATTCAATTGTGCATTTGCAGCTACATTTCTTTAACTGCCTCCTTTTCAGATTCAACATTACTGTGCGGAAGACTCTGTAGCACCTAATCAAGAGTAGCAATGGCTGTCAAGACTATAGATAAAGGAAAATCAATTCATGAAAGAAAGCTACTTGATTAGTGTATTGATATACCTCATACAAGTACCAAGAGATGTAAGCATCTATGGCAGCATATTGGAGTTGTTGTTTTGAGAGAACATAAGCTTCCCAGTTTCCCATTCTCATGTTGCTCGGTTTCGGTAACTATACACAAGAAGTTGCAGGTGATAAAGCAACATTTCAATTTTTTGAGTCTAACGAAAGCACTAAACCAACAGAAGAATATAGAACAAGCAATCATGCATCAGCAACCAAAAATAATTTCAGCTTAACATTTCTTGTGAAAAATATTTGTATTTAATATGCACTAGGAAGTTCCACATACAACATAATAATTGAACTTGTACCATTTAACAAGTTACCCAACCAGATATCGCCGTAATATATAGCGTGCAAACAAAAATAACTGAACCAAAAGTAGACTTTTGTTTCTTTTCCAATGCTAATAGAACTAGGCAAAGAGAACAATACTTAATACCATAAAAATTACCTCTTTGCATGTGATCATTTCAGTTAACGAAGCAAGACTCCATCTTTTAGGAGGCCCAGCTAACTTGACATTTGCAAGATTTGACAAATCCATCAATGGTTGTACACGGACACCATAATCATTGGACATTTTCCTTGCATCATTGTCTATACATATTCCGACCTGGACTTAAAACCACGACTTGTATGATCAAAAAAGAGCAGTAATGTAGGGGAAAGGAACAGACTTTTTATGAGGGGAGCGATGAAAAAATCCAAGCAAAACTACCTACGTTAATGGACGAACTATTCTCCAAAAGAGATTTCAATATAGGTGGTACTCCAGAGTGAATGATATGCATAACATAGCAGTGAGTTTTGTCCATGCATAACTGCATTACGGCTACTTTACATGGTGGATCTCCTGCAAAGTTCACAGCATTGGTTATGTTCCATCAGATTCCACCACTTGTGAGAACTAAGTTACAAAGCATTTATCCAAAACGGTAAAGCCCACATGGTGCTCAACTTAAACATATTGAGAATGCAATTAAATATTAGGCCAGGCAGAACAACCGACCTCTTCTTGGAAAGGGCCTCCACTCGAGATCGAATCCAAGAGAAACCTGGCCAGAGGCCTTCATGTTTTCAATTCTGTGTAAAATGTCGATTGCAGCCTTCTCCACTTCAGAAGGCATCCTGCAGTACACTATCTTACCGCTGAATGTTATGGTTGGTACCTTGCCTTCGCATTACCTGTAGCGCAAAATCAAAAGGAAACAAGATTCTCATGTCAATCCCACAAGGAGAATAATACAGATAAACTACAACTAAGTGCAAGTCTACACGAATTGACCAACCAAGGAATCAACCAACCCAGCTATATAAATCCCAGCATTGTCAGTAAAGCACTGGGCCCTAACAAAGTAACACAGAAACAATCATACAGAGCTGCCATGTTACCAAAATGGCGGGTTTTTCTTCCAAGTGATGCAACTATAGCACAAGGAACCCTCTTCCCTTCGTGCCCGTCGCGATCCAATGCGTGACAAATTGTTAGAGCAAAACAATTTTCATGCCCCTAAGACTTAATGTGAGAGGCATGAGGTGCTTCTTGCCCCAATTCCAAGAACCAATAGGGTTCTTCAATTTCAGGGGGTAAGCCAAGAAGAGCGGAGCCGCACCTCGGCAAGTGGGAGGCGAGAGGACCCACGACGGCGCGGCGGCGGAACCTTCGGCAGCGGGGACCGGGTTCTGGGGGGCCGGACAGCGGGATTGTTGGGCCAGTCGGGGAGGCGCCGGCGCTTGGCGGAGGCGTACTCGGCCTCGATGGCCTGGAGCTCCGCCTCGGCTGCGGCGTCCCAGTAGAAGTCGTCCTCGTCAGTGCCAAGAGGGGATGAGGCGGGAGGCGCACCGGACTGCATGGCGGTCGGATCGGTTGCCGACTCGCCGGCGAGCGACGAGCCTCGGGGGTGGGAGAGAAGGAAAAGGTGGAGTTTTTTATTTCGATTTTGAAACTTGAGAAGAAAACCGAGAGTCCGGGATCATGATTTGGTTGGGTAGTGTTGGCCAATCAGGCCGCCCGCCGTGCCGGCCCACGAGTCAAGCCCTCAGCATAAGGGACTGTTTGTTTCAGTTTTGGATTTCTAGATTGTGGTTTTTGAGAAGCTGATTCTTTAAAAGCTAGAATCCAAAAGCACATATGAAGTGGATTGTAGATTCTAGTGTATATGGGTGGGGTGGATTGTGAGAATCGGATTCTAGAATCAGCCTGTTTGTTTCTGATTCTGCTTTTGGGACCAGAATCCAGAATCAAAAGCTAAAACAAACAGGCCCTAAGCATGGCCCGTCGGCAGTCATGCCATGCCATGTCAGCATGGGCTCTTGTGGGCTGATGGCCGTACCGGGTCGAGGTTGGTCTGATCGGCGTCAAAAAGATATGAAAAATTAAAAAAATAAAATATTCGAAAATAGTAAAAGTTTGAAAAAAAATCATAAAAAATGGGAAAAATTTAGAATAATTAAAAAAACTCAAAGGAATGTAGAAATTTTTAAAAAAAATCTAAGTAAATTAGAAAAAGGTAAAAATATGAAATAAAATTCTAAAATAAGACAACTAATTGGAATTAAATAGTGAGCTTTATTAATATTTGGCTGCCTCGTTAAAAAACTTTGCCAATCAAAAACTCAACATGAGAAAACCTTGGCAAAAAAAGATTACAGCCTATAGCTCAGTGATACAGAAAAAAGTGAAGATTATAATTATTCTTCCTGCCTATCTAGATAAAGATTTTCAAACGTCACCACCAGCTCAACATTTTATGTAGTTTGTTGAGTTCATTGATCAGCTTATTCCCAATCTTTCACAGCGAGAAGTATTTCTGTCATCTCACTTGTTATATTTATTCTTCTCTTCTCAATTATTCTTCCAAATAGATTGAAAACAGACTCTGATGAAACTGAGGAGATAGGAACTTTTAACGCATCCCGTGCTAATATGGGAAACACCGAATATGTTATCATGTGCTCATGGAACCACTGCAAAATGATGAAGTCCTCATCTTGCTGCTCTTGGTAATTGACAATATCGTTGTTGAGATAGACAGCTAGCTCCCCACCACTTGTTGTTGTGTCCGCACTTGACGTTGTTGTAATCGAACTCTTTGAGGTAGAGTCACCTGCACCTCATATATTTCTCCACGCAGTTTTCTTCTTACCTGTTATGGGTGCTGGTGGAGGTTGCCACAAGCAAACGCCCACAAACTTCTGATCGTACTTAGCATAAACTTGAAATCTGTTAGCATGAACATTTGAGAAAATAACTAGAATAATCAGTACCCACCGCATCACTTAGAAGTGAGAGAACATTACCAAAATCCTTGAACTTTAGCTCTAGGATCTAAAATAAATGCAAATACATATAACATAGGAATTTCTTTCTAATATTTCAAAATTTTAGTTTTCATAACACCAACCGATTCACGCAAAACCTTATCATTTTTGTGGTTCCTTAAGTGAGTAGCAATTTTTAGAATATAATGCATAATTAAATGAGAAGTTGAGTAATAAACTCCAGATAAAGCAACAGTGGAATCATAAAAAAAGTTCCAAAAATGATAGCAAGTATTCAGCAACATACTAATGTTGCTTTGTGAGTAGTGATTGACCATCTTGGCTACGATAATGTGTATTAATAAAAATAGAAAATATGCTTTTATAGGGTAGGAGTGACTTAAGCATCAAGTAAGTAGAGCTCCATCTAACTGGCATATCCAAACCAAACTTACATGGACGTATCTCCATTGCAATACAATAGTTCTTATATGCTGCTACTCGTTGATTATAATAATTTAAGAAAGATATTGCATTGCGAAAAGGTTCAACACACAGGTCTAACCTCTTCAACCCAAATTTAACTATAAGATTAATAATATGGCAAGCACAACGCTGATGTAACAAGAAAGATTCGGCGTAGGTATTAAAAAGTGGAGTCATAATGTTCATTGTAGAAGTGTTTGCTGCAGCATTATCTAATATTATTGCAAAAAAATTATCTGTGAGGCCAAAATCTTCCTCAACTTTTACAATACAATTAGCAATATTCTCACCGGTATGTGCTACGTCAATTAACTTGAATCCTATAATTCTCTTCTCTAATTGCCAGTCATTGTTCACATAATAAGCAACTGCACTAAGGTAATCCTCTTTAAGCCTATCACTCCATATGTCTGATTTCAAAGACACCGAAAAATATAGGTATTAAAGAGCTCTATTAGCTTAGCACGATAATTATTATAGTATTTAATCAAATATCTAGTTGTTATCTGTCTAGAAACTGTAGAAAACTTAGGATTATGAGCGACCCTAATATAGTTTTCAAATGCTGGTGACTTACCAAAGTTTAAAAGTAGATCTTTAGAATTGATTAAACAACAAAGAGATTCACGGGCTACCTCATGACTATAGTCCCAATGACGTACCGTACTGTCGGGGGTTGTACTGTAGCTGTATCTATCTCATAGCCACTCCCGCTTTTTTCTACAACTCTCAGCATGTCTTTTCAAGTGTTTCATTCTACCTGAAGACTTCACAGTTAATTTATGCTTAAAATATTTATAAATAGCATACCTGCTTTGAACGTCATTTGATGTCTTGAAAATCTGGTCGAAATCTTCCCAGACTTCCAATGTACTGTGTCTTGATCTTTTTGCCCCATGCTTGTCGATGCAGTAGCACTTGTAGAGCCTGAAGATAGTATAGGTAATGCAGCTTCTTCAGCTTGATAGGATGCAAGAAGGTCCTCTGGTGAAATCCCAAAATCAGAAGTTGTGAAGGACGCGCTATTATTAATTTCATCTTATTGAGAATAATAAGAACATTGAAAAATTAAAACACTATTTTTACCTTGATTTCTTGATAAAAGCCGGAAGTCGGGTTTCAGATTTTTGGATTTTTGGCAAAACTATTTTGAATTTTGCCAAATTATCATCAAGAGCAAGAGAATTTTCACAAGAGAATGCACAGAAGATATTGCAATCGTGTTGGTAGGGAAATGAGGGGGTGATACCCTATTTATAGGGGGGAATTGGGATTTTTTTAAAAAATTGGGTTTTTTGAGCCTTCAACGGCTACAAACGGCTGAAAATTCGAAATCTGAATTAACGGGCGAAGCGGGCCGTGCTAGGCCGTGCCGTAAAAAGGGGCAAAAACGTGTCGTGCTGTGCCGGGCCGTGCCATGCTGGCACCCCGAGTCGAGATTACGGCCCAACCAGAGCCCATCCTCTTAGGCCGTGCCGTGCGCACAGTGCTAGGCTGTGGGTCGACCCGTTTGAAATGGCCCATCTGGCCATCACTGTTATAGGGTGTGAATGAAACTAGTTAAAATACAACTATCACGATGTTTTTACACCTTTCAAGTTTGGATTTGATTTTGTGTTCTTAGAAATATACTTACATATTTTTAAAAAATCATGATTATAGGAATACGAATTATAGTGCAGGCCATTGAACTTGCGTCGTTGGTTCATCTTGATCATGGTATTTTAAAAATACATATTTAGACCACTAAAGTGCATTAAGTGGTTCACTAGGCAGTCACCAATGCACACGCTGGCATCCCTCGCACATGTGGCAGTGCCACATAAGCATATGAAAATGTGTGTGTGGCAATTTTTCAAAACAAAAATAGCATATCCTCCTCAGAACAAATCCTCAAGTCGAGCTCCATGCCGCCATAGGCCCATAGCTAAGCTCCTCCTCACGGTGGTCGCTACATAGCTCCAAGCTCCACACCAAGGTCGCCACCTCTCCACACCCAAATTCCACGCGCGTCCTCGCCTAGACCTTGAGCTCCACCGCCACCACTTTTTCTAGACCCTAAGCTCCACTACTCCCACCACCAAGATCCCAAGCACCACACCACCACTACCAAGATAGCAGGAGCACCGCACATCCCCAAGATGGGCGAAGTCGGCTATGGTGGTTGGTTGAACTAGGGAGATCCATGGGGTCGTGGCGGCCGTGGACCTGATTTGGAGAAGGAGAGTTCGTCGTTGATGGTTTTTTGGTTGCGGAACGACCCAATTGGGAGGAGGGCGGGCTGTCCTCGTGAAGCATGCTTGGCAACGGTGAACTAGGGAGCAGGAGAGGTTGTTGATGGTGCTCCGGCGCATCTCTAGTGACTTGGATCGGTCGGTGAGGTTTAGTGGCCATCACAGCGGGACGCATACCTCGATATGGGCCAACTCCCGACATAGTGATGACGGATCTAGAAGAGGGTGCGGCATGGCGACGACACTAGTACTGGGTGGAGGGTCGATCGTGTGGTGCCTTCCCAGGCATTAGGTTCGCCATGTTCACCGCACTCAGCTACATGCACTTGGGCTAGGCGGTAGTGGCGGTGTGGAGCTAGCTTCTTAACCATCAATCTCACACACTTTTGTTTTAAGGGAATTGCTGTCTGCGCTACAACTCTTCCCATCACATTGAACTCATCGAGCAATATTTGCTTTCCTCTTGACTCTGTCGCTACCAAAACACACTTGTTTGATTGACGAAGATTGGCAGCTATGGCGAGCGAATATGGCGACCGGCAGCGACACACGAAGGGCAGAGAATTCCTCTGCAACCATAGGGATTCCTTTGGTGCAGTGAATCTTAAATGCATGAGCAGAAGCTATTCCTATGTAATTTGAAACCCTGCATTTTCCTCCGTAGCAAAGACTAAGAGTGCGATCAGTGCATGGAGCATCCATGTGCATCTGCGCTTAGGAGTGGGTTGATGGAATCGACAGAAAGAAAGATGAGCCGTGGGCCCGTGATCAGTGGAAGGTTCTATGGTGGGAGAGCTTTCCTTTTTCGGTATATATGGTCCATAGACAGCGTCATGGAGTCAATTCCTCTGATTTCTCTCTTCTCCCCCCGATTCTCTCGTTGCTCTTTTCTTCCTCGCAATCTGTTGCGGCAGCGGCATACCGGCGTCCTCCTCACCGCCAGCGACGAGATGCAGCAAGCCCTCCTCCTCCTCCACCCCTGCAGTTACTGGACCGGTGTGGCGACTTAGATTGATTTCTAGTAACCCTATCTTCTTGGATGGATTGACTATGTTTTCAGCTTCATCCATCTATCCTATTCATCCATGGTTCGATCTCAATTGAAACCATAGTGTTTGGTATCCAAGGAGCAGGTGCACTTTATTTTCCAACAAAAATTAGGGGTTAAGGGTTAAGTCTGCAATAATGTATTGATCAAGTTGGTTTTTTAAGTGTTTTTATTGGTCAGGTTGGTTAGGTAACGGCCAGTTGCAGACATTGAACTTTATCGAGGGTTCAAAATAAAACATTATAATATCTTTTAAATATAGCTAAATATTCTTTTTGTTTTTTTAAGTGATATTTTAGAACATGTGCAATCAAAATTTCTAATATTCAATAATTAGTAAGTGTATTTACATTGATCTATATTCACAATTCTTATCAAAAGTATTTTTCATAAAATTATTATTTTTACCATGAAAAGTCCATAGTGTCATTTAAAATAGAATTTAGAGGGATTAACACGCTAAATATTTAGATGACTCAACTAACATCCTATGGTTACAAAACAATACTCTTTATTTTAGCACAACTCTATTACAAGCCACTCTTTTTTTAAATTGATATATAGCAATTACATACTTCTTTTTTCTTATGCCCTATCTTGGCATATCCACATATGAGAAATGAGATACTTTGCTTGTATATATAGACTAGATTCATCATAATAGACATTATCTAGTTTGTTCAAAGAAAATATCTCAAACTCTTCATGTGATGGTACAAGAAATTTTGATATTGCTATATCCAAATGTGTACTTATATGTGTTTTCCATAAACTTTTGTGCTAGACCATAATATATAGTAAAACAAGATTAGAAACCTAATTATCTAGCTAAATTAACTATAGGATGTTTGTTTACCTCTATGATTAGTGAGGAGAATCATCCAATCTCCATAGTTTTAACAATTATTGTGCAAAGAAGTATATAAATAGAATTGTAGAATTAAATGTTTCTCTATTTGATAAAAAATATTACTCTATAATTTAAGCAGAATTGTTAAACAATATTCAACTAAAAACCATTGGATTTGCACACAATTCACACTTCAGCCGACAAGACATTTGACTTGCCCAGTGGTCTGATAGGGTTAGGGTTGAAGTTCACCCAATTTAGGTTTTAAGTTCACTAGAATCCCCAATAATGGAGGGAGCAGGGCGACGAGGATTGGCATTAGGCGACAAAGCGAAGGTGGCACCGTTGGCCGTGGGTACGTAGGAGGACGACAAAAGGTGTTAAGGTGATGGAAGACAATCATGGTTGGCACGTTAGATCTTTGGGAAAGCGGTGGATGGTTGAGATGACGATTCTAGTGGCAGAGAATAGGGATAGCAATGGCCTCCGCTACGCTAGCGAGTTGGGGACAGGGTCACCTTCCCCTCCGAGGCCCCATGGGGATATGATAAAAATTATAAATATGTTATTTTGTTTATAAATCTATTCTTTTCTTATATGTTGGGACTAAAACCTGAATATATAAGTTTGGATATAATTAAGTTTGGATATAATTTTTGAAGTTACATTTAAAAAACATAAATACTTATAGATTAATAAATAAAGTCACATTATTTTTGCAAACATAATTTAACATATTGTATAATCCCTGTGGGAATCCATGCAGGTCAGGCCCACCAGGATTGGTGATAGGGTGACATATCCTCCCAAAAGGCCTAGAAGGGACGGGCGGGAGCGTGGGAGATTCTCCTAGGACCACCACGCCCCATGCCAAGCAACCAAGTAAGTAATTCCCCATACTTCATTCCTTCCCATTATGTTCTTCATGTCAGGGTTTCAAAAACCGGCAAAAACCGCGGTCTTCGACCTTACCGCTGCGGTTCAAGATCCAAAACCGCTCGATAAACCGGTCTAATTAAAAAAATTCAACAAATTTGAAAAAAATTATGCGTTGAAAACTGCTCGAAAACCATTTTGAAGGAACATTCAATTGGTCGATTGGTTTTTGGTGAAAACCGAGCAGTTTTTCGATTCTTTTTTTCAAATCTTTTTGATTTCATAACCCTTCGATTTCTGACAGTTTTCGAGCGGTTTTTTTCTATTTTTGAATTTCGAACCAATGTTTCAAAAACTGTTTTTGAAACCCTGCTTCACGTCCATGGTCCATCTCGTTGTTGATCTTTCGCTTATTTTTTGCCTGCACACACTAAGGGCCACTTTATAACCACTGTCTTGAAGAGGATCGAAGCAAAGGGAAGCTAGATTGCTCCACTAGATTTGAAATTCACCATCGGAGCTTTAGGGACAACATGTGCTTGTGATTGATTCTAGACGACCAGTAGCTTGGGCACATAGTTTCTAGTAATGGTTCATTTCTTTTGGTTCCTTTAGGTCTAGTGAATCGATAATGTTGTTGTGTTCGTTTCAAGAAAAGAGATACAATACTCACTAATTGTATGTTTTGCTTTCTTTAAAATTGATTCAACATAATTTTTTTTGTTTCAAGATGTGATCATGTTTGTTCCATGCTTCAATCATAATCTCCTAATGGATTATCTTATATCCGGAGAAGGGAACAATTAGATAGTGCAAGGCAACATGGTGAAGTTTGTGGATTTTCTACCAATTTTGTGCTCTCTTTTTCTTTAAAGAATAATATTTCTTGTTTTACATAGACTGATGATGGTTTGATGTTTTGAATTGCTATAGAGCTCCGAGATCCGGCAGGAGGAGGGCGCCATGGTTGGGAAGAACATAAGTTATGAATAACTAGCTAGGGTCGCGCGCTACGCTGCGTCGTGCGAAATTCGGTTGCGCGACGTTGCGACGCGCGAAATTTGGTCCGATGATTATTTTTTGGAAAAATGGGTCTAAGGATATAAACGTATGAGCCGTCGGTGAATCCGCGGATTTTCGTGAAAAAACACGGAGGGATATAAACGTAATTTCATTTTTCGGGTCAATCCAACTAAAAAACGTCTTTTGGGACCTAAATGTAATTTCGTTTTTTCGTCGTCAAATCCATGGACTGCTATGTGCCGTCGGCGAATACGTGGATCTGTCTGAAAAAACCGCGGGCGAACACGTGGATTTGTCTGGAAAAAACGGCGGAGGGATATAAACGCAATTTCGTTTTTTCGGGTCAATTCAGCAAAAAAAATGTTTTTTTGGTTCGATGATTATTTTTTGAAAAAATGGGTCTGAGGACATAAACGTATGAGCCATCGGTGAATCCGTGGATTTTGGTAAAAAAAACACGGAGGGATATAAACGTAATTTCATTTTTCGGGTTAATACAACTAAAAAACGTCTTTTGGGACCTAAACGTAATTTTGTTTTTTCCGTCGTCGAATCCACGGACTGCTATGAGCCGTCGGCGAATACGTGGATCTGTCTGAAAAAACCGCGGGCGAACACATGGATTTTTGTGGAAAAAACGACGGAGGGATATAAACGTATTTTCGTTTTTTCGGGTCAATTGAGCAAAAAAAACGTTTTTCGGGATCTAAACGTAATTTCGTTTTTTCTCGGGTCTATCCCGCTAAAAACCAGTGTGAGGACCTAAACGCAAATCACGGAGGGACTTAAACGTAATTTTATTTTTTTCGGGTCTATTTTATTAAAAAAACCGACAAAAAGACCCGAACGTAATTTCCAATTTTACGAAAGGCCTTTTCGCGAGAGGGGCGACGTGGCATGTCGCAGAGGCCGGCAATCTCGCCCGCTTTAAAGAGAAGTATATTATTATTATGTCGCTGTTCAGATGTGAGGATATGGTTACTTATTTGGAATGGACGGTGTAGATGGACTAACGCAAAGATTACCTTTATAACACAAAAGTCGATAAGCTCCCGGACATTGCTTCGCCGTCGCCCTCCCAAAAGGCGCCGACCGAGACCGTTCGCGTCCCCCTTCTCCGGCGGCCGGTGCGGTGAGTTCTTTTCCTCCCCTTCCTTCGTTTCCACCATTCTCCAGATCTTCCTACTCCCCCTTCTCCGGCGGCCGGCGCGGTGAGTCCAGCTGGAGACCCCCCGTTAACATCCTCGTGGGGAATCATTTCTTTCCTCTGAGCAACCTCATTCAAATCTTTCTTTCTGGGATGGATACACCAATCCATGCAGTTTGTTGCGCGGTGGAGTACTAATAGCAGTTTATTTTCCAAAATTTTTGGGGGTTCAACTGATCCCCCATGCCCCACGTTAGGTCCGCCCCTGCTACATCCATCGTAAGGGAATGCGAGGCTGATTGATGTACTACCAATAATCTCATTTAAACTTGTAAATAAATGTTGGACCAGAATATTTGGTGAGATCTTGTAAATAAATGCTGACCCATTGTTCACAATCTGGAGAATATGTTTGTTGGTGACTGAAGCATGGTCATGTATCAGGGTTTGATCATTAAACAATATTTTCCAGGGGACGATTGATGTCCCCTGTAACTGTAACAGTGTGGCTTTTGACATTTACCTGATTACTGATGTAGAAACACAAGCAGGCTTAACAACATGTAACAACAGAAGCAGCGATTGCATGGAATGCGTTTGCAGTCATGGACATGCGCACTTGTGTTGAGAGAGAGAGAGAGAGAGAGATTTCGATCATCCATTGTGACAAATTTGCCCCTTGATCTTATCATCCTACAAACTGGCTTCAGCTGATGGCTGATGACAGGCTTAATACTTTGGCCAGCTGCAACAGTTAAAAATAATAACTAACACGATCAGGACTAACCATCTTGTCATCAATTCTTCCATTTACTTCCTTTTGCCTTTACAGATGAAGGAAGCTTTTGATCCGCCCACCTCAGCGGTGACAACAACACCAGAAATGGAAAATGGTACTTCCAGCTGCATGAGAAACAACATTAGGAATGATGTGGTTGCTGAGCGAGATTCCATTTCTTCATGTCGGCCATGCATGTGTCCTGGTAATTTCCAAAGAAACCTAATTCGAATTGAGTTTAGGCAATCTTTTTTGGGTCCTGTTTTTATTTTGCAAACAATTTCTTTCTCATTTTACAGAGGACTGTATGAAATGCGAAGAGGATACCCATTTTCTATCTCATGCAAATAGCACTGTGTCACATCAGGTATGAGTTTGCTCTTACTTATTCATCCTTTTTTGGTAAAACATTATCTCTTCTACTAGTGTTGATTGGGATATTCGAAGGGTTATATTTTTCTAAACTATAAATACTTGCTTTAGACCAACTGACTAAGTAAAGATACTAAATCAGAAATTATTCAAGAATAACACCCAAGATACATTGTACTAATTACTCAATTGGTTCAGGAACGGAAAGAACATTTCGGCTTGTTTGTGTCGGTTCAAAAATATAGTTTAATTCACGGGGAAAGCAATTACATTCTCGTAGCTCGTAAGTGTGAACCATTGCT
Organism: Otatea glauca; assembly: GCA_036346275.1. Lineage (NCBI taxonomy): Eukaryota > Viridiplantae > Streptophyta > Magnoliopsida > Poales > Poaceae > Otatea > Otatea glauca. The sequence continues at coordinate 54,348,178 of CM070718.1, read as the reverse complement.
GGATTTCTGGATGCGCTTCTGATGTACACTTGATTAACATAGCACAGTGAACGAAGTTTTTGTTCAGCATCTATGTGCTAAGACAAGTATGTTTTAATACAGACATGCAACTTGTGGATAACATGCTCTAGATTCAAATTTAACAATTTTGTTCATCAAGATTCAAACAATTCCTACCTTCTCAGGAATATCTAGCACAGTCTTCATATTCCAACTATGCTACTTCCCTTGGATCACATGCATATTCTAAGGAAGCAATGCCACTGGGAGGTAAATATTGTAGGCAGCAGCCTTACTCTTCTTCATCAAGCTATTCTTGGGAAAATTCTTCTTCTGCATTAGAAGCAGTGCCAAGTAGTCCAGATACATCAGGGCATGTAGATACATCAGGGCATGTAGTGGGAAAAATGAGAACCAAAAGCAAAATCTTCTGGCCAAGGCCAGATTATCTTGCTTCATATCCTACTGGTCCTGACATGAGAAGGTCGTATCCAGCAGCAGCTAAAGTTGATTTTAGCTTAGACTATCATTCAGAACATTGGTACAGAAGATCAGATCAATTTACCGCTTTTTCAAACTGCAAGGGTCAATCTATTGAACGCCGCAATGAGGTATAACTGTGGATCCTTTTAATTGTACTAGAATGGCAACTTCTGTGTATATATTTTATGCATCTCTAGCATATGTAGTAAATGATAAACCCTTCTGTGTATGGATTTATTTATTAATGGTAATTTCTCATTAAAACAGATAGTTGATTTACCCAGAGGGACAAACTTCGTGGATGAGACCAGTTCGTTTTCAAGTCGGTTGTGCTTTGATAATTGGAGCCCTTCACAACCAAGAGGGCTGGAGTATGGTGATGAGATCCCTTCTCTGTCTAGTCAGAAGTGTAATGGCAATGAGGCACTTTCATACTCAAGTCAGTGGGGGTATGGCGCTGAAATCCCCTCGCTCTCAAGCAGACAAGGTTATGGTGCTGAAATCCCCTTGCTCTCAAGTAGACAAGGTTATGGTGATGAGATTCCTTCATTGTCTCGCCGTTGGCACTACCGAGATAAGATACCTTTGCATTCTGGTCAAAGGTGCCATGATGCTGAGGCACATCCATTGTCAAGCTACCAGCAAGGTGCTTCTCATAGGAATGGTCACTCGAGAGACAAGTTTGTCAGCAGTCTTGTTAGTAATCAGCAGGTCAAGATGATCAGAAGCAAGCATACTGCCACAAGACCTAGGATGCCTAACAGAGTTGTAAACAGCACTGATCACTATAGGATTAATAAGAAGGATAACCCATGGAGAAATTCTGAGGATATACGGGATCAAGTTCGTGGTCCCCGGGCTAACAAATTGAATAATGCCTCAACACCCTCTACAGAGAAAGATATTGTGAGTCCTTTGGTCTGTAAGGATCAAATTAACAGATCAGACTTTTCAGTTCAGTATGAGCTTGCCAAGTTCTTTATGATAAAGTCATATAGTGAAGACGATATTCATAAAGGTATCAAATACAATGTTTGGGCAAGTACACCAAATGGGAACAATAAGCTGAATGCTGCTTTCCATGAAGCTCAGATTTTAATGAAGGAGAAGGGCACAAAATGCCCTGTATTCCTATTCTTTTCGGTCAGTAAGGATCAAATGCCCTTCTGCTGTTTATTTATCTTTTTTTGCTGTTCATAGTACCAAAAAAATTGACAGCCCTAATACCTGATAAATGAGATGTTTGAGCAAGGTAGTTAAGCGAGAACATCAGTGCATGATGGCCAACTTCTTCAATGAGATTCAGTTGCTACTTACTAGCGTAATGCTGATGTTGCTGTGCAGTTGTGCTTTCTACTCTTTGTTTTGTTTGTTTTATATATAGACTGGGTTGATTTTTTCAAATGTGTATTGAGCCTTAAAAAGCCTTAAAAGCCATTTTTGCCAGAAGAGATGCATTTAATACACTCGATGCTCTTCACCAAATACGTCTGAAACAGTCCCATATATTGTTCATTGTATGGCCATTTTATTCACTGGCAAATTTTTAAGATAGTTGCTTTCTTTGTGTTCCTATTTCAGGTTAATACCAGCGGGCAGTTTGTAGGATTAGCTGAGATGTTAGGTCCTGTTGATTTCAAGAAGACCATGGACTTTTGGCAACAAGATAAATGGAATGGCTTTTTCCCTGTAATGTGGCACATTATGAAGGACATTCCAAATCAACTCTTCAAACACATCACTCTTGAAAATAACAACCACAGACCTGTTACTTTCAGCAGGGACACTCAGGAGGTACCATACCTCCACTTCTTCTATACCCAAAAATATTTTAAAAAATGCGATTATTAATTTATAAATGAAGGATTTGCTCCTATTGATACATTAGATAACATAAAAGATAAAAAAGAACCCGTTTCTTCAGGGGAGCAAATGACTCGTTTGGATGATTCTGTAGTAAACTCCATAGTAGCAGCTTTTGTCTGATATATTTTTGTTCCTTTTTTGTAGATTGGGCTGCCACAGGGTCTGGAAATGTTGAAAATTTTCAAAGCTTATCGCCATGGGACATCAGTTCTGGATGATTTTAATTTTTATGAAGAAAAGAGAAATGCACATTGTGCCCGAAAGGGAACAAATGCAGACTCAATACATGAAGCTAAACTCTCCTTTTTTGGAAAAGAAGCTAGACTCTCTGACGACTTGAAATCAGTGGTACATACATTTTTCTTTAAAGCTGTGCGATAAGCTGCCACTCAGCAATACTTTCAGGAATGGAGGCATACAAAGAGAGGGTAGTTTTGGTATCTTATTACTTAAGAGAACTGCAGGCATTGTGCAAAAATTGTTACTGTAGCTGATTTTCACATTCAAATAGCCTTACATAGAACTGACAAATATTAAATGAACAATCTACAAGCACCCTTTTCGGAAAAATGGAGTTATTAATTGCTGCCAGTCTACCCAAAGGAAAGAAAACTAGTATGCAACGGTTAGGTTTTATGTTGGAAATTATCTGGTCTCAGGGTGTCCGAATTTCTTCTATATGACTTGAGTCGAGTTGTTTTCTGCACTATGTCAATGGAAAATGCGTATTCTATTTTGGAATGGACTTGTATCTATTCCATGGGCCTCAAGGTCATATATAAGACATACAAATTGCAGAAAACACCCTATACAATATTATTCTAACACCCCCCTCTTGAACTCACGGTGGATCAACACTGAGTTTGGAGAGATAGAAGCTATGTTGAGCCCTAGTTTGCATCTTCGTGAAGAAGTCATCTAGCTAAAGCTCTGAAGGCACATAATGAAAAGCGACAACTTGCTGTTGTACTTGTGACTGCATGTAGGAAGCATCAACTCCAATGTGCTTGGTGAGCTCATGCTTCACGGGATCTCAAGCAATGATGATCGCATTAGTTCTGTCTAACAGTAACGTAGTTGGTGCAAGAACCGGAACACCAAAGTCCTCAAGGAGCCACCGTAGCCAGGTGATCTCAACTGTCACAGACGCCAAAGCCCTCAACTCAATCTCAGCACTCGAGTGGGAAATTGCAGTTTGCTTCTTAGTCTTCCAAGCAACTAAGGAAAAACCAAGGAAGACACAAAAATCAGACAGAGACCAACTATTAGAAGGATCACTAACCCAGGTCGCATTAGAGTACGCTTGAAGCTGTAAGGAGTTGGAGCGAGGGAAGAAAAGGTGCCTAGTGATGGCCCCACAAGGATATCGTAGAACTTGAAGGAGGTGACTGTAGTAGAGCTGGGTAGGAGCAGAAACAAACTGACTCAGAATGTGAACAACATAAGAGATATCAGAACGAGTAACAACAAGGTAGACCAAGCTCCCAACAAGGTGGCGATAACGAGTGGGATCCTCAAGAGGGGTACCGTCAATAGGACAAAGTCGAAGGTGAAGCTTCATAGGAATGTCCACCGTGTGCTAATCAGTGAGACATGCACGATCAAGAAGATCCTAGACATACTTTTGCTAGGAGAGGTAGTTATCAGGCGTAGAGGTGACCTCAATCCCAAAGAAGTATCGAAGAGGACCCAAATTAGACATTTGAAACTACTCACTGAGAGGGGTCTTGACGTAGTCAATATAGTGAGAATTGTCTCCAGTGATGAGGATGTCATCCACATAAAGAAGAAGAGTCTGACCATGATAGGTGTGAACAAAGAGAGCATAATCGTGATCATTGGTTGAGAAACTGACAATAGTGACAATAGAGGTGAAAGTTCAAACCAAGTACGAGGGGCTTGTTTGAGGTAGTGGCGAAGCTAGGACTAAGCTATTTTTTTAATCAAAAACTGAAGAAGACTAAGCTAAATTGAGACAAACATAATAAACATAGTCTTGTTCAATCCAAATTCATAAATATATAGAAGAGAAGCAAAGCTAAAAGAAAAAAGAAATACAATAAGTATACTTCATGCAAGGTTATCGACGCCGACGGAGTGTGGGCTTGAGCCCAACGAAGCCCCTCCTGGTGGCTACACTCCTAGTTTGAGCCCTTTGAGAGAGTGACGGAGGCAACAAACCGGAACATCGGGAATAGAATACCCAGAAGGCGGGTGCATGCAGACCATTTGCAGCTCACCACTGAGAAAGGCATTCTTAACATCAAGCTATAAGATAGTCCACTGCCAAATAGAAGCAACGGCAACAAGAGTACGAATAGTGATCATACGAGCAATTGGAGTAATTCTCATCATAGTCACACCTATTTTCCTACTGCAAACCATGTGCAATGAGACGTGTCTTGTAGCACTCAATGGTACCATTAGAGCAAGTCTTGATCTTATAGACTCACTTGCACATGATAGGAATAATACAAGTAGGAAGGGGAACAAGGTCCCAAGTGCTAGTACCCTTCAAAGCAGCAATCTCCTTGGTCGTATTGAGCTGCCACTCAGGATGAGATGCATCATCACGATAAGAGGTAGGCTCGGTAAGAAAAGTAGTAAAAGCTGCAAAGCGTAGCGATTAGGACACGAAATCACATTTCAATCACGAAGAGCATACCTTGGAGATGCTGGAGCAAGACCCAACAAGGACGGAAGAGGATCAGAACGGAGACGACGAATGTAGTGGAATGGAAAGGGGGAGACCTCAACAAAAAAGCTTGTGGGATTCTCTAGTGGAGAAGCAAGGGGAGCCAGAGGGGAAGCAAGGGAAACTAGTGGAGGTGGTTGAGATGGAATCAAAACCAACGAAGTGGAGAGATGTGGATTAGGAAAAGTCAGAAAGGAGATCGACTCAGCAAGAGAGCTCGGACTGGAAGTGTTGTCACAAGGATAGTAAGGTCGGAACTCATTGTAGATGATATCGCGCTAAATGCTGATCCAAGGAGCAACAGGGTCATAGTAGCGATAACCCATGTGCTCAGTATTGTACCAAGGGGGAAACACACTCAACTGACCGAGTAGCTAGCTTCGTGCGCTCACGAGGTGGAAGAACGAAGTAAACGCAGCTAAGAGCGCGAACGTGACTAAACTGAGGTGACCTATAGTAGAGACGCTCAATAGGAGTTGAACCTTGAAGAGTAGTAGAGGGCTGTAGGTTGACAAGATAGGTGGTGGTAGAAATGACCTCAGCTCAGAAGTGAGGTGAAAATCATATTAAATACGAACCATAGTAGGAAACGACTGATAAATAGAAGGAACCTGGCTACGAGAAGACATGAAATAAATCCAAGTATGGTGAGAGTAGTCATCAATGAAGATCACATAGTATTGATGACCCCTTTCAAAATGAACGGAGCTTGACCCCATACATCAGAGTGAATCAAATCAAAAGGACGAGCGAAAATAGAGTCACTACAACCATAGGGGAGTTGTAGTTGCTTGCTAAGTTTGCAACCCATACAAGATTAAGAAGTATCACCGGGAATAGACCCAAGAACACTACTACCAACTAAAGAAGAAATATGCAACCCACATAGGTGACCTAAGTGATGATGCCACTGAGCAAATTGGATGGAAGTGGTGGCTGCACAGGTAGTAGCTATAGTGGTCGGCTGGCTAAGGGAGGCAGCGGAAGTGAAAGGAAGACGAAGCTAGTTGAGCTCCCAGAGACGCTGAGAATCAAGGCAGCGCGGGCTAGTACCAACCAGTCCTTGTGTGTGCAGTAGTCCTGAACAGAACACGAGTCAGGCCCAAGAATGATATGACAATCATGATCAGTAATTTGACCTGCAAACATAAGCTTCATAGCAAGCCTTGGAACATGAGAAATTATAGGAACATGGAAACTAGAAGTGGAAAGAGTGCCTTGACTAGTAACAGGAAGATAAGTACCATGTGCAGTCTGAATGGAAATAGGTAGAACGGAAGGACTCAAAGAGGTGAGGTGAGTGGAATATGCTTTCATGTGGAAGGAAGCATCTGAGTCTAGGATATTGAGTGATAAGACTGGCAACACTCGAAGAGCCTGAGGTAGGACCGATGAACAGACGTTGAAGACGGGAGACTAGCTGCTGAGTAGTGTCTAGCTAGCGAGGAGCACAAATACCTCTTGACTAAGTAGAGCCACGCTAAGGGTGACAGTCTCAACAGCCTTGACTCCGCCTCCTGGAGCTGAAGATCTGGTAGGAGTGGCCATCACGTTGGCACTAAGTACAAAGAAGGCTACTAGTAAAGGCACTCGTAGCAACCACCGATGCTAAAGGAGCAGTAGTAGAAGCTTCCGCCACAAGAGTTGTAGGAGCAGTAAGCGTACATGCAGCCAAGACAACAGAAGATGGCTATTGAGTCATGCCACGAAGACGAGTCTCCTCGGAATGAACAAAAGTGAGTGCCTCCACTAACGGCTGGTGCGGTGAACGAGCCAATAGGTGAGTATGAACCGGCTCAAACTTTGGTTGACACTTCAGGAAGTCATATAGACAGTGAGTCTTGTGGTTAGCACAGGTCTGCACACAGCAGGAGCAAGTCCAATAGACATCTAGTCCCAAAGAGTCAAGTTGGCGCTGTACTCCAGTGATCTGCTGATAGAAGTCATCAATAGTTGCATAAAATTGTTGAAGAGAGTGTCTGGTGTACGGTGTACCACAGATAGCTATGTTTCAGAAAATTGGCGTATTACCTATCGGATACTCATATGTATTGGATACCGTATCCTACCTGTATTGGTGAATTTCCTATTTTCATAAAAAATAAAATAATTCCCGATGCTTATCTGATACTTGCCTGATACTTCCCCAATACCTCTTAACCATAATACCTCTACCAGCTATGAAGGAGACGCTGGAATCATTTATTCCCATCCCGCAATCCCTTCTCGCTCCCTACACCACCACCCCTGCTCCTCTCTTCCCCTGGGCTCCCACGCCAACATTCATCTCCCCTTGTAGACAGTGGAACACGGCACCCCTCCCTGCCGGCACAACGGCTCCACTGGTCCTCACGCACGGTAAGTTTTCCCACTAGTACTTTTCTTCCCTCTTGACTGTGGTAGTGTGGTATACTCCCAAACAGCTAGCAGTAGCTAGAAGCTGGTGAGGGTAGCAACGGCTAGGAGGCAAAGCATATAGCTACGGCTGGCAAGAATAGAAGCACATAATTGTGGAGACGTTTGGGGCAGCAGTAGATTAGATGCCCTAAGCCGCGTGCTATGGGTTGATGAACCTTCGAGATGATTTCATCCTTGCTTCTTCATTTTCTTTGTTATTGTCTCTTTTATGTCTATTTTGTGCATGAAATACCATATCTCATATATGTTTCTCTATTATTTTATTTTTATTATATATATACACACGTATCGCTGTATCGGTGTTTTTGGGGAAATGGCATATCGTGGTGTCGGCATATCGCGTATCGGTATTGGCATATCCGGGCATCCTAGACAGAGAGGTAGAGGGCATCACTACTTGGCTAATACTATGCCCGGACACGCTCCCACATCAGCTAGGACGATGATAGCTTAGCGAAGTCCATAAAGAAGTCGACAGTCATGCTCCCAATGAGGATGGCGATGGCACGAGCTTCATCACCCTCCTACCTCTTATAGGCATGAAGGTTGGTACATCTCCACATCATCTCAAATGTGTTAACAACATCAAGATAAGCTGGGGCAACAGTGACACCGATAGGTGGCCTGACCGGGGAGTGGGTAGAGGAGGACAAGGCCGGTTGCCAGTGAGGTGATCCCAAAGTCATTGGTCGTTGAGGTAGATCTGTAGGTGTAGAGACCACTCCTGGAAGTTTGCCCCATTGAATACGACCTTCGGGAGTGGGACAGAGACGGAAGAGTTGTTCAGGTCGGTGGCCAGCAGCGCATCGGCATAAGCAAAGGTCAGATCCGGCGCGAAGAGGTCATGGGTGGCGTCGGCGATGCGCATGGGCTTGGGCTGACGCGGAGAGGTCGTGGCTAAGTGTCGGCAGCGAGGTCAGATCTGGTCAAATCCATCAGCGGCACGGGTGGGCAGAGGTGCACCCACAAAAGAGGGGAGTGGGGGATGCGACGTGGGGTTTAGGCAGTGGCGGCAGCCTAAGGAGGGAGAGGAGCCATAGGCTCTGATACTATGTGTTGGAATGGACTTGTATCTATTCCATAGGCCTCAAGGCCATACATAAGACATTTACAAATAACAAAAAACACCCTATACAATGTACTTTTAACATATTCTTGATTACTCAATATGTAGATCGTAGAACATGCAAACTACAATAGATGCAAATAAAAGGCCAGCCTAAAAAAGACCTTTCGGAATTTTCTGGAACCTGTCTGATTACTGCCGGGCACCAGCGCAGGGTTTGGCCCAGTACCACAAACATGAACCCTGCTAGTGTGGAGCTCCTCTTATTATTATGACATATCTTCTGATCATGCTCATTTCCATTTGCAGGAAAATTTAGAGGCAAGCATGGAGAGCATGAGTTTCTGCGAGACTTGGGACTAATAATCCAAGTTGTTCTGCTGTGCAATTGAAACCAAAAGTTTGATGAGTCAGTGAACTAGTTGAAGCCTTGGTGCTCCTATTGCAAAATCATTTGATCCAACAAGTGACTACCACACGAGTTAATTGAATATGTTATACAGTGTTTGTGTGAACCAGTGATAGTTGTCAGTAAACACAGGGCAATATTTTAACACTCGGAGAGTTTATATTGGACACGGTATTTTTTGTAAGAATTACAAACTTATGATGCCTGTAATGTTATACGTAGGTCGTATGCGGCTGATGAAATTATTTGATTGCCAAGAACAATCAGCAGGTGATTTACAACTGCGTGGGTTATGCTGTTGGGGTTTTTTCTTTTTTTCCTTTATAGTTAGTAAGACAGGTGTAGGTACGAAATCCTTGATCAGTAGGAGCTCATCATGCGCACATTATGATTTGCCAGAGGAGCTCAGCGAATGGAAGAAGCAGAGGCAGGGAGAAAAAGTTTGGTAGGGGAAAGTGCATCCTGGCATTTCTGCTCTCTCTCTCTACGACTTTGATTTGTAAAGAAACTTTATCTATGACCATATGTTTAGCACCTTAACGCATCATAGCACTGTTTACCGTCTTTCTCTGACTTTTATTTGTAAACTAATTTGTACTAATTGTGCAGTAATTTCTTAGCGAACTTTGTATCAGGTGAATATCATTTTTTTTTTCACTCGGAACATTTCTTCTGGCATTCAAGTCATTTTCATCTTGATATTCCTATCACTCGTTTAGGCACATCATAGGCCTCAACCATTTGATGCTGGATCCACTTCAACTGGAATCGAAGGATCAAAAAGAAAGATCGCTGTGAAGGCTGTTATAAGCCAGTCATTCTTGTCTGTGGTAACTAAACATCTTCAGCTAAGGTTAAGGGGACGCACTTCGTTAAACAAGCTATCTACAGGACTACAATTGTTAAAGAGTACGGACTCAGATGGCTCTAAAGAAAGAGCTGCCTCACCTCAAATAGTCGCTGCCTGCACTACTATTTGTATACAGCACAGGGAAGCGAACACTATATTATTTGTATACAGCATCTCCCTGCACCGCTATTTCTGGCTTCCGTACACAATGCAACCATTTCAGCACAGAAGAAACCATCCTCTCTCATTACATTACATACCACTGGAGCACGCACATCAAGTGCAACTGGTTACATCACTGGTACAGTGTCAATTGTAGATCATCCCAGATGTCTGAACACCAGTTTCTAAATCAAGAACAGCTTAGGCAGAACATCTACAACAAAGATCAGAGAATAATAAGCCAACAATGCTGTAAAGGTTGCAACACACACGTGCGCGCGCGAAGCCTCTGATAATTTTTAACAGGTAGAATAACAAGTTCAAACATAACTATTTGGAGAAAATGTGATTCCACCTACTTCAATTGAACAAAGATATCAAGTGCAACAGTAGAGGCATGAATTCAGTAAATTGTTGTTTCGAATATAGTCTATACAACAAACGCAGGTAACACGCCAAGCAAATAAAGCATGGTGCATCATGAGCAGCTCAGGTTATGATAGCGAGTGCATATCCCAACACCAACAGAGCTCTCAGATCATTTTTGGTCGAGCATGCTAACCTAAGGATGGCCATTTCTCCCGATCTGCACATCATTACAGGAGGCCTAGTGAAAACAACAGATTGAATGCATTTGAATCATCCAAGCTTAAATATGAGACCCCATTCAACTTGTATCTTCCATTACAGGGTTGCATGCAACATTTTAACCATTCGAGGCAGCACATCACCCGCATCTCCACTGACATTGTAAAGATCATGCAAGGAGTCATCATTAATTCATGGGAAAGAACTTCACAACAGGTGAAGAATGTAATTACCATGGCTGCCCATGCATCAGGGCCGCTCCTCCGACCTTGATCTTATGAACCTCCGGCGTCTCCTTGGTCTCTGAACATCTTCATCTAGGTTATCCTCCTCATCGTTGTCGTCGTCATCTTCTCCGTAGTGGAGACCTAGTAAGTTCTCTCCCCAAAGGTACCGGCGCCTCTGCCTTCTCAGGCCCCTTGATGAGCCTCTTGGCCCATCTCCTGATCTTATTGGACTACTGCTGATCATATGGAATAGGAAGAATGTTGTCAACAATGATCTACTTGGTTCACTTGGTCCACTGCCTTCGTGATCATGTGGAAACATATCACCACCTTCAACAACATAATCGCCTAGCACAACTGCCCCAGGCATAGCTGACCTGATTGCGCTCAGTATGTCACCATACTCCCGCTGGTGCTCCAGACGGTGCCATGCACGGCGTCTTGATGGATCTACATCAGCAGGCCTTGTTGTGGGGTGAACTCTCCTGGCATGCCTACGGAGCTCCCTGTAGTTACCAGAAAATGTGCACGATTCCTGCGAGCAAGCTCTTGACTTCTCATCCAAATACTCTCTGGCTTCTTTGATGGTCGTCCAGCCCTTGACAGCACCCCTACACAGTGGGCACACCAAAGGGTTCGAGTTTGATGCCTCACTTGACTCCACAGGCCCAATTCCTTCTCCCTCATGAGATTGCAAGGTCAAATCCGGACCTTGATTATAGCTATTTTCTTCCTGTTCACCAGCTATGGCCGCAGAGCTATGACTGACATCTTGATGATTGAAATCTTCATGGGATTCATTTATGTCTATTAATAGCCTGGAACTCTCTCTAATGAGACCAAAACGAGGACTCTGTGCGACATTTTGGTTACTCGTATCCCCGAGCATGGGCGGACTTGGCTGTGAAGAACCATCCATGTGGTTCACTTTCATTTTCTTGAACCTGTCTAAGCAATTTGAATGTCTATAGCTCGTATCACATATGTAGGATCTGCATCCTTTGTCATGGGAACTGCACAGCAAAAGGACAGCATTGTGGGGATGGTCCATGCAAATTGGGCACATAGCATCATCCCATTCCTTGTGCAGGGCAGCAATCTCTGCATCTGCATTCGGCATCTTGAACAAGCTCTTCTCTACATTTGGCATCTTGGACAAACTGTGCCTGGGGTCAATGAAAAGTACGGAACAAGTTAAATTAACATTGAGTTATATATACCAATTGGTCAATTGTTACATATGCTTCAGCATTGAGTCTAGACTCTTAGAACTATATAATGCCTATAATTTGCTATGAGAAAATGTTGGTATTCTAAAGGCAGGTAAAGCTAGCCTTGGTTAGATCCAAGACCCGTAAGCTTAGTGCCTCCTGTCCAATATCTGTCCTCATTTCTTGAAATAGCAACACGGACTACGTATCTAACAACATTCAAAAGCATGCCACTTCAATCATGTTTTGTGTTTCTTTTTCCTTGTTTTAGTATATCATCATGTGTTCTGAAAAGTAAATAGTTGATACGATTCAATACACCTTAAAATACTAGAATAGCAGAATGTCAAAATATCACCAGAAGGATCTAGCAGAGATGCATGTCACACCGGAACAAAAAATCGAGATTGACATTAACAATATAGCCTTTTCCTTGGCTGGAGTAACATAATGATATAATGCTTTATTTTACATTGCAACATTACATCTTTCAACAGCTGCATAAAGCTACTAACCCCAATAATAAAAGTTGGCGCACACAGTAGAGTTCACAAGCCAAATTGAGTAATATAAGAATTCTTTGATGTAAAAGTCTTCAAATAAACTCCTTTACCAACAGAACATGCTCCAGTAGCTACAATGCTAAACCAGCCCCGCACGAAGATTAGCTTTCTCTACATTCCCGTGTGTGCTTAGACTGGTAAATAATACCTCATTCTATATTTCTATTCACATCTAGCACGACCCATATGTATCACCACATATATCAATAAATTTGCCCCAACTGATAAAAAAACAAAAGACTGAAAGTGCCAATAATCACATATAACATGATCTACGCCAAAGAATGGAACATGCTTTTTCTACAATGCAAAATAAGCACATTCTGCAGCAACATGTGTTCATTACATTCATCAGAAACCAAGCTAGTCGAGGTCTAATATGAATTTTCACTTCAAAATAGCACTGATCACAATCCAAGTTGTGTTAACCTATTCATAATATTACGCCATTCTGAATGCACCAAGTGCACTTGGATACACACACAAACAGTAAGATTCATTCATCTTATATATACTTTCTGATGTATCTTTCTCACATGAAGCGCCTAGACATTCATAACCTACCATCCCATAGACTAACAAGGGAATGTATTTGTTGCTCAGAATGAGGCAACATCAATATATAGTAAGAATCTTAGTAAATGATCGTATTAATGCTCTAGTGCAATTTTTTAGTAAGAGGAGAGAATCTATCTCAGTCAAGTCATTATGAACATTGTAGTTTGCACAATTGCTTTGGCAACTATGACATCAAAACTTCAATATGATAAACAGATAAAAAAGGCACTTTAGCATTGACACAAGCTGCTGTGTTTTCTCGAGCACGTTTAGGTTGCTGTGTTTTAACATGTTCACTTGTGGCCTATAAGCCCTTTGCCATCCGATAGGCTAATTTTATGATCTCTTCATGATCGGTAGAAACACTCGTGTGCTGAATTATCAAAATCTTTTAGCTAATCAATGTTAAACCCAAGTACAAAACCTGTATGTTGGTGCATTCCAACACAATAAACTGCATAAAAAATAAGTCAGAAGACTAGAGCACCTGGATGAAATATTCAGTGAAGTCAGCAACCCAGGGGCGGACCTAACGTGCGGCATGGGGGTTCAGTTGAACCCCCAAAATTTTGGAAAATAAATTTCTATTAGTACTCCACCACGCAACAAAGTGCATGGATTGGAGTATCCATCCCAGAAAGAAAGATTTGGATGAGGTTGCTCAGAGGAAAGAAATGATCCCCCACAGGATGTTGACGGGGATCTCCGGCTGGAGCTCACCGCGCCGGCCGCCGGAGAAGGGGGAGTGGGGAGATCTGGAGAACGGTGGAAACGAAGGAAGGGGAGGAGAAGAACTCACCGCGCCGGCCGCCGGAGAAGGGGGACGCGAACGGTGGAAACGAAGAGAAGCGGCGGAGAGCGTCTCGGTGGCTCCTTTTGAGAGAGCGAAGCGATTATCGTCTGACCTTGTGTTACGTTCGCAAACTTTGCACTTATTCCATCTTCTACACCGTCCAATTCAAAAAAAATAATTAAAAATTCGAAAAAATTTGTCCGATGTAAATCGGTGAAAATCAACCACAAAAAAGTTCAACCAGTCCCTCGATTTTCCATGAAAATCGCCCAATTTTTCATGAAAACGGTCGATTTTTGGAAAAAATTCAAAAAATTTGATTTTGAAACTCTACGATTTTTGACGATTTCCAACCGATTTTCGGCTTGATATTTCCGATTTTCGAGTTTTGAATTTCGTCCGATTTTTTTCATATCGATTTTCGAACTACGGCCTAAAAATTTGTTATAACTTTATTCTTCTCGGCTACCCCTCCCGCTAGGCTTCGGAGCTCTATAGCAGTTCAAAGCCGCAAACCATCATCGGTTAACGTAAAACAAGAAATGTTATTCTTCAAAGAAAAAGAGAGAAAGCAAAATCCACTTCACCGTGTTGCCCTGGACTATTGTTCCCTTCTCTAGATGTAAGATATTCCATAGGAGATTATGATGGAAGCATCGGAGCAAACATGATCACATCTTGAACCAAAATTTTTTTTATGTTCAATCAATCTTAAAGAAAGCAAAATATTATCGATTCCCCGGTTACCTAAAGGAACCAAATAAAATAAATCAGTACTAGAAACTAGGCGCCATCGACTAGAATCAATTACAAGCACATGTTATCCCCGAAGCTCCGATGGTGAATTTCAGATCTAGTGGAGCAACCTGGCTTCCCCTCACTTCGAAACTCTTCAAGATAGTGGATAGAAAGTGGCCTGTGGTGTGTAAAAATTGAGCAAAAGATCAACAACAGGATGGTCAAGTCAAGAATAGAAGGCGCCTTATGACTATGTCAAGCAGGAGGAGAGAGAGCTCTTACCAACCATGGACATGAAGAACATAATGGGAAGGAATGAAGGATGGGGAATCATTTACTTGGTTGCTCAGCATCACTCATTACTTGCCCTACAAATCTAACCTCTCGTATGAAACGGACGGAATGGATGGAATAAAGGCAAAGTTTGCCTTTAGACCACAAAAAGAGATGATGTGCTTCCACAATATTTAGGCTTGGGTGTGAGGAAACTGGGGCTAGAACCATTAGAAAGATATAATATTTCTTCATACAAAAATACTTCGTTACTTACACAAAACAAAGAGAATGACTAATCATCGGCTATTCAAAATTCTATCATTGATTTTATATCAAATTTTAGTCACTCCTGCTCGTTCTTATATAATCACAAACTATAGCAATCCTAATCAGCCACCACCACCTCTGCCCCCACCCACAAGATGCCATCCCCACCCCTACTACTTGTGCCACCCCTGCTACCGCTACCAGTGACAATGGGGTGCAGGGGTCCTAGGAGAAGCTCCTACACGCCCCCAGCCCCCGCTAGGCCTCTCAGGCGGAGACAACACCCTATCCCTGATCCCCGAGGGGCCCGACCTCGATGGATTCCCACGGGGATTAAATAATAGGTTAAATTATGTTTTAAAAAATAATATAACTTTATTTATTAATTTATAAGTATTTATGTTTTCAAAAATACAACTTCAAAAATTATATCCAAACCTATAGATTCACGTTTTAGTCCCAACATTTAAGAAAAGAACAGATTTATAAACAAAATAATATATTTATGATTTTTACCGTGTCCCCATGGGGCCTCATAGGGGCCTGCCCCATGGAGGAAATTGCCATTCCTATTGTGAAAGTGCATCTAGGCACTTATGTTATTTTGGTGATTAATGACAAACACTCATAATGACAATCTATACAATTAAGTAAATGCTTAACTTAGTGCTTAGCAAATGACAAACCTCTAATATGATTATATTGCTATGAGACTAACTTGTTATTGCCTAGTTGAGTATCAGTCTCATCTTTTAGAGGAAAATCAAATAGGAAGGTTAAGCAAAGATAAGGTATGCAATTTTGGTATCTATTCTATATTTGTTATTGCATTCCTTTCGTGCAAGTGCATAGTGAACTCCAAGTAGCATGTTGATTTTATATATGCACATTGGTTCATGTCATATTTATTTGTGCATATATATTCATTTGAGTTCATTATGTACTTTGTTTTTAGTATGCATGTATTAACTAGAGTTAAACTTCATATTACTATAGATTGACTTGGTGCATGCATGTTTTATTTGTATATCTTCTCATGCAATTCTCTTAGTGAAGTTTATCTAGCGTTGGATCACATATTTACTCTTACTCCAAATATTATTTGCACATGTACAATTCGTATATATTCTATCATGTGCTTCATTTAAGTAAAGTCTGTGATCCTTGCCATGATTTAATTGATTCATCATATTGGCAATTATCTCTCTAGTGCATATAGATCAATTACATATTCATCATGATGTACTTAGTAGAGAACATTTCTTATGTCAAGTGTTTCCATTTATATTGTGCTTCTTTATATGAAACACTTGTTGTAATCAACTGCTCACAAATATCAACTTGTTCATATCTATTGAGCTTTTGGGACTAATGTCTTTCATGAGTAGTTTGGAAAGAATTAGGTCCCGTCTGTGTATAATGACCAAGGTATCTTGGAGGATGATCATTAAGCCAAGGTCAACAAGACGGCGGTGTCACCAAGAGTTGAGGACTAAGTCAAGAGCGACTTGGCGTGGAGATCGTCAGAGAGGATGATCAAGTCAAGGTTGATAGGACGAGAGTCTCATGAGGTGAATCGAGTCGAGTTGGACAAGGCGAAGATGTCATCAATTATATGGTGAAGGTCTTCATGCATCGACATCAAGAAAGAAGACGGCAAGTGACTATGTCTAGACTTATATTATCTTTGATTTAATTTGAGTCTAAGGATTGCCGTACTATTAAGAGGGATGCGATGTCGAATGACTTTTAGATGTGTCAAGTGCTCAAGTGATCCATCCTTGTTAATCTTAGAAAGAGAGTGGTGTTGGTAGTCTTAGGAAAGTGAGGGTTGTAGGTCTCTCTTGATTTCTTTGTGAAATCTGTGGTTATCCTTTGAGTTTTGGATAGTGAGATCTTGTTGGTTGTGTAGCCCTCGTTCTTAGCTTTTGGTAGAGTCCAAGATCGCTGAAATCGGAGTCCGGAGTGAGAAGTTATGCTCGTTTTCGTCGGGCTGGCCAGTGCAATCCGGAGTATCCGGATATTCAATCCGGACAGTCCGGAGTATCCGGACATTTGGTCCGGACACTCCGGGTTGGCACCCTCGGTGGCTGCTCTCGGTTGGTCCGAGTATCCGTATTTGGTCCGGACACTCGGGTTGAATTAGTCCGGAGTGTCCGGGTGTTTGTCCGGAGTCTCCGTGTTGGCCCTCTCTGGATGAGCTGATCCTTCCAATCCGGAGTATTCGGGTTAAAGTCCGGAGTCTCCGGGTTGTGCGCAGCCTGCCCCCAACGGCTAGTTTTTAGGGAGGTCTATTTATAGCCCTTCCTCCCTCTTTTTGAAGGGGCTTTTGGTGTGGATTTTTGAGGGGCTGTGTGGGGGGCTTTGAGGAAGCTTTTACCCTTAGATCTAAGTGATCCCCTTATGAGAAGGGTTGGGAAGAGTTTGGGGAGTGAGTCTTGAGTTGATTGAGCACTTGATTTCATCTCCAAGCTTGTTCTTCGTGAGCATTTGTTACTCTTGGAGGTTGAGGACTCCTAGACGGCTAGGAGGTCGCCTACGAGCCACCGGAGCTTTGTGTGGTTGGTAGTGGGAAGTTTGTGAAGGTCGGTTCCTCCTCCGTAAGGGAAGGAATCAAAGGAGTGAAGACCGCGAGTGCATTTGTGCAACAGGGAGGAAGAGGGTTGAAAGAGACCCGGCTCAAGTGTGACCGAGCCGCCTCAGCGGAGACGTAGGATCCCTCAAGGATCCGAACTTCGGGTGAAAAATCATCGTCTCCAAGTTTGCTTCTTACTCTTGTTTTAGTATTTGATTTTGAATCTTGAAATTGCCCGATCTACTCTATTGTTGTGTTTGGCTCTAGATCTTCATCATCCCCATGTACTGATAGCATTTAGATCTTTTGTATTCAAGTAGATTGTTGAAATATTGCGAGATTTAAAATCCTCTTGAAGATCCTCGGTCCGAGTGTCAGGACCACTTTGAACCAGACGATCCGGATAATCCGAGTATCGGGTTAAATATCCCGGACATTCCGGGTTGAGTCTCTCGGGAGATTTTATTTAGCTGCAATATTTTTATTCCGCTGCATTTAGTTACAAAGTTTTTAATTCGCCTATTCACCCCCCTCTAGGCAACATCCCCTGTCCTTTCATATTGTCTGCCACTGAATCCGTCGTTTCAACTATCCGCCGCTTTCACAAGACCTAACATGCTACTCATGATTGCCTCATGTCCCCTTAACACCTTTTGTCATCCTCCTAATTAAGTACCCACGACCAACGGTGCCACTGCCACTTTGCCACCTAATGCTAGTCCGTCGTTGCCCTCCTCCTAGTCAGATTGCAAAGCTCGTATTTTGTGTTTCAGAAGTAGTTCAACATGCCTCTGAAACTACAAGAATACTTTCTCTACATCTGACTTGGACTTCAGAAGGTATAGCTAGGTAAAACGGCTGAAATCGTCAATGAAACTGACGTAATACTTGTTTCCATTTACAGAAGGAAGAGCAGACCCCCAAACATCTGGGTGAATGATATCAAGAGGAGCTGTGGATTTGCGCAAAGCGGCAAAATAAGGTAATTGGTGGATCTTAGCTTTTTGACAAGCATCACAAACACAAGAACTTTTATTGAAAGAGCACTAAACATTGCTTGATTTTACTAATTTGTGATGACATTAGTGGCTGGGTGACCAAGCCTCTGATGCCATGTTGCTTGACTAAGTCTAGATGCTGAAAGGGAAATACGAGAGCACAAGGAGAAAGCTTTATTGTTGTGTTGCAGGTGTCTCTTGATGCTAGACCTTGATCTTTTGAAGTTGACTGGGACAGGATATAGACAACGCTTACATTGGCATTGGAGTAGGATTCTCCTTGTGTGAAGATCCTTTATGCAGAACGAGTTAGGGAAGAAATCAAAGTAAGCATTGTTGTCAAGAGCTAATTTGCGAACAGAGAGAAGATTCTTACTAATTTTTGCAACATAAAGGACATCATTTAGGAGTAAAGGACAAACTGAACCAGATATTGTAGAATGCCCAATTTTAGAAATTAACAAACCTACTCCATTTGCACTTGAACATGGTCTGAACCGGCATAGTTTTCCTTGACTGTGAGGCGATCTAACTCTCCCGTGATGTGATCTGTCGTCCCTATGTCTGCATACCAGGTGGGATCAATGTCATATGAGGTCGTGGCAGCTGCAGCGACATGCCGTTCTTTAGATTGAAAGCTGTGATCAAAGCGGTGGAAGCACCTGAAAGCGTCATGGCCAATATTGCCGCATAGCTCGCAAGTTGGTCGAGTTGAGTTGCTATTGCCGCCGTAGTTGCTACCACTATAGTTGTTGTTGAACCCATGGCCGGAAGATCTTCCTCGTCCACGGCCTCTTTTGCTACCACCATGACCACCTCTGATAGCATTGTTCACTGAAGACTGAAATTGAAGGTTGGAAGTGTACGTGGTGTTCAAGTCGTAGTTCATGACTCACTAGGTGAGCATAGAGATCATGAAGCGATAGCGGCTCAACACGACAGGTGATAGAGGTGACAAACGAATCAAAGTCAGAGCCAAGACCCGCAAGGAGATAGGAAATTATCTCCTCATCTTGAAGAGGATGGCCAATTGTAGCCATGGTGTCTATGAGGTTCTTTACTTTGTGGAAATAATCGGTCACTGACATTTCCTAATTTTGAAGGTTGGAGAGTTGTAGCCGTATCAGCATGATACTGTCTGGAGTGGGAAGCAAACGTTTTCTCCAGAGCTTTCCATACCTCACTTGAGGTTGTGAGCAGTAACACATGAGCCAAGATCTCCTCCATCATAGAAGACAGGAGAGCACTTAGAACCATTTGGTCCTTCTGGTACCATGTTGCGTATGCCGGGTTTGGAGCTTGTGTGGCACACCACCTTCAACTGCTTGTGGCACCATGTGTGGGGGAGTTGCTACTGATTCATCAACGGACCCAAGCAAATGTTGACTCTGAAGGAACGGAATCAATTGGGCCTTCCAAAGCTGGTAATTCTCCCTACTCAACTTGACATTGATGAAGTGTGAGAAATTGGGAGTGGGGAGTAGGCCAGCGTCAGTGGAAGTCAATGATCTTGCACTAGCATCGGTGGCGGTAGAAGCCATTGTTGATCAATAGCTCTGATACCATATAAGACAAAGAATAAAGTTGTGCAAGGCAACACATGAATCGTGGGCACAACTGATCTATTTATAGACAGAAGTATTACACGTTAGAGAACGCTTCAAGCGTGCATATTTACAGCAACCAACAAAATGTGAGAAAATAAGTGGGAGCGAGCAAGTACGCGGTCATGCGGATCTTCTATACGAGCAGTTACAATAGAAAAACAGAAGCGTCAATACTAAAGGGCTGAGATTGACTAAATCAAATAAATTTTTAACACTGCTCACGAGTCCAACATGTCTCCCAAACCATGTGCTTGCATAACACACAGCTCTTTCCCTAAAATTTATTTATTTACACTCAGAAAATCTGAGAAATTTCGTAGCCTGACAAATTTCTTGTGCGTTGCACAACGAAAGCACCACATTGTCAATGTGATTGCATTCATGTATGGACATATCAACAGAGTGCTCTGCACTAATGAAACGATATGTGATTCCACCGACAACGATCCAAGTCCAAAATGGGATTCGTTTGCACATGGACAACAAGCTGATATTATACAAATCATAAAGCACAGGCAAAGTAATCAAACCAATAAATAATACTTCCTCCATTTACAAATAGTTGTCGTTTTGGATATAGATATAGTCAAACTTTCGAAACTTTGACCATGAATATCTTTTTAAATATTTAAATTGGATACATGAAAATCATATGTGTAGATTTGTCTCAAAAAGTACTTTCATAATATTATAATTTTATTGGGTTTTATAAATATATTATAATAAAAATTAGTAGTCAAAGCTATATTTTTAGAGATCGTGTCAATGTCCAAAACAACAACTATTTGTCCCCCAGAGGAAGTATTATCTCAACCATGGCAAACGAACAATACATATGTAAGTCATCTGTGTAGAGATCCAACAACCGAATTAAACATAAGAAATTAGTACAGATGCTGCCCACACTACTACAGAATGGTATAACACTATCGCTTTATCTGGGTTGGTTCCCAACTTTTGAGGAAAAAATCAATTGTGATAGATGATTCAGTGAGGGTGTAATAATTGGTGGGGAATAATCATAATTTGTTTTTATCTCAAAATCGATTGTAATATGCCTCGCTAGGTTATATTTATTCTCACGCTGAACTCTCTTATGTTGTTGTTCTAAAGGCAAAAAAACCGCCGTCGTCCCAAAAAACATCACATACTTTGGTTGGAATCAATACTTGGGTGAGCAATTATGAAATCTTCGAGGATGGGTGTTAAGAGGGTAAAGTTGAAGCCATAGCTTGAGGAGATTTTCCCTCAATTTTCCCACATTTGTGGTTTTCTTCAAAAGGTGAGCATTCCTTCAAATCCCTTCAAATTTGCACTGGGTAATTCGATATGTCGCAAAGAGAGTTTAGGTTGTACTAGAATTGTGTGTATCCTATCAGATTGCACACCGTTTATTTCAGAAACACACATTCATTTATCTGCTTTTCAATACTTCGTGTTAATTTAGAATCATTGTTGTTGTAATACGATGAATGCTAGAGTTTAGGTTGCGTAACCTATGTCTCCCGTTCGAGGGTGCTTGTTTATAAATATGCTGAAATAGCATATTTATAAAAAGCATTATTGAATTGTCCATGTTTTTTGACAGTTCGAGGATATGTGGTTCTGGTAAGTTCCTAAGCTGTTGTACAACTCTAAACAAAGTTTCGGTAGCATCTCCCTGATATTCTCTAGATACACACCCTCTTGACTTGTTGTTGAGATGCGTATTTGCAGAATAGCGGGGAGATACTACTGAAATTTTCTCTAGAGTTATACAATAGCTTAGAAACTTGCCCGAACCACATATCCTCGAATGGGATATTTAGGACCTAACCTAATTAGAGATTTGGAGTCATCATTGGTACTTAATTAGTTGGTCAAGAGATAGAAGTTTCTTTAAGATCATTCAATTCATCAACTTTGTTAATACTTCCACCCTTATTTTGTTTCATTAAAGTCAAAAGAATTGCAAACTTACTGCATAGGTAATTCTATCATTGTTGATGTTTTAAATGTATGTCTCCTAACTAGGGAATTGAAAACTCTTAACTAGAAAAGAAGGTATCGAGAGTAAAATTATATATCTTGGAACCCCCTCCATTTTGCAAAGGTAATTAAATGATGTCTCAATATTTGAAATATCTAGTTGTCGCTCCAGTTTTTTGTTAATTTAGTGTGCATAGTTTAATTGCAGATGGACCATGATGAATGGATGTATCAGAAAAGCCGTGTGAGTGCTGAATTTCAGAGTGGTGTTAAGAAGTTCAAACAAATTGCAGAAGAAGATATGGTGAAGAGGGGTGTAAACTACATGTATTGTCCTTGCTTTGATTGCACCAATCTTAGGAGATTTAACAACTCAGCTCAAATTGAAGACCACTTGATTCAACGTGGATTACTGAGTAATTACACGTGTTGGATCCATCATGGAGAGACAAGTACTACCCGTCCGGTATGCAACGAAGATATGCTGTAACCCGATCACGAGTTGTAGCGTGATATGTTTGAGGAGGTCAATTTAGAGCAAATGTTGCGGGATGTGGAGGGGAATTACACGAAAAGAGAGTTTAAAAAGTTTAAAAACATGATGGAAGACGGTGCCAAACCGTTGTTCTCGGGTTGCAAAGCGGAATACACCAAGTTGGGTTCGATCCTTACATTGTTCGAACTGAAGGCAAAACACCGTTGGACAGATACAAGTTTCAATGCACTTTTAGTTCTTCTATCGAATGTGCTTCCGGAGAGAAACAAGTTGCCAATAAGCATTTATGAAGCGAAGAAGCTACTATGTCCCATGGGAATAGAATAGAAAGGATACATGCATGTCCGAATGATTGCATCTTGTACCGTAACATGCATAAGGAATCGCATATTTGTCCAGTTTGTGGTGTACCCTGGTACAAATAATAGAAGAAACATAATGATAAGAAGCGTAAGAGCCGAGGCGATGACGATGAAGAGGTCAACAAAGGGGCACCAGCCAAGGTATTGTGGTATTTGCCCATCATTCCACATTTGGTGCGGTAGTTTAAAAATCCCAAAGTGGCAAAATTGTTGCGTTGGCATTATGAATCTCAAAAGGAAGATGGCAAGTTGAGACACCTCGCTGATTCAGCTCAATAGAGAAACATTGATTGGAAATATGAGGAGTTTGGTGTCAAGATGAAGAACATAATATTTGAATTGAGTACCGATGGAATGAATTAGTTTGATAATATGAGCAATCGTCATAGCACTTGACCAGTTCTGTTGTGTATCTACAATCTCCCTCCTTAGTTGTGCATGAAGCAGAAATATATCATGATGCCGTTGCTAATTTCGGGACCAAAATAGCCAGAAAATGATATTGATGTGTACCTAACACCACTGATTGAGATTTGGTAAAATTATAGAACGAGGGGGTCGCGGTGTGGGATGCATACAAAAGAGAGACCTTCACCCTACGAGCTATGATATTTTACACCATAAATGATTTCCCAGCCTTTAGTAATATGGCGGGCTACAGTATGAAGGGAGCCAAAGCATGTCCTATCTATGAAGAGGCGACCGAGAGTTTGTGTCTGCTGATTTCTAAGAAAACTATGTACATGGGTCACTGTAGCTTTCTACCTCAAAGTCATCGATACCGTAAGATGGATGACAAATTTGATGGAAAGTGAGAAGTTCACTCGGCCCCGCAGACTATGAGTAGAAGGCAAGTATATTCACGCATGGAGGATATCGATGTTCAGTATGGAAAGAGCCATAAATATGTTCATCCCAGGACTATTTGGAAGAAGAGGTCGATATTTTGGGACTTATCATACTGGAAGGAGATAGATGTCCGATATTGTATTGATGTCATGCACGTTCAGAAGAATATTTGCGATAATTTGGTTGGTATCCTACTGAACATACATGGGAAGACCAAGGATGGTGTGAATGCTCATCGTGACATAGCCTACATGGGAATCAGGCCCAAGCTTGCAGTGATAGAGGAGGATGGAAAAGGTCCATACATATCCGTTGCATGCTACACCTTGTCCAAGAAGGAGAAAGAAGACCTCTGCAAGTGTCTCCAAGGTATTAAAGTTTTATCGGGCTACTCTGCAAATATTAGAAAGCTTGTGTCCATGGATGATTTGAAGTTGCTTGGTATGAAGTCCCACGACTGTCATGTCTTGATGACTCAAATGCTCACTGTTGAAATCAGAAATATTCTGCCAGAGGATGTCAGGTTGGCAATCATGAAGCTATGTTATTTCTTCAATGCGATTTTTGCAAGGTTATTGATCCCGATGTACTAGACAACTTGCAGAGTGAGGTGGTGTAGACTCTATATCAGCTTGAGATGCATTTCCCTCTGTCATTCTTCGACGTCATGGCCCACCTTGTTCACCTTGTTAGAGAGATTAAGATATGTAGACCTGCATTCCTATGTTACATGTATCCGTGAGGTATATGGGTATATTAAAGTCATACGTGAGTAATCGGTTGAAGCCTGAGGATAGTATTGTTGAAGGTTACGGGATTGAAGAGGTTATTGAGTTCTGCGTAGACTATCTAGGTAAAAGACAAGCAATTGGTGTTCCTGTATCTTGTCATGAGGGTATACTTGCTGGCAAAGGAACTATTGGGTCCAAACTAACGAGTCTAAAGTTTGATATGTATTACAAAGCGCATTTGACACTCTTGCAGCACAACATAAAAGTTTATCCATACATCGAGCAACACAAGTTGATATTACGGGAAGAGATCCACATATGGATGAGCTTTCCATCACGCGAGAACACAACGATTAATTCCTCACATGGTTCAAAGAAAAGACGAAGGTCTCCGTCGGTGAGGATGTCAAATGGTTGGCTGATGGACCAAGATTTAATGTACAGACATGGCAGGGGTATAATATTAATGGCTACACCTTTTACATTGAAAGTCAAGATGCAAATAGTATTGTTCAAAACAGTAGTATGAGCATAGATGCTTTGTCCGATGATCACTCGAAAAGAGGATCATCAACCGTAATGAACTCCTACTACGGGATGATCGAAGAAATTTGGGAGTTTGATTACGAAATATACTAAGTTCCATTGTTTCGATGTAAGTGGGTGAGACTTCCACATAGAGTGAAGGTCGACAAGAGAGGTTTTACTATTGTGAATCTCAATAGACTCGCCTATAAAGATGAACCATTTATCCTTGCGAAGCAAACAAATCAAGTCTTCTACGTGCGTGATCTGGTAAATCTGAGGTTGCACATCGTCCTTCATGGCAAGAGGTGGATCATTGGAGTTGAAAATATCGTAGATGAAGAAGAGTACAACTAGTTCGATGAAATACCTCTGTTTGCATATGGGCATGTCTTAGCGGTGACGACGATACATATGGAATAAATTACATGCAAGGATTCCATTGTAAATAAAGGGACTATGTCAATGTAAATAATTCTATGTGTTTAAAATGTTTGTATTGTAAATAGGGTTCAGTTGATCTGGAAAAGCCAGACATGAGGAGTTTATGGTTATGGTGCTTAGAATCTAGTTAGTTATACTTGTATTCTTCACTCAGCCCTCATGTTTATGCATATAAAGACGTTGTCCTTTCTTTTCATCCAGAAGGTCATCAATGCAATCGGTTCTTAAGGAAAACTGACACAAAAATATCAATTCAATCAGTTCTTAAGGATCGATTCTCCTTAAGAACCGATTGTATTGAAGTCACTTTTTGTGTCGGTTCTTCTTAAGAACCGACACAAATAATATGCCTCATTGCAATCGGTTCTCCTTAAGAATCGACACAAGTATGCTAGCCTCATTGCAATCGGTTCTCCTTATGAACCGACACAAATATGCTAGCCTCAATACAAAACTCAACCCTAGCTAACTCCTCCTCAGTCTCCACTCCTAGACCGCCAGCCCTGTGTCGCCTCGAGCCTCCTCCCTTGGGCCCCCACGCCGCCGGCACCCTCCACTCCCCCACGTAGTTTAGCAGTTATCTTCTTTTCCATTGACTGGTACATTGAAACAATTGATAGTTCTTGTCATGTGATACTCCATCAAGCCTGAATGAATACTTTAGTTTCTTTAAAAGAAGCTACTTAGGTTGGATGCATTGATAATAAGTATAGAATAGTTAAGGGATGAGTATTGGTACGTAGCATTTCTTTTTCTTATTGATGAGCCACCATATGTGATCGCCCTAAGTTTTCATCCTTGATCTACGCAATTGTTTTCCAGAGGTTGGTCCTGCCCATATCATGATTAACATTTACCGATCTTCATAGGTGTGTAGCTTTTGTATCACTCAATGGCATAGCAAATGTTACAGTGCAATGCATGTTCCTCGTTTCTTGATGTAGCTAGTGTGGGTGTGCTGGAGTCTTCTTGATTAATGTACTAGTGTGTTGGAGTCTTCTTGATTAATGTACTTGATTAAGGGACTAGTGGGCTCTTATTTATCCATGCTATTCTGGTTCCTGATCAGATTGTGTAAGTTAAGATCTTATTTTAACATCGATTTACCTTGGTTGCTCAATTGGAAATGTGGGTGTGCAGGATTAACAAATGGGGTGTTCCGATTGTTTAGGACCCAAAGCTTAGATATGCAAAAAAATTCAGGTTGTGCAAAAATGAAAACAGTGAATGAATGTCCAAAAAAAGTTTGAATTCAGTCTCTTTTTTTGTGTCTTTATTTACAGTATATGGAAATGCTTATTCTATTGTTCACCAGTTGCATGAATCAATGATGCTAGTTCAAAAAAGTGCTTTTTGTCAAGCATATGTACTTTAACTTTGTCTTTATTGTTATTGTAATATGATCAATGTTCTTACAACAGTTTTTACTTTACATGTCATTATTGTCGTTGTAATATGATCAATGTTAGAGTTTAGATTGCATAACCTACGTCTCCCGTTCGACGGTGCTTGTTTATAAATATATTGAAATGGTATATTTATAAGCAAGCAGTCTCGAATTATCCACGTTTTTTACAGTTCAAGGATATGTGGTTCAGGCAAGTTCCTAAGCTGTTGTACAACTCCAGAGAAAGTTTCAGCATCATCTCCCTGGTGTTCTCCGGATACACACCCTCTTAACTTGTTGTTGAGACGTGTATTTGGAGAACAGCGTGGAGATGCTACCGAAATTTTCTTTAGAGTTGTACAACAGCTTAGGAACTTGCCTGAACTGCATATCCTCGAATGGGATTAGGACCTAACCTAATTAGAGATTTGGAGTCATCGTTGGTACGTACTTAGTTGGTCAACATATAAACGTTTCTTTAAAATCATCCATTAATTTGTTAGTCTGTTAATTTACTACAATATGCCTTTGAATTATCCATTAATCTATTAATTCACATGAATCATTGTCAAGACGACATAATAGCTATGAATTGCTTTCTCTCATTGGAAATATATGACCATGTCAGATATATAAATTGCTTTCTCTCATTATGTTTAGGTTTGATACATATATATTCGAAATGTCGCAAGGAGAGAGCATCGACTCATCGCCAGACAGAATAGTAGATGATGCTGAGGGGCCGAGTAAGGTGAGAAATGTTGAAGGGCTGAGTAAGGTGAGAAAGGCTCGAGGACCGAATAAAAGGGTCACAGGGAGAATGCCGCAGGTTCTCCACTTTGATGCCACGGGGGTTTGCACGGGTCCCCCGAAGTATAAGGGGCGCTACCAATCTTTTCTCGACTAATTGGTGAGGGAGAGAGTGCCGATCACGGTTAAGGACTGGAGGAAGGAAGTCAGTGTCGAGTAGAAGAATCGGCTGTGGGACGAAGTTAAGGGGAAATAGCAATGCGAGGCGGTACGCCTTGAAGAGAATGAGTGTGTCTTCGAGGTACTTGAGGGTTATCATGCATGGTGAGTACGTGCTTAAAGGCCGAACTCCCTTCGAGAGGTATTCGTCTGTAACTCCCGATGTTTAGGAGGAGTTCATAAGGATGAAGAGTACACCCAAGACAAAGGAGCTAAGAGAGAAGAACATCGCTATCCAGAGGCAGAACACACACACGCACCACCTCGGTTCCATCGGCTATGAAGGGAAGAAGGCAGAGTGGGCGAGACTAGCTGAGGAGTGTGCGAACTCAGGGATGGCGATGCCTTACTGCCATAAATGTGAGAAGGGCACACGACTGGGTATTAGCGAGGACGAAGAAAACCTCTGACGGTCGGCTTGTAGTTCCAAACCCCACGACAGCGCAGATCATCTCCACCATCATTGAGAGCATCTAGGCCCCCTATTCTTTTTATTATACTTATTTTGTAGGTTTTGGTGTTGATGATCAAGAAGCATACTCAGTACAAGCTTACAAATGCTATTTCTGAAGAACAAGGCTAAGGCTTTTATTTGTAGCTTTGACTTGGGAGTTGATTCAAGTCACATAGCTAGAATAACCATAATATTAAGAGGGATTATTCATAAGAAATGATCTTGGATCATATGCAAAATCACTAAGATTACTTGGAGAATAGGACTTTTCATATTTCTCACTCAAAAATCAGAGTTTTATCTTGTTAGCCAAAACAATTCTCTCTGAACCAAACTTCTTTTACTCAGGTGCTCAAAGATCCTAAGTTCAAAATTCTAACCGAGCGTACAACATGCGCGGACCGATATTTTCGGTCGTACACGAGAATTATCCTTACGGCGTACTCCATATGTGTACGGACCGACTTTTCGATCCGACGTTAAGAGCTCTTTTTTGATTCTTTTCAACCAAGTATAATTATTACTCATCGGACCAAATCTGAATTCTTTCTTAAATTTAGTCCGACATAATGTTATATTTTCATTCTAAATAAAATTCTAGTTTGTGTTAAAATTTATTTTAACCAGAAATATGAAGTCTGATACAGACTAAAATTCTATGTACGTCGGACCAACTTTTTCGGTTCGGTGCAAACTTGTTTAACTCTGATAAAACCAGTCGTTTTCCCATGTACGGCGGACCAACTTTTTGGTCCAACGCAAACGTCATTTGCTGGTACTCAAAAGAAATAAATCATGTGTTCACCGGACCAACTTTTTCGGTCCGGCGCAAGCATTGTCTTTCTAGTATCAAAGCTAAACAATGCATGTGTACGACGGACCAATTTTTCGTTCCGGTGTAAATAAGTCATTTTGAGTTCAACAACGCCTCTCAAGACTATGTACCCCGGACCAAAATATTCGATCCGGCGTGTGTGTAGTTTGACTTATGGTTCATACACCGTAGAAGTTCTTTCAAAAAGGCAGCAGTTGACCTACCCCATCTATCCTACCAACCCCAACGACAAATGGCAGAGTAATGTGATTATTTCGCTCGAGTCTATATATAGAATGCCTGTGTTCACAAATGGGATACAAAGCTTTTGCACATTCACTTTTTAATATCCTAAACATCTTTGACATCATTCAAATCCTATACAACTCTTTGATCTTTAGAATTCCTGAGTTTCATTCCATCAAAGAGTTTTGAGCCTCAGAAAATCACAAACACTCATTCTAAATATTTAGAGTGCTTGCTCCAAGCTAAGTCTAGTTTGCATCTAGCTACTGAACCAAGAGACAGGGCTTGTGGATAGTCTATTACTCTTGGAACTAGCTGTTCCTAGACGGTTGGAGAAGTTGTTGGTGCGACCTATCCAACAGTGATTGTGGAAGGCCACCATTGTTGTGAAAGGTTTGAGACTCACCTCACTGGAGTAGTGAAAGAGTCAAGATAGTGGAAAACCAAAAGCCATTGAGATTGGCTGTTTGGTGGAGCAATACTTCTGAGGAAGTGCTCCAACGGGGACGTAGGAGTGATCTCTGAACCTCGGTGAGAAATTATTGTGTTCTCCTGTGTTTGTTTTTATTTCTTTTTATTTTCAATATAGTTTCTCTTTCGAAATTCCCCTTCGTACAAAGTTTTCTTGAACAATTGTTGTTCTGGACTTTTATTCTAACTGCTTCCGTTTCTGCGTTTTTATTGAGAATTTTTTTTCATAATAATAATTATAAAAATTTTTAAAGTTGCCTATTCACCCCCCTAGGCCAACTTGATCCTTACAAGTGGTATCAGAGCAAGGTCACCCTTTTATAGCTTAACAGCTTGGGTTAAAATGGCCGAGGGTATAGGATCAGCTACAGTTAGTGTAGGAAGAGTTCCTATTTTTGATGGCATAAATTATGCCTATTGAAAAATCAGGATGAGGTGCTATCTTGAAGCCGTAAGTTATGATGTGTGGAGGGTTACAAAAAAACCTTTGCCTCCACGTGTCATACCTGAAGGGCAACCCTCATCCTCAGAACCCACACCTGGAGAAATAAGAAATTTGCAATATGATGCTCAGGCTAGAAATGCTATCTTTTCTTGCCTTAGCATTGAAGTTTTTGATAGAGTCAGTAATTTGTCAACTGCTTATGATATTTGGACTACTCTTCAAGAAATTCATGAGGGAACCTCTAATGTAAAAGAGGAAAAATATTTTGTTGTCAAAGAAAAATTTGATCAATTCAAAATGCTCCCTCATGAAAACGCAAATGATATGTTCTCTAGAATAAATCCTATTGTAAATGAGCTTAAAGGACTAGGAACTAAAGTTGATGATGTTGAAGTGTGCAGGAAAATGATCAGAGTTTTACCACGAGCATATCATAGTCTGATCACCTATCTGTCAAACAGTGGCAATCTGAAGAAGCTCACACCCACTGAGCTACTGGGCAAGATTTCAGCTCATGAGTTTACCTTGGGTGATGAAATTGAGACCAAGAAGAAATCCATTGCTCTCAAGGCCAAGGAGAAAGTTCAAGATTCATTTGATGAAGAAGAAGAAGAAGATACAAGCTATGAAGAGGACGAAGATGTAAGAAAATTGGCATTACTCATGAGATCAGCAAACAAAATCATGAGAAGGGTAAATGCCAAGGGTAAATCCTCTAATCATTCTTCAAAAAGAAACCCTTTCTCTAACATTATTTACTTTGAGTGCAATGAGAAAGGACACATAGCTGCCCGTTGCCCAAACAAGAGTATCAAGAAGGGCAAAAGCAAGAACAAGGATGACAATGACAAAGAAAGGAAGCTACAAGAGAAGTCATCACAAGAAGAGCTACTTCAAGAAACATTGGAGGAAAGGAAAGAAGGAGGCACACATTGGTGAATGGGTCACTGATGAAGAAAATTCGAGTGAAGAATCCTCCTCCTCATTAGATGAAGAAGAGCCAAGGTCCAAGGGACTAGCAGGGCTTTCTCTGGATGAGTCCACACCACCTTCACCCTCCCTACCTCTATGCCTCATGGCCAGGAACGATGAAGAGAAGGTAAAGGATTCTCCCTCTTATGAAGAGCTAGTAGAGATCATTAAAGAGCTTAATGATGCTCTATATGTCAAAACAGCTAAAGATAAAGCTCTTAAAAAAATGCTTCTAGCTTAATGATTAAAAATGATGTGCTTACTGCTAAAACTGAAATTCTTGAATCTGACATTAAGGTCTTGCATGAAAAGTATGACATGCTAAAAATTAGTCAAAATGAGCTTATAGAAGAACATGGCAAAACTTTCACATGCTCATTCTGTTCTAAATACTGATCATGCTTGTCTTACTGTCTCTCATGATTCTTTGAAAATCACTCACATGCAACTTGTTAAAGATAATGATGAATTGCTAAATAAATATTGTGAGTTGGAAGTTGATAATGAGATGCAGAGTAGCAAATCTAAAAATGTTTCATCTTGTAATGTTTCAATTAGCTGTGATTTGCTGTCTGATGAAATAATTATTCCTAGCACATCTAGCATGTGTGACAAAAATTGTAAAAATGTTGTGTATATTAAAGAACTCGTAACACAAAACAATGAGCTAAAATCCAAGGTAGCTAAATTTGACAAAGGATTAGAAAAATGCTTCCTTGGCAGTGCTACTCTTGATAAAATTCTTGGGGAGCAAAAGACTGTTCTGAGTAAAAAGGGATTAGGTTATAAAGCCAAATCTGTGCCCAGAAAGAATGATCAGCTAAAACCCAAGATAAATTTTATCAAAAGTAGGACCCAATGCTGTTATTGTCATAACTACAATCATGCTTCTATAAACTGTAAATTTGCCTGTGCTCCATATGCTAAGGTTAATAGAAGATGCATGGTTGATGCTCATTATATGCTGTTTAAGGATTTTAGGGGTAAAATGAATGTTAGATATGTTGGCCCCTCTAATCTGGACAAAAATCTTAAGGCTATTTGGGTGCCTAAGCCTTTACTTACAAATCCTTTTGGACCCAAAATTGTTCAAACTAACAATAATGGACCCAAAAGTATTTGGGTACCTAAAATCAAGAAATGACCATGTTTTAGGTGAACTACAAGAGTGGTGGCCGACATTGGGTTATTGACAGTGGTTGCACACAACATATGACCGGCACACCAAGGATGTTCACCTCAGTCGAAAAAGAGAGTGATCCAAGTCATAAGATTACATTTGGAGATAACAGCAAAAGAAAGGTAAAAGGAAATGGTAAGATAGCCATCTCCAATGATCACTCTATTGAAAATGTGCTACTAGTTGACTCTTTAAATTTTAATCTTTTGTTTGTTGCTCAACTCTGTGATTTAGGTTTTCACTGTATCTTTTCAATTAATAGGGTAACAGTTCTTGACAAAAATGAAAAGCTTATTTTTAAAGGTTTCAGATTTCAAAATCTCTACCTTGTTGACTTTAATTCTAACTCCTCATGCATTTCAACTTGTCTGCTTGCTAAAGTTTCACTTGGTTGGCTCTGGCACAGACGACTTGGGTATGTAGGTATGTCTAATCTCAAAAAGCTTTTCAAAAATGAGCTAATAGTGGGTCTGAAGGATGTTAAATTTAAAAAGGATAAGCTTTGTTGTGCTTATCAAGCAGGCAAGCAAGTAGCTAATCCTCATCCTGCAAAAAATATCATGTCCACTACTAGGCCTCTAGAACTTTTGCATATGGATGTCTTTGGTCCTACCTCATATGCAAGTATAGGTGGCAACTCATACTGTCTTGTAATTGTGGATGATTTCTCTAGATTTTCATGGGTATTCTTTTTGCCAAATAAAAGTGAAGTTGGAAAAATATTTAAAACTTTTGCAAAAAGAGCTCAAAATGAATTTGACTGTCCCATTAAGAAGATCAGGAGTGACAATGGATCTGAATTTGTCAATACTAACATTATTGAATACTGTGATGAGTTAGGTATAAAGCATGAACTTTCAACCACATACACTCCTCAACAGAATGGTGTAGTTGAAAGGAAAAATAGAACTCTCATAGAAATAGCAAGGACAATGTTGGATGAATATTACACTTCTGATGCTTTCTGGGCAGAAGCTATCAATACTGCATGTCATGCTATCAACAGGCTCTATCTTCACCGACTTCTCAAGAAAACTTCATATGAGCTTCTAGTAGGAAGAAAACCAAATATCTCGTATTTTCGCGTGTTTGGATGCAAGGTATATATCTATAAAAGAGAACACACTTAGGTAAATTTCAAAAGAGATGTGATACAGGTATCATGTTAGGTTATTCTTCTAAATCTAAAGCTTATAGAGTGTTCAATAATACAACTGGACTAGTAGAAGAAACCTATGACCTTAAATTTGATGAATCTAATGGCTCACAAGGTGAGCATGAGAATTTAGCTGATGTAGGTGAAGAAGCCCTTAAAGAATCCATGAAGAAAATAGAAATTGGTGAGATCAAGCCCAAAGAAGACAAAGATGATCTACCACAAATGTCTACGATACATCAAGATGGATCACAACCAGAAGATGATGAAAAGAAGAATGAAGGACTGAACTTCATAAAGAGCCATCACACCATTACAAAGGATCATCCTGTAGACCAAATCATTGATGAATTTAGTAAGGGTGTTCAAACTCGTTCTAAACAAGCATCCTTTTGTGAACATTATTCTTTTGTTTCATGTGTTGAGCCCATAAATATAGATGAAGCTTTGAAGGATGCTGATTGGATTGTGGCAATGGAAGAAGAGCTAAACAATTTTGAAAGAAACAAAGTCTGGAACTTAGTGGAAAGACCCACAGATCATAATGTCATTGGAACAAAGTGGGTTTTCATAAATAAACAAGATGAAAATGGTGTGGTCACACGAAATAAAGCAAGGCTAGTGGCTCAAGGATACTCTAAAGTCGAAGGTTTGGATTATGGAGAAACTTATGCACCTGTAGCTTGACTTGAAGCCATACGGTTCCTTCTAGCCTTTGCATGTCATTTCAATATTACTCTTTTTCAAATGGACATTAAAAGTGCTTTTCTTAATGGTATCATTGAAGAAACTGTCTATGTTGAACAACCCCCTGGTTTTGAACATATAAAATTTCTCAATCATATATATAAGTTATCTAAGGCTCTATATGGTTTGAAACAAGCCCCTAGGGCATGGTATGAGCGCCTTAGAGACTCTTTACTAGAAAAGAATTT
This sequence comes from Otatea glauca, assembly GCA_036346275.1. NCBI lineage: Eukaryota > Viridiplantae > Streptophyta > Magnoliopsida > Poales > Poaceae > Otatea > Otatea glauca. The sequence continues at coordinate 54,313,424 of CM070718.1, read as the reverse complement.
CAAAATTGGCAAGGTTGATCCAACATTATTTCTAAAAGACTTCAATGGTACATTAATGATTTGCCAAATTTATGTTGATGACATTATCTTTGGAAGTACTAATATGTCTCTATGCAAGGAATTTAGTAATCAAATGGCTAGAGAATTTGAAATGTCAATGATGGGAGAGCTTACATTCTTTCTGGGGTTTCAAGTCAAGCAATTAAAGGAAGGGACTTTCATTTCACAAGAGAAATATATTAAAGACCTTCTCAAGCGATTTAATCTGGAAGAATGCAAGCCTATCAAAACTCCTACGGCAACCAATACACATCTTGATCAAGATGTGGGAGGTAAGTCTGTTGATCAAAAATTGTTTAGATCTATGATAGGCTCCTTACTGTACTTAATAGCATCTAGGCCAGACATCATGTTTAGTGTATGCATGTGTGCTAGATTTCAAGCTGCACCTAAAGAAGTGCATCTTAGTGCAGTAAAAAGGATTTTCAGATACTTAAAGCATACTCCTTGTTTCAGTTTGTGGTATCCTAAATGTGCTTCTTTTGAACTTCTTGGCTATTCAGATTCTGACTATGCCGGTTGCAAAGTTGATCGAAAAAGCACTTCTGGGGGTTGTCATTTACTTGGAAGATCTTTAGTGTCTTGGTGTTCAAAGAAACAAAATTCAGTAGCACTGTCAACTGCTGAAGTTGAATATGTTGCTACAGGCAGTTGTTGTGCCCAAATTCTTTTTATTAAACAAACCTTTTTGGACTATGGTATTAAGTTTGAAGATGTGCCTCTGTTGTGTGATAATGAAAGTGCAGTGAAAATAGCCAACAATCCAATCCAGCATTCTAGAACTAAGCATATTGAAATCAGACATCACTTTATACATGATCATGTTGCTAAAGGTGACATTATGCTTAGCCATGTAAGGACTGAAGATCAGTTGGCTGATATTTTCACTAAACCACTTGATGAGGCCAGATTTTCAAAATTAAGAAATGAATTGAACATTCTTGCTTCTTCAAATGTTGCTTAAATTCTTTGAGATAACATACTAAGGGGAGTCAAGTTTGCCTGTCATGCATATCTTGCTACCCTTATATGATCAAAAGAAATTTCTGGTGCTGAAATGAGTTTAAAACTATATTCTAAAATAAAAGGCTTACTTTAGAAACTAATAGTCATAAAATTGCTGCTAAAAACCTTATCTTTCTCTATTACTATATTATACTTTCCTAAAACACAGTAATCAGGTTAAGTAAGTTTTAGAAGAAAAATATGTATATAAATAAGAAATTAATTTTGAAAACCTAAATTATTCAGCACATGAGTTATCCTTTCTTGAGCTTAAGTTAAATCATACTTATGCTCTTATAAAAATTAGGGCTCATACATTTCCATTTGAAATCCAACATTCCCTAAATTTATTGGTTGATTGATATATATTAAGATTATTCTAAGATCTCTCTAAATTTTTTTATTCTTAAAGGAGATCTTAGAAAATCTTTAAGAGATTAGTTACTTCTGTATTTTCAAGAACTAAGGACAGCTGGCCAAACGTAACCGAGAGATTTCCAACTACGGCGGACCAAGTATGTCTTACACAGGCACGGTCCGGTGCAGATGGAAAGTCATCAGGACTCGGTCCGGCGCAGATGTAGGTGAAGAAGCCCTTAAAGAATCCATGAATAAAATAAAAATTGGTGAGATCAAGCCCAAAGAAGACAAAGATGATCTACCACAAATGTCTACAATACTTCCCTATCTCATATGCTGAAGTTCCCCCAGAACAAAAAATATCACCACTCTTGGGTAAGCACGAATGTCGATCATCAAGTGGCCTATGACGGGTGTCGGGACCCGGATTTGCAAATCCAAAACCCTATGCATATATTGCACTAGTCCAGGATCACGCTAGTGCACACAATGAAAACATAGATAAAATACCATATCATTCAACGAATTAACTAAGAAAGAAGCAAAATATTATTAAATAAAGCATCAGACCTTATGGTCAAAGTTTACACTACTATGCCTTAAGGGCTTAAGAAACAAATAAACTGTTACATCGAAAATAAAATAACTTAGGCCATTCGACATGCCAAAGGCAATGATCTGGGGAACGCCTTCCTAATCCACGTAATCTTCATAATATTCTTCCTCATGATATTCAGTATTTCCTGGTCCATTGTCAGCAACTGATTAACAAAGGTGTATAGCCGTGAGTACAAAAAGTACTCAGCAAGTCGCAGGGAAATGATGCAATATATTCATGTAGGCTTAACAAAGGATATACATATGGTTTTTTTTGCAGAAAGCAATAACTTAAATTGAAGTACAATAAATAGATTGAAAGCATATTTATGAAAAGATAGTAAATAACTGGTAGATCAATGGTAGACAACACGAACAGAATGACGAGGCATCACCCTACACCATCTAAAAAAATTATCAAACCACTAAATTCAATAGTATAACTCTAGACAACAAAACAATAGTGAACTCCCTATTCACATCTCAACAATTCTACCATCCAACATTTCATGAAATACTCTATACCTCATGTGAAATTCCCGGATATGTCCATGACCACAGACACAGCTATTCAAATAATTTTACGCTCTGCAGAGGTTGTACTTCTTTACCCACAAGACATGATCATCTATTTATGCAATCGATATTAGCATACTTCCTTTGGTGTGCCACACTACTACAGAATGGTGCATCACTATCGCTTCATCTGTGTCGGTTCTTAAGTTTTTAGGAAGAAACGATTGTGATAGATGACTTAGGAGAGGCATTAATCATAATCACTATCGGTTCTCAGGTTAGAAGTGATAGTGATGTGCACTGGGAACATTACAATCGGTTCTTATGCGAGAAGTGATAGTGATATGCATTACCATCACTATCGGTTCCCACATATGAAGCGATAGTGATGAGCACGTACACATCACTATCGGTTCTTATTTAAGAAGCGATAGTGATGATAATGCACATCACTATCGCTTTTCACAAAAGAACCGATAGTGATGAGTTCTTTTGTGAAAAGCGATAGTGATGTGCATTATCATCACTATCGCTTCTTAAATAAGAACCGATAGTGATGTGTACGTGCTCATCACTATCGCTTCTTATGTGGGAACCGATAGTGATGACTATGATAATCACTATCGCTTGTCTTATGAGAACCGACTGTGATGTACATGATCACATCACTATCGCTTTTTATATGAGAACCGATAGTGATGTACCTCGTTAGGTTATTTATACCACTCGAGTTGAACTCTTCTCTGTTATTGTTCCAGAGGAGGTTTCTCCGCCGCCACCAGAAAAAATAGCTCATATTCTGTGGTTGGAAGCAATACTTGGGTGAGAAAATTTGAAATCCTCAAGGGTGGGTGTTAAGAGGGTAAATTTGAAGCCCTAACTTGAGGAGATTTCCCCTCATTTTGCATAATATTTGTGGTTTTCTTCAAAATGTGAGCATTCCTTCAAACCCCTTTAATTTTGCACTATGTAATTTTGATATGTCGCGAATAAAATTTAGATTGCACTGGTATTGTGTATGTCCTATCAGATTTCACACCCTTTATTTCACAAGCATGTACACATGTATTTAATTACCTTAATTTGTAGTGTTTTGATGTTAATATGGAATTATTATTGCTGTCACCTGATGAATGCTAGAGTTTAGGGTGCGGAACCTACGTCTCCCTTTCGAGGATGCTTGTTTATAAATATACTGAACGAAATGGCATATTTATAAGCGAGCAGTCTCGAATTGTCCACGTTCTTTGATAGTTGAGGATATGTGCTTGGGCAAGTTCTGAAGTGTGTTGTACAAGCTGCAGAGTAGAGATTTCGTAGCGTCTCCTGGTATTCTCCAGATACACATCCCTCTTGACCTGTTGTCGAGACATGTATATGGAGAATAGCGGGGAGATGCTGCCGAAATTTTCTCTGGAGTTGTACAACGGCTTAGGAACTTGTCGGAACCACATATCCTCGAATGGGATTAGGACCAAACCTATTTAGAGATTAGGAGTCATCGTTGGTACCCTTGTTTTGATTCGTTGTAGTCAAAAGATCTGTAGGCTACTGCACTATATAATTAGATTGTTTGATATCATTGTTCATGTTAAAAATGTATGTCTCTTATCTAGGAAATTGGAAGCTCTAAACCAGGGAAGAATCTAGGTATCGATCTGAGTACATATTTCATATATGTTGCAGAAATTGTCATCTATTTTGCAAAGGTAATATTAATGAAATGATGTCTCAATATTTCAAATAGTAGCTTCTTTGTCGCTCCAGTTTGTGCTTAATTTATTGTGTGAAGTTTAATTGCGGATGAACCGTAAGGAATGGATGTATGCAAAAAGTCGTGTGAGTCTTTGAATTTGAGAGGGTGTTAAGGAGTTCAAAAAATTGCCGAAGAGGACATGGTGAGGAGGGGTGTAAACTTCATATATTGTCCTTGGATTGATTGCACCAATCTAAGAAGATTTAACAACTCAGCTCAAATTGAGGACCACGATTCGACGTGGCCGTGAGGAATTACACGTGTTGGATCCATCACGGGAGGCAGTAGTACCTGCGGTATGCAATGAAGACACGGTGGAACCGGATGATGAGTTGCAGTTTGATATGTTTGAGGAGGAGAATTTGGAGCAAATGTTGCGGGATGTGGAGGGTAATTACACAGAAAGAGAGTTTGGAAAGTTTAAAAGCTTGATGGAAGATGATGCGAAACCACTGTTCATAGGTTGCAAAGCAGAATACACCAAGTTGGGTTCGATCCTTGTATTGTTCGAACTGAAGGCAAAACACCGTTGGACAGATACAAGTTTCAATGCACTTCTAGTTCTTCTATCGGATCTGCTTCCGGAGGGAAACGAGTTGCCAACAAGCATTTATGAAGCGAAGAAGCTACTATGTCCCATGGGAATGGAAATAGAAAGGATACATGCATGTCCAAATGATTGCATCTTGTACCGTAACGCACATCAGGAGCTGCACATTTGTCCAGTTTGCGGTGTGCCTCGGTACAAACAAAAGGAGAAGCGTAACGACAAGAAGCGTAAGAGCCGGGGCAACGAGGGTGAAGAGGTCACTAAAGGTGCACGGTCAAGGTATTGTGGTACTTGCCCATCATTCCCGTCTGGAGAGGTTGTTTGCAAATCCTAGAGAAGCAAAATTGTTGCGTTGGCATTACGAGTCTCGAAAGGAAGATGGCAAGTGAGACACCCACGATTCGCTCAATGGAGAAACATCGATTGGAAACATGAGGAGTTTGGTGCGAAATGAGGAACATAAGATTTGGATTGAGTACCGATGGAATGAATCCATTTGGTAACATGAGCGATACACAAACACATGGCGATTCATTGTGTATCTACAACCTCCTCCTTGGTTGTGCATGAAGCGGAAGTATATCATGATGTCGTTGCTAATCTCGGGACCCAAACACCGGAAATGATATTGATGTGTACCTCGCTCCATTGATCGAGGATTTGGTAAAATTGTGGAATGACGGGTCATTGTGTGGGATCGTCTGAAGAGAGCATTTCACCCTACGGGCTATGGTATTCGCACCATAAATGATTTCGGCTCTTGGTAATTTGGCGGACTCTGATCGAAAGGAGCAAAAGCTTGTCCTATTTGTGAAGAGGAGACCGAGAGCCTATGGCTGCCGAATTCCAAGAAAACTGTGTATATGGGTCACCGTAGGTTTCTACCTCGAAGTCATCGATACCGTAAGATGGATGACAAATTTGATGGGAAGAGGGAAGTCCGTTCGGCACCGCAGCCTATGAGTGGAAGGCAAGTATATTCACGTGTAGAGGATATCGATGTTCAGTACGGAAAGAGCCATAAATCTGTTCGTTCTAGGACCATTTGGAAGAAGAGGTCAATATTTTGGGACTTACCGTACTAGAAGGAGTTAGATGTTCGGCATTGTATTGATGTCATGCACGTTGAGAAGAATGTCTGCGACAATTTGGTTGGTATCCTGCTGAACATACCTGGAAAGACAAAGGATGGTGTGAATGCTCGTCGCGACATGGCCTACATGGGAATCAGGCCCAGGCTTGCAGTGATAGAGGAGGATGGAAAAGGTCCGTATATCCCCGCTGCATGCTACACCCTGTCCAAGAAGGAGAAAGAGGACTTTTGCAAATGTCTCCATGGTATTAAAGTTCCATCTGGCTACTCCGCGAACATTAAGAAGCTTGTGTCCTTGGATGATTTGAAGTTGTTGGGCATGAAGTCCCACGACTGCCATGTCTTGATGACCCAAATGCTCCCAGTTGCAATCCGAAATATTCTGCCAGAGGATGTCAGGTTTGCAATCACGAAGCTGTGTTACTTCTTCAATGCGATCTCCTGCAAAATTATTGACCCCGACATGCTAGACAACTTACAGAGGGAGGTGGTGCAGACTTTATGTCAGCTTGAGATGCATTTCCCACCGTCGTTCTTCGACGTCATGGTCCACCTTGTTGTTCACCTTGTTAGAGAGATTAAGATATGTCGACCCGCTTTCTTATGTTACATGTATCCGTTCGAGAGGTACATGGGTATATTAAAGTCCTATGTGAGGAATCGGTCGAAGCCTGAGGGTAGTATTGTGGAACGTTATGGGACTGAAGAGGTTATTGAGTTTTGTGTGGACTATCTCGGGAAAAGACAAGCAATCGGTGTTCCTGTATCTCGCCACGAGGGCAGACTTGCTGGCAAAGGAACCGTGGAGTCGAAACTAACGAGGCCACGGTTTGATATGTATTGCAAAGCGCATTTGTGATCTTGCGTGAGCACGAAGTTGCAGGGTACATCGAGCAGCATAAGTTGATATTACGGGAAGAGAATCCACATATGGATGAGCTTTCCATCATGCGAGAACACAACGATAGATTTGTTACATGGTTCAAACAAACGGTAGAGTTCTCTATTTGTGAGAATGTTAAATGGTTGGCTGACGGACCTAGATTTAATGTACAGACATGGCAGGGGTACGATATTAATGGGTACACCTTTTACACTGAAAGTCAAGATGCGAAGATGAAAGTGCATCTAGGCACTTATGTTATTTTGGTGATTAATGACAAACACACATAATGACAATCTATGTAATTAAGTAAATGCTTAACTTAGTGCTTAACAAATGACAAACCTCTAATATGATTATATTGCTATGAGACTAACTTGTTATTGCCTAGTTGAGTATCAGTCTCATCTATTTAGAGGAAAATCAAATAGGAAGGTTAAGCAAAGATAAGGTATGCAATTTTGGTATCTATTCTATATTTGTTATTGCATTCCTTTCGTGCAAATGCATAGTGAACTCCAAGTAGCATGTTGATTTTATATATGCACATTGGTTCATGTCATATTTATTTGTGCATATATATTCATTTGAGTTCATTATGGTATGCATGTATTAACTAGAGTTAAACTTCATATTGCTATAGATTGACTTGGTGCATGCATGTTTTATTTGTATATCTTCTCATGCAATTCTCTTAGTGAAGTTTATCTAGTGTTGGATCACATATTTACTCTTACTCCAAATATTATTTGCACATGTACAATTCGTGTATATTCTATCATGTGCTTCATTTAAGTAAAGTCTGTGATCCTTGCCATGATTTAATTGATTCATCATATTGGCAATTATCTCTCTAGTGCATATAGATCAATTACATATTCATCATGATGTACTTAGTAGAGAACATTTCTTATGTCAAGTGTTTCCATTTATATTGTGCTTCCTTATATGAAACACTTGTTGAAATCAACTGTTCACAAATATCAACTTGTTCATATCTATTGAGCTTTTGGGACTAATGTCTTTCATGAGTAGTTTGGAAAGAATTAGGTCCCGTCTGTGTATGATGACCAAGGTATCTTGGAGGATGATCATTAAGCTGAGGTCAACAAGACGGCGGTGTCACCAAGAGTTGAGGACTAAGTCAAGAGCGACTTGGCGTGGAGATCGTCAGAGAGGATGATCAAGTCAAGGTTGATAGGACGAGAGTCTAATGAGGTGAATCGAGTCGAGTTGGACAAGGCGAAGATGTCATCAATTATATGGTGAAGGTCTTCATGCATCGACATCAAGAAAGAAGACGGCAAGTGATTATTTCTAGACTTATATTATCTTTGATTTAATTTGAGTCTAAGGATTGCCGTACTATTAAGAGGGATGCGATGTCGAATGACTTTTAGATGTGTCAAGTGCTCAAGTGATCCATCCTTGTGAATCTTAGAAAGAGAGTGGTGTTGGTAGTGCCGGAAAGTGAGGGTTGTAGGTCTCTCTTGATTTCTTTGTGAAATCTGTGGTTATCCTTTGAGTTTTGGATAGTGAGATCTTGTTGGTTGTGTAGCCCTCGGTCTTAGCTTTTGATAGAGTCCAAGATCGCTGAAATCGGAGTCCGGAGTGAAAAGTTATGCTCGTTTTCGTCGGGTTGCTCAGTGCTGTTCGGACAGTCCGGAGTATCCGGACATTTGGTCCGGACACTCCGGGTTGGCACCCTCGGTGGTTGCTCTCGGTTGGTCCGGAGTATCCGGTGTTTAGTCCGGACACTCCGGGTTGAATTAGTCCGGAGTGTCCGGGTGTTTGTCCGGAGTCTCCGGGTTGGCTCTCTCGGGATGAGCTGATCCTTCCAATCCGGAGTCTCCGGGGTAATGTCCGGAGTCTCCGGGTTGTGCGCAGCCTGCCCCCAACGGCTAGTTTTTGGGGAGTTCTATTTATAGCCCATCCTCCTTCTTTTTGAAGAGGCTTTTGGTGTGGATTTTTTGAGAGGCTTTTGGGGGGCTGTGTGGAGGCTTTGAGGAAGCTTTTACCCTTAGATCTAAGTGATCCCCTTGTGAGAAGGGTTGGGAAGAGTTTGGGGAGTGAGTTTTGAGTTGATTGAGCACTTGATTTCATCTCCAAGCTTGTTCTTCATGAGGATTTGTTACTCTTGGAGGTTGAGGACTCCTAGACGGCTAGGAGGTTGCCTACGAGCCACCGGAGCTTTGTGTGGTTGGCCGTGGGAAGTTTGTGAAGGTCGGTTCCGCCTCCGTAAGGGAAGGAATCAAAGGAGTGAAGACCGCGAGTGCATTTGTGCAACAGGGAGGAAGAGGGTTGAAAGAGACCCCGGCTCAAGTGTGACCGAGCCGCCTCAACGGAGACGTAGGATCCCCTCAAGGATCCGAACCTCGGGTGAAAAATCATCGTCTCCAAGTTTGCTTCTTACTCTTGTTTTAGTATTTGATTTTGAATCTTGAAATTGCCCGATCTACTCTATTGTTGTGTTTGGCTCTAGATCTTCATCATCCCCATGTACCGATAGCATTTAGATCTTTTGTATTCAAGTAGATTGTTGAAAAATTGCGAGGATTTAAAATCTCATTTCGAGGTCTTAATCCGAGTATCCGGACTTCAACCCGGATAGTCGGACATTTCGAGTATCCGGAGATAAGTCCGGACACTCGGTCTCGAGTCCTCGGATCCAATCCGAGTATCCGGACTCTGAACCCAGACGATTCGGACATTTGAGTATCCGGATAAAAATCCGGACACTCCGGACTTAGACCCTCGGGAGATTTTATTTAGCTGCAATATTTTTATTCCGCTGCATTTAGTTACAAAGTTTTTAATTCGCCTATTCACCCCCCCTCTTGGCGACATCCCCTGTCCTTTCAGAAGAGTACTGTTCAAAACAGTGGTGTAAGCATAGATGCTCTTTCTGATGTACATCACTCGAAAGGAGGATCCTCAACGGCAATGTACTCGTATTATGGGATGATCGAAGAAATTTGGGAGCTCGATTACGGAATATACTAAATTCCATTATTCCGATGTAAGTGGGTGGGACTAACACATGGAGTGAAGGTCGACAAGAGAGGTTTTACTCTTGTGGATTTAAGCAGACTCGCCTATAAAGATGACCCGTTCGTACTTGCGAAGCAAGCAAATCAAGTCTTCTATGTGCGTGATCCGGCCAATCCGAGGTTGCACGTTGTCCTTCACAGCAAGCGGCGGATCGTTGGTGTCGAAAATGTCGTAGATGAAGAAGAATACAATCAATTCGATGAAATACCTCCATTTGCAGATGGGGCCTATCTTAGCGGGGATGACGACACACATCGAAGAAATTACGTGCGCGTAGATCATCAAGAAGGGTTATACTGTAACTAAAGGAAATATTGTTTTGTTTGTTCATTTTATCATGCTGTTCATTTGCTTTAAGCCATTAGTGTTTAAGACATATGTTTTATCGTGCCTTTTGTTTGGGTAAAGTTGTACGGTTATAATCTCTCATGGAACATTGTGACATATTTGAAATCTACTTACTAGTTGGTCATTCGTTTACATATCAGAAAATTTGTTTACATATTTTTCTTTTTGGGATAGCTTCTAACTAGTCCAAAGTTTATTTACGGAAAATTTGGAAAAACCTGGACTTTAATTGCATAAGTTTTGACTTTTACAGTCTATAAGCTAGAATCAAGCTTACAAAGTGAATTCTTGCATCTTTTTTTAGTGCTAACTCTTTTTTCGAAAATTCTTTTTCGAATAGACCTGTAATATCCCAAAGTATGTTTTTGCAAAATTTGAAAGAATTCCAACTATATCTGTAAAAGTTGTGGCCTTTTTACTCTTTCATCAATGAATTCTACGAAATCAGACTTCATCTTGCTTTGTCTGGAAAACCAATAGTGATTGATATTTGTGTCGGTTTTTTCTTCAAAACCGATAATATTGAACAAGTATTTGTGTCGGTTTTTTTATTGAAAACCGATAGTATTAGAGATCTACATATTTGTGTCGGTTTTCTCTTAAAAACCGATAGTACTAGTTTGTGCCAATTTTTCTTCAAAACCTGTTATAGTACTATTAGTGTCGGTTTTTTCTTCGAAACCGATAGGATTGAACTAATATTTGTGTCATTTTTTTATTGAAAACCGATAGTATTAGAGATCTACATATTTGTGTCGGTTTTCTCTTAAAAACCGATAGTTTTTTAAAAGTTCATATTTGTGTCAGTTTTTCAATGAAAACAGATAGTAATAGAGGACTTTTTGTCTCGGTTTTTTCTTGTAAACCGATAGTACTATTTTGTGCCAATTTTTCTTCGAAACCTGCTATAGTACTATTAGTGTCGGTTTTTTCTACAAAACCGATAGGATTGAACTAATATTTGTGTCGTTTTTTTATTGAAAACCAATGGTATTAGAGATCTACATATTTGTGTCGGTTTTTTCTTCAAAACCGATAGTATTGAACAAATATTTGTGTCGGTTTTTTGTGTAAAACCGATAGTAGTATAGGACTTTTTGTCTCGGTTTTTTCTTGTAAACCGATAGTACTATTTTGTGCCAATTTTTCTTCAAAACCTGTTATAGTACTATTAGTGTCGGTTTTTGCTACAAAACCGATAGTATTAGAGATCTACATATTTGTATCGGTTTTCTATTAAAAACCGATAGTAATAAGGGACTTTTTGTCTCGGTTTTTTCTTGAAAACCGATAGTACTATTTTGTGCCAATTTTTCTTCAAAACATGTTATAGTACTATTAGTGTCGGTTTTTCCTTCAAAACCGATAGTATTGAACTAATATTTGTGTCAGTTTTTTATTGAAAACCGATAGTATTAGAGATCTACATATTTGTGTTGGTTTTCTCTTAAAAACCGATAGTATTTTAAAATTTCATATTTGTGTCGGTTTTTCAATGAAAACCGATAGTAATATACTACTTTTTGTCTCGGTTTTTTCTTGTAAACCGATAGTACTATTTTGTGCCAATTTTTCTTCAAAACCTGTTATAGTACTATTAGTGTCGGTTTTTTCTACAAAACCGATAGTATTGAACTAATATTTGTGTCGGTTTTTTTTATTGAAAACCGATAGTATTAGAGATCTACATATTTGTGTCGGTTTTCTCTTAAAAACCGATAGTATTGTAAAACATATTTGTGTCGGTTTTTTGTGTAAAGCCGATAGTAATGTGATATTACTACCCCTTACTTAAGGCAGATTTTTCGGAGAAGCTTTCACGCGTGCCTTGCCTTCGTTTGCCCTAGCCCCGCGCTTGAAGCTCCCTGCCTCCACCTCCGCCGCCACCCGACGCTTGACCCGCCGTCGACTCCACCGCCCGACGCTCCACGCCGCTCCCATCGCCTCACCGTCGCGGCTCGCCCGACGCCCAGCCGCCCCATCGCCTCACCGCCCGTCGACTCCACCGCCCGCGCCCACGTCGCTCCGTCGCCATTGCCCGGCCGCGCCGGCCGCCTAACGGCCCTATCGCCCCACCGCTCCACGCCGCTCCGCCGCCCCACCGCCCGACGCCGCCGACGCCTAACGCCCCATCGTGGCCCCACCGCCTGTCGACTCCACCGCCCGACGCTCCACTCCGCTCCGTCGCCCCACCGCCTCGGGCGCCGCCCGACGCTTAACGGCCCCATCGTCCCGCGCCACCGCCCGGTGCTCCATCAGTAAGTTGCAGGACAACCTTTGCAGGCACTGTACATGCAATCTATATGATAACAACTTCTATGAACATATCCACCCCAATTGAAAACAATCACAGATATACATCCCATAATAACTATCAGAAATAGTAGAAATTTACTGAAACAACTCGAAAATAGAACGCAGTTTATTTGAAAATTGGAGAGCAGACATCCCATATTTAGATAAGACGAAATGTTGACAATGCAGTGTGTTATGAAATTATTCTGGAGAGCAGAAATCATGTATTTGGATAACATGACATGTAGACAATGCAATGTGTTATGAAAGAATTCTGTTGGAAAGAAATCCCATATGTAGATTACATCACATGTAGACAATGCAGTTTGTTATGAAACTGTACTTACTAAAGTTGTTAAAAACAAGCTTGGACAACAACTCCGGTTGCATCATGTCCTGAGCAGATGTTTGAGGATTAAGCCAGGAAAAAAGATACGGTGGAGCAGGTGCCCAGGGATATGCTGCTACTAGTAATGTACCCAATGGAACAGGAGGGGCATTAAGCGCTTCTGCAGGATGAACCTGAAAAAGAAACTCATTAGCCTATCGTTTCGATGAAAACAAAGGAAGCAAGCACTTCAAAATTGAACATTAATAAGCATCTTTCTGAAGCTGCTAATTAGCTTTAACTCACATCTTCAGTGATGAATTGGACATTGTGTAGTCAACAAAGGAAGCCAAAGTAACGAAGATATAGTCTGCACATTAGAAAATATCTTATTGAATAGGAAAATCGCTTATCTACTTGACCTTGTTTAAAAGGCCAAACATCAAAGGTTACGCTTATGTGCAAGCCACAACAAGACTACTAATTTCGAACCACATTGTCAAAGGCCATAATGAATTCTTGATCTATAAGCTGAATAAGCCAAATCATGACCCGTGACTACATGCAAGCAAAGAATGTCGAATGTAATAGCAGTTGAACATATTTATGCTTTGTTCCCTGGCGACAAATCTAGGTGTTACTCTACTAGGACAATTGGATGTGCTTCACATATCATTTCAATTTTAAACTTCACAATATGGAAATGGGAAGTCCTTGCCAACACTCCACAAAGCGGGTATGTAATCCATCATAACCGTATCAAGTACATCTCTTGCAAAGAAGTGTCTTCTTTCCATGTATGTTTTGATGCCTTTTTCAATATTTTGTCATATGTGCTTCTGTACTCGTCATACTATTATGCAACTTTAGACTCTGTTAATTGAGATAGCTATTTCAATTATAATTGCATATTATTTTCCTTTTCATCTCAAAGATATGTTAGAGTTTAGGTTGCGTAACCTCGTCTCCCATTCGAGAGTGCTTATTTATAAATATCTTAGGAATGACATATTTATAAGCAAGCGATCTCGAATTGTCCACGATTTTGATAGTTCGAGGATATGTGGTTTGGGCAAGTTCTGGTGTTGTACAACTCACGAGTAGATTTGATAGCGTCTCACGGTGTTCTCTGGATACACACCCTCTTGACTGTTGTCGAGGCGTGTATCGGAGAGCAATGAGAGATCTTCAAATTTTCTCTCGAGTTGTACAACGGCTTAGAACTTGCCCAACCACATATCCTCGAATGGGATTAGGACCAAACCTATTTAGAGATTAGGAGTTATCGTCAAATGCGTATTTAGTTGGTCTACATACAGACTTCTCTTTAAGATCATTCGTTCATCTGTTACTCTAGTGCAATATGCTAGAACAATGACATGTTATGAATTATCCATTGATCTGTTACTTTAGATGATTTATTGTGAAGTTCACATAATAGCTACGAATTGCTTTCTCTCATGTGAAATATATGTCCATGTTAGATAAGAAAACTCAAAATGTCGCAATTAGAGAGCATCGGCTCATAGCCGTAAAGAGTAGAAGGTGCTCTGAGGGCCAAGCCAACTTCCAAGTGTCGGCGGAGCCGGGTTCCAAATGTCGAGGGCCGAGTAAGGTGAGGAAGGCCCGAGGACCGAGCAAAGGGGCCACAGGGAGAACGCCGCAAATTCTCCATTTCAATGCGACGGGCGTTTGCACGGGTCCTCCCAAGTATAAGGGGTGATACCGCTCATTCCTCGGGCAGCGGTGAGGAGAGAGTTCCCATAACGGTTAAGGATTGGAGAAAGGAGGTCGTCGAGCGTAAGAACCGGTGTGGGACGAGGTTAAGGGGAAATGGATTATAGAAGAGGAGGATGGAAACAATGCCAGGCTGTACGCCTTGAAGAGGATGGGTGTGGCTCTGAGGCACTTTAGGGTCTACATGCACAGTGAGTACGTGCTGAAAGGCCGTGCACTATTCGAGAGGTATCCGTTCGTGACTCCCGATGTTTGGGAGGAGTTCACGAGGATGAAGAGTACGCCTGAGGCGGAGGAGCTGAGACAGAAGAACGTTGCTACCCAGAGGCTGAACACGCATGCGCACCACCTCGGTTCAGGCGGCTACGAAGGGAAGAAAGCAGAATGGGCACGACTAGCCGAGGAGTGCGCCAACTCCGGGACAGCGATGCCTTACTCGCACATATGTGAGGAGCGGGCACGTGACTGGGTATTAGCGAGGACAAAGAAAACCGCGGACGGGCAGCTGGTAGTACCAAACCCCACTACCGCGCAAGTCGTCTCCACCATCGTAAGATATCGAACTTACTACATTGCAGTAGACCATTCCTACTGTATTTCAAATCTAATTCGTACTCGCTTCTTGCAGGAGGAGGTAAGCCAGAGGAAAGAGCAGGGGACCTTTCTTAGCCAAGGGTCAAATGACATCCTATCCATCTGCGATCGGGAAGCTCGACCATAAGGGGGTGCTTGCCGCAGGTCGGGCATACGAAGAAGTCCTACTTCCAAGATCTTGCCGAGTACCGGATCAAGAACATGGGAGGCACGTGCATGGGCGCTGAAGGACACGCTTAGGGAGCGGTGAGGAGGAGATCTCGGAGGAGATGAGGGAGGAGATGAGGGTGCGGATGATGGCACGTGAGGAGGAGATGAGGTGGAGATGATGGCACGTGAGGGCGCCTAAGGGCCGAGATGATGGCGATGATCTCCAGTCGAGCCGATGCCCCGCCATCGTAGAGAAACACAGTGCCCCCACCAAGTAGCTGTGGTTCCAAAAATGATAAGTCCAGTCCCCAGCTGAAGGTAATAATTAATTTTGCCTTACTTAATGGTGCGAGGGTAACTCTTCATATGTTTTCTCTCAAGTTGCGCACTTTTTGCAGGCGCCTGCCAAGTGCCAGCTCACCCTGACGGAAGACGGATTTCCTGTTGAGGCTGCACGCGGGGTTGCATTTTCATGCAAGGAGACCGACACGGTGTATTGTCAGCCTTTGGGGAAGGGTTACATGAGGGTCTAGGTGGATTACGTCCACGAAGCCTTCTTATCACATGTGCTCGAGTTCCCCCCTAACGAAGACATCACCACTCTCGGGCTAGCGCAGATGTCGTTCATCAAGTGGCCAACGACAGGCGTCGTACTGGTCAAGGTAAACATCCCTCACGTCTTCTGTACCATTCCAGTAGTATTGCAACAAGTTACTTAATTATGCGCGTGCTTTGTAGGTTCCTACCGTACCTGCGCCTGCTCCCACGACCGTGACGAGCCCTGCACAAAGTACAGAGCTGGTGCATAAAAGGACTAGCACGACAACCACAGAACCACTGGAGGCCTCTGCTAAAAAGGCTAGGCTCACAAAGGCCACAGCGCCCCCTCAGGTACATGAAAAGCCCACTACCCCGACCTCGGAGACTCCTTCGGCCCAGAAAGGAGAGCCGGCCTGGACCACGATGAAGCCTTATGAATTTAAGGCCTACGTACATGGAAAGCCCTTACGCCTCCCGGCAAATTGAGCGCTCTAGGCATATGGACTCGATACTCAATGGATGGTACATTGACAAAGCGAAAGAGAGCGAGCGTGTCGACTTCAATGTTAGATACAGAAAGGGATATTTCCACCGCGAGGAGGATGGGACATTCCCAGTTAGTTTTGAGGATATGTTCCGTCTGTACCAACTGATAGCCATCGATATTTCTACTGTACGATCCTGGACACTGTGAGTATCGCACCACGTTGCACAACCTTATGACTTCCATAGGATTTTGCATTACGCTTTTTAACATTCAATGCGAGTTGCAGGGCGATGAGGCAGCGGGTCATGACGAATCGACAACTAGTTGGGTTCGTCGACCCTGAGCTTGTGTCTGCGACGATGGCTAGGCTTCAACCGAAATGGGTTGCCGGCTACATCAAGAGGGCATTGCAAGCTGAGTCGAAGAAGGACTTCATTCTATTCCCGTACCACAAGGAGTAAGTACTACTTCACTGTTCAATTACTTCTACACACTGAAACCGTATGTGAACTTATTTTCTTCGCTGCATACCATTTAATAAGCAACCATTGGGTTCTACTCGTGCTCCTCCGAGCGACAACAAAGTGTACACTTTTAATTCGCTTGATAAGAGACCGATGGCTTACGCGATCAAGCCTCCTTTGGAGCGATAAGTGCACCACTCTTATCTAACATTTTACGTATTTAACTACATTCATTATTTTTTACTCAACGACATCTTTCCAATGTATATAGGGGTTTCAAGGAATACGTCGAGCGGGAGGGACACACGACGACAAAAAGGGCTCCAAGTCGAGTATGTCCGCTTCAAGGTACAAGTGGCTATCATATATAAGATTTAGATTTTACGACATATTTTCTTTGTCTCTTAATTTATTTTTCTTTCTTCACGATGTCATCAACAGGCAATGACGATCACTGTGGTTTGTATGTCATGCAACACATGGTGATCTTGATTGTCGGCTCGCACCGTTTCCACGAGGTAGTACATGCATATACAATTAGTCTTTCACATGGAAATTTGAAAACTCAAATTAGAGCACTCGTTTCTATCTTGCAAAGATACCGTTATCCCCAAAAGAGTGTAGACAAAGACCTGCACTCAACAAGATACGAGACCACTTATGCGGTGGTCTGGATAGAATGCTTGTCGGAGGACTGACGGTTTAGAGATCCCAAAAGCTCCTACTAGACCGGATGTGAACAAATATTACATATCCGAATGCGATTGCATGTGTACTTATGGTTAAGCATGTTTACGTTCTATTTTGTTAACGAATGTGATATGTGTTTGTTGTAACAAAGTGTTCATATTCTTTGAATGTGATATGTTGTCCTGTAATTTACGTGTGAATGTGATATGTGCATATTGTGTGGAATATGTCTTGATTAGAATGTGATAGCACACCACACCCTTCATCTCGCTCGGTTCTCACAAGAAAATGATAGAGATGTGACGGTCATCTCTATCGGTTCTTTGAAAGAAGCGATAGGGATGATGAACTCATCTCTATCGGTTCTTTATAAGAAGTGATAGAGATAAGGATATTCATCTCTATCGGTTCTTTCAAAGAAGTGATAGAGATGATTATATTATCTCTATCGGTTCTTTTTAAGAAGCGATAGAGATGATCTGATCATCTCTATCGGTTCTTTATAAGAAGCGATAGAGATGATGGTATTATCTCTATCGGTTCTTTGAAAAAAGCGATAGAGATGGTATGGTCATCTCTATCGGTTCTTTATAAGAAGCGATAGAGATCATGGTCTTATCTCTATCGGTTCTTTGTAAGAAGCGACTCTATCGCTTCTTACAAAGAACCGATAGAGATAAGACCATCATCTCTATCGCTTCTTATAAAGAACCGATAGAGATGACCATATCATCTCTATCGGGCAAAAACCGACTGTAATAATGCCCGCCTCATCTCTGTCTCATGACTTTGTGTCACCACTAGAACCGACTGTGATGACGAAAAAGAACCGATTGTGATGTATATTTGTGTAGTAGTGCCATAGAGAGATCATGACAAATCCTTTACAATGCACCATCTAAACTCGATACTACCCGCTAAGGTTTCGCCCCTTAGGGCCCCCTCTTGCACCTTGCAAATCTACCCATCCATCCCAGAACCCACACCACCAATTGGCAATACTCAAGCCTAGACATTGCAAATTAATCAGCTAGGTCTATCCCATACCAGACTTATGGTATTACGGTTAGACCCAGTTCAATAGCGCACAAGATTAAGTCCTTAAGTTGTCTCAGGCACGACATCCACATCCCAATGTGCTAAAAGCACTTCATTTACTGCACGATCACTTGCCCGAGAGAAAACATTTTGTTCAACCAAGACCATGGCAAACCCTGCCATGGTACAATAAATTTTACAACAGTGGCTATAGCCACAATTTTATATCTCATTAAGTCAAGATTAACATTATTCAACATGTGATATGAATCCCATTGTACAACTAAGCAGGTCTAATCATAGCTACAATAACCCAATATTGGTAATATGATAATGTCCAACTAATAATGTCCCAACCTAGGGTTAACAATGGATACATGGCATTCCAATAATCAAGGTGGCACAATATCAACTAGGTAAGTAGCTATTCCCATGAAATAATCATTGATACACAAATAGCATGCAATTGTATAAAACAAATTACTTTGCAAACATAGGATTAATATGATCAAATGTTACAACTTGCCTTGCTGATCTATTGCTGAGTCTTAGTCCTCGAATTCTCCGTTCGCTCCCTCGGGATTAGCGTCTACCGAAAAAAAAGCAATGAATCCAAATAAATACCAAACTGAGACTCAAACATGCTCAAAATTGAAAATAAATGGCTCTGGAATGAAGATCATAATTTTAGAAAAAATTATAAACTCTATTCGCCTTAATCGGAGTTCGTATGAGAGAGAACGAGCATTCGAAAGATTAAATCAGAGAAAAAGAAAAGGACAATTTTCTGAAATTATTTTTCTAAAGGAAAACTGATTTACTGCGCAACGCTGACATCAGCAAGGATTTTTAGAAAATAAAAATAAATTAGAAAATGCTGAGAGAGGCTGACGGGTGGGACCCTCGGTCCATGGACTACGGTAGAGTGGGTCTGCGAAACAGAGCTAGGGCTGACGTTAGCAATGACGTGGTGGCTCGGTTCGACTTTGCTTGGCTGACGTGCGGGCCCGATTTACTGCGTGGCGCTGACAGAGCGCACACGCGGATGCTGACGCAGACAATGTTGTGGATCGAGATGTCAACTCAACGGTGGCTAGCCCCAACGAACTCCATCGAACTTCTAGCGACAGCAATAGCGGTGAAGACCGGGCAGCAAAGGGATGGATCTGAGCAAGGAGGGCACAAGGAAAAAAATGATGCGAGCGGTTTCGACAGATGGTGACCACAACGACCGAAACTGAAGAACAAAGCGGTGGCGCAATGAGCTCGCGACAGCGTCGGCGAAGTGAGGCACCTCCTAGGAAACAAAGAAGAGGACCATAGAGAACGCGACCTCGCGAATCTAGGGAGGTAGACAATGGCGGCTGAGACCCACTGGAGACGGTGCAAACCGGCGTTGAAGCACAACAGCGGTGGAACTTTTTCGAGATCGATTTGATGAGATTGCGGTGAAAATTGGATCAAGGAGTTAGGGTTTTGGAAGAGGAGATTGAGGTGGTTGTTTTGACACGGGAGGCGCTCGGTCTTATAGCCGGATGAGACGGCAAGGCGTGCGGGTGCTGGACTCCCAGAACGAGTGTGGCACGGTCTCCGTGAGGAAGAAGCACAGTGCACAGCACTATGCACTGGGCTGTCGGGCCGGTTGAGGATGGGCCAAGCTGAGGCAGAGGTGGGCCAAGGCAGGACGGTGGAGCAGACTGAGGAAATGGGCTGGGTCGGTGAAAAACAGGCTGAGGACGATGGGCCAAAGAAATGGGCCGCAAGGGGTTCAGCCCGAGGTGAGTTTTAGAAAAAAATAAAACATTTTCCTATTAAGAAGATTCCAGAATTTCAAATAAAATCAAATAAATTCAAATAAATAGCAAATAAATTCATAAAAATCTCAGAAAATATAGAAAAATTCCTTGGAACATAATAAACCCAACGAATTAAATGCTCTATTCATGTGTACTCGCTTGCTCCATGGATGGTACATTGACAAGGCGAATGAGGCCGAGCGTCACGTCAATTTCAATGTGAGGTATCGAGGGGGACATTTCCACCGTGACGAGCATGGGATATTCTCAGTGAGTTTTGAGGATATGTTTCATTTGTATAGCCTGAAAGCCATCGATATTTCTTCTGTACGATCCTGAACGTTGTGAGTATCACACCATATAGTATGGGCCTATGATTGTTATAGGATTTTGTATTATATTTTTTTTTAACAATTGACACGAGTTGCAGAATAATAAGGAGCTGTGATGGGTCAACACCCAGTTGGGTTCGTTGACCCCAAGATGGTGTCTGCGACCATGGCTAGGCTTAAATTGGAGTTTCTTGCCAACTACATCAAGCAGTCATTGTAGGATGAGTCGAAAAAAGACTTCATTCTATTCTCGTACCACGAGGAGTAAGTACTACTTTACTCTTCAATTACTTGTACGCACTTAAACCGTATATGAACTTATTTTCTTGCAATACATACCATTTAAAAAGCAACCATTGGGTTCTACTCATCGTCACTCCGAGTGAAAATAAAGTCTACACTTTTAACTCGATCGAGAACAGATCGATGGCCTACGCGATCAAGCCTATTTTGTAGAAGTACATTCTTCTAACCTAACACTTTCTGTATTTAACTACATTCATTTTTTTTACCTCAATGGCATCTTTCTATTGTATTTAGGGCTTTCTTATCTTACGTTGCTGAAGGAGGGCGACACAATCACAAACAAGACGACCAGCTAGAGTGGAAGCGCTTCAAGGTACAAGTGCCTAGCATAAGGTTAATTTTTTCTAACATCAATTTTTTGTCTCTTAATTTGATTTTATTTATTCAAAGTGTCATCAACAGGGGTGCAACGACCTATGCGGCTTCTACGTCATGCATCACATGCTGATCCTGGTCGGCGGTTCACACCTTTTCCCTAAGGTATATGTGCATGCATAATACACTCAACCTTTTACATACAAATTTTAAAACTTAAATTAGTGCACTCATTTGTATTTTACAAAAGATCGATATCCCTCTCAAGAGATTACAAAACAAAGATCTTAACAAATTACGAGACCACATATGCCAGTGGTACTGAACAGAAGTTATAGCGGAGGGCGGTAGGTTTAGAGACCCGACAAGCTCCTACTTGATGAGGACATCCCAACCAAGGATACAACCGCTGCCCCTTCTTCCTCTACGACCGCTAATTCATCCCCGACCATCGCTGTTTCGTCCGCTACTTCATCTACGACGTTTGGAGGGCTTAATCCGGAAGCAAGTACTTTCCATCCACATTTGCTGGACCAGCACGTCAAGAACATCCACCGAGGATAGCCCACGCGCCAAGGAAGGCCCAAGATAAAGCCCAATTCGTCGCCGAGTCCGGTTCGGCCATCCAGGAGCAGCAGTACTTCAAACGGACGCCACAGCCACATCCGAACTCCGTTTTTGATGTTCGACAACTCGTTTGAAAGGTATCGAGATAAGCTTTCCAATGGATCTGACTCCGAGGCCCAATTCCTCCTGGAGCAAAAGGAAATCACAGAACAATCTCACAGGACAGAAATTCCAGGTGCTGCGCCACCTTTCTTTTGGGCCCAAGGCCCATGTACTCTTAGGGTTCCACCCTCCTTTTGGGCGCCCTCTCACGGCTGCCAGTACCCTCTTGGGCACCCCCCTTTGTGTGGGTACCCCTTTATATTGGGTTCTCACCCCTGTTCTTCATTTTTTAGGTTTTGTTGTGTTTTGGTAGACCTCGTGTGCGTCCCTCCTCGTGTTTGCGCGTGTCGACTAGACCTCCCGAGCCGATAAACAGAACCTCAACTTGTTTTCTTTGTTTGATTTCAATACTACCTTTTCGGTTTGCTTCATACTTTGTTCTTGCGGGTTCTTGATTTCTTCCAGGAACTACTGATCATTGGATCTTGTATCTGTGTGGATTTGGCATTGTGATTGTGAAGCTCCCAACCTGTTTGGTAGGAAGCCCTAAATTCGGTGCCATCAACACCTCCAAATCGACGTATCATCATCCCACCGAAAGATCGGGATCGCTGCCCCCATCACTACTAGTTCATATGTAAACAATATTATATCATGTGAATGAGATATGTGTATTGACTGTTAAGTATGTTTGTGTTCTATATCGTGAACGAATGTGATATGTGTATTGTAAAGTGTTTGTGTTCTATATATATTGTGAATGTGATATTCATACCGTGTGTAATATGTGTTGTTTTCGGTGCATACTGTGTGTAATCTTGCTGTTTTTGGGCCACATCACAATCAGTTCTGAGCTAGAATCGATTATGATGTGGTGCACAGCACAATCGATTCTATCTTGGAACCGATTGTGATGTTCATATCACAATCAGTTCTAAGATAGGACTGATTGTGATGTGGGTGCACACGCTACTACAGAATTGAACATCACAATCGGTTCTTTTTTGTCATCTGGGTCGGTTTTGGTAGCGATACAAAGTCATTAGACAGTGATGAGTAGATGCTATCACAGTCGATTTTCGCCCGATAGAGATATGGAATCATCACAATCGGTTCTTAGCTCAGAACCGATTGTGATGTGGTGTCCATCACACCTTTAGCTCTATTTTGCCATCTAATAGCAGGCACTATATGGATAACAATTAACCGATTAATCAACCACTATTTTTTATAACAAATCATATATTCATACTAAAATTTTTATCCAAATATATACATATAGTCTTGAACACAATATTTGAAATCAGCTACACGATCTGAGCATATGTCACAATAACATGTCTTGTATGTTTAAATTAAAAATATGACTAAATCACTAGCACTACTACAGAAAAGGACATCACAGACGGTTCGAAACTGTCGTCACACTCAATTAGTAGTACTATGGTGAAGATTGCAGCTAGCGCCAGATGTTTTACAAAACATATCATGACAAGGAGTAAGTACCATTTGTCAAATACCAATGAAACCTATAGTACTCAAAAATTGCTCTGAACTTTTAGTATACACCACAGATAGAGCAATATCATGGGGGCTAATACTGACATCACTGCTCGAGTAGTAGTGGTCGATGTCAATGGTGAGAGCTCTCTCATTGGACACTCGCAATCCATGAGCACGACAAAGACAGCTAATCGATGAAAAATATTCAACAGCTCAAAGCTCTTGATTAATAAGTCTCCAACAACTTGCATGGGATTCATACCTTCCCATGGCTGTAGTAATGTACAAAGTTCCCATAATATAACTTCATAGCTGAAAACATCACATCTGCAAAAATGCATAATGTATACAGCAGCCAAAAAATCATTTGTAAAAAATAAAATAAAAGCATAAAACTAGAGAGAAACATGCAGAACTCACTTCTCATCCGATGGTTCATTTCGAAGTACTTCTGGTGCCATCCATTCCGCTTGCAATTGATGCAGGTAGTCATAACTCAGAAACCTCTCGAAGTCTTTAACCTAAAACCAGCTTTTGACTAACATATGTAATGCCAATGAAGGAAATCAATTATACATCCATAGCTTACAAAAGAATCCAGATACGAGGCCAGTAAAGTTTTACATTCTAACAGATTCTGACTTGTACATAGTAAAGTAAACACAAGGCACAAACAAATCAGGAACCAGCTAAATCAGTTGTGCCTAAGAACTTTCCTTAAACATGGCCACAATAAGTCTATAGTGTCCTTATTGATATACTGATATTTCATTACCTAACCATCCTTCTAATCGGTCTCATTCTCATTTATACCCAAAGGAATGCAATTAAAGTTTCATGATTAACTATGCATAACAAAAAGATCAACCAGACATACAAGTTTACAGAAGAATCATATCAAAATAAATTGAAGTATGGATCCTAAATATGCTCCGAACACCTCTAGATAATTGCATAAATCATCCTCCCAAACTAAAATCGAGAGTCAGAAATGATCCCAATGCTTTTCCAACTCAATGAAGGTCTATACATATCCATATCACAGTGACAAAAGTTTATAAAAATGCAGAGTCAACATATAAGCCACATATACTCTTGATGCTTTTGAAAACAAAAAAAAAAGGTTTCTTATTCTCGTAAAAATGGAAAACATTTGATTAGACATAATCGTAAGCAAGCTTATTATTCCAGCTGTGGATCTTGAGGAAAGGAGAGCAGGAGAGGGAGAGCAAGAGAGGGAGAGGAGCAAGTGGAGGAGATGAGTGAGAGCAGAAGAGGGTGATATCTCTCTCTTTATCTACAGTGAAAATGAGGGAGAGCAGGGGAGAGAGAGGAGCAAGTGGAGGAGATGAGTGGTGAGCACAAGGGCGTGTATATATAGGGGATGTGTGCAGTGGCTCCCTTTTCCTTATCTGGTTGGACCCAACGATATTATTTTGAATTTAGAACCTGCTCGGCACCCAAATTTCACTTTGGCCTGCCAAAAGACTATCCCGAGCACATCACAATTGGTTCTCAAGTTAGAACCGATTGTGATGTAGCATCATGCACATCACAATCGGTTCTTACATTGAAACCGATTGTGATGTGCATACACATCACAATTGGTTCTTAAGTTAGAACCGATTGTGATGTGCATGTCCCTCATCACAATCGGCTCTAGCTCATAATCGATTATGATGAGGGGCACATCACAATCGGTTCTAAGCTAAGAACTGATTGTGATATGGTGTCCATAACACCTTTAGCTCTATTTTGCCATCTAATAGTATGCACTATATAGATAACAATTAACTAGTTAATCAACCACTAATTTTTATAACAAATCATGGATGAAATATCTTCATGCTATCCAAATTGTACAGTGTGCACTATGCTAGACATCTGAACAGGCATAAAACCATCACAAAGTTGGACACAACATATGTAACACCCCAAATTTTGCTTTATTGGTTTTAATGTGCTTTTCCCCTTTTATTTGAATTTTTTGGATTTTAATTAATTCATTTTGGGATTTTGAATAAATCCTTTTGCTATATTTTAATTGTTCAAAGAAAAGTATTAATGATCTTTTGTTGAAAATATTTTATTTGAGTTCCAAATGTCCCAAAGTATTTTTTGGATTTTTTTGGGATTTTTCCTGGTATTTTTGCTATGTATTTTGACTTTGTTTATTTATCTGAATTATTTTATTTTGAAAATGATTTATAAATCAATGTGAATAGTGTTGGGCGAATCCCTCCAGTCCAGCCCATTTTCTTCGCGCCGTAGCCCAGCTTGCCGGCCCGCGCAGCCCGCTTCGCAAACCCTAGCCGCGCAACCATTGGATTTCGATCTAATGGCTGTGATCGTGCCGCACCGCCGTTCGCTGCCAGCCGTCCAATCGGATCTGTGTGGACGCTCTGGATTGTGCCACGTCGGCTCGTCTGAATCCACTGCACCGCTGGATCCCGTGCTTCTCAGAGTTCATTTCCGTCTCGTTTCGCGGAAGCCGAGGGCCCTATTTAATTGCCGCCGCCACCCCTGTGTTGCACACCCTGAGACGCATCCGTAGCCCTATCGTGCGCCTCCTAAGCCATCGCCATTTGCCCACAGGCGCTCGCTGAAGTTCGTCAAGCCTCCGCCGTGGTCTTTCGTCATTTGCCTGTCGTCCGTTGAGGTTCCGCCATCGCCAAGGTCGTCGTCGTGTTCGCCTCGTCAAGATGCGTCGGTTCCTTCATCCCTCATTGCCGGAGTCACCCTCTAGCGCTGTCGGTGTGGTCTTCATCCTCAACGCCGGTAAGGCCCTCGCTGCTTCGCACGCCGCACCATAGCCGCCTTCGCGAGCTCACTCCGCCGTTAGATCTAAATCGTGTGGTTTAGATTGCATCGTGTAGAATCACGTTAGGTTAAGTCTCAACCGCCAGATTGAGGATGGATGGTCTGGATTGCACCGTGTAGACGCCCTATCGCCGCCGTCGCCCTGCAGTTGGATCTGAGTCATGCATCCCGAATTGTGCCATGTGCCATTCGCTGGGGTAGCCATGTCGCTGCGCCGCTTCGCCTCCGTCGCATCGTCTGAGTCATCGGATCTAGATCCATCGGTCGAAACCCAGCCGCGTGTCGCCTCTGCAGTGAGCCGTCGCATCACGCCTTGCGCTGATCTCGGCCATTCGATTTAAATTGGGCAGATGAGATTGCGCCGAGCGTTGTGCCAGTCATTTGCCGCCGCGTATCGCACTGTGATTGGTCGAGTATCGTTGCTGACGCCACGGGTTGCGTCAGCCAGTGCACGGGCATAGTGCCACTGGTCCACCATGGACTAGCACCAACCGTGGACCGAGTCCATACATCGGTGATGCGTGTCAGCACTCGATTGGGCCACGTGTCCGTTGACGTCATTGTGACATCATAAATCGTTTTTTTTAAAATAATTAGCCAAAAATCATATTCGGTGCTGACATCAGCATGACGTCATAAATGCTATTTTCCACTATAAAAGTAATTCAGTTTTTTTATTTTTCAGAATTATCTTTTTTTTCAAACTTTGAATAGCTATATCTTTTGCATTTGAACTCTGATTGAGGTAATTCCAGTTCTAAATTTTTTTAAAATCATGCTCTATTTAATGGTGAATTTTATTTAATTTTTGGAGTTGATCTTGCTGTCTGTATTTGCTATTTATTGTTTTCTCACTCGTTACGCGTAGATGTCGAGTTGCCCGGTGAGTTCGTGGTTGAGGAGGCAGCACCCGAGCAAGGTCCAGAGCAAGAGTCAGAGCTATTTGAAGGAAAATTGTGCTCTGATTATGTTGAACCTATGCTTTAAATATTATATTATTTCAAAATATTGCATATTAATTCAAGTATCGTTGTTTCAAATATGTTGGGTATAGTTAATCATCCAATTGTGATACATCCACCATGCTAAGCCGTATGTCGTATCTCATTTGTCACCCTAGAATGGTTTAATATTAATTGGTAGCTATAATTGCGAATGAGGTTAGTTAGAACGCAAGTAGTATGCTTAACCGTGCAACGAGTCATTATTTTATAAGCAAATGATTAATCTTGCTTAATGATTATGGAACATGTTTATTAACTTGTGTATCGGGTGTTGTCACACAATGTTGTTGTTGTTGTTGATGGCAGATGGTGCATGGTAAATCAACCGGGGTAGTAAAATGATTTAGACTGAGGCAAGTGGCATGTGTTTGTGGTGGGTCAATGTGGCAATTGGGCGGTCGCATTGCTTTTTATGATAATGGTTGGTTTATGGTAATGATAATTTTTAGTTAGTCTTGCCTTGGTCAATTAAGGACTTAATCTTGAAAGAATTTGAACTGAGTCATCCATACAACCACATGTCTGTTATGGGACAAACCTAACTAATTAACTTGTTGAGTCTAAACTTTTGTACTATTTGTGGTGGTGTGAGGCCCGGGTAGTGGTAACCAGTCGTCACATGGGTGTGCTCACATGGCGCAAGAGGGGGGCCCTGAATGTGGTAACCAGTCCCACGAGTGTTGAAACCTTAGCGGATAGTATTGGGTTTAGATAGTCATTGGAAAGGCTTTGTTATAATCACTCACCTTTGTGGTGTATGGTTGTATCTTGTGGGTAAAGTGTATAATCTCTGCAGAGTATAAAACCTATTCGAATAGCCGTGCTCGCGGTATTGAGCATTGCTCGGTGATTACAGTCAAGGGTTAGATTTTATTAAAAACAAATATGGGTATGGATGTAAAATGTGGAATAGAGTTATGAGTTGGTTATTGGAAAATGAATGGAAAATGTATTAATGTTATAATTTGTTTTTACTACTTTTCAATCTATTTATGCTATTCTTTTACAAGTGCTGTTTATGAAAATTAACCATGCCAGCTTATCCTTTGTATTAAGCCATGCATATAGTATATTAGACTTGTATTCTGTATGCAACTTGTTGAGTGCTTTATGTACTCACCCTCTTACAACAAAACATCACCAGTTGGAGAAGAAGCAACGCCTGCTTTTGAGGAAGAGTACCAGGAAGAGACGAATAACTAGGGTGCAAACCTTGTCAGTTGCCTGTGGCAGATTGAAAGGTTTCTACACTTGTTTCTATTTTCGCTGCTATTTATTTACTTTCTGTCTTAGTCCTGCGAGATGTATTCATGCAAGGTTGACCATAAGGTCGTCCAACAGTTATATTTAATATTGATGAAGTCTTTATTATGACTAGTATAGTGCCCTGCCTTCCTATTTTCTTTTCTCAGCACGTAATATATGGTCTTTTCCTTTTCTAGAACATTTGTTTCCTTTTCCTTAATTCTAGGATATTTGTTTCCTTTTCCTTGAGATGATGCTGGAGGTGGGGGGAGATCTGTTGTGGGCCACAGGGATGAGTTAGACACATTAAACAATGGCCATCGGATGTGGGTGAGTAAAACTGAGGAAAGATCTGAGAGGTTAATTTTGATGGAGGCAAGTTTCTGGGGACGTTTCGCTGGGTGCATGAAGGTTAGGCCATCTCTAGTGGGGTGCATTATTTGAGGTGGACGTAGAAAAGAATGCTTAAGTGCATTATAAAGGGGTATAGATACCGTTAATTATGATTGTGGTATTCATCAATGTTGAGCCTGTGCGCACTAGCGTGACCTGGACTAGTGCGGAATACACAGAGGGTCCGAATTTGCATATTCGGGTCCCGACAACATACCTGTCCAAACAGTTCCCCCTGCTACCAGAAAGTAAAGCTCGTTAAAAAGAGTGAACTTATACTTGTAAGCATTGTGAAACCCAAATATTCTAGTCAAGGTTTTATTTTCCTTTTAAGAGGAAGATAAGACGTCCACTAGCATATTTCTTTAATGTAGAAACTAAAATACATCAGGCTAGATAGAAGTATAGAACCCTATGGTCAAACAACATTCTTATGTTCAATCCATGCACCAAGACAGACTAAGGGAGCCTATTACACTAATAAGAGGAAGCTTACATAATAATGCAATAGATGCATTCAACCATGGTAACAGATAAGGGCGTGTATAAATATATAGGGGATGTGTGTAGTGGCCTTTTCTTTTCCTTATCTGATTGGACCCAGCGAAATTATTTTGAAATTGGAACCCCTTCAGCACCCAAATTTTACTTTGGCTCGCCAAAAGACTATCTCGAGCACATCACAATTGGTTCTCAAGTTAGAACTGATTGTGATGTGCACATGCTCATCACAATCGGTTCTGACATTGGAACCGATTGTAGAACCGATTGTGATATGCATGTGCTCATCACACATGCATATCACAATCGGATCCAGATCTGGGACTTCCCGTGTTTTTTCTTGAACACATGTCAGGTAGGGAATTTCTCTTCTTGGTGGTCGGCCATTGCAGAGGCTCTATTCTTGGAGAGGACACTGTCGACTATTATCAATGATTTTTTTTCCAAATCTACCTGAGTTGACGATAGTTACTAACAACGACTCGAGCGATGAGGCTAGCTCTTCAGGATATACTAATACAAGCCTTGTAGATATTACTGGCAAGGTATCAGCTCAAATGAATCCTTTATTATTTTCAACTCTCATTATATACTTTTACTAATCGGCTTCACTTCTTCTTTGCAGACTAAGGCAGCCGGGAAGAAGGTAGCAACTGGCCCATAAGGCAGCAGCCAACAAGTCAAAAGGCCACGCTAGTCGACATGCCTCTCGGGCTATACTTCCGGTACGTTGGGAATCCAAAGCCCTTCTCTATCAGATATAGAGAAACAATAACAGCACAGTAAGTATGCGTCAATCGGCTAGTAGTTTTATCTTAAGCATTTTACAGAGACTAATACTTGTAGCCGATTATTTTTCAGAGAGGAAGCGCGCCAAGTCCAAGGCTCCTGCCAACAGAGGTGCCAAGCCTCAAGAACAAAGTGGCGAAAGTTCGTCACATGCATCGGCTACTGGTGGGGTAAGTTGCCTTCATAAATTTTCTTTGATAAGTATATTAATGTATCGGCCTAACTTACTTTAATTTCTTTTCCAGCCAACCCCGTCAATGCAAGTGGCTAACATATTAGTCGATTTGCTGGCCGCCTCCATCGAGCCTCCTCCACCGTTATCTCAACCGACGCCGCTAGCCCCTACAACTGTTGCTGCTTCCCGGACGACGTTCGACCCAACTGACCTGTTGGGTTTCTCTTTGGCCGACCTAGAAGACCCCGAAGTGGTGGCCACGGACGATTACCTGGCGGACATACGGAAAATCCTTGAAGTCTCCAAGGAGGCATCAGTCGCGGTGACATCAGCTCCAGGGATGCAAGAGTGGCTCAACAAGCTCTTCAACCTGGTAATGAGGCCACAAGCAAAAATCCTTAATAATAATCAGCCGATCCGCGACGCCATGGCCACCGTCAAAGCCGAATTGCCCAGAGACGATGGCTGCGCTGCTAGATGTCTGTCATCTGGACGACAAGAAGGTAGCAGTTGAGGCGGCCAAAGCCAGGATTGCCTTGAGGGAGGCCCAAGAAGCTCCTGAACAAGTTGGTGGCCGATGCTAAGGCAAAGAAGTAGAAGTTTGATGTTGACGCCCAATCGCTCAAGACAAACAAAGAAGCAGTCTTGAAGCTTGAGTCGACTAAAAAACTTCTTGAAGAAGAGTTGGCTAAGCTAACAAAGCAAATATTCGATGGCCAACAACTCATAGAGAAGTCCGCATCGGCTACCAAAGAACAAAAATTTAGAATAGCTTTGGTCGTGGCTGGCGTCAAGAAGCAATTGGCCAAGATCGTCCCTGTACCTGGAAGTGGTAAAGAAGACGACAGGATCCTTGACGAGGTACATGAGATAATCGCCAAGGCAACAACAGCTTTGTCGGCTCTTGGCGCTCGCCTCCTTGGGTCCGGCCTATGATCGCCTAATGTTTTTGCAATACTTTATGAATCTTTGTAACGTTGTCGGTCAAAAAACAGTCTTTTGAAATGCTGAAGTAATTTTAATCGGCTGTTTAACCGATTTTATTAATGTCTTGATTCTGCAATGTATGTAACCAGCTTTATATCTTTAACTTAGCTAGAATTAACTGCATCGAGTTAATTTGACCATTCAAGCGATAAACTTTCATAGCCAATTAGGAACCAATCCAAATACTAGGGTTGTATTTCTTTTAAGTATTTCTCGTTGATCGCCTTAGGAAACATCACACCTTCTAAAGTTCCTAGGAAGTAAGAATTCTCGTCAACAAGCCGATTAATTCTATATGGTCCTTCCCACGTGGGAGATCATTTACCATATCGGTTATCTCTAGAGCCGACAGGTAGTATAGTTTTTCAGACCAAATCCTATTACATGTTGAACTCATATGATTGATTAATAATTGCTATATGTGTGCTATATGCAGTATTTGTTTTCGCGCAATATCTGAAAACAATATTCGGTGTCATATCGATTCCGCTCCGAATTCATTTTAAATTCATGATCGATATTATCCGTACTATATTCATATCCGATATTATTTATATTTGGCTCCGATATCATTCATTCTGTATTTGGACGACAAATATGATTTAAAATATATGTCCGACCGAATCCAACCGACTGCAATCCGCATCCCTACTCGACGAGGCGTGAGCTCAAGCTCAAGCCGATCGCAACCGGCCTGCTGTTTCCTTTCCTTCCCCTTCTCTTTTGTCTTCTCTCGCGTCGCGTTCGCGTTCTCCCCCATCTCTCGCCTCCACCCGGCCCCTCGTCGCCGGAGCGTCGCCTCGCCACCGACGCCCCGATCCCGGTACGCCCTCGATTCCTCTCCCCTGATTCTGATTCCGCCCACCAGATCCGTCCGCGGCGGTGGGATCAGATCAAGAAACACCCCGCGGATCAAAATCTGATCTTTTATTGATTTCGCCGCTGGTCGATTCTGCAGGTGCCCGACGCGATGCAGCCGCCGATGGGGAACGAGAGGCCACCGCCCGCGGCCCCCGGGTGGCCCGTGTCCGCCTTCGTGCCCGGCGCCGCCGCCCCGCAGCCGCCGGTGGCCTCCTTGCCTTTCGCCGCCGCTACTCCGCTCATGCATCCTGGCACTGCCCCGCGCGCGACGGCCGCCCCGTTCGCCCCGCCGCCGCAGCAGGGCGTGCCGCCTCTGCAGGCGGCTGCATCCCCTGCGCCGCCGTTCGGGGCTGCGCCA
Organism: Otatea glauca; assembly: GCA_036346275.1. Taxonomy (NCBI): domain Eukaryota; kingdom Viridiplantae; phylum Streptophyta; class Magnoliopsida; order Poales; family Poaceae; genus Otatea; species Otatea glauca. Next base: position 54,280,828 of record CM070718.1, on the reverse strand, counting down.
CCCGCGGCAATGGGTGGATATAGGGGTCCCCCGCCACCTCAGGGACCCTTAGGCACCACAGCGCCGCCTCAAGGACCCTTCGGCACCGCACCGCCGCCTCAGGGCCCCTTCGCCACCGCGCCGCCACCTCAGGGCCCTTTCGCCACCCAACCGCAACCATTTCGCCCTCCCCCCTCGTCCCTTCCGCAGCCACAATCTCCTTCTAGGAGCGCTATGCTTCCACCGGCAACGTATGCGAGGCCACCACCAGTAGAATCACAGCCACAGCCTGTGCAAGGGTATTACCCTGGCGGTCCTCTTTCGAGCTCACAGTTCCCAATGTCACGGCCAACGTTTCAGCAGCCAGTGCAGACCATGCCACCACCTCCAATGGGGCTGGCTGCGGCTTTTGGTAATCAGGCAGCATATCCGAGTACTGGGCCTCCAATAGGGGGCCAGCTCCAGAGTTTAGTGGAGGACTTCCAGTCGCTGTCAGTGAGTTCTGCACCTGGATCGCTTGATCCTGGTGTTGATGTAAAAGGGCTGCCACGGCCATTGGATGGTGACGAGGAGCCTGTTAAGGTTTTGGAGGCATACCCACTGAACTGCCACCCGAGGTTCTTCCGGCTGACAACCCATGTGATTCCGGCGTCCCAGTCGTTGATCTCCAGGTGGCATTTGCCCCTTGGGGCCGTGGTACATCCTCTCGCAGAATCACCTGATGGGGTAATGAACTCTGCGCTTTATTTGTTTTCCTTTTTCAAAGAATTGGATATTTTTTGACATGCTTGTTTCATGTTACTTAGGAGGACGTGCCGATTATCAACTTTGGATCAGCCGGTGTTATCCGTTGTCGAAGATGCAGGACATATATAAACCCTTATGCAACATTTGCAGATGCTGGAAGGAAATGGCGCTGCAATCTTTGCACGTTGCTCAATGATGGTAACTTTGAACTTTAGCTTATAAACATTCTATGTGTATTGAATGGCTGATAGAGAGCATTTTATGCACACAAACAAATTTTCTTTTCTGATTATCATTGTTTCTGCCAGCCATCAATCATGTAATATTGTATGTAACTAGGCTAGCTATCTATGTTACTACATGTGCTGTTTTTCAATATTTCCTTGTGTTCTTATAGTTTTAGAGTCGGAATTCCATTTTACTACGATTTCCTAATCCAAATACCACCTATTCTCATTGTTGCCTGGACACGGACATAGGAATCAGAATCCGACTCGGATTCGAGTTTCTGATTCGGGAGACTTAAAAAATTAGGATTCGGGAATTCGACCACTATATATTAATACAATACTAAAAATAAATGAATATATTTATTTTCTATTGTAAATAATACTAATAAATGCTCAAATAGCCTCTCATCACTGAAGTTGGAGAGTTTGATGCATAAAAGATCCATATTCAGCACAAAAGATCGATTTCTTGCCTTGCTATGGCTGCCTGCTATAAGCCTATCACACGTGAGAATAAAAAACAGTAAACAAAACAAAGGTAGCACTTTTCTCTTCTAAACCCACGTGAGCGTGTTCCCATCCCTGACATCTTCCTCTCCATTATTTCTTTCCTTCTAAGCCTTCTCTTCTTTTGTTCTTCTTCCTCCACGAAAGCCATGGCAGATTGGCAGAGAAGGAGAACATCCATTCTTAGTCTTCCTCCAGCTTTGCTTTTCCTAGCCATGGTCACGAATAGGGGATGTCGAGCCAGCGTGGCTTTTCCCGTCTAGTCTCTTCCTTCTTCACCTAAGACATTGCTAAGGGTGTCCGATGTGTGTCAGCGAGTGTCTGACGCGCGTCGACACAGGGATACACGTCGACGCGGCAAAAAAAATCGGACTCGCGTGTCTAGGTAACACCGCCCTATTCTCAATATCCCTTGCTATTGTGTTGTTCGCAAAGTAGTGATGAGTGTAGCATAGCATAATATGTTGTGGTGTTTTAATGTTTCCTTAAAAAGGGGAGAAAATTTTGTGTGCAACTGTTTATGCTATGTCTGAACTGTAGCCTGAGTAAGATAAATATTCGTTAGTGTAGCACTATTGCTAAAATTTGTGTATACGTCACTGACTGGACATAAAGAGAGGCTTCATTTTGTAGCCTGAGCAACGTTGAATGGTAGAGAAGATAAAAACATGGTTTTCTTTTGCTGATTTATCTATAGACTATACTCAATGCTACCTTGTGTATTGCTATTCTTCAGATGGTAACACCCATCATCTATGAATGCAAGTTAGGAATTTGGAAATGTTCAATTGGAAAAGAATAATGGAGAAGATTTGATATTATGGGGAAATTAAGCTTGGTTTGGTTCTGGATGTTGTATAATTATCTTGAGATTTGGGACATAAGGCATTGATAATGGCATAAAAGTTCCTTCCAGAAGCTGCCTTCAGATCTGTTTATTTTAGGTCTTGAGAAAGTACCTGTAACCTAGAGCATACTGCCTTTGTATCAGCTCTCTCTAGGATTCTGTTTTAAGCATATTAAATACCATGTTTGAATGAATATCTAGCGGCTATTTAAGTACTGAAATGACTAAGTACATCAGAACAAGATTAATTTGGCCCCTTACATGTGTATCCATTGTTGATTGGGATGCTAGTTTAGTTGCTGCTAGAGATGCAAGTACCAAGGCAAGAAAAAGGTAGTAAAAGAAATGCTTGGTGTTGGACTTATAAGCTATAAGGTTATAATAATTTATAAGCTAGGTCACATATTTTATGGCATACCTCATAAGCTACGTATCGTACTTATAAGCTATGAGACCGGGGAGCTAGGCTGAACGGATCGTAATGGAGAGGTTGCTTCTGTGCAAGAGGCAATTTTCTTTATGCTGTCCTTCATAATTTTTTCAGCAAGAAAAAGAGTTGGCGGATCATCTGGATTAGTAGGGTAGCTAAGCCTGTTTTGAGTTATTTGACTAATTATAGTCACGCGTAGAAATAGTTCTTGACATACAAAGTAACTGTACATCTGTTATGTGATATTTCATTCTGTTGAGAACTTGAGATTGCTATTTACAATATCTGTTTGTATCTGTGCTAATGCTGGATGATTTCTTAGCATCCTTTTCCCAGCAGTCAGTTTGTACAAATTTACATCCCTCTTTTTCTGCAGTTCCTGGTGAGTACTTTTGTGCTCTTGATGCCAGTGGCAGAAGATATGATACAGATCAAAGACCTGAACTTTCTAAAGGAACAGTGGAGTTTGTTGCTCCAACTGAATATATGGTGCGGCCACCAATGCCACCTTCCTATTTCTTTCTTATTGATGTGTCAGTATCCGCTGTTCAAAGTGGGCTGCTTGAGGTACATTCTTTCTATTTTTGATCTTTCTGAGGGTCATCATTTTTGTACCATTGATAAAGCATATTAGCGCTGAAGGATGTTCTTATATAATCTATTTTCTGTTTATGATTTGACGTGCACTTTCTTCCAGGTAGTTGCAAAGACCATCAAATCATGCCTTGATGATCTTCCAGGCTTTCCACGAACACAGATTGGATTCTTAACCTTTGATAGTACATTACACTTCCACAATTTCAAGGTATTCCCTACAACACTTGGTTATCATTTGGTTTCCTCGAAGCTGCATTTTATCTCTTCATTTTGCAATAACATCGCTGCTTTAACATATCAAACTTAATTTTATGTGAGGTACATAAATGACTTGTATTCTGTGCTTGTATCAGTCTTCTTTGACACAACCTCAAATGATGGTGGTTGCCGATTTGGACGATGTTTTCCTACCATTGCCTGATGACCTATTGGTTAATTTGGTCGATTCTCGACATGTTGTCGAGTCATTTCTCGATAGCTTGCCAAATATGTTTCAGGACAATGTAAATGTAGAATCTGCTCTTGGTCCCGCACTTAAAGCAACATTCATGGTTATGGTAAGATGCTTATTTCCCTTCCATTTATTTTATATTTGATTTGATGATTTATCATTGAAATACTTCTGTTGGTTGTTTTCGTGTGCCTTTTGTTGCATTGTTTGAACTAAATTATGGACAGTTATGGCATCCCTTTTGTAGAGTCAAATTGGGGGGAAGTTGCTGGTCTTCCAGAGTACATTGCCATCTCTTGGTATTGGTCGTTTGAGACTTCGAGGAGATGATGTTCGTGCATATGGAACAGAAAAGGAGCATACTCTCAGGGTACCAGAAGATCCCTTCTATAAACAGATGGCTGCTGAATTCACAAAAAATCAGATCGCAGTGGACATATTTTCTTTCAGTGGGAAGTATTGTGATATAGCTTCCTTAGGTGCGGCTTTACTGAAAAACTCTGGAGAAAAGTGCCTTTTATGTTTTCTATCATGCTGTTCTTTATTGTGCTATATATAATTTTGTAGGTTCTCTGGCAAAATATACTGGTGGTCAGGTGTACCATTATCCATCATTCCAGGCAGCTACTCATGGGGAGAAACTTAAACATGAGCTTAGCAGAGACCTTACACGAGAGACTGCTTGGGAATCTGTTATGCGTATTAGATGTGGAAAAGGTTCTGGTCCTTCTGGACGTATTTCCACACCTGCATGATATCTTCATTTCCTAAATATTTTCTTGGTTTGTTGATTCAACCTAACACTCATGACATAATGTTTTCCAGGGGTGCGTTTCACAACCTATCATGGTCATTTCATGCTAAGGTCCACAGACTTATTAGCCCTTCCAGCTGTTGACTCTGATAAAGCTTTTGCAATGCAACTGTCTCTGGAGGAGACCCTGATGACCACCCAGATTGTATACTTCCAAGTAGCATTGCTGTATCCTTTCCTGTCAATATGCTTATGCACTACTCTTATGGCCATGCCTTTTGCTATCTATTGATTTCAGTGAGAAAAGTTATGTTACAGATGATCATCTGAACCTGACAAAATGTCAATCAAGCACCTTTCTCAATGTTTCATTAGCAAAGGCTCTTTGCATACCTGTTAATTTGGTGATAGATAGACGGCCTTCTAACATGGAGTACTTGGAAGACTACTGCTTCTATGCAAAAACCAAATTGCATGATTCTTTAAGCAGTATTGTTAGTAGTAGAGTAGTGGGTGGCTGCAACTCAAGACCCTCAATGTGCTTTAAAATCTGTGCTTTTCACTTTTTAGGAGAGCATCGAAGCACCTTTCTAATTGTAAAATCCTTTTAGGCACATAGATGTATTAGTACCTCCTTGCATATGATGTGCTGGAGTTCTGCTTTCTATTTCTGTTGTTAGCTGTTGATGTTCATTTTCATTTAAAGCTGTTACCCTATCTTTTGGGTTTTTTTTTGGCAGAATATTATGTACGAGTGATTCTTGTGCCCTTAACCACCATCAGATATACGTCGTCTTCTGGTGAAAGACGTATCAGGGTGCATACAGCAGCTGCACCTGTGGTCACAGATCTTAGTGAAATGTATCGTCAAGCTGATACTGGTGCCATTGTGTCATTGTTGAGTAGAATTGGTTAGTACTAGACTGATGCTTCTCCCCTTCCATAATGTTAATATACATGTTATTTGATTGTTACTTCAGAGTTTACTAAATTTCACTATCCTGCAGCTGTTGAAAATTCACTGTCTGATAAGCTGGACAGTGTTCGGCAACAATTACAGTTGAAGCTTGTGAGAAGTTTGAAGGAATATAGGAACCTATATGTTGTACAACACCGGATAGGAGGGAGACTGATTTATCCAGAATCTTTAAGATTCTTGCCATTATACATCCTGTCCATATGCAAATCTCTTGCTCTCCGTGGCGGTTATGCAGATGTCTCTCTTGATGAACGTTGTGCTGCTGGTTTCAGCATGATGATACTGCCTGTAAAAAGGCTGCTCAATTTTATATATCCTTCTCTGTACAGGGCTGATGATGTATTGACAATGGTATGTTGTATTTCTTTCCCACTTAGCTGATTTAGTTCCTTTTAAGTTTTAATCAGTATGTCACTTGTAGAGTTGTTACCTCCAAACTGCGTAAATCAAATATGAAATGAACGAAATCAACTTTTACTATGTTCTATTTGGGATGGGAAGTTTCAGTATAAGAATTGATTAGTCTGTTCAGCTACTTTGGAAAGGCCTTAATTATTTTGTTTTGTATGAAGCTTCTATGATACTTTGAAACTTTGTAGAGCCTTCAGGCATAGTTAAGTGAAGCTCCGCAAGCTGATTTTTTGGTATATTTCAAGTAAATGTTTTTTCTGTTTAGTTTAGGCGTGGTTGGCTAATCAAAATGAATTTTTGAGTCTTTCAGGAACCAGATAGGATTGATGGATCCTTGAAGCGGTTGCCATTAACCTTGCAGTGCCTAGACACTGCAGGTTTGTACCTCCTTGATGATGGATTCACCTTCCTAGTATGGTTAGGTAGGATGCTCCCACCTGAGCTCGTGAACAACATTCTTGGTGTCAGCTTGGCAAACTTTCCTGATCTATCAAAGGTACACCTTTTATACTCTTGGGTAAATAATAATTCTGGCTATTGGTTCATACTTCTTTTTTTTTGGGCTTTCCTAAAAAAATTACAGTATCATGTGCGTTTTCATTTTCTCTTCCTAAAAAAAATCTCTGGTATGTGCTCTGTAGGACTAAATACTGTATTTACTTAATTAAAGGGATACTGTTAACATTAGTTTGACACACTTGTGCTAACATGGGTTATCTTGCAGATTCAGTTGAGAGAGTGTGACACCGAGTACTCAAGAAATTTCATGAAAATACTAAGAACCCTAAGGGAGAAGGATCCTTCTTGTTACCAGCTACCCCGTGTGGTACGGCAGGGTGAACAGCCACGAGAAGGCTTTTTGCTTCTATCTAACCTTGTCGAGGATCAGATGGCTGGAACAAGCAGTTATATGGACTGGATACTCCAAATTCACCGTCAAACGCAGAGCTCATGATGATGAACGAACAGGAAATGACGCATCGAATTTTTGCCTTGTTGTAAACTGCTGCAGTTCAGTTGCTGCCAGTTCCTAATCACTCTCAGCAATCGAAACTAATTCGCCAGTCCAATATCTCCGCCCCGTTAGCAGCAGCACGCTGGCAAGCAAAGCTTTATTGTTAATATTTCTTGTGATTATTTTTCACAGTGAGAATGCAGCTGTTGTATCAGAATAAGTAGGCAATAGTACGTTCTTAAATTATACATCTGGAGTCGTGGAAGTGGTTTGTACGTTTTTTAATCTTGTGTTCATTCTTGTTCAGAATTCTAGTTGCGTCAGTCTCATGGTAATTTGGGTTCTCTCCAAGGTTCAATGTGTAAACTCATTTTTGACTGTTGATCTGGTTGTAATGGGAGAGAGCTCCAGTTTAACCCTTTTTTTATATTATTTTTTATGTTTCTTGATGTAGGTAATATATTATTTTTTGAGATCAGATCTTTATTTTGGATGTGCTTAAATCATGAAGCTCATGGTTAGCTTTCGGAACAAGGATTTTGACTTCAATGAAATTTGCGAAGCCAAATGTGGTCACACTAGTAACTTTGGCAACTCAGCTATTATACGGGAATGACGCTGTTTTTTGGTCAATGGTTCCAGCAAATGGAGGTGTCGGACGATTGTAAATTTGTAATAGCTAGTAAGGTGAATATGGCTAATTTTGTCCGGCGGCAAAACTAAGTAATTTCTAGAATTGAGAAAAAACAAAGGGTGAAAATGATTATAGTACTATTCTAAATTGGAGAGCAACCATCCATGCCACGTGTCATGGTATTTTTTTTTGTGAAAAGGCCCTCAGCGAATTTTAAAATTATGTTCAGGTCCTTCTACCTGTTATTTTGCACAAAAAAAAACGTTGTTCTGCATATTCACGAACGGATTGTCGGGACCCGGATTTGCAAATCCGAAACCCTCTGTGTATACTGTACTAGTCCAGAATCACGCTAGTGCACACAGTGGAAACATAGATGAAATACCATTCCATACAACGAATTAACTAAGAAGAAGCAATTTATTATTGAATAAAGCAAACGACCTTATGGTCAATGTTTACACCATTATGCCTTAAGGGCTTAAGAAACAAATACTATTGCAGCGAAAAAGATAACTTGAGCCATTCGACATGCCACAGTCAATCGTCTGGGGAACGCCTTCCTAATCCACGTAGTCTTCATATAATTCCTCCTCATGATATTCATTATCTCCTTCAGCAACTGATCAACAAGGGTATAAAGCCGTGAGTACAAAGGTACTCAGCAAGCCGTAGGGAATTGATGCAATATATTCATGCACGACTTGACAAGGATGGCTATATGGTTCATTTGCAGAAAGCAATAACTTGAATTGAAATACAATAAATAGATTGAAAGCATATTTATGAAAAGATAAATAAATAACTGATAGATCAATGATAGACAATAAAACAACAGTGAACTCCCCGTTCACATCCCAACAATTCCACATTCCAAATTTCATGAAATACTCTATACCCCGTGTGAAATTCCCGGGCTTTGTCCATGACCGCGGACGCGGCTATTCGAATAGTTTTACACTCTGCAGAGGTTGTACAACTTTACCCACAAGACATGAACATCTCTTTGAGCAAAAGTTACTAACACACTTCCTTTGGTGTGTCGCAGAGATATCATGACAAAGCCTTTACAATGCAATCGTCTAAACTGACGCTTGCGCTAAGGTTTCGCCCCTTAGGACCCCTCTTGCGCTTGCGAATCTACCCGTCCATCCGGAACCCACACCACCAACTGGCAAGACTCAAGGCTAGACATCGCAAATTAATCGACTAGGTCTGTTCCATTCCGGACATGTGGTAGTACGATTAGGCCCGATTCAATGGCGCACAAGATTAAGTCCTTAAGTTGTCTCTGCAAGACATCCACATCCCAATGTGCTAGAAAGCACCCCTTTATCGCACGATCACTTGCCCGAGGAAAACAATTGTTCAACCAAGACCAATGGCAAACCCCGCCATGGTATAACAAATTTTACAACAGTGGCTAACGGCCACGATTCAATATCTCATTAAGTCAAGATTAACATTATTCAATATGTGATATGAATTCCAACGTATATCTAAGCATAGCTACGTAACCCAATGTTGGTATAATGATTATGTCCAACTAGTAATATCCCAACCTAGGGTTAACAATGGATACACGGCATACAACTAATCAAGGTGGCATAATGTCAACTATGTATACATCTACTCCCATTAAATAATCATTGATACACAAAATAACATGCAATTGTAATAAAGTAAATTACTTTTGCAAACATAGGATCAATATGATCAAAGGATTACGACTTGCCTTGCTGATCTAGTGCCGAGTCTTGGTCTTCATAGTCTTCGTTCGCTCCCTCGGAATTAGCGTCTACCGGAAAAGAAGCAACGAAACCAAATAAATACAAAACAGAGACTCAAACAAGCTCAAAACTGAAAATAAATGGCTCTGGAAGATATATCTTGATTTTAGAAAAAATTAGAAACTTGAATCGCCTCAATCAGAGTTCGTATGAGAGAGAACGAGCTTCTGGAAAAATTAAATCAGAGAAAAAGGGTGAAAATCAGAAATTCGGAATTTCTGGATTTATTTTTGTACGGAAAAAGCGATTTATTGCGCAACGCTGACATCATCGGGTTCACGGTGGACTCGGTCCATGGCACTGCGCCGGTTCACCGTGCACCCGGCGTACGGCTGACGCAAGCGCTGACGCGGGCGGCTGACGCAAGCACTGACGCGGGTTGCCACGTGTCGCGCATCCGACGGCGACGCGAGATCCGACGGCAGACGAACCAAGGCACGGGCGACGGTGATGCGGCGAAATCCGGGACATCCATCGTAGATCGGACGGCCAGGAACTTCGACGGGGACCGACGGCGAGCGGCGGGGCAAGACTCACCGGACTCGGGGAAGAAGACGCGGTGCACGGCGAAGACGCGACGGATCGGGCGCGGATCAGTGCGGAACGAACAGATGACGACGCGGTGAACTCAGCGAGACGCGCGGCTGCGCGGAGAGGCACCGAGCGGCGGAAAGGCCGAGCTGCGGCGGCGGTTACGACGAGCTCGCAGCCGACGGCGGCGGGTCTTGGGCGACGCAAGATGGGGGGCGGGCGCGGCGCGAGACGGCGGACCTCGGGCGGGCGCGGCGGTGCTTTATAGCCCTCGGAGGCGTGCCCAACCCGGAAACCGAGAGGCGGCGCGCGGCACGAGGACTCAATGGCGGCTAGGTTAGGGTTTGGCAGTGCGACGTGGTCGCATCGTAGCCGCGAACGGGCTCCGACGGACGGCCGCACTAAGCGGCTACGTGGCTCCACGAGACACGCTGGATCAAGATCGGACACGGGCACGCTAGGGTTTGAGCCGCCGGTCGGCCGGGAGGCGAGGCGAGTGGGCGAGGCGGAGCGGGTGCAACATTGGACGCCATGCGGAGGAAGAATGGGCCGAGGAAGATTCGGCCTGAAAGGCTGTTTGAGATTTAAAAACATTTTCCAATTTAAGAAAAATCCAGGAATTCAAATAAGTGCAAATAAATTCAGAAAAATCTCTAAAAATACAGAAAAATTCCTTGCAGCATAATGAACCCAACTAAAACTGAAAATATTTATTTTAATGAATAGTTTAGTCAAATTAAATCCTTTCATTAATAGAAAAATCAAATTAAGCTTGGATTAATTCAAAAAATGCAAACGGTTTATTTTTGAATTCAAACATTCTAAAACTCAAATTTTGGGATGTTACACGGATCCTCCACCGGTTAATTTTGCAAAAGAACAGAAATAAGGCCCTTGGCGAATTTTAAAATTATGTTCATGTTCTTCCACCTGTTATTTTGCAAAACAAACCCATTGTTCCGCCTATTCGCGAACGGGTCCTCCACCAGTTAATTTTGCAAAAAAACAGAAATTACATCCAGGTCCTTCTACCGGCAATTTTGCAAAAAGTACCCTGTGGTTCCGTATATTCGCGAACGGGTCCTCCAACGGTTGTTTTTTCAACAAAAAAAGCCCCGTGGTAACGCAAATTCACCGTCAGCTTCTAGCCACCCCATTTTTTAGCAACCCCCAAAAAAACAAAAATTACGTTAAGATCCTCCTACCTTTTTCCAAAAAGAACCAATGAACCAAATTTCGCATTAAGCGATGTTGCGCGAGATCCTACCTAGTACCTTATATTAAGAGGGGAGGAATCCCCGGCCAACCAGGGGCGCCACCTCATCATCTCCGCAAAAAGTTCTCCCAAAAATTCAAAATTGCATTCAGGTCCTTCCATTAGTTTTTTAAACAAAATAGATCCGAAAAAAATTAAAATTACATTTACGTCCCTACGCGGTTTACGTTCAGGTCCTCACGTCGGTTTTTAGCAGAATGGGCTCGAGAAAAAAAGAAATTACGTTTAGGTAAAAAAACGTTTTTTAGCTAGATTGATCCGAAAAAACGAAATTACATTTATATCCCTCTGCTTTTTTAAAAAAAAATCGCTGATTCACCGACGGCTCCTAGCAACCCATTTTTTCAAAAAAAAAAAAGAAATCGAAATTACACGAAAAAAGAATCTGCCATTTTTTTAGAAAAGAACCTGAGAATACCAAAATCGTGCAAAAAAAACACACGTTTTCGCATATTCGACGACGACTCCTATCAGTTCCGCACCGCACAAAGATGACCCGTGGTGCCGCAAATTCGCTGATGAATCTTAGCTAGCGCATTTTTTTAGAAAATTTCGGAGAAAAAAAAGAATTCACGTTTGCATCCTCGCACCCTTTTTTTTAGAAATAATCATCCGACTAAATTTCGCGTGGCGCAGTATCACGCAACCAAATTTCGCACGATACAGCTTAGCGCACAAACTCTTGGCAGTATAACATTAAGGGGGAACTAGAGGTAAAAAAATATATGCAATAGAAGAGAAAGTTCCCGCGTACTATTCGTGACATCTCGATCCGTGCTCGACAGGACTACCAACTAGAATCTAGAAACTATAAACAAAATGGAAACTCAAAAGAGCCCGCAATTAGTACGAAATTGATTGCTTTCAATTTAAATTACATTGCGTACCATGCCATATTGCCATACAATGATACAATGAACATCTGTACGTTATTAGAAGAAACAAGGCATGCATGCAAGTACCGAATTTTTTTTTAAATAATACATTTTTAAAAAGTAACTGTGACATTAGTACGCCGGGAGAAAAATTACAAAAATAATACTAGATCGCCCAACCAATTAGCGAAATTAGAGTAGTAGCCAGATGGTTCGGCAAAAATACTATTTTCACCACACCGTTTGGTGAAAAACGTTAATTACGCTATTAGCACTGCCTGACAGCAACCGGACAGATCAGGCTATTTTCGCCACATGGTATGACGAAAATAGTATTTTCGCTACACGGTTTGACGACAACCTATTTTCACCATACCGTGTGGCGAAAATAGGCTGGTTGAAACCGGCCCGAGAGCCAGGCTTCATTTCAAACGCGGAGGAAAAGAAGGCCAGAAAGCGAGCGAGCGCCGTCGGCGGGGAGAAAGAGAGAGAGAGGGAGAGAGAGAGGAGGAGAGGGAGGGAGGGAGCGCACGCTCGGGGGAGGGAGAGAGAGAGAAAGGAGGAAGAGAGGGAGAGGGAGAAAGAGGAGGGAAAAAAAGAAAAAAAAAAGGTAATTTCGCAATTTTGTAATACTTATTTTTTATAGTCGCGTAGAAAAATATTGTAGAAAAATACTATAGTTGATGTTAGATTTAATTTAATTAGTACTTCTATTTTAGGTTAGCGATATTAGATGTGTACTCTAATGTTGTAGTATTGGTAGCGCGATAGTTAATTAGTGTTCTTTAATTTAAGTTAGTGAGATTACATGTTAGTGGTGATTTAAAATTTTATTTTGTCTATATGTCGCAGTAATGCCGGATCCAGTGAAATTTAGGGTATATTATGGCAATGGTGAAATAAAAAGTACGCAGAATGGTGTTGATTTAAGTAACTTTTCGGTCACCATGATTGAGCACTTATTCCCCGAAAGTGTTAGCATTCGTGATATAAAGTTTTTGTTGACCCAATATTTTTCTCTGGATTCAAGTGTTTATTCTGTTACCATCCAAATCTTATTAACACGTACCAAGAGTGACACGGATATTTGGGAGTTAAAAAAGATAGATCAGACATACTTGTGGCAGAAATGGTTAAGGTGGTGCAAGGGATCTCGCCTTGAATGTGTGATGCTGGTGCAGGCTTCCTAGAGAAGAGGTGGATATTAGTGATATGGACGAGAGCAGTATATCGGCTAGAGCTGAACAAGTTCAGGAAGTGGTAGCGATTGAGGTAGCAGCGGGGAATGATAATAGGGATACAACAAACGTAGAAGATCGGCCCGATGAAGGGGAGGAGATCGAGCAATTTTTTGATCATTCGGAGTTGGTGGACCGTATGGCGGCAGAAGATGAAGTTGAAATGTTGGAATGTGATGATAACATCAGCGAAGATGATGAAGGGAAGGATAAGGATGATAATGAAATGCATGATAGTTCTGGGGTAGCGGATATACCCATCCCTAACGAATGGAACAAGCAAAACAAACCTGGTATGAAAGTTTTGTGGGGCCATGAGTTACGTTGGGAATATAGTACCAATGTCATTCGGCTGAATCAAATATTTCCGAACAATTCTGAATTGATGTTGGCAGTGAGGCTTTGGGCATTGTCGCAGCAGAGAGAATTCCGGGTTGTCTTGTCCAGATAGGTACACAATGAAATGCAGAACCGATGGATGTGAATTCCGAGTTCATGCATACAAGCCGAAATGCGAGACGTATTGGGATTGCATCATGAGTAGAGGAGCACTCATGTAGACTAGAAAATATTCTTGTGAAACACCGCAACCTTAATGCAGCTGTAATTGCTAGCGTAATGTTCAATGAAATCATTGAGAAGCGAGACATTGAGTGTTCGTATATTCAGAAAGCAATATTAATAACATTTAAGTACCAGATAAGTTACTCGATGGCCTGGCGTGCGAAGCAAAAAGCATTAGAAAAGGGGTTTGGTACATACGAGGCTTCGTATTGCAACCTACCTCGTGTGCTTGATGTCCTGAAGCAAACCAACCCTGGCACATACACCGCTTTCAACGAAAGTGAAGCAGATGGTAATGGGATCTGCACTTTTCGTCGTGTGTTTTTTCATTGGGTCCTTGCATTGCGTCATTCGGGTACTGTCGTCCGTTGCTTTGTGTTGATGGTACATTTTGACTGAAAAATATAAGGGACACATTCTAACGGCCATTGCAGTTGATGCGAACAACCACATACTTCCATTGGCCTTTGCTTTTGTTGAGGGTGAGAACTGGGATAGCTGGCTGTGGTTTTTCAGACATCTGAATTTCGGGGTAGTTGGTAATCAGCCCAGCATGTGCATCATTCATGATCATCACAAAGGTATTCTTTTGGCAATTAAGACTCTATAGGAGGACCCTGATGAGCCATTTACATGGCGTAACTTGTAGAGCAGGTGGTGCATAAGACATTTAGGAGTAAATTTCTTCAGGCAGTTCAGGAATAAGAAACTGATGAACCTATTTAAGAGGTTATGCAAGCAGAATCAGGCACGTAAGTTCAACACGCTATTGGCTGAGTTGGATAAGCATACTAGTTCACATATCAAAGAGATGAAGAAGCAACCACCTACGCCGAACGATTGCCCACTAAAAATGTTAGCAGCACTCGGGGAGCTCGATCCTCCAAATATGAGGAGACGATCGTCAAGGAATATAAAGTGTTTCTCACACTGGATAGAGGCGGAGCCTCTAGAGAAGTGGGCATTGCTCCATGACACTGGTGGCGCCAGGTTAGTATAGTAAATTATGATATTTATGATGGTTGAATAAATAGGGTTGTTGTACTAACCGATATGTGTTGATCAGGTTTGGTGTCATGACAACGAATATAGCCGAGGTTTACAATTGGGTCATAAGAGGCCTCCGTCCGCTACCACTTGTGGCCATCTTGGAAGGCATGTTGCACAACATCGTTGCCTATTTCCAGAAAAGGCATGCGAAGGCTGTTCTTCATGCCACGACCTTGCAAACGTCGTATTGTTCACGGATGATGACCTACATGGAGGAATGAACCATTAAAGCTCAGCAGCATGTAATGCGTAGCTTCCGAATTACTGAGTACCGCTTCGAAGTGACTCTTCAGTGCAAAGGGGGATTGAGAACCAATACATTGGTTATTACACACGAGGTTAATCTAGGCCAAGGGGCCACTGGATGGTGTGAATGCACCTGCAATAAGCCAAGACTTCTTCATATTTCTTGCTCACATGTGATGGCTGCTTGTGGGCAAATTGGGATGGACACATCGCAATACGTATCCCCTTTCTACTTGAAGGATCATGTTGTCCATACCTGGTCCGGTTAGTTCTGTGGTTTCCATACACACGGTGATTTCACTGTGATTAACAGAGATGAGCGCATTTGTCTACCGGATCCAACCTTGTGGAGATGTGTGGAAGGGCAGCCTGGTCGTCCACAGAGTAGGCGCATTCGCAACGACATGGATGAATCTGAAGTGGGTGGCTATGTTAGGAGGTGTTCTGAGTGCGGTGAGTATGGGCACAAGACAAACCAATGCCGGTAGCATGTGTGATGGGTCGAATCCACCAACTCGTCGTGGTTATGAAAAGGCATTCTGCATATATTTTCTACCTTTTCCTCACATCGGCCTAAAAAAAGGCTCTGAGACCAACTAGACAAGTCACTAGTAGTATCCATAACTTTTTGCAGTGACAAGTTACAAAACTGCCCAATGCTTCAAACTTTTTCAGGCCGATTTGACAACACGAGACCATCACTTCTGCCAAACCAATTTGACAACACGCTACCATCAATTTTGTCAGTCCTAATACATTGCATGCACGACTACCTTTTCAACCCGACTTGACAACACACTCTAGTGTTTTTCTATCCCTCTGTATATTTCAATCTTACATTCCAACACTTAGTCCATACACCACCACTTCGAGTCTATAAAAGGCCAAACCACAGGCACACAACTGCAGCTCCCACTCTCACTTCTTCACCATGGCTGGATCCTTTAGCAGAGCATTTTTGTGGACACCTGATATGAGCAGCCTAGCTCTTAATTATACATTGAAGGTTACGCATGGTGGGAAGTATGATCCATTCAAGGAGGAGAACCTAAGTAAAGTGGTGTCCAAATTGCAAGAGTGGCGCCCGACATTTTGGAGCCATAACTTGACAACCTCTGGTCTGAACCTTGTGAGCTCCGACGACCTGAAGGCGCACTTCCAATGGTGGCGTCAAAGGTATTTCAGGGTGTGCGAACTAGCCGACCACCCTTCTGTTACTTGTTTCTCTAGAAGATCTTACAGGGTACTGATGCTGCCCGATCGGTACACAGAGCATATTAAGGTTAGTTATTTTATATTTGTTCACCTTACTAATCTTTTTAGGATTATACATAAGTTCACTACTTCGTATGTTCGTCTTGTGTGTTAGTCATTCTCAGAGGATGAAGAGTTGCTGAACAAAGATATCCCAGAATTCTTAGCGATGTATATGTTCTTCGGTGGGAGTGTGATGCCTGATTCGCGCAGAATATGCAAAAGCAGATCTAACTGGAGGAGTAGAGCTCGACACAATACTGCTGCAGTACCAATTTCAAGAGGACGTTCAACCACCACCGGAGGAGGGCTTGCTCCTAACTATACAAATGACGATGATGATGGTGATTTCTTATCACCTTCACCTTGACGTTCAAGCACTTCCACAGCAGTCCGTTTAAGAAACAATGCAAGAGAACGTTCAACCAACACTAGAGGCGGGCTAGCTCCCAACCATACAAATGACGATGACGATTTCGTATCACCTCCACCTCGACGTTCAAGCACTACCACCAATAGATGACTTTTATCTTTGTCACCATGCCCTATACTGAAGACTATGGCCATAAAATGTATGGTTTTGACTCATGTTGTATCCCAGTTTTATCAATTCTTTAAGGCATGTATGTACCTATGTTGTATCTCAATTTTATGAATTCCTTAAGGTATGTACCTATATTGTATCCTAGTTTGTGACTTAGCTCTGCATTTTGAAATATCAATGTCGGGTTTTATTTGTCGCAAATTAAAAGAGAATGACGAACAACGAAATTTGGTTTTTTTCCCCAAAAATAATTAACTAACAAATAATTTTGTAAAGAACTAAATTAATTATCACCGACACATACAATTAATTTTTTTGAATTAATTGACCCTACTTTGAACTATACATTTCCTCTCAAATTTTTTTCTCGATTTATAATTTTTTCGGGTGACTTCTTCCTGTCGTCCTATGGTCGGGCAATTGACTCCTATTGCTCGCGCTGCCTGCTCTTATCGCCATTCCATCGGGCGACTGAGGTATATTCTTGCAATTTTTTGAGCGCAAGGTATATTTCTCCAATTTTAATAAAAAATTGTATTATTTGGAAAAATTTCGCACATAAATGTATTATTTAAAAAAATAGCCTATTTTCGCCGCACGGTATGGCGAAAATAGGTTGTCGCCAAACCGTGTGGCGAAAATACTATTTTCGTCATACCATGTGGCGAAATTAGCCTGATCTGTCCGGTTACTCTGTCAGGCGGTGCTAATAATGCAATTAACTTTTTTCGCCAAACGGTGTGGTGAAAATAGTATTTTCGCCGAACCATGTGGCTACTACTCTAATTTTGCCAACCGGTTGGACGATCTAGTATTATTTTTGTAATTTTTTCCCCAACGTATTAATGTCGCAATTACTTTTAAAAAATGTATTATTTTAAAAAAGTTCTACAAGTACCAAATAGCATTGGACATGCATATGGTGTCCGTGTCTGACAAGATCGTGTTGGGAAACCATGTGGCCCATGAAGGCCCACGATGGCCCCTTAGCCAAAACCTAGGCGACTACTATATAAGGAGGAGGGGGGTCCCCCATTGTACAGAGAATTAAAAAGCAATAAAGAGTTCTCTCGCTGTTCCTCCCTAATTCTGTCTCTCTGTTCTCCACATATAATAGATTATTGGGAATTCCGGACTATTCGATAGCGAGATTCCCAATACGTTATCAGCACGAAGCTCTACCCGGTGAACAGATTGAAAGGTGAGAAAGGTGGGTTTTCGGCGATTAAATCTAATCGCTTGTGGTTTCTATGCATACATCTAACCCACGATCGATTGCCGTTCGTCGCGTGGCATGAAGTTACAAAGCGGTACAATACTACAAAGACACGTGAAGTTCTTGCCCATCCATCAAAAAAATTGGTCTTTGCGCCGTAGCGTTTTCGCCGCCGACGCGTGCGCTCGAAGTCGCCGCCGCCGTGCGCTCGAAGTCGTCGTCGTCGTGCGCCTCGGCTTCGCCGACGCCTCACCTTCTTCGCGCACGAAGTGCCGCCGCGTCTCGGTTCCATCGCGTGTGCCTCGGCTCTTGCGCTCGAAGCGTCGCCGCTGCCTCGGCCTCTCCATTGCTGCCGACCCTTCGAGGTCTCATGCCCGCAGCGTCGCCGCTTGGTCTCCGCGCACGAAATGCCGACCTGCATGGGCCACCGCGCGCCGACGCCTGTCCTACCACACCGCTCCGCCCGATCCAGCCGTCGCCGAGGAAGCCGAAGCGGCGGGTGTTGCGGCTCTCGACGGGGAAGCCAAAGTGGCGGGAGACGTGTCGCATCATGAGGAAGAAGAAGGGTCGCGGGGTGTGGCGCGGGCGGAGCGTCAGCAAGGAGAGGCGCGGTGTGTGCGAAAAAGAACGCGAAAAATTGCCAGAAAATTCAGAAAAATTATTTGGCTCTGTTTTAATTTTTTCAGCATTATTCTTTGCATTTATGAATGTCCTTTATGAATCTTGACTTCATTGCTTTATTTAGTATACTGGAAATGCATGGCACTTTATTTTTGGCATTTTTGCAATCATTTTCTATTAGATTACAGACAGTAATCTAATGAAGGAATTTCAAAATCATGCAGATGTCCGGCATCATGAACCGTGAGTTTGAAGAACTGGCCCGCATGGTCAGAACTACCTCACTTGGGCATCGGATGTGAAGATCGTACTTGGGGGCAAGAAGCTCCGTGCTGCGATCGGTCTAGGGTCCTCGAAGGACACGCAACCTATCACCGAGCAGAACGATCAAGCCTTGCACTTCCTCAGGCGTCACCTCTCAGCCACTTTGAAGAATGAATACATGGCTGAGGAGAGTGCACTTGAGACTTGGACTGCACTTCAGAAGTGGTTTGAGAAGCTCAAGTACACCATCCTGCCCTAAGCACAGCAAGATTGGGTCCGCCAGAGGTTTGCGGACTACGTATCAAGCGATGAGTACAACCGCTTTGCATGAATTTGTACCAATCTCTCCCTATGTGGCAAGAAGATCACTGACGAAGAGAAGATTGAGAAGACTCTATTCACTTTTCACCCAAATGCTATCCAGAGTGCCCGCAGCTATCGTCAGGACGCATACAAGGAGTATAGCTAACCGATTGATGTCATGCAAGTTGCGGAGTCACAAGACGATGTTCTACGCAAGGACTTCATCTCACAGCCACCTGGAAGGGGCATTGGCACAGAAGTCGATGCCAATAGCTATAAGGTGAAAAAGCCCACTCATAGAAAGAAGGGCAAGCAGGGTGGAAAAGAGAAGTACCAGGTCAAGGGAAAGTCTAAAGCCCCAGTGAAGAAGGATGACAAGACACATGCCAAGCCGTATAGACAGTAGAACCAAACGTGTTTCAGGTGTGGTATTTGGGGACACTGGTCAAAAATATTCCGGGAATCCAATGAAGTGATCAACGCATATCAGGCCAAAAAGAAGGCAAAAGAAAACGCCCCAGCAGAAGCGCACTTCGCTAAGATTGGTGATAACGATGACATGGATGTGGATACCCCACTTGCCTCATCCTCGCAAACTAGCCTGGACATCAATGCTGTAACCAAGTTTATGGCAAATGAAGAGAAAACTTCTGTCGATGACATAGAAGCAGAAATCAATGCATATTTTACATATTCGTTTAATGCATGAATCGTTTTTTTGCATTTTTTTTAGATTGCGGTTGTTAGCGAATTTCTTTTGAATAATGAATTGTAAGCTCTAGAAGAGTATACTTTTCTCATGAATAAATATGCAATTTATTCTTTATTCCAGTATTCTTTAATTCGCAAGCAATGTTTGAATAATTTTGACACTGTTTGATTGGAATTATATTTCTTTTATCTAGAAATCGTGTAGCGTCCAAATGGAAGAGATATGCATTGTTGATAGTGGCACAACAAATACCATCTTAAGAGAGTCCAAATACTTCCAGTCGATCACGAAGAACGTTGGAAAGATTACTACGATCTCAGGGAGCGATTCCTATATAATAGGCTCCGGAAGAGCCACAATTATATTGCCAATGGGTACAACTTTGGTAATTGAAGAAGCCTTTTTATACCCTGAATCAACGCGCACTCTCTTAAGTTTCAAAGACATCCGCGCCAATGGTTTTCATGTAGAAACCAATGAAGAAAATTGCAAAGAATACTTGTGCATTATGAAGCACGCGGTATGTGGAAAAATGGTATTAGAAAAATGTCCCTCATATGAATTTGGGTTGTACTACACGAAAATACATGCACCCGAAGTGTATACTTCATTGAAGACTGTCTTTAGAAGCTCTGAGTTATTTTCTTTATAGCATTGTGAGTTAGGTCATCCTGGTCTTAGAATGATGAGAAATATAGTGAACAACTCACAAGGTCATGGCATTAATGTTAAGAATTTCCTGAATCATGAAGATTTTGTGTGCCCTGTACGTGCCACTTGGAAATTAATAACCAGACCCTCTGCCATGAAGTGCAAAGTGAAATCCCTGCATTCCTGGAACGCATCCAGGGGGATATTTGCGGCCCGATTCAGCCCTTGTCAGGGCCGTTTTGGTACTTTATGGTGCTCATCGATGCTTTCTCAAAATGATCGCATGTATGCTTATTGTCAACAAGAAACCATGCTTTTGCAAAGCTGATCTCGCAGATCATAAGAATTAAGAATGCTTTCCCTGATCATCGCGTGAAGTCCATTAGAATGGACAATGCCAGCGAATTTACTTCAAAGGCATTTGATGATTATTGCACTTCAACAGGGATAATAGTTGAGCACTTCATACCGCACGTCCATACGCAGAATGGACTAGCTGAAGCACTAATAAAGAGGATTAAATTCATTGCCAGACCGCTTTTGCAGAGTTGTAACTTGCCCAACACTTGTTGGGGACACGCAGTCCTGCACGCAGCAGCTCTCATCAATTTCAGACCTTCGGCTTACAACATCTATTCTCCTATGCAGCTAGTGCACGGGGTCATCCCGAAAATCTCCCATATCAGAAAATTTGGTTGTATGGTATATGTTCCTATACCACCCCCACAGCGGACTGCAATGGGCCCTCTCCGCAAGTCTAGGATATACGTTGGTTATGAGAGTGCATCCATAATCAGGTACTTCGAACCCATGACTGGAGACTTGCATACAGCCCGATTCGCTGATTGCATATTTGACGAGGATCATTTCTCGTCATTAGGGGGAGGAAATCAACCTTTGGATGAAAAATACCGGGATATCATATGGCATTCCATTGGGATCCCTGCACATGACCCCCGCACTAATGAAGCAAATCAAGAAGTTCAGAAGATAATTGATTTGCAGAATTTGGCAAATGAACTGCCTGATCATTTTTGTGATCTGAAGGGCGTGGTTAAGTCACATGTACCCACAAGAAATGCACCAAAGAGGGTGAAAATACCAAAGAAAACAGAAGGTATCCCTCATCCTGTTTAGAGACCTCAAAGAAAAAGAACAGGAAATCTGGCTCCTCGAACCCAAAGTACCCGGAACTTCTGGAGAAAACTGGGCGAGAGGACTTACCATAAACAAACACGAAAATGCCCCAAGGAAAGAAGGGGAGCCAGTTGAGACCTGACACTGGAAAGAAGCCGACGGAAAAGGCAATTCCAGACTTGAATCTTCCACTGTAGGAAGCCGTCGGAAATAATGTGTGCGCATACATGAGCGATGAAAAGTTAAAGGAACTTGCCCCTGCGATGGGAAATAGCAGCGAAGAGCAAGTAGAAGTGCATGAAGCACCCCATGATGAAATGGCCATAAAAAATAAAAAAGCAAGGACTTCTAGGGTTTTGGATTTTCCTGAAAATAAAAAATAACCCCAAATTTTACACCAGCAACAAAAAAAAAAGGGGGGGGGGCATATTTAGCAAAAATACGGTTTGTGTATAAATGCAGAGCAAATTCTTAAAAATACAAAACCACATGTACAACATGTAGGCATATTTACTTAAGTCTTTCAAAGTGTCTTAACATTCATGCAAGAGGTATTGTAATAATTAGAAATTGTGATGATGCTTTGAATTTGAAAGTTTGCATTAATCTTGAGCACATTTGATAGACTTTGACCGATTCTTTCTTCTTGTTTAAGAAAAAGAAAGGATGGGGCCCAAAAAGTAGGAGGGCTCCTCTTGCTACCCCTGCCGCATAGAAAATGTTGGCGGCTCGCCGTCTCGCCGCTTCCGCGCCGCCACCGCCCTCCGCTTCTCCACTCCTCCGCCGCCGCGTCTCCGCCCAGCCCCAAGGTCCCCAATCCTTTACGCCACCGCCGTCGGTTGATGAGGGCGCGGGGGCGTGGGCCCGTCGCGCAGCGGCGCTCTCGCTGCTGGGGCTCACCGGTGCCGTCGCCGCCAGCGCCGTAAGCGACCTCGCCGTGTTCCTCTCCTGCTCCAGGTCCACCAACCCCACCTAAACCTCTCATCACTAGCTGTATCTTTACGCGCGCATGTGTGGATATCTGTGTATACCTGTCCTTGTGTTGAGCGATGGGATCGGCTAGCTATAAATTTTTTTACCTGTTCTTGATTTGCATCTGTTCGTAGCTCGATATGTCCAGTTCTTGATCTCCACATAGTGCATGAATGATTAATTTGTGCAACTAATAGGATGCATTTACCTTCTGATGATGTTGATTTCTGTTCTGTCAATGTGCTTCTTGTAGTCATATTTGGCCTTCTTTATCAACAACTGAGATTGCTAGTTCTAACTGCTGTTGCTGCTCTTGTTGCAGCCAGGCAATAGAGAAAGCTACCCAGAACCAGCAAATTGTGAATGCAATTGGCAAGCCTATCGTGCGGGGTCCCTGGTATAGCGCTTCCATTGCCGTGAATCACGCGAGGCATTCCGTCTCCTGCACTTTTCCTGTGTCGGGGCCCCAAGGAGATGGGCTTCTTAAGTTCAAGGCTGTTCGCTTGGGAGGTACATGCTACTAATAGTTATCACAATTCTGTGTGGAAGTGCTTACATTCCTTACGAGCTGAGTTGGAGTAGACATTTTAGTATGTTGTGATTTTTTCTTGTGGCATATGCCAGTCAGTGTAGATCTTCCCTTGAATTTCACTTGAAATAGCATCAATTCATTCACTGCCTCCGGGAAAAAATCGGCATGCCTTCGATTGATGCACATTTTGTTCATTTAACATTTGGATGCAGGATACTTGCTTAAATGCATCCTTTACTTTTCTTGTGTATTGAATGTGGCAGGATTTGTGGTTACATTAGCAGATTAGAAGTCCATGACAATACTCATTTTGGTAGACTTGTACGATTGGTTCCTAATTCAGTTTTGTCACTCCTTGGCATAATACCCTGTCAGTTTATTCCCCCACCTGATATCATTTAGGTTAGTATGAACTTTTAACTATCTTTTTACCCCCTAATGCATAAACTGCATGAAGATTCTTTTTACAGATGGAATTATGAATACTTTTTATAGTTTGACACTTTGATTAATTGATCAAATGGTTCATACCATGTTCTCATCCCACTTGGAGGGAAAGGAAATCATCTTAGAATATTGGTTTATGATTTAGCTTTTGTCATAACATGATGAAGTAGTGACAAGAACTATCTGAAAGCAAACTGGATGCAGTGTGGGAACAAATAAAATTTATAGGATTGTACATGGTTCAAAGAGGAAATGGACAAATGTTTATCTGTGATCTATCAATTAATCCTATAATGCTAAGGGTAAGGATTGAGGTGAGCTAGGTACTCATTATCCAACATCTAAATTCTCCGAAGCTGCATGCAACAATGTAAAAAAGGAATGAAGATGCATATTCTATCCATACTGTCCTAGTAATTATTTAAATACTCGTGGTTTTAACAATATTTTCAAAATTATTTCTAATTTCAGAAATGACTACGGCATACATGGACCATAAACCATGTATTTTAATAGTAACAATAACAATGTAGTTATATCCAAAAGAATGACTAAATTAGTACATTACTCATGTCCATTATTTTATATTAGCAAGATACAATGGCCATAAAGATCAAATAGTGGGAAAAATTAACTAGCACTCGCCCAAAGACATCTCAACCTATTCCCATCAATTGCCAGAAGTAAAAATTATAATGGTTTGCTCTTAGGTGTTGGAAACCCGCCTAAGCAATGCAAATACCACCTCACCACTAATGAAAGCAAGATAACCAACTGATTTCACAATCACTACTACAATATGGGAAAAATAACTCCACATGTATATGGACACCCATGTACTATCCTAAGTTCCTAATCATGCAAAATGATTCGAGATTTGTGCAAAAACATTTCAATGATTGGAAGATGATATGGTGGTTTGACTTTTGAAAGTTTGCATCAATCTCGAGGCACATTTAATGGTTAGGATGGTGCATGGACATCCATATACATGTGGAAAAACTGTTCTCCTGCAATATACTAGAATTTTTGTGATACAATTTACCAAAATGCTAGATTTAATTTGTACACACTAAGAAATAAATCTGTCCTAGCAGTCTATGTATCACTGATACGCGATACCCAATTTCCCAAAATCAAGAATCCGACGATACGATGAGTATATATGTGTTTAAAAAATAAAAAATGGAAGAGGGAGAAGGCGACGATGGCTTGCAAAGAGAGAAGGCAGTGGTGAGATTGGAGGGGGGAGACGGCGGTGGCGGTGAATAGCAGGTTGGGTGGTGGGCTGGTGTTAGAAGGAGAATAGAGGGGAGGTGACGGCAGCTTGTAGAGGGAGAAGGTGACGGGGGAGAGATTGCAGAGGGAGAAGGCGGTGCTGGCCACTGGGATGGGTAGAGGGGTTGGGCGGCGAGACTACAGAGGGAGAAGGGAGGGGAGGCGGCAGTGGTGGCCCGCAGGCTTGTGGAGGCTGGAGGGGAGCTTGCTGCTAGTAACAGTCGTCGGTCGGCTCTCGGCTGGGTGGAGGGTAGTAGCTACCAGGTCTAGGGATTTTAGGGGAGTTAGCGGTAGGAGAGATGACTTGGTGGAATGAGTGTAAGAGAGATAGATTTTAGGATTAGGAGAGATGGTTTGGATTGGGTTTGGCTTTGTGTTTTTAGTCTGGTAGTATCGTGGAGTATTGGAGAAGGATCGGGATTATTTTATCCAAGGCTTTGTGTTTTTAGTCTGAAAGTATCTTGGAGTATCGGAGAAGGATCGGGATTATTTTTATTATTTTAAATGCTGAATTTCACCGATCCTTCCCGATACCTCGGAGGATCGTTATATCCGATAAGTATCCGATACCGGTACGGCAATTTTGCGAAGGATTGGTGATTCATAGCTAGCAGTTATACATAACTGTTGTAAAAATTAGAATTAATGAAAGTAGTAAAATTAAATAGCTTAAATTCTAATATTTACTCGCATATGGTCACTCCTAGTCTCTCTAGTGGTCTTGTCATTGAGCAATTTATCCAATGATCGACTGTGCTAAAGCTAATGATACTTGTCAGACTAAATCAAAGATGATATTAGAACACAAATACTAGCATGGAAACTAAACCACAATTGTAATTGACCAATATACTCACATATCAGCATCACTCTATAGAGAAAGGCAAGGCACGTTGATGACGTTGTCTTATAAAACTGATATGCCACTGCTATGCTGCGGTTTCACCAACGTGGTCCTCGGAGATACAGTGCCACTCTTTATGAATCTATGCACACCGAACATGGAAATGTAGACAGCATTGTGTTATTCTTGCTCGACAGCTTTGAGTGCTGTCAGTAACTCGGTACATGACTATTTCGGATTGATTACTATAGTGGTTTAGTTGCCATACAAGTAATTTTGTTTAAATCTCATCTTTGATTTAGTAGTATTGGTAGTCTTAGCACAATAGATTGTGGGATAAACTGCTCAGTGACGACATTTTCCATTAGGAAAACTTGATAATTTGGAAGTAATAGATTATAATTTCAGTTATTTATTTTTTTACTGTCATTAATCGCCATTTCTATCATTGTTATCTTTTACTACCAAATAGAGTTTTCTTACTGTGTACAATTATCTGTTAAATTGGTAAATGTAGAGCTCACATGGCAGTATATTGTAATGTACGCTATCATTACGGGGTAAACACTGCTGAGAGGATGGCCTGACAGTGACGGCTTCTTTAGGGGAGATGAGATTAGAGGTGGGAATGAACTTTTTTTTTTTTGCTTAATCCCCTCAATGTATGATGGCTCCTTTGTATAAGAGCATCCCTAACAATATGAGCTAAGTAACAAATATATAAGATGTGCAACTAACAGGGCTAACAATAATCATGCAGCTAACAGATAAGGTGTGAAGCGAACTAACTTGCCAACTCCTAATCGAGCTAGGCGACGTCCTACTTTGTGCAGGCCTTCCCTTGTGTCGCATGGGCCATATGGCCGGCTAGCCGGCCGGCTAGTGCAGTTGTTGTGCGCGTCTCCTGTGCACGCTGCTGCTGGCTCATGATGCACTACTGCACATGGCAATATTGTTTTTAGTAAACTAGTAATCATTAGATTGGTTGGTGATATTACTTAGGCCATTAATGGCAAGGCGGTACTTGCTTTTCATAGCCCATCCGACTTGATGGGAGTATGTAACATCTCAAAAATTTGCTTAAATATTATTTTATTGCTTGTTTATGCATTTATGATTTTCTGGAATTTATTTGGATTTTTCTGGATTTATTCGAATTAATTTTAAATTAAGAATATTAACCTTTTATTCAAATCTATTTAAATCTGTGCAAAGTTAAAATAAAGTTTTGAAAAAAATATTTTATTTGAGTCCGGAATGTCTCAAAGTATTTTTGAGATTTTTCTTGGATTTTTCCTAATAGTTTTATCGCTTGAAATAAATAAAATGAATTTATGTAATTATTTTAAATCAAAACTCTTTTAAAAACCTCATGAATAGTTTCGGGCCGTAGACCATTTTCATTATGGTCGGCCCACTTCTGTCAGGCGCCCAATCGGCCGTCTCCTCACTCTTGCCGCTTCGATCTCACCGATGAATCTTAATCGTGCGATCGGGGTTTGTCCGCATCGTTGATGCTTGTGATCCGTCGGTTGATGCCACGCGGTACGCGACGGATAGAGCCGCGTCGTTTCTCGTGTTGCCGCCGAGTCCGCCGCCGCCACGAGACCGCCTCCGACTTCCGCCTGCGCATGCCTTCCCAAGCCCCTATTTAAGGAGCGACCACTGCATCGTGAAGGCCGAGTCGCGCCGCTCTTTTGCCCTAGCTCGGCTCGAGTCGCCGTCTCTTCCGTGCAAACTCATCGGAGTTGTGAAGGAGACCGTCGCGGTTTTGGCCGTTTCGCCGCCGTCGCGTCGACCGAGCCGTGGATTCCAGTTGTGACCTCGGGCGGATTGCATCTAGCTCGCCGCCTCCCGCCGGATCGTCGCGAAGCACCGTCGCCGCCATCATCTTCTTTTGCCGGTGAGATCGCGCCACGACGCCATCTTCGATGAAGCGTTGTTAACCGTCCGATCTAGGGTGGACGCTCGATTGAGCCGCAGCGATGCCGTTATCGCCATCATCCGAGGCCGTCTCGATCTTCCGCGGCGGTTCGATCTCGCCACGCTGCCGGTGATCGAGGCGCGATCGCACGAGGTCCGCAACCAACGGATGCACCGCGGCGTGTCGGCCGACGAGTTGCGAGGCGCCGTGGACCGTGTCCACGGTGGGCGAGTGGTTCCGTGGA
Organism: Otatea glauca; assembly: GCA_036346275.1. Lineage (NCBI taxonomy): Eukaryota > Viridiplantae > Streptophyta > Magnoliopsida > Poales > Poaceae > Otatea > Otatea glauca. Next base: position 54,252,794 of record CM070718.1, on the reverse strand, counting down.
CCGAGTCCATGGACCGGTGTACGCGGCGCGCTTGGTTGGTGCGAATCGGTGACGTCACGCCGACGCCATGATGACGCAATAAATCGTTTCAAATAAAAATAAATCTGTTAATTCGAATTTCGATTTTACGATTTGAAGATTTATTTCAAACTTCAAAAGGCTATATCTTTTGCATCGTAACTCGGATTTGAGTGATTCCAGTTTCTAAAAATTTGTAAAATTGAGATCTATTTAAAGGTGAATTTTATTTGATTTTTGGAGTTCATTTGCTCTCTGTTTTGGTATTTATTTGCTTTTCTTTTTTGGTACGCGACACTTCGGAGGAAGATCCAGCAACTCAAGAGCAAGTTCCAGAACCAGATCAGGACCTATTCCAAGGCAAGTTGTGCTTTGATCATGTTGAACCCATGTTTATAAAATTGCTATAGTTGTTTTACCCTATTGCATATATTTCAAGTATACAATTGTTTCAAATTAAATTGGGCTTTAGCTAATATACCAGATTGATTTATACCCTACCTTGTCATTTGTATGCCATGATCTATTGTCACCCTAGATTGGTTAAATATAGTTGGTTAATAGTTATAATCAACATTGGAGGTTAGTCCGTATTAGTTGCTTAGCCATGCCACGTCGTCACATGTGTCAGAATCATTGATAATTAATCTTGATTAATGGAATATGGAACAATGTTATGAACTTGTGTGTCATGTGGGATCACACGATGAGATTGAGTTGTTGTGGCGAGTCATGTCACGCAACGATGTTGAATTGTTGATGGCACGTGGTGCTTGGTAATCAACGGGGTGATAATAACTTAGATTGGGGCAAGTGACAAGGGTAGTATGCCAAGGTGGGCCCAATAGGCGAGGGTATGTGGATGTCTTGCCTCGATCACTTTAAGGACTTAACCTTGCAAGCCTTTGACTCGAGTCAATCATGCAACCACATGTCCGTATGGGCCACCTAGGTGATTAATTTGCAATGTCTTAACTTTGGTACTATCTTGGTGGTGTGAGTTCCCGAGTTATGGTGTAATTCACATGGCGCAAGAGGGGGCCAGTTGTGGTTTTCGGACCACGGTGTTGAAACCTTAGCGGGTAATCTTGGATTAAGCGAGCATTGTAAAGGCTTTGTCATAATCTCTTCGCCGACACACCAAAGGAAGTGTGTTAATTGCATGGCACCAAAGGACGATCATGTCATGTGGGTAACGTGCATAACCTCTGCAGAGTGTGAAACTATTCGGATAGCCGTGCTTTCATGGTATTGAGCAATGCTCGGAATTACAGATTAAGGGTTAGCTTAATTAAAATGAACAACTTGGTTGGGATGGCGGAATGCCATATGGAAGATGGAATTTGATTTAGGATTGGAAACTTGGCTTACTTGAGAAATTTGAATCTATCTATTATTGTTATTTGTTTCTGATCTTTGCAATCTATTTATTGTATTTGGTCATAAATCTTTGTTTTATTGCAAAATAGCCATGAGAGCTCATCCTTTGGAATAAGCCTTGCATATAGTTACATAGAAGCGCATTTCATGCACAACTTGTTGAGTGCTTTAAGTACTCACCCTTGCCAACAATAACATCACCGGTTGAAGAGTCTACATCAATCTTTGGAGGAAAGATTCCGGGAGAGACGAAGGTTTAGGGCGCAAGCCTTGTCGATTACTGTGGTATCTTGAGGGTTATCTACGTTTTCATTCATTGCGATTTAATATATTATTCAGCCTTGCGAGGCATAGTCATGTAAGTGGACCATAAGGTCATTCAACTAGTAGTATGTATCATATGATGTCTTTCATAATATTTCCGCTATGTATGATTGTGATATTTACTGATGTTGATCCTGTGTGCACTAGCGTGATCCTGGACTAGTGCAGTATACACAGAGGGTCCGGATTTGCATATTCGGGTCCCGACAAGTATGTCAAGATGTCTTTTAGCATGTGCTCTTGTTAATTTTGCCCACCATTTGATGTTGATGACAATTCCCTAGGGGGCAGCCAGCGGCTTTGCACAAACCCTAAGAACAAGAGCAATAGCATCTTTGAATAATTATCATAAAATTTGCGGTTAAGGTTCCTAGGACATACATTGGCTTATATAGCCTCCTATAACATAGAAAACAAACACAGAGAGAATCTAAAGCTGGCACTTGATCCATTGCTTAGGCCTCGAAGTTAGCTTTCCAACGAGTAAAAGAACTCCCAAATCCGACTTCATATGAAAAAATTATAGCCTTTTTAAGACGAGTTGTGCTGGCTGCTCTGAACCAAATCCGAATTGACTTCAAACCCTTCTATCTTCAAGTTCCTTACTTGGGCCGACTTGGATCTATGGAAAACATGAAAAATGAAGTCTCCTAGACCATTGGAAAGTCGTGGAGTATTCGTATATCACCCAAAGAAGTTGTACAGGTCATGGACACCTTAAGATCGTCAAGTCTCGCGCGATGTTTTGACAGACCGTGCAGCATCCAATGAAGTCACCATAACTTTTTGTATAAAGATCCAAATTAATATCTGACCCATTGGAAACTAGACTTGAAGACCTTTCCAAATATGAATCTTATGTGCATTAGAGACCTTGGAAATTGTCAAAAAAGCTTTGTGAAGTTGGTAGACAGAGCTGCAAGCAAACCAACTTGATTATCTTTTCTCCTTTTGGACCGACTTTGCAGGGAGCGTGCCCATGCAGTTCTTCTCCTTTATGTGGCATGGTACATCATCACACCTATTGGCCCTCCTGGCGAACTTTGAATTGATAATCCAACCTCACACAAAGAATTGAGCCAAAGCATACAATTGGATTAAAGAATAGAAACCATTCGTGGTGCATCTCACCAAGTGAGACTACACCCTCCACCTAAGCACACAGCCTAGCCTACCTCTTGAGGCAGCCAATGATGAGACTTTGTAACTTACTAAGCTAAATCTATCCCATTCCAGGCATGTGGTTGTATGAGTAGCTCAGTTCAATGGCTTACAAAGTTAAGTCCATAATTGGCTAGGGCAAGACTACCTAATGAACTACACTTATTCACACAAAAATATATGATTCACACATAATCAACTTTATTGATTCTCATAGAATCATATCAACCCACTTTCACACAGAACCACCAGCACAACTTCTTGTCACTTACCCCAGTCGTAATCATTTTCCCACCCCTGTTTGTTACAGTGCAATACATGCCATCATTAACATCGTTGTGTGACAACACGACACACCTTCTTTGACAAAGATATTCCATAATCACTTAGTCATGTATGAGTTTTGCAATTTCAAAATGATATTAGTAACCTGTTGCATGGCTAAGAATTCTAAACATGCCTAAACTAACCCACGTTGGTTTTACATTATTGACCAACTAATAAATAACCAATTTAGGGTAAAATGATCATGTCATACAAATGACAAGGGTAGGCATATCTCAAATGGGTTGCATAACTAATCCGAAATAATAAAACATTTGATACTTCGAATTAGCACATAATAATTTGAAACAAAATAACTTTTGTAAAATCTGGGTTGAACATGGTCAAAGCACAACTTGCCTTAGAATAAGTCCTGATCTTGAACTTGAGCAAATTCTTCTCTTTCAAATGCTCTCGGTACTTGTCTACACGAAACAAGCGATGGAAAGCAAAGAAACGACAAATAGAGGCAAAGCAAAACTCCAAAAATCAAAATAAATATACTGGAAGGTAGGGCCTGATTTTAGATGAATTTAGAAACTTGAATGGACTCATTTGGAGTTTGTAGGAGAACGTGCTCTTGAAAGTTTTATCGAAAATGAAAATACTGGAAATTAGGCGAGAATAGAATATTCCAAGAATATACTCCGCTGAGATTGGCAGTGGGGCTAGGATCTATGGACCGGGTTCACGGGCAAGGGTCTTGGTCTATGGTAGACTTGGCTCATGGAACAAGGTTTTGACATGTGGAACCTGTTAGATAGTATCTTTGTTACCTTATATACGAGATTGCTAGTTGCCTTGTATAGAGATTATTTGCCTTGTATAGTTATTGCCTTATATAGTCTTTCCTTCTATATCCTCTTGTACGTGTATATATCGCCCTTTGGCCTCATGTTGAATACAAGTGCTATTCATAACATGGTATCGAGGCGCGGTTAGGGTTAGGGTTTTCTTACGGGCGTTGCACTTGCGCTCTCCCGACCTCTCCTCCGGTTTTTTCTTTGCCGATTCGTCCTCCTCGGCTGTAGCTCCCGGCGCTTCTCCCGTCGGTCGCCTGCCAAGTCGATCCCGTCGTCAAGTCCGTGCCGATCCTGCGCAAGATCTCGACCGGCTCGGCGCCGCCGCCACGACGACGGTCGCGCGGGCCGTCTCCCACGCCGCCGTTCGCGAGTTCCGCTATCCGCCACGCCGCCGAGCCCGTAGACGCACTGGGTTTCCATCTGCCGCTGCCGCCGATCGCCGCGCCGCCGCCCTCGCGGCGCGCGTCCTCCGCTGCGTCCGGATCCGCAGCCACCTCCGGCCGCGCTGTCGCTTCATTCTTCGCGCCACCGCCGGCTCGTCTTCCACGCGCATCCACTTGACTTCGCCACAACTTCATCGCACTCCGCCGCCGCCGCGATCGCCGACCGGCCATCGCCACTGCGGACGCGCCGCCGACGAGCCGCCACACCGTGACGCCTCGTGCCTCCTCCGCTTTCGGTTCTTCTCAAAGCGATTGGATCGACTTTAATCGCTTTAAGTCCGGTCCGGACAAAAAAAATGTCGCCACTGCGGGCTCTTCTTCCGCACCGTATCTGCTCCGCGTTGCGGCTATCTTTGATGGTCTCAATTATCGTGATTGGATTCTTCATGCGCCTTCACATGCGAGGCGTGTCGTGGGAGTTTCATCTTGGCGAGCTATCATGTCCGCCTCGCCCCGCTCCCCCGACATGCTCGTTATTCCTAAAGAGGCGTCATCACGCTCAGCGAAGGCCTCCGATGAGTATGCTGATGCTGTAGAGTCTTTTCAGACTCAATTTACTGCATACAAGATATGGCTTGATGAGGATGCTCGTGCTTCTGCTATTTTGGTTGCTAGTATGGAGGTGCATCTCACTAGTGATATTGTTGGTTTGTCTTCAGCTCAGTCGATGTGGGCGCATCTTCGCGATCACTATGAGCCTACTGGGGATTCTTTGTACCTTGTCGTTGTACGACAGAGCAATCGTTCTGAAAGAGGTGATTCTACTGTTGACGAGTTTTATGCTCAACTGTCCCTGTGATGGCGCCAACTTGATTCTCTCGGACCGAGGTTTGTCGCTGTCGCCATCTGCCGCCAACGCCAAGACTCTCACTTGAGCTTCGCCAGATCACGACTTTCTCGACACGCCGGCCGAATTTGAGCGATTCGTGCTCACCGCTTGCTCGCCATCCCCGTGTGACCTTATTGGAGGCTCTTGCGGCTATTCGCATCGAGGAGACTCGCCTTCGTAGTGCGGGCCTACTAGTATCTCCTTCATCTGGCGGCAAGACTCGTGCTATTCCTCCATCGCTGGCGCCTCCTTCCGGTATTGATTACCAAGGGTGCAGGCTTCACCGTACTCTACCGCAACAAGGATGGGCATGTGGAGCGCTTTTGCTATCGAAAGAAAAAGGATCTTGCTCGCCGCAGCCGGGCGCCCTCCTAAGGGCATCGGATTTCTTGGTGCCTCTCCTCAACAAAGTCACGTTCGGACCCACTCGGGAGATTACGATCGTCGCTACGCCGCATGGCTACTTCGCACCGCCGTCGGTCTGCTGCTCGCACGCATCTTCCAATGAGAGACCATCTTCCTCCTCATCGTATCACACCATGGATTCTTGACTCTGGAGCTTCTTTTCATATGACATCCGATCCAACGAGTCTCCATTCCATTAGTCCTCTTGTCGCTCCTATCATCGTATGCATCGCAGATGGTACCCTCTTTCGCTGCGTGACGAGGCACTCTTTTGTCTTCCTCTTTTCATGTTCTCGCTTTGTTTCTCATGTTCCTAAACTCACCATGCGACTTATATCCACGCCGCCACCATCGATCATGGTATGTCGTGTTATCCTTGACTCGACTCTTCTTGTGTTCGGGATCGCAGATGTGGTCTCTGGTTGGTATTGGCCTCGCCGCCATGACTCTCGGCGCCTTTGGGAGTTTGACCGCTTCGCCTTCCTTCCGTTGCCTCCGCCGGCCTCCGTCTCTCCATTGCTTCGCCTCCGTTGCATCGCTCATCGGGTCGCTTGCTCGATGGCATCACCGTTTAGGCATCTTTGTGGGTCACGTCGTCTTCTTTAATTCATCGTGATCTTTTAGGATCCGTCTCGTGATACCTCCTTAGATTGTGCGGGTTGTAAGCTTGTAAACAAATACAACTCCCTATCCTTCTAGCGATCAGATCCCAAGCGTCCTTTTGATCTTGTTCATTCGATGTGTGGGTCCGGCTCCTTTGTTTCAAAAGAGGTCATAAATATTATATTCTTTTGTAGATGATTTCTCGCCACACTTGGATATACTTTATGTCTTCTCGTAGCGAGGCCTTGTCCATCTATAAGAATTTTGCCACTATGATCCGTACTCGTTTGACTCTCCCATTCGAGTTCTTCGGCCGACTCAACGGGGAATATCCGTCCGGCGCTCTTCACTTTTCTTGCTACGCAGGCACTCTTTCTCGATTTTCTGTCCGGTGCTCATGCTCGAATGGTGTGGTGAGCGCAAGCATCGCCATCTTCTTGAGACACTCGTGCCCTTTTACTTGCTTCCATTGCTCCACCTCGTTTGGCCGAGGTCGTTTCACCGCCACTTACTTGATTAATATTCACCTTCCTCCGCTCTTAAGGGTGGGATTCGGTGGAACGCCTTTGTGGCATGCTTCCGATTACTCTAGTCTTCGCCTTTTTGGGTGTGTGTGCTATGTCCTCCTTGCACTCGTGAACGCACCAAGCCAACCGCCACCGTTGAGTGCGTTTTCGGGCTATAGTCTTGAGCATAAGGGATATCGTTGTTGGGATCTGTTGGCGGCGAACGCGGATTTCGGGATGTTACTTTTGATGAGTCTCGCCCTTCTACCCTCGCCCTTCTTCCACTCCAAAGATCTCTTGTCGAGCCACTTTCTTTTCTTACTTTTCCGATACTTTTGTTGCCATTTTTCCTTCTCCACGCTTGGCATCTCCTTCTTCGCCACCTTTCCACACGAGTCTTCACATTCCGTGCCTCCTCCGTAAGTTTCTTCGACATTGTTCCTTCAGATCCTCTCTACTACACTCGCCGTCCGCGAGTTGAGGATTCTTCGATGTCTCTTCTTCTCCCGTTGAGTCATTTTCTTAGGCCTCCTCGCCACGCTCTTCGTGATCGCGGTCTATTCGCCTCCTAAGCGCCTTGGCTTTCTTTGGCGCCGTTTTGCCGAGCCGACTTCTTACCGTGATCTTGTTGTTCATCATGAATGGCGAGTTGCGATGGCGAGGAGATTGTCGCCCTTGAGCGCGACCGGCACGTGGGATCTTGTGCCCTTCCTCCACGTGTCCGCCCCATTACATGCAAGTGGGTCTATAAGGTTAAGACTCGCTTTGATGGTTCTCTTGAGCGCTATAAGGCTCGCCTCGTAGCACGTGGTTTTCAGCAGAGCATGGTCGTGATTATGACGAGACTTTTGCCCGGTGGCTCATATGACCACCGCTCGCACTCTTCTTGCAGAGCATCCGCTCGTCGCTGGTCTATCTCTCACTTGATGTCAAGAATGCCTTTCTTAATGGTGAGCTACGTGAGGAGGTTTTTATGCGACCACCACCGGGTATTCATTCTCGAGGGCATGGTTTGTCGCCTTCGCCGCTCTCTTTATGGCCTCAAGCAAGCCCTCGTGCACCGGTTTGAGCGTTTTTCTTACGTGGTCATTCTTTTTGGCTTTTCTCGCTAGTACTCATGATCCTCGCGCTCTTTGTACACACTTCACCTCGTGGACGGACTCTTCTTCTATGTTGATGACATGATCATTATGGCGATGATATCGTGATATTGCCTTTGTGAAGGCACGCCTCAATGAGCGATTTCTCATGTCCGATCTAGGTCCTCTTCGTTACTTTACGGGATTGAAGTCTCTTTTACACCCGAGGGTTTCTTTCTATCCCAAGAGAAGTATATTCGAGATCTTCTTGATCGTGCTTCTCTCATCGATCAGCAGATCGCCGAGACTCCTATGGAGCTCAATGTCCACCTTCGACCTCTCGACGGTGAACCTCTTGATGATCCTACTCGCTATCGCCATCTTGTTGGGAGTCTTGTTTACCTTGGTGTTACTCGTCCCGACATTTCCTATCCAGTTCATATCTTGAGTCGATTCGTTTCGCTCCCACCCACTTCACTATAGTCATCTTCTTCGTGTTCTACGATATCTTCGTGGAACTATCTCTCGCCGCCTTTTCTTTCCTCGATCCACTCCTCCGACTTCGAGACATACTCCGATGCTACTTGGGCTAGTGATCCTCCGATCGCCGGTCTCTTTCTTGCTTATTGTGTTTTTCTTGGTGGTTCTCTCATTACTTGGAAGACTAAGAAGCAGATAGCGCTGCTCCAAAGATCCGAGGTGAGTTGCGAGCGATGGCTCTTTGATGGCGAAGTGGTTACTTGGCTACGGTGGCTACTTGAGGATTTTGGTGTTTCCGTTTCTACACCAACTCCTCTTTATCCGACAAGACAAAGTGCTATTAGCATTGCTCGAGATCCAAAGTGAAGCATGAGCTCACCAAGCATATTGGCGTTGATGCTTCCTACATGAGGACAGTGCAGATCGGGTTGTGGCTCTTCAAGATGTGCCTTCGAGCTTCAATTAGCGCATTTCTTCACGAAGACATAGACTAGAGCTCAGAGAGCCTTTTATCTCTCCAAACTCAAGGTTGTTGATCCACCATGAGTTTGAGGGTGTTAGATAGTATCTTTGTTACCTTATATACGAGATTGCTAGTTGCCTTGTATAGAGATTATTTGCCTTGTATAGTTATTGCCTTATATAGTCTTTCCTTCTATATCCTCTTGTACGTGTATATATACTGGCCCTTTGGCCTCATGTTGAATACAAGTGCTATTCATAACAGAACCCACATGTTATAGGCTCAGTCCACAATGAACCGGTTTTATGGGTTTCGGGTTTGCCCACGCATGTGGCTGACGTGACAGGGGCGATGACACGGCACGGGTGTGGCTCTGAGGTGTAGACACGTGGCTGCTGACTCAGTGTTGACAGGGCGACTGACGTCGACGGCGGCAGCATGAGGACCTAGGGTTGATGGTGGACGGCAGCACTACTCTGCGACGGCAGATTCCATTGAGCAAAGGCGTAATCGAGAGAACTCGATGAGGCAAGTACGATGACGCAAGCGGCGAGATCGGTGGCGACCTCCAGCGAGCGGCGGTTGCGGCGATGGACGCAACGACGACCACAAGTGACAATTCAATGGCGGAAAGGTGCCCATCGGGTAGAACATGGAGCGGCAGCCACGATGGTGAAGATGATGATAGATAAGGTCACTTGGCTACAGTAGCTTCTTAAGGACCTTGGTGTTTCAGTTCTCGCACCTACTTCGTTACTGTTTGACATCAGTGGTGCTATTAGCATAGCTCGAGATCCAATGAAGCATGAGAGATGCTTCTTACATGTTGCAGGTGTAGCAGCGGGTTGTTACACTTCAATATGTGCCTTACGAGCTTCAACTGGTTGACTTTTTCACGAAGGTGCAGACTAGGGCACAACATAGCTTCTCTCTCTCTCTCTCCAAACTCAGTGTTGTTGACCCACCCTGAGTTGCACCGCGGGGGGGGGGGGGTTGTCAGGAGTATATGTACTTTGTATATATTATATCTCTGTATAGTGTTTTCTGCTTATTTGACATGCCTTATACATGACCATATCTTGGCTTGGCCCATGGAATAAAATGAAGTGTTCATTCCAACATGTTGAACATTTAAACAACTTCATAACAACATACCATGGTAGATTGGTATTTTTAGGCAGCTTATTAAAATGATGAGACTTAGACTCACACTACTATTTCATAGCTAAGTGCGGAATGGGTGAATAAATGAATAATGTAGCTAACAGCAAAATATGGTTGGCAAATTGGAAGTAATTGGCAATTGGGTCTTGTTTGGCCTTTAGCTTTAGCTTTTAGTCATTGTTAGTTGACGACTAGTTGTCCAATTAGCTGGCGGCACTCAACTGAAACCACTGACTCGACTAGTTGAGCAAGTCGGGTGACTTGCTGTTGACTGGTCGACTTGGATTGACTAGTCATCGACTTGGATAGACAAGTCGGGTGACTTGTGGGCGAGTGCAGGAGAGGGCATGCGAATTGGCTCACTTTTTTCTGCGACTTGGTGCATGATTTGAGATGTCTAGCGTTAGGTTGAAAAATGAAGAGGATAAAGGGTCTTGGCACTCAAACCCTAGCAACTAGCAAGCAGCTGCCGCTGGTTCTTGCCTCCGCCTGTTGGTTCCCTCCCTTCCGGTTGTCTCGCAGCACCCGTCGCCTTTGCCCCTGGCTTAGGCTGCCATCTGCAAACGTCACCTTGGCCTCCAGATTCATCTCCCTCCTTCATCCCTTTCCCCTCAGATCCTTTTTCTCCTGAGCTCCCTTCTCTTTGCTTTGCTACCCTGTTTTGCTGAATGCTGATCTGCTCTGGTTTGCTCTAATGCTCTCAACCTCTCGAATATCTAGTAGTAGTAGCAGCGGCCAGCAAGTAGCTACAACTAAATACTAATGTAGTACTACTAGACTAGTAGTAGCAGCAAGTAACAGTAGCAGAGTATCAGTGGTAGTAGTAGCAGAGTAGCAGATGTGGTGGTAGCAGCTGCTCTGTTCTGTTGTAGTAGAAGATGAGATAACACGCTTTAAATTTATTCAAGTCTTGTTTATTTTATGCTCTGTTTAATTTGCTATCGTCCAAGAGTGGTTTGCTGGAAAGTCAACAAGTAGTCAATTATCAGTTGACTAGTCGGCAAGTCGGTCCCTTGGCGACTCGACTTGACCTACCGACTTAATAACCTTGCTTTAAATTGCATTAAGGTCTGGTTTCTACTGCAGTAGCTTGTTGAGAAGCGCTTTTTAACTATACTATTTTTGGGTGATATACTGATACTAACTAATGAATAACCTCTTTTTGAAAAGCTGTAACAGGAACATCTTACTAGAATTGGAAAAGGTTCTCTTAACAAAGTTGATTCTTGTTCACAAAAGAAAAAACAATAAAACAAAGCTGATTCCACAGAAAAGGACATTGTGCAGTGGAGGTAGGAGTTCACCACTAGGGCCAGTTCGGCGTCGCTGTGATGCCCACATTGACCTTTGTACTATGTTCTTGTTCTCCTTCCGCACACAGTAACAAAATGTTGTGCTTTGTGCTCAAGTAGGGAACAGAAATGAAGATATTAATGCTAACAATAGTATGCACAAGACCAAAAGTTGAATTTCTCTGTCCCATTTTTGAACTTTGAAAGTTTATATTTGAGTAGTTGGTAACTTTGGCACCATGGGTGTCTGTGATTGCTCAGTGGTTGATTGTTAATGCTAGTGCCTACTGATCATTCTATTGTGTTGCTCGTGATATTGCGTTTCTTTAGCATACTTTGAGGGCATTTAGTTTGTCAAATGCCTACAAAAAACCTAGGCATCATGTCCTAAAAGAAGTTTTTATTAGGCAGCTGATATGGACTATTGAGTGGCCGTGGGTTTTGCTACTTGTGGCTACAACCTAATATTTATCATTTCTTTTTTCTTGCAGATGAATCTTGGTTTTCATTTCTACAGCACAGTGACTGGGAGATACTCCTTATGGATGCTATCCTTGATGTTCCTACTGACAATGGGAAGCACCAAACAATAAGGGTAACAATTCCAGACAACACGACGGCTCCACCGCCAATCGACTGCGGGGCATGCAAGTCCCAACCGACGCTGACGCCACCACCACCTCCAGAGAAGTGAATTCATCTGGATGTATTCTTTGATCTGAACATAGCTACCATTGAGTGATTCCCCCCCACCTCACCTATTCATCTTCAAATTCTGGAAGAAATAAGTACTACGCGTTGGACCAAGAAAGCAGCAGATCCATAGAATAGGTTAGATACATGTTTCCCACGCGACCATATTCTGTCGGTCCATCGGTCTCAAAACTAGATTTGCTCTAGGACTTGCTAGCAACTCAACATTTTGAATTTAATGAGAACTCAAATTCCTTTTTAGGTTCATCTTACATGCTACACTATGGAAAGCCAGTTAACTAGCCTGCATCTTATTGCTGGTTGCAATACCTGATCGGCAATACATACTGTTGTCGTTCGAATAGGGTTTTGGTTTTGAACAAATGGTTCCTGGAAGGTGATCATCAGGTTATACATGCTGAATTATCTATTATGTGATGATTGACCCAGTTGTTTTTTTTGGGAATTATTATTGTTAGTGATCAAGAAATCTTTATGAAATCTGTTTATCTCGTCGGGGGTGGAGCTTCATGGCTGTCAAACTGGGCGGCAACCCCCTTTCGTTTTGGCATCTCTATATGTATATTTAAGAAGCAAGTAGCTTATACTTGCATATTAAGCTAAAAAGCTACTAGTTTTGCACTTTTTAAACCATAGTTTTGCAAGTTTAAAGATTAATGTTTTAATTTTGTTGTTCAAGCTTTATAGATGCCCCTCTTGGATTCTTGTTCAAGCTCCGTCACCGTATCTCGTTATTGCACTTCAGATTTAGGTTTCCTGATACTGCTAGCAACGGGAGGGCACGAATGCATGGCCATGGTATTTCAAAGGCTGGTTTATAGGCTTAGCCATGCCCAATCAGCACAAAGTAGTACTGAGTTGGGCTGAGCTTCATATGTAACCTATGCTTGTTCTACTGGACTTGTTTGATTTTTTTCATTGCATTTCGATTGTTAAAATCAGTAGTAGTGTTCATTGTACATGATGAGTGGCTAATGATAATCGAAATGACAATTAACAAATACTGGCTTGCTTAACGATCTGTTCAAAATGACCGCTAGAATGGAGATTCAAGACCGCTAATATAGTACATTTTCTTTCTCCCAAAATGTTGACGATGAAACGGGAAGATTGATTATGCAAACTAGACGTCTAATTAGACAAAATGCAAACATATAAATGGTGCTACGTCCGTGCATGCATAAAGATGTGAGGAATTCGGGTCAAAACATCAAGAGGAAACTGACTGTATTAGGGTCCCTAAGCATGCTACTGTGTCAAAGTTATGGCGGCCTTGAGGGTGTAAATATGCAAAATCCTGCGATATAGGCTATCAGATCTCATTTCGGCACTCCAGAACTAGAGGGATGGATGAATCAGTACCCTCCCGGCCAGCAGCAGCAGCAGTTTGGATATTGGCAGGATCCTTAAAATGCAAACTTTTTCTTATTAAATTTGAACTGTAATACATTACTATAGGAATGTACATCACAATCGATTCTTTTTCGTTATCATAGTTAGTTTTGATAGCGATACAAAGTCATTAGACAGTGATGAGGAGGTGCTATCATAGTCGGTTTTCGCCCGATAGTGATAAATGGTTATCACAATCGGTTCTGAGCTCATAATTAACTGTGGTGGGGGATATATCACAATTGGTTTTGAGCTAGAACCGATTGTGACAGTTCTAAGCTATAACCGATTGTGATGTACCCCCCACCACAATCGGTTCTGAGCTAGAACCGATTGTGATGATGGCGCACGTTACAGTCGGTTTTAGTTAGAACTGATTGTGATACAGGTGTTTGATGTGCAATGTACAAATTATAGTACACATGTCACATTCACAATATCTACAAAATATACAGAACACAAATATATTACATAACATTCACAATACATAATATTGTTTACATACTACATAACATTCAAAACACAAGCATATCACATTCACATGATATAATATTGTTTACAACATATGGACTAGTAGGAGCCTGTCAGGTCTCTAAACCTATCGTCCTCCGCTATAACTTTTGTCCAGTACCACTAGCATATGTGGCCTCGTAATTTGTTAAAATCTTTGTCATCTAGGCTCTTGAGGGGGATATTGAGGTTTTTCAAAATAGAAAGTAGTATACTAATTTAAGTTTTAAAAATTGTATATAAAAGGCTTGAGTGTATTATGCATGTACATATACCTTAGGAAAAAGGTGCGCGCCGCCAAGTAGGATCAGCATATGATGCATGACATAGAAGTCGTACATGTCGTCTCACCCCTGCTAATGACACTTTGAACAAAGAAAATTAAATTAGTAGACGAAGAATAGATGTAAAAAAAATCCTATGCTAGGCACTTGTACCTTGAAGTGCTTCCACTCCAGTTGATCGCCTCGTTTGTCACCGTGTCGACCTCCTTCAGCAATGTAAGACAAGAAAACCTTACATACATTGGAGATGCCATTGAGGCAAAAAAATGAACATCCATTGAGGCAAAAAAATGAACGTAGTTAAATACAGAAAGACTTAGATTAGAGGTATGTACTTACTTCTGCAAAACATGCTTGATCTCATATGCCATCGGTCTCTTCTCGAGCGAGTTAAAAGTGTAGACTTTGTTTTCACTCAGAACGACCAAGAGTAGAACCCAATGGTTTCTTATTAAATGGTATGCAGTGCAAAAAAATAAGTTCATATACGGTTTAATTGCGTACAAGTAATTGAAGGGTAAAGTCATTAGAGTAGCACTTACTCCTCATGGTACGGGAAAAGAATGAAGTCCTTTTTCACCTCAGCCTGCAATGCATGCTTGATGTAGTTCACAAGGAACTCCGATTGAAACCTAGCCATTATCGCAGACACCACCTTGGGATCGACGAACCCAACTATGTTGACCCGTCACGACTTGCTGTCTCATTATTCTGCAACTCGTGTCAATTGTTAAAAAATATAATATAAAATCCTATAACACGTCTCCACCTCACTCTGCAAGTTGTCTAGCACATCGAGATCAATAACCATGCAGAGGTATCGCATTAAAGAAATAACATAATTTTGTGATTGCCAACCTGACATCCTCTGGCAGAATATTTCTGATTGCAACAGTGAACATTTGGGTCATCAAGACATGACAGTTATGGAACTTCATACCAAGCAACTTCAAATCATCATGGAGACAAGTTTCTTAATATTTGCGGAGTAGTCCGATGGAACTTTAATACATTGGAGACACTTGTAAAGGTCTTCTTTCTCCTTCTTGGACAAGGGGTAGTATGCAGCGGGAATGTACAGACCTTTTTCATCCTCCTATATCACTGCAAGCTTAGGCCAGATTCCCATGTAGGCCATGTCACAGGGAACATTCACATTATCCTTCGTCTTTCTAGGTATGTTCAGCAGAATGCTAGCCAAATTGTCACAAACATTCTTCTCAACTTGCATGACACACGTTGACATCAATACAATGCCAGACATATAACTCCTTCTAGTATGGTAAGTCCCAAAATATCGACCTCTTCTTTCAAATGGTCCTTCCACTCATAGGCTGCTGGGCCGAACGAACTTTTCTCTTCCCATCAAATTTGTCATCTATCTTACGGTATCGATGATTTCGAGGTAGAAACCTACGGTGACCCATATACACAGTTTTCTTACAATTCGACAGCCACAAGCTCTCAGTCTCCTCTTCATAAATAGGATACGCTTTAAGTAGAGAGACTATGTCATATGCAAATTGAAGAAAGTAAAAGAAGAGCACACGTGAGCACACTCGCTGCCTCCGACTCACTTGGCACACCAACTAAGCGTCCTTCCCCCTCCCTCCAACGCTAGGCCATGCGCGAGGGGTAGCAGCGCCGCAGGACGTGGAAACGTCGGCGTAGCCGTGGTCGTCGCCGGTAAGGGGTGGATCTAAGCTGCGGCACAGCGAGACGTACCCTGTCCTCGACACCACCGACGGCACTGCCTCACTGAGCGACCATTTGCTGCGGCCTTCTCCTCTCCTTCGGTCATTTGTTAGATGGGACTCCAGTTAGGAGTTGGATTTCCTTCGGTCATTTGTTAGATGGGAAATTGGTCTCGTTTGCTTCCTCCCTTTCTCCAAAGGTGAGTCCATGTTGATTAGTCCTATCTAATTTCGTGTTCTACATTTGGTGATCTGTTTCTTCTATGATTTTGCATGCAACATGTGGAAACCGTGATCAATTTTGGAGGTTAGAAATTGCCATCCATAGGAGGTGTTAGTGTTAGCCTTTGCTGCTTGACCATTCATTGGGGCAATGTTCAATTGTATGCATGCCACAAAAATATGTACGAAAATTGCTTCCGGTCCATATGGGCTGTGGTTCCTTGTATCCCCACGGTCATCTCATGGAGATTCGTGTAAGGCTGCTCAGAATTTCACTACCATTCATATTTCTCTAAAATTAAATCTCCTTTACTAAGAATTTATGGCGATAATCGCCCTAACAATTTCTTCACAAAATAACACGCAACGATACGAATGACAATGAGTAGAATAAATAATGTATAATATTAAATCTAGAACCTCGTGCCCAAGAACGTTCAGGACCACACACCCGAGAATGCTCGAGACCACCCGCTCGAAAATGGTCGGAACCATGAGCCCGGGAGCAATCTTACCTTTAGTGAAGACGACATTAATAAATTAATAACATCAGAGATAAATCAAATAAACAATCTTGTTCACTGTTGCATGCAACACAACTACTATTATACAACAAGAGTTCATTAGCTAGTTCTAATTTTATGAGCTAAATCTGTAAGGAAGTACGAAGATAACTAGTACTGATCGGTAAAGCAATGGTGCTGCATCTAGTGCATATATGCTACTCCGATCCCATGCATGACGTCTTCATCGGTTACCTAAAACAACAAATAAAACAAGGGTGAATACAAGACTCAGCAAATACAAGTAATACAGTAGCATCAACGAAACGTAACCCACAACCTTATGTTTGAAATCTTTTACTATGCACTGACCGTGACGCCCCACCGCGTATCGTACATGTCGGTGATAGCCTCCCAGGCTCGGTTAGCCCAACAGATCGACAATGGTGACGTCTAGCATATCACAACAGCGAGATCATTGGCGGCATTCCACACTCATGGTGTGGCCTCTCGCCCGCTCTCATGGTGTGATGGAGATGGCCTCAGGCTAGCCACGATATGGCACTGTCTCAATGGCGTTCTGCTGTGCTCACCATGGCGAGGCACACGGTGGCGGTACACACATGGCATGTCCTGTCAGCCGGCTGATGACCATGCACAAGGCACCTCATGACGCCAGTGTTACCTAGTGCCTAGATCTATTCGACGACCACACCATGATGTTACACGAACACCAATCACAACAAGGTGTGAATTGACTGCTGAAGAACTCGACACATGCCAAGGCATGAAACAACACTGATCACATCAAGACACAAAACAATGGTTGGGGTTTGATCGATGCTAATCCCACCCAAGGTGAGACATTGGCCGGATTAGAGAATAAAAGATTGAGGAGAGGCCAAATAAATTCGGCAACTGAAATAGCAAGAAAGATCAAGCAACAACCTTTGAAGTGTGAACAACCTTCGCTCGGGAGTACTCTCGTGCTGATAACGTGCTATGTATCAAGGTCGTTATTGACCAATCAATAAGTTTGCATAAACACAAGACCCGAACAGATATTTTTTGATGTATACAATGTGCCCCTATGCCACCACTTATATATGGGAGAGGATGGGACTTTTCATGCAGAGAAGAAAGCTAGATCATAGGGTAATTTACTAGGACTCCTAGTCCTAATTAAGAACCTCATATTGGTCTGTTTGGGAAAATGTCCACACATATATGAAATAGGATATTCCGCAACAAGTTACATGATTAATTGATTAGGAAAAGGCTATATTCAACCTTGGTTTAGTTAAGTATATAAATTAATTGTACCTTTATTCCTTGATGATTGAATGATTATGGCAAGTCCCCTAGGCTAGTCAAACCCAATTTAGTGTATTATGCTTGGGTCGATTAGTTACATATTCCCTGCGTTCAGAAATATAAGGCGTATTTTAACCTTGCACAAGAATTAAGGTTACGGTGAAATTGAGAAAGGTACGACAGAAAATGACTTATATACCCCAGTTAGTTGTCTTTGAAGATGATATATACTACCTCCATTCCTAAATAGATGATGTTTTAGGATTTTTACACTTCAATCGAGACACATGTAGAAATGACTAAATATTAGCTCACTTATTGCTCTTGGATGGTGTGTGTTGGTCTATTATACTATAATAAATAATATTGGGAATAATAAATGGTAGGGATATGCAAAGGAAAAAAATAGTTAAAAGTTGTCTCGAAATTGTAAAATGATATGTATTTAGGAACAAATTTTGAAAGCTAGAAAGACATGTATTCAGGAACGGATGGAGTAATACTTTGTGAGGGTGAAAATGAATAAATACATATGGTTGAGAGAGAACAAATATGAGTATAGTAGGAAAAGTCTAATTTAATCTGCATGCAAATCTTATATTTCTAAATAAGACCATTTAAACTATAGTCCTTATATATCTCAACGGAGGGTGTATTAATTAGACGCTTAGCCATGCACAGTGAATGGCTATGAGCAATGGTCCAGGATTCAATAAATGTAGGCAAATGATTTATCAAAACCCTAGGGCAATGGGGATTGCCGGTCTCTTGCTACTGAAATCATCACTTGAGAATAAAATAAATGGTTTAGTGATTAAAATAAAATGGAATTTTCTCTTCTCGTTGTATATTGTCTGGTGTAGGTCCAGAACTCCGGACGCGAATGGCTATCTTCGGGTCAAGAAAGTTTCAGATTAGTATGTAGCGCGGTGATCAAGTTACGTCAGTAACACTGAAAATTATAAAATAAAGGAAAAAATTTAATTAAAAATACTTTGTGTATTATTTCTGAAATTTCTGAAATTTCTGGATTTACTGAATATTCTTTTGGCTTTTCCTTAATACAAGAAAGTGAATTAAAGAATATGGTAAATGGAAAAAGGTAAAAAGTAAAAATTCCAAGTTAACAAAAATTTACCAAAGTCATAACAAAAATCTAAGGGCTCTCCACAGCTTGTTTAAGTCGGTGGAAGAGCTGGAATAATTAAAATAATATTTAATCAAAGTGAATCATGTGAAAAGAAATCAGGGTAAAAATGGTAAAAGAATTTGGTAAACATATATGGAAGTTATCCTGACCCAAGATTTTTACCTTGCCGACATAAACACAGTGTCAACCTCCAGAAAAAATATCAAGAATTTACTAATTCATTTTATAATTTCAAAAATTCAAAAACTGTGAAAAAATAAATGAGAAAATAGTAATGTCAGAATTATTAAAAATTAAATATTAATAATTGACATCTGAAATTTTCACATAAAGTATAAAATACCATTTCAGACTCTCATGAAAAGTTTTATAAAATAGCAACTTCATTTAAGTCACAAATTAAACGAAAAACCGAATGGGCAGAACAACAACAGCTGTGTTGTCAGAATTTTATAAAATTATAAATGCATCATAAAATAGTGAAAATTTTACAGAAGTCTTCTAATTCTCTTGTCAACTTAGGGTAAAATCTTTATAAAATTCTGAGTCGATTTGTCAGACGAAAACGCTGTGAACCTCCCGTTCTGTCCAGAGACTTCAACCGACTTCTTTTCCCCGGTCACTGACGTGTGGGCCCAGCCTGTCAGCAAGCCAGGCATGTCGGCACCCGCTGCCACCTGGACCCCACCTGTCAGTGCCTCAGCCGTGTCTTCTTCTTCTCCTCTCTGCTGCTCTCTCGCGCCGACGAAACCTTCTCGGTTTTTCGCGCGCCCTCCCTTGCTGGCCAACTTCGAGCCTTTATAAAAGCCTTCCATCCCGTCGTAGCCGACCCAGCTCGCCTCCCGTGCAACCCATTCCGCCACTGCTATCGTCATCTTCTCCAATTCCGGCGAAAACCGAGAAAAGGGCAAAACCCAAATTCTTCAGCCACAAACCTTTTCGCCCGAAGTCTCCTCACCTCACCTGGAGCCCTTACCCGCCGTTGGTTCGAGCCCCTCTTCTCCGGCAAGCCCCGCGCCGTGTTTCTTCCGCCGCCGTCGCTGCGCACGGTGAGAAGCTTCTTCCCTTGATCATTCTTCAATCCAAACCCATAAATGAGATCCTTGTAGCTCACTGATGCTCGCTCGAGTGATCTTCAAGCTCAGACAGGGCTAGTTCGCCGTGTCGCCGGTCGGCTGTGAGCACCTCTGCCCCTCGCCGGTGACAACCGCCTTCCCGGCCACCTCCGGTCGCCGCGCCACCACCCAAATGTGCGCCTTGGCCCGCTGGTGCTGGAGGAGGAACCGATTCCATCGTTCGGCCTTCGCCGCCGCCGCGAGCTTCGGCCGCCGCGGTTCTCGCCGCGCCAACGCCATGTGGGCCTTGGTCGCCGGTCGACGCGCCGACTGCGTGCTCGCCGCCGACTAGCGGGCCGGCTGGTCACCAGAAGACGACGCGCACCGATCGCCGCCTCGTGGACCAGTGTCGACCTCTTCTTGTGACCGCACATCGACTATGCGCCCCGCTTATCGCACGCGCGCACACGGGCTCATGGCGTAGCGTCGATCACGCTATTTGCGTCTTGCCGATCGACGATGGCCCCACCTGTCGGCGCCTCACGGTAAGCCACTAAAAAGGGAAAGCGCATTTTCCCCGCGAAAGAGCACTTTCCATTTTCGGCAGTTTTCTGATTTTCTGTATTTATTGAAAACCTAGATATTCAAATAGCTATAACTTTTGAATCACTTGGCCAAATATGATGAAATAAATTTGTAAATTCGTCTAAAATCAAGTAGATTCAGAATATGCAAAAAATATTTCAGAATTGAATTTTATTTGAAATTCGAATTTAAATTCAAAAGAAAGGTTAGAAATATGTCATACATGAAAATTTTGCAAATGGCCTCCAAATTTAGTAAAATAAATTTTGTTCGATTCCTTGTAACCTCAGAAACCAGAATCTGTAAAAATACTTAGGGTTTGTTATAAGAAAAATTTAAGTTATTAAATGGGTGATAAATAATGCGATAATGGTTTAAATAGATTAAATCTTTAAATTGCAAATGAGAACAAATAATACTTGCAACCATTTCTGAATTTGTGAAGTTATTTAATTTGAATATTTTCATCTGATTTCTTTTTGGCCCTATTGAAATTTGGTATTTATTATATATTGCCATACGACGTGTAGAACCCGACGAACTCGGTACATTCGACGATCAATAGTTCGAAGTCGAGGATAATCGACAAGGCAAGCAAACCCCTTTGATCATATTGATCCCAGTTTTATAAATGTTTTCATTAAATGTTTTATTGCATACTTTATTTTATTAAAGTCTGCTATCTTTCGGGTAATGGTAGTTGTACCAATAGAATTATGGAACTTCCTTGATAAGTAGAAAATTGTGAACTTTGAAAACCCTAAAATAGCTTAGACATTATTTAATATCAATCTGGGTTACTCATATTTAGTGACATGCTTAGCCAAGCTTAAATAAACCTAAAACTGTGACATGGTTAAAGACTTAGGATACGACATTTAAATGGGTATGACCATTTTTGTGGTTGGTATTTTGGTTGGAAAAATGAAAATAAAACTATGGTTTAGATGCGGGCAATTATTGGCAATAGCCGGGTGTGCATGTCTTTGCACGTAGTGTAGGGTGGAGATTATTGCCCGTGTCGAGTTAAAGACCGAACTATGGGTTGTTTTCAGGCCAAGAATATTCATACAACCACAAGTGCTGGTATGGGATAGCTCTAACTTATTAAGTTGTTTAAAACAAGCTTTGTACTTGGAAGGCCGGAGTAGTACGAGCTGTTTCTTAATGAATTGCTCGACGGGACGTCCACACCGAGGTGATCATGGATTAAACGTCTACCAATATAACGATTGTACGCCATAATCGTGGATAGTTCCATCATTTCTATGCTCGAGTTCTTATGCCACGAATGGGTTTATCGTCACCGTCTTTGGTGCAAAGTTAGGGTTAAATAATGTAATGATTATAACATGACTCTCTGCGGCACACCAAAGGAAGTGTGCAAATATCGATTGCTCAAAGAGTCAGTCATGTCTTGTGGGAAAGTCAGATACCTCTACAGAGTGTAAACTAATCGATTACGCGTCATGATCATGGACACTGGTAAAGTCATCACATAGTTAGTTGTTTTGCTTATTTTTATAAAATATGGTTTCTACCAGGTATTGGTAATTTCCACTGTGTGTGTCGGTGGGAATGGTTTTGAATATGGTCATTATACCCAAGTATTTGTGATTTATTTATGTTTACATTTCGTTACTTCAGTATTAAATTGCTTTTTCTTAAATTCCGTTTCGCAATCTATTATTCTGTATTTACATTTCAAACTAGCTTTATGCAAAATAACGTTAATAGCCTTTCATTGGAATGGCCTGCATGTATTTTAGGATTTGCATAAGTCTTGCGAGTACGTAAGTACTCAACTTGCCAATGTTGATGTTTTCAGGTGAAGAAACAGAATTCCCCGATGATTCTTACGTTGATGCAGGATACGGGGACTTTAATGACGAATTTTTCTAAGGATTTTCCCTTGTCGGTTGCCTGTGGGACAATGGGTTAAAAGGCATACTACAAGAAGTTGTCTCCACTGCAGTTTTACTTTTGGTATTGTAAAAATAATATGTAACCTTATTTCCGCTATGTAATAAAGTTTGTGTATGACTTTGATATCAATTTGTATTTGTGCGTACTAGCTACTGATCATGGGACTAGTACTGTATGCACATGGTATCCATTTTTGGTATTCATTTATCAAAAATGGGGGCCTTACAAGTTGGTATCAGAGCCATGCTAACTGTAGGAAAGCTTAGGTAGTCTGGGAATAATAAAAACCTAAAACTTGACATTAGGATCCAAACAAACTGAAATATTGAATTAAGACATCTTACCTGTCTATTCTTTATATGCATGAAACTTCTCTTTTGGTTATGCGTATACCTGCTAATAACTCTTTTCTGTTTTTAAATTTCTACTAGAATCTTTTCTTCCAAAAATTGCTTTACTGTCTTACATTTAATCAGGAATGCTAATTCCTTGTTAAATGTGCAGATGGGCGGATATACCCCATGTTACACTTCCACTAATAGGGAGGATTCTCGCATGGCGGGATTTCTTGCTCGTTTGCTAGAGTTCGCCCATTTTCCCGAAAATCCATGATATATAGTATTCCACGCAGCAGTTAGTTCTGTCTCCGTGGAATACATAGCTAGGGTGGATATCCCTACCCGAGATGAGGATAGTGAAGAATTTTTGTCTTTTGAGGGTCCCGGTTCTTCCCTCATGATGGCTATAAATGAAGCCGCCTATATGGCTATTGTCAGTTTACGCCACACCTTACCTGAACTGGCAGTGGCATATAGGAGGATTCCATCCCGGCCACCAGGTGGGGAGAATAGTTATATGGATGCCACTGGGTTACAAAATCCAACTCTACGTAACCTAGTGGAATTCATAAATGCCTCTGACCAGTATTACCGTCAGGCAGTAACTGAATACAGGGAGGCGCGTCGCCGTATAGCATTCCTAGAGAACGCCATTGCCCCCTGTGTCGCTAGAGGCATTGTCCCTCGCTCAGTTCTGGGGCAAGTCCCTCAGACGCCCGCGCCCGACGACACCCAAGTACCACCCAGGTGTCGCCAGGCGAGGATGTTAGTGATAGGGAGTCACCCTAGATTGCCGAGCATTCAGGTAGACCCCCATAGTTTTCCTCCACGGTGTCCTCAGAGGCCGCAGGAGCGTTGCTGTCAGGAGACCCCTTTTCCTCCTAACGCCCAGAGTACTAGTCGTAGGGATAGTAATAGTCCGTGAGTTTACTAGATGATAGTCAGGGGTAGAAGAGGTTTTTGTTTTGCCCTTTTATGTAGTAGCGTCAAAAATAAATGTTATGTTTTGTTGTGAATATTATAAGTTGAAATAAAGTTCTTGTTTAATATTGTTTTGTGTGCTTTGGTTCCTACTCGTAAATATTTAACTTTCAGTTAATATTTTTACAATGTTGCGGCCCTTAATAATAATAATCAACTCATGAACAATATTGAATCATGCTTCTAAAACAAATGGTAACAACTGAGATTAAAATAAAATCAGATCTTATCTATTAATTCATTAATAATCTTGTTCTAGATGCCTGCCACTCGATCCTTGGATGAGATTCTAGGGAGTGAGGAAACCCCGAAAACTCACCCGCGGCGAGTGACTTCGGCCACTCCAGCCCAGCTCAATCCAGTCCATCCGACGGCAGTCCGAGGATCTTCATCGCGTCGTCCAAGCCGTCGAGATTCGCCGCCCTCGCAAGTCCAAGAAGAAGAAGTTCCGGAGGGGCAGTTGCTAGGTCCGCCAACCATGGCCCAAGTGCTTGCGATGATAGAACAGGGTAGCCAGACGAATACCCTGTTACTCCAACAGTTGGTCCAAAACACGACCAACCTTGGTGCTGCAAGTTCTAGGCCTGGATTTGGTGAAGCCTCCCATCAGTCAAGTTGGGAGAATTCTTGAAGACCCAGCCTCCAACCTTTTCTTCTTCATCAGATCCCCTGGACGCTGATGATTGGCTACGATCTATTGGAAGCAAGCTGACCATTGCTCAATGCAATGATCATGAGAAGGTCCTATATGCATCGTACCAACTCCAGGGAGCCGTTGCAGTTTGGTGGGAAAATTTTCAAGCGGCAAGGCCCCAAGGTCAAGAAATTACTTGGGATGTTTTCAGAGAAGCCTTCAGAAAGACGCATATTCCTTCGAGCCTGGTGAATTTAAAAAGACGGGAATTCCTTGATCTGCGTCAAGGAAATATGTCTATGATGGAGTATCTTCACCGTTTTAATTACCTTGCTTGCTATGCGTCGTCAGAAGTTAGTTCAGAAACCCGAAGAATCGAGCATTTCCGGGACAATCTGAACAATGAAGTCAAGCATCTTCTGGCCATTCACGACTTTCATGACTTTCAAACGCTCGTGGACAAGGCTATAATAGCCGAACATAGTTCACGGGACGTGATGGAGAGTCGTAAGAGGAAGTGGATGGCGCGGAAAGCCGCCAGTCCAAGTTTGCCGAGGCCGCGCGTTGGTCAGCCGACCAATGTTCGACCTCCTCCGCCTCGTCAGCAGCAGCAGAGGCGTCAAGGTCAGGTATCTCGACCCCAGCAGCCTTCTGTTCGTCCCTCGAGCAGCAATGAAGGAAGGACTTCTGGAGTTCAAAATCAGGCAGCCGGTGTGACCTGTTATTATTGTAAAGAGCGTGGGCATTATGCAAATGCCTGCCCTAAAAGAGGTCAAGCGTCAGGTCAGCAGTCGTCGCAGGGAGTCCAGAGACCCCCAGGTCGACCCTTAGGAGCTGGAAATTCTCAAGTTTCCAAGCTTGCTGCAGCTCCTAATCGCAGTGCAAGTAGCGGTCGTCTCCATCATGTGACCGCTGAAGAAGCAAGCGAAGCGCCAGATTTGGTACTGGGTATGTTTCCTGTGCACTCAGTACCTACTTTGGTATTGTTTGATTCTGGAGCATCACACTCGTTTATTTCTAAGAAATTTGCCGATCAGAATAACTTAGAAGTTGATCTTCTTTTTGCCAAAATGATAATCTATTCCCCTGGATCAGTCATGAATTCAATTAAGTTTTGCCCTAAGGTTAGCATTGAAATTAATGGAGTCATGTTTCATGCTGACCTTATCCTTATAGAAACCTCAGGGTTAGAAGTAATCCTTGGTATGGATTGGTTGTCTAAGTTCAAAGGATGCATAGACTGTGCCAATCGATCCATTTCTTTGGTTAGCCCTGAAGGAATTCCAGTTCATTTCTCTTCCATTCAAAGTTCTTCAAATTCTCAAGCTTCCCTTTGTTCAGCCATAGTAAAAGATCTTAGCCAGATTCCAATTGTCTCCGAAGTTCTCGATGTTTTTCGGATGAATTGCTGTGGCTGCCTCGGATAGGGATATCGAGCTTGTCATAAACCTTGTTCCTGAAACAGCGCCAATATCCAAGCGTCCTTATCGTATGCCCCCTGATGAGTTAGTTGAATTAAAGAATCAAATTCAAGAGCAATTAAGAAAAGGCTTTATTTGACCTAGCTCTTCTCCTTGGGGTAGTCCAGTTCTTTTTGTGCCTAAAAAGGACGGTGGAATACGCATGTGCGTGGACTATTATGCATTAAATGATGTCACAATTAAGAACAAATATCCTCTCCCTCGTATCGATGATCTGTTCGATCAATTGACTGGTGCTCAAATCTTTTCAAAAATTGATTTAAGACATGGGTACTATAAATTGAAGATCAGACCAGAAGATATTCCTAAGACCGCTTTTACCACTCGTTACGGTCTATATGAGTATACCGTAATGTCTTTCGGACTTACAACGCTCCTGCTAATTTCATGTGCCTCATGAATAAAGTTTTCATAGAGTATTTAGATAAGTTCGTAGTGGTATTCATTGATGATATTCTCGTCTATTCCAAATCCGAAGAAGAGCATGCGCAGCATCTGTGTATGGTGCTCGAGAAGCTTCGAGAGCATAAGCTTTATGCCAAATTCGAGAAGTGCGAATTTTGGCTAAAAGAAGTTGCTTTCCTTGGTCATATTCTTTCTAAAGGTGGTATTTTCGTTGATCCCAGTAAAGTCAAAGCCGTTCTAGACTGGGAAGCCCCTCAGTCTGTTCCGAAAGTTCGAAGTTTTCTTGGTCTAGCGGGATATTATCGCCGCTTTATCGAGAACTTGTCTAAAATCGCTCGTCCTTTGACCTAGCTTCTCAAGAAAGAAAAGAAGTTTGAGTGGACACCTGAATGCGAAGAAAGCTTTCAGGAATTAAAGAAAAGGTTAACAATTGATCCCATGCTGGTGTTACCCTATGTTCATAAAAGCTTCGATGTCTATTGTGATGCTTCCAAGAATGGGCTTGGGTGTGTGCTTATGCAAGAAAGAAAAGTCGTAGCTTACGCCTCTCGTCAGTTGCGACCCCATGAGCTCAATTATCCGACTCGTGATCTGGAATTAGCTGCGGTGGTGCACGCTCTAAAAATTTGGTGTCATTACCTGATTGGAAACAAATGCAGTGTATTCACAGATCATAAAAGTCTAAAATATTTCTTCACCCAGCCTGATCTAAATTTAAGACAACGAAGATGGCTAGAGTTGATAAAAGATTACGACCTTAGCATTCAATACCATCCTGGTAAAGCCAATGTCGTAGCAGATGCTCTGAGTCGAAAACTTCATTGTCTTTCTGTTTCATCTCTGACCGATCAATCCGATCTTGTGAAAGAATTCCAAAAGCTTAATTTGGGAGTCATCGAAAAAGGTTATTTGGCCGCACTAGAGGTGCAACCAACCCTTAAGTCCCAAATTAAAGCCGCTCAGCTCAAAGATGAAGCAATTATCAAAGTCCGTGAAGAATTGAAGCAAGGAAAGGAATCCAAATTTCATGAAAGTTCAGATGAAGTGCTTATGTTCGAGAATCGAATATATGTTCCTGATGATCCGGAATTGAAAGAGTTGATCCTCAAAGAAGCCCATGAGTCTCCCCTCTCAATTCACCCTGGAAGTACAAAGATGTATCAAGACCTTCGACGGGAATATTGGTGGCCCGGTTTGAAAAGAGATGTTGCTGCATATGTCGCAGTTTGTGATGTGTCTCAGTGTGTCAAAGCCGAACATCAACGTCTCGCTGGACTTCTCCAGCCTTTGAAGATTCCAGAGTGGAAGTGGGAAGACGTCAGTATGGATTTTATTACTGGTTTGCCAAGAACCAGGAAAGGGCATGATTCTATATGGGTAATCGTTGACCGATTAACTAAAGTGGCTCACTTTATTCCGGTCAAGACTACTCACTCTGGAGATAAGCTTGCTGAATTGTATCTGGAGAATATTGTCCGTCTTCATGGCGTCCCGAAGACAGTTGTTTCTGACCGAGGTTCCCAGTTTACTTCTCGTTTCTGGGAAAGTTTGCACCGTCTTCTTGGTACTAAGCTGAATTTCAGTACGGCTTATCATCCTCAGACAGATGGACAAACGGAAAGGATCAATCAAATTCTGGAAGACATGTTAAGAGCCTATGTGCTGTCATACGGCTCTAATTGGGAGAAAAGTTTGGCCTTCGCCGAATTCTCTTATAATAACAGTTTCCAATCTAGTCTGCAAGTGTCGCCTTTTGAAGTGCTGTATGGAAGGAAATGCCGAACCCCTCTTTTCTGGTCTGAAGTTGGAGAAAGGAAATTCTTCGGCCCAGATCTTATTCAGGAAGCTCAAGAGCAAGTAGATATGATCAGAAACCGACTAAAAGAAGCTCAGTCTCGTCAAAAGAGTTACGCTGACAATCGTCGTCGTGAACTCAGTTTCGATGTTGGTGATCATGTCTATCTTAAAGTCTCGCCTCTCCGTGGAGTTCGTCGATTTCAAATCCGTGGAAAGTTGGCTCCTAGATTCATTGGACCATATCAGATCATTGGAAAGATGGGTGAGATGGCATATCAGTTAGAATTGCCACCTCAACTATCTGACGTTCATAACGTCTTCAATGTATCTCAGCTTAAGAAATGCCTTCGTGTTCCCTCCGACCTCGCCGATTTGGAAGGTATAGATCTTCAGCCAGATCTATCTTATCGGGAGCATCCAATTCGTATCTTGGAAGAAGCAGAACACCAGACGAGGAACAAGACCATCAAGATGTTGAAAGTCCAGTGGAGCAATCATACCAAAGACGAAGCCACCTAGGAAAGAGAAGATCATCTTCGACAAGAGTTCCCCGATTTCTTTTAGTCATCTCCAAATCTCGGGGACGAGATTTTTGTAAGGGGGGTAGATTTGTAACAGCCTCAAAATTATAAAATAAAGAAAAAAAAATTTAATTAAAAATACTTTGTGTATTATTTCTGAAATTCCTGGATTTACTGAATATTCTTTTGGCTTTTCCTTAATACAAGAAAGTGAATTAAAGAATATGGTATATGGAAAAAGGTAAAAAGTAAAAATGCCAAGTTAACAAAAATTTACCAAAGTCATAAAAAAAATCTAAGGGCTCTCCACAGCATGTTTCTGTCGGTGGAAGAGCTGGAATAATCAAAATAATATTTAATCAAAGTGAATCATGTGAAAAGAAATCAGGGTAAAAATGGTAAAAGAATTTGGTAAAAATATCTGGAAGTTATCCTGACCCAATATTTTTACCTTGCCGATATCAATACAGTGTCAACCTCCAGTAAAAATATCAATAATTTAATAATTAATTTTATAATTTTAAAAACTCAAGAACAGTGAATAAATAAATGGGAAAATAGTAATGTCAGAATTATTAAAAATTAAATATTAATAATTGACATCTGAAATTTTTACAGAAAGTATAAAATACCATTTGAGACTCTCATGAAAAGTTTTATAAAATATTAAATTAATTAAGTCACAAATTAAACAAAAAACAGAATGGGCAGAACAGCAACAGCTGTCTTGTCAGAATTTTATAAAAATCTAAATGCATCATAAAATAGTGAAAATTTTACAGGAGTCTTTTAATTATCTTTCCGACTTAGGGTAAATTGTTTATAAAATTACGAGTCGGTTTGTCAGACGAAAACGCTGTGAACCTCCCGTTCTGTCCAGAGACTTCAACCGACTTCTTTTCCCCCACATCGACGTGTGGGCCTTACCGTCACCATCCAGGCATGTCGGCACCCGCTGCCACCTGGACCCCACCTGTCAGCGCCTCAGCCGCGTCTTCTTCTTCTCCTCTCTGCTGCTCTCTCGCGTCGACGAAACCTTCTCGGTTTTTCGCGCGCCCTCCCGTGTTGGCCGACTTCGAGCCTTTATAAAAGCCTTCCATTCCGTCGCAGCCGACCCAGCTCGCCTCCCGTGCAACCCATTCCGCCACTGCTATCGTCATCTTCTCCAATTCCAGCGAAAACCGAGAAAAGGGCAAAACCCAAATTCTTCAGCCACAAACCTTTTCGCCCCAAACCACTTCGCCCGAAATCTCCTCACCTCACCTGGAGCCCTTACCCGCCGTTGGTTCGAGCCCCTCTGCTCCGGCAAGCCCCCGCGCCGTGTTTCTTCCTCCGCCGTCGCTGCGCACGGTGAGTAGCTTCTTGCCTTGATCATTCTTCAATCCGAACCCATAAATGAGACCCTTGTAGCTCATTGATGCTCGCTCGAGTGATGTTCAAGCTCAAAAAGGGCTAGTTCGCCGTGTCGCCGGTCGGCTGTGAGCACCTCCACCCCTCGCCGGTGACAACCGCCTTCCTGGCCACCTCCGGTCGCCGCGCCACCACCCAAATGTGCGCCTTGGCCCGTTGGTGCTGGAGGAGGAACCGATTCCATCGTTCCGGCCTTCCTTCGCAGCCGGCGAGCTCGGCTTCGCCGTGCCCTGCCTTGCGCCACCGCCATGTGGGCCTTGGCTGTCAGTCGCACGCGTCTGGGCTCTGTGCCGTGCCGCTGACTAGTAGGCCCGGCTGGTCAGCCGCACTACGCGCGCACCAGTCGCTGCCGCTTGGACCCAGGCTGTCGGCCTCTTGTGCAGAGCTGTGCCATCGACATGCGGCCCGCACTGCGGTCGCCGCGCGTCGCGCCGCTGGCTCACATACGGCATATTGGCAGTGCAATCGTCACGACAATGGCCCTTGCTCTGTCGGCCGCCAACATGGCTTCACGCGAAAAGGGAAAGCGCATTTTCCCCGCGAAAGCGCACTTTCCATTTTCGGCAGGTTTCTGATTTTCTGTATTTATTCAAAATCTAGATATTCAAATATCTATAACTTTTGAATCACTTTGCCAAATCTGATGAAATAAATTTCTAAATTCGTCTAAAATCAAGTAGATTCAGAATATGCGAAAATATTTCATAATTAAATTTTATTTGAAATTCGAATTTAAATTCAAAGGAAAGGTTAGAAATATGTCATACATGAAAATTTTGCAAATGACCTCCAAATTTAGTAAAATAATTTTTGTTAGATTCCTTGTAACCTCAGAAACCAGAATATGTAAAAATACTTAGGGTTTGTTATAAGAAAAATTTAAGTTATTAAATGGGTGATAAATAATGCGATAATGGTTTAAATAGATTAAATCTTTAAATTGCAAATGAGAACAAATAATGCTTGCAACCATTTCTGAATTTGTGAAGTTATTTCATTTGAATATTTTCATCTGATTTCTTTTTGGCCCTATTGAAATTTGGTATTTATTCTATATTGCCATACGACGTGTAGAACCCGACGAACTCGGTACATTCGACGATCAAGAGTTCGAAGTTGAGGATAATCGACAAGGCAAGCAAACCCCTTTGATCATATTGATCCCAGTTTTATAAATATTTTCATTAAATGTTTTATTGCATACTTTATTTTATTAAAGTCTGCTATCTTTCGGGTAATGGTAGTTGTACCAATAGAATTATGGAACTTCCTTGATAAGTAGAAAATTGTGAACCTTGAAAACCCTAAAATAGCTTAGACATTATTTAATGTCAATCTGGGTTACTCATGTTTAGTGACATGCTTAGCCAAGCTTAAATAAACCTAAAACTGTGACATGGTTAAAGAGTTTGGATACGACATTTAAATGGGTATGACCATTTTTGTGGTTGGTATTTTGGTTGGAAAAATGAAAATAAAACTATGGTTTAGATGCGGGCAATTATTGGCAATAGCCGGGTGTGCATGTCTTTGCAACGTAGTGTAGGGTGGAGATTATTGCCCGTGTCGAGTTAAGGACCGAACTATGGGTTGTTTTCGTGCCAAGAATATTCATACAACCACAAGTGCCGTATGGGACAGCTCTAACTTATTAAGTTGTTTAAAACTAGCTTTGCACTTGGAAGGCGGAGTAGTACGAGTGTTTCTTAATGAATTGCTCGACGGACGCCCACACCGAGGTGATCATGGATTAAACGTCTACCATTATAACGGTGTACGCCATACTGTGGATAGTTTCATCATTTCTATGCTCTGAGTTCTTATGCCACAGAATGGGTTTATCATCACCGTGCTGGTGCAAAGTTAGGGTTAAATAATGTAACAGTTATAACATGACTCTCTGCGGCACACCAAAGGAAGTGTGCAAATATCGATTGCTCAAAGAGTCAGTCATGTCTTGTGGGGAAAGCTGTATACCTCTACAGAGTGTAAAACTAATCGATTAGCCGCGTCCGCGGTCATGGACACTTGGTAAAGTCATCACATAGTTAGTTGTTTTGCTTGTTTTTATAAAATATGGTTTCTACCAGGTGTTGGTAATTTCCACTGTGTGTGTCGGTGGGAATGGTTTTGAATATGGTCATTATACCCAAGTATTTGTGATTTATTTATGTTTACATTTCGTTACTTCAGTATTAAATTGCTTTTTCTTAAATTCCGTTTCGCAATCTATTATTCTGTATTTACATTTCAAACTATCTTTATGCAAAATAACCTTAATAGCCTTTCATTGGAATGGCCTGCATGTATTTTAGGATTTGCATAAGTCTTGCGAGTACGTAAGTACTCAACTTGCCAATGTTGATGTTTTCAGGTGAAGAAACAGAATTCCCCGACGATTCTTACGTTGATGCAGGATACGGGGACTTTAATGACGAATTTTTCTAAGGATTTTCCCTTGTCGGTTGCCTGTGGGACACTGGGTTAAAAGGCATACTACAAGAAGTTGTCTCCACTGCAGTTTTACTTTTGGTTTTGTAAAAATAATATGTAACCTTACTTCCGCTGTGTAATAAAGTTTGTGTATGACTTGATATCAATTTGTATTTGTGCGTACTAGCTACTGATCATGGGACTAGTACTGTATGCACATGGTATCCATTTTTGGTATTCATTTATCAAAAATGGGGGCCTTACAACGGCTCTGAGGAAGACGAAGTGCGAGGTGGCGATGCAGCGACTTTCGAGTGTCTTCAAGTAGCGGATCTGCAAGGGCAGTCGACGGTGACCTCGTCGGTGGTCCTGGCGGTGGAAGAGGGACGTCAATGGCGTAGATCAACTCAAAAGAACGGCGGAACGTCCTTCGAAACTCCGACGAGCTCACAGATGCGTTTCTTCGAGCCTCCGATGGAACCCTTCGATCAACTTGCGCGGAGGGAGCTGATGAACCTCGGGGGAAGGGCTAGGTCCCCTTATATAGCACCTAGAGGCCAGCGTGGCGCAATTGCCGAGATCGCAACGACCCC
This sequence comes from Otatea glauca, assembly GCA_036346275.1. Classification (NCBI taxonomy): domain Eukaryota; kingdom Viridiplantae; phylum Streptophyta; class Magnoliopsida; order Poales; family Poaceae; genus Otatea; species Otatea glauca. Next base: position 54,219,578 of record CM070718.1, on the reverse strand, counting down.
GTCGCTGAGTCTGAGAAGAACACGGCGACGCTGTGCGGAGCTATCCTAGCCATCCACGTGGCTCCATGGACGCCTCCGATCCATCGCAACGGGTCTCGATCCGATTAGCCCGCGAGATCCAACGGCCAGAAACTCTAGGGTTTTGATCCTATACGCAACCATTCCTGACCGTCCGATGCGAGATCAACGGTCATAGAGCGATCTTCTAGAAACGGGCTGACCAACTGGGCTGCACGCACGCGCACAATACTTTGGCTCGGTCCAGTACTGTTCAGTAGTGTTTTCGCTGATTTTTTGATTAAAATAATTACATAAATTACTTTAATTAGGTTTAGGCTGTAAAAATGTCAAGAAAAATCTGAGAAACTTCTCATAAATACTTTGAGATATTTTGAACTTAAATCAAATATTTTTAGCAAAACTTTACATTAATTTTGTATATATTTAATTATTTTACACAAAAGGCCAATATACATATTCTGAAATTAATTAAAATAAATTTCAGAAAAATCCAATAAATTCTAGAAAATCACAAAATGCACAAATAACAATAAAATAATAATATGGGCAAATTTTAGGACATTACACTGCCGCATCACCTGATCTACGTCACCAGAGTAGCAAAGCTCTAATCACGCCACCGCCCTAGTGCTTGAGCTAATTGCTTGATTACTTGCTCTGTTCAATTCAGGCAATGGAGAATGAAAGAAATTTTGGTAGTAAAGAAAGAGGGGGAAGAAAGAGGAAGCGCAATTTTGCCATTCGGAGAAAACATAGTTCAGTAGTGGTACGAAGCCAATTAGCTAAACAGAAAAACTAACGTACGGTATACTGTTTGTACGGTATACCATTTTGTCGCCGGTGAAACCTCTGAAACCTAGCTCTAAAACCTATGAAATCTCTGAAACCTATGAAACCTGCTCTGAAACCTGTAAAACCTACTATACCGTTGGAATCAATTCCAACGGTATATGGTTCAGTAGTAGCTAAAAAGCAATGGCAAAATCCGAAACTGATGAATTCCCAGTGGCATATAAACAATTATTCCAATCTGGATACAAAAGCACAAACTGAACTAACTTCATAGTTCAATTATTCCAATCTGCTGGATACAAAAGCACAAACTGAACTAACTTCATAGTTGTAAGTTGATTACGTATTTTACACCTCCGGGGGGAGCTAGCTATTAGGCGGCAGTGTTTTACCTGAGGTAACAGTGTAAAATTGGAGGTCCGAATAAAAGAACTTGCCTTAGAATAAATAGCATGGCAAGCCTGTCAGGGAAAGGATTACCAAACAGATCAGATACTTTAGCCATCTTGACCAGCACTCACCAAACAATTTCACCCAGGTACATCCCAGAAATTGTCTTCTCGAATATCTGGCGATATTGCAGGCAAAAATGACATCAAAACAAACAAACGAACTCAAATGCGAGTATAACAAATTGACATGTTTTACCTGCTCACCAGGGTTGATGCTCTCATGGTCCATGTCTGTGTCAAATCCAGTCAATGGAAAACCGTCTGAGAAATCTTCCTACTCGGTGTTGATAATATGTATAAGCAGTACAGAGACTTAAATTCAATCAAGAAAATTTCACAACTTCACAACACTTTTTTTTTTACAAACATTATTCAAACGATTTGCGTCATGCGTGTTAGTTTTAATAAGATGTAAATAAAAGATGGTGTCCAGTCATAACAAAGTAGCAAACCGTGTTTCCTGCTCCAGGCATTACGTTTTGCAGCTTTGGGATAGCATCAGTTCGCTCAACGTAGTATGCATTTGGGCCAGTACCCAGAATCACCGCAGCCATCACGTCATCATCCCAATCCAGGCAAAGGTTCCGACAGTATCATTTCCCTTTTACGTGGAATTTTACTCAATTAAATTTCCTATGGAAAGGATGTCTCTTTAAACAAGTTCTAGACCATAAACGTTAGAGCATGTACAACGTTTCTTTTTCAGAATTCTGTATCTGTATCTGGAGATATCATACCCTTTTCGAGTAAGGAGGCTTGCGGCTTTCTTACCAGGGCAGATACACGCATGTCAAGCTCGTCTCTCCATTGCAGCATTTAAGCAAGCAACATATATATTGCATGTTATTAGCTAGCATACATGCATTTAACTGAAAAAGGAACATGACTTGCTGTTTCTTAAACTGTAATCCTGGCTGTATTAAAGGGTTCTAGCGGGTATTTCAGTCTTGCAATTCTTTGTTTCAACAATGATACATGAATGAAACATTAGATAATATATCTCTCCCGGTGGAACAATTGTCAACAGTTCATACACACTAGGAGTCAAGGAGAATCACTGGAGGAGTGAAAAGAATGAATAATGAGCCACGTTTTATCATATCAAGGAGAGAATGGTTTTTTTCACGGAAGTCCATGTGTAACAGTCCAAACTGGTACAGAAACAATGTGCAAGGAAATAAAAAATTCTTACAGTCCCAGAGACAGCAAAACCTTTTGTCCACTTGATCAAAATGCCAGAATCAATAGAAGCCTAGCTAGTGGTGGGCACATGGGCCGTGCCTCGGTGGGCCGGCCCGAGGCACGGAGGGCACGGCACGGCTCAAGCCCGGCCCGGCACGTTAGTGGGCCGTGCCGTGCCGTGCCGTGCCGGCCTGTTACTGTAGTTTGGGCCGTGCTGGGCCCAAAATCTGAGCACGACGGGCGGTTCGGCCCGCAAGACGCCGCTTGGGCCGTGCTCGCTAGCCCGCCCGAGAGGCGCACGAAGGCCCGCAGCCGGCCGCTGCACGCCGGCGGCACGCCAACCCGCGCCACGCGCGGCAGGGGCGAGCACGCGGCGTTGCGCCTCGCCGCGCTGCGCCCGTGCAGCCGCCCTCTTCGCGCCGCGCGCCGCCGCGCGCGCGTGCCACGCCGCCGCGTCGTCGCCAGCCACGCCGCGCTCGCCCGCGCCGATCGCGCGCGCCTCGCGCCGCCATGGTCGGGCCAAGGAGAGAAGCGGCGACGAGTGAAGGAGGGAGAGAGAGGCCTCGGCCGTGGGGAGATGGAGCGGGAGGCCGGTCGGTGGACGAGGCGGGGGGAAGCGAGGCGGGCGGTGAAGCCAGCGGGCGGCAAAGGCCGGCGGGCGAGGCGGCCGGGCGGGGGCAGGCAAGCAAATGGGGAAGGAGGGGCGGGCGGGAAGCCAAAGCATGGGGAAGCGAGGCAATGGGGACAAAGCGGCAAAGGGGAGAGGGAAGGCCTCGATCGGTGGGGAGAGGGAGCGGGAGGTCGGGCGGTGGGGGGGCCGGGCGAGGCGGGCGGGAAGCGAGGGGCGGGCTGGGAAGCCAGCGGTGGGGAAGCGAGGCGGTCCGGGAAGCCAAAGGGCGGGGAAGCGAGGCGGCGGGGGTCAAGCACCGGCGGGGAGAGAGAGAGGAGGGAGGCCGGGCATGGCGAGGCGAGGCGGCAAGGGCGAGGGCGGCGCGGGGAGGGGAGTGGAGAGGGGCGGTCGGGCGGATGAACCGACGGCCCGGGAGAAAGAGGGGAAAAAGGAGAGAGGGCGTCGGCTGTGGGGAAGGGGGAAAATCGAGGGAAAGGGGAGGGAAAAAATGGAAAGGAGGAGAACAGGTGAAAAAAAAGAAAGAAGAAAGAAAAAAAAGGGAGAAAGTTCAGGTATTATCTTTTTTTCGGCTCTCTATGTGACTGTCACATATTTAGAGACGGAGACTGACTATTTTGAAAGTAGACAAGTGTTGAAAGAATGAAGTCTGAGGATAACAGTAAACTTACAAAATGAGATCTCCAAAGCTACATGCCCTACTATAAAAGTTCTCAAGTAAAGGACATGCTGAACACCTATCTAGCTCTCTGTCTCACTCTCTCTGCCTCGATCCCATTCTCTCTCTTCCTCTCCTCGAGCGAATGAGAGATTGAGAGAGCGAGAGAGGCTAAGAGATTGAGAGAGAGACCGAGAGATTGAGAGAGAGGTTGATCGGACGAGAGAGCAAGTGAGAGAGATTGAGAGAGAGAATGATCACGCGGAAGAGAGAGCGAATGAGAAAGGTTGAAATAGAGAGGCTAATCGGGGTGAGAGAGATTGAGAGAGAGAATGATCGGGCGAGAGAGAGCAAGTGAGAGAGAATGAGATAGAGAGACTGATCGGACGAGAGAGATTGAGAGAGAGAATGATCGGGTGAGAGAGATTGAGAGAGAATGATCGAATAAGAGAGATTGAGAGAGAGGTATTGACACTACTACAGAATGGTACATCACTATCGCTTCATCTGGGTCGGTTCTTAAGTTTTTAGGAAAAAACGATTGTAATAGATGACTTAGGAGGGGTGTTAATAATAATCACTATCGGTTCTCAGGTTAGAAGTGATTGTGATGTAGTACTGGGCACATCACAATCGGTTCTTATGGGAGAAGCGATAGTGATGTGCATGCACATCGCTATCGGTTCTCACAAAAGAACCGATAGTGATGAGCACATGCTCATCACTATCGCTTTTTTTGTGAGAACCGATAGTGATGATCATGCATATCACTATCGGTTCTCACAAAAGAACCGATAGTGATGTGCACGTAGTCATCACTATCGCTTCTTATGTGAGAACCGATAGTGATGAGGATGCACATCACTATCGCTTATCACAAAAGAACCGATAGTGATGTGCATGATGACATCACTATCGCTTTTCAAGTGAGAACCGATAGTGATGTGTGTGCATATCACTATCGTTTTTTAAGTGAGAACCGATTGTGATGTGTCTCGCTAGGTTATTTATACCCCTCGGGTTGAACTATCCTCTGTTGTTGTTCTAGAGGATATTTCTTCGCTACCACCTGAAGAAATAGCTCATATTCTGTGGTTGAAAGCAATACTTGGGTGAGAAAAAATGAAATCCTTAAGGGTGGGTGTTAAGAGGGTAAATTTGAAGCCTAGACTAAGGAGATTTCCCCTTATTTTGCAAAATTTGTGGTTTTCTTCATAATATAAGCATTCCTTCAAATCCCTTCAATTTTGCACTCTATAATTTCGATATATCGCGAAGAAAGTTTAGGTTGCACTCGTATTATGTATATCCTATCAGATTTTGCACCCTTTATTTGACAAGCACACATGTATCAAATTATCTTAATTTGTAGTGCTCTCGTGTTAATCTGGACCGTACGATAGCCATCGGCATTTCGACTGTACGATCCTGGACGCTGTGAGTATCGCACCATACAACACGAGCTTATGACTTCTATAGGATTTTGTATTATGTTTTTTAACATTCAACACGAGTTGCATGGCAATGTTTGTGTTCTATAAATGTGATATGTGCATAATGTGTGTAATTTATGCTGTGTGAATATGATATGTGCATACTGTGTGAAATATGTGCTGATTTAGGAGGGTGAATTGGAAAAAAATAGCAAACCCCCTCATCTCTATCGGTTCTCAGAACTAAATGATAGAGATGAGGTGAGGGGGTCATCTCTATCGGTTCTTTAGAAGAAATGATAGAAACGGGTAGATTATTACTATCGATTCTCAGAAGGAAGCGATAGAGATGAGATGGGTCATCTCTATCGGTTCTTTCTAAGAAGCGATAGAGATGATACACTCATCTCTATCGGTTCTTACAAAGAACCGATAGAGATGACACCATCATATCCATCATTTCTTTGTAAGAACCGATATAGATGAGTGTGTCATCTCTATCGCTTCTTAGAAAGAACCGATTGAGATAACCCATCTCATCTCTTTCGCTTCCTTCTAAGAACCGACTCTGATGATAAAAAAGAACCGATAGTTAGTGTTAATACGTTTGTGTCGCTTTTCTTTTGAAACCTGATACTGATACTCCTGAAAATTCAGCTGTCTTTAAAACAGATTGGAAAAACTCATCATCTGTGTCGGTTCCGCAGGTAAAGCCGATTGGAAAAATTATCATATGTGTCGGTTTGACATGTAAAAACTAGTCATCTACGCGCCGCCATAAAACCGATTGAAAAATCATCATTTGTGTCGGTTTCGCATGTAAAACCGATAGGAAAAACCATTTATTTGTATCGGTTCATATGGTAAAACCGATTGGAAAAACTAATCATCTGTGTCGGTTGCAATGGTAAAACCGATTGGAAAATTTCATCATCTGTGTCGGTTCTGCTTTTAAAACCGATTGGAAAATTTTTTATTTGTATCGGTTTTATAATAAAACTGATTGTGTTGTGGGTCTTCTTTCTATCGGTTTTGATGAAAATCCGATTGTGTTATATGTTTTTTCCTATCGGTTCTTTAATGAAACCGATTCATTGTAGTCCTTTTTCTATCGGTTTCGTAATAGAACCGACACACTAGCATTCATCCCCCATAAATCTGCCTCTTGTTCCCTCTCGACAGAGTAATTCATTGTGCGGCGTCCTCTCCCTCCCGACTCGCACTACTCACCCCAGGCACTGCCATCATCGTCCCCCGTCCCCCGGCGCCGCCGTCGTCCTAGCCCGCCCCGGCGCCATTGCTCGTCCTCGCCGCCCCGTGCCGCAGCCATCTCGCCCCAGCGCATTGCGCCCTCCTCGCCACCTCAGATTCCGCCGCCCCATCCGCTCGTGCTGTTCGCCTGCCTCCTCCCGCTCTGCGTCCTCCTTGGGCTCGTGCTCCTCCTCCGACTCCACTGGTTCTTGCGCCGCCTCCCGTTAGCTAAGGTAAACCCTAATCCCTTTGTGATGCAGAATTGCAGACAAAGAGAATGACTAAACAAAATTGCTTTGCCTTGTTTGGAAACATTCAGCACTTACAAAGTTGCAACCGCGTATGCTTTAGCCATTGAGGCAGATAAACTTATCTGCATTAAGTAGACGGTCAGATATTCAATGAGCATGGACGAGTCATTCATTTCATGTCTCTTGAGGAAGCTGATATGTTGATTAGAAAGCGTGCTAAGCAAAGTGATATTGCTGCAAATTATGTCAAGGTTGTCGATCAGGAGGGTAACAATTCTCTGCACAAGGACCATGAACCATCTTTGAATGGAATGGATCATCTTAAGGGTATGCCACTTCTTTTCAAAATGCTTTGGGTTTTAACAATGGAAATGACATTTATTCGGTGAGCAAGGGTTTGCTATAGGAAAAGAGGTTTAAAATATATTCCAAGAATGATAGATTTATTACGTGAGCAAGGGTTTGCTATTGTCATGCTTATGGAAAATGGCATGGTTGCTGTCAATTTTTCTCAAGAAGGAATGGACAATGAAATGTGCTCTTTCTAACTTATGTAGGTGGACTAGAGATGAAGAGTGGCAAATGTGCACCTGTGCTTTGGACTTTGATGGATGTAAATGGCAAAGCCAGTGATGAATTTGTATACCAAGCAATCGATGGATCATACATTGAGACCAAGGAAAGTGCTTTGGTGGATGCTGACCCAGGCTTTGGATCCTCACAAGCAAAAGAGATGCTTGATCACCTGGAGAGTGTACTAGCAAATGAAGCAGTCTCTGTCAAAGTAGCCAGTTCATTGTTGAAGTCAAACCTGAGGTTTGTGATTCTCCTAAATTTCTCAAATACCTTCTGTAAGGATATTTGCCATTTAACTGATAAGTTTGTTCTTCTGTAAAATATCTTTTATATTTTATTTTCATGTGCATCTAAAGTAATGTCATTCCATAGAGTGATGTGCATATTTGTCCCCACTAAGTTTAGCTAGTACCTTTTGTTTCTCGCAGTCAATACACAATACAATCGCTTAGACAGCTCTGCACTCAACAAGTTATGAGACCACTTATGCCAATGGTACTGGATGGAAGTTATCTCGCAGATGGATAGGTTTACAGATCCTTAAAGTTCCTACTAGTCCATATGTGAATGCGATTGCATGTGTACTGACTGTGAAGCATGTTTTGAGTTCTGTTTTGTGAACAAATGTGATATGTGTTGTAATAAAATGTTTGTGTTATGTGAATATGATATGTGCATAATGTGTGCTATTGCTGTGTGAATGTGATATGTGCATACTGTGTGAAATATGTGCTGATTGAAAGGTGAATTGGAAAACAACACACCCCTCATCTCTATCGGTTCCAAAAAGAAAATGATAGAGAAAGGGGGTCATCTCTATCGGTTCTTTAGAAGAAGCGATAGAGATGAGCGTGTCATCTCTATCGGTTCTTTGTAACAAGCGATAGAGATGACCACCTCATCTCTATCGGTTCTTTAAAAGAAACGATAGAGATGAGTGCGTCATCTCTATCGGTTCCTCATAGAAGCGATAGAGATGAGCCTCATCTCTATCGGTTCCTTATAAGAACCGATAGAGATGATGGGTCATCTCTATCGCTTCTTGTAAAGAACCGATAGAGATGACGCAGTCATCTCTATCGGGCAAGAACCGACTGTAATAGCGTTGCCTTATCTCTGTCTCATGACTTTGTGTCGCTACTAGAACCGACTGTGATGATAAAAAAGAACCGATTGTAATGTATATTCGTGTAGTAGTGTGAAGCCCATCTTAAGGAGGAGGGTACAGGCCCTTCTCGACGGCGTCTACAAATGGGGTGCATCTCAGCCTTAAGCTGATTCATGTCCAGTCAGCTGATCGATCTTGTGCCTTTCCCCAGTTCCTTTCCCGGTCTTCTGGAAAGGGGGCGAAGTCACTAACTAGAGGAGGGGCAACTAGAATAGAAGGTAGGGGTGAACACCCGGCAAGCGTAGTCGATAGGCAAGAGCTCACCTCGGCATTCTTGCTCTTACATTTGAAAGTCGAATCGGGATTCCATCTAGAGAAAGGTACCGAATGGAACTAGTAGGAGATGATAGTTTCATCACGAGCGATAATCTCCCACCATCTGCTAGATCTTGTTCTTGGTTCTGTTGGCTACTCTCTGAATTAGAAATGCAGTAATATACTCTTTCCCAAAACTTCTCATACCAACGAAGACTATCTCGAACTATTGATATAGCGAGCACTATAAAGGGTTGTTTTCTTAGAGGAATTCGAGCGATAACTCCTCTTCAAAAAAGATAAAAAAGCTACCTATGAAAGCCTACTTCTTTCCATCTAGCGCTGATAGAAGGCCTTTCAGCTCGGTTCAGTAGACCTATTCCCCTAAAAGTAGATTACTTAAGCCTCTAGCCTCTTTCTTCTACTGTTTCCATTGGGCGCGGTATAGTAGTCTTATAAGGATAAGTATCAAGAAAAGCATCAACTTTTTTATTGTATTGTGGTGATCGAGAGCACCCGCTCGGAATCCGGTAATCGCTAATCCAGGAACCTCTATACTCACCCCTTCATCCCACGTGAAAGTTGTTTTCCATCAGACGGCTGTTCACGTAACTCCACTCTTGGCTTGGATTATATATCCATTTGGTCCGCTCTCGGCCATTCCACATGCTGCCTAGCAGAGATGTGGTTATCTGAAGTGGATTCTCTCTTTTGTAGTAGATGCCGCGAGATGCGCTTAGTCCTCTTGTTAGGTCTGCCCACTGTGGGTTTGAGTTTGATTCTTGCGGGGGTTCCTGTCCCCCCTCTAATTCATTCACTTCTTAGGGAGTTTCTTCTACTAGATTCATCTCTTGCATTCCTTGCATTTCCAGGTCCAACTCGATTTCGGAACCTATTGACAATTCTCCATCATAATCATAGGCTTCCGCATCGAGAGTGCTTCCTTTCGTGCCTTGGTTAGCCGGAACTAGAAATGCCGGGACTATGGAGAAGGGTCCCTCGGGCGAGATGGCCTCAGCTCCGTGCGTCTCTAGCTCATTTTCTCTTGTCGCAATAGTGTAAATGGGTTGAGCCTGGGCCGGCACGGCACGAAGCAGGCACGAAGCGTAAATGGGCCGTGCCTGGGCTCGCCGAAGGCGAGCCGGGCCGGCACGGCTCGGCACGGTGGGCACGATGGGCCGTTGCGGCCCGGTTCAGACACGAAGCACGATGGGTCCGTGCCGGGCCGGCCCGGCACGGCACGACGCCCACCTCTGCCTAGCTATCTCCCTCTTCCTTCCTTGCGGAAGACAAAACTTATCGCTCTCCTTTGCTACAAATTTCGACAGGCCAGGCGCGATAAAATCAGGCGACCCTGTTTGAGATAGCTGTTCTGTCAGATACACATTTCCCAACTATACACAGCATCCACGTGTCAATGTGTGCACACATTTCCTCTCTAGAAGTAGAAACAGAATTAATAGGATTAATTAAGGTAAATAGTATTTTGATAAAACCAATTACCTCTGCTGTACCATGCATGATTTCCTTTTGAGATTGAGACCTGCTCGAACTCGATATCGGCGTTGTTAACACGCTTATCTTTTCCTCCCAATTGATACCGGAAAGTTTTTCTTTCTTTCTTTCTTTCTTTCTTTCTTTCTTTCTTTCTTTGAGTCAGGCATAGCTGGATGATTTTTTTTCCTTTCTTTCTTGGAGTCAGGACTTGCTGGATGATTTTTTTTTGGTCTTTCTTTCTTTCTTTGAGTCATCGTGACAGCGACATGCATGTAAAGCAAGCGTGTGTGTGCTCCACATATGTATAGCACATGTATTTGGAGTCCTTTGTAACTAAGCTGGCCCATACATGCTGCCTGCCTGGACAATCTTGTCGAAACAAACAAGTAGCTAGCTTGCGCAATAATTCAACGTACGCACTCACACAAATAAGTGTAAGGTTTTCTTTAAGTTGGTTGCAATAATCTCTTATCAATTACTCCATTCTACCTGGAGGAAGCTAGCTAGGAAAAACGACCTGAGAACATTTTCGGTGCTCTCAACATATTTGGCGCCGTTACATGTGCTTCTATTGTCAGAAAAACGGTTCAAATAGCTATAAAAACTCTGACAGAAATTACATACGTAGGATATGATATGATCTACCATCTCACAAAATATCAAATCCTAATTCGATCTACACATTGAAAAACAAAAATGACAAATTTCAGTGAATAGTAGCTATATCTTTTCCCTTTTTATTTCGTATATATTTTCTTTTCAGAAGATTTTTTTTGGTTTGTTTCTCAATGTGTAGAACGAATCTAGATTCGAAATTTTGTGAGATGGTAGATCATATCATACCCTACCTATGTAATTTGTTTCGAAATTTTTTATAACTGTTTGAATCGTTTTTCGAGTAATAAGAGCACGGACAGCACCATGACTTGAAATGTTGTCAACGACCCATGTATCTAATCTTTGTATAGCCACTCCAAGCCCCTAGCTATAGCTACAACGACCGTTCGATCGTTGCGTTGGTGACCCATCTCTCTCCATTATCACGTAGAGAATACGTCGCCTAACTCCATATATGTGTACATGCACACTCACAATTCCTTTATTTTATGTAACACGCACACAGACGCAAGCATACATGCATGTGTAACACGCACACAGACCCAAGCTAACTAGATATGCTTGTGTGCATGTAGAATCGATCTGGACCGTTCACCAAGAGGGCGGGAATATTACAGTGAAGTGGACGCGAAGCAACGAAGCCACCACCACCATAATCCACAATACCACATGCTATCATATTTCTCGAGCTAGCTAGCTAATGTCGTCGTCAATATATATATATATATAATGCACATCCTCCTCTCTCACTGCATAAAATTCCCGCTTCTCCGGAGATCATCGCAACATATATATGTATTACAGCTAGTGCTAATATCTATCTGGCTTCAATTCTTGCCCACCTGTGATCATAGCCAGCTGCCAGCCATCATACTGCTCGATCGGCTCGGTATATAGACGCGCATGCATGCTTTCTTCAGTTGTTTCTCCAGTTGATCATTAATTAGTTGCATCGAGTTTGGCCCAGCCGGCAGGGAGCTAGCTCAAAGAAATTAAGATCGATCGACAGACTGGTGCAAGATAGCTAGCTAGCTGCAAATGGGCGGCGGCTGCAGCGATGTTGTGGTAGTGGGGCGGGCGGAGATCGACACGAGGGCGCCGTTCCGGTCGGTGAAGGAGGCCGTCGTCCTCTTCGGTGAGAGGGTGCTCGCCGGGGAGCTCTACGCCGGACGACGACTCACCGAGGTATGTACGCTATACGCGCTCATGCATAGGATTGATGCTTTTATCGGAGTTATTTATAGCATTTCACGGCCAAACTAAGGCTAGTTTTTCAATAACACGACGGGCATGATCGATCCTGATCACCTTACCAGCCATGCACTAATAATCGTCATGATAAGGGTTAGTAGTCACTAAAAAGGTGTCGATCGATACGCATTTTAATTTAGGCACTCGACATACTGAGGATCAAATGTAATTAATTATGCTTTTAATTGTTTAGAAGAAGATCGATAATCTATGCTTTTATTATACAATAATTATTTTGGAAATAGTTTAGTTGTTTGTCTTTACTAGTTCGTCAGTTGATGCTGCTGTCAAATGCTAGGTATTCCTTTCTTCTGAACCAAGAAAAAAGATGTCCCGCTGTTTCTTCTTGTAAATATATATATGCATCTAGCAACTTTACAACATTATTTTCCATCTCTTTTGATTACAGTAAAGTACTCCCTCCATCTAAGTTTATAAAGCTTATTTTCTTAATGATCTTATCTATAAATATAAGGCTTGCATATAGATTTAATGATCAGGCATTTCCTTCTATACCCCTATTTATTCTCTCTCAACCATATGCATTTAATTAATTACTATCCACACAAAGTATTATCTCTCTTCTTTCAAAACAATTAAATGAGGGCATCTAAATCATTTTCTCTCATACCTTTCTCAATTTAAAAGCAAACATAATCCCTATGCAAAATCAAAATACATCTTATATTTTTGGACAGAGGGAGTACTAGCTTAGGTAGATGGAATCAATTTGCAAAGTGTGTGCATCAAGACTTTAAGATGTTCCTTCCACCTGAATTAAGGCAGCTACAAAAGTGTACTCCAAAGCTGCCTAAGCTCCATTTTATAATGCCATTAGTACTGTACGAAGGTTCCTAATAATCACTGTTAGAGAAGGTATGCACTAGTATTTATTCTTTTCTATGTATATATATCCTAGTATTTTTTGTGAGTATAGTATATTTGTAGCATCTCTCTTATATAAATACACTAAAAATCGATAATAAGTGGTTAATTATAGCAATACTCGAAAGAAAACACATCCTAACAGTTTGTGATAAACCGATGACGGGCGACTTAGAGGTGCTAATTAAGAATAAAATGATGAAAAATGCTAGAAATTGTGACGTACACATCGTAATAGCAATAGTTCATAAATATTTATTTGTTTTGAAAATATTTATTCCTACACTTTCATATGGAATTCATATATAGTTTTTATTTTGAAAATACTATTAATCAATACCTACATTTTTCATATATGGACAAATTAATAGTACGCATGCTATTCTCAGTCTCACTTAAAATGGTGTAAATGTTTCTTCCGATCCCTTGAATATATCCTTATTTTCCTCCTCGATCGCACAGAATCAAGCGACACCAACAAGGCCAATTAACCACCAATTAGCCGCCGGCGCGTTGGCCGCCGCACCTCGCCACGTGCCGCCGGTCACGTCGGCTGTGCTGGAGGAGGCGAAGCAGAAGCTGGAGAAGGAGCGCGAGGAGAAGCAGAAGATGGCGGGGTGCATCCAGTCCCTCCAGGAGGAGCTGAGCAACGCCATGAGGGAGCTGAAGAAGCTCAAGGCGCGCGAAGAGGAGGCGGCCGCCAGGGTGATTGACCTGCAGGTGGAGGACCTCAAGTTCGTCGAGATCGAGAAGCAGCAGCAGAGCCCGCCGCGTGGCGCGCTCACCAACAACAACTCCACGGTCGTGAACTCAGCCGCCGGCGAGTTCCAAAAGAAGAGGTACGTGACGTTCGCGGACCCGCCGACGGCCGCGTACCGCGCGCCTCCGCCGGCGCCTCTGCCAGACGTGGTGATGGAGCTGCAGCAGCGCGCCCCCAAGGGGAAATTGGAGTGGTTGGAGAGCCACAACCATTGCCGGAGATGAAATTGGAGTGGGAATCTCGAGGCAAAATAGGGGATGAAAATTCAAGTACTCCTTACTCGGGCACTCGGGCCGGGCTCCTTTGGACCGGCTCGAGGCACGACGTCACGGCCTGGTCCGAAGCCCGACCCGGCATGAAATGGGCCGTGTCGGGCCGATATGACACAGTAGCACGGGCCGTGCCGGGCCCGAGAATCGGACACAATGGGCGGCACGGCTCGGTACGACACTGTAGAATGGGTCGTACCGGGCTCGATGACTCAGGGCATGAGGAAGAAGCCTAGCATGAAAATCACCGACTCACAGAGCATAACCGCCATAGAAACACCCAGCAGCATGAACGCCACACTTGTCGCCGACACCTGAAAGAGACGGGCAAAACGGGAGAGAGAGCTGAGAGATTGAGAGACGGTGCAAGAAGCTGCTCTCTCTCGCCCGTCCCTCTCAATCTCTCTCAGCTCTCTCTCTCTCAATCTCCCTCTCAATCTCTCTCGCCTGTCTCGCTCACTCTCTTTCTCGCCTATTGCCCCCTCTCTCGCCCGTGTTCAACACTGTAACATCCCGAAAAATGGAATAATACGAAAATTTATATTTAGAATTTGAATATCATTATTTCTGATTTTTCCTGACATTATTGGAATTTATTTGGATTTTCCTTCGATTTTTGTATTGAATGAAAAATTAAAGAAATGGAATTAAGAAATGGATAATGGTGAAAAGATAAAATGGTAAAATATAAATTTTGGAATAATTACCATGGAACCCTAACCATACTGGTAAGTCAGTAAAATCAACAAGTAAAAATTTTATGCATAGAAAAATGGGTAAATAAAATTTATGACACCTCTTTTGACTAAAAACAGTGCAAGCAAGAATTAATGAAAAATATTATAAGATTATCTGAAGAAATAAAAATTACCAAAACACCCTCAGGTAAAAACCTATATCTGGTAAAAATTTCAGGATTTTATCATGTAATTTAGACCTTCCAAAAATTCAAGAACAGAAGCTTGGAAAATATGAAAATTAGCATGTCAGAATTTTTATAAAATAACTACCCAATTTTTTAACTTCAAAATTTTACATACACATCCTTGACCTAGATATATCCCTTCATAAAATTTTCCAAAATAAATAATGTGTTTTACACCCCTAAATAAATAGAATACCGAAATTCAAATCCTGTACAAGTCCACAGTGTCAGAATTTCTACAATTCAACCATGCGGTATTTTAACCTCAGATTTTTACTGGGCGTTCGAAACGACTAGGAGAGCGTGGTCAAAAAGTTTCACAAAATTAAACACTGATTTGATAGCGATTTGAATGATCACATGGAGCTGTCTGCGTGAAGTTTATCTCCTCAGCCGAGTTCTTTCACTGCCATGTGGGGCCAATGCCTTTGACCGTAACGGTTGCTGGCGGCAACGGAAAAAACGACACTCTCTCTACCAGTGGCCCCGGGACCCACTCGTCAGCCCCTGGTTTCGCTGCTTCTCTCTTCTCCCCCTCTCTACCGACCGAGTCTCCCGAGCCGTCTCGCACCCGAGACTCACCGCCGCAGCGTCTCAGTGCAATTCACACCACCCTGAGCCAGTCGTCGCTGCCACGTTGAACCTTGGAATCCGTGCGCCGCCATGCCCTGTCGTCCTTGCATCATTTCCTTGCCGGCTGAAGACGTGCGCCACTTCACCGAAAACGCCAAACCAAGCAGCAATTCGGCCGTGGATTCAAACCCTGTGAAGCGATCTTTTCTCCGGCTATAAATAGCACCCGGACGTCGCATTGAGCTTCCCTTCACCCTCATTCACTCCCAGAACCAAACTAACAAGCCTGAGACCACCATTCTTCACCATTTTTGACTGGAACCCGAAAAGGGGGGAAAAACCAAATTGAGCTCAACCGTGAGTATTTTTCCCAAATTGATTGCTTCTAAAGCTTCCTCATGAACTAGTGAACTCATTCCACTCGCTCATCTTTTCCCTTCTTGCCCGCAGCACCGCCGCACCGTGCACCTTCTTCTTCAACTCCGGCCGCGCGGTGGCAAGCTCCCTCGGCCTAACTCCGGCCCAGATAACCGGCAAAATGGAGTGATATAGCCTCACTGAAGCCTCCCATGCTACCCATTCAATCGGAGCTAGCTCCCATTTCTTCCCCGGCGAAACACACCTTCCTCCGCCGCATGCTGCCGGTGGCAGGCCTCTCCAGCCGTCCCCGCCGGTGAGCGACCCCACCCCCGGGTGCGCCGTGACCCCCCTGGTTAGTGCTGTGCTACCCATTCGGCCGGACCTTCGCCGGAATTCCGCCGCCGCCGAGCCCTAGTTCTTCCTCTGTTCTTCGGTCGCTGCAGCGTGGGACCTCTCTATCAGCCGGTCAAAGCATCTCTAGTTCAACGGTGAAATACGCTTTCGGTTCTCTGAAAACGTATTTTCATTTTTCAGTTTATTTCAATACCCGAGCCAATTCAAATGCTTGTAGATTTTGCAATATAGCTCCAAATTGAGTGAAATCAATTTCTATATTCATGTAAAATCAAGTAGTTTCAGATTATGCAATAACATTTTAAAAATGTTCATTGGGTAAATTTTGAAATTCAAATTTAAAAGAAAAGGCTAAAGACATGCTTCGTATAAAATTTCTGTGAACTAACTTAGAAATGAATGGAACTAATTTTAGTAAAATACTTATGCCTCTAGGAGTTCAAATATATAAAAATATTTAAATTTCATTTTTGTTTAAAATACTTTCAATTAAAGATTGTAATCAATGCATTAGAAATTCAAATAAACATAATTTGAATAAATGAAACATGGAATAAGTAAAATTGATTTATAAATATTAACATGGCAGTAGAATACCTTGATTTGCCAAAATAATTAATAAATGAACTTGATTTGAATTATCTTGAAAAGTATGAAATGACTTAAAACATAAAGTGCATGCATATATGTATAGAAAGTTGAATAGTTAAAACATAGGTCAAATGAATTCAAATGATCACCAACCCAGTTTTATTATATCTCTGGCAATACAAGGTTTCCAGATATAAAATAATATTTAAAGTTTAATATATAAAACAGTAAATGTTTAATAGTCAAAGTGTTAATACTTGCATGATTTAAATGGCTATAACTTTCATAAATAAACTCTGAATTTGATGAAACCAAATCCTATAGCTTTGAAAAATAGTACTCTTGCTGTTTATACAAAAATACCTTATGGTTGTGCTAGGGTGAAATAAAATAATGTTAGACCCTAATGATCACTTATAGGAAAAACACTTCGGATAGAAGCCAAATATCACAGAACTAGTTTTAAAATGTTGTTAGAGTCATAACCTGTCAATGCCTAAAAAATGAGTAGTTTATCCTAGACGGTGTAGTCGCAATCTTATATCAAAAACTGAATCCTTAACGAGTAGTAAATTGAACTATCAAGCTTTTTCATCGATCCGTAGAACCTCTCGTCTAAGTGCAAAAATTGTGAAGATCAGTTTAGAAATGGTATTTAGGATATGGTCTACCATAATCTGGAAAAATATTTCATTTACAACTTTCATTTCATCTAAATCCTACTAGTTGAATGCCCCTAAAAAGTATGATTGTCGTAACCTTTAATATCACATAAGCATTTTCAACTAAGAAATTAATGTCTCGTCTAAAAGCTAAAATATATGAAATCAGCCTAGATAAGTCCTTCAAAGTATATGCTATCCAATTCCAGAGAGATAATCTTATTTCGTCATGTTTTGCATATAAACTTTAGTAGTCGAATAACCCTAAGTGTTATGCTTTATGAACTTCATAATAAGAATAAGTGAACCTTGTAATAAAGAAATTTATAACCAACATATTTGTATCACCAGAACCTTCTTAAAAACGATAAATAAGTCTAGTAACCTAACTCAATAGATCTAATATATTCAAATCGCTTCTTATGCAAATCACTTAAAGAATTAAGTGCTTTTCGCATAACCCTTAAATTGTGTTTTACTTCTTTTAATCCAAATAATTTTAGCATCTATAATTCGAATTATAAAAACTAGAATTCATAATTTTAGCCTCTTGAATTCGTAAATCAAGAATAGACAATCTGTTAAAAGAAACCATGATTTGTTGGTCATTAAGCCATATAGTTTTAAAATAATGTAATTACTTAAATAATTCAAACCTTAAAGCATCCCTGTTTATGCAGTGAATCTTTATTCGATTTTCTGTCTGTTTTCTTTTTGCCCTTATTGAAGTTTATTATTTGCTATATTTTTCGATTGTTCGACGTGTAGAATCCGACGTCCCTTCCACCGTCGTTGCCTCCGTCATCTGCGATCGTGTCTTCGTCGTAAGTGATATATAAGCAAGGCAAGCACCCTCCTTTGACCATCTTGATCCCAGAATTTAATTTGCATTGTTTATTAAAATGTTTCATGCATACGTGTATTTTCTGTAAATTGCTATTTTGTGGTACTGGTAGTTATACCTGTTGTCTCATGAAACTTCCTTAATAAGTATGAAAATGTGAACCTTGATAACCATAGATTAAGCTTAGACAATTACTTAATGTCGCCATGGGTATATGCGATTACTTTTATCCATGCTTAGCCATGCTTTTAGAACAAATGGTGATGATGTTCAGATCAAAATGTGTTTTCTTGAGAAATGGAAAATGTTGTAATTGTAGCTGTTGGTTATGGGTATTTTGATTAAAAACCCAAAATAAAACTATGGAATTCGATGCGGGCGATTATTGGCAGTAGCCGGAGGTGCAGAGGGATTTGCACGTAGTGTAGGGTGAAGTATCGCCCGTGTCAAATTAAGGACCGAACTCAGTGTTGTATGATCCAAGATAATCCGTACAACCACAAGTGTTGTTATAGGGCTTCCTTAAACCAATTAAGTTATCTAGTTTAACTTTGCACATTGGTAGGCTGAAGTAGTACGGGCTTTCCTTTCGAGGTTTGCTCTACGGGGTGCCCACACCGAGGTGTTGGGAGCAACACTTGCCAATATAATGGTGTACGCCATGTCTATGGGAAGTTCCAACATTTCTATGCTCTGAGTTCTTCCGGCATAGCATGGGTTTTATCGTCCTAGTGCTGGTGCAAAGTTAAATTAGATAATGTAAAGGTTTTCGTCATGAACATTCTGGCCACACGCCTAAGGTGCGTGAAACATGCGGCAAAAAGAAAAGATCATGACTTGTGGGTAAAGTTGTACACCTCTGCAGAGTGTAAATCTAATCGATTAGCCGTCCCCTCGGTCATGGGAAACTTGGTGAACTTGCACTAGTTAAATGTTTAATTTTCTAAAATGGGTTGTGGTTTGGAACTTATTTAGCAGCTTTTGTTTTCATGTCAAAGGATCGACATTGATGGATTCCATTTCTGGATTATTCGATATTCACGATGGGTTGTGAATATTACTTATGTTTTACTTATTTCATATCAGTCAATTATGCTTTTATAAATTCGGTTTGCAAATAACTTGTTTTACAATGTCAATTCTGCTTTATGCAAATTAACTGTAGTAGCCTCCTTTGAAATGGCCTGCATATATTATAGGCTTTGCTCAAGTCTTGCGGAGTACGAATGTACTCACCCTTGCTTATATGTGGTTTTTTAGGTGGATAAGTTGTCGAAGCTTCGAAAGTTTCTTTCGTCGCAGGTTGCGGGTTTTTCTTCGTCGTGATCTTTCTAGGGATTATGCCTTGTCGGTTGCCTGCGGGTGTTGGATGGGCACACTACAAGACCTTGCTTCTTTAGCTGCTATATCTCTGAGTTGTAAGAGCTTTCTCTATGTAATAGCTTCCGCTTAATAATATTTTGTTGTATGGTTGTGATTCCAATTGGTGTGTATGTACGTACTAGCTACTGATCATGGGACTAGTACGGAATGCACATTAGATTTCCATTTTTGCAA
Source organism: Otatea glauca (assembly GCA_036346275.1). Classification (NCBI taxonomy): domain Eukaryota; kingdom Viridiplantae; phylum Streptophyta; class Magnoliopsida; order Poales; family Poaceae; genus Otatea; species Otatea glauca. The sequence continues at coordinate 54,199,765 of CM070718.1, read as the reverse complement.
GGTTGTAAAAATGGGGGTCGTTACAAACACATCCCACTCGCTCTATGTAACTGTTTAAGAATAAATAAATTTTAGTTCCTTTTCTCATAATATTTCTGTCCACTGCCTCAACTTCAAGCGTCTCCGACTCCTTTCTTCTCATTGCAATAGTGCAAATGGGTCGGGCCTGGATCGGCATGACACGAAGCAGGCACGAAGTGCAAATGGACCATGCCTGGGCTAGCCGAAGGCGAGCCGGGCCGACACGGCACGGTACGGTGGGCACGACGGGCCGTCGCGGCCTAGCACGATTCAAGCATGAAGCACGATAGATATGTGCTGAGCCGACCATGCACAGCACGACTCCCACCTCTACTCCCAAGGTGAGAACACCCAAGTACTCTATAGCTTGGTGAAAAAAGACTGGTTTTCAAGGAGTACTTAAGTTTTTAAGTATTGGATCTAGATCTAGAAGTTGCCACGCCTCTCCTGTACTATATAAATTTTCTTCTCCCCTCATCTCCACTCCAAACCCTAGCCACCACCTAACTGTCACCGTGCCACCTCCCGCCGCCATGCTGTTGCTAGCATCCCCAACATCGGCTCTGCCCCTTGCCACTTCTGCCACCCTCTCATGTGGCCCTTCTTCGTCCTTTGTAGTGAGCTGCCCCATGTTGTGTGTAACGACCCCCATTTTTACATACCTGCAAAAATAGAAATCTAATGTGCATTCTGTACTAGTCCCATGATCAGTAGCTACTACGCACATACACACCAATTGGAATCACAACCATACAACAAAATTAATTAAGCGGAAGCTATTATATAAAGAAAACTTTACAACTCAGAAATATAGCAGCAAAAGAAGCAAAGTCTTGTAGTGTGTCCATCCAAAACCCGTAGGCAACTGACAAGGCATAATCCCTAGAAAGATTCGATGAAAAAAATCCCGCAACCTGCGACGAAAAGGAATCCTCGAAGCTTCGCTAACTTATCCACCTAAAAATAACATATAAGCAAGGGTGAGTACTTTCGTACTCCGCAAGACTTGAGCAAAGCCTATAATATATGCAGGCCATTTCAAAGGAGTCTACTACAGTTAATTTGCATAAAGCAGAATTGACATTGTAAAACAAGTTATTTGCAAACGGAATTTGTAAAAGCATAGTTGACTGATATGAAATAAGAAAAGCATAAGTAATACTCACAACCCTTCGTGAATATCGAATAATTCAGAAATGGAATCCAACAATGTCGATCCTTTGACATGAAAAAACAGCTGCTAAACAGGTTCCAAACCACAACCCATTTTAGAAAATATAAACATTTAACTAGTGCAAGTTCACCAAGTTTCCCATGACGAGGGGACGGCTAATCGATTAGATTTACACTCTGCAGAGGTGTACAACTTTACCCACAAGTCATGACCTTTTCTTTTTGCCGCATGTTTCACGCACCTTTGGCGTGTGGCCAGAATGTTCATGACGAAAACCTTTACATTATCTAATTTAACTTTGCACCAGCACCGGGACAATAAAACCCATGCTATGCTGGAAGAACTCAGAGCATAGGAATGTTGGAACTTCCCATAGACATGGCGCACACCGTTGTATTGGTAAGTGTTGTTCCCAACACCTCGGTGTGGGCACGCCGTAGAGCAAACCTCGAAAGGAGAGCCCATACTACTTCAGCCTACCAATGTGCAAAGTTAAACTAGATAACTTAATTTGTTTAAGGAAGCCCCATAACAACACTTGTGGCTGTACGGATTATCTTGGATCATACAACACTGAGTTCGGTCCTTAATCCAACACGGGCGATACTCCACCCTACACTACGTGCAAATCCCTCTGCACCTCCGGCTATTGCCAATAATCGCCCGCATCAAAACCATAGTTTTATTTTGGGTTTTTAATCAAAATACCCATAACCAACAGCTTCATTTCAAACATTTTCCATTTCTCAAGAAACAAATTTTGATCTGATCATCATCCTCTTTAGTTCTAAAAGCATGGCTAAGCATGGATAAAATGTAATCGCATATACCCATGATGACATTAAGTAATTGCATAAGAGCGACTTTGGATATGTTAGATCTATTGAGCTAGGTTACTGGATTTAGTTATGGTTTTTAAGAAGGTTCTGGTGATACAAATATATTAGCTACAAACTTCATTATTATTACAAAGCTCACTTATTCATATTATGAAGTTCATTAATCATAGAACTTAGGGTTATTTGGCTACTAAAGTTTATAAGCAAAACATGACGAAATAAGATTATTTCTTTGGAATTGGATAGCGTATACTTTGAAGAATATATCTAAACTGATTTCATACATTTTAGCATTTAGATGAAACCTTAAATTCACTGCTGAAAAAGCTTATAGGATATTAAAGGTTACGATGAACATAATATTTTAGGGTATTGAGCTAACAGGATTTAGTTGAAAAGCAAGCTGTAAATAAAATATTTTTCTAGAATATGGTAGTACATATCCTAAATATCATTTCTAAACTGATTTCCATAATATTTGCATTTAAACGAGGTATTCTACGGGTTAATGAAAAAGCTTGAGGATTCAATTAACTACACGATGAAATTCAGTTTTGATATAAGATTGCGACTACACCGTCTAGGAGAATCTATCCATTTTTCAGACATCAACAGGGCATGACTTTAGAAGTGATTTAAAGTTGAGTTTGCGAAAATTGGCTTTTATCCGCGATGTTTTCCCTATAAGAAATCATTAGGGTCTAACATTATTTTACTTCATCCTTGCACAAACATAAGATATTTTTGTATAAACAGTAAGAGTACTATTTTTCAAGGTTATCGGATTTGGTTTTGTCAAATTTGGAGTTTATTTGTGAAAGTTATTACTATTCAAATTATGCAAGTATTAACACTTTGACTATTAAACATTTACTGTTTTATATAGTAAACCTTAAATATTATTATATATATGGAATCCTTGTAATGCTAGGAGCATAAAAAAACTGGTTTGGTAATCATTTGAATTCATTTGATCTATATTATAACTATTTGACTTTCTATGCTATATATATATACACATTTTACATTTAAGTTATTTCAAATTTTTCAAGATAGTTCAAATCAAGTTCACTTATTAATTATTTTGGCAAATTCAGGTATTCTACTGTCATACTAATATTTATAAATCAAATTTTATTTATTTCTTATTTCTTTTATACAAGTTATGCTCATTTAAACTTCTAATACATTGAATGAAATCTTTAACAGAAAGTAATTCAAACTTAAATAAAATTTAAATATTTTTATATATTTGAAATTCTGAAAACATGAGGATTTCACTAAAATTGGTTTCATTCATTTCTAAGTTTGTTCACATAAATTTTATATGAAGCATGTTTTTAGCCATTTCTATCAAATTTCAATTTCAATTTCACCCAGTGAACATTTTCAAAATATTATTGTATATTCTGAAAGCACTAGATTTTAGATGAATTTATAATTTTGTTTCATTTCATTTGGACCAAAGATTCAAAAGTTACCAATGTTTGAAGTGGCTCGGTTTTGAAAAAAAAAAATCAAAAATACGCTTTGTATATTGGAAGGCGTATTTACCTTGTTGAACTGGAGTCTTACGCTGGCTGACGGTCGGGCCCCACTGCTGAGTGAGAGAAAAGCAGAGCAGACTCTAGGGCTCGCCGGCGACGGCTCTACGGCGACGGAGGGGCTCGGCCGGGGGCACTTAGAGCATCAGCTCGACGTTGCGCACACGCCAGTGGACTTTATTGCCGGCGGTGATGGTGGGAAGTACCTCACCACCGAGAGAGGCGGCGGCAATGGAGAAAGCTCACCGGAGAAGAAAAATGGGTGAGCCCTGGCTTGAATGGGTAAGGATTTAAGCATAAGTGAGTCATTTGCATTCCATTTTGATGGTTAAATCGATTAGAGAAGTACCGAGTTTGGCTGTCACCGAGCGACCGGAGTTGGAGAAGATGACCGCAATGGCGGCGGTGTTGCGGGTAAGGGGAGATGAAATCGAAAGGTTGGAGAAGCTCAGTGATGCTCAGAGGTGCTACATTCGCGAGGAATTTGAGAATGGATCATTGGATTGCTTGGCCCCCCCTTTTTTTGATTTCTTGCGAAATTGGCGTAGGAGAAAGCTACGGCTGCAGCGACGGGTTCAGTGGATGATAAGGAGTCGGTAGGGGGTTCTCAATGGCGACGCTACACGAGTATATATAGGCGCTAGAGAATGAAGCCACAGGATGTGAACGGGAGGAGGGAGTTGCGGCGGGTTCTGTTCCAGGCGATAAGCTGGCGCAGCTCTCATGACGGCAAGGAGGCGAAAAGGAATGACCAAGCATGGCGCGGGAAATACGAGAATAAACGTGGCTTTGGTCGGGTAGAGATGGCACAGCGATGCACTGAACCGGGCGAGGCAGGCGCGAAGGCTCGGTCGGCAGAGGCAGCACGCGCGAGAGAGAACAAGAGAGGGGAAAGAAATTCTGCGGCTGAAAGATGGGGCCGGGGCCACCAGTCAGTGAGAGAAGAGTTTTCCCGTTGCTTCCAGCGAACCGTTACGGAAAAGGGCTGGCCCACACGTCAGCGGTGGAAAAATGGACTAAAGGGATAAGGCTTCAAGACAGCGCCATGTTGGGCATTAAAACGGCTAATATATCAAGTTGAAAAATTGCAAACATTTTTAACCGACATCTCCTGGTAGTTTCTAACCTCCAGTAAAAATTTGAGACTAAAATACCACATGGTTGAATTATAAAAATTTTGACACTGTACATCAGCCAAAATTTCCATTTCGGGTTTTTATTTATTTAAGGGTTCAAATTGTTTTATTTATTTTTTAAACTTTGTGGAAGAGTTATAATTAGGTTACGGATATCTACATAAAAATTTCGAGTCAAAATATTTGGTAGTTATTTTATAACAATTCTGACATTCTAATTTTCTGATTTTCCAAGTCTCTGTTTTTGAATTTTTAGAAGGTCTTGAGGACATGATAAATTCCTGAAATGTTTACCATAGATAAATTTTACTCTGAGGGTGTTATGGTAATTTTTATGGGTCCAGATAAACTTCGAATATTTTTTATTAATTCTGACATACACTGTTTCTAGTCAAAGGGGATGTCATTCACTTATTTATTCACTTTTCTGTGCATATAATTTTTACTTGTTGATTTTAATGACTTACCAGTATGGTTAGGGTTCCATGGTAATTTTTCCAAAATTTTACCTTTACTTTTTATCTTTTTACCATTATCATTTCTTATAATTCTGTTTGTTTGATTTTCCACTCCATACAAAAACCCAGGAAAATCCAAATAAATTCCAATCATGCCAGGAAAAATCAGAAATAATTATATTCAAGTTCAAAATATTAATTTTCATATTATTGCATTTTTCGGGATGTTAGAAATCTACCCCCTTACAGAAATCTCGTCCCCGAGATTTGCAAGGACTAAATGGATCTAGTAAATTCTTTCTCGGAAGTGATCTTGTTGTTTCCTCGTCTTCTTATCTTTAATGTAGTTGCTTCACTGGAACTTCGTCTTGTGACTCCGAGTTGATGATCCAGAAATAGAGAAGACTTCTATGTGAATTTCGTGTAAACAGATGAGGGATATTTCTACATATATCTTTTGATTAAAAACTAGGATTATTAATAAGGATAATCTAATTTAGAAAATATCATGTGTTATGTTTAGAGTATTTGAGGTGAAAGAATTAATGCTTTGTCATTAGATTCATTTGGAAAGAATTGAATGTTATTATCAATAAATGATATTTGAATACAACGATTGATTTGTATAGCCAACATTAGTTGATGAGATTAGCTGAGAATGAATGTCATTCAAAGTTGTCTTTAGATTGAAAACAAGGTAGGATAATTCATTGATTTGGGTTGAGGTAGGAGGATTATGATATGATCCTGATGATTTAATTCGTTTGGTCATCTCGGTAAACATAGAGTTTTGATTTTCTTTATATTTGGCAATTATGAAGGAATATAATGTACAGAGTCAAAAAGGGCCGATTACAGGAATTGAATACATATAAGGGACATACTTAATATTACATTAAGTGTCGGGTGCAATTACATAAGGAAGATCTTTATTTTCAGAGCCTGACATCGAGGCAGGGGTTGTTCTAGGTACTTGACGTTTCCTAGGTCCTGATAAAACTTGGAAATCACCGATGTCATCCTTGACGAGATGAAGAACTCTACTTGGATAGATTTTAGTGAAGTGATGAGGTTCTTCTCGGTTGACGCAAGCGGCGTTGTCCATCTTATTCGAAACAATAGAAAGATTATTCACTGATGTTATAAAATAGATAGAGGATTGATCGAGCAATGGTTAAAGATGAAAACTGGAAGTTTAGCACTTGACATCTTACCGGCCATTTGAAGGATTAAGATAAGATATATTTTGATGAGAGTTCAGTTAGATTTATAAAGCAACATTTTGCTTATCAAAATATTATTTTAATAACAGACAAGGATGATTTCAAACTAGTCTAGGTTCTGGCAGAAATTGTATTTACGAGAGATGTACCTGGCATTGTGTCAGATATACCATGATTTATGTCTTGAGTTGAAGTAAATGTAGAGATAGGGGCTTCCTGGCCTTGAGGTTGACTTTGCGACTGTTGATTGGCTTCATGGGGTTGAGAGCGAGGTGGATTCTGCTTCTTCTTTGGACACTTGTTGGCATAATGCCCACGTTCACAACAGCAAAAGCATGTAACATTGTTTGCCTGGTTTTGTACACCAGACGGTAGTTCACTGGTGTTGCTGGAGGAATGAACAAATGATGGATGAAATTGAGGGTGGAGTTGAGCAGAATTTTTTTGGGGCAAGCGTCTTCATTCAAGCGCCTCTTCTTTAACTGATTCTTCGAGCAAACTGATTCAAATTTTATTCCTCCTACTCTTGGAGTTATAATCTTAACTGATGTAACCTCTGGTATGACCATAGTTGCAGGAAATATTTGTTCTTCTTGCAGGCATCGCTTAGCAAGATGACCCTTCTTGTGACAGTTGAAGCACTCACGCTTCTCTCGTGGCGTTTTGATGGGTATAATTGGATTCTCAATACTATCTTCCTTTTTAATCTCAACTTGCAGACATTTCCTTGCCCAATGACCTTCTTCACCACACAAGAAACATGCTGATGGCGATGGCCATTTATTACTTCCTTGATGGTGATTGACAAAACTGAAATGCTGCTTCTCCAATTCTTCTAATGGCATTTCTTGTGTAGCTTTTCTTTTATTCGCTAATTCTTGAGCAATTAAGGCTCGGAGTTTTTCTTTCTGATGTTGAACTGTGGCAGTGACTATTGGATCTAGGGGACATTGAATTGGGCAATGATCTTGTCCTTCACAAAGGTAACAAGTGATATTGCTCATGAGACATTTTCCAGGAGAATGATTTCCTTCACAGCTAGTGCAATTGATTGCATACTCATCAGCAGTATGTCCTATTTCTCCACATCGAATGCAAGCACGATCTTCAAATTGGTTGGGTTGGCAACACTTCAAAGAGCATCGCTTAGGCATCGAGTAAGATGTAGGAGTAGGTTTTTGCTCTAAACCATTTCCTTTTCTGGCAAGAATTGAGCCAAGGTTGGAAATATCATGCGCTAAATGTTGGGAATTTGTCTGGACTAAGATAGGATTATCATTAGATGGCTGAAAGCTTAGCATGGCTTCACTTTCCAAGATTTTACTGAGGGATCTTGTCACAGGCATCCTGCAACAATGATTGTTAGGACAAGGTTACTTAGATGGAATTCTGTTGGATTTCACGAAGTGAATGAGGAGTGCTAGCAATCTATACCGAGAATCTTTAACAAGAATAAGCTAACTTAAGGAGAGGTACACAATATGTTATAATGTTTGAGATGACTGAAAGGATACATATCAACTAGAGTTATTTGGGGAGAGCCGAAGGTTGATTATAAAGGCTGAAAAACTTTTTACTCATTACTTTTTGTGGATGCATTAATAGATTGTTTCGAAGGTGTCTTCAAGATGTTGAAATTGGGAGGATATGGTTAGATGAAAGTTATCCATTTTACAAAGTATCATTCTGTTCATTAAAATATTATTTTGGGAATAGCCTATATATGGGTTAGGTAATTGCTGGTTAGTTTATAAGGCAATGTCTTATGAGAGGTGCTTCAATGCTTTTCTTTTTACAGTTGCACAAATATTAAAGCATGAATAAAGGGTAGATGGAGATTACTTACCTCTTCGCTTGCTTTAAGATTTGTGTAACTTGTTTCAAGGTTGGTTATTAGGTAGTTATTAGTTCATAAGGCAACTTTTCGTTCCTTAAAATTTTCTTAATTAGATTTTCTTATTAAATAAGGGTTGGCACATAGTAAATTTCAACCTATTGGTTTAACATTTACGAGAGTAACCCGTAAGCAATACAAAAGTTTCACAACAAAATTGCAATAACACAATAAATATATATATGTTCAATTTAGTATCTGGGAGGGGTATCTAATATCTTTATTCTACTATCCTAACCATATATATTTCTGCACAAGAGGTTTACTATGTAGTTAGAATAATGTGTAATTTGGATAGTACTATCTTTAAAATAGGCCATTTGACGATAAGTCTCTTTTAACTTTGCACCACTTGCTGTGTAGATGATCCAAAGTTTCTATGAAGTCAGAGAGGTTTGATGCTTCATTATCTCCATCTTCTTAGAGTTTGTTGGTGTAGACATCACGATGTTGTTGACTTGTTGGCGAAATTATTTCTCAAAAAGAATTTGTCGGTGGTTTTTATTAAGCATAAAGAGAGGATTCCTTTTAGAAAGAATAAAGAAACAAGGTTCCATAGAGGGGAGACTGTGTATATGAAATATGCAATAAAAGGAAATAGTATCTATACAACCAATGCTGCTCTATTTATATTCCTATTAGAAAATTATTTTTTTTTCCAGTTTTCCTTTTGACAATCATCCCAAGGTTTCTAATTAGAAGTATAGAATTTCTCGGGTTCTAGTTCATTTTCATGGTATATAATCTAGACAAGGTAATGAGGTGAATGGTTAAGAATTATTATTGGAAAAATTAAACTTTAACTAGCCAAAAGTGACTTAGGTAAGCTGGTCGTAATAGTATCTTGGCCTTGGTTTATTTATGAATGGTGTGGTCTCAAGTACAGTTAGAAGTAGAAATGGAGACTATATTACTAATCCTAATGATGCTTGATTTTGAGAAGAGCTAATGATCATAATGGTTTACACAGATGAAAAGTTCTACAGAAAGAAAGGATAAGTTTGGAAGAAATTTTATAGAAAGAAGAGATGAGCTATCTTATGATTTCAAATTTTATCTTATGGGTTAAGTTTTCCGTATCTATACATAAGGACAACTTATTGTGAAACTTTAACCTAAAGGTTAAGTTCACACATAAATCAGTCCTAACAAACCAAATAAAAACCAATCTTCAAGTAGTGAGTTATAAGCTCCACATAAAAATGTTTTATGTAACTAGAACAAATTAATATGCTATGCGTAAGGGTCCCTATCTTAAGGCAAGTCTTAATATATTCTAACCTTCCGCATTTTACTGCTAGGTGAAGTCGTCTCATCATGCACTAGGTTCTTCGAGCTTTGTTTCTGCTTTGTCGAGATTAGTGAAACGTTGTTGGCTCCCATGAGACTGCCGGCGTAGAACTTGTAGCCTTCATTTGCAAGCAAGATAGCGACATATCTCAGACGTCTTCAGAAGCAAATTGCGAAGATACACTATCTTTAAGGAAAGAGAAGAATTTGTTTACAAATCAAAATGAAAGTAGTGGTAAGGATAAGAACTTAAGAATGAGGAGAGAATAGCAAAGCCTACATTTTGCAAATACAGTAGCTTTTGAGAATAAGATTTTAAATTTGCTTATCCCAATGATAACGACCATTCTATATAGGGTTTATCCTACAGTCGGCATAGCTCTGATACCAACTGTAACGACCCCCATTTTTACATACCTACAAAAATGGAAATCTAATGTGCATTCCGTACTAGTCCCATGATCAGTAGCTAGTACGCACATACACACCAATTGGAATCACAACCATACAACAAAATTAATTAAGCGGAAGCTATTATATAAAGAAAACTTTACAACTCAGAAATATAGCAGCAAAAGAAGCAAAGTCTTGTAGTGTGCCCATCCAAAACCCGCAGGCAACTGACAAGGCATAATCCCTAGAAAGATTCGATGAAGAAAATCCCGCAACCTGCGACGAAAAGGAATCCTCGAAGCTTCGCTAACTTATCCACCTAAAAACAACATATAAGCAAGGGTGAGTACTTTCGTACTCCGCAAGACTTGAGCAAAGCCTATAATATATGCAGGCCATTTCAAAGGAGGCTACTACAGTTAATTTGCATAAAGCAGAATTGACATTGTAAAACAAGTTATTTGCAAACGGAATTTGTAAAAGCATACTTGACTGATATGAAATAAGTAAAGCATAAGTAATACTCACAACCCTTCGTGAATATCGAATAATCCAGAAATGGAATCCAACAATATCGATCCTTTGACATGAAAACAACAGCTGCTAAACAGGTTCCAAACCACAACCCATTTTAGAAAATATAAACATTTAACTAGTGCAAGTTCACCAAGTTTCCCATGACGATGGGATACTCCACCCTACACTACGTGCAAATCCCTCTGCACCTCCGGCTATTGCCAATAATCGCCCGCATCAAAACCATAGTTTTATTTTGGGTTTTTAATCAAAATACCCATAACCAACAGCTTCATTTCCAACATTTTCCATTTCTCAAGAAACAAATTTTGATCTGATCATCATCCTCTTTAGTTCTAAAAGCATGGCTAAGCATGGATAAAATGTAATCGCATATACCCATGATGACATTAAGTAATTGTCTAAGCTTATTCTATGGTTATCAAGGTTCACATATTCATACTTATCAAGGAAGTTTCATGAGACAACATGTATAACTACCAGTACCACAAAATAGCAATTTACAGAAAGTAAACATATGCATGAAACATTTTAATAAACAATGCAAATTAAATTATGGGATCAAGATGGTCAAAGGAGGGTGCTTGCCTTGCTTATATATCGCTTACGACGAAGACACGGTCGCAGATGACGGAGGCAACGACGGAGGAAGGGACGTCGGATTCTACACGTCGATCGATCGGAAAATATAGCAAATAATAAACTTCAATAAGGGTAAAAAGAAAACATACAGAAAATCAAATAAAGATTCATTGCAGAAAACAGGAACGCTTTAGGGTCGACTTGAATGATTTCAAGATGTTATGATTTAGATATTTACACATTCATATACTTAATGGTTTTGCGACAAACAAAGCAGGGTTTCTTTAACAGATTATCTATTCTTTAATTACGAATTCAAGAGGCTAAAATTATGAATTCTTGTATTTATAACTTCGAATTATAGATGCTAAAATTATTTGGATTAAAAGAAGTAAAACACAATTTAAAGGGTTATGCGAATAGCACTTAATTCTTTAAGTGGATTTGCATAAGAGCGACTTTGGATATGTTAGATCTATTGAGTTAGGTTACTGGATTTAGTTATGGTTTTTAAGAAGGTTCTGGTGATACAAATATATTAGCTACAAACTTCATTATTATTACAAAGCTCACTTATTCATATTATGAAGTTCATTAATCATAGAACTTAGGGTTATTTGGCTACTAAAGTTTATATGCAAAACATGACGAAATAAGATTATTTCTTTGGAATTGGATAGCGTATAATTTGAAGAATATATCTAAACTGATTTCATACATTTTAGCGTTTAGATGAAACCTTAAATTCACTGCTGAAAAAGCTTATAGGATATTAAAGGTTACGATGAACATAATATTTTAGGGTATTGAGCTAACAGGATTTAGTTGAAAATCAAGCTGTAAATAAAATATTTTTCTAGAATATGGTAGTACATATCCTAAATATCATTTCTAAACTGATTTTCATAATATTTGCATTTAGACGAGGTATTCTACGGGTTAATGAAAAAGCTTGAGGGTTCAATTAACTACACGATGAAATTCAGTTTTGATATAAGATTGTGACTACACCATCTAGGAGAATCTATCCATTTTTCAGACATCAACAGGGCATGACTTTAGAAGTGATTTAAAGTTGAGTTTGCGATAATTGGCTTTTATCCGCGATGTTTTCCCTATAAGAAATCATTAGGGTCTAACATTATTTTACTTCATCCTTGCACAAACATAAGATATTTTTGTATAAACAGTAAGAGTACTATTTTTCGAGGTTATAGGATTTGGTTTTGTCAAATTTGGAGTTTATTTGTGAAAGTTATTACTATTCAAATTTTGCAAGTATTAACACTTTGACTATTAAACATTTACTGTTTTATATAGTAAACCTTAAATATTATTATATATATGTAATCCTTGTAATGCTAGGAGCATAACAAAACTGGTTTGGTGATCGTTTGAATTCATTTGATCTATATTATAACTATTTGACTTTCTATGCTATATATATACACATTTTACATTTAAGTTATTTCATATTTTTCAAGATAGTTCAAATCAAGTTCACTTATTAATTATTTTGGAAAATTCAGGTATTCTACTGTCATACTAATATATATAAATCAAATTTTATTTATTTCTTATTTCCTTTATACAAGTTATGCTCATTTAAACTTCTAATACATTGAATGAAATCTTTAACAGAAAGTAATTCAAACATAAATGAAATTTAAATATTTTTATATATTTGAAATTCTGAAAACATGAGGATTTCACTAAAATTGGTTTCATTCATTTCTAAGTTTGTTCACATAAATTTTATATGAAGCATGTTTTTAGCCCTTTCTTTCAAATTTGAATTTCAATTTCACCCATTGAACATTTTCAAAATATTATTGTATATTCTGAAAGTACTAGATTTTAGATGAATTTATAATTTCTTTCATTTCATTTGGACCAAAGATTCAAAAGTTATCAATGTTTGAAGTGGCTCGATTTTGAAAAAAATCAAAAATACGCTTTGTATATTGGAAGGCGTATTTACCCTGATGAACTGGAGTCTTACGCTGGCTGACGGTCGGGCCCCACTGCTCAGTGAGAGAAAAGCAGAGCCGACTCTAGGGCCCGCCGGCGACAGCTCTACGACGACGGAGGGGCTCGGCTGGGGGCACTTAGAGCATCAGCTCGACATTGCGCACACGCCAGTGGACTTTATTGCCGGCGATGATGGCGGGAAGTACCTCATCACCGAGAGAGGCGGCGGCAATGGAGAAAGCTCGCCGGAGAAGAAAAATGGGTGAGCCCTGGCTTGAATGGGTAAGGATTTAAGCATAAGTGAGTCATTTGTATTCCATTTTGACGGTTAAATCGATTAGAGAAGTACCAAGTTTGGCTGCCACCGAGCGGCCGGAGTTGGAGAAGATGACCGTGGTGGCGGCGGCGTTGCGGGCAAGGGGAGATGAAATCGGAAGGTTGGAGAAGCTCAGTGATGCTCAGAGGTGCTACATTCGCGAGGAATTTGAGAATGGATCATTGGATTGCTTGGATGGCTCCCCCCTTTTTTCGATTTCTTGCGAAAATGGCATAGGAGAAAGCTACGGCTGCAGCGACGGGTTCAGTGGATGATAAGGAGTCGGTAGGGGTGTCTCAATGGCAATGCTACACGAGTATATATAGGCGCTAGAGAATGAAGCCACAGGATGTGAACGGGAGGAGGGAGTTGCGGCGGGTTCTTTTCCAGGCGACAAGCTGGCGCAACTCTCATGAAGGCAAGGAGGCGACAAGGAATGACCAAGCATGGCGCGGGAAATACGAGAATAAATGTGGCTTTGGTCGCGTAGAGATGGCACGGCGATGCACTGAACCGGGCGAGGCAGGCGCGAAGGCTCGGTCGGCAAAGGCAGCACGCGCGAGAGAGAAGAAGAGAGGGGAAAGAAATTCTGCGGCTGAAAGATGGGGCCGGGGCCACCAGTCAGTGAGAGAAGAGTTTTCCGGTTGCTTCCAGCGAACCGTTACGGAAAAGGGCTGGCCCACACGTCAGCGGTGGAAAAATGGACTAAAGGGATAAGGCTTCAGGATAGCGCCATGTTCGGCATTAAAACGGCTAACATATCAAGTTGAAAAATTGCAAAACTTTTTAACCGACATCTCCTGGTATTTTCTAACCTCCAGTAAAAATTTTAGACTAAAATACAGCATGGTTGAATTATAAAAATTCTGACACTGTACATCAGCCAAAATTTCCATTTCGGGTTTTTATTTATTTAAGGGTTGAAATTATATTATTTATTTTTGAAACTTTTTTGAAGAGTTATAATTATGTTAAGGATGTCTCCATAAAAATTTCAAGTCAAAATATTTGGTAGTTATTTTATAACAATTCTGACATGCTAATTTTCAGATTTTCCAAGTCTCGGTTTTTGAATTTTTATAAGGTCTTGAGTACATGATAAATTCCTGAAATTTTTACCAGAGATAAAGTCTTCTCTGAGGGTGTTATGGTAATTTTTATGGGTCCAGATATACTTCGAATATTTTTCATTAATTCTGACTTACACTGTTTCTAGTCAAAGGGGATGTCATTCACTTATTTATTCACTTTTCTGTGCATATAAATGTTTGGTTCTTTTGCGGCCTGGGACAGATCTACGTCTATCCTTTTGCGGCCACAATTTTTGGTTCTTTTCGATGAAAGGTTCACTTCTATGCCTGCTGCTTTGCATTTCTTGGCTGTAGTCCAAATATCCTGAACAACTCTCCTTCTAATGTTAAACAAACCTGCAACAATTGCTGTTGTGTCTCTCTTAATTATCCAATTTGTACTCCTTGCAAGCACAGCCTCATATATTTCTTGCCGTTGTCTGTTTGACAAATGTTGCCTATGCCTAATAATACGATGTGCATCATGGTTATGAAGAATTTCTGCAGTGTTTGCAAAAGCAATTTTAGATGACATATCATGGTGACTAAGGCATTTTTTTGAGAGGTGCTTCTATGCTTTTCTTTTTGATAGTTGTACAAATATTAAAGCATGAATGAAGGGTAGATGGTGATTACTTACCCCTTCGCTTGCTTCAAGATTTGTGCAACTTGTATTAGAAGGAAAAGCATTGAAGCACTGCTCCATTTTTTTTACATGTGCTTACCTTCATCGTCATCTTCTTCTTCAAATACAACGTCCATAGAAGCTGCATGTCCTCCCTCATCTACATACACACGTTCAAGGACAAAGGTGATATGTATTACTGCTGAGTACATACTGTCATGTTCTTGAAATGTTGCAGACTCTACAAAACCTGCCATTATTGTCATGGTTTTAAAATACATATACCTGGATTATCATGTACTGCACCATGGCTATCAATATCTGCCCCTTGCATATCATGATCCTCGAATTGTTGCTGTTCTTCAACTACATAGAGTATGAACACAAGATAAATTGCCACTGTTGTCATGTTCTAAAAAATATGCAATTAACTTCAAGTTCTTAAACTACAAATACCATGAATATTATTTGATCTATACCTTGCTTATCATGTTTTGCACCATTAATATCATGGTATGCCCCATGCAAATCATGATCCTCCTCGAATTCTTCCTGTTCTTGAACTACATATAGTATGGATACAACATAAATTATCATATTGTTGCTGTTAATTTGAAAATCTGCCACTATAATCATTCTTTCCATCTACATATTCTATGAATTGTTGTAATATGTCCCATATGGAATGATAATTGTTGCAGTAATATATCTCCATCTACATACACTAAGCTGCAGCAAAATTTTTGTGATTCAACTACCCATAGTACGAATGAATGAGTCAATATTGTACCTGCAGGTTCCCCTTCTTCAATTCCATGATGGACTTCATGGACAGCAGGTGCTTCTTCCTCAATTTGGTTAAGGTCTGCATCTCCATCTGCCTTTGCATTTGGCACCGCTTGATTAAGGTCTGGCAAAGCACCTCCTTCCTCATCTGCATAGTTAGGCTGTAAATTTAGATCAAATGCCATGGTTTTTGGATGTGGGATGTTGAGATCACCTGTGATGCATTCATTTATACAGGCAATGGCTGCGTGCTTTCATTTGGCGCCTGGAGAAGATTTCAGAGAGGGAATTGAGGAATGCAAAATTTGGCGCCTGGAGTACTTCATAAAAATGGCGCCATAGGTGTTTGGAATTGTGTATTAGGCGCATGGGAATGTTTTGTTCAAATATTAGCCGCCAACAAAAATCTGCATGCGACATTTTTTTGGAATCCATGCGGCAATTAACTCCATGATTTTGGAATCCATGCGGCAATTAACTCCATGATTTTGGAATCCATGCGGCAATTAATGCATGTCTGTTGCCGATTAATACAGACACAGTATTAAATAGGGGTATTAGAGTTTTTGACAGAAACCATAATCTATCTTAAAATTCCTTCCCTCCCTTACTTTCCAGGACGGAGGGAGTACGTACTAGTCGATCAATATGATCAAAAGTGCGGCCTTGACCTGACGTCCACCCTGGCCGACTTGTTGAAGAACTCGACGCAGTCGGCGATGGCCTCGTCGTAGTGCGCGTTCAGCGGGTGCAGGTTCGAGCTGCACGACCGCTTCGGCGCGTCACCGCCGCCACCTCTGCCGCTGTGGACGTGATGGTGCTCGTCGACGGAGAAGGTCACCGTCGGCGGCCGCGGCGGGAAGGAAGAGCCCGACGAGCATCTTCCTGAAGCTGTCCATGAGCCTGCAGGCTGGCCACCTCGGCCTCCCGTGATGATGCGCCTTGCTGTGGCTATGAGATGCTGCAGCCGCTTTTTCCTCCTAAAGCTCTTTGCTTGCAGCCTAGACATTCCTAGCTTCCTTCTTGATGCTACTCTATATCGTTGCTACCTGCAGCTAGCCGCGCCTGCCTATCTAGATGTCTTCTGTTGGGTACTAAACCAACTAATCGAGGATGGTGTGTGTGTGGCTTTATTGTGGTGATCTCATCTTGCAATATTATTCATGCTAATTGCAAGCTAAGGTTGCTAGGCAAGTGTTCACTGATGGTCCTATGTATAAGTGCCTATTGGTACTTAATTAATTTAGTGAACATAATATATTGTTGATGGTGTGTGATGGTGATGAGCCAGAAGAATTTTGATGAGATGGTGTGTGGGTGTCTTTTGGAAATTTTAAGAGTTCAAGGTACAAGGATCCATGTGCAGTAATCATCACTAAGGGCCCTTAATTCCTTTGTAATTAACACATCCTTTACTTTTTCCTTACAAAAAAGGTCGTAATTAATATATCCTTTACTTTTCCTTACAATAAAGGGTTTGTTTTGATGTTTGAAATTATTAAGTATATAGATCAATTTCAGTCTGTAAAATTCGTAGAATGATCATCACAAGTTCATAATTATTTTCTTTTTTTAATTAGATAGGAAGACAAGTTATCAGAGCAGCTAATTAAGGCTTATTCAACACGAATGACCGCCTAACAAGCAGCTGATGGGGAATGAACCTTTATACTTAGCTAGAAACCGAGGGCACCATAAAAGTTGGACTAACCGCTAAGGGGCCGGCAACGTGCAAGTTTTTGAGTTTTCATTTTGACACATATCATATGACCTCTGTTCTCGAATACACCTCGTTCAAGCTTTTAAATTTTGTCTCTAAATATATATCATTCTACTATTTTGATGTAACTTTTTACCATTTTTTTCCTTCTATATTTATCCCCTCTAGCTATTTTCAACATCATTTACTACCATAGACCAAAGTAAGACACCATCTGTAAGGTCCTCATTTTTGATAAATGAATATCAATAATGGGTACCGTGTGCTTTCAGTACTAGTCCCATGATCAGTGGCTAGCACGCATATTTACAAATTGATATCACGTTATACACGAACTTTATTATTATAGCGGAAGCAAGTACATAATATTCTTACAATACCAAAAGTAAAAAAAATATTAGTGGAGACATAATTCTTGTAGTATGCCTTTATCCCGATATCCCCACAGGCAACTGACAAGGAGAACCCTAGTAAAATTCATCGTTCATATCCCCGAATCCTGTGTAATCATATGTATCGTCGGGGAAATCTGTTTCTTCACCTAAAAACATCAACATAGGCAAGTTGAGTACTTACGTACTCGTAAGACTTTTGCAATACCTATCATACATGCATGCCAGTTCAAAAGAAAGTCTTATGGTTGCTTTGCATAAAGCTAAATTTTGAATTGCAAATACGGAATAGTAAATTGCAAAACATAATTTTAGTAAAAGCAATTTAATACTGAAAGTAATAAAATATAAGCATAAATCTCATGTACCTGGGTATATTGACCATATCCACGAATCAACTTCTACCAACACCTGGTAGAATCCAAATTTTTATGAAAATAAAAATAGCTAACTAGTGCTGGCGCACCAAGATTCCCATAACAGTGGGAACGATTTTTCGAAAAATTTCACACTCTGCAGAGTTCTACAACTTTACCCACAAGTAATGATCAACCCTTTTACTAGGCCAGTAACACACTTCCTTTGGTGTGTCGGCAAGAAGATTATAACATAACCGTTACATTGTTTAACCTTAACTTTGCACCAGCCCGGTGATGTTAAACTTGTACTATGGTGTAAATGTTTGCATAGTCACTGTACAATAATGATTAAGCTTATCCATAGTATGGCATTCACCGTTGTATCAGCAAATGTGACTCCCAATACCTCGGTGTGGGCGCCCCTCAGAGCAACCAGTCACTGAAGAAGCTCGTACTACTTCGGCCTACCAATGTGCAAAGCTAGTTTTAAGCAACTTAATAGGTTAAGACTGTTCCATACCAGCACTTGTGGTTGTACGGTAATTCTTGGGTTTAACGAACACGTAGTTCGGTCCTTAATCCGATACAGGCAATAGTCTCCCCCTACACTACGTACAAGTCCCTTGTACTCCCGGTTATTGCCAATAATTGCCCGCATCAAAACCATAGTTTTATTTTTATTTTTGATCAAAATACTAACCATAAAGAAATGTCATACCCACCAAATGTCATATCCAACATTTTTAACCATATCAAAGTTTTATGTTCCTTTAAGCATGGATAAGCATAACACTATGTGTAACCCATATTGACATTAAGTATTGTCTAAGTTATTCTAGGGTTATCAAAGATCACAAATCCATACTTATTAAGGAAGTTCTATGTAACTACAGGTACAGCTACCAATATCCGTAAAATAGCAGACTTTAATAAAAGTAACTTATGCAGTAAAACATTTAATGAAAACATTTATAAAACTGGGATCAATATGGTCAAAGGGGGTGCTTGCCTTGTTGGTTATCTGTGTAGTCGATTTCTTGTTTGTCGTCGACTACTCCGGACTCGTCGGGTTCTACACGTCGTATAATAATAACATAGCAATTCCAACAAAATGAACAGATCAGATGTAAGAGCCAAATAAAAATAACTGCATAACTCAAACATGATCGTTGATTGTTTTAGTTATAGGTTGCATGAATATTTTCTGATTAGATTCCAGTAATAATGAATATTATTTCTTTGAATTATTTATCTTTATTTACCATTTCCAGAGACTACTCTATATGCTTTATTATTCTGAATTTTCAAATTTTAAGTTCTGAAATTATCTAGGTTATTATTATTGGACTACTTTCTCATTCTATGCAATACTTTAAATATTTTCTATGGTACACCCCAAATATTTTTGCATAATCAGGTTCCTAACAGAGCATGGAGTCTAACAAAATTTGTTTCATTTAATTTGGAATTGAATTGCAAAAATTTCTACACATGGCATATTTCAAATTCTTTCTTTAAATTTAAATCTGAAATTCAAACAGAGTTCATTTTAAAATATTTTTGCATGTTCTGAATCTACATGATTTTAGATGAATTTAGAAATTTATTTCACCTTATTTGGTTGAATAGTTCTAAAGATATTCAAGTTTGAATATGTTCGGTTTTGATAATTCTGAAAATTAGAAAATTTACTAAAAACAGAAAGTACGTTTTCGTATTGAAAACCCGCTTTCCTTTTCTGTGCTGCGATGGACCGAGGCAGCGATAGGCGGGCCCGGTGGCGACAAGGCGCGCGCGCGTCTTGAGCGGCCGACGCGTGGGACCATGTGGACCGAGCGCGCGCGAGGCCCGACTCTCGGGCCCGCATGGCAGTGACTCAACACAGCGCTAGAGACTGACGCGTGGGCCTGATTGTCAGTGACACCGAGCAGAGGGCACGGTTGCGAGGCTCGTCGGCGGCGAAACACTGCCGGAGAAGTGGAATGGGTTCCACTTTCGTGCTCAGTGTGCTTACGCGCATCTAGGGGCGGTGTCACTTCGGCCAGAGGTGGCTGGAGGTGCTCTGCCACCGTGAGGGGGGTGGCGATGAAGACAACCAGCGGCGAAACGGCTAAACAACGGTATCCCGAGCTTGAATATCACCCAGGTGAGCATCAACGCATCACAAGGTTTCCATTTTCGGGTTTAGTTAGGTAATTGAGTAATGGAGGAGGGCTCTCACCGTGAGCGTGCGGCGGCTCACCGGAGAAGAAGGGGCTAAACTGAGGTTGGTGAAGGCTTCAGGGTGCTAAGAGGGTGCTTCGGGTTGGACGATTCGAGGCGAAATGGACTGAGGCGGTGTAAAGACGAATTTTCCCCTTTCCGGGTGTTTGGCCGGAGCTGGGGAAGAAAGGGATGGCTATCGGCGTTGCGGTGGTTTTGGTTCGGCTTTGGGGTTTCCAGGGAAGTGCACGAGTGCTTGCGAGGACTTGGCGAGATTTAAATAGACAAGTGAGGCGGTGGCACAGGGTTTGGAACAAAAGGGGCAAGAGTGGCGGTTCAGGCGAGCTTTCTCGGCCGCGTTCTAGTGCAGGAGAGAGAGCACAGCAGCTGGGCAGGTGCGGCATGGCAGGGGCGACGTGCAGGCAACCTCGGGCGACGAGTTACGGCGCAAATCCGACAAAACGGAGAGGGCGGCGAGGTGCTCGGCTGGCTTCGCGTAAGAACGGGAAAGAAACGGAGAAGAGAGGACTGACAGGTGGGGCCATGCGGTCAGCGAGAGAAGGGAAGTCGGCAAAGATGACAGCTGGTAGGTCGGGGCCCACAAGTCAGTGAGACACGTGAGTAAAACTTAAGAATCCTCTGGACAGGTTAAGGTAAAGCCGGGATTGAGGTTACAGATAAATTCAAAATTTTATGAAAATTTTTACAGAGATCGGCAAGGAAAAGGAAAGGGTCTGGTAAAATTTTCAGATAAATCTGATGAGTAAACATATTATTAAAAATCTGACAATGCACTGTTATGGATTTTAATTGATTCTAGTTTTTATTTAATTGAGGGTTAAAATCAATTTATTATTTTATGAAACTTTTTGAACAATCCTGGTATTAATATTATATACCTTGTATAAAATTTTCATGATTTTATATATGATATTTAATTTATTATAATTCTGACATTGCATTTTCTAGCTTTTCTAATTGACTGTTTTTGAATTTCTAAAATTATCAAATACAGAGATAAATTATTGCTATTTTTACCAGGGATGGGTTAGGTTAATATGTCGGCATGGTTAAAACTTTAACCCTAATAAAGGTAAGACAAATTCTGAAGAAATCTTATGGGTCCAGATTGTGGTTATCTTCTCATGATTACTTTGTCTTTTTAATTTATTTTATTAATTCCAGATCAGTGCAAGTGGAACAAATAGGATCCTGGATGTATTTAGGATTTATCTAAATTTTATTTTACCTTTTTATCTTTTACCATTTTACTATATAGAGCATTTGGATTTCTTTTAATAGGAAAAAGTCAAAAAGAATTTCTTTAATTCAGAAAAATCAGGAAACATAACAATAAATCATATGAATATTTTTAATATTGCATTTTTTATTTTATTGGATTTTTGGGCTGTTATACCATCCAAAGATATAATGAAAATGAGTAATATAGTCTTTTGTAGATGTGTCTTGGTGTAAGTGCAAGAACCTAGAATGGCATCTATTCAGTACCAGAGGAGTATATGGCCCTGTTTTGGCGGGCTTTAAGCCGGAAACTTTCGAAAAGCCAGTAAGCCCCCAAATAACTCAGCTTTTAAGCAATTTTTGACATAAGCTAGAAGCCAAATATAACTACCAAAAGCCAAAAACTAAAAAGCTGCTAATTAATTAGGAAAATTTAGCTATATATTTGACGTCAAACAGTCTCTTTCAAAAAACTACAAGTGCTTTTTAACTTAGAAAACTAAAAAACAGCTTTTCAGAAAAGCTATAGCTCCCCGTGCAGCCCTATATATTCTCAAAACAACAAGTTCCTTCATTGTGGCTGTGATTAGTTTTAGCTAGGTAATTAACGATGCATGAACTAGCTAGCTATATGCCTAGATATCATGGAATAAATTAATTATGTATGTAGGCTAGCTTGTAAGCGGATAACCAGGTTTCTTGGGCATAGATGAAATTAAATTTGTTAATTAGGCTGAAGATTGATAAGAGCAATTTGTTAATCTCTTTGTTAATCAAGTAGGTGGTCACTACTAACCGCATCGATGATATCCATTCCTCTTGTTGGGATCTTCAGAAACATCTGACATGTACATCAAGTAAACAAACATGTAGATAAAATCCTGCTGGTGATGTTAATTTAGTAAAAGTTGCGCAACTTGCGCTTGGATGTAGCGAGGTGACTTTAATTATTCTGGATAATGTTCAGTAATCTTGGCTATTGTTTGGTTAGCGAGCTTACATTGAGAAAAAAAGTTGGATGATTAAAAATATATATATGAACTTATGTATATGTTTAATCAGCTTTAGAGTTTACAGTAAAGTCAGCAAATGAAAATTATTAGGCATGGTTGCATCTTCTCGCTTTCGGCCGTGTCCGTGTGCATATGATATATTTTGACTTTCCCTACGGGCCAACGGATGTGCACATCGGTTGTAATACCCGTCTCGTTAGTGTAAAGTCTCGTGCAGTCTCGTGCAGTCTACGCAGAACGGTGATAGGTTAGTTCTATATTATTTATTTAAAGTAAGTTACAGTGATATATAATACATATTGAATCCAAACATAGCACCACGAGTTGACTCTTTTATATGAAGCACGATTCTATAGTGGATTAGGAATTGAGTAAATTTTAGATCAGGGTGTTACATAGTCTTTTGATTAACAAGCGTAGATTGATTTCCACTAATTACATATTAAGTATACAATTTGTACAGAATTTCTGTTGTAATTTTTGGGTTTAATCCTGTGACTTATAAGGTTGTAAATCTTAAGATCTACCCAGCTCTCACACTCTCAAATGGAAAAGTGAAAAGAAAAAAAATGATTGTATATATGGAGGGTCCACAGTGACGAGCACATATGACTAGTAGCTCTTGTTGCCATTAATAATTTGGTGTGACGCTCTCCCATTTGCTGTTGTTGATCACATCTCGTAATTAATGCTGAGCTTTTAGCTATTAACCCGATCCACTAGCAAACAGCTAGCGAAGACACATGCTCGCTAGCTAGCTTAATTAGCACTCCTCTGAACAAAGCATTTGGAGTGTACTCATAACCACCATCATATATATAGTATAAATCAAGATCTTTAAGAGAAATAAGAGGGGCTGTTCACCAAATTAAGGACACTGAAACATCTGTACGTAGTTAGATTCTCTTTCTCTCTCTCTCCCTACTTTTAGAAAAAAGAAAACAAAAGATGCAGTTAATTGTGACTTAACTAGAAAACTAGAGGAAAAAGGATACTAGAAGCACATTTTTAAGCATTGGTTTTACATAATCACATCACTTACTTCTGCATAATGATTCAGAAAATACTTTTAAACAAGAGTGGTACGAAATGGTAGAACGCTTCACTTTTAAGCATTGGTTTTACATAATCACATCAATTACTTCTGCATAATGATTCAGAAGACAATACTTTTAAACAAAAGTGGTACGAAATGGTAGAACCTTGTTAGTCATGAGTGGGCTTGGTTATCAAGCACGTTGTATACGACGGCATTGCTTCGAAGTATGCTTTTATGAAATGTTTGCAAAAAGTGTGATTCTGTGAAACTTAAGCTTAAAAAGTGTAGTTTCGTGATAGTATTATGAAAGGCAGTGTGATTACGATATTTACTCGGATTATTAATTAAGACGCCTCGATAGGCAGCTCCATACTGTAACTACTTTTCCTCTAATAATTAATTTGCATTTTCGTATTTTTTTTGTACGCAATTATCTGTTTTCCTGCATATATATAAGTGTAAAGAACAGCTGTATCCGTTGGTGTTGCAGAACCAACAAAAGGAAAGAAAATGTTTTTGTTTTTCAAATACTAAATTATATAAATATAAGAAAAACAACCAGCAATTAATTAAAGACCCGATGGATTTCTATAGTTATGTAATTCTCAACATTATTATTGAAATCAATGCGAGGTCTCACGGCGTCTTAAAAACTGTTAAGGAACCTCGCTATCGAATAGTCCGGGGTTCCCGAACAGATCTAAATTGGAGAACAGAGAGAGACACAGGTATATGGGGAGCGACGACAGAATTCTTTATTGCTTTCTCATGGCTTGTACATAGGGGGGACCCCCCTCCTCCTTATATAGCGTTCACCTAGGGTTTCGGCTAAGGGACTATCATGGGCATTCTATTGGGCCACGTGGTTTCCCAACACCCCCCTTGGGCCCTTTGCCGCAAGATGCATATGCCTCATTAAAACTCCAGAAAAACCCAGTGGGAAAAATACTTGGAGAAAGAGTACATAGCATACGCTTACTATGTTGCACGAATTGCCTCGTTAAAACCTTATGCAAGAAAACTTCATGAAAAACTTGCTGAGGAAAAAGAGTACAATTCACCCAACTTCAATTGCTAATCTTCGAGATTCATGTTGTGTATTCATAATACATGTTTGAGATTCATGTGGGAGTATGTGAAATATCTCCCCCTGAAATCTGCACTTCTCTAAGTCTCATCATTCCAATTCCTTTAATGCACCTTTCAAAGGTAGATGCTAGAAGTGATTTAGTGAACAAATCTGCAAGATTTTCACAATACTTAGTATGCAATATCTTGATCTCGTTCATCTTATGCAATTCGTGAGCATAGAAGAACTTGGGGTTGATATGCTTCGTGAGATTGCTCTTCACATAACCCATCTGTGCTTGGGCAACACAAGCTGCATTATCTTCATAGATTATCTTGGGAGTTTACTCAATGTTCAAGCCACATGACTTCTGGATGTGGTGAACCATTCTTCAGAGCCATGCACATTCACGAGATGCTTCATACAAAGTGATGATTTCCGAGTGGTTTGTCGACGTTGAGACGAGAGTCTGCTTGGACGACTTCCAAGAAATTGCTGTTCCTCCACATAGGAAAACATAGCCAGTTTGGGACTTGCCAGTATGCGGGTCTGATAAGTACCCAGCATCGGCGTAGCCAACCAAATTCAATTCATTGTTTCTTCTGAAAAACAAACCGAGGTCTTTGCTTCCTTGGAGATAACGGAAGATGTCCTTGATCCCTTTCCAATGCCTTTTGGTGGGTTCTGCACTGTACCGAGCTGCCAAATTCACAACGAACGCAATGTCCGATCTGGTGCTATTTGCAAGGTACATGAGCGCTCCAACTGCACTCAGATATGAGAATTCTGCTCTCAGGACTTCCTCCCCCTCTTCTCTAGGTCTGTATAGGTCTAGGTCTGCTTGGAGTGACCTTCTGACCATTGGAGTCTTCGCAGGATATGCCTTTTCAAAGCCAAACCTTTCCAACACTTTCTGCGTGTAGGTTGATTGATGTACCAAGATTCCTCCTTGGACATGCTCAAGCTGCAAGCCTAAGCAAAACTTGGTTTTACCCAAATCCTTCATTTCAAACTCAGACTTCAAGTATGAGCATGCTTCTTCAATTTCTTCATCCGTGTCAATGATGTTCAAGTCATCTACATAGACGGAGATTATACAGAATCCATTCGGGGATCGCTGTATAAACACGCATGGACAATCTTCGCTGTTTGTGTAGCCTTTCTTGCAAGAGAAAGTTACTCAGCGATTGTACCACATTCTTCCTGACTGCTTTAGCCCATACAGTGATTTCTCCAATTTCACACTGTACAGGTTTCTATTTGCTCCGTCTTGGTTCGAGATAGGAATTCCTAATGATACTTTCATGTATATCTCCGAATCCAAGTTTCCATACAAATATGTTGTGAAAACATCCATTAGCTTCATTCTCAACTTCAAGTTGACTGCCATTGACCGGACCGGAGAATAGGTTTCTTCATAATCAACTCCAGGACGTTGAGTGAAACCTTGAGCTACAAGCCTTGCCTTGTACCTTACAACTTCGTTGTTTTCATTCCTATTCCGAACAAAGACCCATTTGTGACCTACGGGGTTTATATGGGGAGGTGTGCGGCATACGGGCCCAAACACCTCTCTCTTGTTCAGAGAGACTAACTTTGCAGTGATCGCCTTCTTCCATTCTTCCCAATCTAGCCTTTTCTTGCACTCTGCGAGAGATGCAGGCTCGGGATCATGATCAATGATCGAGGCAATCTTCTTTGAAGTATGCATCAACGTTGGTCGTTGCTCTATTCAGGATTCTCTGTTATTACAAAGTTTATGGCCATTTCTTCATGGGGTGCTTCATGCACTTCTACTTGCTCTTATTGCTATTCCCTATTGCGGAGCAAGTTCCTTTAGCTTTTCATCGCCTATGTGTGCGCACACATTATTTTCGCGGCTTCTGCAGTGAAAGGTTCAAGTCCGAATTGCCTTTTCATTGGCTTCTTTCCAGCATGCAGTCTCAATGGCTCCCTTCTTTCCTTGGGGTATTTTCATGATTGGTCGTGGTAAGTCCTCTCGCTTGATTTTCTCCAGACGTCTCCTGTTACTTTGGGTTTGAGGAGCCGATTTGTCTGTTCTTTTCTTTGAGGCCTCGAGCGGGATGAGGGTACCTTCTATTTTATTTGTTATTTCCACCTCTCTCGGTGCATTTCTTGCGGGTACATGCGACTTAACCACGCCCTTGGATCACAAAAATGATCCGTAGTTCATTTGCTAAATTCGCAAATCAATTATCTTCGGACTTCTTGATTTGCTTCATTAGTGCGGGGTCATGTGCGGGATTCGGTGGAATGCCATATGATTTCCGGTATTTTTCATCCAAAGGTTGATTTCCTCCCCTAATGACGGAAACGATCCTCGTCAAAGATGCAATCGCCGAATCGGTCAGTATGCAAGTCTCGATCATGGGTTCCAAATACCGATTATGGATGCACTCTCATAACCAACGTATATCCCAGACTTGCGGAGAGGGCCCATTGCGATCCGAGGGGGTGATATAGGTACATATACCATACACCCGCATTTTCTAAGATGGGAGATCTTGGGATGATCCGTGCACAAGCCTGCGAGGAGAATGGATGTTGTAGGCCGACGATGCGAAATTGATAAGAGCTGCTGCGTGCGGGCAGATGCGTGTCCCCAACAAGTGTTGGGCAAGTTACAACTCGCAAAAGCGCCGGCAATGAATTTAATCCTCTTTATTAGTGCTTGACTAGCCCATTCTGCGTATGGACGTGCGGTGCGGAGTGCTCAATCGCTATCCCTGTTGCCGTGCAATAATCATCAAATGCCTTTGAAGTAAATTCTCCGGCATTGTCCATTCTAATGGACTTCACGCGATGATCGGGGAAAGCATTCTTAATTCTTATGATCTGCGAGATCAGCTTTGCAAAAGCATGGTTTCTTGTTGACAATAAGCATACATGCGACCATTTCGAGGAAGCATCGATGAGCACCATAAAGTACCGAAATGGCCCTGACAAGGGCTGAATCAGGCCGCAAATATCCCCCTGGATGCGTTCCAGGAATGCAGGGATTTCACTTTGCACTTTCATAACAGAGGGTCTAGTTATTAATTTCCCGGTGGCACATGCAGGGCACACAAAATCTTCATGATTCGGGAAATTTTTAACATTAATGCCATGACCTTGTGAGTTGTTCACTATATTTTTCATCATTCTAAGACAAGGATGGCCTAATCTACCATGCCATAAAGAAAATAACTCAGAGCTTCTAAAAACATTCTTCAAGGAAGTATACACTTCGGGTGCATGAATATTCGTGCAGTACAACCCAGATTCATATGTGGACATTTTTCTAATACCATTTTTCCACATACCGCGTGCTTCACAATGCACAAGTATTCTTTGCCATTTTCTTCATTGGTTTCTACATGAAACCCATTGGCGCGGATGTCTTTGAAGCTTAAGAGAGTGCGCGTTGATTCAGGGTACAAAAGGGCTTCTTTAATTACCAAAGTTGTACCCATAGGCAATATAATAGTGGCTCTTCCTGAGCCTATTACATATGAATCGCTTCCTGCGATCGTAGTAATCTTTCCAGCGTTCTTCGTGATCGACTGGAAGTATTTAGACTCTCTTAAAATGGTATTTGTTGTGCCACTATCAACAATGCATATCTCTTCCATTTGGGTGCTACACGATTTCTAGATCAAAGAAATATAATTCTAATCAAACAGAGGCAAAATAATTCAAATATTGCTTGTAAATGAAAGAATACTGGAATAAAGAATAAATTGCATATTTATTCATGAGAGAAGTATGCTCTTCTAGAGCTTACAATTCATTATTCAAAAAAAATGCTAACAACCATAATCTAAAAAAATAATGCGATTCATGCATTAACGGGCTTTGGACTTTCCCTTGGCCTGAAACTTCTCTTTTCCACCATGCTTGCCCTTCTTTCTATGAATGGGCTGGCATTAACTTATGTGCCAGTGCCCCTTCCAGGTGGCTGTGAGATATAGTTCTTGCGTAGAACATCGTCTTGCGATTTCGCAACTTGCATTACATCAATCAGTTCGCTATACTCCTTGTATGCGTCCTGACGATAGCTGCGTGCACTCTGGATAGCATTTGGGTGGAAGGTAGAGAGAGTTTTCTCAATCTTCTCCTCATCAGTGATCTTCTTGCCACATAGGGAGAGATTAGTACAAATTACATGCAAGGCGTAATTGTACTCGCCACTGATACAGAGTCCGCAAACCTCAAAGCGGACCCAATCTTGCTATGCTTGGGGCAAGATGGTGTACTTGAGCTTCTCGAACCGCTTCTGAAGTGCAGTCCAAAGCTCAAGTGCACTCTTCTCAGCCATATATTCATTCTTCAGAGTGGCTGAGAGGTGGTGCCTGAGGAAGTGCAGGGCTTGATTGTTCTGCTCGGTGGTAGATTTCGCGTCCTGCGAGGACCCTAGACCAATCGCTGCACGGAGCTTCTTGCCCCCAAGAACAATCTTTACGTCCGATGCCCAAGCGAGGTAGTTCTGACTGTGCGGGGCCAGTTCTTCAAATTCACGATTCACAATGCCGGACATCTGCATGATTTCAAAATTCCGACATTAGATTACTACGTGTAATCTAATAGAAAATGTTTGCAAAAAGCATAAAGTGCACAAAATAAATTGCTATGCATTGCAGTATACAAAATAAAGCAATGAATTCAAAATTCATAAAGAATATTCATAAAACAGAGAGATAAAGCTAGAAAAATTAAAAACAGAGCCAAATAATTTTCTGGCAATTTTCCAAATTTTCCTGCAATTTTTTCCTTTTTTTCTCTTCTTTCTTTCCTTTCCTTTTTCTTTTCCTTTTTTTTTCTTTCCTTCGGCCGAGTGGCCTTTGGGCCATGCGCTTGGACCGGCCCATCCGGCCTGCCTGGCCCCAAAAAAAACACACCAAGCCAAAGACACCCCGGCGGCTAGGGTTCCCATCCACTAGCCGCCATATACACATTCTCCAAAACCGTCGCACGGGCGTCTCATTCAGGTTCTTGCTTCCGTCGCATGGGCGCGCATACCGGTGGGGTGAGGCGCTTTCGGCGGCAACGGCGCGGCAGCGATGGATGATGACGTGTTGCGGGCGTGGCCGGCCGTGGTGGTGGCGGCCGAGCCGGACCAGGCGTCTGGCGGCGCTGCGCGCAGAAGGCCAATGACGCGCTGAGGTCGCGAGCCGAGGTCGGGCCGAAAGCCGAGGCGGGCGCTTGGCGAGCCGGCGGCGGCCGAATAAAGCCGCGTGGCGCTTCTTTACGGGGCGGCGGTCGGGCCGTCTTTGCGCGGGCGCTTCTTGCGCGAGGCGGCGGCCGGGCCGTCGCGGCATGTCTCGGCTAAGCGGCGCGTTCTTGGCCGGGCGGCGGCGGCGCGCGGCTTCACGCGCGCTGGCGGAGCGCAGCCGCCGAGGGCGGCGTGGCTTCATGCGCGCGCCGGTGGGCGTGGCGGCGGGCCCGGCGGGCGCCGACAAGCGGCAGCTGGCGACCACGGCGGCTGCGAGCCAAAACGCCGAGGCGACGGCCGGCGGCTTCGTGAATGATTGCCGATGCGACGACTCGCTATGGGCGTGAAAACCGAGGCGGCGGCGCTTCGAGCGCCATATTGTTGTTTCTTTTTTTTTCTTTTCGAATGAACATAGGTTCTTGTACTGTAGCTTCATGTCGTGTAGCTTCTTGTCACATGACGGATAGTACTAGATGCGTAGGTTAGATGCATGCAAAGAAAACAACAGCGATTAGATTCAATCGCCGAAACCCACCTTTCTCATCTTTCAATTCTGATCTCCGGTAGAGCTTCGTGCTGATAACGTGTTAAGGAACCTCGCTATCGAATAGTCCGGGGTTCCCGAACAGATCTAAATTGGAGAACAGAGAGAGAGACACAGGTATATGGGGAGCGACGACAGAATTCTTTATTGCTTTCTCATGGCTTGTACATAGGGGGGACCCCCTCCTCCTTATATAGAGCTCATCTAGGGTTTCGGCTAAGGGACCATCGTGGGCTTTCTATTGGGCCACGTAGTTTCCCAACAAAAACTACCTGAAGATAGCATATTGTTGTATGTTCTTTGCAAGATAATGGCATCCAAATACTGCGGAGCATAGCGAAAGTAGTTGCCGACATGGGAGCATCCGAGCTGGGCCTAGACTAGGCCCATTTTAAGCCTTTCATTCGACCTGGCCAGGCCTCACCTTTATCAAAAATAAAAAAAATAAAAAACTAATCCACGCTCCCAATCAACGGTACAACACTCGACCGACCCTTAGCCGTAGAGGTGGGCGTCGTGCCGGGTCGGGCCAGCCCGGCACAGGCCCATCGTGCTTCGGGCCGGAACCGTGCCGGGCCGCACCAGCCCGTCGTGCCGGCCTGGCTCGCCTTCGGCCAGCCTAAGCACGGCCCATTTACACTTCATGCCTACTTCGTGACGTGCCGGCCTAGGCCTGGTCCATTTACACTATTGCGACGAGAGGAAATGACCCAAATTTGCTTGTAGTAGCATGCGTACGCGATGCTACTACGGCAATAACGATAGCCACCTTGATTAAAGAAATATGTAAATCTACAATCGAGCAACACGCATGGACAGAGATCCTTGGCAGTCACAGTGACTGCCAAGTTTGCAGTTGATGGGCATCCAACCGTCGGATCGAGCGAATCGACGGTCCGGATTAATAAAACAGTCTTGCTAAAGTAAATTGGTACAATATTGTTGCTACAGTAAATTGCTTCATTTTGCTACAGTAAATTGCTGCATTTGCTATAGTAATTAGATCATTATTAGCGAACATGCATTCGTTCTCTTTTGTATCTCTAGAGAAATTAGCAAAGTAAGTAAATAAATGACAAGAAGAAATGTGCACGCAAAGCAATGACTAAATGAAAGCATTCGAAAGAAACCTCCTGTGTGGATTTTAGTATTGCTAGCAATGGACACAAATATTGGGGGGAAAATAAGTAAATTTTATTAAATCTTGAACATGTGCAAAGTCACTGCCTCGTTAAAAACCTTACACCCCGGTGTGGGGTACCCCCGGTACGAAAAAGAGTACAGTAACTACATTTATATACATAGACTACCCGAGGCTAAGATTATCAAAGTTGGCTACCGCGTCCGTGATCTCCTGATCCTCTAGCTGATGTTGTGTCCTCTCATCTGCACGCTCCCAGTCTTTGAGGCATGTAATTGCCTCAACCATCTCAGGTGTGAGAGATGACCTCCTTGGCTCAAGTATCCTCCCCACCGAACTGAAAGTGGATTCCGACGAGACAGTGGACACTGGAACCGTAAGTACATCCCGTGCGAAATGGGATAGCATGGGGTAAATACGTTGGTTATTCTTCCACCACCAAAGCAAGTTAAGTTGATTTTCCTCGTCCATGTCAAGCTCGGACTCCATGAAAGTCGTATCGAGGTAGTGGTTTATCTCTACCCGTGGATTTCATTGCGGCCTACTCGGCGTTTCGGAAGATGAACCAGACGATTTGCCTTTCAGTTTCTTCCACATGTTTGAAGCGATCGAACCGCCTCGTGCTTGTTGCGTTGTTGACGTAGATCTTCGTGCTTCACTTCTGGTGCCAAACTTCTCGTAGTATTTGTCAAAAACTCTGAAAAACTCGTTATAAACATGAATATAGGCCTCGAAGAAATCAAGATCGAATGCCTCATCTATTCCCTCGAAGGCGCCCTGCAAGTCAGAAAATTTTCTCCGAGGATCCAAAATGACAGCAAAACAGTACAAATGTGGAATAGCTTGAAAATATTTTAAATTTTTTTGCTCCATTGGTTCTATAATGGAACGTAAAACATAATTATCTCTATTTTCTTTAAAAGCATTAGCAATAAGCCAAACCCACTCGATGACTAAGCAAGAAGTTGGGTAGTACACATCGGATAATTTTTTAGTTGCGTCGTAAATTTTTTTAAAAAAATTATGAAAATGACTAGCAATTATCCAATCCACGTCAGTAGTCAATACCTCACCATTATTGCGGTTGACGAAGACAGTGATAATGTGCTCGTAGTCTTCGCACCGATGCAGCATAGTATAAGTTGAGTTCCATCTAACCTTCATATCTAGGTTGAATCTTCTTGGTTTCATATTATTGGCCTTGCAGTACTCTGAGAACTGGGCAAACTTCACAGGTGAATTAGTAATAAAATCGATAGCACTACGTATGCCCTCCAAAGTAGGTTTCATTACATGCAAACCTGCCTGTACAATGAGATTAATAATATGGCATACGCACCTCTGGTGGAGTACAAAACCTCCAATATAAGTCTCCAGGCGCGGTGAGAGATGCTCCATAGCCATTGTGTTAGCTGATGCATTGTCAAGAGTAATGGAAACAATTCTACTTTCTATTTTAAAGTCATTAACAACCTCAGTATACAGGTAGCGATAGCATGTCCGATGTGTGACTCCGAGATTGGCCTAAACCCTATAACTCTTTTGTTTAGTATGTACTCGTCATCTAGATAGTGCGCAACAACACTAACATATGCTGCTCTTTGGTGAGAGGAAATCCATATATCAGATGTTAATGCAAATGAAAAACTAAGCGTCACAAAGGTCTGTTTTAACATTTCTAGTTTAGTTGTAAATATTTTACAAACATCACGTGTAGTTGTTCTTCTACTAACATGTTGGTATTGCGGGCAAAAACCATGTTGCACCATTCTCTCAAAATTAGAGCTCTCACCCGTTCTAAGCGGAAGATCCTCCGTAACTATGTAACGTGCAATTTCTTCTCTAGCTACGTCGGCGTTGTATACCCATGTGCTTACCGAACCGTCGGTGTTGAAGTTGAGCTGTGTCTGCACGCCCTCGCCCAGCCTCCGTCCAATCGATATTTTCCTCAAGCAATTCTCTACGTGTCTCTTTAGATGACCTGTACCACCACATGCACGTGCATATAGTTTAGCTTGATAGTATTTGCAAACAACATACACTACCTCATGTCCGTCAACAGTTTCGACGGTTCTGTCCATATGTTGCCAGCACCACGAGCGTCGACTGCCGGCTATGGACGCCCGTGCTGGCTACATAGATATGTCGGGCTGCGTGTTCGGTGTGGATACCGACGCCCGTCCCGCATGCACCGAGGTAGAGGCATCCAAGCTCGGTGCATCTGGAGTGTACGAGGCATCCTCGATACCGTGCGTGTCGTCCAGATGACGGTCATCCATGCCGTAGTCTCCCATGCTGGGGGAGAGTTGGCGTGGGTCGATCTCTTAATCCTGACGAGGGGGACTAGGAGAGCGCGAGCGTGCTCTCCTACTCTTGCTCTTGCGAAACGTTTTATTTCACAACGAGAGAGTAAAAAAAAGAAAGCAAATAGAGAGAGATGTGCAGATTGTGCTGAGCGCCTGAACAAAAATGGGCAAGAAGGGAGAGCATGACAGAGTTGTGCAGAACAAATGCAAGCCATCCCCTATCTTTATAGTGTGTCCAGCGAAATAACCGTTGTTCTGCTGTCGTTGTAAATTCAAATTACACACGGGAGTATAGTACGAATATGACAAAGCAACTTTATATCATGTCACGCGTCAAATTGTTGTTCCGCTGTCGTGCATGACGAAAATTTATTCGTTGAATGCTTTATGTCTTTCAATTGAGGCGCGTCATTTCAATTGAGGCGCGTCTGTGCTCGTTGAATGCACTGATACACACAAGAAAAATAAATTTATCAGTCTTCCCCTCTTTTTTCCCCCTCTCTCCCTTACTTTTTCTCTCCCGCACAGACGCGCCTTGCCTTTTTCTCTCCCGGGATTCCCTCGCCCAGTCGCCCTCGCGCTGCGCGCCCACGCCGGCCACGCGCGTGACGCGCCTGATCGCTCGAGTCACGTCTTCTTTGGCTGCCCCACCGCTCGCTACCCCCGCCCACCTCGCTTCCCCGCCTTTGCCTTGCACGCCCCGTCGTCCGCCTCGCCCGCTGCCGCCCGCCTCGCTCGCTCACTCGCCCGCGCCGCCCCCGCCGTCGCCTCGCCCGCCACTGCCCGGCCTCATTGCTCCCCGCCCGCCCGCCTCACCGGCTCGCTTCCCGCCCGACCACCTCGCCGGCCCCGCCTCGACGCTCCCTCTTCCTCGCCCTGACCTCGCCGCTCCTTTTCCTCGCCCGGCCCCCGCCGCCTCGCCGCCGCCCCGCTCCCTCTTCCTCGCCATTCGCTTCCCCCCCCGCTGGTCCCGCCGCCCGTCGGCCTCCCGCTCCTCTCCCTCACTCGCCACCGCCGCTTCTCTCCGGCTCGACCATGGCGCGGCGTTAAGAAGACACCCGCCAACACGGCGCGGGTGTGGCGTGGCGGCGACGGCGGCGGCAGTGCGGGTGAGGCGCGGCAAGCGCGCGCCTGCAGACGCGCGGTGAAGCCGCGGGCATGCCGCGCGGGCGTCTTGGTGTCTTGCGTGCGTCCGTCGGCCGGGCGGCCACGACAGCACGCCCAAACGGGCGTGCCGGGCCGTGCCGCCCATCGTGCTCAGTTTTTGGGCCCGGTACGGCCCAATCTACAGTAATGGACCGGCACGGCACGGCCCGCTAATGTGCTGGGCCGGGTTTTGGCCGTGCCATGCCCTGCGTGCCCCGGGCTGGCCCACCGAGGCACAGCCCATGTGCCCACCACTAGTTAGCCATTATGCGATAGAATCTTAGAAATCAAGCCACCAATATACCTTTTACACATCCATCATCCATGCGACCATACACCTCACATGAACCCTCTAGATGGCATCTCCTTCTGCGACCGACTAATATGAGAGCCCTCGACAGAGGTAGCTGCAGCCACGGTGAGCAAAGAGCAAGCTCATGCGGTGATAGGAGAGGGAGCGCAACGACAGCGAGTAGGCTTGGTGGTGGGAGGCGAGGGGTGACGCCTCGGACAGCTCAAGCAGATTCAACTGTGGGAGTGACGGACGTGACGGCACTCGTCCTTGACAGAAGTGTGTACAACGACGGGTATCAGGTAGTGCTTGGCAGGAAGGTGAGCAGCCACGCGCGTCCCTATCCAACGCTGAACCATAGGCGAGCTTGCTAACAGGCAAGAAGGCCATTGGCTGTAGCGTCCCGACGGGTGTGGAGCTACCGTGGTGTGAGTGTCACTTGGCCACAAGTAAAGTGCATGGGGATTTTTTTCGCTCTTTGTTTGATTTTCTATGAAATTTGTTGGAACTTCTAAACCTATCGAGACTTTCTTGATACTTTTAGTTGAAACTTGATAAAACCTATTGATATTTACTGAAACTTTTTGACACTTTTGGGTTGAAACTTGATGAAACCTGTTGAAATTTCTTGGAACTATTTGGTTGAAATTTGAGTTCGAAATTTTGAAATTTGTTGAAACTTGGTCTTGAAACTTTTTCAAAATCTTCTAGAAACTTCTAGGAACATATGAAACTCACAAAAACATGAAACATTTTCAAATGATTTCACAAACTTTCTAAAACTTGATGAAACATGTTGCTATACCATTACAACGGTATACCATTGTGTAGTTGCTCTAAAAAATAAGAAAAACTATGTAACGCTATGCCTTTTTCCTTCAAAACGATTGTATAGCACACGTTCGTTCAATCGAGTCCCCAATGTGATCTTGGATGACATCATATCTTATCCAAACTAAAGTCGTGTGAACCATTGAAACCAAATTAATCCATCACTCTCTCTCTCATCGTTCCCCATTTCATCCCCCAAATTCAGCAGCACATTCTCTCTCTCTCCATTCTCTATTTCTTCTGGGCCCTAAATTCAACATAGTGAGCCAATTAGTCAATGACGGTAGCGGATCGAGCCGCCCCCCGAGCTCACTGTTGTTCCTACCTCTTCAATTTTCTCACCAGATTTAGTGCTTGATGACGGTGACAATATGCACATGCAAGGCTATCACATGACGGTGAGAGGGGTGGTGGGGAGTAGACACAATGATGGCGCTGGTTGTAGGTGAGGCGGCACTCCTCTCCATCTCTCTTCAACCTCCCTCACCTCAACATCTCTGTAGTCTCCACACGGCTATCAACCTTCATGGCGGTGGCGACCAACAAGGCAACAGAGGCTGGCGGGCAGCAACTAGCAAAGTGGAAGAGGCTAGTGGGCAGCAGTCGGGTGTCCCAGTGGGGGAAGGAGGATGGTTACCGGCATGGTGGGAGGAGGACACAGGCAATGGGATCCGCCAGATCCTGTGACCCTCGCCTGCCTCCTAATCTGAGTCATCGAGTGGTTGTTTGTCGGAGGTTGGCGGGTGACGATTGGCAGTACAAAGGTGGCGTGGCATGTAGAGGAGGGTGACTACCGGCTTGGCGTAGGCAGTATGGCATGAAGAGGATGTTGGCGATAGGTTCCACTGGATCCGGGCATCTTTCTCGTCGTTAGCAATAGGATCCGCCAAATCCCATGACCCTCACTTGTCTCCTTATCTAGGTTACAAAGCGGTACAACGTCGTCTCATGGCTCAGCTTCGCCACCACACGCATCATAGAAATCTTCGAGCTCTAGCTTCACCCATTTGGTGTGTAGGGGGAGGAGCCGGTGGTGTTGGCTTGTGGCAAGGGTGGGACGGCGGCTGTAGATGAGCATGCTGAGATGTTTTTCTCTTTTATTTGTATTGTTTTTTTCTCATGAAGCCTGTTAAAACTTGCTAAAACTTTTTGAAATTTTTGGGTTGAAACTTGGTGAAACTTGAGTTTCAAAACCTGAACCCGTTGAAACGTTGGCTTGAAATCTTCTATAAACTACTGAAAATGCGCAAAACTCACTGAAACATGAAACTTTATGAATGTTCTCTTGAAACTTACTGAAATTGTATGAGCTTGCTGCTATACCATTTCATATATATACACACACACATATGGTAGCGCAAATCTACGCTTACACGCAGATTAGGCTATTCCACACGCTGGTCGAAATGTACTGAGAAACATATATAATAAAAATCATACTACGAAATACAACCTGATAGTAAATCAAGAACACATTTTACTGTAGAACAATAGATGCAACTACTACCAAATCTGTTACCAGTTAATATGTTGGTCAACACAACTAGTTAATGCATATTGTAGTTTGTACATGAATCTGTTTCTTCTTCATTTTAGCCATATCTTTTTATCAGTAGCTCGGATTTGCAAATGGTTTCCACTAGTAGCTTACTGACGACAAGAGGAATAAAATAATATAAGTATCTCTATTAAATAATAATTTTATTAACTGGTAAACAAATTACTATTTTTATAACATGAAATTACTATATCTACAATTAGAAATTACTATCACACAGTATAATCGAAAAAATACTACACAGATCAGTTAATTGGCAGTAAAAGTCCGTGAAAATTATATGTCAAGTTATGAAAAATTCTTAAAAAATTATCAGACGTAGAGAATGAGAGCTTCTATAACCTTGTAAGATTAAAGACCAAACCCAGTTGCATTTGAAAGATATGAAGATTCATTTTTGTCTTCAAATTTTGCACAGATGTAGAATCTCACATCTCCTATGTATGGTAATTTTTTGAGAATTTTTCAATCATTTTACTAAAGCGCTGACAAACAGAAATAAATTCTTGTTTGTGAAAACTATATGTAGAAGTTTTCAAAAATTCTCAAAACATTACCATAAGTGTGGGAGGTGAGATTCTACATTCTGTGAAATTTGAAGATCAAAATCAATCTCATTTGAAAGATATGAAATTAACAAGCGCAAATGAGAGATGGATAGTAAATTTATTCTTTTCATATCTTTTAAATGCAAGTGAGTTTGGTCTTCAAATTTTACAGGGCTATAAAATTTCATATCCCCTACGTATGATAATTTTTTGAGAATTTTTCAGAACTTATACATATAGTTTTCATGGACTTTTACTACCTAATGGCTGATTTGTATAGGATTTTTCAATTATACTGTATGGTAGTAATTTTCCAATTATACTGTCATGTTGTAACATCCCGAAAAATAAAGTAATATAAAAATAAATATTTTAAATTTGAAAATATTTATTTATGAGTTGTGTTGGCTTTATCGGTTCTTATTTGAATTTTCTTGGACTTTTGTATTGGATGAAAATATATCAAAAAAAAGAATAGTAAAAGGGAAATGGTAAAAAGGTAAAATGGTAAGAAGATAAAAGGTAAAAGTAAAATCTTGAAAAGTTTATATATGTAAAATCAATTCAGCCGGTACATAAGTTTTAATGTATAGCATAGTGATTAAACAAATGAAATGACATCCCTTTGACCTCTAAATAGTGCAAGGCAGTTTTATTGTAAAACTTTAGTAAATAATCCGCACCTGGAAAATTCACCATAATGTCCTCAATACATTGTCCACCTCTGGTAAAAATATTAGAAATTTATAAAGTCATATAAGCTTTTTTTTAAAATTCAAAAACAGAGGCATTGAAAATCTGTAAATCAGCATGTCAGAATTTCTATAGAATAAATATACAATATTTTAATTTTAAATTTTTATGGAAGCATCATTAATCCAATTTAAACTCTTAAAAAAAGTTTTAAAAAATAAATAATATACTTTATGCCTTTAAATAAATGAAAACCCGAAAAGACAGTTTTGGACTGTGCTTAATGACAGAATTTATATAAATTTTATATAAGATATTTTGACCTAGTATTTTTACTGGAGGTAGAAAACTTATTCGAGACAACCAGAAAGAAATTACAAAAGTTTTTACTTTGATTTGACCCCTCAATTAAATGCTCTAAGTCCGTGCTGTCATGAGAAACCAAGTTGAAATTGTCTTCCCTTACACTTGGGCCCACATGTCAGCAGCTCACCCTCTCCAGGCTCTTCTTCCCCACGACGCCAAGCCCAAGCACAAGCACAGCCAGCCAAGCCTTCTCTGTTTTTGTTCAAACAAATCTTTGATTCCGACGCAACCTAGCCATACCGCCTCTCTAGCTTGTCGCTTCCTCAGTCACTCGCCGCCTTGCTGTAGAAATTGCGGCGCCAACTTGCCTCTGACAGCGTCACTGCTACGCAGCTGCCGCGGCAGAGAAAGCTCTCGCGCAACTTCCTGCCAGATGTTGTCACCGCCAATCTCGCCTATTCAAGCGACTCTGAACCTCAACAGAACATCAATACCTTTCCTCATCTTTCCTCTTGCCAGGCTTTGCACAATCGCAGCCCCACTGACTTCTTCACCTCATTCCCCATTCAGCAAAGCTGCAGTCCGAACTCCATGGTTGATGTATCAAACTTCAATTGCTCCCACTGAAAGAACCATTACCTACCTCTAAGCACCTTCCCCAGCTCAATTGCAGCATCCCCTGGCCTTAGTGCTCTACCACCGCACACCCCCTGCCGACGCCTCTCCTCCCCGTCACGCCGCCGCTATGGACTGCCGTGGCTCCAGTCGTCGCTTTCTACAGCATCAGTAAGGTCTCCTCCTTCTGATTTGCCCCTTTTCCGAAGCTCTCAGCACCTGCTCCACCTCCGGCCAAGGATTGCAGAGAGCTCCTATGGCACCGCACTGTAGCTACGACTACTGTAGCACAGGCTTGCTCTGTTCTGTGTTCAAGAAGACAAGGTATCAACAGCAAGCAGCCCTCTGTTCATTGTTTTCTTGTATGGCTCCACATCTAGAGTATAATTAGAATTAGTAGCTTCATTTAGCATTCCTAATCCCATGACAGGTGGAACCAAATAATTGATTGCAGCAAGCATAATTAGTTTACTTAAGTCTCTAATCTCAAGTACCAAGATCTTAAA
Organism: Otatea glauca; assembly: GCA_036346275.1. Lineage (NCBI taxonomy): Eukaryota > Viridiplantae > Streptophyta > Magnoliopsida > Poales > Poaceae > Otatea > Otatea glauca. The sequence goes on along the minus strand of CM070718.1, from coordinate 54,159,172 downwards.
ATAAGTGGAATTTAACTCAAAACAATCCCTGTCCTAGATGTACATGAATGCCCATACTAAATTTACAAAATTAAAATAGCATCCTGATTATAAGAAAATGACTAGGGCCAAACTGATTAGGAGTTAAATTGATTCCAGACTCAAATAAAGACTAGTGTTAAATAGTCTTAGTGGCTGTCATAAACTCCATGTCGTGAGACCATCCTTGTCTAAGCCAAGCTGGTAATCTGAACCATGGCCAAAGACAGAAGGTAAAATCTGACCATTTTAATCTCTGAATTGAAAATACTAGGAGTTCATTTTGAATGATTTTGATTAGTTCAATTAAACATCAGAACCTCAAACAGAATTCAGTTAGGCTGAAAAGGTCTTGAAGAAAGTAAAGATAGTTTAATAACTTGATCTGATCAAACTCAAATATAGATGATACGTTGATTATAAGAAAAATGATTTGAACCAATGTGGTCTGTACTTGATTGACTTGAGGCTTAGAAGCTTTGTACGCTAGTTAAAATAGTCGGCGTCTTTTGAGTAAACCGGCTCAATTAAAATCAATTATTCCATTCAAAAGAGGCTGACTAGTTCAAGTAACCTTTAATTCGGATATATAGACATTAAGCAAACTTTAGTCAATTCAGAAGACATTTATCACAAGGAAAGGTTTAATCATATACGTTTGGTCTAAATAGAAACTCTAATCAAAAGATAGCCTAACTGGCCCAAATCGACTTAAATCAATAGTTGAAAGCAATGCCAACACCTTAAAAATATAGAAAGTTCTAATTGATCTAATCTTTATTTAAGCATGTATGTTGCATAAGATCCTTACTGTAAATATACCTTTGTGCATGTAAGATCTTTATTTAAAACATGCTGTAGGTCCAGACCACTTAATGCAGTAATGATTATCATTATAATATGCACTTGGTCTCTTATCAAAATATGTTTTCGCGTACATAATATAAACCTAAAGGTTGAAGTATAAGTAAATGAAATGACGTAAATAAATATTAGATCATGTAGAGCTAATCTCAAAATATTCCTAAGATCAAAAAAATCACATTAGTTAGTAAAAGGTCTAAATTTAAATTAAGGCTTCATTCTTCATGTGTATATAAACTATCGCGGCTAAAAGCAAAATGAAGCAAAATCAGTATTAAAACACTTTTAGGGTCATCCCCTGTTAATACTAGAAAAATAGATAAATTATTCTGTAAGGTGTAGTAGCAAACTAGAATCGAAAACTGAACCTTTAACGTGTAGATTATAAAACTGCTTAAGCATTTTCTACAGCCCGTAGAACATCTCGTCTAAATGCAAATATTATGAAGATCAGTTTAGACATAATATTTAGGATATGGACTACCATAATCTACAAAAATATTCTTGTAACAACTTGCTTTTCAACTAAATCTTACTAGTTGAATACCCTTAAATGATATGGTCATCGTAACCCTTAATATTATATAAGCTATTTCGACAATGAGTATGACGTCTCGTCTAAACACTAAAATGTATGAAATCAGCCTAAGAATATTCTTCAAAGTATAGACTATTATATTATGAAGAAATAATCTTATTTCATCATGTTTTACATATATAAATTCTATTAGCCAAATAACCTTAAGTGTTATGATTTCCGAACTTCATATTGTGAATAAACGAACTCGGGAGCAATGAAGAAATCTGTAGTTAAGATATTTGTATCACCAGAACCTTCTTTAAAACTAATAATGCACAATTAGAAATTTAACTTATCAGATCTATCATATGTGAAACCACTTATTATGCAAAATCAATTAAAAAGGATTAAGTGCTATTCATTTATAGTTTTCAGCTCATTTGTCTAATGTCTTAATTTTATTAATCCAAATAATTTTAGCATCTATAATTCAAAGTTATAAATGTAAGAAATCATAATTTTAGCCTCTTGAATTCGTAGTTCTAGAAAAGATAATCTATAAAAGAAACCCTGCTTTATTCATAATAAAAGCCTTTAACTATATGAATGCTTGTTTATCTTGAACTCAAGATGTGGAAATTCATAATTCAAACCCTAAAGCATTCCTGTTTTCTGTAGTGAATCTTTATTTGATTTGCTGTCTGTTTTATTTTTGCCCTTATTAAAGCTTGTTATTTGCTTTATTTCCGTTGAACGACGTGTAGAACCCGATGTCACCGTTTCCATCGTCGACTTCATCTTTTGCGACCTCGTCTTCACCGTAAGCAATGATTAAGCAAGGCAAGCGCCCCTTTGACCATATTGATCCCAGTATTTTATATTCCTTTTGTTCATCAAATTGTTTCATGCATGCGTTTATTTTCTGTAAATTCGCTATTTTGGGAGATTGGTAGATATACCTGTTGTCACATGAAACTCCTTGTTAATTATGGAAATGTGAACCTTGATAACCTCAAAATAGGGCTAGACATTACTTAATGCCAAATTGGGTATATGCGATCATGTTATCCTTGCTTAGCCATGCTTTAGCTTTTGTAGCGAGATGGTCATGATTAAAATTGTTTCTGAAATGTTTTATATGGAACCTAAATGGTCCTTTTGGGAAAATGGTTTTTGGTAGTTTGCTAAAACCCAAAATAAAACTATGGTTTGACGCGGCGATTATTGGCAATAGCCGGATGTGCGACAGGTTTGCACGTAGTGTAAGTGGAGTATCGTCAGTGTCGGATTAAGGACCGAGCAATGGGACGGTAGATCCATGTTTTTCGTGCAACCACGAGGGCTGGTATGGGACAGTCTTAGCCTATTAAGTTGTTTAGATGTGGCTTTGCATCTATGGTAGGCGGGAGATTGCACAGGCATTCCGGTCAGGTCTGTCTGTAGGGGTTTCTACATACCAATGCAACGGTGTACGCCTTGCCCTGGACATAGATGTGGTGTTGTGTGTGATAAATGTGGATCCACGGCTTGGGTGAGTGTCTCTGTTTTCAGGGCGAGGGCTAACGTCCCGGGCTGGTGTAAAGCCACGTCTAGATAATGTAACGGCTCTGTATGATCTCCTTGCCGACACACCAAAGGAAGTGTGTTAATTGTTCTGGCGAAAAGGTTGATCATTCCTTGTGGGTAAAGTGTACACCTCTGCAGAGTGTAAGATCTAATCGATTAGCCGCGCCCGCGGTTATGGGCATTTGGGGAAAATCCTCCCAATGTTAGAGTCTTTGGTATTTTTCTAAAATTGGGTTTGGTCTGAATTTGTTTTAGCAACTGTTGCTTTATGTCGAAGGGCTGACATTGGTGGACCTTATGGTTTGGTTTATTCGAACTCACGTCATGGAGGACTGTGAGTATTACTTACTGTTGTATATATTTCTTACCAATCAACTTGCTCTTATAAATTCCGTTTGCAAATGATAACTTGTTTTACAATTCAATTTCGCTTTATGCAAATTAACTGTATTAGCCTTTCCTTTGAAATGGCCTGCATATATTATAGGTTTTGCTCAAGTCTTGCTGAGTACGTAAAGTACTCACCCTTGCTTAATTATTATTTTTTAGGTGGAAGTTAGCGAGGCTTGAGTCTCTTTTAAATCGCAGTTGCGGGATCTTCTTCATCGTGTTCTATCTCGAGTTTATGCCTTGTCAGTTGCCTGCGGGTCGGATGGGCAAACTACAAGATATTGCTTCTTTTGCTGCTATCCTCTGTTTTGTAAGCTTCTCTTTGTATATTAGTTTCCGCTGTAATTATTTGTGGTGTGGTTGTGATTCCAATTGTTGTAAACATGTGAGTGCTAGCTACTGATCCAGGGAATAGCACAGTAATCACATGGAGGTTCCTGTTCATCAGAAGGGGGTCTCACACATGTCTGCTGTAAATTTTTACTATAATGTATCTGTGATTTTTCTATTTCGATCGGTACCCTTTGATACAATAGAAATAACCTTGGTACTAACGGGTCAGTGTGTATACGAATGAAAATTATTTACTATCGAACTTTCTACATTTTACTATCTTCTATATATTTTACTATTACTATCGAATCAGTTATGTGATCAACATAACTAGTTAATGCGTATTGTAGTTTGTACACGAATCTGTTTCTTCTTCATTTTAGCCATATCTTTTTATTGGTAGCTCGGATTTGCAAATGGTTTCCACCAATAGCTTGCTAATGACGAGAGGAATAAAATGATATAAGTATTTCTATTAAAAAAATAATTTTGCTGACCGATAACCGAACTTACTACATCTACAACATGAAATTATAACATCTACAATATGAAATTACTACATCTACAATATATCATGTACAGATCAGTTATTTGGTAACAAAGTTCATGAAAACTATATGTACAAGTTCTGAAAACTTCACAAAAAATTACCAGACATAGGGAATGTAAGCTTCTACAACCTTGTAAAATTTGAAAACCAAACTCAGTCGCTTGTCAATTTTATATCTTTCAAATGAGTTTGATTTTTGTCTTCAAATTTTGCATGGATATAGAATCTCACATCCCCTATGTATGGTAATTTTTTGAGAATTTTTCAATTGTTTTACTAAAGCAGCGACAAACAGAAATAAATTCTTGTTTGTGAAAATCATACATAGATTTTTTTGAATTTTTTTGAAAAATTACCATAAGTATAGGAGGTGAGATTCTACGTCCTATAAAATTTGAAGATCAAAATCAATCTCATCTTCAAATGCAAGTGAGTTTGGTCTTCAACTTTTACAGGGTTATAGAAACTCACATCCCTTACGTACGTTAATTTTCTAAGAATTGTTCATAACTTATACATATAGTTTTCATGGACTTTTATTGTTAAATGGTTGATCTGTGTAGGATTTTTCATTTTCATGTTATAAAATAGTAATTTATTTTACCAGTCAGTAAAATTAATTTTTACTAGCAAAAATTATATTATTTTATTCTTCTCGTCGTCAGTAAGCTACTGGTGGAAACCATTTACAAATTCGAGCTACCAATAAAAGATATGGCTAAAATAAAGAACAAACATATTCATATACAAACTATAATACGCATTAATTAGTTGGGTTGACCAACGTATTAACTAGTAACTGATTTTGTAGTAATTGTATCTGTTGTTCTATAGTAAAATGTATTCGTGATTTAATACCGAATTGCAAAAATGGAGTGCTTTTATTAGTTGGTTTTTGCCATGTCAGTCCGATGCGCTGTTTAGTGCGTTGCATGGCTCGGTCCGGCTAGGTTAAATGGCTCAGGAGTAGAATAGGCTAATCTACACCCAGTGTAGAATAGCATATATATATATATATATATATATATATATATATATATATATATATATATATATATACTTAGGGCACCATGATCTAAAAAGAATATTTTCTCTATGTATTTTTATACGAAATTTTTAAGATGCTAAGTTTAACCAGTTTACTAACTAGTTCAAACAAGTTTGAATTGAAATTCAAACTAGAGCTTCCCTTTTTAATGATAGTTTGGTTGTAGGTATGTGCTAATTTTATATATAAATCAGCAAAACATGTGATCCAAACTCGTTCAAAATCTTTGAATTCGAGTATATTTTTTTTCAAAGATGTGCATTTCATTTGAATTGTTATAGATGGGTATATACCTTAAAACTGAAATTTTTGAAAAATATACTCAAGTATGACTTGAATTCGTGCATTTAAAATCATGGTGCTCATGCACCATAGTGCTCTATTTCCGCTTAATATATGTACATACATGTATATATATTTGTATGTTGATCCTAGTGGCCAGATTACTTTTTTTTAATGAATAGAGTACTTCGTCTTGTCTCTACTACAATGAAAGTATCAAACATTGAAAGCAATTGACACAAGGTGTATGAAAAATCCGCTTCTGATCATGTAGAAACACTTTCCCACCGTCGACTACTCATCCTAGTCGTTCAATCTGCCCTGCTTTTTAGATTTGGGCTATCTATTCTTGCTACCAGCCTCACATAGAGAATTAGAGAATAGCTCGTTTTATCTGCAAATGTTTAAATTAAGAGCCACATTTGATGATTAGTTAATTGGGTGGACGGCTTGATAATTGGGGGTCAAACGAGGATGAGGAATCAAATCCTCCAAATAGGGCAGTAGTTGCTCACTGATTTGGCCCTCTTGCATCACATGGTTGTGCTTGTGCACGAGCCTGCTCTCAGGACAAATTCATCTGTCCTTTTGATTGTCTAAATCAAATCCTCCAGAAAGGCACTAACCAACCGTAATCTATGTAATTCTTCTTTTTATTTTGTTGTTTGTCAGTACAGCCAGTTCCATCTGGTTTTGAGTTCTAAGCGGCAAATCCTCCATGTTTTACTTGACTCATTGGCTGTATGTTCTGTGCTCTCTGATATTTTTAGAGATATTTATGTCGGCATACGTGTCACTTCAGATATCCCATCCTCACGAATTATATAATATATATCGCTTGGGATAGTTGGTATTGAAAGCTGTCGTGCCGCTTGAAATTCGAGTAGCTACCCATCCCTGCATATTCACTATTCAGCCACTTGGAAAAGTATTGCAAGCTGTAGGTCCGATAGAGAGAACAAATTCCAAGCGGTAACAGTGTCTCCAAAGATGTCGCTATTTTTTGAAAAACACACTCAACCTTTGAAGTGCTTTTAAGTTAGTGAAAATTATAAAAGATATATTAACATGAAAATACTTTTAAGTAAAAACTATATTCCCTCTGGTCACAAATAGTTATCGTTCTAGACATTGACACGTTCTGCAAAACACAATTTTGACCACTAATTTATATTATAATGTGTTTATAAAATCCAATAAAATTATAATATTATGAAAGTACTTTTCGAAACAAATTTACACGTATGTTTTCATGTATCCAATTTAAATAATTAAAAATATATTTGCAGCTAAAGTTTTAAAAGTTTAACTATATCTATATTCGAAACAACAACTATTTAAGACCGGAAGGAGTACTAAGTTAAGAGTTAAAAGTTGGATGTCATGTTTTATAATATGGCCTAGAATAGCTAATCAACCATGACTACGTGTAAAATTAATCATACAGCGGCGAGTGCTGATCTCCCGAGAATAAGGATAGCTCTGCATGCAACATGCAGCATGTGAATTAGTAAATAGAGTAGCGTAGAAATTTACAGAATAATTATGTATTTACGTGTGTGCTATCGGATCCTTACACATTTTATTTATAGCGTCCATCATAACTAAATTACAACCGGAATCTATCCCTAATTTGAGTCTAACTTGAATCTTATCCTTAATACGACTCCGAGTCACATACGACTCCGGCTCTTATACTAACTTTCCAACATTCTCGCTCAAGATAGGCATAAGATACAATCATGATCATCTTGTTACATAATGCATACCACACTAGAATCTAATACTTTACCAACCTTGTCACCAACACCATAAGGAATATCACCAGCAAAACGTTTCAGAGCATCTAGACCCCCTATATTTTAGTTATGCTTTTTATGCAGGTTTTAGTGTTGATGATCAAGAAGCTTACTTAGTATAAGCTGAAAATAGCTATATTTGAAGAACAAGACTAAGGTGTTTATTATTAATTTTGGCTTGGGAGTTGATTCGCCATATAGCTAGAATAACCGTACTACTAAGAGGGATTATACACAAGTAATAATCTAGATTCTTATGCAAAAATCACTGAGATACTTGGAGCATAGGATATTTCACATCTCTCACTCAAAAATTCAGATATCCCCTCCCCTAGCCAAAAAGGAGTTTTTTTTGGACTAACTTCATTTAGTCCGACGCTCAAAAATCAAATTTCAAGTTCTAACAGAGCGCACTCCATGTACGCCGGACCGACTTTTTCAGTCCGGCGCTAAAAACCCTCTTCTGATTTATTTCAACCGAGTGTACATTGTTCACGATGGACCGATCTGAATTTATACTTATATTCAGTCCGGCATATGTTGTCTTTTCACTCTGAACAAATTTCTAGTCCGTGTTAAGATCTACTTTACTCAAATCTTAACCGAGAACATGTCGTTTGCCGCGGACCAAAATTCTGGTTGTACTTCGGACCAAACTTTTCGGTCCGATGCAAACGTGATTCTCTCTGGTAAAACCAGTAGTTTTCCCTTTTACGCCGGACTAACTTTTTCAGTCTGGCGCAAACATTATTTTGCTGGTATCCAAATAGAACAAAGCATGTGTACACCGTACCAATTTTGTTGGTCCGGCACAAACTTTCATTTACCAGTACATGTATACGATGAACCGGTTTTATCGGTCCGGTGCAAATGGGTCACACCTGGTACAGTAATACTTCTCCAATCTTATGTACCCCGGACTAACATTTTCAGTCCGGCGCATGTATGTATTTCAACATATGACTCATACACCTTAAAATACTTTAAAAAAGGCAGTAGTTGACCTGTCTCATCCATCCTACCAACCCTAAGGGGCAAATGGCAGGTACAACGGTTATTTCTGTTCAGACTCTATATATACAGTGCTTGTGTTCACAAAGAAAAATATAGAGCTTTGCAAATACACATCCTTGACATTCTGAACACCATTGACACTTTCAAATCAATTATAACTCTTTGATCTTTAGCATTCTTGAGCTTTTATTTCATCAAAGAGTTTGAGCTTCAACTCGTAAACCACAAACACTCATTCTGAACGTTTAGTGTTCTTGCTCCAAGCAGAGTCTAGTTTGCATTTAGCTACTGAACCAAGAGACAGGACTTGTGGATAGTCTATTACTCTTGGAACTAGCTGTTCCTAGACGGTTGAAGAAGTTGTTGATGTGACCTATCCAAAAGGGATTATAGAAGGCCACCATTGCTGTGAAAGGTTGAGACTCGCCTCACCGGAGTGGTGGAAGAGTCAAGCTAGTGAAAGACCAAAAGCCATCGAAATTGGCTATTTGGTGGAGCAATACTTCTGTAGAAGTGCTCTAACGGGGACGTAGGAGATTGATCTCTGAACCTCGCTGAAAAACCCTTGAGTCGTTCTGATATTGCTTTATCTCTGTGTGTTCATCTTATTGTCTGTAATCACTCAAGTTCTTCTTCAAATCTGATCTTACTGAAACAGACTTGTGCTGAATTTCTAATCAGATTGTTTTGTTGCTAATTTTATTGAGAAAAGTTTTTTACAAGACTTAAAAGATTTTAAAGTTGCCTATTCATCCCCCTCTAGGCCAACTTGATCCTTTCAACGTTCACCTTTACCAAAGTTGTCTCCGGTACCACGATTAACACCACCTGCAAAAATTGGCGTTCTTGCTATTCACATCACCCTCACCTTGTCCAACACCGCCACAAAGATTGAACATTTGAGAGGCATCACCATCACCTCAACCATCTTCAGCCTAGCCTCAATCAAGGTCAACTCCTCCACCTTCTTCACCTATAGCCCTAGCCACGCCGGCCTCCACTATCTCTTCCAACACGTCCTCGACCTCCTTAACTGCCACCACTTCTCCTAACATACACCCAACCACCTTGACCTCTACCGCACCTTTCCACTAACACCGCCTCTAGCATCAACGCCAACACCTCGATAGGTACCATCGACACCAAAACTATAGCCATAGCCTCCACCAGAGCTTCCACCAGCTCCTACTCCTGCTACCAATACCACCATCAACAAAAGTCCAACATCAGCTCTAGGATTGCCACCCAGCACCTCTCCCGCTACCAATACCCCAAAAGCCACATTCTAAGTAATCTTCACCCCATGTTTCAAGGCCTCTCTGCATTGTTCTAAAACCTTCAAAATCATGCCTCCTCAACCATCACCCTCATAGCAACAACAAACCATACAAATTAGCAGTAACACTAGATCCTAGACCTCAAAACATCTCCAGCACACCTCCTTGTGCACCTAACTAAGTAGCCCCAAAAACATTTTCCAACCTTTCTCTCCCTACAGAGCACACGGCGCTTCATAGTAAACAACAATAAACTCAGAACTTCCATCCTTCTTCTTTCTACAAGCTCTTTCCTCTCACCATGAAAGAAATATCAAAGCAACAACTACACACCCACACTAGATTGGATCAAGTGTACAACCACAAAATCCAAACCCAAGCAACACCAAGTCGACTTCCTTTTTGTCTGAACTTCTCCCATTCTCTCCCTGGAGAAGGCAACTGCAATATCAAACTCCTTCCTTCTCTCTCTCTCCTTCATCCTTGCCCTTGCTTTTTCTCTCTTCTTTTTTTTTGTCTTTCCTCTCCGCCTTATTTTTCTTTTCCTTTTTTCTTTCCTTATTTCTCCTTTTCTTATTCCTCTCTCTTTCTTCTTCTTTATTCTTTCCTTTCTCCTTCTCTCAGCTAGTCGAGACCAGCTTCTTCTCTTTCTCTCTATGAGATCGTGAGCAGATCTGAGAGACCAAGCGGCGGTGCCCTCCACCCTCCTTCTCGAGCTAATCTGGGCTCGAGTAGATCCCGAGCGACGGTGGTAACCCGAGCAGCGGCGCGAGGCGGCAACCTAGTGATGACCCCACACAACTTGGCCAGGCGTTGCCCACTCCACTACGACGCGGCTGTGGTGGACCACATGTGATTGGATGGCAACGACCGCAGATCGACTAACAACGGCTGACCGAGAGGTAAGAATTAGGGTTTGACTCTGATACCATGTAGAAATTTGCAGAGTAATTATGTGTTCGTGTGTATCCTGTTGGAACATAAAAAATAAAAAAACAAAAAAATCTTCAATGCGTCGTCGGAAGTAGGACTTGAAACTGTAACCTTGGGCTCTTAAGAAGAGGACACAAACCAACTGAGCAGAGGCTCTTTTGTGATGTATTACATCTACATCTGTTCTTATTGCTTGCATTGTTTACAGAGAGCCCTGCGCTTTATAAAGGTTGTCTCAACCAGGGTTCGCAATTTCGTTTTGTTCTCGAAAATCGCTAGCCCCGCGGTAGTGGTTTTCGCAAAAAATCGCTCGAAAACAGCGAAAAACGGAACCGTTTGCAAATTTAAAATTTTTGAAATTTGGTCAAACAAGATCGCAAAAACCGCTAGAGGTTGAAAAATTAGGGAAATTTTGAAAAAATAGGGAACAAATGCAGGGAAGGCTAAATTTGAGTAAAAATGTAATAAATATATAAATAAGGTATGTGAAAATGTGAACAAATTCTAGAATGATCTCTCCTAAATTTGAAAAAAAATCGACATGACCTTTGCTATATTTTAGAGAATTGGAAGTTGTAAGTTATGTATTTAGCAATAATATGTCAATAAATAATCTTTTATTGCAATACTACAATCACACAAGTGCAAAAATCGGCATTTACATAACCACAAAGTAAAATCATTCGCAATTTCACTACCATTCACTTGTCAACACCATTTACATTATAATACCTTTCAATTGAAGTTATGGAGTAGGCATAAGCATAACTTCGTCACTGTTCTTTGTCGCAGAAATGGCATGTTCGACCTACATGAACGGAATATCAAAAACCGATGACAGAAGAACAAATTGAAAAAAATTAAAAAATTTACAAAAAATCCCAATTAATCTATAAAACACCTAAGAGAAATTTATACAATTTGTTAAACCATTTATTTCTTCTAAACAATCTAAAACAGTAATTAGTGAAAAGGAACAAATACATTGTCAGATTTTTATAAATATTGAAAAGATTTGTTATATTATAAAATTTTAATTAAAATATAAATAGTTCCAAAGGATCATGTGCTAAATTTTTTAGAAATATTATACTTCATTTAGTGCCCATATAAAATCAAAAACAGAAGAGCATATACAATGATAATAGCACTTTCAGATTTTTTAAAAAATACACACATATCTGATAATCATTTGAAAATTCTACATAATCATTTTAATGACGTTATAACATCAATTTTTTTTAAGAAATATTAGACTTCATTTGGTTCCCCTAGAAAATAAAAAACTGAAGAGCATATATTGTGATAGTATCACTCTCACAATTTTTAAAAAATGTACGTATCTGATAATAATCTGAAAATTTTCTAGAATCATTAGGATTACCTCGGGACCACACAAAAAAAATTTCAAATTTTTTTGACACATGTTGATAAATTTCTTCAAATTTTTTAAATTTACTATTGAACTAAACGGTTTTCCGAACGGTTTTAATTACCGAACGGGCTCGGCAAAGACGGTTTTTGCGAAAACCGACCGGTTTTCGTCGGTTTTTCAAACTCTGGTCTCAACCACCGAGTCGGAGTCTACTCCATGTACTGCTTGGATTCAACGAAACTTTCCAAAACAAACTATCTTAATTACAAGATTAAATCTATCAATCATCCTCTTAATCTTGTAACATAACTCTAATTTGTTGAGGTAGTTGGTCTCAACTATGACTTACCCAATATTTACTCGATATAAGATAGAGAACGCATCTCCTCAATGTCTTGGTCTCATCCTCGACGGACATGACTTTGGACAACGAAAGCATCTCCTCAACGTTCCAGAGTCAACTTTGACAGACTTGACTTAGGATGGTGAACACATCTTCTCAACGTCCCGGAATCAACTTTGACAGACTCGACTTAGGATGGCGAACACACCTCCTCAACGACCTGGACTCAGCTCTCTTGACACAGCATCAAAGTAGTGCTACTTCATCACCACTTAGAGCTTCGGCAAGGAGCGCTTTTTTCACCTCCTTCAGCTTGCGACACTCTAAAGCGAAATGCCCATAATCATTACAATTATAGCATCTCACTTTTGCCTTATCGAATTTCTAATTCTTGTGGCCTCGTCGACCATCACCTTTAGTGCCATCGAAGGAGCCCTCACAGCTGCGCCTCGACGATCGGGCCTCCTACTCGGTGTGCATCAGGAGTAGGTGCTCATCTTCACCCCTGTTGGATCCCCTAATCCGTTCCTCGTGAGCCTTCAAGCAACCGATCACCTCCTCGATCATCATCACTTTGAGGTCACCAAACTGCTCAATGGTGGAGTCGATTTGTATGAAACTGCCAGGGACTGCGCGAAGGAATTTTCTTACTACATAGCTTTCCTCCATCTTATCGTCAAGCCCTTTGATTTTGTTGACGATTGTTGCCAACCGGATGGCGAAATCGTCGATAGATTCTGTCGCCATCATGTGCAGTCCCTCGAACTCAGCTTTAAGGGTCTGTACCTTTGCCTCCTTTACACGATCGACATCAAGATGCATCGTCTTCAATGCCTCCCATGCAGCTTTGGCCATCTCCTTTTCGGCCTGTAGGAAGAGTGTTTCCTCCGAGATGCCTCCATAGATGGCCGCTAAGGCCATCTGATCCTTGCGCACGTCGACGTTGTTGCCCACGATCGCTTTCCACAGTCCTTGAGCCCTCATAAATACCTTCATCTTGCTTGCCCATGCTGCATAATTGCTCTTCATGATCATCGGATAATGCAGTGTAACATCCTAAAAAATACAATAAAATAAAAATGAATATTTTAAATTTGAAAATGTTTATTTCTGAATTTTATTGGCATTATTTGTTTTTATTGGAACTTCCTGGATTTTTGTATTGAATGAAAATCAAACAAAAGAGAATGGGAAAAGGGAAATAGTAAACATAAAAAGTTAGAAAAATTTACCATGGAATCCTATGCATGCTGGTAAGTCAGTAAAGTCAACATGTAAAAATTTTATTCACACAAAAATAAATAAATGAAAGGAAGGACAATACTTTTTGACTAGAAACAGTAGAAGTCAAGTTACTAGAAAATCTTAGAAACATTTTATGGAGCTATAAAAATTACCATAATACCCTCAGAGTGTAATTTATCTCTGATAAAAATTTCAGGAATTTATCATATCATTTAAACCTTATAAAAATTCGAAAACAGAGGCTTTGAAAATCTGAAAATTTTCATGTCAGAATTTTTGTAAAATAATTAAGACGTATTTTTACATAAAATTTTTATAGAGACATACTTAACCCAATAAAAACGACTACAAAAAGTTTGAAAAATAAATAAGAAGTTTTTCACCTTTAATTAAATCAAAATCCGAAATCAAAATTCTGAGCAGTGCACAGTGTCAGAATTTTAATTAATTAACCATGCGGTATTTTCCTCCCAACATTTTACTGGAAGCTACCCACTCCCAGTAGACCATGGTCTAAAAGTGTCACAATTTTTCAATTTGGCTGATAGCTATTTTGACGTCCAGCACTGAAGCCATTCTGTTTCCTGTGCTTGGGGACACCTCACCAGTCCCGATCCTTCTATCAAATTGCAGCAAGCCTTAAACCTTGTAAGCCAGAGATCTCCACGCCAAGGCCAGCCATTTCAGTCGTTCTCACCAAAGCCAGCAAGTCCCCAAGCCTTGTAAGCCAGCCTTGTAGCTCAAAGTAAAGCAGAGCAAGAACTCAGGTCTCAGGACTAAAACCTCCCATGAGCATCATGCAGCCAACATCAAAAAATCACCAAGCCAAATTCCTTCAGTAGAGAAAGTGAAGAGCTCGGCTGCTGCATCTCCTTGTGCGCCTTCAGGAACCTCACAGCCTGATCACCTCCTCCAGAGCGCTGCCGATTTCAGCTCTTTGCCGCCGCAAGCAAAAAGTGGGGGGGAAACCGATTCAAGCCAATTCGGTACGAATTCTTAGAATCCATTCGTCATGGAGCTTCACTGCAGCCTCCTGAGCTTCTCCAACTTGTCGATTTCAGCTTCCTTTGCCCGCAATGCCGTCGCACTGACTTCTTCTTCCCCAACTCTGGTCGCACGGTGGCGGCCCAACTCGTCACTTCTCCAAGCGAACCGACTAGTAAAATGGAACTCCTCTGCACCGCTGAAGCTCAATTTTGCATCACCCGAGCTCAAGCCCCCTTTTATTGTCTTCTCCGGTGAGGCGCCATTCTCGCCGCCGCCTGGCCACGGTGGCAGCCCGCTCCGGTCGTCTCCGGAGGTGATCGACCCCTCTATCAGGTGCGGGGTGGTGCCCTGGTGCTCGCCGAGTGGTCGCTTCGGCCGGAGACCCACCGGAACGCCGTCGCCGGCAAGCCCTAGCTTCTCCCCTGTTTCGGTCCTCAAGTAAACCTTAAGTGTGTTGGCGTTTCCTTTTGTCGCAAGTCAGTGAGTAGCTCAGTGGTCAGTGAGCTTTGCCTGGACCCTGAGATTCAAAGTTCGAACCCCAGTCAGCGCATGAATGCATGATTTTTCCTCCATTTTTGGTTGGTCGTGCAGGATACCTCAAAGTAATCCACTGGCCCTTTTCTTCAAGCGAAGACTTGTAGCTCAGTGGTTGTGCACCTTCTCTGGAAACCTCAGGTCTTGACTTCAAATCCCAGGAGCTCCATTTTAGTTTTCCTTTTTGGCACATTTTGTTCATCCCTTTGTATCTTTTGCTAGGAAGGTCCAAATAAGGTGAAATAAGTTTCTAAATTCGAGTTAAGCCATAATGATTTGGAATATGTAACAGAATTAGATGATCGCTGCAGTTCAAATTATTTCAAGCAAGTTTGTTTAAAGTCCCTTTTATGTAACATATAGTAGCTATGCAAATTATAGCTCCTAAAATCATGAAACTGTTCTCACATGTCCCTGAGACTGTAAATGTTCCATTTCTGCAAAAATATTCAAGATTGAACTCAGGTTGTATTAAAAAGTAAGCATGAGAAGCTTCTCTTGCATTGAAAATTGAGTAATTGAAATATGGATCAAATGAATTCAAATAAGCACCAAACCAGTTTTGTTGTACTCTTGACATCACAAGGATCCCAGATGTGTAAAAATATTTAAGGCTTACCATAGAAAACAATAAATATTTAGTAGTTGAAGTTTCAATACTTGTATAATCCAAATAGTCATAACTTTCTCAAACTAACTTCAAATTTGATAGAACTAAATCCTGTAACCTTGAAAAATAATGCCCTTGCTGATTATCTAAAAATATCTTATGATTGTGCTAATCTGAACTAAGTCCATATTAGACCCTAATGATCACTTATATGGAAAACGTTTCGGATAACAGCCAAATATCGAGAAACCAGTTTCGAAACACTCTTTGAGGCATTCCCTGTTTATGCCTGAAAAATGGGTAGATTATATTATAGGGTGTAATCGCAAACTTATGTTGGAAACTGAACCTTCATCATGTAGTTTATAAAAACACTTAAGCCTTTTTAGAAACTTGTAAAGTATCTTATCCAAATGAAAAGAATTATGAAAGCAGCATAGAAATGCTCTATAAAGTTCATACTACTATATTTTAAAAGAAGCGTTTCATTTTACTATGGTTTACATATAAAATGAACTAGCAACATAACCCTAAACGTTATGTTTTCTTAATAAATGAAACACTTAAGCATTTTTAACAATCCGTAGAATATCTCTTCTAAATGCTAATATTATGAAGATCAGTTCAGAAATGATATTTAGGATATGGACTATCATATTCTGGAAAAATATTTTGTTTATAGCTTAATATTCATCTGAATCCAGCTAGTACTATAACCCTAAGTGATAATTGTTCACTACACTTCTAATCTAATTCCTTATGACATAAACCTTATTATCATATAAGCTTTTTTAACAATGAATAGAATGTCTCATCTAAACACTAAAATATATGAAATCAGCTTAGAATGTTCTTCAAAGTATATGCTATCCAATTCCGAAGAAATAATCTTATTTCGCTATGTTTTGCATATAAATCCCAGTAGCCAAATAACCCTAAGTTTTATGATTCATGAACTTCATAATATGAATAAACAAATTTTGTAATAATGAGGAAGTTAGTAGTTAAGATGTTTGTATCATCATAATCTTCTTAAAAACTGCAAATATGTGTCCAGTAACCTAGCTTATCAGTTATAACTTGTTCAAAACCCTTCTTATGCAAATCACTTAAGGTTAAGTGCTATTCACATAACCCTTTTTCTAGAGTTTTAATTCTGTTAATCTAAATAATTTTAGCATCTATAATTCGTAAGTCAAGATCAGATAACCTATAGAAGAAATCATGTTTTGTTCGTTGTAAACACCATTAAGCATATGAATGTGTATTTACCTAAATCATGAGATCTTGAAATCTTATAATTCAAACCCTAAAGCTTTCCTGTTTTCTGCAGTGAATCTTTATTTGATTTTCTGTCTGTTTTCCTTTTGCCCTTATTGAAGTTGGTTATTTGCTTTATTTTCGGTTGATTGACGTGTAGAATTCGACGTCCCTTCCTCCGTCGATGCCTCCGTCAGCCGTGGTCTCGTCTTCGTCGTAAACAATAAATAAGCAAGGCAAGCACCCTCCTTTGACCATCTTGATCCCAGTATTTAATTTGCATTGTGTTTATTAAAATGTTTCATGCATGCGTTTACTTTATGTAAATTCGCTATTTTGTGGTACTGGTAGTTATACATGTTGTCTCATGAAACCTCCTTGATAAGTATGGACATGTGAACCTTGATAACTATAGATTAAGTTTAGACATTATTTAATGTTATCATGGGTATATGCGATTACTTTTATCCATGCTTAGCCATGCTTTTAGAACAAATGAGGTTGATGATCAGATCAAAACTTGTTTCTTGAGAAATGGAAAGTGTTGGAAATAAAGTTGTTGGTTATGGGTATTTTCGTTAAAAACCCAAAATAAAACTATGGTTTTGATGCGGACGATTATTGGCAATAGCCGGATGTGCAGATGGATTTGCACGTAGTGTACGGTGGAGTATCGCCCGTGTCGGATTAAGGACCGAACTTTGTATTGTATGATCCAAGATAATCCGTACAACCACAAGTGTTGGTATGGGACATCCTTAAACCAATTAAGTTATCTAGTTTAACTTTGCACATTGGTAGGCTTAAGTAGTACGGGCTCTCCTTCGAGGTTTGCTCTACGGGGTGCCCACACCGAGGTGTTGGGAACAACACTTACCAATATAACGGTGTACGCCATGTCTATGGGAAGTTCCAACATTTCTATGCTGAGTTCTTCCATCATAGCATGGGTTTTATCGTCCCGGTGCTGGTGCAAAGTTAAATTAGATAATGTAAAGGTTTTCGTCATGAATATTCTGGCCACACGTCAAAGGTGCGTGAAACATGCGGTAAAATGAAAAGGTCATGACTTGTGGGTAAAGTTGTACACCTCTGCAGAGTGTAAATCTAATCGATTAGCCGTCCCCTCGGTCATGGGAGACTTGGTAAACTTGCACTAGTTAAATGTTTTGTTATTTTCAAAAATGGGTTTGGTTTGGAACCTGTTTAGCAGCTTTTGTTTCATGTCAAAGGATCGACATTGTTGGATTCCATTTCTGGATTATTCGATGCTCACGAAGGGTTGTGAGTATTACTTATGCTTTACTTATTTCATATCAGTCAACTTGCTTTTACAAATTTCATTTGCAAATAACTTGATTTCTCAATGTCAATTCTGCTTTATGCAAATTAACTGTAGTAGCCTCCTTTGAAATGGCCTGCATATATTATAGGTTTGCTCAAGTCTTGCGGAGTACGAAAGTACTCACCCTTGCTTATATGTTGTTTTTAGGTGGATAAGTTAGCGAAGCTTCGAAGTTCCTCTTTCGTCGCAAGTTGCGAGTTTATCTTCGACGTGTTCTTTCTAGAGTTTATGCCTTGTCAGTTGCCTGCGGGTTTGGATGGGCACACTGAAGGATTTTGCTTCTTTTACTGCTGTAATCTCTGATTTGTAAGCTTGCTTCGTATATTTGCTTCCGCTTATTAATTTTGTTGTATGGTTGTGATTCCAATTGTCGTGTATGTGCATACTAGCTACTGATCATGGGACTAGTAAGGAATGCACATTAGATTTCTATTTTTGCATTTATGTAAAAATGGGGGTCGTCACATGCAGTGAGACGGCGAAACTCTCCTTCGCCATCGCATCTAACGTCGTCTCATCACCGGTTACACTACTTCCCGGAGAGCGCGACATCACCTCGGGCAACGGATCAAGAATCTACTCTGATACTATTTGTTGGAACATAAAAAAATAAAAAATAAACAAAAAAATCTTCAATGCGTCGTCGGAAGCAGGACTTGAACCTGTGACCTTTGGCTCTTAAGACGACACAAACCAGCTGAGAAAAGGCTCTTTTGTGAAGTATTACATCTACATTTGTTCTTATTGCTTGCATTGTTTACAGAGAGCCCTGCGCCTTACAAAGGCTATCTCAACCACCGAGTCGGAGTCTACTCCGTGTCCTGCCCGGATTTAACAAAACTTTCCTAATTACAGGATTAAATCTATCATATCTTATTAGATCCCCATACCCTTTATTTGTTGTATCAATCACAACTGAATTATATCTAAACTCTATCCCTAATTTGACTCTAAAATCGTATCCCTAACATGTCTCTCATCAGTCGCACTCTTATAACTAACTTTCCAACAAGTGCTTCGAATTTTGTGTTCCTTTCATCATTCCAAAGGAGTTTCTTTTGTAAAATCCAGTGCTGACCTGTAGAAGAAGAATCAAGACCACCAAACGGCTCCTCTCTTCTTTGTATATAAAGCCCATGAAACTTGATACAGTCAGCTAGACAACCAGCAAGAGCTAGTGAGAAAGCAAGAGAAGAAGGTATAGCACAAGCTCGAGCTCGCGAGCAAAACAATGGAGAGGTACTTGCAGGCCGAACCCCTGAAGGCAGCTACGGTGACATGTATCCCAAGGCTCCGTGCCGGCGGTGGCCGGCGTCCACGCCGCGGTGCCTCGGCCGGCACGGCAACTGGCACTACTCTGGTCTCGATGCTGGACCGCCTCCGGGACGTCGTCCTGCGGCTCGCCATGCTGTCGGCCGCGTCGACGTCGAGGGGCGGCCTGCAGCAGCAGACGACGAAAGCGGTGGCGGCGCCGTCGTCTAGAGCCGGGAGCACCTCCGCGGCGGCGCGCATGAGCCCGTCGCCGACGACGTACCCG
The DNA here is from genome assembly GCA_036346275.1 of Otatea glauca. Lineage (NCBI taxonomy): Eukaryota > Viridiplantae > Streptophyta > Magnoliopsida > Poales > Poaceae > Otatea > Otatea glauca. The sequence continues at coordinate 54,139,342 of CM070718.1, read as the reverse complement.
GATTCGTACCGGAGCGAGGCGGTGGACGAGTGCATCGAGTTCTTGAAGCGGTCGGCGCCCGGCGTCCCGGCCGCCGTGGAAGTGACCTCCGCGACGTCACCGTTGAATGCATCTGCTGCATTATGTGCCATTATGCCATGTGAATTGTAGTTAGGTGTACATGTTTTCTTTTTCCTTTTTTTTTTGTCATTGTTTTTGGTTATGGATTCTTGTTTGTTCGAATGAGAATCTGATCTACGTGTTTGTACACGTGGATGTGGTGCCGTACGTGTAAAAATTCACATGAGATTGTCGAGTACATCACATATTTAAGTGGAATATGTTTTGCTCGTTACTACAGAATCGTACGTCACTATTGTTTTATCTGAATCGGTTGTTAAGTTTTTTTAAGAAAGAAAACGATTGTGATAGATAATTTAGAAGGGAGTGTTAATAATAATCGCAATCGGTTCTCAGGTTTGAAGCGATTGTGATGTAGCACTGGGCACATCACAATCTGTTCTAACGTTAGAACCGATTGAGATGTGCCATTGTAACATCCAAAAAATTCTAAAAATAGAAAAAATAAAAATTTAAAAATAGAATTGAATAAGAATTTCAAGTGAGATCAAGATTTTTATTTTGAATATCATCGCTTTCTTCATTCTCTTGTATATTAACCTAAAAGAAAAGAATAAGTTGCTATATTAACATTTTTCGTTCAAAATAAAAAATCATAAAAATGATTTTGAAGTATAATCTTATTTTGAATTTCCATATTTTCTGAATTTTTCTAGATTTATTTAATTTTTTTAGATTTATAGTTTAAAAAAATCAAATGAAATTAGTGAAAGAGTAAAAGTAAAAAGGTAAAAAGATAAAAGTAAAAAAGCCAGCAAAAATATCATTAATTTTTTAGAAGTCTCCTGAACTTCTTTTCAGCTATCAAAAGGATTTTAATGAATTGGATAATGAAATGATTTATGAAGTGACATGTTTTGACTTCAAAATAGTGGATGTCAGAATTTTACAAAAACAATTCAAAACTTATCTTTGGCTAAAAATTTTACCTTGTCTCCCTCATAACATATTAACCCCTGGTAAAAATATAAAAATTTAGTGAGTACATTTACTGCCTTTAAAAATTCAAAAACAGAAATCACGAAAATCTGAAATCTGCAATTTACATTCAGAAACCAAAGTACGCTTTGCCAATACTGAAAGCGCATTCACCTGTTAAGATTATTTCCTAAACCGACTTTCACATGTACCATTGTATCTCTTGCATTTTAGCCCCAATTCAAGTAAAATAAATTTCTAAATTCACGATAAATCATGTAGTTTTAGAATATGCAAAAACATTCGATGTTGCACTTCAGTTTTAAATGTTTAAGAAAGTTGCACCATATGTTTAATAGTCTAAGTTTCAATACATGAAAAATACGAATAGTCATAACTTTCGCAAATGAACTTTAAATTTGATAAAACTAAATCCTAGGACCTTGAAAAATGATACCCTTTCTGGTTATTAAAAAATATCTCATGTTTTTGCAAATTCAAATTAAGTCCATATTAGGCCTTAATGCTCACTTATATGAAAACCATCGCGGATAAAAGCAAAATATCATGGAACCAGCTTTAAAACACTCTTAGGGACATCCCCGGCTAATACCAAAAAAATAGTTAAATAATCTTATAAGGTGCAGTCGCAAACTTACAATGAAAACTGAACCTTTATCTCGTAAACTAGAGAATCACTTATGCCTTTCTAGCTGCATATAAAACATCTTGTATAAATGCAAATATTAGGAAGATCAACCTAGAAATGCTCTTTAGGATAAGGACTACCATATTCTATAAAAATATTTTTATTACAACTTGCTTTGCATTTGAATCCTGCTAAAGATATAACCCTAAGTGTTATGGTAGCTAAAACCCATTAAATGAATAGTCGAGCCTAAGAAATCAATAGTTAAAGTACTTGTGTCACAAGAATCATTGTGTAACCATGAATATGCAGCCACTATCTTGAACTTGTAGAACTTTGTATGCAAAACACCTAGGGCTAAGTACTATTCATACACTATACCTTAACTAATGTCTTAATTCTATTAATTCAAATAATTTTTGCCTTTTGAATTTGAAATTACAAATACAAGAATACATAATTTTAACCTCTTGAATTTGTAAATAACCTTAGACATGATTATAGCGTTAGCTTCTTAAATTCGATGAATAAAAGCAATATATTCATAAAAGGCCTCACATAAGCAAAGTATCAATAAAACTATTATGCAAGTGATAACTATGGAACCCTAAACTGCCATGTTCTTCTTTGGTATGTTTCATTTGGTATTTACATCTGATTTCTTTCTGCCCTTATTGATATGTTGTTATTTCCTTTTGTCGCGGTTCTTGTTATGTAACACATAGACGTCGACATTTCAGAATCGGTTGACGATGATCCCGACCACAACCCTGATTACATCTCTGACAACGAGCAACCAGGCAAGCAGCCTCCTTTGACCATATTGATCCCATTGCTTTACAATGTTATATTGTTTTATCAAACTATATACATGCGTGTATGTTGTAAACTTACTATGTTGTGGAAACTGGTAGCTAATTCCAATTGTATACATTACCTTTACCTTGACGTTTGATTATCTACCATTGTAACCTAGTTATGGTGTAGACATTACTTAGTGTCACTTGGGTAATAATTGTGAAGTATCTCATGAACATGCTTAGACATGCTTACTAGAACGTCTTTTAAATGATGGGACACATTTTTATCTAGCTTGAGTAACTTTGTTTAATAGTACGGAACCAAGGTATGGTTTTCATGTATTTTGGTAAAAATCCAACCCAAAACTTATGGTTTAGACGCAAGTGAGTCATGGTTAAACTTGAGGCGTGAAAAGGGACCTCACATGTAGTTAGGGGGAGATTCTCACCCGAGTCAATTAAGGACCGAACTTGATGCTATCACCTGAGTGATTTGGTGCAACCACATGTGCTAGTATGATATAGCCTTAACTTATTAGATTAGTTGAAGTTTAACCTTGCATTTTGGTAGGCCGAAGTAGTAAGGGCACACCGGTACGGTGTCGCTCATAGGTGCTCCCTTCACCGAGGTGTTGGGGCCAAAGTATTCCAATACAATGGTGTATGCCTTGCCATAGGGAGAGGATCCGATGGCGTACACCATCATTAACACAGCAAGTGTTGGTTTGGATCTCCAGACTGTGGCAAGGGTTTAACATCACCGGGGTTGGTGTAAGGCTAAGCTTTAGCTAGTTGAACGGTTTTGTCAAAGTCTAGCAAATCGGGTACGGTACGTATCGCGAGGCATGGTTGATATGATTGCTAGAATGTGTCATGTGGGTAAAGTGTACAGTCTTTGCAAAGAATTAAATCTAATTATTTAGCCGTACTCGCGGTCATGAGCAACATGGAAAAATACTATAAAGTATAGTCTTGTTTTTGTGAAAACTTTTGGAAACGATGTTGGAACAGGTTGGAAAACTTATAAGCCAAGGGTGGTTGTTTACTCGGTATTCGAAGTCAAGGAAGGCTATGAATTGATGTATATGAACTTTACTTACTCTTATTTAATTTCCTATCAAATGCTCTTTACAATTCCGTAATCACTTGATGAAATATTCACTTGCAAATAAAATTTGTTTTATGCTGAAAATGAGACTTAGTGTAGAAACATGTTATCCTTGTTCTAGCCATGTATTTACTATATTTTCATACACTAAAGTATTGCGAGTAAATATGTGTACTCCCGTTTGTCAGGACCCGAATTCACCAATTCGAACCAACTGTGTTTACCACTCTAGTCCCATGATCAATGCTAGTGCACACAGCTTACATTGGTACATATCACATCATACTCAACGATAATAATAATAAGACTCCATTTATTGATATAGCTAAGTGTATGATCTTATGACCAACTTACATTATTAAGCCACGCAGGGCTAGACTTGAAATAGAAACTAAGAAATATGCAACCAAAAATAGAAGACGTAGATGACTCATTAGTTCACCACAGGCAACTGATAAGGCTCAGACCCTAACGACTCGTGTCCTCATGGAACTCCTCCTCCAACAAAGGTGTAGACTCCTCAACTGTTGATTGTGGTTGTTGGGCAAGGGTGAGTACATAAAGCACTCAACAAGTTGTGCACAGAATGCAATTCTATGTAACTATATACAAAGCTTATTCCAAAGGGAAAGGCTATTGTGGCTATTTTGCAATAAGCAGAATTTATGAACAATACAGTAAATAGATTGTAAAGACAGTAAAATAAATAGCAATAATTAATAATTTTAGCATTTATCAAGTAAATCAAGTTTTCAATCCTAAGTCAAGTTTCATTCTTCCACATGGCAACATGTCAGCCCATCCAGTTTCTATTTAATTAAGCTAACCCTTAACTACAATTCTCGAGCTATGCTCAATACCGCGAGCACGGCTATCCGAATAGATTTACACTCTGCAGAGGTTATGCACTTTACCCACATGATACAACCATACACCACAAAGGCGAGTGATTATAACAAAGCCTTTACAATGCCATGCCTTAACCCTGTACTACCCACTGAGGTTTCAACACTAAAGGGCTAAACCACCACAACAGGGCCCCTCTCTTGCGCCATGTGATTTTCATCCGTGAACCCAGACCCACACCACCACAAGTAGTACTAACGCTAAGACATTGCAAATTAATCAGCTAGCTGTCCCATACCAGACATGTGATTGCATGATTGACTCAGGTCAAAGGCTTGCAAAGTTAAGTCCTTAGAATGATTGAAGCAAGATTTCCTCATACCCTCTGCCCATCGGGCCCACCTTGGCACACTTGCCCCTTGCCACTTGCCCCGATCTAAGTGAGTACCACCCAGTTGATTACCAAGCACCATGTGCCATCAACAATTCAACATCGTTGCGTGACATCCCTCGCCACCACAACTCAATCTCATTGTGTGACCACACATGACACACAAGTTCATAATATTGTTCCATATTCCATTAGTCAAGATTAATCATTGATGATTCATGTACATGTGATGACATGGCATGGCTAAGCAACTAATACGGTCTAACCATCCCATATTGATTATTAATATTAACCAACTATAATGAACCAATCTAGAGTGACAATAGATCATAGCATACAAATGACAAGGTAAGGTATAAATCAAATTGGTAGATTAACTAGATCCCAATTTAATTTGAAACAATTGTATACACAAAATAGTATGCAATAAAGTAAAATAATATATCGACTTTATAAACATGGGTTCAACATGATCAAAGCACAACTTGCCTTGGCAAAGGTCCTGTTCTTGCTCTGGAACTTGATCTTGCATTGACGGATCCTCCTCCGAAGCGTCACACAATTCAACGTCTACGCGAACCGAAGGAGAAAAGCAAATAAATACCAAAATTGAGATCAAATGAACTCCAAAAATCAAATAAAATTTACCATTAAATAGATCTCAATTTTGAAAAAATTTAGAAATTTGAATCACCTTAATCGGAGTTCGTATGAGGGAGAATGAGCTCTCAGAAGATTCAAAAATTCTAAAAAACAGAAAATTAAAAATCAGATAATAAACCGAATTATTTTTAAAATAAAAACCTATTTATTGCGTCACCGTGACATCAGCATCGAGCCAGACCAATCGCATGCTGACACGTGGTGCGGGTGTACGCACCGGGTCCACGGACCCCCTCTAGTCCACGATGAACTCGGTTCGTACCGCCTTGGATTCCGCGCAACACGTGTTGGAACCCTATTGGCTCGAGGTTTGGCGTGATCTGGACCGTCTGATGAGGTCCGATGACCACAATCCAATCTAGCGGTTAGCCTTCAGATATGACGGTTGAAAGCGAGCGCGAGTCCACAGCGATGGCACGGCAAAGCTTCTCACCGGCGACGAAGAAGACGACACGCGACGCGGCGAATCAGCTACTCCCGATGGTGAATTCGTGGTGGTTCAGATGTGTCTTGACATGAAGAGTTCGAATCTGGAACCGACACGGCAAAGTAAGGCTTGACGACGGCGGAAAACGGATAAAACTGCGACGGCACTCTCGTCCAACTACGGCGAGCTCTTGCGGATAAACAACGGTGACTCCAGCGAAACGGCTCCGATCAGAAGACGCATTGGCTGACAGCGAACATTGGGCGAACCTCCATGGCTTTTATAGGGGCATAGGGAGGTGTGCAAATGGCGGACACGGACTTCGAGTCCGGCGGTGACACGGCGGCGTGATTCTGAGTCCTCCACGAACACGATGATCCACAGCCGTTCGATGACGACCCAACGATCACGAAGCTTGCTGACGCAGCATGATCAGATCCGCTCCTTCCAAAACCAACGGCACGATCCAACCTTTCCTAATCCAATACAACGCAAACTCTGCCGCTTGATCTTGATTCGACGGTTCGCAGGCGCTAGGGTTTCCAATCCAACCTTCATCGTTCGATCGCGATCCGATGGGCGACGACTATCCTTCTAGAAGACGAGCCGAGCGGGCCGACGACGCGAACAATGTTGGGCTACGGCCCAATACTGTTTAAAGGATTTCCTAATGGATTTTTCTTTTAAAATAATTCCAAATATTCATTTAATTAGTTTTAGGTAGTAAATACACCAATAAAAATCTAAAAAATTCTCAAAAATACTTTGCGATATCTTGAACTCAAATAAAATATTTTTATCAAAACATTATATTAATTTTATCTATAAATAGCTAGTTTTATTAAAAGGTCAATATACTTAATTTAAAATAAATCCAAACAAATTCCACAAAAATCCAATAAATCTACGAAAATAACAAAATGCACAAATAGCAAAAAATAATATTAAAGGAAAATTTTTGGGATGTTACATCATTGCTCAATCTAAATAGTATAGACGAAAGTATGGAAGAGTGCCCCGATGACTCGTACTTTAGTCCGGGGTTCAACGACTATGTTGATAGATGAACTTGGGCTTTTCCAAATCGGTTGCCTATAGGTTTATAGATGTGAATACCACTGTTCTTATTTTCGTTTATGTTTATATTCCGCTGTATTTTAATTTTGGTATGTAATATTTGGCCAGTCGGCCACATACTTGTAATAGTAAGTAGTTGTAATAGCTTCTAGTTTATGCTTATGCTATGCCAACTGCTTAAACATCTGTGTACGTGTTATGATGTGTAACATCACAAAATTTGTTTATAATATTATTTTATTGCTATTTGTGTATTTTTTTTTATTTTTATAGATTTATTGTATTTTTTTGGAATTTATTTGGAATTACTTCAAATTATGTATATGGGCCTTTTGTGAAAACTAATTAAATAAAAATAAAATTTATATAAAGTTTTGCCAAAAATATTTTATTTCAGTTCAAAATGTCTCAAATTATTTATGTGAATTTTCTGGGATTTTTCTTGATATTTTTATAGCCTAAAACAAATTAAAATAATTTCGGGAGTTAATTTAAAAGAAAAACTCAGGAAAATCACCGTAAGCGATCGGGCGGAGCCCATCAACTGTCTTGCTGATGCAACCCGACTATTGTCAGCGCCCATTTGACCCGCGTCGCCGTACCGTCACTATGAGCTGTTGGATCTTCATCGTTTGGTCTTCATCAAGCCGCGTCGTCCGTGTCGATCGGCCATCGGATCACAAGGAGCGCTCGTGATTTGAAGATGAGGTCGGAACCCTAGCGCCTGTGAGCCGTCGGATCGAGATCGTGCGGTGGAGTTGCATCGCGTTAGTTAGGAAGGATTAGATCGCGTCCGTTGGATTTGGAAAGTGCGAATCAGATCGTATCGTCTTGGGAGTAATCGTGGCCGTTCATCGCATATCGAACGGTCCTTGATCGTTGTCTCCGATCAGGACTCCGATTCCACCTCCGATACACCACCGTCGCCGTGTGGATTAGGGTTGCCGTTTTAGTGCGTTTGCCGGGACTATAAAAGGGGAGAGTAGCCGCCCGAGGTTCGTCGTTCCTCCGCGCACCCGTAACCCTAGCTGCCAGCGCCCGTGCAGCCGTCGCTTGTGCGCTAGAGCTCGCCGTAGTTTGTGTTCGTGCCGTTGGTCATCTTCTTCACTTTGCATCGTCGTCGAGCCGTCTCTCGCTGCACTAGTTCCAGATTTGGGATCCCCGTGCCGTGCTGCGTCAGACCTGCCACCTTTTGGTCACCGGGATTCACTGCTTCACTGCCTGTGTCGTCGTCTTCAAGTCCGATGGGGCCACATCGCCGCATCGCCATCGTCGAGTGGGAGTTGTCCTGACCATACGATCGTCTACGAACGTGCAAGATTAAGCCACATGTGCGACATCAGCAGTAAACCGCTCAGATCAAATTTCGACTATCGGATTTCAGCGTGCGGTGTAGATCGCACCGACTCCAGAGACAATGGGATGTCAACGTGTGGCTGTGCTAAAATCGAGGTGCCGTGCACCTAGTTCACGGTGGACCAGAGCGGATCCGTGGACCGGGTGCATACGCCACACCACGTGGTGGCCCGGGATTTGGTCCCAAGGGTCGCTGACGTCATGGTACTTCATACTCGGAGTTTTTCGTTGAAAAATATTTCAATTGGAAATACATCGGTGATGACATCATCATGAGGTCATGCTGAAGCAATAATGCGAATTTCCTTTACAAAAATAATTCGGTTTATTATTTGATTTTTAATTTTCTGGTTTTTAGGATTTGTGAATCTTTCGAGAGCTCGTTCTTCCTCATACGAACTCTGATTGAGGTGATTCAAATTTCTAAAAATTTGTAAAATTGAGATCTATTCAATGGTGAATTTTATTTGATTTTTGGAGTTCATGTGCTCTTTGTTTTTGTTTTTATTTGGTTTTCTCCTTCGGTTCGCGTAGACGTTGAGTTGTACAACGCTTCGAAGGAGGATCCGTCGACCCAAGATCAAATTCCAGAGTAAGAATAGGACCTTTGCCAAGGCAATTTGTGCTTTGATCATGTTGAACTCATGTTTATAAAATCGCTATATTGTTTTACTTTATTGCATAGTACTTCACGTATACAATTGTTTCAATTAAATTAAATTGGGATCTAGTTAATCTACCAATTTGATATATACACTACTTTGTCAATTGTACGCCATGATCTATTGTCACTCTAGATTGGTTCACTATAGTTAGTTAATACCAAAATCAACATGGAAGGTTAGATCGTGTTAGTTGCTTAGCCTTGCCACGTCATCACATGTACTTGAATCATCAATGGATGGAGTATGGAACATGTTAATGAACTTGTGTGTCATGTGTGGTCACACAATAAAATTGAGTTGTAGTGGCGAGGGATGTCACACAACGATGTTGAATTGTTGATGCCATGTGGTGCTTGGTAATCAACTGGGGTGGTAATAACTTAGATTGGGGCAAGTGACAAGGGGCGAATATGCCAAGGTGGGCCCGATGGGCAGAGGGTATGTGGAAGTCTTGTCTCGATCATCCTAAGGACTTAACCTTGCAAGCCTTTGACCTGAGTCAATCATGCAACCACATATCTCGTATGGGACAGTCTAGTTGATTAATTTGCAATATCTTAGCATGGTACTATCAATAGCGATGTGAGTCCCGAGTTATGGATCAACTCACATGGCACAAGAGGGGGGCCTGTTGTGGTAACCAGCCCCTTCAATATTGAAACTTTAGCGGGTAGTACTAGGTTAAGGCAGGGCATTGTAAAGCCTTTGTTATAATCACTTGCCTTTGTGGTGTATGGTTGTATCATGTGGGTAAAGTGCATAAACTCTGTAGAGTGTAAATCTATTCGGATAGTCGTGCTCGTGGTATTGAGCAATGCTCAAGAATTACAGTTAAGAGTTAGTTTAATTAAATGAAAACTTGGTTGGGATGGCAGGGTTGCCATGTGGAAGGATGAAACTTGACTTAGGATTGGAAACTTGATTTACTTGATAAGTGCTGAAATTATTCTTTATTGTTATTTGTTTTACTGTCTTTACAATCTACTTATTGTAATTGTTCATAAATGTTGGTTATTGCAAAATAGCCATATAGCCTTTTCCTTTGGAATGAGCCTTGCATATAGTTACATAGAATTGCATTCTATGCACAACTTGTTGAGTGCTTTATGTACTCACCCTTGCCAACAACCACAATCAACAGTTGAGGAGCCTACACCTTTTTGGAGGAGTTCTAAGAGGACACGAGTCGTTAGGGTCCGAGCCTTGTCAGTTGCCTGTGGTGAACTAATGAGTCATCTACGTTTTCTATTTTCCACTGCATATGTCTTAATTTATATTTCAAGTCTAGCCCTGCGTGGCTTAATAATGTAAGTTGGTCATAAGAGCATACACTTAGCTATATCAATAAATGGAGTATTATTATTATTATCGTTGAGTATGATGTGATATGTACCAATGTTAAGCTGTGTGCACTAGCGTTGATCCTAAGACTAGTGCGGTAAACACAGTGGGTCCGAATTGGTGAATTCGGGTCCTGACATGATGCATCTCGAATGCGGGATATGTGGGTGCTAGGCATTGATCTTGGGAACTAGCACTAGACACATATCCGGTGTCAGACCCCGGAAAAACAGTTCTGAAATCCACTGTGTATTATGTACTAGTCCATGAAAAACTAGTACACACAGCAAAGATGATAACATAACATATCCAACGCACTTTATTAATAATCAGAGTTTACAATAAAGGTGGCACCAGGCCAAATAAAAGATTACAGCGGAAGCAGAATAAAACCAGTAGTACAACCCAATAGATTCGCCACAGGCAATCAACTGGGGTTGCGGCCTAGTTATCCTGATCCTCACCATCGTAGAGATACTCCTCTAAAAAATTAGAGTAAGCAAGGGTAAGTACAAAAATACTCCGCAAGTCACACGAAAAATACAGTATTAATGAAGGGTCACAAAGGAAGGCATAATATGGTTCATTTGAGCATAAAGCAATTTTTAAAATACAATAAATAATTTTCAAAGCGTAATTAGTATAGTAAAAACTGATTTACAATCTAATTTTCAGCACTGGCTTCAACCCGGAGTTTCATCCCAAATTTCCCCATGTGGACTCTCTCCACTTATAAACCACTTTTCTAAAACCATTTTTGAAACATCAAAATCTAATCTGTGAAAGACTTGCTCGGCATGCTCATGACCGCAGATGCGGCTAATCGATTAGTTTTAACTCTGCAGAGGTTGTACAACTTTACCCACAAGACATGATTATCTCCTTTTGCCCAAATACACACTTCCTTTGGTGTGTTGGCAAAGAAAAATCATGACAAGGCCCCTATAAAGCTCCATCTCATGTAGTTATACGCGCTGAGGTTTCACCGTTGGTAGGGTTAAAATCACCCAGTCTAGAAGCCCCCTTTTGCACCATGTGGCAGACTAACCATCCCCACATTCCCCCAATGGCAAAACTAACATGAGATGTCACTAAATGGACAGCCACGTCTGTCCTATACCAGACTTGTGGAAGCACGGTTGCGTTTTACATTCAATAGCTCACAGACCGTTCCTTAATTGACTAGGCGAGCTTTTAAACAAACCCAAAGACCACCAATCAACCGTTTTCGCCCAGTCTAAATCCATTTTTATATATATACACATTTTTATTTCCAAACAACTTCTTTGGTCACCACAACAAAAAATTATTTAATCATGTCTTTATTTGGCATAAATTCCCAAAATTCTAGTTTTGATTCTATGCAGGACTAAGCATCCATAACTATGTAATTATCATCATAAATCTAAATTATATTCTTAGGGTTACAATGGCATAATGGAATCAAATTTCAAATGCGATCATAATCAGAACAGGATATAACTAATCAATTTTAAATTAGGACTAAACTATTTTTAATACAACTTAAACATGCAATTACATTAAAAACAAAATATGATTTAAAAACTAAGTTCAAATATGGCAAAGGATATGTGACTTTCCTGGATCGAAGGGTAGGTGATCAAGATCGTCGGTAGCAAATCCTTTCGGCTCTCCGAAGACTATACATTACAAATCAACTAAAAATCAAATAAAATACAAATAAATTCAAATAAAATACAAAACTAGTACAAATAGATAGAGCAAAATTTTATATGAAATTAGGAAGAAAAATTAGGTCAATCGGACTTAATATGAAAGAGATCAGACCTTTTGCATTCAAAAATTGATATCTCGCCGGACTTGTAGAAGAAATGACTTCCGATAGAGCTCTGGTAAGAATTTTCAAAATCTGATCTTACACGACATAGAGGACACCGAGAGTAAGCTCCAGTAACAATTTGTGGCCGAATGGAGGTCTAGAGTAGTCGGGAAAGCTTGCCGAAAGTTCGCCGAAGTTCAGAAAGAACGGTTTGCACAGGAAGATCTAGTGGATGGATTGGACCAAATCATAGCGAAGGATGTAAAGGATGACAGGAGGTAGCTCGGGTTCAATTTATAGGGCAATCGAACAAGCGGATCGTCGAAAAATCCTCGCCAAAGTTCGCTGGATAGTAACAAGTCACGGAACTTAATTCTGCAAATAAAGCACGAATAATTATTTTTAAATAATATAAAATTATTATTTATAACTTAGTAAGTAATTTTTAAATGCTGAAAAGGCTTGGGAAAAATAATAAAATGGTTCTACAAATTCTGAAAATATTCTCAAAAATACTTTGTAATATTTTGAACCCAATAAAATTGTTTTTATAAATTTTAATTTTAAAAATTTTCTGCAAAAATTCTTTTTGTGAAACTGAAAATGGAAAAAAGGCATTATAAAATCCATAAAAATTAGAAAAATTACAGGAAAATTCTAGATAATAATTAAACCAAAAATATGCAAATTTCTAGGGTGTCACATCTGGGTACATGGAATTGCTCTCAACCGTCTAATGCATAAACTCAAGCGGTCGTCGTTCCTTGACTATTGCTCTCGCTCCCCTCAGTGGGTGTGGGCGATACTATGGTTGTGAGACAGATGGCGAGTGCTATGCTTGGATGAGTTGGTTTCAATCCTGGTATGATTGTTCGGAATAGAATCGAAACTCCTTTAGTTGCATAAGTGTGTACAGTGCAACTAGGTGGCTCATATTTTCTTGAGTGAGGGCTATCTGATTAATACTCCGTGCACGGGATTTTTGGGTGACAATGATCATATACTTAAGTAGAGTATGGGTGTCACCTTTGGGTCCAACGCACGACCGAGGATCGATTCGTATTTTCGGATGCCCACAGCCACACATCACTATCGTTCTTATATAATAAGCGATATTGATGTGTTCACATCAGACCGATATGTAAGAACCGATAGTGATGTGTGGAACATGCTGCTCATGAAGGCACTCATCTCTATCGCTTTTGAGTAAGAATTGATTGTGATGATGCATTTATCACAATCGGATCACTGTCTAATGACTTTGTATCGCCACCAGAATCCACTATGATGACGAAAAAGAACTGATTATAATGTATATTTCTATAATAGTGGTTGCTTCTTTACGAGCCTCCACTCCACTCTCTCTATTCGTTGGCACAAATGTTATATGATGCAGTCAATGGTACATCTTATCGATCTAGGGCACCTGATCGAGCGACTAATTATGGTAATGTCTTGATTTCAAGAAAGGTTAAAGTCGGTCATTTTGCACGAACGGGTAATGTCTTGATTTCAAGTAAGGTTAAAGTTAGTCATTTTGTACGAACAAAATTAACACACGGACAGGTCAAACACGGTTTTTTACGCGAAGGTTAGAACCGTCTTAGATGAGACGTCACTGATACCTTTTAACGTGGTAGCCACTGACTCTCCCTCTCCAAGTATTACCTCTGAATCTTTTGTTTTAGAGGAAACTATACCTCTGAATAATCGGTTAGTACAATTAATCCTAGCTAGCTAGGAGATTGTAGAGCTCGATCGAGCAGCATCGATCGCAAGTGGCAATGGCGGATATCCTCCATCCCTGGGCCTTGATGAGATCTGCCGTTGCTCACGAAGAACCGGTAAAACTGAAACCAAACGAATTAATCCATCTGTATCTGCTAGACTTCGAATCGTACGTATTCGCTTCTGCGTTTTTGGAGGCTGGTCAGTCAGTAGGATGTGAGTCGAATTTACGCCGGCTGAGAATTCAAAATACATACGATGTTTTGCTTCAATTCACATCCCGTTTGCGTTAACTGCGGCATTTCTGACCCTTGTTTTCTCTTTTGGGTTTGAGAGGAAATTTTTTTCTCTGCTGCCACCCCAATTAAGTAGTAGTACTAGTAGGCTCCGCTGCCTCCGCATATCTCTGAGAACGCCTCTTGCTGTACTACTCGCTTCCTTATTCACTCTCTCACTCTCTTTTGCTTGTGTTTTACAGAATCCGTAACACACAAATCAGCAGCATCTAAAAAATCCACAACAGCGGTCTCTCGCCCAAGTCATTTTTTTAGCAACCAAACTTGCCTGGATAGTTTAAATAGGTGATCACACTCTTAGGCTCTGATTGTTTGGATGAGTGGTAATTCATTGAAGGGTTTTGAGATTTAAATTAAATTTAAACTAGGTCCTAAAACATTTCAATAAAATACCCCTAATCTAAACACCCTCTTAGAGTGCAAATCTAGGTCAGTAAACTCTTAAACCCTCCTCTCCCAGTCTCCCCGCACCATCCACGACTAATTAAGCCACTTGTTACTGCCGTTGCATGGTGACTCTCAATTCCTTGCTCCTATTGAAAATCGCTATGTGATGGTTACTTGTCTGCTTGTTTTTTTGTTAATTGCAGTACTTCGAGCTAGATCATGGTAAGATAGAGGAGATCGAGATTAAACTAGAAGAGCTGAGGTTCAGAATTGAAAGCGTGGAAGAAACGAGACTATCACACACAATGAATCTTTGTATTGCAGCCACCGATGTATAAAGAGTACAGAGAGAGAATTAGTTAAGATACATTCCAAAGATAGCTATACTAAAGAAGGAATTAATCCTTGATTGCTGAAGGAGATAATCCTTGATTGGTGCTGTGCTGATCTCCTGGCCGGTGACTTGTTAATCTCCGGAGTCCTGCGCGTGTACACCTGCATGGTACTGTGCAACCGTATGCATGTACGCTTGGATGTACGCCTGTCTATCACTCCCCCGCAGTCGGAACGGTAGAAGCACGAACGTTTAGACTAGACCGAAATTCAGTGAACACAGACGTCGGTAAGCCTTTGGTGAAGATGTCCGCGTGCTGCGAGGTCGTCGGAACGTGAAGCACGTGCACCTCGCCAAGGGCAACACGCTCCCGAACAAAGTGCGGGTCAATCTCCACATGCTTGGTACGCTTATGCTGAACCGGGTTGGTGGAGAGATAGACTGCACTGACATTGTCGCAATAGACCAGGGTAGCCTGCTGAAGTGGACTATGTAGCTCCAAAAGTAACTGCCGCAACCAACAAACCTCAGCAACTCCATTAGCCACAGCACGATACTCTGCCTCTTCACTAGATCGAGAAACCGTATGCTGACGCTTCGAGGACCAGGAGACAAGGTTGTCACCAAGAAAAACACCGTAGCCAGAAGTGGATTTGCGGGTGTCAGGGCAACCAGCCCAATCTGCATCGGTGTAGACAGTGAGCATGGTTGGGGCGGTGCGATGGAGGTACAAGCCATGATCGAGAGTGCCCTGAAGATACCGGAGTATGCGCTTGATCAAAGCAAAATGGGGCTCACGGGGATCATGCATGTAAAGACACACCTGCTGCACGGCATAGGCAATATCTGGCCAAGTGAAGGTCATGTACTGAAGAGCACCAGCCAAACTGCGGTAGTGCGTCGGATCGTCAACTGGAGAACCCTCACCAGAAAGTTTGGAGTGAGTGTCAATGGGCGTACGGCAGGGTTTGCAATCAGACATACCAGCATGCTGTAGAATGTCCAAAATATACTGGCGCTGAGGGAGAAAAAGAGCACCATCTCTTTGATGCACTGTCATGCCTAAAAAATGATGAAGCTGACCAAGATCCTTCATGGCAAATTCACCCTGAAGGGCAGAGATCGTGCGATGAAGGAGAGCCTCTGAAGAAGCAGTTAGAACTATGTCATGAACATAAAGCAACAAGTAGACTGTGTCAGCACCACGATGAAACACAAAGAGGGAAGTGTAGGATTTGGCCTCCACAAAGCCAAGGGACAGGATATGGGAGGCAAAGCGACTATACCATGCCCGGGGTGCTTGTTTCAAACCATAAAGTGACTTGTTGAGACGGCATACATAGTCCGGCCGAGCAGAATCAACAAAGCCTAAAGGTTGAACACAATAGACTGTTTCAGAGAGCGTTCCATGCAAGAAGGCATTTTTAACATCCAACTGATGAATGGGCCAATCTCGAGAGAGAGCTAGAGTGAGAACGATGCGGATAGTAGCAGGTTTCACCACAGGACTGAAGGTCTCATCAAAATCAATGCCAGGTCGCTGAGTAAAACCTCGAAGAACCCAACTAGCCTTGTACCGTTCAAGAGAACCATCTGGAAGAAATTTGTGACGAAAAACCCATTTGCCTGTCACAAGATTCACACCTGGTGGGCGAGGAACAAGATCCCAAGTGTTGTTAGCTTGTAGAACTTCGAATTCCTCAGTCGTAGCATGTCGCCAATTTAGATCTGTCAAAGCACCCCGATAAGAGGTGGGCACGGGTGAAATTGTTGTAGCTGTGGCCTGAAGGTTGAGGCGCTGAACTGGAAGGCGATATCCAGACTTGCCCCGAGTGACCATACGGTGCTCGTTGACCACTGGCTAGATGGAGATTGCTGTGGGCGATCGGTCGACGCTATCAGCTTTGCTAGCAACAACCTGTGGTTCAAGACCAGCAGGGGCAGCAAGGCCAGCGTGCGGGTGGTCAAGGCTGGCGCGAAGCACTGGCGGCAGGGTCGGCGGATTAGGCGGCTCGGAGCTTGAGCCAGAAGAACTAGCGCTCGGTGATCCGCCAAGAGGTGAGGCCGGGGGTCCTGCAGGTGTGCGGGGTGCAGGCGACACCGGTCGGTGTATAGAGGCCACGACAGAAGGTGTGGCAGATCCTGGACCTGTACCTGCAACAACTCTAGTACAGATGGGCAGAGGTGTAGTGCCAACATCGGATAAGAAATCAAGACTATCGTTAGTTGGAGGCACTGAGGGGGCCTCGACAAAGGGGAAGGAGGATTCATCGAAAGAGGCATGGCGGGAGATGATGATTCTGTTGGAAGAAAGGTCAAGACACCGGTATCCTTTGTGGTCGGAAGGATAACCAAGGAAGACACACAAGGTGGAACGGGGTGAGAGTTTTTTGGAGCTGTGGAGGACAAATTGGGGTAGCATTTGCACCCGAAGACTCGAAGATGCGAGTAGGAGGGAGCTATCCCATAGAGAGCCTGAAAGGGAGTAGAGAAATTGAGAGTTTTGGTGGGATGACGATTTAGAAGGTAAGTGGCAGCGTGGAGGGCTTCCACCCAAAGAGAGGAAGGAAGGCTAGCCTGGAACATGAGAGAGCGCACAATATTGTTGGTGGTACGAATTACACGCTCGGCTTTGCCGTGTTGTTGAGAGGTGTATGGGCACGACATGCGGAGCGCAATGCCGTGGGTGAGGAAGAAATTATGAGAGGAGGAGTTGTCAAACTCGCGCCCATTGTCACACTGAACACTTTTAATGGAGGCTCCAAACTGAGTGCGAACATAGGATATGAAGTGAGAGAGGTGGGTAAAGGTGTTAGACTTGAGGCGCATGGGAAAAGTCTAGAGAAAATGTGAGCAGTCATCAAGAATAACAAGATAATATTTGTAACCGGACACACTAGCAATGGGAGAAGTCCAAAGATCACAATGAATTAAATCAAAATTATGACTAGCCCGAGAAGAAGAGGTGCTAAATGGTGAGCTGACATGGCGACCAAGCTGACATGTATGACACAAATGGTCAGATGGAACGTTATTACATGGAAGAGCACTAGAACTAATGAGTTTGGAGAAAGCTTCATGGCCAATGAGCCCGAGGCGTCGGTGCCATAGAGTGGGGGAGGAAGCGGTGACCAAAGCATGAGGACAAGCGCCAAGCTGAGGGAAAGGGTAAAGGTCACCAGAACTATTGCACCTGGCGATCACGGTCTTGGTACGAAGATCCTTCAAATAAAGACCATATGGATCAAATTCGACAGAACAATTATTATCAATTGTAAATTGTCGGACAGAAATAAGATTTTTAATGATCTGAGGAGTAACAAGAGAGGACCATTGGCACTAGAGAACGATAGGGAGGCAGTGGAGGTAACAGGCAGCATTGACCCATTACCAACAATAATATTGGATGGAGTAGAATGACAGGAAGGGTGAAAGGTGGAAAGAATACCAGCATCAGAAGTCATATGTGAGGAAGCGCCAGAATCCATGTACTAATTAGTGGATGAAGGTGGTGGCGTAAGCGTCATCGTACTGAAGGCGCTGGCAAGCTGTTGTTGATCCTAGGAGGTGGCACTTGGCGCCGGTGATATTGGGCCGCCTTCTGTGCACGCCAAGATCGTGAGGGGAGCGGCGTGACATATTGGACGCCGGGGGGCGCGCGGCCTCTCGCATGGAGCGCTGGCGCGGAGAGGGGCGGCAGTGCGGTCGTGGGCCAAGGACACCGGTCTTTGTGCGGCTTGCATGGGGCGAACGGGCGATCCTGTCAAGGGTTGAAGAAGGACGGGAGGCCCATGCCAGGAGGAGCAGCAGCATGGCCACCGCGCCCAGCACTAGAGGCCAATGCACCGGTGTTGTTGCCGTTGGTGCTGCCAGTGCCACGACCGCGGCGACGGTTGCGGCCGTAGGATTTACCAGAGCCATTGTTGCCTGAGCTACTGGTAGCGCCGGTGTTGCCGTGATTGGTGTTGCTGCCGCTGGGCGCCGGGTTGCGGGAGACCGACTGACCAGTAGCGAGGAACGCGGAGGAAGAAGCAACCGGCTTGGACTTGGTGATTTCCTCGAGTAGCAGATGAGAACGAGCTTCCACAAACGTCGGGAAAGGTCATTGCATCTTGAGAATTGGTACCATATGAGCGAACGTTTCATTGAGACCGCGGAGGACGGTCAAAACTAGCGTCCGATCAGAGATGGGTTCGTCGAGATCACCAAGACCATCAGCCATGCTTTTGAGCTTGCGGCAATAATCAGACATTGACAAATCACCTTGGACAAAATTGCGGAACTCCGCCTCCATGTACAGGGCACGAGACTCTTTGTTGTCGAGGAATTGATGCTCAATGTTCATCCGAGAAAACACGGGCGTGGTGGCGAAGTCATGGCGATCTCGAGGAAGTCTGCGGCAATCGTGCGTAGAGCCAAGACAAGACCACGCAATCCATGCGTGTCCACGCCAATTGATCGATGGGATTGGCATCGGAGAGGACATGATCTGTCAAGGCATATTTGCCGGCGTGAGGAGGAAAAGGCTGCGCCACTTGCCGTAGTTGTTGGAGTCAAGGTCGGCGTAACGGGACGGCGCCTTGATGTTCAAGACAGCGACGGCACGGCGTGAAGAGTGTCGATGTTGCAACCAGGATGAAGAGCACCGCATGAGGAAGAAGAGGAGAGGTTCTGCTGGCGCTCGGTGGTTGTCGCGGCGAGTGCATCCTTCTTGCGCGATCGGCGGCAAGCGCAGCGATGGCCTCGATTCGGCGCTCCTCGGCGGCGGCCTCTGGCGTGCCGCGTTCCCGCTGCGGCATCAATGAGCACTGGATCCGACGCTCTTCAGCCTCGATGGCCGCGGCTTGCTTCTCGTGCTCGGTGGAGGTGTCGCCATGGCTGGCCATGGGTGCGATAAAGATCGATCAGGAGAGGTAGAAGGAAGTCGGCATGGATAGAACCGGCTGCTAGTATTAAGATTTGCGGAAGCGTGCGGTCGCAAGAGCGATCCGCTCTGATACCATGAAAGCGAGGAAGAAACGAGACTATCACACACAATGAATCTTTGTATTGCAGCCACCGATGTATAAAGAGTACAGAGAGAATTAGTTAAGATACATGCCAAAGATAGCTAGACTAAAGAAGGAAGTAATCCTTGATTGGTGAAGGAGGTAATCCTTGATTGGTGCTGTGCTGATCTCCTGGCCGGTGACTTGCCAATCTCCGGAGTCCTGCGCGTGTACACCTGCATGGTACTGTGCAACCGTATGCATGTACGCTTGGATGTACGCCTGTCTATCAAGAATGATCAAGGGACAAAAAATAACGGAGACTGGGAAGTGGTTGCGAGCCAGGAAGATAAAGAATCGGAGCGTGAAGCATTGATGAGGAACATAGTGGGCAATGGCAAGGTCGACCAAGACTAGGATCAGAGAGGAGTTGAGCTCCAAAACAGTTAAGGAAACCACATGGAAGGTGACGAAGCATGAACGATGCTTCAAATGGATGGATGTAATTCTAACTGAACCCCTACTTAAGTGATGGATCGTTGGATTAAGTGTTTGCAAGTGAAGCAACGGATAAATTAGTATGGTTAAAACCTGTTATATTATTGGGTTTCGGATTAGCATATGCACGAGTGAGTGCGTGGATTTCTTAATGAACGTCTCAAGCAAACCCGGCCCAAAGAACACATATTGCAATTTCTCCATCGCTTGCATAACAATACAACTTCTTGGTGAACATGATATCCATCATCAGCCCATCGTCAATTGAGGTACAAGAATGCATGGCACAAAATTGGGCCCATCTGCACCAACCTTCGCCAAGGGCACAGCACACAGACAGCTTCAAGGATACGATCTAATTTCTCATTAAGTAGTATGCAAAACCCTGACAACTACCGCGGAGGGTTCACAAAACCGTAAAAAATCGCTCGGTTTTCGCGGTTTTCGATTTTACCGCGCTGGCTTGAGATCCAAAACCATTCGATAAACCGATCTTATTTAAAAAAAAATTCAAAAAAAATTATTTGTTGAAAATAGTTGAAAAATCATGGTTTTCGCAAAAAAACGCTCGAGAAACCGTTTTTCAGGAACATTCAATTGGTCGACTGGTTTTCGCGAAAAACCACGGTAAACCGCGAAAACCGAGCAGTTTTTCGTTGAAAACCGAACGGTTTTCGATTTTTTTTGGAATTTTTTTCAATTTTTTTTATTTTTAACCCTTCGGTTTATGACGGTTTTCAAACGATTTTTAAGCGATTTTTGCGGTTCTCACAGTTTTGATTTTTACAATTTTTTACAGTTTCGGTTTTATGACCCTGACTCACAGCTGAAAAATAGCTGTTGAACGCTTACTCAATTTCCGGAATGTAGTCATTGCAGGAAGGGCAAGGCCAATCACCAGGCCACGTACTCCTTGACTCTATATTGTTTTCTCTTTTTTTTAAAAAAAAAACTTTTAAAAAAATGTGTCTACATTCTTTTATTCCGTGTGTCTCTTTTTCTTTTCTTTTTTTTAAAAAATAAAATCCTGCTATTACAAAGAAAGAGTTTGAATAAACTTCTTGCGCAAACAGTTAGGACTAATAAGAATGGGCCCCACGTGGAAGCAGCACCACCATGACTTGGAGAAACATTTGCTTTGTCCATTCATTTCACTATATATAGCTAATACACATGCATGCATGAGGAGATATATAGCTAGGCTATTAGGTAGTAACTAGTTAAAATCCCGCGTGCTGGTGCATGCATTTCCAAAAAAATGTTTTTTTGGAAGTCTTAAAAATTTAAGAGAGAGAGGAAATATTTTTTAAGAAATAAAAAAGAAACTTATGGTAGGTTAGGTATACTCTCATGACCCTTCTTAAAAAGTTTGGAAAATAAAATTAATTTGATGGCTCTAGAAAACCAAAAATAGCAAAATTTAAACGCATTAGTAGCACTTTTAGAATTTTTAAAAATCACACATGTTTGATTATGATCTGAAATTCTTATGGTAGCTTAGATATTCTCTAAGAACCCTTCTCAAAAATTTTTAAATAATTCTAACATGATTTGGTAGCTTAATTAAATCAGTGAAGTTACTTTAAATGTATTAGAACCATCGTCAGAATTTTTAAAAATCGTAAAAGTTTGATCATGATCTAATTTTTTTATGGCAGCTTAGGCAAGCTCTCAGAACCCTTCTCACATATTTTAAAGAATTTACATATTTAATAGCTCAATAAAATCAGTGAAGTTGCTTTAAGTGCGTTAGTAGCATTGTTAGAATTTTCAAAAATCACAAAAGTTTGATCATGATCTAAAATTTTTATGGTAGTGCTGGAATTCTCTCAGGACCCTTTTCAAAAATTTTCAAATTTAGTAGCTCAATTAAATAAGCGAAGTCGTTTTAAATGCATTAGTAGTATTGCTAGAATTTTTAAAAATCGCACAAGTTTAATCATGATCCGATTTTTTTAGCAGGTTAGGCATGCTCTTAGGATCCTTATGAAAAAGTTTCAAAAATTTACAACATGATTTAATAGCATAATTAAATCTACGAAGTTGATGTAAAAAAATCCAGAAAAAATCGATTTCCACATGAATTGAACCCGAGACCTCATGTACAAGCGGCAAAATTCCTGCATGGTCCGAAAGAATATCTCGGTTGGTGAAGGGGAAAACGTGATAATGCAGTTATGCAGACACCATGCATTTTACATTTGTTGTTGAGACGGGATTTGAGATTAACTAGCCAGGGACACGCGCTACGCTACGTCGTGTAAAATCTCGTCTTCACTTTTTTCTATGTAATCATTTTTCTCTTTTTTTTTTTAAAAAAAAATAGATCGCTAGGGCCCGTCGGCGAATCCACATACCACTATAAACCGTCGGCGAATCTATGAACTGCTATAAACCATCGATGAATATACGGTTTTTTGTTTTTGGGAGAAAATAAATGTTTTTTTTGCGTAATTCCCTGTTCCTTGTTTTTTTAAAAAAGATCTAAACGTAATTTCG
This sequence comes from Otatea glauca, assembly GCA_036346275.1. Classification (NCBI taxonomy): domain Eukaryota; kingdom Viridiplantae; phylum Streptophyta; class Magnoliopsida; order Poales; family Poaceae; genus Otatea; species Otatea glauca. The sequence goes on along the minus strand of CM070718.1, from coordinate 54,116,450 downwards.
GTTTTTTTGTCTATTTTGTGCTAAAAACCGCTGGAGGACTCAAACGTAAACCGCAGAGGGATCTGAACGTAATTTTATATTTTTTCGGGTCCTTTCTGTTAAAAACTGGCGAAAGGACCTAAACGCGATTTTGAATTTTTCGGAGGGCCTTTCCGCTAATTTGCTGGCTTGGCACCTTTCTCCGCGCCGGAATCCTCTCCGCTATAAGATATATATAGATTTTTATAAAATAAAAATGCGACGGCAGGTAATCAAAACGGAGGATTATCTATATATGATGTATCTTATAAAGTCAAAAATAAAGTGGTTATTTTCAAATCATACCTCTACTATAGATGGAAGAGCTCCTGCGACGAGGTGCGTTTGAGCCGTTGGGTGAGCCGACTCGAGCCGAGCCGGCAAAAACAAATCGCGTTCGAGTCCTTTTTTGAAGAAAAAAATTATGCTTAGGTCTTTTTCGGGAAAAAAATTACGACTAGGTCCTTTTTAATAAAAAAAGAAAAAATATTACATCTAGGTCCTTTATGCGTTTTAAGCATTGCGATGGGGTCCTTTTACTGAAAATCAATATTACGATTAGGTTCTTTTAGGGAAAAAACGTTTAGGTTCTTTTTTTTTGAAAAAAATACATTTCATTTAGGTCCTTTTTTTTATTTTCTATCATTACGTTTAAGCCCTTTTGCGGATAACTCAAAATTCTTTTTAGGTCCTTTTCGCGTGTTTCCTCAATTTGCTCCTGTAGAGAGCGGCAATCGCACGTTTTCTCGATTTGCTCGCGTGAGGAGCGGCGCCCACGGCGTGGCACACCGCGTGTGGTTGTCTAGTTGCTACTATGTGTAGGTGCATAGGTTAACGACTAGAAATTAATCTTAGGATGTAAAAGTTAGAAATTACCACAATAATCGAAAAAGATATATTCATATATCAATCTAAGAAAAAGAAAATAAAAATGTAATACGTTGGTTTGCTATGTCTATATCATTGAAGACACGAAATTTAACCTCGAAATAGGCATGTAACATAGGAATATATGGATAGCAACTATACCTTGGAAGAATCCTATTCAATTACTATTCTGGTCACCAATATTTGCAAAATATGTAGACAGTCAACAATCAAGGTGTACCTTAGGTCACTACTACACAATGGTACATCACTATCACTTCATTTGAGTTGGTTCTTAAGTTTTTTGGAAAAATTGATTGTGATAGATGACCTAGGAGAGGGTGTTAATAATAATCACAATCAGCCCTTAGGTTAGAAGTGATTGTGATGTAGCACTAGATACCGATTGTGATGTACCTAGTGCTACATCACAATTGCTTCTAACCTGAGAACTGATTGTGTGTGCCTTGCTAGGTATTTATACCCTCTGGTTGAACTCTCCTCTGTTATTGTTCTAGAGGCTAAAAAATCGCCTTCACCCAAAAACAATACATATTCTGGTTGGAAGCAATACTTGGGTGAGATATTCTGAAATCCTCGAGGTTGGGTGTTAAGAGGGTAAGGTTGAAACCCTAGCTTGAGGAGATTTCTCCTCTTTTTTCCTCATTTGTGGTTTTCTTCAAAATGTGAGCATTCCTTCAAACCCCTTCAATTTTGCACTAGGTAATTTCGATATATCGCAAAGAGAGTTTAGGTTGCACTAAAATTGTGTGTATCCTATCAGATTTCACACCTTTTATTTGACAAGCACACATCCATTTAATTATCTTTGTAGTACTCTCGTGTTAATCTAAAATTATTGTTGATGTCATATGATGAATGTTAGAGTTTAGGTTGCATAACCTACGTATCCCGTTCGAGGGTGCTTATTTATAAATATACTAAAATGGCATATTTATAAACATGCACTATCGAATTGTCCATGTTTTGTTTGACAGTTCGAGGAAATGTGGTTCGAGCGAAAATCGATTGTGATAGCGTCTCCTCATCACTGTCTAATGACTTCGTATCACCACCAGAACCGACTGTAATAACGAAAAAGAATCAATTGTAATATACATTCCTATAGTAGTGGGTGAAAAGAACTAGACCACGAATTTTTTATTTGAATAATATTATTTTAATCAAAATTTACGGAAATAATACGCCGAAAAGAAAAATAACAGATCTAGACACCTGTCACCATTTTAAATGGTGGCAGGCTCTCTGTCACCATTTGAAATGACTATCGACTCTCTGTAGCCAATTGAAATGGCTACAGGAGCCTATCGTCATTTCAATAGGCGACAGAGACCCCCCACCTACAGTCAATTTCTGAAGGAAATCATAACTTTTTCATATGATCTTGGATGGAGATGAACTTTATATGAAAATTGTAGCTCTCGACGAGATCTACAACTTTGCTATACAAATATTTTTCATTTGAATCCATTTAGATGGCCAAAAAGGGGATAGAAGGTTCAGATCTAAAATTCGGATCTGAACTTTCTACCCAATTTTTGGTCATCTAAATGGATTCAAATGAAAAAAATTTATACAAAAGTTGTAGCTCTCGTTGATAGCTATAATTTTCATATAAATTCGATCTCCATCCGAGATCATATGAAAAAGTTATGATTTTCTTTAGAAACTGGCTACAGGAAAATGGTGGTAGGACTTTATATGATCTCGGATGGAGATGAACTTTATATGAAAATTATAGCTCTCTACGAGATATACAACTTTTGTATAATTTTTTTTTCATTTGAATCCATTTAGATAGACAAAAACTGGGTAGAAAGTTCAGACATGATTTTTAGATCTGAACATTCTATCCCCTTTTTGGCCATCTAAATGGATTCAAATGAAAAAAATTGTATACCAAAGTTGTATATCTCGTCGAGAGCTACAGTTTTCATATATGGTTCATCTTTATCCGAGATCATATGAAAAAGTTATGATTTTCTTTATAAACTGGCTACAGAATAGAATACTCTATCGCCAATTGAAGTAACGACAGAGAGTCTATTGCTATTTCAATTGGCTATAGACTCTCTGTAGCCAGCCTGTCGCCATTTTCAAATGGCGATAAGTGTCTAGATTAGATCTGTTATTTTTCTTTTCGGCATATTATTTGTAAGGACCCGAATCCACTGATTCGAACCCACTGTGTTTACCGCACTAGTCCCAGGATCAACGCTAGTGCACACAGCTTAACATTGGTACATATCACATCATACTCAACAATAATAGAATAATAGTTCATTTATTGATATAGCTAAATGTATGATCTTATGACCAACTTACATTATTAAGCCACGCAGGGCAAAACTGGAAATATAGACTAATAATTAAGCAGCGGAAAGTAGAAAACGTAGATAGCTCATCAGTTCACCACAGGCAACCGACAAGGCTCGGACCCTAATGACTCGTGTCTTCCTGGACTTCCTCTTCCAACACAGGTGTAGACTCTTCAACTGTTGATTATTGTTGTTCGGCAAGGGTGAGTACTTAAAGCACTCAACAAGTTGTGCACAGAATGCAATTCTATGTAACTATATGCAAGGCTTATTCCAATGGATAGGCTATTATGGCTATTTTGCAATAAGCAGCATTTATGAACAATATAATAAATAAATTGTAAAGACTGTAAAACAAATAGCAATAATAAATAGATTCAGTATTTCTCAAGTAAACCAAGTTTCCAATCCTAAGTCAAATTCCATATTCCATATGGCATTCCGCCATCCCAACCAAGTTGTCCAATTAATTAAGCTAACCCTTAACTGTAATTCCCGAGCATTGCTCAATACTGCGAGCACGGCTATCCGAATAGTTTCACACTCTGCAGAGGTTATGCACTTTACCCACGTGATACAACCAAACACCACCAAGGCGAGTGGTTATAACAAAGCCTTTACAATGCGCTGGCTTAACCCGATACTACCCGCTAAGGTTTCAACACTGGTGGGACTGGTTACCACATTCAGGGCCCCCCTCTTGCGCCATGTGAATTACTCCATAACTCGGGAACTCACACCGACCACAATAGTACCAGAGTTAAGACATTGCAAATTACTCAGCTAGGTTGGCCCATACCAGACATGTGGTTGCATGATTGATTCAGGTCAAAGGCTTGCAAGGTTAAGTCCTTAATGTGATCAAGGCAAGACATCCTCATACCCTCTGCCCATCGGGCCCACCTTGGCATCCTCGCCCCTTGTCACTTGCCCCAATCTAAATGATTATCACCCAGTTGATTACCAAGCACCACGTGCCATCAACAATTCAACATCATTGCGTGACATGACTCGTCACAACAACTCAATCTCATCGTGTGATCCCACATGACACACAAGTTCATAATATTGTCCCATATTCCATTAATCAAGATTAATTATCAATGATTCTGACACATGTGATGACGTGGCATGGCTAAGCAGCTAATACGGACTAACCATCCAATGTTGATTATAATTACTAACCAACTATATGGAACCAATCTAGGGTGACAATGGGTCATGGCATACAATGACAAGATAGGGTATAATTCAATCTGGTAGATTAGCTAAGCCCAATTTAATTTGAAACAATTGTATATTTGAAATATATGCAATAGGGTAAAACAAATATAACAATTTTATAAACATGGGTTCAGCATGATCAAAGCACAACTTGCCTTGGAATAGGTCCTGATCTGGTTCTGGAACTTGCTCTTGAGTTGCTGGATCTTCCTCCGAAGCGTCGCACAGTTCAACGTCTACGCGTACCGAAGAAAAAAAACAAATAAATACCAAAACAGAGAGAAAATTAACTCCAAAAATCAATTAAAATTCACCATTAAATAGATCTCAATTTTAAAAATTTTTAGAAATTTGAATCACTCAAATCCGAGTTACGATGCAAAAGATATAGCCTTTTGAAGTTTGAAATAAATACTGAAATTGCAAAAATCAGAAAATCAGAATTAACAGATTTATTTTTAAATTGAAAACAGATTTATTGCGTCATCATGAAGTCATGTTGGCGTCAGCCCTGGCCCGAACCAATCAGAGGCCGACGCGTGTCTCGGGCGTATGGACTGAGTCCACCGCGTGGCCCTGGACCACGGCGGACCCGGTCCACGATGCCTCGGCGCTTGCGCCCGACACGCGGCTGCCTGCGATTGGCTGCGGCGACGGCGCAATCTGGTGCACCCAAATCCCATCGGACGGTTGCCGACCGAAGCACACGCGGCAAGATCTCAAGCGAGGGTTTTAGATCTAACGGTCAGCGTTTAACGGAGGTTTACTACTCACCGAGGCTACGCAGCTGAATCTGGGACGTCGAGCGATGATCCGACGGTCCGAAGCTTCTCCCGCTGCTAATGGCGTCGTCGAAACGAATCTCGCCGGCGATGAAGACGACGACACTCCACGAGGCGTTCCGGCGAGCTCTGGACGACGAAACCTTGCGGTTCTGATGCGGCGCGGAACGAGGAACTCAACGCACCCGACGGCACCTTAAATAGGCGCACGGAGAGGCGTGCGAGCGGAGGACACGGACTCCGAGTCCACCGGTGACACGACGGCGCGGCGGAAGAGTCCGAAACGGAGACGACAGACGAGGACCCTCCGATGACGGACGAACGGCTGCGATTCGCGGTGACGTGGCTGGATCAGATCCGCCCGAACTAACTAACGAACACGATCTTTCCTTTCCTAAACCGGTACGGCTTAATCCTACCCGTCCGATTCCCATCCCACGGTCAACTCGAGCTAGGGTTTGGTTTTACGCGCGATTGCTTCTGACCGCCCGATACAAGATCAAAGGCTGGCGATGCGCACCTCAACACATGGGCCGACACACGCACAGCTCATGGGCTCGGCCCATTATTGTTCAAACGAGATTTTCTGGTTTTTATCAATTAAAATAATTCCAGAAATTCTTTTAATTACTTTTGGGCAAATAAATTATCAGGAAAAATCCCAGAAAATTCCCAAAAATACTTTGAGACATTCTGGACTCAAATAAAATATTTTTGGCAAAACTTTATTTTGACTTTGCACAGATTTAAATAGATTTGATCAAAAGGTCAATATTCATAATTTAAAATTAATTCAAATATTTCCAGAAAAATCCAAATAAATTCCAGAAAATCATAAATGCACAATTAAGCAATAAAATAATATTTGGGCAAATTTTTGGGTTGTTACATTATTTTTGTAAATTTCGATTAAAATAATATTTTTTAAATAAAAAATTCACTAGACTACATTGCAAACTTCATTACTTTGACAATCAAATTGGGTGTCTATTGTCTTCGGTCTCCTGATACCCTAGTTAAATATGTATATATAACTGATCTATGTTATTATAAATTAGTCCTACCAGATAAGCAATATAGATCTTTACATTACAAACTAATTTGTGAACTTCTAAAATTTTCCGTATAGAATTTCTAACCGTACACAAACATATATAAATACAAAATTACAAGTTCTAAAACGAAATAGGTGTTTGGATATTGAGAACATTTTCTTTAAATAAAAAGTGTGGTAGTCACATGTATATAATTCATAATTAAAATTTTAAATATTTTTTAATTTCAATTTATAAAATTATTCTAAGAAATATTATGTCCAAATATACATATATTTGGGATTAAAAATTCTGAAAGTTGTAGGGTGAAATAAGTACACATTTCAAAATAAAAATCAGAAAGCTAAAATTTTAAAATTTGGAGCTAAAAATGCTAAACAAAAATATTGCAATCCAACTTCGTAAAATTGAATGTAATTCACATAAGGTATTGACAACAGAAAAAAATAACGTAGCTTAAACTGAATAGCTAGCCTGTGCGGATGCACAGGTTGATAACTAGTATTATAAATTAATGATTAATCTATTGAACAAATAAACAATTTAATAAGAACATCAGACACCCCATGATTAATTTGCTTGATGCACACTTATTCTCACCGAAAGTGGTCCAAAAAAGAGTAATAAAACATAAAAGAAGCTGAAGAGATGCTTCCAAGCAATGTGCAGTCAGATCTAGAGTCAGTAGCGAGACACTCCAGAACAGCATCTTGTTGCATCTTCACTTGGTGGGAAACGACATGGATCTAGAGAAAGAAGAGAGGCCCAATATTTTTTTTAATGGCCAGGTCAAGGCCTTGGAAGTGACAAAACATACAATAGTAGCAGCAGCTAGTATATGTGTCTGCACCAACTAATTAAACACCATATGGCTGAAAGTCTGGCAAAAGTACACTGTGTGTTTTTTCTTATCATTAATCTAAACTAATTATATACATAACTCAGATATCATTTTATAATTATGTCTAGTAGACTCTGTGATGCAAATCCCAGTGAGAGCTAGCCAAAGGAGAGGACAAACAGGGCAGAGGTAGTACTGCTGATCATGCAGCATAGTAAACAAGAAATGAGACAATTATGATCCTCCGTATTAACTTTCGGAGAGATCATGTGATAGTTTATTTATGTTTGTGATGAGTTATTGTCTTGTATTAGAGTTTGTGGTCCTCAAGTTTTTGTTTGAAATGTATTTACCCTAGTCTTGAGCAATTTGGTTTGAGTGGTCATAACTTTATCCTAAGTGGTTATGACTGTCCAGAGTGGTCATGAACTGTATCTTAAGTGGCCGTGCTCCTAGAGAGGTCGTTCCTTAGAATGGTCATGGTCTTTATAACCTCTACGGTGATCGTTTCCTAGAATGATCGTGATCTCTATAAGGATGGTCCTAACCTCTATAGGAGTGGTATAGACCACTGTGGGAGTGATCTTGACCTTAAGGGACCACTAGGAAAGTGATTATGACCACTGATGGAGTGGTCTAGACAACTGTGGGAGTAGTCCAGACCTCCAAGGACTACTAGGGAAGTGGTCGTAACATCTGATTTAGTGGTCTAGACCACTATGAGAGTGATCTTGATCTCTAAGAACCATTAGGGAAGTGGTTGTAACCTCTGTTAGAGTGTTAGACCACTGTAGGAGTAGTCTTGACCTCTAAGGATCACTAGAGAAGTGGTCGTGACCTTTGAGGGAGAGTGGTCTTTGGCTTTCGGAGATCACAGACAAAAGTAGTCATGGACTAAAGTGGTCATAGCCAAGAGTGGTCTTTGGCTTTGAGGGGTCACGGCCTAGGGAGGTCATGACTTGTCTGATTTCTTATGTATGTCATATGGAACAACGCTAAGTGATGGTTTCCTTGTCTGTATTAGATCTAGAACTTCGGTGCTAGGTCATGGTGAGGCGAAGGAGATCGGGACTAGGCTAGGAGAGCTAAGGTCCAAAACTTTCAAGGAACAGCGGAAGATGACTGAGACTGAGAAGTAGATGCAAGCCGGGAAAATAAGGAACCGGAGCGTGAAGCATTGGTGATGAATATGGTGGGCAATGGCGAGGTGGACCGAGACTAGGGTCAAGGAGGAGTTGAGGTTCAGAACGGTCAAGGAAGCTGAAGCCGTCATGGTTAAGCGGACAAGAACATGTGGCGTGCCAAGTAACTTGGACTCATTTGCATGCGAGGACGATTCAGGGGAATCCAGACATGTGAGAAGCTTAGCGGCAAGTCATTAGGACCACATAGAAGGTAACGAAGCATAGACGATGCTTCAAGTGGATGGATGTGATGCTAACTAAAGCCCTACTCAAATGAAGGAGGATCGTTGGATCAAGTGTTCGCAGGTGGAGTAGTGGTTAAGTTAGTATGGTCAAAATCCGTTATGTTGTTGGGTTTCGGGTTAGCCTATATATGAGTGAGTGAGTTAATCCTAACCTTTTGAAGAGGTTCTTTATGGGAGAAGGAAGTCATCTAAGAGTGGAGATTGACTTAGTTGTGTTGTAAATAGAGGGCTTGGAGGGATGTCTTCAGCACCCTGGTTTATACCAAGGTCGGAACTAGCCTTAGGTTTGTACCAAGGTTGGAACTAAGCCTTAAAGAAAGGTTTTTTGGTTTTGTTTATGCTCTGTTGATCTTTTCCTACCTGGAGGTGTGGCTTTGTAATCATCTCTCTCTAAATAATGCAAGATCTAAATTTATCTATGTTCTGAAATCTATTTCTGTTATTGCATCTTTAATTGGTTATTTCTTGCAACTTGAGCTGTGCTTCATCCCCTTCTACTTTCTCTGTCTCTACTGGATCTAGGATGCATAAGAGATTGAGGAGTTTATCAAAAATATATTCCAACTCAGCAAGATCTACTAGAATTTACCTTTGCTCAAGTTTTTCATTTTTTAAGTCCTTGATCTTTCTTTGGTTTCCTTTTCTCTTGATCTTATGCTGTTAAGAATGAATAATTGATGGATTAATCTTCTGCAGATCATATCGTAATTATCTAGACAAGCTTTGAACAAGATCTCTAAGATTTCTCTCAAGAAACCAGTAGATCTTTTCTTGCTCGTTTGAAGGGTGTGCCTTTGGGAGTTCTGCTCTTTTGTCCTATGCTGTGCTGGCTGAGCTTTTTAATTGATTCTTTTACAAAAAGAGGCTTTGTGAGTTCTGTTCTTTTGTATAGTGCTAAACTGGCTGAGCCTTTTAATTGTCTCTTTTAGAAAAGAGGTTTGAATACTTGAAAGATAATTTTATTTAGTTCCTATTTACCACATCTCTAGTTGCCTTTTCGGTCCTTCACTTTCACTCCGTTGATGTCGCAAGCAAGCTAGCTACGGTTGAATCAACCATGCATTCATGCCTGCATGACGTGAAATTGGATGGTGGAAATCTATCTGCGACAGGCAGCGTACGTGCTGTGTCATGTGACTGCCGCAAAACTACACAAGATCGAATGCACCGTAAAGACATACAGAGGTGAACGAACACACGGACATGGCTACTGCACGCACTACCTTCAAAAAGGTCATCTGTAGCGATTCATAACTGCCATCAGTGGCGATTTTTGAACCGCCACAGATTTAGTGTCACTGATAATCGAGAGAACCGCCACAGATAACACTATCTGTGGCGGTTTTTGGTTAGAACAGCCACTGATATTAGGGTATCAGTGGCGGTTCGAGCCAAAAACCGCCACTAATAATCAAAGTATCAGTGACGGTTTTCTGATAGAACCGCCACTGATACTCAAATATCAGTAGCGGTTCTATCCCAAAAACCGCCACTGATAATACGACTATTAGTGGCGGTTTTTGGCTAGAACTGCCACTGATACAGCTATCAGTGGCGGTTGTATATAAAACCGCCACTGATAGGCATAGTATCAATGGCGGTTTTTTGATAGAACCGTCACTGATATTATGTCAGTAGCGGTTTTAGGCCAAAATCGCCGCTGATAATCCCACATACGAAAATAAAAAACTGGCATTTGTGGCTAGCCTTAGGCAGCGCTAGCCATGCCTTTTCATTATGTACATTGTTGTTTCAGTTGACATCACTAGTTCAAATGTAAGATTTATTAGCAGAATCATTTTAAAAAAACTGTTAGACACAAGAGAGATAAAAAGGGATGCTGGGCATAGAAGAATTGGAGATAACAAAAAATAGCTAAGATTCTATCTATTTGCTAATCACTTGAAGGTTTTTATGCAACTCTCTGGCAACTTCAAGGAACTGAAAACCACTCAACTCTTCCATGTGCACCGCTGCCAAAATGAAATGAACATCTTGTGCATGATTCTCAAGACATCGGAGTGCCTCTATGGGACTTGAATACACTGTCACTGATACTCAGAAAAAGGGGTACTGATAGAAGTTCTGAATTTATAGAAAGAAACAATAAATAATCTGAAGGACCGAGATGACGAACAGAGGCAGGTGAATGGTCGCAAATAAATTTTTCCTCAAAATACTCCAACAAAAACCTCGACAAGATCGCTCAATGATATGCAATAAACCATCCAACTCATCACTACCGCGCCCATACGGCCGGTACTACCACTCCTGGCAGAGACAACTCAAATTACTACATTTTGAAAATCAATCCAAATCAAACTCAAACTTGAGCACACCTAGCTCAAATAAAGTCAAATACTCATCACAAATATTGATGGACCTCCACATGGTCCTTCATAATCAATGACAAGCGGATGAAAATAATATATCTGTAGCATAAGGAGTCAAATTAAAACTAGCTTCCCAAATTCTTTAGGCAGCTACTGAGGTCTAAAAGAAAAGAAATCACCATCTTCATGTCAAAAAAAGAACCAAAGCTAACTTTCTGGGTGCTGGTAACAAACACAGCAAATGATCAACCCACTCTAAAAATAGAAGGTCTAGATATTTCTAAGTAATAGAAAACCTTAGTCTTATATTTTATTTTAAAATTTTTGGGACTTTTAATGAGGGTTACTGATACACTACAAAAGCTTAAGAAAATAATGGGTTAGAAACTCATTTACAATTCTTATGCATGCATATGTCCTGCTAAGCCCCATGTTGACATATACAGTTAGATTCTTTTTTTAATTGTTTATTTTGTTAAAATGACAAAGGGCAACTGCAGAATTTACTTATAGTCTTCCCATTACTTGTAGAAGCAATTCTGTATCTATCAGTAGAAAATCTTCAGTCACAAGATTCAGTGCAAAAACATGTTCCAAGTGACGAGTAAATTGTATTTTACAAATGTACTGGTTTTTGTTCTTGTATTTTGGAAAAAAAAAACAAGCTAGATAATCTCTCTAATTTGTGAAGTTGTGATTCTCAATAATGGTCATGCTAGTGGGAGGGTACTACTGTGCTAGCAGTCAAAGTAATGCATTTGCTAACAGTTTTATAGCACACAGGCCCAAAATTGCATTCCTTTATATGATAGTTTTGACATATTACCATATATACACCTAGAAATAAGCTATTTATTAAGGTATGACAATGACTGCTAATAGAACAAGTAGCCAACATAACCCAGACTACAGTCCAGATCATATGTGCTAACATGGAATGGTGCTGCTCATGATCTGGATTATCTCATTCAGATTGACAGGGCAGGGATACTAGCACCTGACTTCTATCCAAGTTGATATTCTTAAAATGTTTGTTCATGTTATCACTCACTTAAATCAAAATTTCCTTTCTTAATGTTGTAAATTGCAATCACATGGTACATCCCTTCAATGTAACTTGCCTTTTCCAAGCCACAGATGATGATTCAATTGTTTCACAGAAGACAATTTGGACTAATCAGGGGTAATAAATTACACTTTTACTTCAGAATAGAAATTAGATAGGAATATGTTTTTCCATAACAAACCTCTGTGTGGAGTTTTGCCATGGGCATCCAATCCCCAGGACCACAGAGTTTCTGCATGCAGACCAGAATATTATGAAGGGTGGAAAAAGTAGTAGTAATAAAATATCTACTTCTTAAAAAGAACATGGATTGCTGGCAGGAATTGATGGCGCTTACCATAAAAGTTGAGTTTACAGAGCATAGATCTTGCCAAATTCGCATGATGTTTATCTTCATCGATGACCATGACACTAAGCCCATCAGTAGTGCGTCCTTCTGTTCTTTGAGCCATGAGTTTCTCAATGCTAGAGTTATTTTGGTTTTTGAGCTTTATTTTTGTGTGTGAAGCACTTGATCCTAATGAGCAATTGTTTCTAAGAAGAAACCAGCATGATGAGCAAGAAAAGCATGATTCACTCAGAAAACCACGCATTTCATTAGTAATTTTTTCACTTGGTTAGTTTATCAAACTATTACAAACACATGAAATAACTTCATATGAAAAAATAACCATGTAAGGTAAACACATGAAATATTTAGAAGTGTCACTCGTATGTGTGTGTTTGTAACATCCCGAAAAATACAATAATATAAAAATTCATATTTTTAATTTGAATATATTTGTTTCTGATTTTTCCTGACATTATAGGGATTTATTTGGATTTCTTTGGATTTTTGTATTGAATGAAAAATCAAACAACTAGAATTAAAGAATGGATAACGGTAAAAAGCTAAAATGGTAAAAGTAAAAATTTGGAAAAATTACCATGGAACCCTAACCATACTGGTAAGTCAGTAAAATCAAGAAGTAAAAATTTTATGCACAGAAATGTGGGTAAATAAATGAATGACACCTCTTTTTGACTAAAAACAGTGCAAGCCAGAATTAATGAAACATATTCGAAGTTTATATGGAGCTGTAAAAATTAACACAACACCCTCATGGTATATTTTATCTCTGGTAAAAATATCAGGATTTGATCATGTCGGCAGAGCCCTCTAATAATTCAAAAACAGAAACAATTAAAAACTAAAAATCCTAATGTCAGAATTTTTATAAAATATTCACTTGAGGTTTTGACTTGACATTTTTATGGAGATATCCTTAAGCCAACATGAAGTTCTATAAAAAGTTTTGAAAATAATTAATATGATTTACATCCATAAATAAATAAAATACCGAAATTCAAATCCTGTACAAGTCCACAGTGTCAGAATTTTAAATAATACATTACAAGATATTTTGTCCTACAAATTTTACTGAGGTAAGAAGACTACCAGTAGGCGCAGTTCAAAAAGTTTCACAATTTTACCACTTGATCTGATGGCCATTTTAATGCCCACATGGAGCTGTCCCGGCCATGCTTATCACTTTAACTCACCTTCACTCAATGACAAGTGGGCCGGCCCCCTTTACCGTAAGCATTCGCTGGCAGGGGTGAGGAAAACGTCTCTCTCACTGCCGGTGGACCCCGAACCCACTCGTCAGTCCCTGATTTCGCTGCCTCTTCTCTTCTTCTCTCTCGCAGCCGAAGCCTTCGCCCCTTCTCCCGAGTCTTGCCGCCTCTCTGCGCCTCTACGCGATTCACGCCGACCGCGCCACCCCGAGCGGTCCCCTGCAGCCACGTTCATCTTTGGAACTCCCGCGCCATACCCGGTCAGCTCCACGTCAATTCTTGCCGGAGAGACCTCGCGCCACCTCGTCAAATTGCAAACAGAGCCGCCGCAACTCCCTCCTCCCGTTCACATCCTGTGGTATCACTCTCTGGCGTCTATAAGTACCACAACTGCATCGCCTGAAGCCCTCACCCATTTCTCTAGTCATTCACTGAGTCGAGAGCCATAGGGCCGAAACTTTTCTTCATTCGGCCACAAGAAACCTAAAAGGGAGAACCTCAAGATCTAGGCTCACGGTAAATAATTTTTCAATTCCTTTGGGTTAGAGCCTCACTGCAACCTCCCGAACTCATCCATCCAGTCCATTTCAGTGATCATCACTCGTGTTGCACCACCACCGTGCTCGCTTCTTCCCCACGGCGGCGCGACGGTGGCACACTCTCGATTCATCCCGCTCGGACAACCGGCAAAATGGAGTGCTCTGGCCTCGCTGATGCTTAAACCTCCATCGATTCGACCAGAAACCCGCTACCTTTCTTCTCCGGCGACTCACCTCTCCCTCCGCCGCATGCCGCCGGTGGCAGCCTTCTCTGGCCATCCCCGCCAGTGATCGACACCTCCCTCGGATGCGCCAAGACCCCCTGGTACTCTCAGTGCCCTCGGCCGAACCCCGCCGTCGCTCCTCCGCCGCCAGCGAGCAGCCCTAGCGTCGCCCCTGTTTTTCCCTCACTGCAACGCGGGCCCCCTCTGTCAGCCAGTTAAGTCATCCTCAGTGCAAAGGGTAAAGACGCTTTCCAATTCTGAAAACGTAATTTCTATTTTTCAGAGCTTTTGTATAACCGAAATGATTCAAATGCCTATATATTTTGCATTATAACTCCGAATTGAGTGAAATCAATTTCTATATTCATGTAAAAACAAGTAGTTTCAGAATATGCAATAAAATTTTGAAAATGTTCACTGGGTAAATTTGAAATTCAAATTTAAAAGAAAAGGCTAAAGACATGCTTCATATAAAATTTCTGTGAACTAACTTAAAAATGAGTAGAACCAATTTTAGTGAAATACTCATGTTTCCAGAAGTTCAAATATATAAAAATATTTAAATTTCATTTTTGTTCGAATCACTTTCTATTAAAGATTGTATTCAATGCGCTAGAAATTCAAATATACATAACCACTATAAAAGAAATATGGAATAAGTAAAATTTAGTTTCTAAATATTAACATGGCAGTAGAATACCTTAATTTGCCAAAATAATTAATAAATGAACTTGATTTGAGTTAACTTGAAAAGAATGAAATAGCTTAAACATAAAGTGTGAATATATATGTATAGAAAGTTGAATAGTTAGAATATGGATCAAATGAATTCATATAGTAACCAAACCAGTTTTATTATACCTCTGGCAGTGCAAGGATCTCAGATGTAAAATAATATTTAAAGTTTGCTACATAAAACAGTAAATGATTAATAGTCAATATGTAAATACTTGCATAATTGGAATAGTCGTAACTTTCGCGAATAAACTCTGAATCTGATGAAACCAAATCCTATAACCTTGAAAAATAGTTCTCTTGCTGTTTATACAAAAATACCTTATCGTTGTGCAAAGATGAAATAGAACACTGTTAGACACTAATGATGTCTTAAATGGAAAACATTTCGGATAAAAGCCGATTGTCGCGAAACCAACTTTAAATCATTTCTAATGTCATGCCCTGTTAATGCCTGAAGAATGGATTAATAATCTTATAAGGTGTAGCCACAACTGTAAGCGAAATCCAGTTCGCTTCAACGTTAACCTTGTGGTCATGTATACTATTTCAACAACAAATAAAATAGCTCGTCTTTATAGTAAAATGTATAATATCAGTATAGAAATAATATTTAGGATATGGTCTATCATATTCTAGAAAAATATTTTATTTATAACTTACGTTTCAATTAAATCTTGCTAGCTGAATACCCCTAAAAAGTATGTTTGTCGTGACCTTTTATGTCACATAAGCTTTTTCAACTATGAAAATAAGGTCTCGTCTAAACACTAAAATGTATGAAATTAGCCTAGATGTGTTCTTCAAAGTATATGCTATCCACTTGCGAAGAAATAATCTTATTTCGTCATGTTTGGCATATAAATTCTAGTAGTCGAATAACCCTTAGTTTTATGTTTAGCGAACCTTGCCGTAATCGGAATAGATGAACCTCGTAATAAAGAAATTATAATTAATATATTTGTATCACCAGAACCTTCTTAAAAACCATAAATAAATCTATTTAGCTAGCTTATCAATCATAACTTATTCAAAACCTTCTTATGCAAATCACTTAAGGCTATGTGCTATTAGCATAACCGCTTTAATTTGTGTTTTACTTCTTTTAATCCAAATAATTTTAGCATCTATAATTCGAAATCGTAAATACAAGAATTCATAATTTTAGCCTCTTGAATTCGTAATTCAAGAATAGATAATCCGTTAAAGAAACCCTGCTTTGTTTGTCGCAAAAGCCATTAAGTATATAAATGTGTGTTTACCTAAATCATGAGATCTCGAAATCAAATAATCTAAACCCTAAATCATCCCTGTTTTCTGCAATGAATCTTTATTTGATTTTTTGTCTGTCTTCTTTTAGCCCTTATTGAAGTTTATTATTTGCTATATTTTCCGATTGATCGACGTGTAGAATCCGACGTCCCTTCCTCCGTCGTTGCCTCCGTCAGCCGTGATCGCGTCTTCGTCTTAAGTGATATATAAGCAAGGCAAGCACCCCCTTTGACCATCTTGATCCCAGAATTTAATTTGCATTGTTTATTAAAATGTTTTATGCATACGTTTACTTTCTGTAAATTGCTATTTTGTGGTACTGGTAGTTATACCTGTTGTCTCATGAAACTTCCTTGATAAGTATGAATATGTGAACCTTGATAACCATAGATTAAGCTTAGACAGATGCTTAATGTCGCCATGGGTATATGCGATTACTTTTATCCATGCTTAGCCATGCTTTTAGAATAAATGATGATGATGATCAGATCAAAATGTGATTCTTGAGAAATGGAAAATGTTGTAATTGTAGCTGTTGGTTATGGGTATTTTGATTAAAAACCCAAAATAAAACTATGGTTTTGATGCGGGCGATTATTGGCAATAGCCGGATGTGCAGAGGGATTTGCACGTAGTGTAGGGTGGAGTATCGCCCGTGTCAACTTAAGGACCGAACTCAGTGTTGTATGATCCAAGATAATCCGTACAACCACAAGTGTTGTTATGGGGCTTCCTTAAACCAATTAAGTTATCTAGTATAACTTTGCACATTGGTAGGTCAAGTAGTACGGGCTTTCCTTTCGGGTTTGTTTCACGGGTGCCCACACCGAGGTTTGGGAACAACACTTACCAATATAACGGTACGCCACGTCTATGGGGAGTTCCAACATTCCTATGCTCGAGTTCTCCCAAGCATAGCGTGGGTTTTATCGTCCCGGTGCTGGTGCAAAGTTAAATTAGATAATGTAAAGGTTTTCGTCATGAACATTCTGGCCACACGCCAAAGGTGCGTGAAACTCGCGGCAAAAAGAAAAGGTCATGACTTGTGGGTAAAGTTGTACACCTCTGCAGAGAGTAAATCTAATCGATTAGCCGTCCCCTCGGTCATGGGAAACTTGGTGAACTTGCACTAGTTAAATGTTTAATTTTCTAAAATGGGTTGTGGTTTGGAACTTGTTTAGCAGCTTTTGTTTTCATGTCAAAGGATCGACATTGATGGATTCCATTTCTTGATTATTCGATATTCACGATGGGTTGTGAATATTACTTATGCTTTACTTATTTCATATCAGTCAATTGTGCTTTTATAAATTCCGTTTGCAAATAACTTGTTTTACAATGTCAATTCTGATTTATGCAAATTAACTGTAGTAGCCTCCTTTGAAATGGCCTGCATATATTATAGGCTTTGCTCAAGTCTTGCGGAGTACGAAAGTACTCACCCTTGCTTATATGTGGTTTTTAGGTGGATAAGTTAGCGAAGCTTCGAAGGTTTCTTTCGTCGCAGGTTGCGGGATTTTTCTTCGTCGTGATCTTTCTAGGGATTATACCTTGTCAGTTACTTGTTGGTGTTGGATGGGCACACTACAAGACCTTGCTTCTTTAGCTGCTATATCTCTGAGTTGTAAGAATTTTCTTTATGAAATAGCTTACGCTTAATAATATTTGTTGTATAGTTGTGATTCCAATTGGTGTATGTGCGTACTAGCTACTATTCATGGGACTAGTATGGAATGCACATTAGATTTTCATTTTTGCAAGTTTGCGAAAATGGGGGTCGTTACAGTGTTCCTGAAGAAGACAAAAGTACATGCTACACTAGCACAACCACTGACAAAAGAAGTGGCATTGACAAAAGAAGGGGTTCCCATTTGAAAGTAACAAAGAGTTATTTACACTTTGTAATGAAACAGAATTGAAGTAACAAAAGCCTAAACTAGTGGAGGTAAACTAGAAGCCTACGGGTCTTCAGAGGTTGGAGACACGTGCTGTGAGACAAGAGTATGGATGACTGGATCGTTGTTGTCTTTGTCATAAAACTCGCCTTTTTTGTTGATTATTTTCTTCATGATGAAGTAGGCGAGCTGGCCCTGAATGGCTTGGATTTCAGAAGGAAGCAGTCCTAACGTAGACAACTTGAGGCGCTATAAATATAAAAAACAAAATTAAGAGAGTATATAGAAATTGAGTGGTGTGAATCAATGTGTCATGTCAGCATGACTGACCTCTACGTCATTGTCTTTCATTGTGGATGATAAGATTTTGCACATGTACTGGCACACGAAGTACCCACATAAATTTGTTCCTTGCGGCTGCTTGTGACACTGCAAAAATCGAATGAACTAAGATGTCGTCGAAGGAGCTATTTACTATGAAATACGATATAAGAATATTCCTTGCGTGCGTACCGGAAACTTAGTACGGATTGTAAGGGATTTATGGTAAAGGCGTTATCTCGAGCTCTTCTGACAATATCTTTTGAACGCCTCATTTATTAAATGTGTCATCACTTCAAAGTTTTTTTAGGTTTATCCAGTGGATCCATGATCAGCATCTTGCTCTTTTCTGGATGAATTATTACGAGAATCCAGTGGAAGCTACATACACATGCATGATGCCATAGTCATTAGTCCTTACATCAGAGTAAATAACGAAATAAACGAGTAATTTAACTAGCTAGTGAGGAACTTACTTAAAATGGTATGGTAAAAGTATAAACTCCTTGTCTTGTAGTTTAATCAAAACTTTATATACGTACTCCTCGACCTCCTTTAGTGCTCTTTTGATTTCAGATTGGCAAACCGTTCCCGGGTCGAGGAATCCCACTAGCCCCTTGGTTCTTCGTAATTCAATTATCTCGTATCTATATAACGAAATAGTTAGGCATGACATTTATTGGTATTACGTGAATGTAGGCCAAGATTGATATATTAGACACTTACAATGACCAGCATCTCAAAAAAGATATGTCGAGGGCGTCGTGATAGAACAAGTTGTGCAAGTTATCGAATTCTATTAAGAAGTAGCCATAGCCCTCATGGTGAAAATGTTCCTCACGGAAAATTGCAGTGATCACCTTCCGGACTACGTCTTGGTTGGATCGATCCATGTACCATGCATGTAATCGCTGCATCATGGGTGTTAGACTTTTTAACTTCGAAGCGGTGACTAAGGGCTTCCCTACCTCGAATTGCAATCTTTGTTGATTATCTTGGTCATCAGACTTTGCCTTGCCCTTACTTTTTTCTCGCACGACATCATACTCGGTCCTGGCTTCGCCTGATCTCGCCGATACGGCTTGTCTAATGTGCCAATTTTTGGGATCAGGGGTTCTAGGTTTGTCCTTCGAAGTACCAAGTGTTATAGGTTTCTGCTTTTCAGTACTAACAGTGGCCATCTTTATGGGGTCCTCAATGG
This sequence comes from Otatea glauca, assembly GCA_036346275.1. NCBI lineage: Eukaryota > Viridiplantae > Streptophyta > Magnoliopsida > Poales > Poaceae > Otatea > Otatea glauca. Next base: position 54,096,752 of record CM070718.1, on the reverse strand, counting down.
ATTTCTTTTCTACCTCATCTTGCTTCTTCACCGTTTCACTCTCATGTGCTGGTGACGGATGCGAGGATTGTACTGCAGGAGAGGCTGGCACTGCATGGTCTAAGACGATATCACGCTTGTGCCACTGGATGAATGAGTGGACGGCACTTCCTAGAGTTGTTATGTCATCATTGGCGGGTTTTTCTAGCCCGATCTCAGCAAACTGTGCATGTACCGTGTCTACTTGGACCTTTGCATAAACTGTGCAAGTACCGTGTCCACTTGGACCTTTGCATAGCCCGATCTCAGCAATCTGTGCAAGTACCGTGTCCACAAAGCATGCAGATGCAACAAGTGGAAGAATGCAAATTTTTACTTAGCCAATTAAAAGCTATGTTCATTTTAGTACCTGCTGTTCAGAACTACTGTTAATGTATATAAACTCTGTTCATCTCTAATCTGGGAACTAGTAATGCATCTTCTAAATAAATGGCTATAATATAGTTGTAGATTATCATCTTGTGATTAATTATAAACTGAGTTCACTCAATTTGGTTCAACCATTAAAAAGTTATGCAAGTTTTACCTTTTGCTGTCCAAATTGTGACTAGTAGGAGATTCAATTTTGTTCTGTGATTTAGGACCAGTTAGAGGCCGAGTTGGAATTTGCAATTGCCTAGAGATAGATGGAAAATTTTATGTAGATGCTTAAAATGTCTTCGTTTGCTCAATTTAAAGTTATATAGCAGTAGTTATGCTGTGGTGAAGTGGGCTATCTAACTAGTTTTATATGAATTCAGAGTTTTGGGGCAAATTTGATTTAGTGAGTGAAAGTGTTGTTTGTTGACTCTAGAACTTGTGAATTTGAGTGCGCAATTATATATAGTCAAAGCTAGTAAATTGTCTCTATCATTGCCATATCCATGCGGCAAATGCAGCCTAGCACTAACTAGATTTGAGCCACTTCATGCAAATCTGACCAGTTCAATGAAACGGCATTGTATTAAAATGACTTAACACATCAAAGAAATGTTTGACAACAATATAATTACTTTTTTCAGAGCTCTTTTAGTGAAAAACAGAATGAAGAATGTTGTACCCAATGTCGTGGCATATATGCACTGATGAAATGTACATGTTTAGATATGTATACAAGGATTGCAACATATAACACATGCCCAAAAAATTGCATCACGAGGAGAAGCATCAATACTACACTTCGACCAACCTTAATTGTTGATATCGGGCGCGAACAGCGTCATCGGGGGCGGGGTCGTCGGGGGAGCGCGGCGTCGTCGGGCGCGAGCGGCGTCAAGCGGCGGCATCGGGCGTGGCGGCGTCATGCGTGGCGCGGGCTGCGTCGGGGCCGCGGCCCGTGGCGGGGCGGTGTCGAGCGTGGCCTTGGCGTCGTCGGGCGGAGTCGTAGCGTCGGGCGGAGTCGTCGAAGCGGCGTCGTCGGGGCGACATCGGCGGCGTAAGCGCGGGCGCGCGTCGAGCGCGGCGTCGTCGGCGCGGCGAATGGCGGCGCGGGCGCGGGAGTTTAGAAGTTTTGGGTTTAGAGCACTCGGTGAGAAGAGAGGTTGTATCGACTTTTATATATGGGGCATATTATCTGTGGTGGTTCTTCACAAGAACCACCACTAATACCATTATCTGTGATGGTTCTTCACAAGAACCGCCACTGATAGACTTATCTGTGGTGGTTCTTATAAAAAAACCGCCACTAATACATATATTATCTGTGGCGGTTCTTTATACGAACCGCCACCGATAAGTGTATCAGTGGCGGTTCTTTTAAAGAACCGCCACTGATATATTAATGACCCTATATAATCCTAATATATTAATAATCTTATATAATCCTACTAAATATTATATACCCTATATAATCCTACTATATTAATGACCTTATATAATCCTACTAAATATTATATACCCTATATAATCCTACTAAATATTATATACCCTATATAATCCTACTATATTAATGACCTTATATAATTCTAATAAATATTATATACTCTATATAATCCTAATAATTATTATATACCCTATATAATCCTAATATAGTAATGACCATATATAATTCTAATATAGTAATATACCCTATATAATCCTAATATATACCCACATTTCCATTACTCCACACAAATGCATAACACCACATTTCCATTACTCCATACAAATGCATATTGTTTACATCACATTGCCATTACTCGTATATAGCTAATTATTTTCTTTCACAATTTGCCCTTCTTCATGATCGTCGCGATGATAGGTAGCTTCCTGAGTGGTTTCTTCCTCGAGCCTGATGTTGCCATCTGCGACAGGAGGCAACTCATCAAACTGGTTGTACTCTTCCTCATCCACGACATTCTCAACTCCGACGATCCTTCTTTTTCCCTGAAGAACTACATGGCGCTTCTTATCTGCCGGGTCGATTACATAGAAGACTTGTGCTACTTGCTTCGCAAATCACGAATGGTAAATCTCTGATCCGACATGTTCGATGTCCACAGTAGTGAAGCCGTACTTGTCCACCTTGACACCCTTTGGGAGTTGTACCCAACGACACCGAAACATCGGGATCTTAAAAATACAAAAGTCGAGCTCTCAAATCTCTTCTATGAACCCATAGAAGCTACTCTTCTTACTGCCTGTGTTGTCACAAGCATCTATGCGGACACCACTATTTTGGTAAGTGCTTTTGCTATCCTGAGATCTCGTGTAAAAGGTATATCCATTTATGCCGTATCCTTGCCATGTCAAGATTGTACCTGATGACCCTTTTGCCAACCACCTCAACATAACACTCGTTTCTTTCCCAGTCATATGCTCTTTGAACCAATGATTGAACAAACGGTTATGCTCTTTTGTTACCCAAACCTCTGATCGTCCACGATTTTCCTCTCGTAGCTTATCCTTGTGCATGTCCATATACAAGGACACCTCAACTGACTGTTGCAAGACTGTGAAATGAGCTTTTTCGAACAATCCATGATCGTAAGAATTTGTTGATTTCCTTCCAATCGTCCCTTTCCCAGCTAGCCTACCCTCTTGGCGAGATACAGGCACTCCTACCGGTTCCACCCCCTCCATGTAATCCACGCAAAACTCGATAACCTCCTCAGTTGCATAACCTTTCACAATGCAGCCCTCCGGCCGAGATCGATTGCGGACATACTTCTTCAGGTTACCCATGTACCTTTCGAACGGGTACATCTGATGCAGGAATACGGGGCTACATACATTTATCTCATTCATAAGGTGAACAATGAGATGAACCATTATATCGAAAAATGATGGAGGGAAATACATCTCTAGCTGGCATAGTATCTTGACCACATCATTCTGCAGTTCAGAAAGTCCGATGGGATCGATGACCTTCTGTGAAATCGTGTTGAAGAACAAACACAACCTCATGATTGCCTCTCGGACCTTTTCAGATAAAATACCTCTAATTGCAATAGGAAGCATTTGTGTCATCATCACATAACAATCATGAGACTTCATGCCAGTCAACTTCAAATCTTTCATCGAGACCAGTTTCTTGATGCTTGCGGAGTAACCGGACGGAACTTTCACACCATGCAAGCATTTGCAGAGGTTTGTTCTCTCTTTCTTGGATAAAGTGTAGCAAGCTAGGGAAAGGTAAAGTCGCCCTTTCCCGATGTCTTGAGGATGTAGCTCAGCTCTGATTTTCATATCTTCCAGGTCCCTTCGTGCCTTCAGTCCATCCTTAGTTTTGCTAGGAATATTCAGCAAAAGATCAATCAAGCTGTCACATACATTTTTCTCTACGTGCATGACGTCTATGCAGTATCGAACTTCTAAGTTCTTCCAATAGGGCAAGTTCCAAAATATCGATCTCTTCTTCCATGTGGTCTTCTTAGTACGAGACCTCGATTTATTATTAATATCTCCCTTTTCACGTACAACATTAATATCCTTAACCATATCATATACCTCTTCCCCACGACGAGGCCTTGGAGCTATACCATCCTCTTTTGTCCCGTCGAATTGTTTCTTCATATTGCGGTAGGGGTGATTCCTGCGAAGGAACCTACGGTGATGCATGTACACAGTTTTCCTCGAGTTATTGAGCTACACACTAGCGGTTTCATCCATGTATTGGGGGCATGCTTTGGCCCCTTTTACAGTACAACCGGATAGGTTACCAAGGGCAGGGAAATCATTGATGGTGCAAAACAACAATGCGCATAGGATGAAGTACTCTCGCTTGTACTCATCTCATACCTGTACACCTTCGTTCCACAGTACCACAAGATCTTCCACCAATGGTTCTAGGTATACATCAATATCATTGTCAGGTTGTCTCGGCCCTTGGATAAGCAGCGACATCATAATGTACTTTCGTTTCATACACAACCAAGGAGGAAGGTTGTAGATACAGAGAGTCACGGGCCAAGTGCTATGAATACTACTCATGTTACCGAAAGGATTCATTCCATTCGTACTAAACCCAAACCTTATATTCCTCGATTCATTCCCGAAGTCCTTCCTAAAGAGCCTATCGATGGTTCTCCATTGGGTAGAATCAGCAGGGTGTCTCAGCTTTCCATCCTTTTTACGCTCTTCTGAGTGCCATCGCATCAGTTGGGCATGCTTTTTGTTTCCAAATAAACGCTTCAACCGAGGTATTACTGGTAAATACCGCACCACTTTAGCAGGAGCTCCTTTCTTCACCACGGTGCCCTCGCTGTCATGGCCTTTACACTTGTATCGCGATGATTTGCACACCGGACATACATGCATGTCTGTATACTCTTTGCGATAGAGTATACAATCGTTTGGACATGCATGTATTCTTTCTACTTCCAATCCCAATGGATATATAACCTTCTTAGCTAAATAAGTGGTTATCAGCAGTACGTTTCCATTTGGAAGCATGTCCGCTAAGAGATGTAATAGCGCCGTGAAACTCTTATCCGACAAACCATTGCTTGCCTTCAATTTTATAAGTGAAAGCACGGTGTGTAACTTTATGTATTCCTCCTTACAACCCGGGAACAAAAGTGTGTCCGAGTCGTCCAACAAACCCTTGAATTGATTAAACTATCTTTGACTAGTGTAGTTCCCTTCTGCATCGCGCAACATCTGAGCAAGATTATTATCGTCATCAATGTCCAACCTATCCTCATCAGATCCATAACCGATGTCAGCTGCCATAATGCCTTCTCCATCATCCAATACGTTATCACCTTCATGTATGTTTTCCTCTTCACCGTGACTTGTCCAACGTGTATAGCCAAGTACAAAACCCCTTCGAATCAAGTGAAAGTGGATGTGCTCTTTGTCTGAAAATATTTTCTCATTCTTACAATCAATGCATGGACAATGTATGTACTCCGTCTTCTTTTGCAACTTGTTCTCCTCAGCGGCTCTTAGAAAAGCAGATACCCCGTCGATGTAATCTCGGTTGTAACGGTTCGCATTGTGCATCCATCTCCGGTCCATCTAAAATTAATTAACATATAAAAATTGATTAAATAACTAATCTAATTACTTATCATCTAAAGGAGCTAGATAATAAATTCATCATCTAAAAATGATGAGCACCAACCTACCAAATTAACTAAAATTTCATGTATATTAATATCCACTAATCTTAATTAAATAAATTTAATATATGCAAGATGTATATTATATGTGCACACTAATGAAACCAAATTAATAGTAATTAAAAAACTAATCTAATTACTTATCATCTAAAGGAGTTAGATAATAAATTCGTCATCTAAAAATGATGAGCACCCACCTACCAAATTAACTAAAATTTCATTTATATTAATATCCAATAATCTTAATTAAATAAATTTAATATATGCAAGATGTATATATCCACACTAATGGAACCAAATTAATAGTAATTAAAAAACTAATCTAATTACTTATCATCTAAAGAAGCTAGATAATAAATTCATCATCTACCAAATTAACTTAAAATGCAATTTATATTAAATATATGCTTGATCATAATTCATCATCTATAAAAGGAACACAACATCATCTAATGAACCTAGCTAGGAAATAAATTCATCAACTACAAAATGGTAGGTAAATAAAAATAAACAAAATCTAAACTTTTCACCTCATCTACATATAAACCTTAATTAAACTAGGTTTAAAAATTAAATTGCAAGAAGATTAACACAAATCAAGAGAGGAGAAAAAATAACTCACCAAGGAACAACTAGAGGAAGTACAAGCACAAGAATTGGAGAAAACGAAATCTGAAAATTAGAACTTTTGGTTTGCTCTCGGGAGGAAGAAGACCAGTGCTGCTACTGACAACCTATTTATAGGCAATATTATCAGTGACGGTTGTTAACTAGAACCGCCACGGATAATCCAATAGCATCAGTGGCGGTTGAAGGATAGCACCGCCACTAATAACCTACTTATCAGTGGCGGTTCTATCCTCCAACCGCCACTAATGATGTATTTGTTATCAGTGGCGGTTCTATCCTCAAACGCCATCGATATCGATATCGATGGCGGTTCGAGGATAGAACCGCCACTGATATTCCTCCTGCCATTTTCAGTATAGAACCGCCACTGATAATTATATTTGTGGTGGTTCGGAAAAAACCGCCACAAATAGACCGTCACCTATTGCAGGTTTTGGCGTAGTGAAGGATTCATATTTGTCGGTCCAAAATTGCCCGTTTCTCTCTTAGGAGGGTTCAATTTAGGTCCTCTTTAAAACGGTTTTAGCTTCAACTTCTTCTCTTTGAAAATCGAAAGGTGCCACAAACGGTTAGCTTCACCACAGTCGGAAGTCAAAAACCAGTAGCTCATTTATACTAAAAGAAGCTAAAAGTCAAAAACTGGTCTATGGTAGCTTCTCATGACTTCAGTGGATTAGGTTTCTGATTTTGCCACTAGAATTAAAGAAAATTATCCCTCTCTTAGGGCAGCTCCAATAGCTCCCTCATCTGATTCCCTACCTTAAAATTTGAGGAAGCATGCTACTGTTTCAGCTCCAACAAGTTCCCTATGTCATTCTCCATTTTTGAGGATCGGAGAGAGACTCCCGAAATTACAGGAATCTCTCTCCCTTCCCCATCCGATTCCCCATCCGATCGGCGCAACGGCCGCAGCGCTCCCGCGCCCACGACGACCGGTGAGAGGAATGCGAGGAAGCGCGGGACTCCGAGTAGCCGGAGCGAGCGGAAGGCGAGGAAGCACAGACTCTCTCTCGCGCGCGTGCCATCTGAGCCGCCATCTGCTTCCGCATCTGGGCGCCGCCGTCTGCTTCCGCATCCGAGCCGCTGTTCTGTTTGATGCTCGGAGGGCAACGACTGCCTATTTCTCTCGCTCTCTTTCCACCCTTTGTGCGCATCTTTTTGCTACTGTTGTTGTGTGACATAGATATGTTTCTGAACTGCTGAGCATGGTTGAATGCCATTTTTGTACTTCACATTCGCTACCTGCTTTCATGTTCAGATTGTTTCTTTGTTGCTTGAATCCGGTTTAGAGATCAACCTTTAGGAATTATAGGGCCAGGTGAGCTCAATTTCCAGTACATTTGCTAGTGTTGAGTTATGCAAGCTAGATGACATAGATCAATATGTTAGATCTATGGACTAATGGAGAGGTAAATCTTTATGAGTCTAATGGCAAGTGCTTCTCCCCACTAAGTTTAAAGGACCAGCCCAGCTTCAATTTTTTTTATATGACATTTTTCATGCCTGAAATTCTTGTTTACCTAATTTGACTGCCCATGCTTGCACTAAAATGTTGTTCAGATCATCAGTTATACCTAGTTAACTTTACATTATGCTTGGTTAATTTTTGCTTTGGTTTCGGTCGTAGCAAATTCAGCAGCTACTGGTTCTGGAAAGTTGCAAAGTGCTTTTGTCTTGATAGGAACAAATGTTTGATGGTTGATGGTTCTGATGCAGAAATGCTGGTTCATGGTTGATTGCTAAATCACAACATATCCAGAATGAAAAGAGCTTCTTCTTGGCAGTTTCTTCATAATCATGTTGTTACTTGTTGGTTAGGCTAAACTTGCAGAATAACCCTTGTTCATTTCTCCTTTAGGGGGTTGCATCGGAGAAGGAAGGCATCCAAAAAGAGTTGTTTGAACTGCTCTTGTATTGAAACTGAGCAAGGGTGCTCTTGTTGCTCAGGCTCACAAACTCATCCTTAGCTTGTGGAGCATGCCATTCGCCAAGGTACAACTTTCATCTATGTATTTGTTTCTGTTTCTTATTAATCTATGTATTTGTTTCTGTTTCTTATTACTATGTAACATTCACATTTTGGCAAAATGCGTCATGCATCACTTAGCATAACCAAAGATACAATTGTATACATGCAAATGTTCACGAATGGGATGAAGGAGAGCAGCGCTTCAAATGTATTTTTCAAGATGTTTCACAAGCATTCTTTCTCCTCCTCCAATTTATGTATAGTGGGGTACTTAAGGTGGATAGTCGAGAAATAACTTCAGATTGGTTGAGCTGTAGTTTTTAGAATCAAGATTACCGCGAGAGACACTTTTTCACCAAAGGTGCAGAGCATTGTTATTCTTACAATCGCACTTGTTACACTTATTTTGCATGTACCATTGCTCAAATTTTAACATGATTTTCTTGTCATGCAACATCTCCGAGTATAATTTCCTCCGTAGTTTTAGGCATTCCTATTTTGTTGCAATTATGAAAACCATATCATTGCTATTCAAGACTTGACGTGGGCTTGTGATGGTTGTGACAAATGGGGCCATTAGCCTCGGAAAAAAGTATATGAGATATTGATACAACTTTCCATGTGCATTATACATTAAGGGTTCGTGTGTTCTCTCGAAGCGACTCATCAACCAAGACTAGTTTTTAGTTTTTCCCAAATTCAAGGGATATGGCTTCGCAAATTTGGCGAACTTGCTAGCTGGTTCAATTTAGATTGACCTGAAAGTTTATTGCAGACATAGTATGTTCATCTTTACTGATTTCATCATCCCATCTTGTAAATCGCTTGAAGAAATGTGCAAGAGGAATTTTGCAACACAGTTTGATTATTGCACAACTGCTTGCACGGACTTTGTGTTGTTAGATGAAATTGGGTTATTTGATCATGTAGCGCGACCTGTCATTTTTTTTAATGACACAATATTTTTTCGTTAGTTTCAAATTCAAATTTTAAATTTTCGTATTTAAAAATAGCCATTCAAATTTTAAATTCCTGGTAGAATAAATTTTAAATTTTCGTATTTAAAAATAGCTGTCGGGGTTTCGAGCACCGGCAAGTAAATTTGTAAGTCTAAGGGGTCGCGCGTTCCACTCCCTGAATGGTTAGACTCGGAAGTCCAAGATGTATACTGGTTCGGGCCGAAAGTCCCTACCCCAGTTCGTGTGGTGGGGTTGTATTACTCTTGGTACTGATGACTGCACAAAGTTTTACAAGTGAGAATGCCAATGGCTTAGCTCTCTTTGTTTTTGCTCCTTCTATTTGCCTACGGGGTTCCTCGCCTCCTTTTATACGAAAGGAAGGGGCAGTTACATCGAGAATTGGGGAGGACGAGACGACCTATACTAGTGGCTTCGGTCCTTCGCTCTGACCGATCATCGCCTGCCTTGCCCATGCCGGTCGGTAGCTTAGGTGGTCGAGCGTTAGGTATTTTCCCGAATGGGCGTACTCGCCTCGTGAACCTCTCGAGTGTTGACGTTGTTGCGCTCGGGCGCGGTGTTGCCTCGGGAGAGGCGCGTCTTCGTTACAGACGTGACCGGCCGATGGGATGGGAGCATGACTTGGTCACCATTAAACCTTCTTGGGAAGGAGCCACCGCCTTGTATAGTCGCCCGATTGACCCGTTCGTAGGTACGTGGTGTTAGGTGGTGGAAGTTTTGACACGCCCTTGGCAGGTTGTCTTGGCACGATCGAAGTCGGGGATCCCGACTGCTGGGTCGGGAGCTCGCTGGTCGAGCCGAGGGACCCGACCGCTGCGGTCGGGAGCTCGCTGGTCTGGAGCCGGGATCCCGACCGCCGCAGGGTCGGGAGCTCGCTGGTCGGTAATGGGCTAAGAGCGGCTGTTGGGCTTGAGTGTGCTTGAGGCCGCCGGCTCGTCGCTTGGGCCGCTGGGGTACGATGCATTATAAGTATTCGTCAAGAGCCCCGAGCCCCGAGTGATTTCTTGCAGATTCGGTTGGGGGTTGAGCTTGGAAGAAGAATAGTGACTGGGCCTGAGCAGTTGGCCCGACCGATTAGGTCAGACGATTTCTGCCAGGTGTACCCCAACGGATCCGACGGTTGCCCTGCAAATCCGCCGGGGTATTCGAACCGCCGGGGGCTTTGAATCACCTCGTTGCGCGCGCGCATGGTTTAGCGCGCTCGCCGCTCGCCTTCCGATCGCCGGAGTTACGTGAAGGGCGCTTCATTTCCTGACGTCGGCATTTATTCTGGAGACGTTTAGTCTCCGTCCGTTCGGGTATAAAAGGATACCATGGCCTGCTTGAGTGGTAAAGCTTTAAGCGAGAGAACTTTCTTTTGCTCTTTGGGATGGCTTTGGGGCACCCTCTGGTTTTCGGTTTTGGCGATGATGTCGTGGTAGAAGAAGAAGACCCTTTGGCCGAGCTTCGGGCTGAGTATGATCGGGCGATGGCCGAACTCCGGGAGGAAGAGGCTGCAGCCCGTAATGCTGCTACCGTCGACGCGCTGCTCGGGGTCGTCCCGAGGCTTGGGGTAGCACGGGAGGCCCTTCTGGAGGCGATGGCGCGAGGGCGCCGACTGTAGTTGGCGCGGCTACGACGAGATGTCGCTGAACGGCAGCAGGCGCATCGGCTTATGATTCGTAGTGCGCGATACCGACCGCCGACCGTGCAAGGGCCTTCGGCGTGCCGTCGGTGCCACACCGCAGCAGAGTGTAGCTATTCTCGTGTCCGCCGAGTAATCGTATGTAAAGTCGTAAAGCTTGAGCCCTGCTGGTCTATAATAAAATCTTCTTTTGTTCGTGAATGTCTTTGTAATGAGTTTGCTTTGTGCAGGTCGGGCCGGGACGCACCGCGATGCCTTTGAGGTTTGGGTGTCCGAGCGCTCGCTTAACGTCGTAGCTAGACCGCATTGGTCGGCAGGGATGACCGCGATGCCTTTTCGTGAGGTTCGGTGTCCGAGTGCTCGCTTAACGTCGTAGCTAGACCGCGCCTTGATCGGCGGGGACAATCGCGATGCCTCCGCGCGAGGTTGGGTGTCCGAGTGCTCGCTTAACGTCGTAGCTAGACCGTGTCTTGGTCGGGCAGGACGACCGCGATGCCTCTTCGTGAGGTTCGGGTTTCGAGTGCTCGCTTAACGTCGTAGCTAGACCGCGCCTTGGTCGGCAGGACGACCGCGATGCCTCTTTGGGAGGTTCGGTGTCCGAGTGCTCGCTTAACGTCGTAGCTAGACCGCGCCTTGGTCGGCAGGACGACCGCGATGCCTCTTTGGGAGGTTCGTGTCCGAGTGCTCGCTTAACGTCGTAGCTAGACCGTGCCTTGGTCGGCAGGACGCACGCGATGCCTCTTCGGAGGTTTGGGTGTCCGAGTGCTCGCTTAACGCCATAGCTAGACCGCGCCTTGGTCGGCAGGACGCACCGCGATGCCTCTTCGGGAGGTTCGTGTCCGAGTGCTCGCTTAACGTCGTAGCTAGACCGCGCCTTGGTCGGGCAGGACGACCGCGATGCCTCTTCGGGAGGTTCGGTGTCCGAGTGCTCGCTTAACGTCGTAGCTAGACCGTGCCTTGGTGGCAGGGACGACCGACCGCGCCTTGGTCGGCAGGACGATCGCGATGCCTCTTCGAGAGGTTCGAGTGTCCGAGTGCTCGCTTAACGTCGTAGCTAGACCGCGCCTTGGTCGGCGGGGACGACCGCGATGCCTCTTCGGAGGTTCGTGTCCGAGTGCTCGCTTAACGTCAGAGCTAGACCGCGCCTTGGTCGGGCAGGACGACCGCGATGCCTCTTCGGGAGGTTCGGTGTCCGAGTGCTCGCTTAACGTCGTAGCTAGACCGTGCCTTGGTCGGCAGGGACGACCGCGATGCCTCTTCGGGAGGTTCGGGTGTCCGAGTGCTCGTTTAACTTCGTAGCTAGACGTGGGCTCGTTTTACGTCGTAGCTGGACGCGGGCTCGTTTTACGTCGTAGCTGGACGTGGGCTCGTTTTACGTCGTAGCTGGACGTGGGCTCGTTTTATGTCGTAGCTGGACGTGGGCTCGTTTATATCTTAGCTGGACGCGGGCTCGTTTTACGTCGTAGCTGGACGTGGGGCATCCGTCCCGAGTCCTCGTCTGGCGAGGGTAGCTGCGAGAGGAGTGGCCGCCGTCTATCCCACACGCCTACCCCCCGCGGTGTGGGACACGGAGGGTGAGCGACGCGCGTTTACTCCGCTGGTTTGAACGCCGTGCTCGTGGAGCTTATAACGGTAGTCCGAGTGGGTCCGGGAAGTCCCGCCAAGGGGACCCTTCCGAGCGGACGGTCCCAGAGTAGGTGTCCTGCCCCGCTGTGGGCGACCCATAAAAACCTTTCTTTACTCAATCCCGTATGGATCCTGGGTCGTCCGCCGACCTAGGACACAGCTGGCTGTCGCTCATCGATGAGCTCCCGGGAGAGTGTGAAGTATGATCTCGGACGCGGGTAGAGGTGATTAGGTCGTCAGCCGACCTAACCGAGGGCCCACCGCGGGGCTCACCTCATACTTGCCCCTAACTCGAGTTTTGCTGGGGCGGCCTTAAGCCCATCTAGTGGGTTAGGCCTTTTGATCCCACACTACAGGTGGGGCCCGGCGCAAGCCACAAAGCTTTGCCATTTTGGGGCCGCAGCTGCCCGGCAGTGAGCCTCTCACAGGCCGAGCAACCGTCCCGCCCAAGGCGCGGACGTGTCACTCGGGGCGGCGTCTTTACAACTTGTCCTGTCAAGATTTAATGTTGGGTGGAATTGGGAACGGGGAGTTACCAGGCGGGCGTGACAGACGAGGGCGAACGCGACGTTTCGCTCGAGGGGGTGCCGGTTCGGTCGGTGCCTGTTCGTCTTCTATAAAGGTGCCCCCGGAACGTTTCTGGCGACCACGCTTTTTGCCTCCCTCGCCTCCTGTTCCTAAGAACAACAAAGAGCCATGGAAAGAAAAAACTTAGCCTTCTCTTCTTCTCCTCGCAAGAATGTCGTGGCCGGAGTGCTCCGCCTAGGCCACCAAGCGCCCGCCTTGTGAAGAAGGGCTTCCTACCGCGCAGATCTCTCCGATGGAGGGTGCCGACGGGCTGCCAATCCTCGCGGACGATGAGGTCGTGGTGCCCGCCTCGCTTTTTTGAGCGCGGCTTTGGCTTGCCTGCATCCATTCGTCCGGGATGCTTTTCTACTACAAGGCGAGGTGCACCACCTCAATCCGAACGGGTCCTCCACATCGCCATCTTCATAACGCTGCGGCGAGGCTTTCGGGATCGAGCCGCGATCGGGCGCTGTGGAGGTATCTCTTCCAAGTAAGGCTCGAAGGACAAGCCTGACGCAGCGAAGACCCATCGGCGGCCGCCTTCCAGCCCGGTCCGCCGAGCGCGGAGTATATCGAGGTCGCCGCCGTCAGACAACAAGGGGTGGCGCCCGAGTGGTTCTACGCTCGAACGTCGAGCCAGCGCCCGCCCTTCACCGCGAACCCCTCGTGGCGGGAGGAGTGGAACTCGGGCGCCGAGAAGAAGGAAAAGAAGAAGGTGGCCCCGATCGTGGAGCAAATCGGGGCCCTTAGGAGGCAAGGCTCACCGGGGCACGGCCGCGGCGTGCTTTCATGGGGATCGCGCGTGCAACCTTCGATGCACGTGCCTCGCCTATTTTTGACGCGGGGGCCCGACCGCATGAGGATGGCGGAGCCGAGCTGGCCTCAATCGAGATTGAGGCCGGGTGGCCGCTCGCACGGGTGGAGGCGCCATGGAGGCCGCCGGTGGCCTCCCGAATCGTTCTGTGGCGCACTTCCGAACTGTAGGTTAATGGAATTTTCTTTCACCTCTTTTTCCTGCTTTTTCCTTTGGTATTTGTTCGACCGCGCCCTCACACCTCCTGGGGCTCTTGGGCTCGATCTCGGCGCCGCTCCCGGTGAGAGAAGGAGGCAAAGCGGTGGCCCGAGCGGAGGCCGCACAACTCGATTCCTCCCGCAAGCGGAAGGAGAGAGGAGGAAGGGGAAGGAGAAGGAGGCGCGCGAGGGCCGCGTGGTAAGGATATATCGGAGGCAATCGCATGGGACAACCTCCTTCAGTAGCGGCTGGGAGCACTCTGAGGCGCATATCGCGGATTCCCCCGACCAGCGGATCGGGCGGCGGTCCGGGCGCGACTGCCGGAGGCGACACCGCCAGCCAGCTGGCCGGCCGGGGCCTCAGGGGTGATCGCGCGCGTCGCCGCTGCCATTGCGCGCCGGCGGGGCAGCCGGGAAGCGCCGCAGACCGCCTGAGGGGGACCGCGAAGAGCGCGCGTGCAGCGTACTCGTTCGGCTCGATAAGTACTTTCTTTTGTTTTGTTCGAACACTTAGTAGCAAGCAGCCCGAACGGCCACTAATCGTGTTTTGTGACGCGGCGCCGCTTACACGGTGTGACCGTAGTGCGCCTCTGCGCCGACCGCCGCCGGAAGCCGAGGTCGGCGAGGGGCTCCCGCCGCCGACCGGTGTGATCGTCCTCACGAAGGAGGATGCGACAACTCGGTCGGCGATCGTGCGGGTTAAGACGGCGGTGCCGGGGCGCCCGACCCTTGCCCGTGAGGAGGCGCCACCGAGGCCCGCAGCGCAGACGCCACGGGATCCCCGGCGATCGCCCGCCATTGTCGCCGATGGTGCTCGCGGCGGGTGCCCCGCCCGAGCAGACGCATCGAGGCCCGCCGCCAGAGGGCCCTTGGGTCGAGTCGCAGCGGATCGGAGGAGGGCGCAGTGGGTCGCCTTCGCCAAGGCGCTACGACGCTGGAGCGAGATAGAGCAGATCCGGAAGGGTCCGACTGCTTCGAATCTTCCAAAGAAGGTGTCGACGAGTGGCCGGGGAGTCCGCCGATCTGCTTGGTGTTGATGGAAAGGCCTGGTTTTGTAAAATCGACTCACCCGCGGACGCTGATGGATAGCTGCTTTTTGCAAAGATCTCGGGCCTGCTCAAAGGCGAGCCGAACTCTGCAGTGCTCGGATAGCCACGGGCGGCCGAGGAGGAGGCAATCGGCTGCCTTGAGCTACGCCTCGTCCCAAGAGGCTCGCGGCCAGCGGTCGAGGCGGCGAGCCGCCAAGGGCTTGAGGAGACCACGAAGGCCCTCTTCGATTCATGTCCTGGGAGCCCAATCTTCGAGGGCGAAGGTGGCGGAGCTCGAATCCTCCTTGGCGGAGGCCATCGAGGCCAAGGATGCCGCCGTCACCGCGAGGGGACTGCGCAGCGCAGCGACTCGCCTGCGGGTCGAGGGACCCAGCTCAAGGACGCCGACCAAGTTCGCTCGAGCGGGGATTGCCTGTATGACTTAGCTTCACGAGGACTTCTTACGAGGCGCTAAGGAAGAAGCCGCAATCGACCAACTCTATCTGCGGTAAGTGTCTTGATTCTTCAATTAACTCTCGGTGGTGCGACCCACGTGAGCGAGCTTATCCGGGACGCTGAAAATCGCAGAGGCACGAGAAGAATCGAGCATCGCCGTGGAGGCGCGTAAGGCGGCGGCAGATGCTCGCGACGCGGCGATCGCGGCCGACGCAGGCGCGAAGCAGATCAAGGTCGCCGAGGTGGGGCCTCGATTGGCGCCGAGCTGCGGACCCGGGCCGAGGCCGGGTCGGGAGGTTCGCGCGTCCGCGCCCCGGGCGATGCCGCTCGAGCGCATTTGCCCGCGCCGCCCGAAAGTGCCGTAACGCGCCGAGAGGGCGGTGACGGTTGGCGCCGGCTGGGCCTCTCTGCGCTGGTCAATACCATCTCGCACTATGATGGCATCGACCTCAGATGGTGAGCAGCGCGTCGCCGAACTGGACCGACGACGGTCGATAGGTTCGAGTTCTTGGTTGAGCCGCACGCCGAGATCGCCACCACGTCTCACCGCAGATGGCCCTCGAGGAAGAATAAAAGCAGTTAGATTTTATCCCTTTCATTGATTGTAAAGACTGTCATGTTTTATAGACAATCTTAAGTTTAACAAGTTCCGGTATGCCTCTTGCCCCCTTTTGTGTTTTTTGGTGAACGCTCGACCGGCCATAGCCCTAAGGACCGCAGGGGTCACTTATGCGTAGGTCGGGTTGCGTCGGGAGGGGTTAAGAGGATAGGAACCTTGGTTACTCAGCAGTTATGTGCACTTGTGAGGGAGAGGAGTGTTTTCGACCGATAGAGGATCGCTCCACTCGGGCACTTCCTTCTTCCGCAAAGCGCTACTTAGCAACCGTAGCCGCTGGGGCGTAGGCCGTAACGCTTGGGTCGAGAGGGTTACTGCTCGGGATGGACCCTGTGGTTGGTCTGATCACCGACCCGCACGAGCGCGTGAGTTAGCCGAGTTGGCGCGGGGGAGGAGTGTCCCCGACTGACTTTGAGGTTGCTCCACTCGGGCATTTCCTTCTTCCGCGAAGCGCTATTTAGCAACCGTAGCCGCTGGGGTGTAGGCCGTAACGCTCGGGTCGAGAGGGTTACCGCTCGGGAGAGACCCCATAGTCAGCTGGGTCACCGACCCACATAAACGCTCGATCAGAGCAGCTCGAGCAGGGCGCCATAGGCAGCCCGAGCGCCGCAGGCGACGTGTGCTCGGAAGGGTAAGAGTAAAGACCAAGCCAGGAAAGAAGAAAAGAGATTAGGGATAGAATCGCCTTAACTTTTCTATGTTCCAAGCGTTTGGCAGGATACGACCGCCGACGCCCTTGAGTCGAAGGTGCGGTCCGAGAACCTCCACGACGGTGAAGGGGCCTTCCTGGTGGCGATAGCTTGTGCTTGTCTTCATCGTTTGGACCCGACGCAGACTAGGTCGCCGCGCCGAAGGATCGCCCTCGAACTCGGGCGGCCGTGATAGCGCCCAGCAGCTTGCCGGGTATCCGCCGATCGCAGGATGGCTACATCACGCGCCTCGCCGAGCTGGTCGATGGCGCCTTGTTGCGAGGCGAGCCCCGAGCCTCATCGGCTTGTAGTCTAGGGCGCCATACTCTAGGTCTGTTGGCAAGACAGCCAGCGCGAACACCATGAAGAACGGTGTAAACCCGGCCGCCGGGTGGGCGTGGTCCGCAGAACTCGTGAGGACTGAGGTAGCTCGCCGCCCACCGACCGGGCGAAGTGCTTGAGCCGACCAAGATTCGTGGCTTGAGTCCTGAAGGATCATGCCGCTGGCACGCTCGACCGCCGTTGGTTCGTGGATGGGCCACGCCGCCCAATCGACACGGATGTTGAAGTCGCCGCAGAACTCGAGGAAGTCCTTTCGCGGAACTGCGCCCGTTGTCGGTGATGATGGAGTTTGGAACTCGAACCAAAAACGATGTCGCGGAAGAAGATGGCCGCGCGCCGACGTGACGCCACGACCGGCTTGGCCTCTATCCACTTGGTGAATTTATCCACCGCGACTAGGAGATGAGTAAAGCCCGGGCGCTTTCTTAAAGGGTTCGACAGATCGAGTCCCCAAACCGCAAATGGCTGTAATGGGGATCGTCTGTAAGGCTTGAGCCGGCAGGTGTATTTGCCGGGCAAAGAACTGGCACCCTTCGCAGGTGCGCATGATCTGCTCGGCGTCGGACACGGCGGTCGGCCAATAAAAGCCTTGCCGAAAGGCCTTTCCTACGAGGGATCGGGGCGCAGCATGGTGACCGCAGACCCCGCCATGGATATCGAGCAATAGCTGCTTCCCTTGGTCGGCCGGAACGCATTTCGCAGGACTCGGCGACTCTCTTGTAAAGGTCCGGGCCGACCAGACGGGTTTTTGCCCGCCGAGCGAGGCGCCGGGCCTCGGTCGGGTCAGAGGGAGCGACCCGTTCGACAAACGGTCGGTGAAGGAATTCCTCCAGTCGGATTCAATTACTAACACGCTGTGGGTTGACCGGTGCCGAGTCTTCGCCGCCGCGGCGGGCGGCCGGGTGACCGTGGCCGGGCGTGTCGAGGTCGCCGACCACCGAGCCCGCTTGGACGGAAGGTCGCGGAGGTCGCAGACGAAGATCCCAGCGGATCGCCCTCTGCTGGAGGCAAGATTGGCTAGGTGATCGGCTTCACCATTGTAGCGTCAGAGCTATGGTGGAGCTCAAACCCTTAAACCATTCTTCGAGCTCGCGCACTTCTTGACAAAGACGCGCCATGCAAGCGCCCCGGTTTCGCGCCTTCATGACCTGGTCGACAACAAGCTTGGAGTCCCGTGGGACGAGTCGGTGAGCACCGAGGTCGCAATGATCCGAGACCGTTGACGAGCTTCAGATTCGGCGATGTTGTTGGTCGCGTTGAAGAGCAACCCGATGGCGATTGGAGCCTGTTCCGAGCGGGAAATAAGGATCGACTCCTCGCGCGCGCCGTTCTTGGTGTAGGACCCATCGAAGTACATTGTCCAAGACGGATCTTCTATCGCCGGTGGCGCTGGGCTTCGTCCACTCGGCGACGGTCGCCGTGGCTCGACTTGATCGCCGTCCGAGGACGATGTTATGCCGTGGCGGCGAGCTCGAGCGCCCACTTGGCTATCTGTCCCGAGGCGCCGCGTTGTGGACGATCTCGCCGAGTGGGGACGCGTCACCACGGTGATGGCGTCTTTGGTCGGGCGTAATGGACGAGCTTTCTCTTGGCGATGAGTACCGCGAGAGCAGCTACGACTCGCGGATACCGAAGTTTTGACTCGGAAAGCACTCGGCCGACGAAGTAGACTGGCCGTTGCACCTTGAGTTCACGGCCTTCCTCCGCTCGTTCCACCACAAGGGCCGCACTGATGACTTGAGAAGTGGCGGCGATGTAGAGGAGTAGCGGTTCGCCTGGTGCCGGGGCGACCAGGACCGGAGGTGAGGATAGGAAGGTCTTTAGGCGAGCGAGGGCCTCCTGAGCCTCCTAGGTCCAGCTAAAGCGGTCGGATTTCTTGAGCAACCTATAGAGCGGCATTCCACGCTCGCCAAGGCGAGACACGAAACGGCCAAGGCTGCTAGACACCTGTTAGCCTCGACTCTCTCGAGGTTAGGAACCGGGCCCATCCTTGCGATTGCCGAGATTTTCTCTGATTGGCCTCGATACCTCGCCGGAGATGATGAAGCCGAGCGGCTTCCTTTGGGAACCCCAAAGACGCATTTCTGGTTGAGCTTTATACGGAATCGCCGAAGATTCGCGAAAGTCTCTTCCAGATCCGCAATAAGGTCGAGCGCATTCTTGGTCTTCACAACTATGTCGCCAACGACGCCTCAACGCTGCGGCCGATCCGTCGTTGAAGCACGTTTGCATACATATTTGGTATGTAGCGCGCGTTCTTTAGGTCGAATCGGCATTGTGACGAGCGTAACGCAGCCGAATGGCGTGATGAAGAAAGTCGCGAGTCGGTCGGACTCCTTGATGCTATCCGTGGTAGCCCGAGTAGGCATCCAGAAGGAAAGAGACTCACACCAGCCGTGGAGTCAATGACTTGGTCGATGCGGGCAAGGGGAACAGTCTTTGGGACACGCTTTGTTGAGACCCGTATAGTCAACACACATTCTCCATTGCCCATTTTTCTTTTTACAAGTACGGGTTGGCTAGCCACTCGGGGTGGCGCACCTCTTTACAAACCCGCGCCGTAAGCTTGGCGATCTCCTCCCTATGATCTTGCGCCTCTCCTCGTCGAAGCGGCGCAAGCGTTGGGCGACCGGCTTTGAGCCTGGTCGGATGCTCAAGGAGTGCTCGGCGACTTCCCTTGGGATTCCTGGCATGTCGGCGGACCTCCATGCGAAGACATCTTTGTTGGCGCGAGAAAGTCGACGAGCGCTTTCCTATTTGGCGGGAGCGTGGTTCGACCAAGACGGTCTTGGTCGGTCGTGGGATCGACCGCAACCTTCTTTGTGTCCTCGGCGGACTTGAAGGATCCCCGCCCGACTTGCCGGATTCGGGCGGACTCGAGGCTTCCTCCCGAGATTGATAAGCTCGACGGATCACGATGACTACCGAGGCAAGCTCGCAACCAGCTGCGCCGCAGCTGTAAGCGAGTGAAAAGACGATGCTGCAGTTATGGCTCCCGAGGTCCGGCATCTTCACTGAGGTAAGCATAGCCGGGACCGCCATGAACTTGGCGAGCATGGCCTCCCAGATAGCGTGATAGGAGCCGGGAAATCCACAACCTCGAAGTGAGGGTTTGGTCGCGGAAATTTCCCGTTCCCCAAAGGTGACGGCAGTCGACCGCCGAGCGGATGGGCTGGCCGGCCGGGGATGACACCGTGGAAAGGAGCCTTGCTCGGCCTGAGACTCGAGCGAGGAATCCCCATGGCGCCGAAGCGTCTCCACGTAGAGGATGTTGAGCTGCGCCACCATCCATGAGCACCTTGGTGAGGCGCTTCTTCCCACGATGGGGTCGACTACCGGTACCTTCCCGGTGGGGACGGATCGGGGTGATCGGAAACTCCGACCACCGAGATATTGGGGACGATGGCGCGACGGTGTGGACCTCGCAGAGGCGAAGTTTAAGCCGGCGCTTGTCGGCCAGAACACGCCGCCCGCTAAAGATCATGAGGCGGCCGCCGAGTTCGGGAACTCGTCGTCCGCTTTTTCTCCGCTGCCCGTGGGGCCATGGCCGGCTTCTTTCCTTTGCCCCGCGGTGTTGCGGGGGCGCTGGAGAGGAAGCGTCTCAGGACTTCGCAGTCCCGATACTTGTGCTTGACAGGGAACCCGTGGTTCGGGCACGGGCTATCCATCAATTTCTCAAAGTGGTCGGGCGCGACGGTCGGTCGCACTCGCCGCTTGGCGGCGGTCGATCGTATGGCGACCACTTGAGGTTCGCGGATCTGCTTTCCGTGCGCCGCCGCTTGCTCGGAGCGGTCGGAAGGGGATCCGATTCGACGCCGGCCCTTCTGGCCTTCCTTCCTCGAAGATAGCCCCCACCTCCTCACGAGGCGTGGTTGGATGGCGATGTCGAGGAGCCTTGGTGGTCCTGGGCTTGAGATACCTAGCTTGTGCACCGTGGCCTTGCAGAGGTGCCGTGAGATGAATGCACCCACGACATCGGCGCCGGAGATGTCGGGAGCTTCGTTGCATTGGCGGAAAACCGCCGGATGTAGTCCCGAGAGTTTCCCGGCCGCCGCTTGCAGCCCTTCAGTCAGGAGTTACTGTGGCGCTTGTTGGTGCCCGAAGTTGCCGGCGAAGAGATTCTTTAGGTCAGCCCAGCCTCGATGGTTCGGCGCAAGGTGTACTCGAGCCAAGCTCGGGCCGAGTCCGCGAGGTAGATGGGAAGGTATTGATGATGAAGAGGTCATCCGTTGCTCCCCGCCCGCATGCGAGCCGGTAGTCTTCGAGCCAAACCCCTGGGTTCGTGGCCCCGGTGTACTTGGCGATGTTGGTCGGCGCCGAACTCGGTGGAAATCCGCTTGGCGGATCCTCGGCGTAAAACCCGTGGTCGGGACCATCGGGGCTTGGGCCGCGCGGTGGCGCCCGCCGCCCACAACACGTGAGTGGGCGGCCTCCTCCGCCGCTTTCTCCGCGCCGAGGGTGGCGCGAACATCGAGGCGCCACCGAGGCGCCGCGCATCGGGGCGCGTGAGGCTCGGGTGGTTCGTGGCGTGGCGCCGCCTTGGCCGGACCCACCGGCCGAGCAGCGGTACGGGCCGGTGACGGAGGTGGCGCCAGAGCGGTAGGAGCCGGAGGCTCGCATGTGTTGCACGGCCGCGACGCCCACTAGCCCCGGAGGTTGTGGTACGTGGCTTTGGCCTCGGTCACCGGCCCGGAGGCCTCGGCAAGATCGCACCGCAGCCACGCTCGCTTGCATGGGGAAGAACCGAGGGCCGTTGGATTCTTCCGCCGCTTGTGGTACACTGCCGCGCGCGTCCCGCGCGCCGCCGGCACCGCCGCCTCGGGCTCATCCCGCCTGTGCTAGCTCGAGCCGGTCGAGCTCACTCACGCTTATCCAGCTCTTGCCGCCGTCGCCGAGTTCGGCGCGCGAGCTTGAGCGTGTTCAAAGCGACGCTCGCGGTGTTCCTCCTCCCGCGCCTCGGCGCCGGATGGGGCCCCTCAGAACCGTGGGGTTATGATCAAATCGGCCGTGCCCGCCATGTTGCACTCGCGAGAGTGCCGCCCGCGGGCAGGGTACTCCGTGTCGAAGCTGGAGTCGTGGCTGGAAGAGTCTTCCAAGAGTTCCAGGATTGAGGCCGCATGTAGCCACCATCGCCACAAGTTGTGAGCCCGCAGGGTGACACGGCCACCGCCGGGCTCACGGAGCTCGCGACGCGGCGGAGCGCCTCGGCCCGCCTTTGGGACTCGCAGGGTGCTCAAGCCGAGCTTGGCGGTCGCCGAGATGGCGCCGGGCTTTCGGGCGCCGGGCCTCCGGTGGCGGTGGGGATGAGCGTAAGCCCTCCCGCCGTGGTGACGGCAGTTGAGGAGCCGAGCGGATCCGCTCTCAGCCGTGGTCGTGCCATCGCGATGAAAGATGGCATCAGGGAGGCGAGCAGAATCCGGAGATGGTGATGAAGACGCGTGAAGACCCCCTACCTGGCGCGCCAACTGTCGGGGTTTCGAGCACCGGCAAGTAAATTTGTAAGTCTAAGGGGTCGCGCGTTCCACTCCCTGAATGGTTAGACTCGGAAGTCCAAGATGTATACTGGTTCGGGCCGAAAGTCCCTACTCCAGTTCGTGTGGTGGGGTTGTATTACTCTTGGTACAGATGACTGCACAAAGTTTTACAAGTGAGAATGCCAATGGCTTAGCTCTCTCTTTGTTTTTGCTCCTTCTATTTGCCTACGGGGGTTCACGCCTCCTTTTATACGAAAGGAAGGGCAGGTTACATCGAGAATTGGGGAGGACGAGACGACCTATACTAGTGGCCGGTCCTTCGCTCGCCGACCGATCACGCCGCCTTGCCCATGCTGGGTCGGTAGCTTAGGTGGTCGAGCGGTTAGGTATTTTCCGAATGGGCGATCGCCTCTGTGAACCTCTCGAGTGTTGACGTTGTTGCGCCCTGGCGCGGTGTTGCCTCGGGAGAGGCGCGTCTTCGCTCAGATGCGTGGCCGGTGATGGGATGGGAGCATGACTTGGGTCACCATTAAACCTTCTTGGGAAGGAGCCACCGCCTTGTATAGTCGCTCGATTGACCCGTTCGTCAGGGGTACGTGGTCGTTAGTGGTGGAAGTTTTGACACGCGGCCCTTGGCGGGGTTGTCTTGGCACGATCGGTCGGGGATCCCGACCGCTGCGAAGTCGGGAGCTCGCTGGTCGAGCCGAGGATCCCGACCGCTGCAGGGGTCGGGAGCTCTGCTTGGTCGGTAATGGGCTAAGAGCGGCCTGTTGGGCTTGAGCTGTGCTTGAGGCCGCCGGCTCGTCGCTTTGGGCCGTTGGGGTACGGTCTGTTATAAGTATTCGTCAATAGCCGTTCGAATTTTCACCGTTAAAAAATAAAGGTGGCTTACATGGCGGTTATGGAATATCATTATAATATAGGATGGAGAAAATAGGGAGTGGGATTTGGAGAATGCTGTTGGAGAGGGAAGTGATATAGGTAAAGAGTCTTTTTAGAGAATTCTGTATATGGGGATATAGGGATCCAGATTTAGGGAATGCTGTTGGAGATGGCCTTACTAAGTATAAAATCTCAAAGCTCACCCCTCTCACCCTCGTTCTCGATCCATACCCCTCAAAAATAAAAGCCAAATTGCCAAACAGCATTAAACCTCCTCAGCTCAACCATTCAACTATGCAGCCTAGTCAAATGCTACTTTTTCAGAAAAGCTAGAGTCATACCCAGTCAACTCAACTTAATATCCTGTTCAAGCACGATCAGACGGCTCAGATGGCCTGTATTACCGTTCATGCAAATAACTAGCTAGGGCAAGTCCACTTGCATCTGTAATCAGCTAGACGGCTCACATCTCTTGGTCCTAGCTATACATTTGAAACGCAAATTAAATTTCACAAGAGTCATTTCAATTCCTGCATAAATCAGAAAATTTCAAGACGGGGCCTTCACACATCAGTGAGATGTATGGTCTACGAGAAGATATTAGGAGAGGTTAATGATGAACTACATGCATGCATGGGTTGTGTATCCATGACATCTTGCTGTCTCCTAGTCCCTAGAGCATACGTAGAATGAGGTACGCAGGAGAAAAATAGTGTACAGTATTGATGGGTTTTTTTTTTGTTCAAAACGGACAGCTTTGAAGACTACCGGAAAAAGTTACAGTACGTATGACTAGTGTTATGGTGATAAATTGAGTTGCTGTATGATCATGCCAGCATGGTTTGTCATCTGTACCTATTATGCGTAGGCAGCCATGATCGATTGATATACTACTGGACCTGGACATTGGGTCAGTTTTTTTTTTTAGCATGGTTGAAGCACAGCACGGGACAGTATGGTACGAATGACAAGATCGTGCCGGTCCTCGCAATCGGGTACGATGGGCAGCACGACACGCTTGCATGGGCCGTGTTTGGGCCGGCACGGTACAAAATAAGCCCGATGAGCCCGATGCGTCATGTTGTGGCTCACCCTACAGCTGGCGCATTTTGCAATCCTTGTATGTGGATAAAGAGGAAACAACGAAGATGCTAAAACCTGGAGAATAGAGATCGGAGAGAACATGCTCACTAACACGGAGCATACGCACCGAGCCTCTCCATACTAGGATAATCCACACCAGGTGTAAGGCTTTTAACGAGATAGGAACTTTATACCTGTTCAAAATAAATAAAGTTTAGTTCTTCTTCCATCAATATTTGTGTCCACTCCTCAGCTCCGTGCATCTGTCGGACCCCCGAAAAAAAACTTTCGAAATCCTCTGTGTATAATGTACTAGCCTAGGAAAATCTAGTACACACAGCAGAAATGTTATCACAACATATCCAATGAATTTTATTAATAATCAGGGTTTACAATAATTATGTACGCAGGCCAAATAAAAGATTACAGCGGAAGTTAAGGAAATAAAACCAGTAGTAGAACCCAATAGATTCACCACAGGCAATAAACTGGGGCAGCGGTCTAGTTATCTTGGTCCTCACCATCGTAGAGATACTCTAAAAAGATAAAGAAAGCAAGGGTAAATACAAAAATACTCAGCAAGTCACAGTAAATGCAGTAATAATGTAATGGATACAAAGGAAGGTTGTATGGCTGTGTTTAGCGTAAAGCAACAATTTGTTTCAATATGGTGGTATTTTTCAAAGTCATAATTTTAAAAAAAGATATTCTTTTAACAAAATTTCAGCACAGGAATCCCTCTTAGAGTTAACCCAACTTTTCCCAATTCAATGGAATCACTCCATCTGAAAATATTTTTTTAAAGCCATTTTTTAAAACATTAAAATCTAGTCCGTGAAAGGCTTGCTCGGCATGCCCATGACCGCGAGCGCGGCTAATCGATTAGTTTTACACTCTACAGAAGTTGTACAACTTTACCCACAAGACATAATTATCTCCTTTTGCCCAAATACACACTTCCTTTGGTGTGTCGACAAAGAAAATCATGACAAGACCCCTATAAAGCTCCATCCACTTAGTCATGCCGCTAAGATTTCACCGCTGGTAGGGTTAAATCGCCCAGTTCAGAAGCCCCCTCTTGCGTCGAGTAGTAACCTTTACACTCGCTATCACTTTCAACTGGAATGACTGTCCATGGTATATCGCAATACGGATTGCCAGGTCTGTTCCATTCCAGACTTGTGGAAGTACGGTAAGGCTATACATTCAGCGTAACACAGGCCGGTCCTTAATTAACTAGACGAGCTAATTTCCACAACCCTCGTGCCTCACGCACCCACCAGTCAGCCATTCTCGCCTGGTCCAAACCATATTTTTAGTTTTTAATTTGATGCCATAGAATCACATAAAATGATGAAACCTTTAGACAAAAAGTTATTTAGCTTAAATCCCCAAAATTTCCTAATTTTTGTTCTAAGCATGTCTAAGCATATTTCTAATCGTTTTAATATTTTATATATATCTTCGGGTTACAACGGAATAAGATAATCAATTTCTAAGGTAGTTTTAATCAATTCGGAGATTAGCTACTTCAATTAAAACTGGGACTGAATTTATGTTGCTAAAATTATGCATGCAATAATTTAAATTCAAAATATAATTTAAAAATTGGGATCAACATGTTCAAGGATGTGTAACTTGCCTTAGTCGTAGGCTTGAAGCTCGAGATCGTCGACCGCAAACTCCTCTGACTCTCCATAATCTATACGCGAAAAACATCCCAAAATCAAATAAAATACCAAACCAGCACCAAAGTAAAATTTAAAATTTAGAAGAATTTAGAAAGAAAAACGGAGCCGAACGGAGTTCTAACGGATGAAAACGGGCACTAGGAAAATTTGAATCACATGGAAAATGAAATGTCACGGTAGCTTTTAAATTTTTACTGTAGCATTAAGGTACAGTTTATATGCGACCCGGTGCTCCCTTTTATAGGGTAGAGGAGGACCAGAGAGGGCGCAATCGCACCGAGAATGGCAGCGACCGGAAAAGGAAGTTTTCGCAAAATTTTAGGCAAAATGAGGGGGCTCGATTTGATGAAAAAAAAAAAGCTATGAAAGGTTGAGCATACAACGGGGATTGATTTGCCCAAATTTTTGGAAAGATTTCTTGCGGAAATCACGTGTATTTGGAGCTCAAAAACTCGGTTAATGGAGGAGAGAGAGAGGGTTCAATGGACTTTGGCTGGATGTTGGCCGAAGGTAAAAGATAAGCCAGAATTTTTGGAATTAAATAAGCTGAGAGAAAAACGGTTTTGGTAAAAAATACTAAAAAGGTTTTAAAAATTTTGAAAAAATTCTTAAAAATAATTTAAAATCTAACAAAATTATTTTAGGAATTTTTCAAGTTTTAAAATTTTCTGCAGAATTTTTTTTTGTAAAATTGAAAATGTGAAAAGGCTTTTATAAAATCAGTAAAATTATAAATAAAATAAAATAAATGGAAAATAAAATTTTAAGATGCTACGGCATCTCTGACTTCTTTTCTCTCGTCGTAATTGTGCAAATAGACTAGGCCTGAATCAGCACGGCACAAAACTAGCATAAATCTTAAATAAATTGTGTCTGGACTCATCAAAGATAAATCGAACCGAACCGGCACGACACGGTTTAGAAACGCCGGGACGTGGACCTCTAGTCCGATACTACCAGTGCTGCTGCGGCTGTGGATCGGAGGACCACTTGGGATCGATCTGATATGCTGTGTGCATGTGAGCTGGACGGACGTACGTATGCACGAGTCTATACTGATGTCAGTGATGTGTCGAACTGTACGACTGTACAGCCCGGAGCAATGGCTTGGACGAGGAGCAGGTGACCCGCAGGGGTGAGCCATTAATTACTGGCTGTGTGAA
This sequence comes from Otatea glauca, assembly GCA_036346275.1. Lineage (NCBI taxonomy): Eukaryota > Viridiplantae > Streptophyta > Magnoliopsida > Poales > Poaceae > Otatea > Otatea glauca. The sequence continues at coordinate 54,069,363 of CM070718.1, read as the reverse complement.
CTCCACACTCCAGTCTCTTTACTCTTTAGATGCATGCGAGTGCCCAATGATTTCACAGCCACAATTGAGACACAAATTAAATATGCATGCTTCACCATAGAATGCTTCGCCATCGGCAGTTGCACAGCTGTGGCAGCCGATGGCCCCTTCGGTAGCGGCGGTGTGGCTAGTGGAGGAGGACCGGCAGGAGAGAGAGAGTGAAGGAAAGAGATGAAGTGGAGGAGAGAGAGGCGTGAATCTTAGAGCTATTTCAATGGTGGAGGAGGTGCATAGATGTCCATATATACGTCGTAAAGCCATTCTCATAAACAAATAAATAACTCATTAATTTAATATAATAATATGAATTGCTCCAAGCCCATCATCATACACGCAAACTAAAAAGTCATTAACTAGGACTAAGATATCGTTGATGACAATGGAGCATGTGTTTCCTATTAAATGACATATACTACGACTATTTTGTTGAGAAACCACGTGGCCTATGAGGACCCACGATAGTCTCTTAGTCAAAACCCTAGGCGATTACTATATAAGGAGGAGGGGGGTCACCCTATTATACAAGAAAACAGAAACGAAATAAAGTATTCTCTCGCCGTTCCTCTCTAAACATGTGTTTCTCTTTTCTCTCTGTTCTCCACTTCAGATCTGTTCGGGAACCCCGTACTATACGATAGCGAGGTTCCTTAACACGTTATTAGCACGAAACTCTACAGGCGAACGGATTGAAAAAGGTGGGTTTCGACGATTGAATCTAATCGCTTGTTGATTCTATGCATGCATCTAACCAACACATCAGGTACTGTTCGTCAAGTAGCATGAAGCTACACGGCAACGACATGAATCTACAATACTTTTTACTGTTCATAAAAACTCTCGGCAGCGCGTGCTCGAAGCACCACACCGCCGTCTCGGTTTGCGCGCTTGAATCGCCGATTGTCGCCGAAGCGCAGCGCGTAGCCTATCCTGGCCGCCTCGGTTCCCGTGCTCGCAGCCGGCCGACGTCTCCTGGCCACGCCGCCGCGTCCAAAGCGTGCCGCCGCCCTCCCCACCGCACTGGCCGCCGCCGACGCCTCGATCGCGCGACGGACCGCCCCTATCGCCTTGTGCGCGCCGCCGACCGCACGACGCCTTAGCCGTCGACCAGCGAAGCGCGCCGCGCCGTCGCCTCGGTTTCATCGTGAGCGCCTCGACGGCGTCGCCACCCGCTCGCCACGGCCGCGCGTCGCAGCCCAGCCCGACTTGCGGCCGCCGCCGCGCCCGGCCCGACCACCGGCAATGGTCGGCACCTCGTCGGCTCGCCACGCCCAGAAGCGCCGCGTCTCGAGTCGACCGCCGACGCCGGCCGCACGGCATCGCAGGTCCCTTTGCGGTCGTCGCGAGGAAGACGAAGGGCGGAGCGTGCATGTGAAAGCCGAACGGGAGGTAGGCGGCGCGGCGCGTGGAGGAAGAATGGCGGCTAGGGGTGAAACCATGGCCGCCACGCGCTTCTGGACCAAAGAAAAAAGGGTAGGGCCTAGTGGCCGTTTCGGCCGAGAAAGAAAAAAATTCAGTAGCAGAATTTTTTTTTGGAAAATTGCTAGAAAAATCCAGAAAAATTTTTGGCTCTGTTTTTATTTTTTCCAGCATTATTCTCTGCATTTATGAATATCCTTTATGAATCTTGAATTCATTGCTTTATTTAGCATATTGGAAATGCATGGCATTTTTTTCTGCATTTTATGTTTTTTTGCAACCATTTTCTATTAGATTACACGCAGTAATCTAATGCCAGAATTTTGAAATCATGCAGATGTCCGGCATCGCGAACCGTGAGTTTGAAGAACTGGCCCCGCACGGTCAGAACTACGTCACTTAGGCATCGGACGTGAAGATCGTACTTGGGGGCAAGAAGCTCTGTGCCACGATCGGTCTAGGGTCCTCGAAGGACGCGCAACCTACCGCCGAGCAGAACGATCAAGCCTTGCACTTCCTCAGGCACCACCTCTCAGCCACTCTGAAGAATGAATACATGGCTGAAGAGAGTGCACTTGAGCTCTGGACTGCACTTCAAAAGCGGTTCGAGAAGCTCAAGTACACCATCTTGCCCCAAGCACAGCAAGATTGGGTCCGCCTGAGGTTTGCGGACTACGAGCGATGGTCAGTACACCGCCTTGTATGCATGAATTTGTACCAATCTCTCCCTGTGTGGCAAGAAGATCACTGACGAGGAGAAGATTGAGAAGACTCTCTCCACTTTTCACCCAAATTCTATCCAGAGTGCCCGCAACTATCGTCAGGATGCATACAAGGAGTATAGCGAACTGATTGATGTCATGCAAGTTGCGGAATCACAAGACGATGTTCTACGCAAGAACTTCGTCTCACAGCCACCTGGAAGGGGCACTGGCACTGAAGTCAATGCCAATAGCTATAAGGTGAAAAAGCCCACTCATAGAAAGAAAAGTCCAAAACCCAAGTGAAGAAGGATGACAAGAAAAAGGCGCATGCTAAGCCGTATGGACAGCAAAACCAAATGTGCTTTAGGTGTGGCACATGGGGACATTGGTCAAAGATATGTCGGGAATCCAAGAAAGTGACCAACGCATATCAGGCTAAGAAGAAGGCAAAAGAAAATGCCCCAGCAGAGGCGCACTTCGCCAAGATTGGTGATAACGATGCCATGGATGTGGATACCCCACTTGCCTCATCCTCACAGACTAGCCTGGACATCAATGCTGCAGCCAATCTTATGGCAAATGAAGAGAAAACTTCTGTCGATGACATAGAAGCATAAATTAATGCATATTTTACAGATTCCGTTTAATGCATGAATCGCATTATTCTTTTTAGATTGTGGTTGTTAGTGAATTTCTTTTGAATAATTAATTGTAAGCTCTAGAAGAGCATACTTTTCTCATGAATAAATATGCTATTTATTCTTTATTCCAGTATTCTTTAATTTGCAAGCAATGTTTGAATTATTTTGCCACTGTCTGATTGGGATTATTCTCCTTTTTAGAAATCGTGTAGCGCCCAAATGGAAGAGATATGCATTGTTGATAGTGATATAACAAATACCATCTTAAGAGAGTCCAAATACTTCCAGTCGATCACGAAGAACACTGGAAATACTACGATCGCAGGAAGAGATTCCTATATAATAGGCTCCAGAAGAGCCACAATTATATTGCCAATGGGTACAACTTTGGTAATTGAAGAAGCCCCTTTATACCCTGAATTAACGCGCACTCCCTTAAGTTTCAAAGACATCCGCGCCAATGGTTTTCACGTAGAAACCAATGAAGAAAATGGCAAAGAATACTTATGCATTGTGAATGTAACGACCCCCATTTTCGCATACCTGCAAAAATGGAAATCTAATGTGCATTCCGTACTAGTCCCATGATCAGTAGCTAGTACGCACATACACGACAATTGGAATCACAACCATACAACAAAAATTAATAAGCGGAAGCAAATATACAAAGCAAGCTTACAACTCAGAGATTACAGCAGCAAAAGAAGCAAAATCCTTCAGTGTGCCCATCCGAACCCACAGGCAACTAACAAGGCATAAACTCTAGAAAGAACACGTCGAAGATAAACCCGCAACCTGCGACGAAAGAGGAACTTCGAAGCTTCGCTAACTTAACCACCTAAAAACAACATATAAGCAAGGGTGAGTACTTTCGTACTCCGCAAGACTTGAGCAAACCTATAATATATGCAGGCCATTTCAAAAGAGGCTACTACAGTTAATTTGCATAAAGCAGAATTGACATTGAGAAATCAAGTTATTTGTAAACGGAATTTGTAAAAGCAAGTTGACTGATATGAAATAAGTAAAGCATAAGTACTACTCACAACCCTTCGTGAGCATCGAATAATCCAGAAATGGAATCCAACAATGTCGATCCTTTGACATGAAACAAAAGCTGATAAACATGTTCCAAACCATACCCATTTTAGAAAATACCAAAACTAACATTGGAATGACTTCACCAAGTGTCCTTGACCGTGGACGCGGCTAATCGATTAGATTTACACTCTGCAGAGGTGTACAACTTTACCCACAAGTCATGACCTTTTCTTTTTGCCGCATGTTTCACGCACCTTTGGCGTGTGGCCGAATGTTCATGACAAAACCTTTACATTATCTAGATTAACTTTGCACCAAAGACTGGACGTTAACCCATGCTATGATGGAAGAACTCGAGCATAGAAATGTTGGAACTTCCATAGACATGGCGTACACCGTTATATCGGCAAGCGTTGTTCCCAACACCTCGGTGAGGCACCCTTCGAGCAACCTTGAAAGGAATGCTCGTACTGCTTCAGCTTACCAATGTGCAAAGTTAAGCTAGATAACTTAATTGGTTTAAGGTTGTCCTATACCAACACTTGTGGTTGCACGGGTTTCTTGGATCAATAGCGTCCCATTGCTCGGTCCTTACTGTGACACGGGCGATACTCCACCCTACACTACGTGCAAATCCCTCTGCACATCCGGCTATTGCCAATAATCACCCGCATCCAAAACCATAGTTTTATTTTGGGTTTTTAATCAAAGTACCCATAACCAACAGCTTCATTTCCAACATTTTCCATTTCTCAGAAACAAATTTTGATCTGATCATCAACCTCATTAGTTCTAAAAGCATGGCTAAGCATGGCTAATTATGAAATCGAATATACCCATGATAACATTAATTAATGTCTAAGCTTAATCTAGGTTTGTCAAGGTTCACATGTCCATACTTATCAAGGAGGTTTCATGAGACAACAGGTATAACTACCAGTACCACAAAATAGCAAATTTACAGGAAGTAAACGCATGCATGAAACATTTTAATAAACACAATGCAAATTAGATACTGGGATCAAGATGGTCAAAGGGGGTGCTTGCCTTGCTTAAATATTGCTTACGACGAAGACGAGACCACGGCTAACGGAGGCATCGACGGAGGAAGGGACGTCGAAATCTACACGTCGATCAACCGAAAATAAAGCAAAAGCCAACTTTAATAAGGGCGAAAACAAAATAGACAGAAAACCAAATAAAAACTTACTGCAGAAAACAGGAATGCTTTAGGGTTCGAATTATATGATTTCAAGGCCTCATGAGTTAGGGAAACACACATTCATATGCTTAATGGCTTTTATGATGAGCAAAACATGGTTTCTCTTATAAATTAACTATTCTTGAGTTACGAATTCAAGAGGCTAAAATTATGAATTCTAGTATTTATAACTTCGAATTATAGATGCTAAAATTATTTGCATTAATAGAATTAAAACACTAGCTAAAGGGGTTATGTGAATAGTACTTAATCTGGAGTAATATTACATAAGGAATGATTTTGAATAAGGTATATCTGTTAAGTTAGGTTACTGGACTTATTTATGGTTTTTAAGAAGGTTCTGGTGATACAAATATATATTAACTATGGATTTCATCATTATTGGCAAGTTGCTTATTCATATTATGAAGTTCATGAACCATAAAACTTAGGGTTATTTGGCTACTAGGATTTATATGCAAAACATAGTGAAATAAGATTATTTCTTCGGAATTGGATAGCATATACTTTGAAGAACATTTCTAAGCTGATTTCATACATTTTAGTGTTTAGATGAGACATTCTATTCATTGTTGAAAAAGCTTATATGATAATAAGGTTTATGTTATAAGGAATTGGATTAGAAGTGTAGTGAACAATTATCACTTAGGGTTATAGCACTAGCTGGATTCAGATGAATATTAGTTATAAACAAAATATTTTTCCAGAATATGATAGTCCATATCCTAAATATCATTTCTGAATTGATCTTCATAATATTAGCATTTAGAAGAGATATTCTACGGGTTGTTAAAATTGCTTAAGTGTTTCATTTATTTAGAAAACATAACATTTAGGGTTATATTGCTAGACTCTTTTATATACAACCTTAACGAAATAATATTCTTTCTTCAGAACATAGTAGCATGCACTTCGTAGAGTATTTCTATGCTATTTTCATAAATCTTTTCATTTAAAGGAGTTATTTTATATGCTGCTGAAAAGGTATAAACAACCACAAAGGTGACATCGAAACAACTCAGTTTTCATTTTAAGTTTATGATCGCACCTTACGAGATAATCTACCCATTTTCTAGGCATAACCAAGGAACAACTCTAAGAGTGTTTTAAAGCTAATTCATGATATATGGCTTCTATTCGAGATGTTTTCCTTATAAGTGATCATTAGGGCCTAACAAGGATTAAATTCAGATTAGCACAAACATAAGATATTTTTGCATAATCAGCAAGGGCACTATTTTTCAAGGTTATAGGATTTCGTTTTGTCAAATTTGAAGTTATTTTGAGGAAGTTATGACTATTTGGATTATACAAGCATTGAAATTTCAACTACTAAACATTTATTGTTTTCTATGGTAAACCTTAAATATTTTTACACATCTGGGATCCTTGTGATGTCAGGAGTACAACAAAATTGATTTGGTGATTAATCGAATTCACTTGATCCATATATCAACTATTCAATTTTTCAATACAAGAGAAGCTTCTTATGCTTACTTTTTAATACAATTGAGTTCAATCTTGAATATTTTTGCAGAAATGGAACATTTACAGTCTCAGGGACATGTGAGAATAGTTTCATGATTTTAGGAGCTATACAAATGTATAGCTACTATATGTTACATAAAAGGGACTTTAAACAAACTTGCTTGAAATAATTTGAACTACAGCGATCATCTAAATTCTGTTACATATTCCAAATCCTTATGGCTTAATTCAAATTTAGAAACTTATTTCATCTTATTTCGGATTTCTTTTATATAAGTTACATATATTTGAGTTTTTAATTTATTGAATGTACCCTTTAATAGAAAGTAGCTCAAACATAAATGAAGTCTAAATATTTTTATATATTTGAACTTCTGGAAGCATAAGGATTCCATCAAAATTGGTTTCATTCAATTCTAAGTTTGTTTGCAGAATTTTTATACAAAGCATATTTTTAGCCCTTTTATTCAAATTTGAATTCCGAATTCACCCATTGAAGATTTTCAAAATATTATTACATATTCTGATGGCATCTGATTTTACATGAATATAGAAATTCGTTTCACAAATTTTGGAGTTATAATGCAAAAGTTATGGCTAATTGAACTAACTCGGGTATGAAAATTCTAAAGAAATTAGAAATACGTTTTCTAAGCCGAGAGGCGCATTCGTTGGTTTGGACTGGAGGCGCTTACTCTGGCTGACAGAATGGGCCCACTGAACAGTGAGTCGAAGTAGAGGAGGCGCTAGGGCTTGTCGGCGACGGCGGTCCGGCGGGTCTCCGGCCGAATCGACCACTCGGCGAGCACCAGGGCACCACCCCGCACCTGATGGAGGGGTCGATCACCTTCGGCAATGGTCGGAGCGGGCTGCCACCGTGGGCCAGCGGCGGAGCTAATGGCGACTCACCGGGGAGAAAAATAAGTGAACCTCGATTCGAATCGGTAGCGAATTAAGCATTAAGGAGTATGAGAGGTTCCATTTTAGCAGTCGGATGGATCGGGGACTTACCGAGGAGCTCCACCACCGTGGGCCGGCTTTGGGGAAGAAGGCGCGCACGCGGCGGCGGTTGATCGGCAGGGAAGAGCTGAAATCGATGGGTGATACGGGTTCAAGGATGCACCAGGAAGCTTCAGAAACAACCAATTTGGAAAAACACTCACTGGTTTAACTCAATCGCGTTCTTCACCTTTTTCTGTTTTCGGCGACAGAAGGTTGACAGAGATGAGCTCGGCAAGAAAGAACTGAAATTGAAGAGTAACTAGGGATTAGGAGCGTCTTTGCGATGCTTCGCGTTCAAGAGATTTAAGTATGGCTCACCGGATTGGCTTGATCGAAATTTTCTCTTCTTGGGAAGCTTGCGACAATGGCAAGAAAAATGAAGCTCGGCTACGGGCTTGGGATGGCTTGACCTCCTAGTGAGCTTCGTCTCCTAGCCTCACGATGGTTTCCTTGCCTTGGCCCCCGACGCTTGAGCTCACGAAGGCTTGGTGCGGCGCCACTGGAATATGGCTCGCTAGAAGAATGGGAGAGATGAATGCCTGAGTTTTGGTGAGGATGAATCAAATGGCTGGCTTTGCTTTGGCTTGTGCAAATGCTCGCTTGGCTGTGAGATCGATTGAAATGGCTGGCCTTGGCGTTGGTTTGGTTGCTGAAGGATGAAGTCTCGGACTTGGCGCCGCTTGAGCAACGCCATGTGAAGGAACACTCTAGAATGAGGAGGTGTCCCCAAAGAACAGAATGCGAATGGCTACAGTGATGGATGTGAAAACGGCTATCAACCAAGTTTCAAAATTTGAAACTTTTTGACCATGGTCTACTGGGAGTGGTTAGCTTCGATAAAATTTTCGGATTAAAATACCGCATGGTTAATTAATTAAAATTCGACTTTGTGTAATCGCTCGAATTTTGATTTCGGATTTTGATTTAATTAAAGGTGAAAAATTATTGTTTATTTTTCAAACTTTTTTTAATAGTTAATATTGGGTTATTTATTTCTCTATAAAAATTTCAAGTCAAAATATTGGGTAATTATTTTATAAAAGTCGACATGAAAATTTTGATTTTCAATGCCTCTGCTTTTGAATTTTTAGAGGGTCTAAATTACATGATAAATTCCTGAAATTTTTACCGTAAGTAGATTCAGCTCTGTGGGTGTCATGGTAATTTTATGGATTCAGATAACTTTCTAATATTTTACATTAATACTGACTTTTACTGTTTCTAGTCCAAGGAGATGTCATTCATTTTATTTATCCACTTTTCTGTGCATAAAAATTTTACTTGATGATTTTTCTGGCTTACCAGCATGGATATGATTCCATGGTAAATTTTTCTAACTTTTTATGTTTACCATTTTACCATTTCCCTTTTCCTATTCTCTTTTGTTTGATTTTCATTCAATACAAAAATTCAAGACAATTCCAATTAAAACAAATAATGCCAACAAAATTCAGAAATAAACATTTTCAAATTTAAAATATTCTTTTTTATTTTATTGCATTTTTCAGGATGTTACAAATCTACCCCCTTACAAAAATCTCGATTTTAGATTTGGCGAGGCTAGAAGAAGTCTGGGAATTCCTTTCGCAGATGGTCTTCACGTTCCCAAGTTGCTTCGTCTTCTGTGTGGTTGCTCCATTGAACTTTCAACATTTTGTGGGATTTGTTTCTCGTATGGCGCTCTGCTTCTTCAAGGATGCGTATTGGACGCTCTCGATAGGACAAATCTGGCTGGAGGTCGATGTTCTCCAAATTGGTGAACTCAGTGGGCACGCGGAGACACTTCTTGAGTTGCGATACATGAAAGACATTGTGAACTTCGGATAATTGAGGTGGCAACTCCAGTTTGTATGCCAACTCACCCATTTTCTCGATGATTTGATACGGTCCAATGTATCGAGGAGCTAGCTTTCCACGGATCTGGAAACGACGAACTCCACGAAGCGGCGAGACTTTTAGGTAGACATGATCACCAACTTCGAAGCTGAGCTCACGCCGACGAGCGATTATCGGCATAACTCTTTGTCGAGACGCCAGGCTTCCTTCACCGGCTTCGATTACATCCACTTGGTCTTGGGCTTGGATAAGATCTGGGCCGAAAAATTTCCTTTCGCCAACCTCGGACTAGAAAAGAGGAGTTCTGCATTTTCTCCCATATAATGCTTCAAATGGCGACATTTGAAGACTGGCTTGAAAGCTGTTGTTATAGGAGAATTCAGCAAATGCAAGACTCTTCTCCCAATTAGTGCTATATGAAAGCACACAGGCTCTGAGCATGTCTTCTAGGATTTGATTTACTCTTTCTGTTTGACCATCTGTCTGGGGATGATAAGCTGTACTGAAGTTTAGCTTAGTTCCTAACAGACTGTGCAAACTTTCCCAAAAATGAGATGTGAATTATGATCCACGATCTAACACAATCGTTTTTGGGACTCCGTGCAACCGCACAATGTTACTGATGTACATCTCAGCAAGCTTATCTCCTGAATATGTAGTTCTGACTGGAATAAAATGTGCTACCTTTGTTAGCCGGTCAACAATCACCCAGATAGAATCACTTCCTTTTTGAGTTCTAGGAAGACCGGTAATGAAATCCATACTAATGTCTTCCCATTTCCATTCATGAATTTGTAGGGGCTGAAGGAGACCAGCAGGGCGTTGATGCTCGGCTTTAACTCGCTGACATACGTCACACTCGGCAACATAGGCAGCAATTTCCTTTTTCATACCGGGCCACCAATATTCCTGTTTTAGGTCTCGATACATTTTTGTGCTCCCAGGGTGAATAGAAAGAGGAGATTCATGAGCTTCCTTCAAAATCAGTCTCTTGAGTTCAGAGTCATCTGGGACATATATACGATTTCCTCGCATAATTACTTCATCAGGACTTTGGAGAATTCGGACTCAACACCTTCTCTTAATGTTTTCTAATTTTGGCAATAGCTTCATCCTTTAGTGAGCGACTTTCATATGAATTCCGAGAGTTGGTTGCAATTCAAGAGCAGTAACATAGCCTTCTTCAACCAAATCCAAATTGAGTTTTTGGAATTCACTTTGCAGCTCGGACTGATCGGAGATGAAAAGACAATGAAGCTTTCGACTAAGAGCATCGGCTACAACATTAGCCTTACCAGGATGGTAATGAATGCCAAGGTTATAGTCTTTGATCAACTCTAGCCATCTCCTTTGCCTGAGATTTAAATCTGGTTGGGTGAAGAAATATTTCAGACTTTTGTGATCTGTATAGATTTCATACCGATTGCCAATAAGATAATGTCTCCAAATCTTCAGAGCATGGACAACGGCCGCTAACTCCAAATCATGAGTAGGATAATTTTGCTCATGCGGCCGAAGCTGACGTGAAGCATATGCAATAACCTTTCTTTCTTGCATCAAAACACATCCAAGGCCGTGTCGTGATGCGTCGCAATATACCTCAAAGCTCTTATGAATATCAGGCACAATAAGAATCGGAGCTGTGGTTAATCTTTTCTTAAGCTCTTGGAAACTTGCTTCACATTCTAGGGTCCACTCAAATTTCTTTTCCTTTTTCAGCAGTTGAGTCATAGGACGAGCAATTTTGGAGAAGTTTTCGATAAAGCGGCGATAGTATCCCGCTAAACCGAGAAAACTTCGAACTTTAGGAACAGACTGAGGTGGCTCTCATTCTGTAATAGCTTGGATCTTTCGTGGATCAACTGCAATTCCACCTTCCGAAAGAACATGCCCAAGAAAGGCGACTTCCTTTAACCAGAATTCACACTTCTCGAATTTGGCATAGAGTTTATGCTCATGAAGCTTTCCAAGCACCATACTCAAGTGCTGCACATGGTCTTTTTCAGTTTTGGAATAAATGAGGATGTCATCAATGAACACCACTACGAACTTGTCCAGATACTCCATAAAGACCTTATTCATAAGGCACATAAAACTAGCAGGAGCATTTGTAAGTCCGAATGACATTACGGTGTATTCATATAACCCGTAACGAGTGGTGAAGGCAGTCTTTGGAATGTCCTCGGGTTTCATTTTCAATTGATAATACCCATGTCTCAGATCAATCTTTGAAAATACTTGAGCACCATTCAACTGGTCAAAAAGATCATCAATACGAGGAAGTGGATACTTGTTCTTGATAGTGACCTCATTTAAACCACGATAATCTATGCACATGCGTAGACCACCGCCTTTCTTAGGAACAAATAGCACTGGACTGCCCCATGGGGATGAACTAGGGCGAATAAATCCTTTATCTAATTGATCATTGAGTTGCTTCTTCAATTCACCAACTCATCGGAGGTAGCGATAAGGTCGCTTAGAGATAGGTGCTTTATTCCAGAACAAGATTAATGACAAATTCCATGTCTCGCCTCGAAGCATTCTGGCGTTCATCCGAAACACATCGAATACTCACATACCAGCGATACTTGACTCAATTCGTGACCAAAGCGAACCAAAGTAATTTGTTGAGTCGAGTGCTCTTGATTGAAGAAAATAGCACTTGGATCCCATCTGGACTAAGAAGGGATATAGATCGGTTAGCACAATCAATACAACCCTTGTGCTTAGATAACCAATCCATACCGAGGATCACATCTAGTCCTGAGGTCTCAATAACAATGAGGTCAGCATAAAAAGATACTCCATTAATCTTAATGCATACCTCAGAACAGAGTTTTGAGGTTCTCATAGTTGCTCCTGGTGAATAGATTATCATTTTTGTGGGAAGCAAATCAGCTTGAAGTTCATGCTACTTAATAAACTTGTTGGATATGAAGGAATGTGATGCGCCAGAATCAAACAACACCAATGTGGGTACAGAGTGAACAAGGAATGTTCCTAGTACCACATCAGGTGCATTATGAGCTTCTTCTGCTGTCACATGGTGCAGACGGCCATGATTAACACCTTGTTCTGAAGTAGAAGGTGGCTTAGAGACTTTTGAATTTCCAATCACTCGATCTCTACTTAAGGATTGCTGTTGAGAATAAAGTTGATCAAAATTCTTCTTAGGACGAGCATAGGCTTCCTGGTACTGAGTGCTAGAAGATGATCTTACTTGCCGCGGTGAATGAACTAAGGGCCGCTGTGGGCGAGAAGCTTGCCCTAGGCACTGCTGGGATTGAGATGCAAACTGTTGAACATTGGATGACTGCAATAAACGCTGCTTTGAGGGACGATCATTTGTTGACTGACGTGCTATCCATTTGCGCTTTCGGCTTTCTATTACTGTTCTCATGCCAAACTCCACCCGGATAGCCTTATCAACCAAGGTTTGGAAATCATGAATATCATGGGCGACTAGCATCCACTTGATTTCTTCATTCAAGTGTTCTCTGAAATGCTCAATTCTTCGAGGTTCATTTGACACTTCAGAAACAGCATAGCGAGATAAATGATTGAAGCGATGTAGATATTCCATCACTGATAAGTTTTCTTGCTTCAACTCCATAAATTCTCGCTTCTTGATCTCAATAATGCTTGCAGGAATGTGAGCCCTACGAAATGCTTCTTTAAATGCTGCCCAAGATACAATTTGACCTTCAGGAGCATCGCCGATGGTTCTCCCACTGCATCGCCGCACTCCACGTGGTGGTGAGAAGCAAACAGACCTTCTCATAGTCACCGCCTTTGCGAATGGCCATTTGCTCTCGATAGAATGGAGCCAATCATCAGCGTCGAGAGGTTCTGCTGACGAGGAGAAAGTCGGGGGCTAAGTTTTCAAAAACTCACCCAACTTAGAGTAATGCGGTGTACCACCATTTCCATCCCTAGTTTTGCTAAGGTGGGTGGTATTCTGCCCTTTCTTTGGAGCAGAGTGTATCAACTCGATGCTCTTGCTCCATCATTGCCGTGACTTGAGCCACGGTGAGGATTCGGAGATTGTTCTTCAGGAATAACTTCACTTGGATTTTGAGGAGGTGGAGGTGATTCACGATGAACATTGCGTCGAGATGTTCTGTCAGTTGGATGTTGCGGACTAGGTTGGATTGGAGTTGGAATGCTACCCCTTTTTGGTCGGGAACTTTGAGCAGCCTCATACTCCAATAACTTTCTTAAGGACCTTGTCTTAGGCATCGTGTAGTCAAGAGGAGACAGATATTTAGGCGAGATTCAGTTAGGTTACTAGGTAACGTTTCGTTCTTTAAAATCTTTTTAATTAGATTTTCTTGTTAATTAATGGTTATCACGTCGTGAAGTAGTTAACCTAGTGTCAAGTATTCACGAGTGTATCCCGGAAAGCACCACCAAAAGGTTTTCAAATACAGCACACAAATTAACCATGAACTAATATACAGAGGTTCTAAATAACTTAGCCTATATATTCCTACTCGACCTATCCATACAAGTCTTCACAAGTGACATTCCTTCTCCTTAAGATTGTTGATGTAGAAATCGGAGCTTCCATTTGTCGAGGATTGATTTAAGGAAAGAGAAGTTTGTTTACAAAACAAAATGAATGTATGGGTAAGGGGAGAATCTTAAGTGAGAGGGAAGAATAGCAAAATCTACATTTTGCAAATATGGTAACTTTTGAACATAAGATTTTGAATTTGATTATTCTAAAGCTAGCGACCATTCTATCTAGGGTTTATCCTACGGTCAGCATAGCTCTGATACCAACTGTGACGACCCCCATTTTCGCATACCTGCAAAAATGGAAATCTAATGTGCATTCCGTACTAGTCTCATGATCAGTAGCTAGTACGCACATACACGACAATTGGAATCACAACCATACAACAAAAATTAATAAGCGGAAGCAAATATACAAAGCAAGCTTACAACTCAGAGATTACAGCAGCAAAAGAAGCAAAATCCTTCAGTGTGCCCATCCGAACCCGCAGGCAACTGACAAGGCATAAACTCTAGAAAGAACACGTCGAAGATAAACCCGCAACCTGCGACGAAAGAGGAACTTCGAAGCTTCGCTAACTTAACCACCTAAAAACAACATATAAGCAAGGGTGAGTACTTTCGTACTCCGCAAGACTTGGGCAAACCTATAATATATGCAGGCCATTTCAAAGGAGGCTACTACAGTTAATTTGCATAAAGCAGAATTGACATTGAGAAATCAAGTTATTTGTAAACGGAATTTGTAAAAGCAAGTTGGTGATATGAAATAAGTAAAGCATAAGTACTACTCACAACCCTTCGTGAGCATCGAATAATCCAAATGGAATCCAACAATGTCGATCCTTTGACATGAAACAAAAGTCGATAAACATGTTCCAAACCATACCCATTTTAGAAAATACCAAAACTAACATTGGAATGACTTCACCAAGTGTCCTTGACCGTGGACGCGGCTAATCGATTAGATTTACACTCTGCAGAGGTGTACAACTTTACCCACAAGTCATGACCTTTTCTTTTTGCCGCATGTTTCACGCACCTTTGGCGTGTGGCGAATGTTCATGACAAAACCTTTACATTATCTAGATTAACTTTGCACCAAAGACCGGACGTTAACCCATGCTATGATGGAAGAACTCGAGCATAGAAATGTTGGAACTTCCCATAGACATGGCGTATAATCGTTATATCGGCAAGCGTTGTTCCCAACACCTCGGTGAGGGCACCCTTCGAGCAACCTTGAAAGGAATGCTCGATCGCTTCACCTACCAATGTGCAAAGTTAAGCTAGATAACTTAATTGGTTTAAGGTTGTCCCATACCAACACTTGTGGTTGCACGGGTTTCTTGGATCAATAGCGCCCCATTGCTCGGTCCTCATCGTGACAGGCGATACTCCACCCTACACTACGTGCAAATCCTCTGCACATCCGGCTATTGCCAATAATCACCCGCATCCAAAACCATAG
Organism: Otatea glauca; assembly: GCA_036346275.1. Classification (NCBI taxonomy): domain Eukaryota; kingdom Viridiplantae; phylum Streptophyta; class Magnoliopsida; order Poales; family Poaceae; genus Otatea; species Otatea glauca. Next base: position 54,053,982 of record CM070718.1, on the reverse strand, counting down.
TTTTATTTTGGGTTTTAATCAAAGTTCCCATAACCAATGACTTCATTTCCAACATTTTCCATTTCTCAGAAACAAATTTTGATCTGATCATCAACCTCATTAGTTCTAAAAGCATGGCTAAGCATGGCTAATTATGAAATCGAATATACCCATGATAACATTAATTAATGTCTAAGCTTAATCTAGGTTTGTCAAGGTTCACATGTCCATACTTATCAAGGAGGTTTCATGAGACAACAGGTATAACTACCAGTACCACAAAATAGCAAATTTACAGGAAGTAAACGCATGCATGAAACATTTTAATAAACACAATGCAAATTAGATACTGGGATCAAGATGGTCAAAGGGGGTGCTTGCCTTGCTTAAATATTGCTTACGATCAAGACGAGACCACGGCTGACGGAGGCATCGACGGAGGAAGGGACGTCGAAATCTACACGTCGATCAACCGAAAATAAAGCAAAAGCCAACTTTAATAAGGGCGAAAAGAAAATAGACAGAAAACCAAATAAAAACTTACTGCAGAAAATAGGAATGCTTTAGGGTTCGAATTATATGATTTCAAGGCCTCATGATTTAGGGAAACACACATTCATATGCTTAATGGCTTTTATGATGAGCAAAACATGGTTTCTCTTATAGATTAACTATTCTTGAGTTACGAATTCAAGAGGCTAAAATTATGAATTCTAGTATTTATAACTTCGAATTATAGATGCTAAAATTATTTGCATTAATAGAATTAAAACACTAGCTAAAGGGGTTATGTGAATAGTACTTAATCTGGAGTAATATTACATAAGGAATGATTTTGAATAAGGTATATCATTAAGTTAGGTTAATGGACTTATTTATGGTTTTAAGAAGGTTCTGGTGATACAAATATATATTAACTATGGATTTCATCATTATTGGCAAGTTGCTTATTCATATTATGAAGTTCATGAACCATAAAACATAGAGTTATTTGACTACTAGGATTTATATGTAAAACATAGTGAAATAAGATTATTTCTTCAGAATTGGATAGCATATACTTTGAAGAACATTTCTAAGATGATTTCATACATTTTAGTGTTTAGATGAGACATTCTATTCATTGTTGAAAAAGCTTATATGATAATAAGGTTTATGTTATAAGGAATTGGATTAGAAGTGTAGTGAACAATTATCACTTAGGGTTATAGCACTAGCTGGATTCAGGTGAATATTGGTTATAAACAAAATATTTTTCCAGAATATGATAGTCCATATCCTAAATATCATTTCTGAATTGATCTTCATAATATTAGCATTTAGAAGAGATATTCTACGGGTTGTTAAAATTGCTTAAGTGTTTCATTTATTTAGAAAACATAACATTTAGGGTTATGTTGCTAGACTCTTTTATATACAACCTTAACGAAATAATATTCTTTCTTGAACATAGTAGCATGCACTTCAGAGAGTATTTCTATGCTATTTTCATAAATCTTTTCATTTAAAGGAGTTATTTTATATGCTGCTGAAAAGGTATAAACAACCACAAAGGTGACATCGAAACAACTCAGTTTTCATTTTAAGTTTGCGACTGCACCTTACGAGATAATCTACCCATTTTCTAGGCATAACCAAGGAACAACTCTAAGAGTGTTTTAAAGCTAATTCCGCGATATATGGCTTCTATTCGAGATGTTTTCCTTATAAGTGATCATTAGGGCCTAACAAGGATTAAATTCAGATTAGCACAAACATAAGATATTTTTGCATAATCAGCAAGGGCACTATTTTTCAAGGTTATAGGATTTCGTTTTGTCAAATTTGAAGTTATTTTGAGGAAGTTATGACTATTTGGATTATACAAGCATTGAAATTTCAACTACTAAACATTTATTGTTTTCTATGGTAAACCTTAAATATTTTTACACATCTGGGATCCTTGCGATGTCAGGAGTACAACAAAATTGATTTGGTGATTAATCGAATTCACTTGATCCATATATCAACTATACAATTTTTCAATACAAGAGAAGCTTCTTATGCTTACTTTTTAATACAATTGAGTTCAATCTTGAATATTTTTGCAGAAATGGAACATTTACAGTCTCAGGGACATGTGAGAATAGTTTCATGATTTTAGGAGCTATACAAATGTATAGCTACTATATGTTACATAAAAGGGACTTTAAACAAACTTGCTTGAAATAATTTGAACTACAGCGATCATCTAAATTCTGTTACATATTCCAAATCCTTATGGCTTAATTCAAATTTAGAAACTTATTTCATCTTATTTTGGATTTCTTTTATATAAGTTACATATATTTGAGTTTTTAATGTATTGAATGTACCCTTTAATAGAAAGTAGCTCAAACATAAATGAAGTCTAAATATTTTTATATATTTGAACTTCTGGAAGCATAAGGATTCCATCAAAATTGGTTTCATTCAATTCTAAGTTTGTTTGTAGAATTTTATACAAAGCATATTTTTAGCCCTTTTATTCAAATTTGAATTTCGAATTCACCCATTGAAGATTTTCAAAATATTATTACATATTCTGATGGCATCTGATTTTACATGAATATAGAAATTCGTTTCACAAATTTTGGAGTTATAATGCAAAAGTTATGGCTAATTGAACTAACTCGGGTATGAAAATTCTAAAGAAATTAGAAATACGTTTTCTAAGCCGAGAGGCGCATTCGTTGGTTTGGACTGGAGGCGCTTACTCTGGCTGATAGAATGGGCCCGCTGAACAGTGAGTCGAAGCAGAGGAGGCGCTTGGGCTTGTCAGCGACGGCGGTCCGGCGGGTCTCCGGCCGAATCGACCACTCGGCGAGCACCAGGGCACCACCCCGCACCTGATGGAGGGGTCGATCACCTTCGGCAATGGTCGGAGCGGGCTGCCACCGTGGGCCAGCGGCGGAGCTAATGGCGACTCACCGAGGAGAAAAATAAGTGAACCTCGATTCGAATCGGTAGCGAATTAAGCATTAAGGAGTATGAGAGGTTCCATTTTAGCAGTCGGATGGATCGGGGACTTACCGAGGAGCTCCACCACCGTGGGCCGGCTTTGGGGAAGAAGGCGCGCACGCGGCGGCGGTTGATCGGCAGGGAAGAGCTGAAATCGATGGGTGATATGGGTTCAAGGATGCACCAGGAAGCTTCAGAAACAACCAATTTGGAAAAACACTCACTGGTTTAACTCAATCGCGTTCTTCACCTTTTTCTCGCTTTCGTGACGAAGGTTGACAGAGATGAGCTCGGCAAGAAAGAACTGAAATTGAAGAGTAACTAGGGATTAGGAACGTGCTGCGATGCTTCGCGTTCAAGAGATTTAAGTATGGCTCACCGGATTGGCTTGATCGAAATTTTTCTCTTCTTGGGAAGCTTCGCGACAATGGCAAGAAAAATGAAGCTCCAGCTTCTGGGCTTGGGATGGCTTGACCTCCTAGTGAGCTTCTGTCTCCTAGCCTCACGATGGTTTCCTTGCCTTCGGCCCCTGACGTTTGAGCTCACGAAGGCTTGGTGCGGCGCTCACTGGAATATGGCTCGCTAGAAGAATGGGAGAGATGAATGCCTGAGTTTTGGTGAGGATGAATCAAATGGCTGGCTTTGCTTTGGCTTGTGCAAATGCTCTGGCTTGGCTGTGAGATCGATTGAAATGGCTGGCCTTGGCGTTGGTTTGGTTGTCTGAAGGATGAAGTCTCTGGACTTGGCGCTGGCTTGAGCACTGCCATGTGAAGGAACACTCTAGAATGAGGAGGTGTCCCCAAAGAACAGGAATGCAGAATGGCTCCAGTGATGGACTTGAAAACGGCTATCAACCAAGTTTCAAAATTTCGAAACTTTTTGACCATGGTCTACTGGGAGTGGTTAGCTTCCAGTAAAATTTTCGGATTAAAATACCGCATGGTTAATTAATTAAAATTCTGACACTGACTGCTCAGAATTTTGATTTCGGATTTTGATTTAATTAAAGTTGAAAAAATTATTATTTATTTTTCAAACTTTTTTTAATAGTTTATATTGGGTTATTTATTTCTCTATAAAAATTTCAAGTCAAAATATTGGGTAATTATTTTATAAAAAGTCTGACATGAAAATTTTCAGATTTTCAATGCCGCTGTTTTTGAATTTTTAGAGGGTCTAAATTACATGATAAATTCCTGAAATTTTTACCAGAAGTAGATTCAGCTCTATGGGTGTTATGGTAATTTTTATGGATTCATATAACTTTCTAATATTTTACATTAATACTGACTTTTACTGTTTCTAGTCAAAGGAGATGTCATTCATTTTATTTATCCACTTTTCTGTTCATAAAAATTTTACTTGACGATTTTTCTCGCTTACCAAAGCATGGATATGATTTCATGGTAAATTTTTCTAACTTTTTATGTTTACCATTTTACCATTTCCCTTTTCCTATTCTCTTTTGTTTGATTTTCATTCAATACAAAAATTCAAGACAATTCCAATTAAAACAAATAATGCCAAAAAAATTCAGAAATAAACATTTTCAAATTTAAAATATTCATTTTTATTTTATTGCATTTTTCAGGATGTTACAGTGAAGCACGCGGTATGTGGAAAAATGGTATTAGAAAAATGTCCCTCATATGAATCTGGGTTGTACTACACGAAAATTCATGCACCCAAAGTGTATACTTCCTTGAAGACTGTCTTTAGAAGCTCTGAGTTATTTTCTTTATGGCATTGTAGATTAGGTCATCCTGGTCTTAGAATGATGAGAAATGCAGTGGACAACTCACAAGGTCATGGCATTAATGTTAAGAATTTTTCGAATCATGAAGATTTTGTGTGCCCTGCATGTGCCACCGGAAAATTAATAACTAGACCCTCTGTTATGAAAGTGCAAAGTGAAATCCCTGCATTCCTGGAACGCATCCAGGGGGATATTTACGGCCCAATTCAGCCCTTATCAGGGCCGTTTCGGTACTTTATGGTGCTCATCGATGCTTCCTCAAAATGGTCACATGTATGCTTATTGTCAACAAGAAACCATGCTTTTGCAAAGCTGATCTCGCAGATCATAAGAATTAAGAATGCTTTCCCTGATCATCGCGTGAAGTCCATTAGAATAGACAATGCTGGCGAATTTACTTGAAAGGCATTTGATGATTATTGCACTACAACAGGGATAGCAGTTGAGTACTCCGTGCCGCACAACCATATGCAGAATGGACTAGCTGAAGCACTAATAAAGAGGATTAAATTCATTGTCAGGCCGTTTTTGCAGAGTTGTAACTTGCCCAACACTTGTTGGGGACACACAGTCCTGCACGTAGCAGCTCTCATCAATTTCAAACCTTCGGCCTACAACATATATATCCCCTATGCAGCTTGTGCACGGGGTCATCCCTAAAATCTCCCATCTCAAGAAATTTGGTTGAATGGTATATGTTCCTATACCACCCCTGCAGCGGACTGCAATGGGCCCTCTCCACAAGTCTGGAATATACGTTGGTTATGAGAGTGCATTCATAATCAGGTATTTGGAACCCATGACTGGAGACTTGCATACAGCCCGATTCGCTGATTGCATATTTGACAAGGATTTTTTCCCATCATTAGGGGGAGGAAATCAACCTTTGGATGAAAAATGCCGAGAAATCATATGGCATTCCACTAGGATCCCCGCACATGACCCCCGCACTAAAGAAGCAAATCAAGAAGTCCAGAAGATAATTGATTTGCAGAATTTAGCAAATGAACTGCCTGATCATTTTTGTGATCTGAAGGGCGTGGTTAAGTCGCATGTACCCGTAAGAAATGCACCAGAGAGGGTGGAAATACCAAAGAAAATAGAAGGTATCCCTCATCCTGTTCAGAGACCTCAAAGAAAAAGAACAGGAAATAAAAGAACAGGAAATCTGGCTCCTCAAACCCAAAGTACCCAGAGATGTCTGGAGAAAACTGGGCGAGAAGACTTACCACAACCAATCACGAAAATGCCCTAAGGAAAGAAGAGGACCCAGTTGAGACCTGGCACTGGAAAGAAGCTGACGAAAAAGGCAATTCCAGACTTGAATCTTCCACTACAGGAAGACGCCGGAAATAATGTGTGCGCACACATGGGCGATGAAAAGCTAAAGGAACTTGCCCCTGCGATGGGAAACAGCAGCGAAGAGCAAGTAGAAGTGCAAGAAGCACCCCATGATGAAATGGCCATAAACTTTGTAATAACAGGAGAATCCCTTAATAGAGCAACAGCCAATGTTGATGCATACTTTGCAAAGAAGGTTGCCTTAATCATTGATCATGATCCCGAGCCTGCATCTCTCGCAGAGTGCAAGAAAAGGCTAGATTGGGAAGAATGAAAGAAGGCAATCACTGGAGAGTTAGTCTCTCTGAATAAGAGAGAGGTTTTTGGACCCGTATGCCGCACACCTCCCCATACAAACCCTGTAGGTCGCAAATGGGTCTTTGTTCGGAAGAGGAATGAAAACAACGAAGTTGTAAGGTATAAGACAAGGCTTGTAGCTCAAGGTTTCACTCAACGTCCTAGGGTCGATTATGAAGAAACCTATTCTCCGGTCATGGGAGGAATTACCTTTCGATATTTGATCTCAATGGCAGTCAACTTGAAGTTGAAAATGAAGCTAATGGATGTTGTCATAGCATACTTGTATGAGAACTTGGATTCGGAGATATACATGAAAGTACTGGAAGGTGAATCTATCTCGAACCAAGACAAAGCAAATATAAACATGTACAGTGTGAAATTAGAGAAATCACTGTATGGTCTAAAACAGTCAGGAAGAATATGGTACAATCGCTTGAGCAACTTTCTCTGCAAGAAAGGCTACATGAATAGCGAAGATTGTCCATGCGTGTTTATACAGCGATCCCCGAATGGATTCTGTATAATCTCCGTCTATGTAGATGACTTGAACATCATTGGGACGGATGAAGAAATTGAGAGAAGCATGCTCATACTTGAAGTCTGAGTTTGAAATGAAGGACTTTGGAAAAACCAAGTTTTGTTTAGGCTTGCATCTTGAGCATGTCCAAGGAGGAATCTTGGTACACCAATCATCCTACACGCAGAAAGTGTTGGAAAGATTTGGTTTTGAAAAGGCATATCCTGCAAAGACTCCAATGGTCGAAAGATCACTCCAAGCAGACCTAGACCCATACAGGTCTAGAGAAGAGGGGGAGGAAAACCTGAGAGCAGAATTCCCATATTTGAGTACAGTTGGAGTGCTCATGTACCTTGCGAATAGCACCAGGCCGGACATTGCGTTCGCCGTGAATTTGCTAGCCCGGTATAGTGCAGAACCCACCAAAAGGCATTGGAAAGGGATCAAGGACATCTTCTGTTACCTCCAAGGAAGTAAAGATCTCGGCTTGTTCTACAGAAGAAACAATGAACTGAATTTGGTTGGCTATGCCGATGCTGGGTACTTATCAGACCCGCATACTGGCAAGTCTCAAACTGGGTATGTTTTCCTATGTGGAGGAACAGCAGTTTCCTAGAAGTCGTCTAAGCAGACTCTTGTCTCGACGTCGACAAACCACTCAAAAATTATTGCTTTGTATGAAGCCTCCCGTGAATGTGCCTGGCTCCGAAGAATGGTTCACCACATCCAGAAGTCATGTGGCTTGAACATTGAGCAAACTCCCACGATCATTTATGAAGATAATGCAGCTTGTGTTGCTCAAGTGCAAATGGGTTATGTGAAAAGCAATCTCACGAAGCATATCAACCCCAAGTTCTTCTATGCTCATGAATTGCATAAGATGAATGAGATCAAGATACTGCATACTAAGTCGTGTGAAAATCTTGCAGATTTGTTCACTAAATCACTCCCAGCATCTACCTTTGAAAGGTGCGTTAAAGGGATTGGGACGATGAGACTTAGAGAAGTGCAGATTTCAGGGGGAGATATTTCACATACTCCCACATAAATCTTGAACATGAGGTTTGAGTACCCAACATGAATCTCGAAGATTAGCAATTGAAGTTTAGGTGAATTGTACTCTTTTTCCTTAGCAAGTTTTTCATGAAGTTTTCTTATATAAGGTTTTAATGAGGCAATTCGTGCAACGCAGTAAGCGTATGCTATGTACTCTTTCTCCAAGTATTTTTTCCACTGGGTTTTCTGGAGTTTTAATGAGGCATATGCATCTCGCGGCAAAGGGCCCAAGGGGGAGTGTTGGGAAACCACATGGCCCATGAAGGCCCACGATGGTCCCTTAGCCGAAACCCTAGGCGACTACTATATAAGCAGGAGGGGGGTACCCCCATTGTACAAGAAATCAGAAGAGCAATAAAGTATTCTCTCGTCGTTCCTCCCTAAACCTGTGTTTCTCTTTTCTCTCTGTTCACCACTTCAGATCTGTTCGGGAATCCCGGACTATTCGATAGCGAGGTTCCTTAACATATTTAACTCTTTTGCAACATTATAGGAGTATATATAGAATGGTAATATTGAAATGATCACCCCTTTGATAATTTCCTCAATTGACTTACACTATGAAACAATTAATGCTTTCAAGAAAACGAACTTAGCTAAACGAAGGCTACATTTTGTAACAGTAATAAAAAATACATTCCTTTTATTTTGTGATAGAGAGGGTAGTTTCTCGAGAGCGCGAATGGAGGGAGTAGTTAGCAATACAACTTGCGTATGACTAGTACAATGGAGAGCTAGCCGAAGACATAATCAGCGTCGGACCGACCAGGGTCAGGGGCCTAAGGCACCACCTACCCCCGACCACGCCATAGATATCCATCCCTTAGCACCTCTTTCTCATCATGGGGCGTCACCACGTCGTCGTCATGGAAACTGGTCAGAAGATTGGAACTTAGGGACCGATTTAGCACCCCCTAAATTTATATCCTGGGTCCACCACCGGACATAATTAATCCATAAAATGCTTAGTCTAGATACAAGTCTAGTTAATTCCTACTCTATGTTGAGTTTGCATGCATATGCATGAGCAAACATGCAGCCCCAGTTTAATATTATCAAAACTGCATCAAGTGGAAATAGTTCACATGATTACATTTGCCACCATCCTTGGACATGTGGTTTAGGTATCTAGTCTCATGTTCTTATTATGTTGTAGGCGTGCTACTTGAGCCTAAAAAAAGCGTTTTCACATAATAGTCAAAACAGCTTCACGAATTTTTCGACTAAACATAGTCCTAATTAATATATGCAATGGCGGATCGATTAAGAATGAATAAGATCATGTTGCACAGACTCAATACAATGTCCTTGGATTGGAAGCTAAATTAATTGTATTGTAATTGTTAAGACTTCAAACAGCATGCATAGATCAATCGTGTTGTAGGACTTCGACTTAACTACTACTCCCTCCCTTCATTTTTATAAGGTGTATTTTGACTTTGCACAAGGATTAAGGTTGCGTTGAAATTGAAAAAGATATGAGAGAAAACGAATTAGATGCCCTCACTTAATTGTCTTGGAAGATGAAAGATATACTTTGTGTGGGTGGTAACGAATAAATACATATGGTTGAGAGAGAATAAAACGTGGTATAGAAGGAAAGACATCATTAAATCTACATGCAAACCTTATAATTGTGGACAAGACCATTCAAAAAATAAACCTTATAAAAATGAACGGAGGGAGTATATATATATTTTTTTTTAAAATATCTTTTTAATTAATACACATATTGTGTTGGGATATTCAGAATTTGATGTCATGGCATTTCAATTAACATGAGCATGATATGATTTTGTAAGAAAATACCCTAAATGAATTGGATAAATGGTTAGGGGTTTTGACCTTAAATGTCGGCTTGGTTGCAAGTAATTGGTAATGTTTGGTTGCATAATGGCCATCTCTTTGTAGCATCTGGTTAATTGACTTGTCTGATCCAAGTAATCAACATCAAACTTGGTTGCTGTGTCATATTAATTGATTATTGAAGTAGCTCCTTTCATAATTAAACAAACAAGGCATCGACAAAGTAACAACAATGGCACATGCATGATCAATAGCCATTCTTCTCATATAACGTGATTCCTGGGCCCAAGGATTTGTCTTAGCTCTCCGGCATCCCACTTAACGCTAATTCTAACACTAGACTATATGATCAACAGTGAAGACAAATAGCCAAAAGAAAACACACAAAAACAGAGCACACGAATAAGGATTTATTATCTTTCATGTGTTAGGAAAGGAGCACGTAGATAACATTGCATTTGGTCGTCAAAAGTGAGCAATGTACCAGCCATGTTTCACATCTTGCATGCAAAGCAGTGGCGGAGCCAGAATTTGGGTGAGTCACGGGCCAAAAATAAGCGACTATTACTAATATAAAAGACTACGAGAATTACATGCTTAAAATTTCAATAAAATAGATAGAATATGTACGTATGCAAACTTTTCAGTTGTAAATGACAATATATAAATGCAAGGATTAGCCTTTTGAGAAGCTAATTATGCACACAACATTTTTTTGTGTCTATTGTCAAAACATTATATCCAATTTTGCTATCTTTGCCCTGCTTTCATTTTAGCAGATATTATTATCCGTTTACTTTTGCATTTGCTAAGTTCTATTTATAATGATATGCGCATTAAGACATTATGCATGTTCCTACATTTTCATCCACAGTTGATGCTTGACCATTAGAGCACTGATCTAAATTCTTCACACAAAATAATACATGACTGAGGTGTGAGGGTACTTTAGTTCCCCTAAAAAAAATGGAATGTAATAAGTTGAGCATACCATTCATTGGCAGTCTGAAGTCACTGGATAGCCCTTCAAGTTCCAACTATAAAGGCACTCTAGGATGCTTCAGATGACTAAACAATTGAGGTCTTTAAATTACTTAATGTATACCCTTCATAGGCATTTTGTTATGCTTTGTGATTCTCTGGTCAGTTTACTTAGAGCTATCTAACAGCAGATTTTGCGTTTGGAAATTAACATCGTTCCTTCTCTTCTGTTCTTTAGATTTGAGCATACTCGCAGCGGGTTGGAACCTCTTGTTGTTGCTTCAATTCCTACAATGAAGTATAGCTGTGACTGCGAGGCCTTCCATTCAAAAGACGATGGCCGATAACTATACTGTATAATCTAGAGTTGATTTAGTTAAGTGCTTTCTACTTCTATAGAAATTAGGTCCAGAGCAGTGATCAGTGATAAACAAAGCCCCTAAGACTGACAACCATATCCAGCAACAACAAGCACGAATCAACTACATTACCATGCTATTTGAGATAAAGAAGTGGGATTTGCCGATTTGGGATACATACATTTGTGTTCCTGGCTTCCTGCAAGAACTTCACCCAGCCCAAGGTGAGGGAGGGGAAGAAGACCAGGATCGGAAGGAGGAGCGGCGGCAGCTCAGATCCGATCGCTGCTGGCATCGAGTCGAGTGCAGCACTATAGCCCTCGGTCCCTCCTTGCGGTTGCGGCCGCGGCTCGGCGCGAACCTCCCAGAGGCCGGAGCCGCAGCGGCTAGAGCTCCATCTCCAGGCTCCAGCGGGCGAAGGTGGACGGTGGGCGGAGGCTGCAGGCGGGAGCCAGGAGTGGCGACGGCGCGTCGCGAGAGATGGGGTAGGGCAGAGGCCAGAGGGCGCTATGGTCTGTGGAGGCTGGCTAATTGCGTCCCTTCCCAGTTCTGTTGCATCTACAGATGAGGTATAATGGGCCAGCACACCAGACCTAGGACCGTAATTTTATCCCGATGCATTTCCCTATTACTATTTGGGCCAGGCCTCGGGCCCAGGCCCGGTGGCCCGAGGCCCAGCTCCGCCCCTGCGGGTGTGTCGGTGTGGGTAGATCTCCGGTGTTTACGGCTTCCTCGGTCAAGTAGGAAAAAGAAAAGCAGCGTGCTTTTCTGCCGTCGCCATCGCCATCCATCCGATCAACCCCGAGGTCCCCGACCGCGGAAGGCGACGGCGCTCCCTACCGATCACACCTCAACGCCAGGTTCGCTGAGGACTGCCGCCGCCGCCGTCCCCCATACTGATTACGCCACAGCTGCTGCCGTCACTCGTAGCAGCCGGTTCTGCCCGCGCCGCCTCCTGCTCCACGCCACTCCTTGGCCGCTGCGCCGCCATCCCGTTCCGCCACATACGCCGCCGCGACACTCGAGCAGCTGATCCAAGCGTCCTTCGGGAAAAGCCCAGTTCCTCTCGGCGCTAAGCCCCATGCCGCCATAGAAAAAAGAAAAGAAAAGGCAACCCGGGTGAGGACCACTGCTCTTCTTCTCGCCTTCCGCTTCCCCAAATCTTGCTCTGCGCAGTGCAAAGATTTCTGTGCTGTAGTATTCGATTCAGGATTTGGCGACTGGTTTCCTTGTGCTTTCTTGGTTACCTTTGCACTTTCGACTCAAATCTTATAGGATAATCTAGTTGGTACACATTGCTGGAGACAAGACGGACATCCGGGCATGATGTTCATTCTGGTACACAACTTTGTAATCGCAATACATCAGTAGTGCAGAATTTGTTTCAACATTGTATGCTCTCTAGAAAGTGTTGGTTCAATCTGAGTGATCTGAATTCGGAGTAGGCACTCAATGGATCTTCTTTGTTGCCATGGTAAGAACAATACCCACGAATCGTCATTATGTTTTTTCGGGCATTTCGTCATGCCGGTATTGTCAACTGTCAAAGTAGTCGATTTTGTTCGCATTAGTTGACACGCCTGGTGTATTATAATTTCTCATTAGATTATTTAGTGCCATTGGGTTTTTTGTTGGATCACAGGATGCAGTTGCCTAGCATTAGGATGTCTCCGTGTAGGTTGCATGCAAGAATGGCCTGCCTATTGCTCTCTGGATTTTACGGTACTTACTGATTGACTGATTGTTGACGCATATAATATAACCCTTCTTGAATTTCCAGGGAATCTGCCAGATGAAGACCCAGAAAATGGCGAACGGATCATCATGCAACAAGAACAAGGTGTTTGACGGTTTAATTGGTGAAGATGTTTCAGAAATAGTCCCATCTTACAAATTTTTCTTAGAACATCTAAGCGAAGATGGGAAGACCTATGTCTTTGATGTGCCAAATGGGGACCATGGCATGCCTGCTTCTATAAGGTATGAAGAGGATGATATGTGCTATGGAGACGCAAAGACCAAACATGGCACAAATGTCCCCAAGAGTTCGCCGCCAAGTCGGGTTGGTCCAAACGGCAAGCGACCAGGTGTAACATCAGGCAGGGTTGCGAATAAAAATGTGGATCGTTCCTTTATACTAAGAACATCATCTGTGAAGAAGACCTCAGCAATTGATGAATCTTATGCAGCATTTCTGAGCCTTGTGAAAATCAAGGATGGTTTTATGGTTATTGAGCCAGAACCAGGCGTTACCATTGTATATGAGCAAGAAGAGACACCTGCTGGATATGATGAATTGAGAACTGGCAGTTCGACAAATGAACGAGAACCTTCGATGGTTGCACCTGAAAACATTGAGGAAGAGAATGATATGCATATAGATGAAGATGGACTTGGACAGACTGATAATGTTACATCTGTACATGAGATGGATGGGCCTGCTTCAGACAATGTTGATAGTCAGAATGTAATCTGCATAGACGAGCATGGACTTATACCTTATACTCAATCTTCTGATTTAAATGTGAGCTATATTTCTGCTTAATTTATGTGGGTTATTTCTTTAAATGATGCTGTCTTTATCCTATAGCTTGCTTTTTGGGTCCAGGCATGCGATGGTGATCATGGAGCACCTCTAGCTCTTAGTTGTGGTGGTCCCTCTACATTTGATGAAAAACTTAATGCTGTTCTAAGTCAGCCATATGACCGAAATGAATACAAAGAGCTTCTGAGCAAAGCCACTGACCGAAAGCCTGTGAGCAGACAAAGGCACTTGAGAAGTGCATCCAAGCGCTATGCCACAGGGGCAATTGGACTGTCATATCTTGATTACTACCCAGGTAATTACTAAATTTTGTGGGCATCTGTTTAGCCTGATGAGGTTATTCCATTGTTGCTCCTCCATTGTGATACGAGTCTAAGAGCTTCATTTTGAACCTAGATTTGAGCAAGGTGTTGACTAGCGTTTCGCTGGTTGTGCATTATATGATCCGGTAGCACAAGTCCTAATTGATCTATGCTCCCAGCCTATAGCTTTGACCAAATGAATTTTATAAATCATTACCGTAAACCAGTGATTGAATGTCATGTTCAAAGGCCTATAGCTTTGACCAAATGAATTTTATAAATCATTACCGTAAACCAGTGATTGAATGTCATGTTCAAAGGCTTTCTTCTTTTCTTTCCGTTGTATGGATCATTCAATTCCATTAGAACTCATTAAGCTTAGCTATTTTTCACCAGTTCAGAACTACAATAAAATGATATATAGCATTCAGCAGAGAACAAGAAATGTTGAATTGTTACGTGGCTTTTGGTTGAAGGGTTGCTATCTTTATCTGCTGCCCTGCTATTGTCTAGTGCCATGGGTTGTGCTGTTATGGTTATATTTATTGTGGCCAATGATCTTTCTTCTATTAACTGATATCTGAATTATTGGATGGGTGATGTCTATTTGAATTATATGCTTTATCAATTTGAAATAAGGTAACTGTTGTGTCGTCTTATGCACTTTGTTATATATTAATTTGATTCTTATGGCACTGGTAGCAGTTTTGAAGGCTGTGTTTTTGATGCTGCAACATAATTTTGTACTTTGTGTATTACTTGCCATGGAATGAGTCGGTAGGTTGCATTTGTACGATTGCATCATACTTTGTTACCAAGACTAATGTTTAGTATACCATGCAGATCTAGCAATACAAATAGACTCTGCTGACTGTGATGAGAGACAACTGAGCCTCCTGCGAAAATTCTTCTTCTGGTTGGAGGTGATCTATGCTTATCATCTTAGTTATTGTCTTGTTTGCAATGCTTATGTTCTCTTATAATGGAAGTTAAAGTTAGTGAATTATAAATGGTTCAAACGACTCTACCCAACAAATCTCCTGAAATTACCCTAGTGAAAATTGAGGATTATTTTTCCTCATTTAACAGTGCAGTGGTATGGATGGAAATATGCCCACGTATGAGATGCTTGCTTGCTTCATGTTATGCTGTAAAGGGAAGCAAAGCTAGGTATAAGCAGTAACCTACGATACTCAGTACTAGCAGCAACCTACCATACTCAAGGATGATAAATTCTGTGTTTCCTTTTGTGGTGGAAGTTGCTTCGGTAATTTCAGAATTGGCCCATGGAATTCATGGAATAAGACAATTATCTACCATTTTACCGCAGACACAAAAGGGGACTTGTTTGATCTTCATTCTGTGGATTTTATCTCTCGCATCAGATCAGATATTGGCCAGGGACGATCTGGTGACTAACCAATGAATGCTCATGCAATATAATATTTGCAAATCTCATGTCTAGTAAAAAACGATCTCCATCCATTTAAATTGCTCCTCTCTTGGGACTGGTTATGCTGAAGACACTGAAGTTAGTAGACTAAAGCCAAATTTATCCGCATTATTTGCAGAACTTATGCCACGAGGGGGCGCACATGCCATGGATCCCCAAGGCGCTAGCCTGTGATCCCATTACAACAGATGACTACGAGCCGGAACCGCAACCGCGCTCGAGATGCTCCAGCCCCAAGATGAAAACTGAAGCACCTTCCATTGCCAGGGCCGAGGGGTCAAGCTGAGCCTGTGCATTCCTTGCATCTCTTTGTTTTGATGCAGCAAGGCTCCACGGTAGCCATCTACAAATATCATGCGTGTTGTGGCGCCCCTCAAACCATAATCTGTGTTTTGTTTGGCTCAAATCTACCTGGTGTAGGTTTAGCTTTTTGCTGTACATCTGCATGTAACTCGCCTGGAATGATACTACGCTTGTTTGGATTTCCGCTTGAGCTTGCACGATCTTCCGTGATCCCTTTCTTTATTGCTGCTCCGAGATTCCATGTCTTTTTCTTCCTTTCGGCACCTCACCTCTATGTAGGCAGCTTCTCCTCAAACAGCAAAAACAAGAAGAAAGCAATTGTCTCAGCTTCAACTGCTACCGCAACCACAATGTGGTTTCAGACTTTCAGTTGGCTGTTGGCCTAGCTAGCAGACCTCTTCGTAAAGCGTAAGATTTCGGACCATCACGAAATCAAAATTATGGGTCAAATTAAAGAAAATTGGAAAAAAAAATTAAATTGCAACACTAATTTCGTTTTTTCGCCGAAATTTCGGTATTTAAAACCGGATTTTGATGTTTTATGGCCAGATTTGGTCCAATAACCGTGAAGAAAGTCATCTTCTATGAATTCTTTTAAAAAAACTGAATTTTTGTTACATTTTAAAATTTCGGTAGAAACATTTTCAGATTTTTACAAAATTGTACAAGCTTCATAATGATCTGAAAAATTTATGGTAATATATTTAGCACTGTAGGATCATACTTAACAATTTCAAAATAATTAAACTTCATTGTTATCTTTAAAAAATCAAAAACAGAATGAACAAAATTGGGATAGTAACCTTGTCGGAATTTATAAATTTTATTAGGTGTGATCATGATCCAAAATTTTTATGAGAGATTAATAATCTCCTCGGTACAATTATATAAAATTTCCAAAAATTTTAAACATTTTTTTGTTTGCTCAATCAAATCTATGTAAGCATTGAACTTCATTTGTTATATTTCAAAAATCAAAAAGAGAAAGAACATAAATAGTACAGTGCTTTGTAAGAATTTTATAAAATCATTGTAGTGTGATCATGATTCAAAAATTTTATGAGATCTTAACAATTTCCTTATCAATTTTTGCCCAGTGCAGAACCGCCGAAATGTCGGGTATTTCGCCCGAAATTTTGGGATTTTCCCCCGAATTTCTCTTTTTCTCAATAGCAAACGAACCGGATTTGAATTTTGGTTTTTGAATTTTGGGCGAGATTTGTCCGAAATACCTATATTTCGGCAAAATTTCGGATTCCGGTCCAAGGCGATTTTTTATCCAAAAACGAAATTTGAATCCTTGGCATGGACGTCCACATATACGTTTTAAAGCCACTCTCATAAATAAATAACTCATTATTTTAATATAATAATATGAATTGCTCCAAGCCCATCATCATACACGCAAACTAAAAAGTCATTAACTAAGATATCGTTGATGACATTGGAGCATGTGTTTCCTATTAAATGACATATACTGCGACTATTTAGCTCTTTTTGCAACATTATAGGAGTATATATAGAATGGGAATATTGCAATGATCACCCCTTTGATAATTTCCTCAACTGACTTACACTATGAAACAATTAATGCTTTCAAGAAAACGAACTTAGCTAAACGAAGGCTACATTTTGTAACAGGAATAAAAAAATACATTCCTTTTATTTTGTCATAGAGAGGGTAATTTGTGGAGAGCGCCAATGGAGGGAGTAGTTAGCAATACAACTTGCATATGACTAGTACAATGGAGAGCTTGCCGAAGACATAATCAGGGGTGGACCGACCAGGGGGCTAGGGCATCCCTACCTCCTACCATACCATGGGTACCCTCCTAGCATCCTTTTCTCACTGTGGGGCGTCACCACGCCGTCGTCATGAAAACTGGTCAGAAGATTGGAACTTAGAGACCGATTTAGCACCCCCTAAATTTACATCCTGGGTCCGCCACTAAACTTAATTAATCCATAAAATGCTTAGTCTAGATACTAGTCTAGTTAATTACTACTTATATGTTGAGTTTGCATGCATATGCATGAGCAAACATGCTGCCCCAGTTTAATATTATCAAAACTGCATCAAGTGGAAATAGTGCACATGATTACATTTGCCACCATCCTTGGACATGTGGTTTGGGTATCTACTCTCATGTTCTTATTATGATGTAGGCGTGCTACTTGAGCCTAAAAAAAGCGTTTTCACATAATAGTCAAAAACAGCTTCACGAATGTGAGACCCTGTTTTTGCAAACAGGAACCTCCATGTGATTACTGTACTAGTCCTATAATCAGTGGCTAGCACTCACATGTTTACAACATTCATATCACCACCACAAAATATTAATCTGACAGGCATTATATTACAAGCAGTAATAAT
The DNA here is from genome assembly GCA_036346275.1 of Otatea glauca. Classification (NCBI taxonomy): domain Eukaryota; kingdom Viridiplantae; phylum Streptophyta; class Magnoliopsida; order Poales; family Poaceae; genus Otatea; species Otatea glauca. Next base: position 54,035,931 of record CM070718.1, on the reverse strand, counting down.
TATACAGAGTTAAATTTTTACAACAGCGAAAAATAGAGGAATTTTAAAAAAAAAACTCCAAAAGCCACGTGGTTTGCCCGCTAACCCTCAGGCAACTGACTTGGCAAACCTAGGGAAACTCATCGCCAAAAGTCCCGCACCCTGCGTGAAAGTAAAAGTAAATCTCGCGCCGCAGTTTCGTCCTCTGAGACAGCAGATGCAAGATTGAGTACTTTGGTACTCAGCAAGACTTATAGTGTTTGACAAATGCAATTTAGTAGTTATGCAGGCTAACCAAGGCAGGTTAATGTTTATTTTGCAGTTGCATAAACATTTAAAGATATGACATAATAGATTGAAACATCGCATTTTCAAATAAGCAACTGAAATATAAAGCGATAAGCAAATATCCAAGTCCTTCAACCCAGTCTACCCAACTGCAAAGATCCCCGGTGTCTGTCCTTTGACCCAAAAGCTAGTTGCAAAACGGTTTCCTTTTTAAGCCCAGTTTTTCCAGAAAATACCAAAACATTTTAACATTGGAATGTGACTTCACCAAGCGTCCATAACCGTGGACACGGCTAATCGACTAGATTTACACTCTACAGAGGTGTACAGCTTTACCCACAAGGAATGATCAACCTCTTATGCCAGGCCAATTTACACACTTCCTTTGGTGTGTCGGCAAGGAGATCATACAGAGCCGTTACATTATCTAGATGTAGCTTTGAACCAGCCCGGGACGTTTGACCCTCGCCATGAAAACAGAAACACTCACCCAAGTCGTGGATCCTTTTTCATCACACCCAACACCCCGCTTCTGTTCATGGCAAGACGTACACCGTTGCATTGGTATGTAGAAACCCCTATAGACAGACCAAACCGGAATGCCTGTGCAATCTCCCGCCTTCCTTAGATGCAAAGCCACACCTAAACAACTTAATAGGCTAAGACCCGCCCATACAAGCCCTCGTGGTTGTACGAAATTCTTGGATCTATAGCGTCCCATTGCTCGGTCCTTAATCCGACACGGGCGATACACCCTAACTACGTGCAACTCCCTTTGCACCTCCGGCTATTGCCAATAATCGCCCGCATCAAAACCATAGTTTTAGTTTTGGGTTTTTAGTCAAAGTACCAGCAACATTTTCCCAAATGAGGATCATACATTCGTTGAAAAGATTGAAAACACGATCAACAGCTTAAGTAGATATTTTATGCTAGCGGTTATACCCAAAATGACATTAAGCATGTCTAGTTTTCCAACTAAGGGTTACAAGGTTCACATATTCATACAGATTAAGGCAAACCATAATTTATAGGACTAACTACAATTCTAACCCAAATTAGCATTTTTAGGGAGAATTATCCGGATGCATTGTACATAAGCAAAAACAACATAGTGTAGGTAAATTATTAGGCTCGACATGTTCAAGGAGGTGCTTGCCTTGCAACTCGTTGTTTAACTCCGGATCTGGATCAGTGACGGCGTCATCTTCCTCTTCGAGGACGTCGGACTCTACACGACAATCAAGCGAAAATACAGTAAAAATCCAAATTCAGAAAGGGCGAAAAGAAAACAGATAATAAGTCAAATAAAGAATAACCGCAGAAAACAGGGGTATCTTTTGAGGGTTGAAATATAAACTTTTAAGATTTAACAGGGTAAGTATTTACGTATTAAGAACGTTAATATTTTCTGTAATGAACGACATGGGTTTTTCTTATAAATTATTTATTCTGAAATTACGAATTCAAGAGGCTAAAATTGTGAATTCTATGATGGAATAAGTCTTATACTTGGGTCTTTGTTGTACTTGGTCTTTGTTTAGCTTTTAGGACAGCATCTTAACAACTTTTAGGACAAAGATCTTAATGACTTTTAGGACAAAGATCTTAGACTAGCATCTTAGACTAGCATCTTAGACTAGCATCTAGGTATATGCTTGGCTGCCTTGGCTAGCTATAAATATGTAACCCCAACCCCTTAGGTTGGCATGGCATTGTGTGAGAAATAAACTAGAAAAATTTGCCCAAGCACCTAGTGTCATCCTCTCTCGATGAGAGTAAGAGTTTCGCTACTTACAATTGGTATCAGAGCTTGGTTGTCCTGCAACCTAAACATCTCCTGCTCATCACCTTCCCACGTCTCTCCCAGTCCTCACCCACAAAGCAGAACACCGATCGTTGTCGCCATCCTCCTCTCCCGCATGCACGAGCGAAAGAGCAGTCGTGCGAGGCGCCTCTTCCCACGCAATGACCCCTCACTAGCACGCCATGTCCAAGAACGCCTCGGCTTTCGGTCGCCTTGAGTCGCAGCGGCACCGCAGAGGCCGAGGTCGCCGCGCAGAGGAACACAAGTGAGCGGCAGCGGACGACGGCGAGGGCGCAAGGTCGGGCGCGCGAATCGGGCAGCAGCAAGGGCGAGGTAGAAGCAAAGGCGGCGGCAGATGCGCGCGCAGGCGGCAGCAGCAGAGCTCGAGGCTCTGCGGCGCGAGCGCCAGCAGCTCCATTCCCGCCAACGACGAGCTCAGGTGGCGAGGAGGCGGCGCGAGAGCAGCGGCGCGATGGATAGTCGCGATCCCCATGGGCGCGGTGGCGGCGATCCAGACGAGACGCAGACGCCCGACGGCGCCCGGCGGGGATGCGCGGCGGCAGCCGACGAGCGCGGACGCGCGGCGGTGCTCCCGATGGCGGCAATCGGGCGACGGAGATCGCGGCTTTACAGCGCGCGACTCTCCTCCCGGATCGATACCTTGTTCATCGCAGATCCAGCCGCTGTCGTGACATCGGTCCCGACGGTGGGTAGCCTACCTCACCAAGATCAACTACGCTGAATGGGCGCGGTGATGAGGGTACGGCTCAGTGCGAGATATGTGGGAGGCGATTCAAGACGGGCGACGCCGACTACTACGAGGATCGACGGCGCCGACGACCTCATTGCCGCAGCCCCGCCGAGATGCGCTTCGCTTCCCATAAGCGAACCGTCAAGGAGGCTCGACGCCATTGCCGCGCACGACGACGGCAGCGACCGCGCCCGCAAGACCACACTGCAGGCACTTCGCAAGGAGTGGGAGAACATGGCCTTCAAGCCAGGTGAAGACGTTGACGACTTTGCTCTCCGGCTCAACACTCTGCTGCAGAAGATGGTGCAGTTTGGCGACGACACCTACAACGAGGAGAGAGCCGTCGAGAAGCTCTTCCGTTGCATCCCCGAGAAGTACAAACAGATCGCTCGCTCGATAGAGTCTCCTAGACCTCTCCACGATGTCGATCGAGGAGGCGATAGGTCGTCTCAAGGTCGTCGACAGTGACGAGCCACAGTCTCTCTCGGGGCCGTTTACCATCGGCGGGAAGCTACATCTCACTCGGGAACAGTGGGAGGCCTACCAAGGTGACGGGAAGAAGGGGGAGTCCTTCCCCTCGACAGGCGGCCGCCAACGCGGCAAACCGCGCAAGGCGCGCGTGAGGCGCCGGCCGGGCGCGAGGACGCAGCCGAGGGTGGCGCCGCAGAGGCGCCAGGTAGCGCCACGGCAACGTAAGCCGACACAAGACGACGCCGCCGCAATCGTGGCAAGCTTGGCCATTGGGCAGTGGAGTGTCGATACCACGACGCGGTCGAGCCCACGCCGCGACAAAGTGAGGAGGAGGAGCTAGCTCGCCCCGCACACGCAAGCATCGACCGCCTCCGGCGGCATCGCCGCAGCGCTCTCCTCCACTTTGATGAGCCGAGAGCGCACGCCTTCCTTGGTGACGGCTCAAAATGACAAAACTAACGGGTGGTGCTCGACACGGTGCCACCCATCACATGACCGGTCGACGGAGTTCTTCACCGAAGTTTGACTCCAACGCCCGAGGCGCCGTCTGTTTGGGGACGCCCGCGTGGAAATCAAGGGCGTCGGCCCGTCATCTTCACCGCTGAAGTCCGGTGAGCACAGTCGCTCACCGAGTCTACTATATCCGCGCTGAGGAACTCTATCATCACCGGGCGGATGGATGAGAACGGTTCGCGTGGAGGTCAAGGGCGAGTCATGAGGATTTGGGATCGCCATCGCCGCCTTCTTGCCAAGGTAACCGAGGCATCAATCGACTCTATATCCTCAACGCGTGTTGCACAACCTCTCGCCTTGCCGCTCGTCGGGGCGGCGGCGTGGCGGCACGAGCGCCGGGCATCTTCACTTCGAGGCCTTGAAGCGGCTCGGTGCCATGAAGATGGTACGAGGCCCGCGCGTGCCACGACCACGCGGAGCGCTTCGCGACGTCTGCGATTGACGGGCGAGGCGGCTCCTTTCTCAAAGACTCGAGCTTCCGAGCCAAGGAGCGGCTCGAGCTCGTGCACGGGGACTTGTGTGGCCCGGTGACACCGGCCACACCAGGAGGACGACGCTTCTTCCTACTGCTCGTCGACGACCTCTCCCGCTACACGTGGGTGATGGTCCTCGGCACAAGGGAGAGGCGCCAACGCCATCAGCGCGGCGCAGCTGCGGAGGCGAGCGCGCCGCAAGTCTGCGGTATTGCGCGACCGACAACGGCGGCGAACCACGGCGGTGAATTCGCGTCATCTGCGCGGATGAGGGTGTTGGCCGCCGCTACTCCGCGCCATACGATCCGCAGTGAGCAGCGTCGTCGGCGGCGCAACTGCAGACGATTATGGGGATGGCTCAGCCCTCCTCAGCAGCGGGAATGCCGGTGTCTTACGGGAGGCGGTGGTGACGGCTGTCTACATCCTCAACCGCCGCCACCAAGGCTCTCAACGGCAAGACGCCATACGAGGCTTGGCATGGGCACAAGCCGCAGCCTCCCACCCACGGGTCTTGGTTGCCTCGCGTTTGCCAAAGAGCTTGGCCATATCGGCAAGCTCGACGCAGCGAGCACTCGGGTGTTCATCGCCACGCGGAGGGCTCAAGGCCTACCGCATTCTTGACCCGAGGACACGGCGTGTGCGCCGCGCGCGACGTAGTGTTCAACGAAGGCGAGGATGGGCATGGGACAAAGCGGTGGCCGACGACTCGACCGATGAACAACGACTTCACCGCCGAGCACGCCCACTTCAAAGAAGTCGGGAGTAGGTCGCTCTTCACCGAGCACGCCTACCCAGTCCCCGAGTCTCCACCGACTCCAATCCCATGCACTCCAGCACCGACGATCACACCTCCGGACACGACCACTCCGACACTAGCTCGAGTCGAGCACAGCCCGGTGGAGTTCGCTACTCCGCCCTCCCACGACGAGGAGCGCATCGACGTGTACCACGACGGCGAGCTGTTGCGGTATCGTACGATGGAGGACCTTCTCGAGACCACCGGTCGCGGATCTGGCGCCACGATCCGAGGTGCGGTGCACCTTGCGTGCGACGACGGCGAGCCTCGGTCTTTCACGGATGCCGAAAGACACACGGCCTGGCGTGCCGCGATGCAGTCGGAGATGGACGCGGTTGAGAGGAACCGCACCTGGGAGCTCGCTGACCTCCCTCGTGGTCACCGCGCGATTACCCTTAAGTGGGTATTCAAGCTGAAGAGGGATGAAGCCGGCGCCATCATCAAGCACAAGGCTCGCTTGGTGGCACGCAGTTTCATGCAGCAGGAGGGAATCGACTTCGACGATGCCTTCGCCCCCGTGGCACGGATGGAATCCGCGACTCCTCCCTGCGCCGACCGCCGGGAAGGTCGGGCGTGTTCATCACATGGACGTCAAGTCGGCGTTTCTTAACGGCGATTTAAAGGAGGTCTACGTGCACCAGCCACCGGGATTTGCGATCCCCGGCAAGGAGGGAAAGGTGTTGCGCTTGCGCAAGGCCCTCTATGGCTTGAGGCAGGCACCGAGGGCGTGGAATGCCAAGTTGGATTCTACGCTCAAGGGAATGGGCTTCGGGCAAAGCCCGCACGAGCCGGCCGTCTACCGGCGGGGCAGCGGCGGAAACACCCTGTTAGTAGGTGTCTACGTCGACGACTTGGTGGTCACCGGCACCAAGGATGCGGAAGTGGCAGCGTTCAAGGAAGAGATGAAAGCCATCTTCCAGATGAGTGACCTGGGGCCTCTCTCCTTCTACCTGGGGATCGAGGTGCACCAGGGAGACTCCGGGATCACGCTTCGACAGACAGCCTACGCCAAGCGCGTCGTTGAGCTAGCTGGGCTCACCGACTGCAACCCGGCTCTCACCCCGATGGAGGAGAGGCTGAAGCTGAGTTGCGACAGCACGACAGAGGAGGTGGACGCTACGCAGTATCGGCGTCTTGTGGTAAGTCTTCGCTACCTCGCCCACACACGGCCGGACCTGACATTCTCCGTCGGCTACGTTAGTCGGTTCATGCAGCGCCCGACGACGGAACACCAGCAGGCTGTGAAGAGGATCATCCGCTATGTTGCGGGGACTCTCGACCACGGTCTCTACTACCCGAGGTGCCCTGGGAAGGCACACCTTGTCGGGTACAGCGACCACGCCGGCGACATCGACACCAGCAAAAGCACGAGCGGGATTCTCTTCTTCATTGGCAAGAGCCTCATTAGCTGGCAGTCGGTCAAGCAGCAGGTGGTGGCCCTGTCCAGTTGCGAGGCCGAGTACATAGCGACCTCCACCGCTTCGACTCAGGCACTCTGGCTTGCTAGACTGCTTGGTAATCTCCTCGACAGAGATACTGAAGCGGTCGAACTCAGAGTGGACAGTAAGTCTGCTCTGCCCTGGCAAAGAACCCCGTTTTCCATGAACGGAGCAAGCACATCCGGGTAAGGTATCACTTCATCCGAGGCTGCTTGGAGGAAGGGAGCATCAAGGCGAGCTACATCAACACCAAAGACCAACTTGCGGACCTGCTCACCAAGCCTCTTGGGAGGATCAAGTTCCTTGAGCTCTGTTCCAGAACCGGGATGGTCCAACTGTCTCACAAGACGACGCATAAGACTTAGGGGGAGAATGATGGAATAAGTCTTGTACTTGGGTCTTTGTTGTACTTGGTCTTTGTTTAGCTTTTAGGACAGCATCTTAACAACTTTTAGGACAACATCTTAACAGCTTTTAGGATAGCATCTTAGACTAGCATCTAGGTATATGCTTGGCTGCCTTGGCAAGCTATAAATATGTAACCCCAACCCCTTAGGTTGGCATGGCATTGTGTGAGAAATAAACTAGAAAAAATTGCCCCAGCTCCTAGTGTCATCCTCTCTCGATGAGAGTAAGAGTTCCGCTACTTACATTCTAGTATTTATGACTTCGAATTATAGATGCTAAAATTATTTGAATTAATAAAATTTAAAACATAAGATAAGGGACGATTGCACTAAATCTTATTAAGCTGGGTTACTAGGTTTGTTCATGATTGGCAACCATTAAACTACATCTTAACTATTTTATTTCCTATGCACATATATATGCATATATATGTGTGAGTGCACTTGGCACAGTAATTACTACATAACTTAAGGTTAACTTAAATCAAACTTACTACTTAGTCAAATATAACCATGCTACTGCCATCCTATTGTTCATGAATGAAATTTTTGTTTCTTTTACAAGTCCTTCATACCATTATACATATTTGAATTATTAGTGAATTGAAAGCAAAACCTAAATAGAAAGTAATTCAAACATGCAAGAAAATTAAATATTTTTATATATCTGGGTTCCTGGAAATGTAAGGATTCTAGAAAAATTAGTTTCATTAACTTCTAAGCTTATTTACAGAAATTTTGTATAAAGCATATCTTTTAGCCCTTTTATGTTACAGCGTCTCTGGCAAATACTAAAACTGGGCATATCAAACATCTCAAAAGTACAGCAGGGAACGATACAAGTTACACAGTTTTCGGTGTAAGATTAATTAGGAAGGCTCATTTTCTTCTAGTCCCAGTTATTTTTCTCTGTAAGCATGGCAATTTCTGTCCGATCACATAAACCACGCATGACGACTTGTCTGGACTACAAAATTTGGTCCGCCTTTATGAGCTACAGTGTAAATGGTGTGTTCTCCTTTTCCGCCATGGATGGAACCACACCTTAATTGATCATTCACTTATTCCTATTACACGGATCAGCATCGTGTATCCTGATACCACTCAATATATAACCACCGAAGGCATTCATTTGCATGTGTGGATGAGTGCGTGATGCAAGGACCTACATCAAACCAAAAAAAATAAACAGAAGTTATATAAGCTCCTATATCAAAATTATAAACATGTTCTATATGCACAAGTATCCACTAATCACTGATTCTTTGTTTCATGCATACGAGTTTATAACCAGTCATATTTTTGAGTTCAGACTTCAGACAGGAATCTATATGTACCTTCAAATATTCGATTAACTGTTTCAGTTTTCTTACTCAACGGTATGAGCAATTAATTAGCATGAATTGGAAATAATAGTCTTCAGTTGCAGAGCTTGTACACACAGGTAAAAATCATGGTTGTTAAAGCGTCGTTTAAGCAACACTTAAATGGTAAGGCGATCGCAGGGCCTCCGTCACGCACTTGCCTCACCAGAGATGCTTATTGTATGGCGTCGGGGGGAGGCTGAGGCGGCCGTCATACCTAGAGGGAGTTGGGGAATAGGGTGGGTAAAATAGATACTTACCTGGAGAGCGAAAAGACCGAGAGAGCCTTGAGCCAGATCTGGAGAGAGGGTGCCATAGCACCACCACCTGCCTCATCTGCTCTGCCGCCTCCACGCCGCGCACCCAGGTATCCCCTTCAGCCCTTCCTCCTCTCCCCTGATCTCCCCTCTCTTATCCTCCCCGCCTGGGAAAGGAAGAGGCGTTGGTGCGGAAAGGCAGAGCAGCGGTGGCGGCGGGGGAAGGCAGAGCGGCGACAATGGCGGTTGGGGAAGGCAGATGGAAGAGGGAGAGTGGCGGCGGCAGGGGGAAGCAGAGCGGCGGTGGGGAAAGGCAGATTGGGTGGCAGCAGCAGTGGGGAAGAGGCGATGGGGGAGGGAGAAGCTTAGTGCCTTAGAACCGATGGGGATGACGGGGAGAGGCTAGTAGTAGAAGTAGCAATAGAAGGAGTAGTAGCACTGCTGCGGTAGAAGTAGTAGTAGCACTAGTAGCAGTAGCAGTAGAAGTAGAGATTTCTTAATTGTTTGTTGCTATATTAGGTTAGGATATGTGTATAAAATCGCATCGCCGCATGCCTTAAGCGCTTCAGTGGTAAAAAGGTGGTGAGTCACCACACCTCGCCTTATCGCTTTAATAGCCTTGGTAAAAATAAAACTCAAAAGTACAGCTATTTCCAGTCTAACTTCCTCATTGTGAATGTGCTGACCTGGTATTCACGAAGGTCTATTTTACTGCATAAGCTAAAAATTTCAGGCAAGAAAAAGGACGCTATCGATAATTTTTTGCACAAACATGTGATAACCCGGGGGGTTATGAGTTTAATTAAATAATTAATTAAAGCAATAAAAATGATTAGGCAAAGATAAATAAAATGTAAGGATTAGAGAGTGCTGTCAGCTCCGCAGTGAATGTGTCGCTCATCGAGGCAACCGACTGTTCGGGACCTGCATGTACCTCTCGCTAGTTCGGGTTCATCATTCGCGCCTAGAACTTACAGTGCGGTATGCGGGTACCGCTAGCGAAATGAGCGAGTTATGACCGTAATACCCTTTAGACCAAAAGGGTCATATGCCGAAATGCCCAGCTCCATAAAGCCAGCTTTCCCCAGCCAACCAGAGCCCAGCTCATTTGCTGTTGTCCCCCATTTCGCACACAAGCCAAGAGACACAAGCAACACAGCCAAGAGCAAGCCAGTGCTTCCCCATTCCCATCCAAGAACACCAGTAAAACCCAGTGTCTAGCCGAAGCTAGAAGAGGTAGCAAGACTGTGGAGGTGGAGGTGACAAGCATCCAGAAGGGAAGGAGGCATTCCAGAAGAGAAGGGGAGAAGATCATCCAGAAGTCATCAAGAAGAAGGACGCCGTCCAGAAGCAACCCGAAGAAGGCATCCTGAAGCAGGAAGCCAGCTTCAACCTCTCCTTCACCCCCATCAACAGCTAGCTTCATCCCCAACCCAACCCTCAGGTGCATTTCAGTAGCTTTAGTAGTAGCTACAGTGCGGATTTGTATAGGTAGAGGGTAGATCGGGGCTTTAGCTAGGCAATGGGGTAGTGTAGTGAGTAGATCGGGTATTTCCCCCATGGTCTCAGTAGGTTGGATCGCCATTAGTGTAGCATCTATTCTTCTTTCATAAGCTTGGTTCAAGCCTCCCAACCATCATCATAGACCCCCACATTTGATAATATAAGTAGTAAATCAAGCAAAGCAAAATCATCAGGAAAATCGAAATGGGTAGAAACCCTAGAACCGATGGAGCCGTGCGTAGCCGAGAGGGAGGAGGTTCGGCAAGGCCGGGCCGACGCCGTGCGCGAGGAGTAACCGCGGGCTGAGCCAACCACGGGCCACCAGGCAGGCGTCTGTGGTGGTGGTGTGCGCGTCCGAGCCGCCTGAGAGGGGCGCCGAGGTGAGGCCGGGCCAGCTCCGTGCGCGAGATTGCCGACCGCCGGAGGAAGGAGGGGGTGAGGCCGGCAAAGGCGGTGCCATGGGCGGAGAGGAGAAGAGGCGTGTGGGAGTAGCTCGGTCCAGAGAAAAGGGAAGAAGGCAGGAGGCGCAGAGCGAATGGTTTCAGCCGATTCCGCTGCATCAAGAAAAGAGAGAAGGCAGAGAAAAGAAAAGGAAAGGAAGAAAGAAAGAAAAGAAGAGAAGAAAAAGAGAAGAAAAGGAAAGAAGAGAGAAAAAGGAAAAGAGAAAAGAGAGGTAGAAAAATAAGTCGTGTTGCGGACCGCGTAGATTTCTGTGATCGACTTGTGGATCGCTTAAAAATCGTCAACGTGTATTTATTTAATCGGCACCAATATAAAATCTGAACGGCAGATTGACAATCGGTTGAACACCAATATAAAATAATACAAGTGATATGGCCTTAGTGTATATGTTCTGTTTTCAGGGTTCGACCTGAATCGTCCCACCAACCAGAATCCACCTTCGAGCGAGGTCGATCAGTCAAATATTATTCCAGGCAAGATTTCCTTGAGCATCTTTGTGAAATGCTATTTAATGCTTTTATAAGTATTTAATCATATCATCACTGCATGAAAATTAAATTTTGGTATGGAAATGTAGAGATGAAATTGGATGGAAGAATTGATGTGAATGAATGGCAGAAATGGAAATAATGAGAATGGTAATGTGGTGAATGGTAAGAAATGGTATGTGGTCTTGGTATTGGAAGGGAATGGGTTATGTGGTTTTGGTAAATGCTAAATGAGGTAGAAGTAGTAGTAGCACTGCTGCGGTAGAAGCTTAGTGCCTTAGAACCGATGGGAGGGAGAAGCTTAGTGCCTTAGAACCGATGGGGATGACGGGGAGAGGCTAGTAGTAGAAGTAGCAATAGAAGGAGTAGTAGCACTGCTGCGGTAGAAGTAGTAGTAGCAGAGTAGCGAGAGTGAGAAGTAGAGATTTCTTAATTGTTTGTTGCTATATTAGGTTAGGATATGTGTATAAAATCGCATCGCGCATGCCTTAAGCGCTTGATGGTAAAAGGTGGTGAGTCACCACACCTCGCCTTATCGCTTTAATAGCCTTGGTAAAAATAAAACTCAAAAGTACAACTATTTCAGTCTAACTTCCTCATTGTGAATGTCTTGACTGTATTCACGAAGGTCTATTTTACTGCATAAGCTAAAAATTTCAGGCAAGAAAAAGGACGCTATCGATAATTTTTTGCACAAACATGTGATAACCCGGGGGGTTATGAGTTTAATTAAATAATTAATTAAAGCAATAAAAATGATTAGGCAAAGATAAATAAAATGTAAGGATTAGAGAGTGCTGTCAGCTCCGCAGTGAATGTGTCGCTCATCGAGGCAACTGACCTGTCCGGGACCCAGACAGGTACCTCTCGCTAGTTCGAGGTTCATCATTCGGCGCTCTAGAACTTACCTGGTGCGGTATGCGGGTACCGCTAGCGAAATGAGCGAGTTATGACCGTAATACCCTTTAGACCAAAAGGGTCATATGCCGAAATGCCCAGCTCCATAAAGCCAGCTTTCCCCAGCCAACCAGAGCCCAGCTCATTTGCTGTTGTCCCCCATTTCGCACACAAGCCAAGAGACACAAGCAACACAGCCAAGAGCAAGCCAGTGCTTCCCCATTCCCATCCAAGAACACCAGTAAAACCCAGTGTCTAGCCGAAGCTAGAAGAGGTAGCAGCACTAGGAGGTGGAGGTGACAAGCATCCAGAAGGGAAGGAGGCATTCCAGAAGAGAAGGGGAGAAGATCATCCAGAAGTCATCAAGAAGAAGGACGCCGTCCAGAAGCAACCCGAAGAAGGCATCCTGAAGCAGGAAGCCAGCTTCAACCTCTCCTTCACCCCCATCAACAGCTAGCTTCATCCCCAACCCAACCCTCAGGTGCATTTCAGTAGCTTTAGTAGTAGCTACAGTGCGGATTTGTTTAGGTAGAGGGTAGATCGGAGCTTTAGCTAGGCAATGGGGTAGTGTAGTGAGTAGATCGGGTATTTCCCCCATGGTCTCAATAGGTTGGATCGCCATTAGTGTAGCATCTATTCTTCTTTCATAAGCTTGGTTCAAGCCTCCCAACCATCATCATAGACCCCCACATTTGATAATATAAGTAGTAAATCAAGCAAAGCAAAATCATCAAGAAAATCGAAATGGGTAGAAACCCTAGAACCGATGGAGCCGTGCGTAGCCGAGAGGGAGGAGGTTCGGCAAGGCCGGCCGGCCGCCAGGCGCGAGGAGTAACATGGGCGAGGCCAACCGCGGGCCGGCCCGGGCGGCGGCGCAACAGTGGGTGGGTGCGTCGTCGGCCGAGCCGCACTGAGAGAGGCGCCGAGGTGAGGCCGGGCCGCCTCAGGCGCTGTGAGATTGCCGATCACGGAGGAAGGAGGTGAGGTGGCAGAGGCGGTGCCATGGGCGGAGAGGAGAAGAGGCGTGTGGGAGTAGCTCGGTCCAGAGAAAAGGGAAGAAGGCAGGAGGCGCAGAGCCGAATGGCTCTCAGCCAGTTCGGCCAGACCGAAGAAAAGAGAGAAGGCAGAGAAAAGAAAAGGAAAGGAAGAAAGAAAGAAAAGAAGAGAAGAAAAAGAGAAGAAAAGGAAAGAAGAGAGAAAAAGGAAAAGAGAAAAGAGAGGTAGAAAAATAAGTCGTGTTGCGGACCGCGTAGATTTCTGTGATCGACTTGTGGATCGCTTAAAAATCGTCAACGTGTATTTATTTAATCGGCACCAATATAAAATCTGAACGGCAGATTGACAATCGGTTGAACACCAATATAAAATAATACAAGTGATATGGCCTTAGTGTATATGTTCTGTTTTCAGGGTTCGACCTGAATCGTCCCACCAACCAGAATCCACCTTCGAGCGAGGTCGATCAGTCAAATATTATTCCAGGCAAGATTTCCTTGAGCATCTTTGTGAAATGCTATTTAATGCTTTTATAAGTATTTAATCATATCATCACTGCATGAAAATTAAATTTTGGTATGGAAATGTAGAGATGAAATTGGATGGAAGAATTGATGTGAATGAATGGCAGAAATGGAAATAATGAGAATGGTAATGTGGTGAATGGTAAGAAATGGTATGTGGTCTTGGTATTGGAAGGGAATGGGTTATGTGGTTTTGGTAAATGCTAAATGAGGTAGGGTTGTGGTGAAGGAAGTGGGTGTGTGTTGTTTAGATATCCACGAATGGAGTCGTGGATAATATATTAGAGCTAATTATGGTGGGTAGAGGGTGCAGGTAAAGATGGCGTGGTGATGCCTGGGTGTGGTGATACCCGCTGCCGGTGGACTCTCTACATAGGCCATAATATATAAGGTCAAACACCTACACACGGGTAATGGGCCGTATTTTCAGTACCAACCATAGCGAGATAAATCGCTGTCAGAAAAAGTTGAAAGTGTTATGATCTCCACATTGGGTAAGAGTAGCTACTAGAGCCAAAGTCTGGGTATGCCGGAATGCCCAGATGAGAAAGCTGTTAATGTGGATATATATATTTAAGCCACGGTGGAGTTACTCCGATTGGATATCGGAGTACAACTGTATGATGAGTGGTGAATCGCCTGGGATAGGGATTCGCCTCGACTACAGGGTTGGAGATCTAATACTGGATTAGTGATAAACGTTCTGGAGCCTCACCTGTTGGGCCCGTTATGGGTAAAGTGGTACGAACCTGCGCAGGGTCAAAATCTTGAATTCAAGCCTGTCTCCTGGATTGGAGACTACGGAAGCTAAGTCTGTCTCATATACGAGTGCTTATAGTTGAATTTCAATAATTAAAATTTGCCAACTTTTAAGAAAACCAAAAAACTAATTTCTGTAAAAGATGAGTTGGAGGGAAGGAATGGTGTTGTTGGAGGGAGAAATGCATGTTGCATCTTGTGATATAATGCTTGCTGAGTACTTTGTACTCACTCTTGTATGTCCCCCTTTTCTAGAAGGAGAGCCTGATGGATCCGCGTTTGAGGCCAGCGAGGAGGCCTATTCTCAGGCTCAGTTCCAGGGTTATCAGGAGAATTCATATGAGGGCTGCTACTACTCCGACTACTACCAGCAGGGCTAGGCGTAGCTATAGGCCTTATTATACTCATAGGAGGTATTTAGTATGTGACAGTGGCTTTATCTTTTGCTATATCCAGGGATCGCTGTAATAGTATTATGTAATGGACATATAGCCCTGCGTGGCTTGGAATGAATATATTATCATTCAGCCTCTAATTATTGTTCTGCCGCAACTCTTTGAACACGACATAGTAGCCGATAAAGCATCAAACTTTCTGATGTTTTGCCGGTGACTGTGCCGAGATTCGTATAATTAATCTAAGGAGGTGGCAATGTTACTGTCGCAACCCTAGGCTAATTATATGGGTCGCCACAGGTGGTATCAGAGCAATGGTTACGAGAACCACGCTCATATAAGTAGAGACTGATAGAAGTGTAAGGAAAAATTGATTGTCCAGCTATATTGCTTTAATATTATGATAAAGCTCAACTTTCCAAAATTCTAGCTGTTAAATTCCTTTGTCTAGTTATTCTCTTAAATTAGAACCTTTTTGAGTGGCTGTATGCATGATGTGCTTGGTTTCATTATCTATGTATGAATTCAGTTCTACCTTCCTGTTATGTTAATGTTTTTATGGGTATCTTAATTATTGCCTTACTTCTGCAGTGCATAAAGATTTTGCATATATTGAGAATTGCTTAGTACTGTCTTTATGCAATTTTAATTGGAAGCAATCATCCTAGCTATCATCCCTTATTTGTATTGCATATGTGGCATTAGCATTTTGTAGAAATAATAAAGTGTTCATGGTAGGCATCTTTAAGTTTACATTGCATTTGTAGTAATACTCCTATGATCTACCTAAGTAGGTATGCTTCTTGTAAGTTGTTATGCATTCTTTTAATGTTGTAAAGCCCAATTTCTAGTGTATATGGCTATATATATGTAAGTTAGCTGGGCTACAGCACATAGGAGCTAAGGACTAGGAAACGGACCCGTCTGTCCGAGACGTGCCTGGATACGTGACTCCATAGTGTGCTCGAGCGCATAGTCTCGAGGGGTTCTTGGTGACTCACCCACACCAAGACTTTTTTTCGTTTATTTTCAATAGATATAGGAAATATTCGAAGTGCAACTTCGAGGCGTCTTGGTACAATGACACCAAGTTTGTTTGTCATTTGATTATTTGGATCTTATTGGATTTTATGGCTCTGTTGTAAATAGGGCGGTACCTGATACTCGGAATTCAGGATTGTTTTTGTTTGCTTTAAATTGCGTTTTCATGGCTCTTCATTTGAAGCGTAGATAGAATTTATATTTTGTATCTGAAATGGAGTGGCGAAAGAGCGCGTGATCTATTTCTTTCCTCTGCTTTAAAAGCTGAACTTATAAAAATATCCTATGCACAACAAGACCCCTCATCTTGAAAACAACTGCTAATAAAATAAATTGTCCAACCGGCTAATATTAGGATATGTGGGTTCTTTTGCAGGATGTCAAATAGAGAGATAGTGGAGCAAGATTTGATTCTGAGGCTAGGTTCTTCATCCAACCTTCCAAATCCTCAAGAGCCACCCCCAGCCAATGTCCAAGATCTTAATCAACCCAATCCTGTGGAGTCAAGGCAACCAACTCCGCCGGGAGGATCAGCTAGTACAGCTAGAACCCCAGAAGATCAGGGTCAGTTGGAGAGTCTTAATCTATTTTGAAAATGCCAGAAAAGAAGCTCAAGAATGCTAGGATCAGCTTATGAGAACCCTCTTAAACAACCTTGCTCCTGGAACCTCCCATGCCATCAGAACCAAAGTTACCTTAGGGGAGTTTCTTCAGACTCGCCCTCCTACATTTTCTAGAGCCTCAGAGCCATCAGAAGCTGATGATTGGTTGCAAGAAATAGAAAAGAAGCTAAATATTGTGGGATGCTCTGAGGAAGAAAAAGTTCAGTTTGCTGTAATATCAACTTACTGGTGCTGCGGCATCTTGGTGGTCACACTATTGCCGCATGCGCACCGGGGAGCAACCCATAGTATGGGCAGAATTTTCCTATCAATTTCGCAAGACCTATGTTCCCTTGGGTGAGATGGATATATAAAGACAGGAGTTATGGGACTTAACTCAGGGAAATAAGAAAGTAGTGGAGTATCTTAACAAATTTCTGGAACTGTCTCGCTATGCTCCTGAGACAGACACAAGTGTTAAAAAAATCTTTCGTTTCAAGAAAGGCATGAATCCCTTCCTTCGTGCTCAGCTGTCAGCTCTTATAATTACGGATTTCCAAGATTTTACCGATAGGCCATCATTATCGAAAATGAGCACACTCATTTGAATGAGGAAAGAAGGAAGAAGGCTAGATTTGACCATGGTCCACCTACCTATAATCAACCAAGACCTTTTAGGCCTCCCATGCCTAACAGGGGTCCTATGTTCAGACCAAGGGTAGCGCCATTTGTCCCATGCCCAGCTAGCCTACCATCTAGAGCCCCAGTGCAGTGTTATGGATGTGGTGGCCAGCACTATATTGCTAACTGCCCTCAAAATATGATCAAGTGTTTCAACTGCGAGCAATCGGGACATAAAAGGCCTAACTGTCCTCATTCGGCCTAGACCAAAGAGATGAGCATTCTGGGACGGCCGCAGCATCGCCCACCACCATGATGCGTGGACATGGAAATCCCACCGCTTCCTCAAGGATTCAACTCGAGGAGCTCCGTCTGCAAAGATCGGCTCGCTTAAATAATATCACCATGGATCAGGCAGAAGGAGCTACAGATGTAGTCACTGGTACGCTCCTTATTCCCCCGTCTAAGGGTACTGTATTATTTGATCTTGGTGCAACGCATTCTTTTATTTCAAGAAATTTGCAATTCAAAGATAAATTAGAATGCGTGTTTTGTCAACACCCTTAGGGGTTAGTACACCCGCAGGGATCATTCCAGTAACTTTGATTAGAAGAAATCAGATGATAACCATCCATGATATTCCTTTTCTAGCTAACCTCCATGTCATTGATCTATCTGAGTTAGATATTATCCTGGGTATGGATTGGTTAGCCACAAATGGAGTCAATATAGATTGCGAGTTAAAAACCGCATCTATAAGGAAATCCGATGGGGACCGTATTCTTTATCAGGGGGTCAGGACAAATCAAGTCCTATCCTCATCCAAACTCAATCGTATATCATCTCAAGAAATGTCTGCCATTCCAGTGGTGCAAGAATTTTCCGATGTCTTTCCTGATGAGCTACCAGGTATGCCACCTGACAGGGAATTAGAGTTCTCCATAGAGCTCGTACCTGGATCCACTCCCATAGCCAAAAGGCCGTACCAGATGAACCCACCAGAATTGATTGAGCTTAAGAAGCAGTTGGAAGAATTGGAAAGGAAGGGGTTTATCCGAGAAAGTGTATCCCCGTGGGGAGCCCCCATCTTGTTTGTAGACAAGAAGGATGGTGGAATAAGATTATGCACTGACTATCGAGAATTGAACAGTGTCACTATTAAAAATAAATATCCACTCCCTCGGATAGATGACCTGTTCGATCAGCTTAAAGGTGCATGTGTCTTTTCCAATATTGACCTACGCTCAGGGTATCACCAAATTAAGGTCAGAACGGGAGATATAGAAAAGACTGCAATTGTATCCAGATATGGTCACTATGAATACACGGTTGTTCCATTTGGACTAACCAATGCTCCCGCTGTATTCATGAATCTCATGAATAAGATCTTTATGAGATATCTGGATAGGTTTGTAGTAGTGTTCATAGATGATATCCTAATATACTCTAAAAGTGAGGATGAACACCAGGAACATCTAAGAACAGCTCTACAGACCCTCAGAGAGAATCAGTTGTACGCCAAATTCAGCAAATGTGAATTTTGGCTCAAGCAAGTGTCTTTCCTTGGCCATGTCATCTCTGGAAAAGGCATAGAAGTTGATCCATCCAAAATTGAGACCATCATGACTTGGAAATGTCCAACCAGTGTATCAGAAATCCGAAGTTTTCTGGGATTAGCTAGATATTATCGTAGGTTCATTAAAGGTTTTTCCTAGATCGCTTCACCCATCACCAAACTTCTCAAGAAAGATCATCCGTATGAATGGACTGACAAATGTGAAGAAAGTTTTCAAAAACTCAAACAGCTCTTAACCTCAGCTCCAATCTTATCATTACCTGAGAACGGTATGGAGTATGTAATATACCGCGATGCTTCTAAGTCAAGATTAGGATGTGTACTCATGCAAAAAGATCGAGTGATTGCCTATGCTTTCAGGCAATTACGCCCCCATGAGGTCAACTACCCTACCCATGACTTAGAATTGGGAGCTGTGGTCTTTGCCTTGAAAATCTGGAGACATTATTTGTATGGATCTAAGTGTATCTTGTACAGTGACCACAAGAGTCTCAAATACATCTTCACCAAGAAAGAGTTTAACATGAGGCAGAGAAGGTGGCCAGAACTCATTAAAGATTATGACATCTCCATCAATTACCACCCAGGAAAGGCTAACGTAGTCGTTGATGCGTTGAGCTGGAAATCTCAATGTCACCACCTATCCATTCAAAGTTTCCAGTCTGAAATCATTCAGGAATTAGCTAAGATGGAAATTAACTTCAATATGTCTCCATCTAATGCCATGCTCTCAACTATGGCTATTCAATCCACTTTATTGGAATAGATCAAAGAAAAGCAATCCTTTGATAGCTTCATCATGGAAGAGATCAATAGGATCAAATCAAATCAAATCAACCCTCTGAGTTCAATCTAGAAGATGTTCTTAGATTCCATAATAGGATCTGTGTTCCAAACGATCCAGAAATAAAATCTCTGATCTTGAAAGAAGCTCATGATACCTTGTATTCCATCCATCCGGGTAGTACCAAAATGTATAAAGATCTGAAGGAAACATTTTGGTGGAATGGTATGAAAAGGAAATAGCAGAGTATATTAGCAAGTGTGACACTTGTTAGTAGGTCAAAGCAGAACATCAACGTCGAGCAGGCCTACTCCAACCACTCCAAATTCCAGAGTGGAAGTGGGAAGATATCTGTATGGACTTTATAACTGGTCTACCCAGAACCCTAGCCAAAAAAGATGCAATTTGGGTAATAGTGGACACACTCACAAAATCTGCTCACTTTATTGCCACAAATCAGAAATACTCTGCTCATAAGTTAGCTGAGATCTATGTTGAAAGGATAGCCACCCTCCATGGAGTTCTCAAGACCATCACTTCTGATAGAGGCTCCATTTTCACCTCTAGCTTTTGGGGAAGTCTCCAAACTGCCTTGGGATCCAAACTTAAATTCAAGATGACTTATCACCTCAAACCGATGGATGCGATCGAGAGTGAATCAAATATTGGAAGATATGTTGAGGGCATGTGTGCTGAATTTCAAGAAAGTTGGGATAAATATCTGCATCTCGCTGAATTTGCATATAACAATAGTTATCAAGCGAGTATACAGATGGCTCCCTTTGAAGCTTTGTATGGTAGGCGGTGTAGGTCACCGATCTGTTGGTATGAAGTGGGAGAAAAATCCTTACTAGGCCCTGAGTTGATCCGTCAAAATGATGAGAAAATAAAGTTGATTCAGGAAAGGTTGAAAACTGCTCAGAGTAGACAGAAGAGTTACGCTGATAAGCGTAGGAGGGATCTGAAATTCAAACCGGGTTATCATGTATATCTGAAGGTGTCTCCAATGAAAGGAGTGCATAGATTTGGAGTAAAAGGGAAGCTCAGTCCTCGTTATGTGGGACCATTTCGGGTTCTAGAATAGAAGGGAAACTCTGCATATCAAATAGAGCTTCCCCCCAACTGTCTAGGATCCACAATGTATTCCATATCTCCTAGCGTAGAGCATGTCTTAGAGACCCTTCTCAGTTGATGCCCAACCTTGATATTCCTCTTCAGCCAGATTTGACCTATGAAGAGGTTCCCCTCAAAATCCTAGCAACAGAAGAGCGACAGTTCAGGAGAGCCACCATCAAGTTCTGCAAAGTTCAGTGGAAGTATCAGGCAGAGAAAGAGGCTACGTGGGAGGAAGAGTTGCGGGAGTCGTACCCGTATCTCTTTAGGTGAGGTGAATTTCGAGGACGAAATCGTTTTTAAGGGGGGTAGGTTGTGATAACCCTGGGGGTTATCAGTTTAATTAAATAATTAATTAAAGCAATAAAAGTGACTAGGCAAAGATAAATAAAATGTAAGGATTAGAGTGTTGTCAGTCCCGCAGTGAATGTGTCGCTCATCGAGGCACCTGGCCTGTCCGGGACCCAGACAGGTACCTCTCGCTAATTCGGGGTTCATCATTCGGCGCTCTAGAACATACCTGGTGCGGTATGCAGGTACCGCTACCGAAATGAGCGAGTTATGACCGTAATGCCCTTTAGACCAAAAGGGTCATATGCCGAAACGCCCAGCTCCATAAAGCCAGCTTTCCCCAGCCAACCAGAGGCCAGCTCAATTGCTGTTGTCCCCCATTTCACACACAAGCCGAGAGACACAAGCAGCACAGCCAAGAGCAAGCCAGTGCTTCCCCATTCCCATCCAAGAACACCATTAAGCCCCAGTGTCTAGCCGAAGCTAGAAGAGGTAGCAGCACCAGGAGGTGGAGGCGACAAGCATCCACAAGGGAAGGAGGCATTCCAGAAGACAGGGAGAAGATCATCCAGAAGTCATCAAGAAGGACGCTGTCCAGAAGCAACCCGAAGAAGGTATCCTGAAGCAGGAAGCCAGCTTCAACCTCTCCTTCACCCCCATCAACAGCTAGCTTCATCCCCAACCCAACCCTCAGGTGCATTTCAGTAGCTTTAGTAGTAGCTACAGTGCGGGTTTGTATAGGTAGAGGGTAGATGGGGGCTTTAGCTAGGCAATGGGGTAGTGTAGTGAGTAGATCGGGTATTTCCCCCCATAGTCTCAGTAGGTTGGATCGCCATTAGTGTAGCATCTGTTCTTCTTTCATAAGCTTGGTTCAAGCCTCCCAACCATCATCATAGACCCCCACATTTGATAATATAAGTAGTAAATCAAGCAAAGCAAAATCATCAAGAAAATCGAAATGGGTAGAAACCCTAGAACCGGTGGAGCCGTGCGTAGCCGAGAGGGAGGACGTTCGGCGAGGCCGGGCAGGTGCCGTGCGCGAGGAGTAACCGCGGCCAGCCGGCCCGGCCGGGGCGCAGAATACGGCAGTGCCGTGGCGGGCCGAGCCGCAAGCAGCGACGCCGAGGCGAGGTGGCCGGCGGCTGCGTCGCAGGAGTAGCCGATCACGGAGGGAGGAGGTGAGACCGGCAGAGGCGGTGCCATGGGCGGAGAGGAGAAGAGGCGCGTGGGAGTAGCTCGGTCCAGAGAAAAGGGAAGAAGGCAGGGGGAGCAGAGCCGAATGGTTTCGGCCGGATTCGGCTGCATCAAGAAAAGAGAGAAGGCAGAGAAAAGAAAAGGAAAGGAAGAAAGAAAGAAAAGAAGAGAAGAAAAAGAGGAGAAAAGGAAAGAAGAGAGAAAAAGGAAAAGAGAGGTAGAAAAATAAGTCGTGTTGCGGACCGCGTCGATTTCTATGATCGACTTGCGGATCGCTTAAAAATCGTCAACGTGTATTTATTTAATCGGCACCAATATAAAATCTGAACGGCAGATTGAAAATCGGTTGGACACCAATATAAAATAATCCAAGTGATATGGCCTTAGTGTATATGTTCTGTTTTCAGGGTTCGACCTGAATCGTCCCACCAACCAGAATCCACCTTCCAGCGAGGTCGATCAGTCAAATATTATTGCAGGCAAGATTTCTTTGAGCATCTTTGTGAAATGCTTTTTAATGCTTTTATAAATATTTAATCATATCATCACTGCATGAAAATTAAATTTTGGTATGGAAATGTGGAGATGAAATTGGATGGAAGAATTGATGTGAATGAATGGTAGAAATGGAAATAATGAGAATGGTAATGTGGTGGATGGAAAGAAATTGTATGTGGTCTTGGTATTGGAAGGGAATGGGCGCTGCCGGCGGACCCTCTACATAGGCCATACTATATAAGATCAAACACCTACACTCGGGCAATGAGCCGTATTTTCAGTACCAACCATAGCGAGATAAATCGCTGTCAGAAAAGGTTGAAAGTGTTATGATCTCCACATTGGGTAAGAGTAGCTACTAGAGCCAAAGTCTGAGTATCCCGGAATGCCCAGATGAGAAAGCTGTTAATGTGAACATATATATTTAAGCCACGATGGAGTTACTCCGATTGGATATCGGGGTACAACTGTATGATGAGTGGTGAATCGCCTGGGATAGGGATTCGCCTCGACTACAGGGTTAAAGATCTAATACTGGATTAGTGATAAACGTTCTGGAGCCTCACCTGTTGGGGCTGTTGGGTAAAGTGGTACAAACCTGCGCAGGGTCAAAATCCTGAATTCAAGCCTGTCTCCTGGATTGGAGACTACGGAAGCTAAGTCTGTCTCATATACGAGTGCTTGTAGTTGAATTTCAATAATTAAAATTTGCCAACTTTTAAAGAAAACCAAAAACCTAATTTCTGTAAAAGATGAGTTGGAGGGAAGGAATGGTGTTGTTGGAGGGAGAAATTCATGTTGTGATGAGGACATCACTATGTCGGATACACACATGACCTCACCTCCACCACCTCCTATGCAAGGTCCTATCACAAGGGCACGCGCACGGCAGCTAAACCAACAGGTGAACTCGTTTCTCGAGTGGTATAATTATATTTTAGAGGATAGACCACTGCATAATAATGTGCTTGTGCTTAGGAATCATGGCTTAGAGCTGCAAGGACGTCATTCCTCATCACTACAAGCTAGAGTACAAGGTATTCCCGAGATGGAAGCCGAAACGTCCACCCAGGAGCAATCCACCTTCAACTGGCCATAACTTTTGCATACGGAGTCCGTTCGGGATGAGTGAGTACTTGATTAAAAGATAAATTCGTGCTCTTTCCAACGGATCCGGCCTCATCATCAAATTCCACTCGAGCTGGCCACAGCAGTCAAAACAGTGGACGGTCTAAGTCTTTTAGAGTGCTGTGCCACCATAATTTTGGGCTGAGTTCCCATGTAATTAAAGTAGCGTGAGACCAACTCCTAGCAGCCATACTTGGCTATATATATTGGAAAAGCCCCTTATCTATCTCCTCAGGTTTTGTTAAGTTTAGTTGCCCCATGTGTGGAACTTTAACCATGTTCTCCTGACTCGGCTAGAGCAGCAGTAAACAAGTTCATAACCTCAGTTTGTGTGTTTGCTTTATCCTTGTTCTTGCTGGCTCTTCGATTGCTTGCAAGAATAGACCTTCGTGGTCAGGTCATCCGGGCTTCGGCACGGTTGATAACAAGGAGTGTGGTTTAGCGATTGCGTGCGCTTATCCTTGTGTGGTTCGTAGCCGGATCGTCAAAGTCATCCTCTGCCTAATCGGAATTATCCTCTCACCGGAAGATCGGGCACCCGTGCGTCCATCATTTGGTATCAGAGCAACGGTTGACCGGTGAGTTCTTGTATCTTGTTTAGTTGTTTGATTGTGTTCTTCCTAGAGTCCAGAAAATTTGCCCCACAAAAAGTTTGTTTGTCCGCTGTCCAAACCCCATTGTGACTTTCAATTGGTTAATTTTGTTTTTGCAAAATTGAGTTTCCGTCCGTTCTAGTTTTGTCTTGTTGCTGTTCATCTTCTTGTTCATCTCCCCACGTCACAATCCATCCCTAAAACCCAAAAAAACAAAAAACCCCATCTCGGCCTGAAAGATCACCTTTCTGCAGCCACCACCAAAAACGCCATAAAACTCAATTCCCTTATCTTTTTTGAGTTAAACCAAAAGGAGTAGATCCGTGACTTAGTATTCTATGTTGATGCCAATTTTCACATCCATACTTGCAAGCACGAGAAATCTGTGAATGTTTCAATAAGACCTAATTGCTGTCCCGAATCATGATCATGTGCAATTGTAAATTTCGTGCAAAATTCTCGTTGCATTGTCCAAAAGAAAAGTAGTTGCAAAAGCCGTCGGAAGAAAACCAAAAAAGAATCATTGAAAAAAGGCACTGACTAAAAGATACGGCCAAAATACCGACTGGTCTGCCTAGTGGATGTAAATCAAGAAAATACAAAGTTGGATCCATCTTGTGCTCCCAAGTTGCAAATTGCATATGCTTGAATTTTGTTGTGTTTACCACTTGTATCCACCGCCATATCTTTTGTTTTAGCCTAATATCCATCTTTGTTTGATCAAGAACATAGGCTAATTGCTAGTTTCAACACTTATTCAATTCTATGCAAATTCAAATTGGTGATTGTTTTCCTTTGCTACTCATTATAAAGCCTTTCCGAGCTCCACTTTTTACTAACCATACAGTGATAAGCCTTGCAATCGCTTTGTTCACATTTGAGTTTGGTTTATCACGAACCACCATACGGATTGCACCCTTCCGCACTAGTAAGAATTGGTAAGAGCTTGGTGAGAGCAAGAGAAAGAGACACTTGATCATTTCAGCAAGTAGTAGTGATAGGGAACTACATATCTTTGTGAGTTTTCCTGTTTATTACTAACCATGGCAGATGATAATGGAAGCATTGATGAAAACCAAGCTAAAATTCTCACATCTCGCTCGAGAGGAATCATGCAACACTTGACACGATTGCTCAACACGCATACTGAGAACTACGACAATGCTATGGCTGAGATCAACAACAACTTGCGACACTTCGTGATCGTATTGATCGTCTTGATGGACGACAACCACCATATGCTGCCAATCAAGCCAATCATGCACCAAGACAAAATGGAGCACCAGGATGCCGTACCCGACTTGTTGCCTGCTCTTGGACAAATGGGGTAGAAGAAGAGAACAATTGCGTTGCTGATACAAAGGACGATGATGTTTTTAACTCCCACAATGACAAGGTATGGGTAGAAATCAGCGTGAACAACAAGAGGTACGTGATGATCCATTAGGAAAGATTAAATTTACGATGCCTCCATTTGCTGGAAAGTTCGATCCTAATGCATATATTAATTGGGAGATAGCGGTAGACAAAGAATTTGCAAAGTATGATTTATCTGAAAACCAAAAGATTAGTGCCGCAGTCAAAGTGTTAATGTCAGATGCAATATATTGGTGGAAGCATATATCTAGACATGATAAAGAACCTAAAACTTGGAATGCCATGAAAAAACTTATGAGAGATGATTATGTTCCTGAATATGTTGCTGAATATTTGCTTACTAAACTTCAACGCTTAAAACAGGGTTCTAAAACTGTTATAGAATACTATCATGAATTGCAAAATTGTTTGTTGCGCCGTGGTTTACAAGAATGTGAACAAGCTACTAAACTTAGGTTCATACGTGGACTTAATTATAAAATTCAGGATGTTCTTGTTGATGAAACATTAAGTTGTCTTTCAGACTTGATTAAATGTGCTTGCAGAGCTGAACACATGCTTGTTGAATCTTTAAAAGAGTCATTAGCTTCATTTGAGGTGCCCAATGTTGCACCTTCTGTTGTATCCAACATGTTGCAGAAAAGTGAGCACCATCGAGATAAGGATGTAGAAGAAAATGTGCAGAAAGAAAAATTCTTTGTTGCCCCATACGTATATGAAGAGTTGGAAATTGATGTTGCACCTACAACCACTGAGAAAGATTTAGAAGGTAATGTAAAAGGTATGGACTGTACAGATGGAGAAAATCATTTTGAAGAGATAAAACTGTCCATAAATCATGCTATCGTAGAGCAACTATTAATAGAACCCATTGCTGATTTTCTTTTAATACATGATGATTTGCATTTTATTCCTTTTGATAAAAAAGAGTTGTGTGATAATGCTTCACTTATATTCACACCACAACTAGTGAATGAACATGAAACTTTTATATTTGAACTAAACACTTGCAATGAACATAAACATGTCATTCACATTGCCAGTAAAGAAGATGAGCTTAAATTGATATCTTCTTTAAATACTTTAGGTTACATTGAATTTGATGTTCTGTGTGATCTAGATAGTTTCAAGGAGAAGATTTTTGTACATTCTGATTTTTCATGGTTATCGTAAAATATTTTTCATGTTGTTAGCAAACATAATGATAAAGGAGAGTACAAAGTGCGCAGAGTATACATTTGTTCAAATCTGAAACCTATATTTTCTATGCAACAATGTGATCAATTTGATAATTTCAATATCATATCTAGTACCCCTACTTCCGATTATAATCTATATGATAGTTTTCAAGAAAGCAGTGTTTAGGTGATTGTGATTCTCGAGCCATTGATTTGATCACAAAAGATATGCATATTGCTTTGCTCTTTGTCGCAACTAACATTTTGCAAGAGAATGTGATGGAGTCGAGGACGACTCCAATTCAACAAAGGAAGAATGATGAGATCATGCTCATCCTGGATATGACCAATGCTATATCAGTTCGGCCTCCACCTTGGCCGCCTCATGCTTGATGGTGTATTCAAGAAAGGCGTATCTCCACCTCTTCAGATTTGAAGCCATATTTTGGAGAGAACGATGAGCTTGAGTCGAGGACGACTCAAATGTAAGAAGGGGAGGATGATGAGGACATCACTATGTCGGATTCACCCATGACCTCACCTCCACCACCTCCTATGCAAGGTCCTATCACAAGGGCACGCGCACGGCAGCTAAATCAACAGGTGAACTCGTTTCTCGGTGGCGTAATTATATTTTAAGAGGATAGACCACTGCATAATAATGTGCTTGTGCTTAGGAATCATGGCTTAGAGCTGCAAGGATGTCATTCCTCATCACTACAAGCTAGAGTACAAGGTATTCCCGAGAAGGAAGCCAAACGTCCACCCAGAGCACCCACCTTCAATCGCCATAACTTTTGCATACGGAATCCGTTCATGATGAGTGAGTACTTGATTAAAAGATAAATTCGTGCTCTTTCCAACGGATCCGGCCTCATCATCAAATTCCACTCGAGCTGGCCACAGCAGCCAAAACAGTAGACGATCTCAGTCTTTTAGGGTGCTGTGCCACCATAATTTTGGGCTGAGTTCCCATGTAATTAAAGTAGTGTGAGACCAACTCCTAGCAGCCATCCTTGGCTATATATATTGGACAAACCCCCTATCTATCTCCTCAGGTTTTGTTAAGTTTAGTTGCCCCATGTGTGGAACTTTAACCTTGTTCTCCTGACTCGGCTAGAGCAGCAGTAAACAAGTTCATAACCTCAGTTTGTGTGTTTGCTTTACCCTTGTTCTTGTTGGTTCTTCGATTGCTTGCAAGAATAGACCTTCGTGGTTAGGTCATCCGGGCTTCGGCACAGTTGATAACAACTAGGAGTGTGGTTTAGCGATTGCGGGCGCTTATCCTTGTGCGGTTCGTAGCCGGATCGTCAAAGTCATCCTCTGCCTAATCGAAATTATCCTCTCACCGGAAGATCGGGCACCCGTGCGTCCATCATGTTGCATCTTGTGATATAATGCTTGCTGAGTACTTTGTACTAACTCTTGTATGTCCCCCTTTTCTAGAAGGAGCCTGATGGATCTGCGTTTGAGGCCGGCGAGGAGGCCTATTCTCAGGCTCAGTTCCAGGGTTATCAGGAGGATTCATATGAGGGCTGCTACTACTCCGATTACTACCAGAGGGCTAGGCATAGCTATAGGCCTTATTATACTCATAGGAGGTATTTAGTATGTGGCAGTGGCTTTATCTTTTGCTATATCCAGGGATCGCTGTAATAGTATTATGTAATGGACATAGAGCCCTGCGTGGCTTGGAATGAATATATTATCATTCAGTCTCTAATTATTGTTCTGTTGCAACTCTCTGAACACGGCATAGTAGCTGATAAAGCATCAAATTTTCTGATGTTTTGCCGATGACTGTGCCGAGATTCGTGTAATTAATCTAGGGAGGTGGCAGTGTTACTGTCGCAACCCTAGACTAATTATACGGGTCGCCACAAAACATTAATCTAGACAATTAAGACAAGCACCCCGTATAAATTCTCTAAACTAAAGAACATTTAGCAGGAACTGGTGTGCTTCTTTGTCAGTGTAAAGAAAGATTTACCTGAGGATACTGGTGATAGATAGCAAATGGAGCTGAATAAGACAATAATGGAAGCAGGTCCGCAACCAAACTTTCAACCTCATGCCCTGGAGCAGCAACAATCAAACTGCATTAACACGAAACCAGCATGTCAGTGAGAATATTTAGTTACTTACTGCAGTTTTCTTCTAAACCTTACGTTACCTGCTAAAGCCATGCTATTTCCAATATTCCATCCTCTCTGGTGATGGTACCTTTCCTGCTTTATTTGATTTGGAAGCACTTGAACCGCCATCACCGCCTTTGCAATCTACAGATCAACATAGCATTAAGAGATCAAACACTGAGTTTTTTGTAAAAAAAAAATATTTGTAAATTAGCTTTATCAATTGCTTACCTAACGAAGAATTATCATCTTGATTAAGATGCTCATCCATTGAGGGCTCAGGGGCCTCAATATCAATTGATTGTACTGTTGACAACTGAGCCTTCTTGTCTGATACTGCTGCGTCAACTGGTTGTGCCAGAGATGAACGAGTATTCTCATCTGATACTGCACTAGGTTCAACCATGTCACCTTGAATGCTATCATTGAGAACAGAAGAGGCATTGCAAGAATTTTGCAAGGAGCAAAGGTCGCCAAGTGGTGCCTGAACAATCCTGAATGGAATGTTTATGATAATATTGTCCAGTACAGTATAACTCTTTTAAGGATAACTTGAACTACATAATGGATATTTCCTACTTTAATTATAACTTCAACTGCTTCATACAGATCTCTATAACTTCAAACAAATATAATATTTCTTGCATGGCATCATCAACAACAACAAAGTGAACGATGATACAAGATTAGATGGTGGTACAAGCAATAGATGCTGCATGCTCAAATTTCAATTGAGATGGAGCTAAAGATAGTGTACTGCATTATGTCTGAATAATTAAATTTGCCCACAGTTCAATTAGTAATAGAAATTGTGTATGAAGAATGAAGCTAACATAAGAATATCCAATTCTACAGTTTATATGTTTGCTTAATATGCTCTGATAGCCAGTTTAAATGTCAAATGTAGCGTGTATTGTATGTATGAATTTATAACGCTGCTTGTATTCCAAAGATTCTCTAACTTATTACCTCTTTACTTAAATGAAAAGACATACAGTGCTAAAAACAGAATTTACCTGCTAGCCATGTCACTGCCCAAATTATATATTCTTATAATGTCTATGGAGCTGGGCGCTGATCCAAGATATGTGCTGCAAACATATCCTGTACCTATAATAGATAACAGAGAGAGTAAATAATGATTATAAACTTATAATTAACAGATGCGTCATAAATGGAGATGCCAAGAAACACAAAAACCAGTTCTAGTTCTAATACACACATCTACAAATATTGAAGAACACCTCAAGTTGGCAGGTGCCTATAGCTTCCATATTTAGTGAATATACATTGCAGTTTCGTGGAAACAAGCAGTGTGACTTATGCGACTTAGTGATTACATGCCACAGCATTTGTTATTGAACATGCCAAGTAAATATAAACGGCACTGACATATAGTGACTTGTAGCTGAAATTATGGTGAGTTATTACAATAGCTGAAATTATGGTGAGTTATTACAAAACTAGTAGGTAAAGAATAGTGTATTTGACAAAAGAGTATTAAATGGAACATATATCTGCATACAGCCGAATCATATTCAATTCGATAATGCCCATTTAATTTAATCTAATGGTATTGGTAAAATAAAAGAGAAGCATACTTTACCTCCTAAGCGTTCAGCTACAGCTCCAACAACTAAACCTCCAACCATATCGACCACAAGCACATCTGAATATGCACCAACATTTGCCATAGACAACAAGATAGAGAGTGCATCAACTCGCATAAACCTAGGAACCGCAGAAAGGACAGCATAAAGTAACTAAGGGTTGTAGTTATGCACTTGCCTTGTTTTTTCAGGCAAGCAAGTTATGTGCACAATAACAAAAAAAAGAAAATTTCTGAAATTGAGTATGATGACAAGGCCAAAAGGCGATTGCCAGTGACAAAAGAAAACTATTTACCCTATTCGAGCTGGGCTTTTCTTGAAATATGTCTCACAAATGCTGCAGCATAAAAAGGAAACAAAAACTGTCAGATAATTATGCCCACCTTCAAGGTAATATAGGCTAAGTTTAATCTACATCAAAAACATCTGGTAATCAAATTTCAAGTGTCGTGCACTTAAAAAATACAAGTTACAAAAGAATTGTTTCGAAATTATGCCCACTTCCAGATAAATTAAGCTAAATCCAGTTCACTTCGCAAAACTTTTGCAAATGCAAGATTTCATACCAAAAGATGGAAAACTGGTACATTCTATTCAGGGAAAATTGGAACCCCCTTCCCCCAACCTAACAAAGTTAACTTGCATTGCAACTTTCACTCTACCACAAGTTCCGTTACTTTCGGTTAAATGGAAAACACAAAGATATTAAAACTTACAGGTCACTAGCATATGGACCTCACATGTCAGAGACTATAAATAAAAAATTATTTAATTTTTATTATTATTCTTCTTCTTCCCCTTCTCTACCACTTTTCTCTCTCTATTCACCATGGTTCTCACGGTGTCGCCTAGACATCGCCTAATCGGAAAGGCGCCCTGAAGTGGGCGCCATGGAGGTTCGCCTCGACTTGGATGGGGTAAGAGATATAAGTGACTGCCTGTGTGTTGAGAGATAGACATGTGCCAGAGAGAGAGAGGGGGGGGGGGAGGGAGAGAGAGGAAGAGATCGAGAGAGATCGAGAGAAGAGAGAGAGGCGACTCGGTGATGGAACCCTAGCCACTGCTCCTCATTGCTACCGCTGCCACCGTTGGCGACCAAGCTCCCTTCGGCGGACCTCCCTCCAATCCAACACCACATCCCTCAATGATTACCTCTAGATCTGGAGGTACGACCCCTCCCTCTTCTCCCCTGTTTTTTTCTCTGTTCTCATTCTCTGCTCGATCTGCTCTCTCGAAATCGGTCTCTTTGCTTCTCTACTCTGCTCGATCTGCTCTCTCGAAATCGGTCTCTTTGCTTCTCTACTCTGCTCGAACTGATGTCTCTGCTTTTCTGCTTTGCTCGATATGCTCCCTCTGCTCTCTGTTCTCCTGATTTGCTCTGTTGTTCTTCCCCTCTAGGTTGTCTTGTTATTTATATTATGTACTTCTCTAATTTGTTGTCTTAGTTAACCCCTTTAGCTCGCTGTATCTCGCCTTGCGGACAACATGGCGTCCTGGTGCCTCTCAAGTGCCGTGGTCGCCAAGTAGTGCCATGACAACCATGCTATTCACCATGTTCCATGTCATCTTTGACATCAAAAACATATAATTGGTTGCATTGATAATAGTATATAAGATCATTGTGTTCCTATATCTGTTGGAGAAACATTGAGAAAGTGGCTATGTCGAACGCATTGAATATGTAACAATACCTGATAGAAATTGGTGTGACCTAAGGTTTAGCTGGCTTAGCTTAGCAAAAATAGACTAGCTTGCCACCTTAGATAGATGTTGGTCATGTGGTCCATATCATAGTTGTCACAGTGGCCCGGCTAGGCGCGGCGAGCCCGGAGCACTAGGATGCCTAGGCGCCCGCCTAGGCAATGATTAGACGATGATAATTTAGAAAGAAACCATGTTCATGATAGAAAAACTGAGAGCTGCGGAAGGTGCAGCTCTTCACCGCCAGTCAATGCATGCGGTGGTCATGGCACAATGCAAGATTAGTCGTTATATAGTAAAAGGCCAACTGATTCAAGGGCGGAAAAGCATCTTTGAGCATAGATAAGTAGAGTAGAGCTGAGCTCGCCTCTCCCTATCCATCCCCAATCCCCCACCTCCCACTCTTGCTCCGCCTCTGCCTCCAAGGAAGAGGAAGCCATGGCCTCCCTCGCCTCCGCCTCCGCCTCCGCCTCCCTCCTCTTCCCACCCTCTACCTCCTCCTCCAAGGCCCGCCTCCCGTTCTCCACCTCCCTCGGCTTCGCCGAGCCCACGCAGTTCTGCCGCGCGGTGGCGGCGGGGAGCTCCGACCGTCGCACTAGGCTGTTGGTGGGGTGCACGGTGAGGGGCAAGTTCGAGCGCACCAAGCCACACATCAACATCAGCACCATTAGCCACGTCGACCACGGGAAGACCACCCTCATGGCAACGCTCACCCCTGGCCACCCCTCTAGTCGAGGCGGCCGGTCCAGACGTCCACCCCTAACCCCTGGCTATCGGGACACCTAGGCAACGCCGTGATAACTGTGGTCCATATGGAAATAGAAAATAGAAAAAACAACTATACAATATAGGTAAATATATTTCCATCAATGTTGTAGAAAATTATAAGTTTCCTAGTTGTCCTCTACTCCTCTAAAACAATCTTTGATTCACAAGTTAATTTAGAGTGTCAAAAGATGCATCTTTGCATTTAAATCAAAAGGGTAATATATATGGTTGTATACATGATAATAGTACAGTAATGTGAATTTGATAGTATTCATTTTCAAAACAATATAGCATTCCTACTGCAAACAAAGTGACAGTAGGATACCTTCGAGTAGAGGGGCGTCGCAAAAGCACCTTAGGTGCATATTTCTTCTGTTTCTTTATTTTGTATTTCTCCTGTAACCAAAATGATTGAACTAAATCAATCTTCAATGTTCTTGAAAAATTGTTAAGAAACAACTAGACAATAAATTATACTAACTTGTGAAAATACAGTCTTCTTTCCAAATGTGGAGCTATTTGCTATCAAGGCTTCCACAATCTTGTCACCACTTGCACCATCCCTATTTTGCATAATCCAATTGTACATAAATCTTGATGTGAAATCATAGAAAACTGAGAACAAGCAAGCATAGCTTACTCAAAAGGACAAGTCAACGACGACCAAATCCTCACCTCTTCATTGCTTCTATGTCATCGCTTGATAAATTTTGAGCTGTATTATTATCGACCAGAGACCTATTATCCCTAGTTTCATCCTGCACTTGGCCATCAACACCATCTTGCATTTTATCATCTATATGTTAATGGGAGTCATTGTTACAAAAATCAAATAGTATATCGTATTCTGATGAGTACATGAATTGCAAAATAGCATCTGTAAAATAAAACTCAATAATACGAATATTTGCAACAGCACATGCTTTCACTCCATTAAGCACTTTGCAGGTGTGGTCTAGTGATGGAGGGTACGTTGAAGGCATGGCAAGTAGCACCCCTAGACAGTTAAACTAATCAGCAAAGCCAGATTAAACAAATCTGTATTTCTGTAATTTCTGGCTTGGTTTGGTTTGAAAAGTTCTTATTATAATTTATAAAATGACCATGATTTAACAACAAAAGGTCTAGTTCAGAATGTGAACTAGCATTCCTATAAAGGGTGAGGCCGGATCAAAGGTAAAAGACAAGCACAAGCTTCATTTGTACATGCGATTTACATGACTTTCCACCAAAATACAAAATCCAATTCCAGTTTAAGGCACAAACCAATCCAAGGTAGGCTAATTGCAAACAGAAGCGCCAGTGCTACGCTGCCCAATTCACATCCCAATCCCCTGCTTGAAGTGGCCAGCTAATATCATCATGACAACTAACTCTACATCTAACAGCTGGTGACCACCGAGAAGGCGAGAAGTAATAGCAAGTGAAACTGCTCGTTATGTGTCTGTGTGCACCCAATGTGACGAACAAGAACAATTCACCATCCCGGAGTCACGGGTCAAAATTCACCACCCATGCACCCAACCGAATCGAACTCCTCTCCTTCCTTACCGCGAGATGGTGCGTCGGAGCAGGGGACGAGGCCGGATGGGCCAACGCGGAAGAGGGAGCCGAAGGGGCGCCCCACGAGCGGCTGCAAAGAGCAGGTCCTGTTCCCTATCTTCACCGTCCTGTGCCACCACAAGAGAAGAAGCGACCAGACTAATTCATACTAGGGTTTGGGAGAGTGGAGGCGCGAGCAAAGGAAAAGAAGGCGAGGCGGTCGCCGTCGTTGATGTCGAGGAGGACGCTGCAGCCTTCCCACGCCTCCCGGGGTATAGCCGGCGGCAGCGGCGGAGTTGGCGGCTCCATTGGAGTGGGAGTGGGGAGCAGGAGCAGCGAGGGTTTAAGAAGCGGGTCGGGCCCAGGTAGAGTAGAGATAGAGGTCTAGATCCTAGCTTTATATCAGATCTAAATCTTATAGGTTAAAATAAATTGAATTAAGTTTATGTTTTTAGTCTAAAATGTAAATAAGATGATCCACCTAAACACTCTTAATATATCCACAGCTCCAGCTTCACGGATCTGTGAAGCTAGAAATACCCAGCTCCATTAGATCCACGGATTTGATGAAGCTGGAGCCATACCAAACATACCCTAAGTAGGCTAACCTTACAACCCGAACTCGGATCCGCTTTCGCCTTCCTTTTCAATTTGGGTTCCCCTCATGTGCCTAAGCTCCTTTCTCCTACAATCTAATATTTCCTGTACATATATTGCTAGCCAGTGCCACGCGCTACGCTGCGTCGTAAGAAATTTGAAAAATTCGGTCGCACGATGCTGCGCCGCGTGAAATTTGGTCCGACAGATATTTCTGAAAAAATACGTAATTCTGGTTTTCTTGTTTATTTTTTAAAAATGGGTCGTTAGGACCCGTTGACGAACACGTGAATTGCTATAAACCGTCGGCGAATCTGTGTTTTTTTTGTTTTGTAGAAAACAAACGTATTTTCATTTTTTTGTAATTTTGTTTTTTTTTAAAAGGTCGCTAGGACCCGTCAGCGAATCTGTGGACCGCTATAAACCGTCGATGAATCTGTGGTTTTTTTTCAGGAGAAAACCGCGGAGAGACCTAAATGTAATTCTGGACCAAAACACAATTTCATTTTTTTCAGGTCCTTTCTGTTAAAAACCAACTAGAGGATCTAAACATGATTTCGAATTTTTCGGAAGGTCTTTTCGCGAGGTTGCTGACGTGGCTCCCTTGGCCGGCTCCCAAATCTCTTTGATTTATATAAGTTATATATTAGTAATCCAAGATTTTAATATTTGATTAATTTCAGGAAGCTGCAAAATAGTCTTTATAACAGTTTAAACATTTCATAATACTAACCAACGAGTCCACAAATGTCAACAGATTACTTAAGGATTCTGACTAATCCTCAGAGTACTGTGCAAACCAAATGTCAACAGATTTAAATTCAATCGAAAATGTCTACCATCGAACTACCTTTCGCTTGAAATGTCATCATGTTCCTAATGCACTTACAGCTGAGGCGTTTGCATGTCGTGAATGGCGCGGCTAAACTGTCCGTGGATTAGGAAATTCGGAATGTGATTATTGAGACGGATAATCGAGTTATTGTTTCTTCGTGGAGGGCAAGGCTGGAAAATAAAACAGAGTGTGTACATTCTGCAAGATATCCAGAAGCTTAACCACAAGTTTGATAATTGTGATGTTGTCTTTGTTAGACAGGAAGCTTCTCCGGAGGGGTGGGTAGTGTCACCCTGCCGACCGATGGATAAAAAAGAATGAAAGGCACTGTAGCAAAATCTAAACCGTTCATTCCAATAATCAAACTGTGCTGATAGTTGACAACTGCTAAAGTTGTGGTCGTCATTGTCATTGCACCGGATCCATTTTCTGTTTGGTTGAATCAAACACTAGAGGATTTTTTTTATCATGTACCGACAAACGTGCTAATATTATGATCTAAGGTAGTAATTTCCACCCACACAAAGTAGATAGGAGACATGCATGATCCAACGCCCTATAGGAGTGCATATTCTACCTAAGGATAACGATTAATCCATAGAGCTTAATACGTTGATCCGATCTTGTACCTTAATGCTAAGTACGTGTTGATGCTATATATGGTGCGCACAGGGCAATGGTGCTAAAACTCCATGAGCGAGGGAAGGTGCTATTAAGGAGACCACATGTATAATTAGTAGAATAAACCACCATCAAATTTCTCTTTACTAGTGGTAGTAAAACAAAAGCCTAAGAACTGTCATTCACTCCTATTCATCGTATAGTTTGCATTTAATCATAATATCCTACAAACCTTGTAGCCTACAAATACAAAAATCTCTCTAGAGTATTAATTCAAAATATTAACTATCTAATATTTGCTATGAGTTATCAAAACATATCACTACTATGCATCTTTCGTGTTACCGTAGAACTTTCTTGCCCAAATATCTCATTGCAATTTTATCAATTCTACTAGAATCAACATTGAGGAGGGCGAGAAGTCACTGGAGACGGAATTAGTGGTAGGGCCTAAAACGAGCTATGCTCAAGCGAGTCCATAGGGACAGGTTAAACCTCGAGTCAAGATCGAGTAAGCCCAAGTTAGGGGTCAAGCTTGGAACTAGGCTTGAGTTTAGCTCGCTCAAAGCTCGAACGAACTCGAGCTTGGTTCCAATAAGCTCGTTAACAATGTACTACTGGCTAACAGCTTACACGTACAACAATTTTCAACAATGAGTAATACCAGCACGAGGCATGACAAACATAGGAGTATGATCACAACACACAAAAGCACAACATCAGTACATAACAGTGAGCACCAGATTAGGGGGTTGAGGAGGACAAGCCGTACGTGTAAGGCAGTGAGAGTATTTGTGAGAGGTGGAGTTAGAGGAGTTGGGAGTTTGGAAATCCGTGGTGGCTAGGGATGGGATCAGAGGCGGAGCCAGCCGGGCCCTAAGTCTCGGGCTCAGGCCATCTGGGTTGACCACTGGTCGCTTTTCAATTGTACCGACGACTTTGTTGATATATGAGTTTTTGTTGCCGGGCCTCAGATCCAGGTCCGAGTGACCTGAGACCTGGCTTCACCCCTAGATGGGGTCCCTGGGACATCAAGATATGTGGTTGAGGGCTTTGATGATCGAGGTCTTGGGCCTTTTGTGGTTGGCAGGTTGGCTTGGGGCACATGACTTGGACTGGTTGGGGTTGTGGGCAGGAAATCAAGGGAAAATGGTCTGTTATTAGGCAACGTTCGAGCTGCCTTCATGAACTGCTCGAGCATGGATTGTGTGCTTCTACGTAGGCTTGAGTTTGGTTTGATTTCTAGTCGAGCCGAGCTTAAATAGCTTGTCGAGCTCAAGCTTTTTTATAGCCCTAGTCGGTGTGGCCTCATTGATGGTGCAAACAATACCATCACGATGTTCTTCTATGGGATGGTGGTGACGAGCTCGAAAGCTCACAGGGTAGGGCAGGCAACACAAAGACTAACGGCCTAGTGGCACAACTCGAAGCAAGCCTTATGATATATATATATATACACATCATAGCTGGTGAACAATCTCACTTGCGGACACGCGGATCAGACGACTGGGTTGCTTCCAAATGCCAAATAGACGGTGGATGTAGGCATCTGTGGATAAGTTTCCCACTGGTTCGCGGGATACACTACTACAGAACAGTCAATCCTTGCCGGCATATCACTACCGGTTAGGACCGAGCCGGCAGTGATAATATCTCTGCCGGTTCGAAAGTTAAGTTGGGGGGGAGAACTTATCACTGTCGGTTCATGCAACCAACCGGCAGTAAAAAGCAAGATATCACTGCCGGTTTGAGACAACAACCGCAGAGATATATCACCGCCGGTCGTTTTAAACCGCAAGTGATACTTGCATTTTCACCGCCGGGTGGAGACGAGAACCGGCAGTGATATTATCTTCCCGCGCAATATGTTTTTCCGCGCATTGAGCTTATCACTGCGGTTCTGCAGTAACCGGCAGATGATAAGTCGCTTATATAATCGAGACCCGCCTCCCGAGCCGATCGAGCAAAGACAGAGAGGCGCCTGTCTTTTGCTCGATTTGTAGATTGCGACGATCTGCTCACGAAAAATTTGTTAAAATTTGTATTGTACTTCTTTTCGAGGTTAGTAATTTGATCTCTATTTTTGTAAATAATAAAAAATTGCCACATGGATTTTTACATAATGAAAAAAGGTGTATTTTCAAATGCTGAAATAATAAAAACTTGTTAGATGGATATTTACCTAATCAAAAAATGTTGATATATTTTAATGTACTCAAAGTATATCCTAAGTACTTACAATTTTTTCCAAATTTTTAAATAATAAGGAATTGCAAGATGGATATTGACGCAACGAAAAAAAGATTGATATATTTTGATATAGTCTAAATATATCCTAACTATTTACAATTATTTTCATTTTTTACAATACTAAAAAATTGCTACATGGATATTTACATAACGGAAAAAGGTTGATGTATTTTAATATAGTCAAAATGTTTTTAAATCTAATCATTTACAATTATTTGTTATTTTCAATTATATGCGTATGTAATGTTTGATTTAATTAATTGTAGATGGACCGAAGGTGGATGTATGACACGGACCGTTGTGGGGCAAAGTTTTTTAATGGTGTGAGTTATTTTCTAAACGTGGCGCAAGCGCAAGTCGAAGAATCTGGCGGACTACATGTCTTTGTCCATGCGTTGATCGCAAAAATCGTAAGTCGTTTTCTACCATAGAGTCGATCGCGCACACTTGCTTCAAGAGGTTTCAAGGTGGCTATACCATTGGACCAAGCACGCAGCGAAGATGAGATTGTACATGAAGGGCAACACATTATTGAAGATGACGGAGAAAACGGTATGACGGCAGTTGAAGATACGCTTGTCGGCGACCACGACGACGATCCGGATCAAATGTTGCGTGATGGGAGGAGACTTCACGAGTGAAAGAGAGTTTCAAAGGTTCCAACATATGGTACAGACTCCACGACACCATTGTACCCAGCCGTAAGGAGGAGCACAAAAATTGCGGGCCGTGCTTACACTCATCGCAGCTTGAAGGCAAGCAATGGTTGGTCCGATAAGAGCTTCACCGAGCTCTTATGTCTCTTGGGGATTTGCTTCCGAGGGTAACGTGTTGCCTACAAGCACGCACTAGGCTAAGCAGTTGTCCGCCCGCTGGGATTGGAAGTACAAAGGATACACGCATGTCCAAACGATTGCATGTTGTATCGCAATGAGTTTGCGGACTTGGATGGTCGTCTTTGTTTGCAAAGCAAAGCGGTATAAGGGCAACGATGATGACATCGATAATGAAGATGTCGGGGTGAAGCGTAAGAAGATGAGATCTCCCCGTAAGGTGGTGTGGTATTTTCCTATAATTCCCCGTCTGAATCGATTGTTTGCGAACAAAAGGCATGCCCAATTGCTACGATGGCACGCCGAAGAGCGTAAGAACGATGGAATGCTCAGACACCCTGCTGACTCTGTGCAATGGAGGAACATCGACAGAAAATATAAGAAGCACTTTGCATATGATGTAAGGAATATAAGGTTCGGGTTGAGTACGGATGGGATGAATCCTTTCGGTAACATGAGCAGTCGTCATAGCACTTGACCGGTAACTCTATGTATCTACAACCTTCCTCCTTGGCTTTGTATGAAGCGGAAGTACATTATGATGCCACTACTGATCCAAGGGCCCAGGCAACCTGGCAACGATATCGATGTGTACCTCAAACCATTGGTTGAAGATCTTCTAATCTTGTGGAACGATGGAGTACGGGTATGGGATGAGTATAAAAGAGAGAACTTTATCCTACGCGCATTGTTATTCGTAACCATCAAGGATTACCCTGTCCTTGGTAACCTGTCGGGCCAGATGACAAAAGGCTTCAATGGATGCGCCCAAATTGCTTAGATGGTACAAACTAGTCGGTGGTCAAGAACTGTCGAAAAATGTCTTACATGCGGCATCGTAGGTTCCTCCGCAAGGATCACCCATACCGCAATAATAAGAAAGCTTTTGATGGGACAAAGGAGACCGCTTTAGCTCAAGAATCACATCGAGAGAGATATTTGCGGTGTAGGGATCTTAAAATCATCCACGGAAAGGAGCAGCAAGACATCTATCCCGAGTTCCCGTGATAAGGCTCCTTTGTGGAAAAAGAGATCGATATTTTGGGTCCTACCTCATCGGCAAGACTTGGAAGTTCGACACGCAATCGACGCCATGCACATAGAGAAGAACGTGTGTGACGACTTACTTGGTATCCTATGGATATACCGCAAAACAAAAGATACTCTCAAGCACGGATGGACCTTGAAGATATGAAACTCGGGAAGGAGCTGCATCGCAGAGATATGGATACAGGAAAAAGTACCTTCCATGACTGCTACACTGAGCAAGAAAGAAAAATTAGCTGTGCGAATGCTTGCACGGAGTGAAAGTTCCGTCCGGATACTCGCCAACATAAAGAGACTAGTCTCAATGAAAGACTTAAAATTAATTGGCATGAAGTCTCACGATTGCCACGTGATGATGACACAGATGCTTCCAATTGCAATTAGGGTGTTCGCGGAGAAAGTCCGAGACCCAATTGTAAAGTTGTGTTCATTCTTCAACGCGATTTCACGAAGGCCATCGATCCATTGAAACTAGATAAGCTACAGAAGACGTGGTCCACACTCTCTGCGCAGCTTGAGATGTGTTTTCCTCCATCTTTTTTTTATATTATGGTCCATCTCATTGTTCACATCGTGAAAGAGATACTGATTCTCGGTCCGTGTTTCTACATCGATGTATCCTTTTGAGAGGTTCATGGGGTTATAAAGAAATATGTTCAGAATCGACATCGTAGGAAGGTTGCATTGCGATGGTTGGGGAACCGAGGAGGTCATTGAGTTCTGCGTTGATTACATGGATCTCAAACCGATTGGTGTGCCTACATCACGACATGAGGGTAGGCTACGAGGAAAAGGGACATGGGCAGAAATCACTCCGCACAAACAATCTAGCTTCATTCACACAAGCACATTTCGCAGATTCGGGACAATCGGTTGTGGTGGCCCGTATGTCAACATGCACAAGAGCATGCTATCCAGAACAAACCCAACGAAGTCAGAGGGTTGGATCGCGAGAGAGCATAGACATAACTTTGGCGATTGGTTGCGTAGGCACATGATGCATATGGAGACAGAGTGCGCTCAGTTGAAAGTGTTGGCTCAGGGACCGTCCACTACAATTCGGACATTCCAAGGATACGATATAAATGGTTTTACTTTTTATACAAGAGCACAAGATAAAAAGAGCACCAACCAAAACAGCGGTATCCGTGCAGATGCCTACGACAGCAACGGAGATAGGAAAACCTACTATGGATTCATAGAAGAGATTTGGGAGCTTGATTACGGACTTTTGAAGGTCCCTCTCTTTCGGTGCCAATGGGTAAGACTTCCAAGGGCATGAACATCGACAAGTACGGCAGATCACTACCGTGGACCTAAAACTGGTCTGATCTGAGAAGAACCATTCAGACTTGCTAATTGTGTTACACAAATCTTTTTGTAACCGATCCACTAACAAGGAGCGCCACGTGGTTATTCAAGGAAAAGAAGGATTGTCGGGTTGAGAATGTTGTTGACGAGGAAGAGTACAACCAATTCGATAAGCTTCCTCCTTTCGGAGAGGACGTTGACCTCGGTCTCATGGAAGAGAGTGAGGACGAAGTTACATACATACGCCGCGATCATGACGAAGGTCGAATTGTAGCTTAGTTGTCCTAATTAAATACATTTTATTTTCTCATATTTAACAATTAATGTATTCTTTTGTCATATGTATCAATTTGTGTGAATTCAACTTCATCTGTGTGTTTTTTTGTATTTGTGTGAATATTTTGAAGCGATGGTTGGTCTACTGCATTTGTTTGAATTTAAATCAAATATTACATGTCCTGAAGTATTCTTCCAAAAATTTCCAAAAAAATTGGATAAAAATTGATAGGATTTCAAAACAGTGAGCAATTTGGATTTTTTTATTTTGAAATATTAAAACTATGAAAACAGTGAGCAATCTGGATTTTTATAATTTTACAACTTTGTCAAAACTTAGGAGAAATATTTAAATCAAATATTACATGTCTCAAGTATTCCTCCAAAATTTGCAGAAAATTTGGATAAAAATTGATAGGATTTAAAAAATCCCAAAGCAATCATCCTTTGAAAACTTTGACATAATTGACCGGAGCTTATCACTGCCGGTTGTCTCATTAAGTCGACAGTGAAGTGATTTATCACTGCCGGTTTGTAGTATTAACCCGGCAGTGATAATCAAGTATTACTACCGGTTTTTGTTTTGAACCGGCAGTGATAAATACTTTCACTGCCGGGTGTAGATACAACCGGCAGTGATAATGTATTATTACTGTCGGGTTGAGCTTGAACCGACAGTGATAAATACTTTCACTGCCAGGTTGAGCTTGAACCGGCAGTGATAAATACTTTCATTGCCGGGTTGAGCTCGAACTGGCAGTGATAATTCAACTATCACTGTCGGTTCTCTTTATTATCCGGCAGTGATAGTGTATCACTGCCGGTTTTTGTGGTGACCCGGCAGTGATACTCTAACCCTATAAATTCGAACGCCGCGCCATTCAGCCCCTCATTTCCCCTTCAACCCGACGTCGCCACTTCGTCTCCTCGCATCGCCCCGCCGTCGCCCCGCATCGCCCCGGCCGTCGCCTCGACCTCACCGCCCCGCCATCGCCCGGACCTCACCGCCCCGCCGTCGCCGCGACCTCATCGCCTCGGCCGTCGCCCCACCGTTCTTTGCTTCGGTAATGACCCGCCGCCCCGCCGTTTTTTATTGAATGTTCTTGAACATATCTTTGATAAGCATACCCCCTATGGGTTGGAGGTTGGAATGGTTCACTTTAAAGATCCAAGGTGAACTACCATGCATTTTGAAGTACAAGCCAAAATCATGGCAGATCCCCTACAAACATCAAACCAAACATAATTTCATTTATTCAAACTGTTGAAATGGTATCAACCCCGTCACCAAATTTTTGCTGTGCTGCCGATACTACAGATGTACCAGCTTGATACCAGGGGGTGAGTGAAGGACCAATTAAGCACCCCTATAAAATATATGTTCGTGAGAAACATTAGGTAAATTTGATTGGACAGGAGTTAAAGCAAGCAATATACGTAGTAAATTTGACCAAGCTGATAGCTTCACATGATAAAGTCTTCTATTCTAATTCAGCAGATAAATTTTGTATGGTACGAAAATTTTCACATGGCCCAATTTAACCATTTTTATGCACAATTATTTGTCCATATATTTCTACAAGTGAAATCCTTCAGAGCATCAGATCATCAATTGTGAAAACTATATACACAAGAAGCCAAGTTAGTTACAGAGTGAGGTGAAAGCAAAAAAATCAAAACAGTTGACAGAAGTAACCTAAAAATCATGAAATTCTTCTCCAATTCAAACTACAACTGGAATTTGAATTACACCAACAGTAGCAAATCCAAAACTTTTTTCCAAAGAGGACAATACTTCATTTAAACATGTAGTGTATTCGAATTTGAATTTGAATTAACCGAACCATAACACCAACGAAGTACGTACTCGTGAGGCCATACATAATTATAAACATGTAGTGTATTCGAATGACATTCATGTGAAGACTTTATTCTTTAGACATTGTGGAGAAGTCACAGACTTTATTCTTTGTATTGCATTTTTAATAAATTTCATTGTATAATTTTTTCCTTTTATGTGAGAAGCTTGCTAAATGTATGTATATGTGTATGGTTACCTGGATATATATGTGTATGGTTACCTGGACTGTATGTAACGTGCATATGTTTATTGCTATATGTTTGATTTGTGCCGTGAGACATAATGTGCATATGCGCTTATTCAGAAAATATGTGCTAACACATCGACGAAGTATATATGTATGTGTACATCTCCTGTAGATGTGTATA
Organism: Otatea glauca; assembly: GCA_036346275.1. Lineage (NCBI taxonomy): Eukaryota > Viridiplantae > Streptophyta > Magnoliopsida > Poales > Poaceae > Otatea > Otatea glauca. The sequence goes on along the minus strand of CM070718.1, from coordinate 53,991,611 downwards.
TATCTTGTGTACGTGTATGCTTATATTTGTGTTCATGGTCAAAATATTATGGAGAATGCAGATTCAAAAAAAGATGTATATGTGTATGTGTCCTTCAAGGATGTTTGTGTATACAGATAAAAAAAATATGTGTGTACATGTTCTTTAAAGATGTGTATTATTGAGTACTCCTTTCAATAAACATGCCATGTAGCTTTCTATTCAGTAGAATTACTTGATTTAGTTTGGAATTTGGGGCAGCAGTACAATTATAAAGAGTCTGTAACGACGTAATTATAAAGAAAAATGAAAGAGAGCAACACCTCAACTGACCATTCTCAATTTCAAGTAGTTCTCTACAATATTAATGTAAAGATGTATATGTGTATGTATCCTGGGATATGTAAACATCCTTTCATGGGATTAACTTTAATGTCAATCCTCGTTTGTATGTGTCTTTCAAAAATGACCTTGTTAATTGAAAATTTTCAACAAACTTGCTAGGAATGGCCTCCGACGAAGGACAAGTGCCGGAGGGAGTTGGGCCCTCAAATATGGACGAAGGAGGAAGGGGTAGCCCGAATAATAGCCCAACGTCCTATCTGAACCTGCAGGATCCAGCCATGGACCAACCTGACGATACTCACGTAAGCGAGGTAAAGTTTTAGTACACTGTGGTTCCCAAAACATGGTAGGCCCAGACGACTAATAATTTAGAAGATCAATTTGTAGGCTCAGACGTCTGATCAACGAAGGCAGCGCGCAAGTCGTGGTCTGAACAAGATGCCTAAGGGAATTTTTAACATAGTGGAGCTCTCGGCAGTCGGGGAACCTGCTATACCAGAGTCATCATTGGGGTCGTACAGGACGACCTACGGGGTTATTGCTAGGGATGATGTGCCCATCAGCTATAGATCATGGGTTGGTGTCGGGACCGAACCGCAAATCCGACCCTCGTGTATTCTCGTGCGATCCCAGATCACGCTTAGCACACACAATCACTGAGGTTGCACATCACAGACATTCACAAGGATATAAGAATAAATAGTGCAAACATGTATATAAAACGAGTTGTACAACCTTATGGTCTCCTTACAGATAAGTCACCACGCAGGCTTACATTATTCAAAACAAAGAAATAGCAATGAACATAAAAAGTCGTGTAAGCATCCATCTTGCCACAGCAACCGATCGGGCTTGCCCCTAGTTGCTCGTGTCCTCGACGCACTCCTCCTCCCATACCGTGTAGTCTCCTCCACCGATGTTGGGGTTGATAAGCAAGGTGGGGTGAGTACACAAGGCACTCAACAAGTAATGCATGAATGCAAGACTATTACTATATGCAAAGCTTATTCCAATGGATTGGCTTAATTGATCCTTTTGCATCAAGCAAGATTTTTAAACTAGTATCTTGTTTAGATTAAAGCAAAGAAACAGATATAAGTAATACTAATTTCAAATGGTTTTTCTTCAAGATTCTCGGCACTGACCTTATTAGTTCATTTCCAACACCGCACACACCACCCTTCCATGTTTTGTTTATGAAAACTACCCTTGATCTGTAATCCCGAGCAATGCTCAATACCGTGAGCACGGCTATTGAATAGTTTTGACACTCTGCAGAGGTTGTACACTTTACCCACAAGATACACCGCCACCACATGTGATTGTCCGCAACAAAGCTTTTCAGAACTTCTACCTTAACTAAAGAACCTCTCCAGATTGCCTTCACTATCACTTCCTCACACAGAGCCAAGTATAGGACCGCCAATCACCGTTGGATGGGCACCAAGCCGTAGCACGTGCACGCTCCCCATACAGATACACCCTGTGTATCGTCACCCCGAGGTATCGGAGGAAAGATATCGTAACCCTAGTCAACTAGGTCTGTCCCATGTCGACATGTGGTTGTACGGTGACTCGGATCAAAGGCTTGCAAGGTGAAGTCCTTAATCGACCAAGGCAAGACTTTCAACACTCAACAATGGCACACACCCAATGTGGCACACAGACTCACATCACTCAACAACCCAATGCCACACAGCCCACACGGCACTGACCTCTTGCCACTTGCCCCGCCTAAATCATTTTCCACCCAGTTGATTATTGTGCAACACATGCCAAGAATAACTCAATATCGATGCGGAACCACACAAAGTTGTCAGTACCTCAATCTCAACATGTGGCATCATCACACCACTTTTCAAAATACATTCAATATGTCTTTAATCAATATTGTAGCATTTTTCGAAAGATTATTCATGATTCGTTGCAAGGCTAAGCATCTACTCACGGCCTAGCCTCCGTGTTGGCACAATATTAACATCCAACTAATATAATCGAACTTAGGGTGACAATGATCTAGGCATACAATTAATAATTCAAGGTGGCATAACAAAATGGGTTGATTAACTACATTATCCCAAATTAATTTAAATTCATTTTAAATAATTAGCATGCATAGTTTCAAAGCATAAATTACATTTTAAAATCTGGGATCAAAATGATCAAAGCATCACTTGCCTTCAAAGAGTTGCTGGTCGTGTTCAAGCTTGGTCTTGAGCGACTAATTCTTCCTCGAAACTTCCGGCAAATTTACGTCACGCTGCACAAACAAAGTATACAATAAATAGCCAATACAGAAGACTATATGTCCTCAAAATTCAAATAAAATTCACCAATAAATAGCTCACAATTTTATGAATTTTTAGAAATTTGAATCACCCAAATCCGAGTTAAAATGCAAAAGTTATAGTCATTTGAAGTTTGAATAAAATCAAAATACGAAATTAAGAAAATCCGATTTTTCTGAATTATTTTTATACTTGAAATTACATTTATGACGTCAGCATGCCTCATGATGACGTCAGCACCGAAATGAATTTCCGTCGAAATATTTTCATATATGAAAATATTTATGACGTCGGCGATGACGTCAAGAAGACACGCGGCACGCCTGCAGGCCGCCACGCCGCTCTGATCTATGGATCGAGTCTGGGTTGGCTCGTCCACCGTGGACCGGAGGCACTCAGGCGCTGCACCGGGTGACGCAACCCTTGGCGTCGACGACGCGCGCAGCCAATCCCGACGCGACACGCGGCAGATCGCATCGCTTCGCCAACCAACGGCCGGATCTCACCGCGCGGTTCGGCGACGCCGTACTCCACGCCCCCGCGCCACGCATCCAACGGCGCGCGAAACCAACGGTTGGATCTGGTCTCTCCCTCGACCAACGCGCACAGCGCCACAAGACGGATTCGATGGGGGTGCGGCGTCATCTCCGCCGCACGTTCAAATTTGAACGGCGCGGATCCTAGGACAAAACCAGATCTGAACTCAACCGTTCAGATCCGATCCAACGGCTCAGGTTACCAGAGCTGTTTACTATTCAAGGCGCGACGTGGCTCAATCTTACGCGTTCACTAACGATCCAACGGCTAAGACTAAAACATATCGCAGACATTAGATCTAATCCAAGCCGTTCGTTCTAGATCTAACGATCAAGATTTAGCTAACGTGTAAACCTTGGGGTTAATCCAGACCGTCCATAACAGATCTAACGGCACAGATACAAACTAAATGTAAGCAGAGAAGGGCGACGTGGCACGATCCTTACCCCTCCTTGCAGATCCGACGGTCAACGATGCTCGGAGTCCGACGATGGCGTGCGGCGGTGCAAGCTTGCCGGAGATGAGGAAGATGATGTAGTCGACGGCGTTTCGGTGGCTCCCCGGCGAGAAGATCTAGCGCATTCGACGCGGCTCGCTTCGGGCAGTGCTCTGGTGACCTCGGCGACGGCAGGAGTGGACCGGCGGCGAAGCAAACGTCGGAGAACCGTGGCGGCGCAGGGGAACAACTACGGCGAGCTTTTGTGAGCAACCGGAAGCGTTTCGGGAGGCGTGCGCTAGGGCTACAGACGCGTCTAGGAGTGCGCACACGCTGGTGGCGGGCGCGACTAAATAGCGCCTCGACGCGGCGCGAAATCTTCGGCGAAATGGCGGACATGCAGGCGGCCATTGCTCCGGCGATCTCGCGAGGAAGAAACGACGTGGCGAAATCCCGGGCATTCACGCGCAGCGATCCAACGGGCGAGAACAGCGGGGTGACGTGATGATTCCCTGATCGCACGATGTTGATCCAAGCAAACGAAGCGGCGGCTAGGGTTTTGGCGGGTGGGTGCGTGGTGGGCGACGCGAGTGGGCCTCGACAAGATCGGGCCGGTCCAACGATTCGCCCGGACACTATTCCGGATTTTAAATCCTTTTGAATAAAAATAATTCTAGAAATTCACTTAAATCATTTGGGGCTTTTAAAATAGCGAAAAATTCTAGAAAAATTCCAGAAAATACTTTGAGATATTTGGAACTCAAATAAAATATTTTCAATAAAACTTTGCTAGAACTTTTCCATTATTTAATTGTTTTCAAGGAAGGCTAGTTTTGAGTAATTCCAAATAAATTTCAATAAATTCCCAAAAATTCACAAAAATCAAAAATACTCTCAAAATTTAAATTAGAGCAAAAATTAGGTGTTACAAACCTCCCCTTAATGTAATCTCGTCCCCGAGATTCGTATATCTATAGAAAGCAGGTTAGGAACTCCTTCTTCAGATCTTCTTCACGCTCCCACGCTGCTTCACTTTCCGAATGGTTGCTCCATCAACTCTGCAGAAACGCGCTGACTTGTTCCTTGTCTCTCTGTCCATTACGCCCGTAATCTTCATTGATGTTCTTTGTAAGTCGACCTTCTTGCACTCAATTGCCTCCAAAGGTGTTTGCTCTTAGGTACTCAAGACACTTCTTGATTGAGACACATGGAATACGCCATGCACTCTGCCAAAGACTGCAGTAACTCCAATTGATACGCAACTTCACCTCTACGGCTCAAGATTTTGAATGGTCCGACATATCTCGGTGCGAGCTTCCTTTGCATGGAACCTTCGACTCCTTTGAGTGGTGTTACTCTAAGATACACAAAATCTTGGGTTCAAAGCTTAGTTCCTGCGACGGTTGTCGGCATAACTCTTTGCCTGGATTGTGCAATCTTCAATCTTTCCCCGACTGGGTGATCTGTGCTTCCGCTTCTCAAGAATGTCCGTCCGAAAACATGTCGTTCACTGTCTCATTCCAATTCAATGGTGTTCGACAGACCTACCATACTGAGCTTCAAATGGAGACATTTGTAAGCTCGCTTGATAATTGTTGTTGTAACTAAACTCAAAGATAAGGCAAACACTTGTCCCATGAAGTGGAATATGCTAAGGCACATGCCCTCAACATATCCTCCAATATCCGATTGACTCTCTCGCTTGTCCATCCGCTCGGATGGTATGTCAGATCAAGTTCAAACGAGTCCCCATTGCTTCATGAAGCTTACCCGTAACTGGAGGTAAATTGGGTACCTCTGTCCGACACTATCTTTTGGCACTCCATGTAAAATGACAATTCGACATATAAAGTTACGCTAACCGGTCTCCTAATAAGTGGTCTTTCTTGGTATGAAATGTGCCACCTTAGTTAAACGATCTACTATGACCCATATGGAATCATATCCACTTTGCGCTCGGGCAATCCGTTATAAAATCCATACCAATTTCCTCCCATTTCCATTCGGTATCTTTAAGGGTTGTAATAGCCTGCTGGCCTTTGGTGCATAGCTTTGACCCTTTGGCATATGTCACATAATGCAACGATTCGCGACTTCTCGTTTCATGCTTGGCCACCAAAATTTTTCCTTCAAATCTTGATACATTTTCGCACTTCTGGATGAATTGAGTACTTGGAGTCATGGGCCTCTCCCAAAATTAATCGCTTCAACTCCTTTTTGTTCTAAGCACACAAATGCGCCCTTTAAACCACATAGTACCTTGTTCATCCAGCTTTAAAATCTTTTGCTTTGCCTTCATCCATTTTGCCCTTAATTCTTTTGATCTTATCATCATCTTTCGCCTTCCCCGATCCGATCTTCCAGGTAGGTCTTACTTCCAAGGTTACTAGGAATCCTTTTGGTACCATTTCCAATTCTAGTTTCGAAATCCCTACACATTCTGCTCGACTTGTTTCCAACAAAGATATTTACATTGTGGTTCTTTCGCTCAAGGCGTACGCCACCACGTTGGCTTTCCCGGGTGGTAGTGAATTCCACATTATAATCCTTGATTAACTCTAACCATCTTCTTTGCCTCATATTTAGGTCACTTGTGTGAAAATATACTTAAGGCTTTTATGATCGATATATACTTCACATCTATTTCGATGAGATGATGACGCCATATTTTTAGTGCATGCACTACGGCTAATTCTAAATCATGAGTCGGATAGTTCTCCTCATGTGGTCTCAATTGCCTCGATGCATAGGCAATTACCTTCCTATTTTGCATCAACACGCATCCCAATCACGACGCGATGCATCACAATAAATGTCAAAGTCTTGGTGAACGTCGGTAAAACTAATACAAAGCCGATGTTAACCTCCTTTTCAATTCTGAAAACTCTTCTCACACTCGGTGTCCATAAAAATTTCTTTTCTTTTTCAACAATTGCGTAAGAGGTCTCGCAATCGTAGAGAATCCTTCAATGAATCGACGGTAATACCCGCCATTCCAAGGAAACTACGGATTTGGGTTACCGTCTTCTACTGCTCCCAATGTAAAACCGTTTCCACTTTCTTTGGATCTACAAAGAACTCCTTCTTTGTCATTATGTGTCCAAGAAATTCCACCTTATCTTTCCGTAAATCACATTTGCTAAATTTCGCAAACAACCGTTGTTCCTCAACTTTTCAAGGACTAGCCTCAAGTGCTCGCGTGCTCTTTCTCGCCTTGGAATAGATAAGGATGTCATCTATGAATACGACGACGAACTTATCCAAGTTTTCCATAAAAACCTTATTCATTAAGTTCATGAAATATTTGGTGCATTTGTCGGACCAAAAGACATCATCAAACTCAGAGTGTCCATATCTTGACGAAAATGCGGTCTTGAATATCCTCCGATCGGATCTTCACCGATGGTATCGATCAAGATCAATTTTGGAGAATACTCTGCTCCTCTCAATCGGTCAAACAAATCATCGATCCCGGTAGCGGATACTTATTCTTTATCGTCACATCATTGAGTGCACGATAGTCTATACACATCCTGAAACTTCCGTCCTTCTTCTTAACGAATAAGACAGTGCTCCCCATGGCGATGAACTAGGTCTTATAAATCCCTTTTCCAGTAGCTTCTTCAATTTGCTTCTTCATTTCCACCAATTCCTCTGTGGACATCCTGTAAGGTCTCTTAGCTATTGAGCTGTCCTCGAACTAGTTCTATCACGAACTCGATATCTCTATCCGCGGCATTCCGTAAATCTTCCGGGAAAACATCAGGATATTCATTGACTATGGAGACTTCCTCTGTCGATAGCCTTCATGCCGTTGACCATCAATTGTCCATCTTATCTTGGTTTCGCTTCAAACTCAATTTTCTTTCCATCAGGGCTCTCGACCGATATGACTCTTTTTCCGCGATCCAATATCCTTGTGATCGGTTAACCAATCCATTCCCGTGATAACATCCAAGGTTTGGGTATTAAGGACGATTAAGTTCGCTAGGAACTCAACTCCATTAATTATTATTCCTACCCCGTAACATCCTACTTTAGATCGGAGTTCGATCCGTGGATTGACTATGAGCACACATTTAAGATTCACTATTTCCATATCATTTTGAACAGCAAAATCTCGGAAATAAAAGAATGCAAGCTCGGAATCAAATAAAGCAATGAGCTGATCGAGTTTACTAGAACTTACCCAAGACAACGTCCGAGGCGCTCGACTTCATCCGCCGTGATGTGGTTGACTCGCCTCGTGCGTTCCTTGGGATGGAGTCGCCGTTGATGCCCCGCGGTTCATGATTGGTGCGGAGTCCTTGCGGTGTGTTCCCGAGTTAAAGCGAACCGGGTGACACCTCCCTTCTTAGGGCGCTTGTTGGCAAAATGCCCCATTTCATTGCAATGATAGCAACGCCTTCCCACGGCCCGAGAGGTTCCTCCATCTGTGCTATAGTTCGGCCGAGTCGAACATTTTGACCCATCGGGCGATTTGCGGCAGTGGTGCTCTGTCATTGCCTCTAGGCCGGTACGAATGATTTGTTGGGGTGCCGTCCTCGCCTCTCGCTGCCCCGACGACCTCCTTGTTGCGCCATTCTGCGCTTCTGTTGTCATCCAACTCTCGGCGCTTGTCCTCTAAGATCGTGGCTTTGTTAACTAACTCTTGAAAGTCGGGGAATGTGTGGGTGATCACCCCACTGCAATCCTCGCATTCAATCCCTTCATGAAGCGGGATTGTGCGGCCTTATCCGTAGCCACGCCCTGCAGTGCGTAGCGTGCGCTTGGGTGAACTTGTTCGTAATCGCCACCGATCGGCCGCCTTGCTTGAGGCTTCGAACTCCTCCTTTTAAGATCCATGATACCCTCGGGTACATGGTAATCGACGGAAGGCCGAGGTGAATTCCTCCCATGTGATACTCTGCGGGTCCTCATGAGTCGCGCAGGTTTTCCCACCATTGCGGCGGTCCTTCGAGTTGATGAGAGGCATAGAGTACCTCTCATGTCCTACACATTGGGTAATGTGCGCTTCCTTTCAATTGTCCTTAGCCAATCGTCCGCCTCCGGTGGATTGGCGTTGCTCGAGAAGGTAGGTGGACGGGTTCTCATAAACTCCGACAACCGTGAGTAGGGTGTGGTCCATGGTTGCCCCTGTGTTGAACATTCGCAGCAGCTTGATTGGATATCTGCTGCATGGTTTGAACCATCGTGGTCATGAGTTGAGTCAGGTGTCAAAAGGCTCCTGTGTTACGTGATATCGACTGCGGTGGTTGAGGAATCGCTCTTCATTCCGTTGTCCGTCTGTTAGCTCCACTTCCATTGGCTCCAACATTTCCACGAGTCCTCACCATCATTGCAAGCTTCCATGGTTAAGAAAAGAAGAAAGCATAGACGAGTAAAAGAACTTATGTGGGGAAACAGTGTAACTTAAATTATTTAGCCAATTTATTGATATAATATAAAGCAAGATGGTTGTTCACAAGTGCCTAAGGGCAATGCAACACATACGTGACACTCACAACCAAAAGTAAGTAAGCAAACATAGGAATCCATGACAACTCACACCTAAGGGTGACTCAAGCAAAGACGCGACTCGGATATTCGAGTCTCGACACTACACTCTACTACACTCGATCACTCATCGAGCCAACCCGGCCGCGGCTTCCCGAGCGCATACCGCGAGTCTTTGTGGCATTGAGGCGAATCGTCCTCGTGACCTCATTGCGGCGGGTGCAAAAGACCCCATCGACTGCTGCCGTCCCGGCCGCTCGCTCCTGCTGGCGCCTCTGCTCGGCTCCTCCGACCGATCATGTAACTCCGGGATGGTTCGGGCTCGGGTCCATATAGAGCCATCTCCAACTCCCGGATCTTACGTATGGCATGAGCTAAGTTCTCCTGTTGGGTTCTTGCCTCTATAACCTCGTCGCGGGTCCTCTGCAGCTCTGGACTATCTCGCCCAAGGCGTCCTCTGGCGATGACGATCTCGCCAGTGGGTGATCGTGGCGTCCTCCTCCACGAGCTCCATCTGTTGTATCGACCGTCGCGACGGATGGTGGCGGAAGACGGTGCCCTCTAACTCGCGGAGTAAGTGCGGGCAATTTGCCGCATCGCTCGACGCGACGTCTCACGAATCCGGCCTCAAAGAAGACCTCCGGCGGTGATGTAGATAGGACGACTCGCCTCGCCCTCTCCCGAGCATACACCGTGATCTTGACGCCCCAGCGATGTCAAGTCTCGCCTGCACCACCAAGTCCCTCGATGCTGGTCGGTCAAAACCTCCAAGCAAGCGCATCATACGCCATAACTCCGGCAGATCCTCAGGCGCTCTCCATAGGTATGGATCATCCTCATCCGCCAAAACAAACCTTGTTTAAATTAAATAGAGAATAATAAAAATTCAAAGATAGGTATGAATAAGGGAGAAGAGATAAGTCGAGATTTCTTTGACATTCTTGCTCAAGTTGATTAGGTCTTTAGAAAATAGTTTTCACCCTCCTAGGCACAACCAAACTAAGGTCAAGGCCTACAACACTGCTCGATACCACCTCTGTCGGGACCCGACCGCAAATCCGACCCTCCGTGTATTCTCGTGCGATCCAGATCACGCTTAGCACACACATCATACTGAGGTTGCACATCACGGACATTCACAAGGATATAAGAATAAATAGTGCAAACATGTATATAAAACGAGTTGTACAACCTTATGGTCTCCTTACAGATAAGTCACCACGCAGGCTTACATTATTCAAAACAAAGAAATAGCAATGAACATAAAAAGTCGTGTAAGCATCCATCTTGCCACAGCAACCGATCGGGCTTGCCCCTAGTTGCTCGTGTCCTCGACGTACTCCTCCTCCCATACCGTGTAGTCTCCTCCACCGATGTTGGGGTTGATAAGCAAGGTGGGGTGAGTACACAAGGCACTCAACAAGTAATGCATGAATGCAAAGACTATTACTATATGCAAAGCTTATTCCAATGGATTGGCTTAATTGATCCTTTTGCATCAAGCAACATTTTTAAACTAGTATCTTGTTTAGATTAAAGCGTTGAAAACAGATATAAGTAATACTAATTTCAAATGGTTTTTCTTCAAGATTCTCGGCACTGACCTTATTAGTTCATTTCCAACACCGCACACACCACCCTTCCATGTTTTGTTTATGAAAACTACCCTTGATTGTAATCCCGAGCAATGCTCAATACCAGTGAGCACGGCTATTCAATAGTTTTGACACTCTGCAGAGGTTGTACACTTTACCCACAAGATACACCGCCACCACACGTGTGATTGTCCGCAACAAAGCTTTTCAGAACTTCTACCTTAACCAAAGAACCTCTCCAGATTGCCTTCACTATCACTTCCCTCACACAGAGCCAAGTATAGGACCGGCCAATCACCGTTGGATGGGCACCAAGCCGTAGCAGTGCGCGCCCCATACAGATACACCCCCGTGTCTCGTCACCCCGAGGTATCGGAGGAAAGATATCGTAACCCTAGTCAACTAGGTGCGTCCCATGTCGACATGTGGTTGTACGGGTGACTCGGATCAAAGGCTTGCAAGGTGAAGTCCTTAATCACCAAGGCAAGACTTTCAACACTCAACAAATGGCACACACCCAATGTGGCACACAGACTCACATCACTCAACAACCCAATGCCACACAGCCCACGGCACACTGACCTCTTGCCACTTGCCCCAGTCTAAATCATTTTCCACCCAGTTGATTATTGTGCAACACATGCCAGCAATAACTCAATATCGGTACGGAACCACACAGGTTGCTGTACCTCAATCTCAACATGTGGCATCATCACACCACTTTTCAAAATACATTCAATATGTCTTTAATCAATATTGTAGCATTTTTCCGAAAGATTATTCATGATTCGTTGCAAGGCTAAGCATCTACTCACGGTCTAGCCTCCCGTGTTGGCACAATATTAACATCCAACTAATATAATCGAACTTAGGGTGACAATGATCTAGGCATACAATTAATAATTCAAGGTGGCATAACAAAATGGGTTGATTAACTACATTATCCCAAATTAATTTAAATTCATTTTAAATAATTAGCATGCATAGTTTCAAAGCATAAATTACATTTTAAAATCTGGGATCAAAATGATCAAAGCATCACTTGCCTTCAAAGAGTTGCTGGTCGTGTTCAAGCTTGGTCTTGAGCGACTAATTCTTCCTCGAAACTTCCGGCAAATTTACGTCACGCTGCACAAACAAAGTATACAATAAATAGCCAATACAGAAGACTATATGTCCTCAAAAATTCAAATAAAATTCACCAATAAATAGCTCACAATTTTATGAATTTTTAGAAATTTGAATCACCCAAATCCGAGTTAAAATGCAAAAGTTATAGTCATTTGAAGTTTGAATAAAATCAAAATACGTAAATTAAGAAAATCCGATTTTTCTGAATTATTTTTATACTTGAAATTACATTTATGACGTCAGCATGCCTCATGATGACGTCAGCACCGAAATGAATTTCGTCGAAATATTTTCATATATGAAAATATTTATGACGTCGGCGATGACGCCGGCAAGACACGCGGCACGCCTGCAGGTCGCCACGCCGCTCCGTCTATGGGTGAGTCTGGGTTGGCTCGTCCACCGTGGACCGGAGGCACCGCGGCGCTGCACCGGTGACGCAACCCTTGGCGTCGGCGACGGCGCAGCTAATCCCGACGCGACACGCGGCAGATCGCATCGCCGCCAACCAGCGGCCGGATCTCACCCCGCGCGGTTGGCGGCGACGCCAGACTCCACGCCCCACGCGCCACGCATCCAACAGTGCGCCGTAAACCAACGGTTGATCTGGTCTCTCCTCACCAACGCGCGCAGCGTCGCCAACGACGGATTCGATGGGGTGCGGCGTCATCTCCGCCGACGCTCAAATTTGAACGGCGGATCCTAGACAAAACGATCCGAACTCAACCGCTCGGATCCGATCCAACGGCTCAGTTACGAGTCGTTTACTATTCAAGGCGCGACGTGGCTCAATCTTACGCGCTCACTAACGATCCAACGGCTAAGACTAAAACATATCGCGGACATTAGATCTAATCCAAGCCGCTCGTTCTAGATCTAACGATCAAGATTTAGCTAACGTGTAAACCTTGGGGTTAATCGCACCGTCCATAACGGATCTAACTACACGATACAAACTAAATGTAAGCAGAGAAGGGCGACGTGGCACGATCCTTACCCTCCTGCGATCCGACGGTCAACGATGCTCGAGTCCGACGATGGCGTCGGCGGTGCAAGCTTGCGGAGATGAGGAAGATGATGTAGTCGACGGCGTTTGGTGGCTCCCGACAGAAGATCTAGCGATTCGACGCGGCTCGCCGGCAGTGCTCGTGACCTCGGCGACGGCAGGAGTGGACCGGCGCGGCAAACGTCGGAGAACCGTGGCGGCGCAGGGAACAACTACGGCGAGCTTTTGTGAGCAACCGAAGCGCCGGAGGCGTGCGCTAGGGCTACAGACGCGTTTAGGAGTGCGGCGTCACGCGGTGGGCGTGGCGCACTAAATAGCGCTCGGCGGCGCGAAATCTTCGGCGAAATGGCGGACATGCAGCGGCCATTGCTCGGCGATCTCGCGAGGAAGAAACGACGTGGCGAAATCCGGGCATTCACGCGCAGCGATCCAACCGGCGAGAACAGCGGCGGGGTGACGGATGATTCCTCGATCGCACGATGTTGATCCAGCGGCAAACGCGGCGCGCTAGGGTTTGGCGGTGGGTGCGTGGCGGCGACGCGAGTGGGCCTCTAAGACAAGATTGGGCGGTCCAACGATTCGCCCGGACACTATTCCGGATTTTAAATCCTTTTCAATAAAAATAATTCTAGAAATTCACTTAAATCATTTGGGGCTTTTAAAATAGCAGAAAAATTCTAGAAAAATTCCAGAAAATACTTTGAGATATTTGGAACTCAAATAAAATATTTTCAATAAAACTTTGCTAGAACTTTTCCATTATTTAATTGTTTTCAAGGAAGGCTAGTTTTGAGTAATTCCAAATAAATTTCAATAAATTCCCAAAAATTCACAAAAATCAAAAATACTCTCAAAATTTAAATTAGAGCAAAAATTAGGGTGTTACAGTTGGCCGCGGAGGTGACCCATGGGTGGTACCCAATGACCTGAAGAACTCATTATGGGACAAGCTGAAACAAGTTTTCTAGTTCCCCCAAGGGACCGAGCTGGTTGCAAAGAAATGAGCACTCAGATCATGTACCTTTGCGTGGAAGAATTGGAAGACAAAGACTAAACAAGAATTATGTGAAAAGAATGAAACGCTGAATTTTGACACATACCCAAAGTTAAGGGAGTTCGGGATGAATTTGTAGGCATAAGAGGTCCAAGAAGCTCACATAGTAAGTCAAAGGAACAAAGCAAACGCGGATAAGAATATTCACCTCACAAACTAGGAACAGGAGGGTACGTGAGGAAAATACCAAAGATGGGATCGGTCCAAGAAGAAATAACCCGCAAGGGTATAATTTCCGCAATACCGCTTTAAGCTTAACGATCAAGCACCGTTGCTTGGGAGGGGTGCTTCTATCTCCGATGATGGCGCTTAAGCTTCGAAGCGATAGAGAGCGTGAAGTCGCGCAGAATCACAGATGCTCACATGCAGTCTTCCCAAGGATCTTTCGCGCCACGAAGGGAGAATGACGAGCTAACCATAGCCCTGGGTAACAAGGAGCATCCAGGTCGCACTAGAGGAGTTGGTTTGGTCACGTGGAAAGAAGCCTTCCCCGCAGACGCATGGATGTATAAACGTTCGAAGAGATTAAGAGAAGATCAACTGGAACGTCAGATAAAAGATGCTATCGCGAGAGCGCTAGAGGAACAAAGAGCGGAACTAGATAAGGCCGTGGAGCAAGCCGCATGTAAAGCTCTCACCACGACCGCCACCCGGTGAAAGCCCCGAGCTCATCGATCCGGTGCTCGTAAGAGCATTGCGTGTCCACTGTGGATTCCAAGAGCATGGATCGCATTTTCTCGTGGATGACATCAAAGAACCGACACCGCAAGCTACATTTGGCCGCACATGGTATTACCATAAAGGTGGCCGAGGCGTGGCTTGGCCATGCCGAGTCACGATTTTGCAATCGCCGCCCGATATCGCAGGATTCGCCAGGTCGAAGTGGGCAGTGTCATCCGCCAATACCGAAAAATGGAGGTAGAGATCCTGGCGAGGATGGGAACAAAAGCTAGGAGAAAACGTGAATGGCTTCTCGCGTGGCGCAAGAGCTTGATTAAGTTTGGCTCGGACGATGAGGGCGACGACGATGATGATCACCGCACTCTCCACACAGAGACCTCCCGCCTTCGCCGCCAACTAGGAAAAGTCCAACTCCTCCGCCGCACCAACCAGAAAAAGCCCGACTCCTCCGCCAAAAATTGTAAATAATCGAACAACAGGAACATCTCGGCAGTCGGCACCTGTCGCACCCGGAATTTGAATTCCGAACACTTTGTGTGATACACTGATCCCAGATCACGCTGGTGCTCACAGATACAACAGAGATGAATACCATCACACATACACAATGGAAAAATAATGATAATGTATTTAATTCAAATTAAACTGTTAAGACCTTATGGTCAGTCTTACAATATTAAGCCACGCAGGCTGAGTTGAGTAAATAAATAATAGCAATGAATTATAAAACTATTCGTAGCGCCTCGTTTGCACACAGCAACCGATCGGGCCTTCCCTTAGTTAGCCGGGTCATCGTTCTTCTCCTCATATGCTTGCGTTCTTCATCTTACGATATTGTGATTATGGAGGGTGAGTACATTGGTACTCAACAAGCCATGCATGTAATGCATCCTAATATGCTACATGCCGGGCTTATTCCAATGGAATGGCTTAAAGGTTAATTTGCGATAAACAAAGATTTAACAAGTACATAGGTAGATTCAAAAGCAAAAAAAACAAGTAGAATTAACAATAACTTTTCCGAAGTTATGTAAAAGCATTTCCACATCCTAATCCTGCACTTCCATCAACTTCTTCTTTTAACCCAACCACATTTTTAACAAAGTCTAACCCTTGACTGTAATTCCGAGCAATGTCCAATACCGTGGACACGGCTATTCGAATAGTTTGTACACTCGCAGAGGTTATACACTTTACCCACACGAGATAGTTAAACACCACACAAAGTAGTAACCATAACAAAATCTTTCTCAAACTTCTATCCTCGCATGCGCCTCCCCCAGATAGTCCCCACTGTCCCTTCCCTTTGCGGAGCGAAATACAGGCTAACGATACCGTTGAAGAGATGTAAGACCGATCCGTAAACACTACACCCTTCTTTCCATATCCACAACTACAAAACCCACCCGAGGTCTCACATGCTAAGACTTGAATCATACTCAACTAGGTCATCCCATATACGGACATGTGGTTGTATGTTAGGCCCAGTTCAAAGGCTTGCAAGGTTAAGTCCTTAGGTTGACCGTGGCAAGACTACCCAAAGTTCACAAAACCAAATTCAATAACATCATTCCCATGTGCCACATCCGCCCTCCATTAATCACTTGCCACTTACCACGGTCTAAATTATTTTACCACCTGGTTGGTTACCGCACCGTGTGCCATCAATAACATCAACACACGTGTCACATTCTCAAAATGTTTTTCATAGCTCATTAGTCAATATTTCATCGCTTCCGTGAAACAAGTTGTCAATGAAGCGCATCGCTTGGCTAAGCATACCTACTTCGTTCTAACCATTTCCGTTGGTGACTAGTATTGACCAATTTAATAGTTCCCATCTTAGGGTGACAATGAATTTATGGCATACAAATACCAGAACAAGGAATCGATAACAAGTGGTGATTTAACTAAACCCAAATTATTTTAAAGCTTTTATAATTTAATTAGCATGCATAATTTAAATCAACATAATATTTAAAAACATTAGGAGCAAGATGGTCAAAGCATAACTTGCCTTCGTAAAGCAAGCGAGTCTTGGTCTAAGCCTTGGTCCGAGCTTGATCCTTGAAATCCGCGTCCTCACACACTCGACGCCTACGCGAATGATAAGAACCAAATGAATACGCAAAACAACGCGTACAAACACACATTCGTAAACTCCCGCAAATCAAACTAATTCATAACATTATGAAAACTTCCAGATAATTAATTTAGCATTTTCTAAGGTTTATAAAATTTATTTTGACATTTTTGGACGATAGTTTAGGAGCTACAAAAATCGTAGGTTTGGACTTTCCGTGAATATTTTAACAAGACACATTTATTTGAAAAATTTCAGTAAAATTAACATAGCTAGGTATTGATTTTTGCTCATTTACAAAATTTGTCTCATGTAGATTGGAGCTAAAACAAATTTGTAGCGAAAAGACAAATTTCGCGATTTGTGGACGATTCATGTACAAATAACAAACCTATTTGGAAGCATGCAAGGTACTATTCATCATATATAAGAGTATACTTCATGCGTTTCTCTGGCTATCTTTGCTACTGAGAGAGGCAGAAATACAAGGTTGGTCTGCGCCGACGGCGGCGAGCACGCGGACCCGCGAACGTGGCGACAAAGAAGAACGACGACGGCGCGACGGTGCCAAGACGTGATCGTAGTTGCTCGTTGGCAGATGGCAAGCAGGAAATCGAATCAACGCCTAAAAAATACGTATACATACTAACATATATATGTAAACACAAGACAAATCCTAACATATACTTACATATATACATGCGTACATTCGTATTATATCCATGTATACAAGACTATGTACTAGAACATGTATAAGCGTTCATGATTCGACCTAAAATATATACATATACAAGTCTAACATATATATCCAAACCTGACTTATCTGCAAGCATACACACATATACATGCACAAATACACACAGGCGGAATCATCCGATCGGCAAAGTTACAAAGACGCGCAAGGAGAAGAGAGAGTACCGATCGGCGCGACAAGAAGCAGATCGTCGGTGTAGGAAGAGGCGAGATCGAGACAATCGCAACAACAAGCAGATCGATGAGCGTGAAAGGAGACAACCAAGCGGAGTTCGCCAGCAGCGTCCAAGCCGGGAGAAAATGGCAGGGAGACGTGGAGGGGTGAAGAGGAACACAGCCAAAACGTTGGGGAGGAAAAACAGCAGTGTAAATGAAAGATTAAGAGGTGATTAGGGAGTAGTAACTGAAAGGAAAGGAAAAGGCAGAAGAAACGGCTTGGAGGAGCAAATCACGCGTATAGATTGAATGACTCATTACGTGTCTGTCGGTTGAATTTCCGAATTTGAACAGTGCTAGGTCAAACACGATTGAGATAAATTAGCAAAAGGCCTCTAAAAATCTTGGAAAAAAATCTCTAAATTACTAGGAATATTTGAACCTAGAAGTTGGTTTCGTATTTTTTGATATATAGATTTTCTGCAAAAATTCTTTTAGTGAAACAGACACTTGTGCAGATGTTTATAAAATCAACAACTTAATTTATATATCAAGTTTTTGAAAATATTCGATAGGAACATTCTTGTTTTTCCATGTCGTTATTTTAAACTAAATTTTTAAATTTTATGCGCACATGACACACACAATCTTTATTTTATAAGATTAACTCAAAACGGCTTAAGTTCGAATTAACTTCAAAAAATCCAAATACATTCCCGAAAATTTCTAATAATTTCAGAATGCCATAAATATATTAAAAGTAAATTTTGGGACGTTACAGCACCGTCTTCGAAGAAATCTCAACCATCTGTGAACCCAGGACAACCACAAAAGAAACTATCACCGACATGATCGAGGAAGAATGGAAAAAGCATGTAGCGCTGCGTAACATCTCACTTTAAAAGGTGCCATCAAGTAAGAAGACTAAAGTTGATCGACGCGCAAAAGTTTTTCTTGAGTATGGAAAAAGTGCAAAGACGCAGGCGGACTTCAACCTTGCAAAATATCGGACTACGAGCGCATATCCGTAAAGCAATACTTGCAGCGGCTAGTGCCGACATCGCTAAAGCGGGATGCTCAAGCGGATGATGTTCAACTAGATGCTCGCGCAAGGTCTCGTGGAAGTTCGTTATGGGAAAACCGGTTGAACCACTCATTTCGACAACCTTACAACTCAATCTGCGGTGCGTCTATCAGTGGTACATGCAGCAGTCCAACGATGGTATGGAGGCGTTCCCAGTCAGATACACAGAGCAAGATTTTCACAATGGGGATAACATCTGCTGGGTTCTTTTCACGAAGCTGTATATGTTGTACCAGCAAGATGCCCTGGATGTGAACATACTTAGATTATGGACTTTGTAAGTCTGTCCCTATATCGTTGAGCATTTCTGTACTGTTTAATTGCATCTCTAACTTCTTTCTTACGTAGAATGGAGGTACAAACATGTAGAAGAAATAACAATGACAATCTAGCATTCCTAGATCCGGGGCTCGTCAACAAGAAACTTGTGAACGACAATCCACAGTTCGTTAAAGATTATTTATTTAATACTTTTTTGAAGCTGCAATACAAAACCTCCGTACTTTTACCCTATAACTTCAAGTACGTATCTCCTGACTTCTAATATCGTTTTACTATTTTTGCGTAACACGTGCGATGTGGGAGTAATTGACTACGTTGACATATATATGCAGGTTTCTTTGGGTCCTCCTCGTCATCCAATTAGATGCTAGCAGTGATTTTTGTCTTGGACTCGGAGAAAACAAACTAACTGCACTCAAGATCTTTGGGACATGTCAATGTAAACTCGATCGTTGCGCTATTACTCTAGCAAAATTCCATTCTATTGCATTTAAGTTTAATTACTATTCAAAATCATTCACAGGGCTTTCGCGATCATCGCAAGAAAAGTGTTGGTATCGTCCATACAGAAAAATTTTGAAATAATAAATGACTTTCCATGCATGAGGCAGAACCGGAAACAATTTATGTGCATTCTATGTATGTACAAATATGCATTCAATTGTCACGAGAGTGTCGCTATAACGGCCATGGTGCGTAATTACACTATGATGCCCTTTTTATTTAACAAATATCATCATTAAGTAACTTCCTTTTTGTTCAAAAACAAATGCTCCAAATCGAGAACCAATAAGTTATTGCTGACAGAAATTATAGCAATTCAAGAACAGATCACCGGATTCATTCATGATGAGATCATCAATTTTAACGGCGAGTTCCACGAGTAGCCTCATCGCCCTCATTCCTACGGCCTAGACGCGTGACATGTCTACTTCGACTCTTTGTAAAATCAAAGCGAACGGGATGACATGTAGTCGAGCTACATTTGTAAATAAATCATTGTAAAAACAAATTATGTGATGCTTAATTTAATATATTTGAATTATGTTTTAACGATGCTTCATACATACATGGATATATTTGAATTATGATTTGAACGATGCTTTATATACTACATATGGACGCTGTAAACAATTATATAAAAATATATATATTACACAAAAAATATGCAAGCTTGTCACTGTCGGATTATGGTACAACCCGGCAGTGCTAGTACAATATCACTGCTGGTTTTATATATAACCGACAGTGATAATTATCATCACTGCCGGTTGTAGATAGAACCGGCAGTGATAATCCTTATCACTGCCGGATTTTGGTTTGATCCGGCAGTGATAGTCCAATATCACTGCCGGTTGTAGGTAGAACCGGCAGTGGTAATCCTTATCACTGCCCGTTCCTGAGCCGGCAGTGATAATCCCCGAGTATCACTGCCGACCAATCACTGTCGGCGCCAATGACCGGTAGTGATGGGGTTTTGGAACCGGCAGTGATGTGCTGTTCTGTAGTAGTGATAGCAAAATGCTTAGCTCGAAAACGGAAGTGAAGTTCTTTATTTACTTACTACTACTTGTTTCTAAGGGGAATGTGTACAATTACCTCTAATACAAGTAGACCTAGACCACGACGGGTTACAACTTACAACAGCATCGTAGCGCCATTTGCAGAGTAGCAGGAAGGGAGGTATAAGATACGGCATGAGTATACACGGTCTTGCGGCCGGCCATTTGGTGTATGCTTGCCGGCGGCAAGACCTTGCATCCATCATGAACATGCGGGACAATGCATGATGGCAACATTTCATTGCACCATGCTGCATGCCCTGGCTGGGAACATGTTGTCAGGGATGGTGAGGATTAGCGGATCGCAGGGGGTTATGAGCATCTAATGGTGGAGATAGGAAATGGTAGTTGTGGAGAATTACTGTTGACGTAATATGTTGTCAATTACTATAGTAAGTCTGTAATGAGTAGTTAAACGTTTTGAGCGGTAACTTTGATCGCGGAGGGGAGTCTGAGTATAAAACAAGGGAGGCTGTATCAGCGTGAGGAGCAAGAAAAAAATGAGATATTGATTAGTCATTCTGTATCTTCTCTGTTCATTGTTTGTTCTTCCCTGTTCCACGTCTTCGTCTCGATCATCCTGCTTACACCGGGGGCAACGGGATATCACAACTGGTATCAGAGCCAGTGCGATTAGGCCTAGAGCTGTAAAATTCTGGAGAAAGGTTGGGGAACCCGGAGTCTACTTCAATTGATCCCTGTAAAATTCCGAAGATCTGGTTGGCTCGACACGATTTGGCACCACGGCTCCACCAAAACTCTTGGTTCAAACCCAGTTCATTCTGGATGCCATGGGAGAAACAGCGGGGAGATCGGAGGAGAAATGGTCTGCTATGAAGGAGAGTCTGGATTTGCTTTTTGTTCGGGTGGGAATGATAGATTCTACACAGCAACAATTGATGAATCGAACAGAACTTACTGCCAAGGCGGTGGAACAAGGGGCGAAGGAGCAGCAACTCTTAACCAAGCAGTTGGAGGCCACCGCGCAGGCAGTAGCTAGACTCGCGGCCGGATGAGCAATTGAAGGAAGTCGAGATCCGGGAAGCGGGGGTGCGGCAATAGGGAAAGCACTGCTCACCCCAGCCCCACCAGAACCATGGTCGGGAATGGAGGATGAGGCTTCACCATCTTATAGGGGAGTGCGCATCAGGTGCTCGAGTGGGAACTTACCAGACGTTGGAGGAAACATTCCAAGGCCACCCCGAGAGCTGGGAGGACAAGTAAGAACTCCGTTGCCAAAACTTTCATTTCCTCGGTTTGAGGGGGATAGACCTCGGTTGTGGAGAGACAAATGTGTCGACTATTTCCGATTGTACAATATCCCAGAGGCTCTGTGGGTAAATGTAGCAACCATACATATGGAAGGCAATGCTGCTCGGTGGCTTCAGGTTTATAAGGCTAGACATGAGTTGGGAAACTGGGAACAATTCATGTAGGCTGTAGAAGAAAAGTTTGGGGCCTTTGATCATCGGAAATGGTTAAACGAGTTGGTGGAGATTAAACAAAATGGAACCCTAAATGAATATAAAACACAGTTTGAGGAGCTTATGTACAACATCTCTATGCACAATACTTATTATGGGGAAGAACTTTTTGTTTCACATTTTGTTAGAGGATTGAAACCAGAACTAAGGGGGCCGTACAAGGGCAGGTTCTAGAGACGGTTGATTGAGCAGCTTTGTTGGCACGGGTACAACAAGATGTGATCGATAGAGGAAGAGGCTGGAAGTTGAAGCTAGGTGGTGGCCGTGATGGGGGTGGTTTGAACGAGACAGAAACTCAAACATTAAACCCGAAATTTGGGCAAGGGGAATTGTGGAACAAGACAAGTACGAGAATACCGCCGAGCAAATGGGTTGTGGTACCAATGTGGAGAAAAATACGAACCCAATCATCATTTGCAATGCAAGAAAAAGGGTTAAGCATAGTTGCAGACTATGGTGCTTGAAGATTAAGGAGAATACTTGTCGGATACGGTGTTGGACTTACTGGAAATGGCAGAGGTAAACTAGGATGAAACATTTAACTTGTCTTTGAATGTATTATCAGGAGTTAAAGGAACGGAGACGATACATATTTTAGCACTTGTCAAAAATCAGAAGATGTCTTTTCTGCTGGATTCGGGCAGTTCACACAGTTTTGTCAATGCTGCCTATTTGTACCGAATTGGGTACAATCCAACATAGGCAAAACTGGTTCAGGTGCCAGTGGCAAATGGGGAGCTGATACACAGTAACGGTTGGGTACCTCAAATGGAATGGTGGTCGCAAGGTCATACATTCCGCACAGATTTGAGGGTACTCGATTTAGGTGCATATGATGGAATTTTAGGTATGGATTGGCTGAAAGCGCACAGCCCGATGTTATGCAACTGGCAGAAGAAATGGGTTGAATTCGAACATAAGGGGAAGAAGATACGACTACAGGGAATACATAGAGAAGCTTAGGCTGAGTTGCAATCTTTAACTTGGGAACAACTAGAGAAATGGAGGAAAGGCAACGACACTTGGGCTATGGCCGTTTTGCAAACAGAGCAACAACCTGTGGAAGAACCAGTACCGACTGAAATATTGGAGGTAGTCAGAAAATATGAAACTGTGTTTGATGAACCAAAAGGACTACCCCCAAAGAGGGTGTATTAACATGCCATAACATTGATACCAGGTGCTACACCAGTGAATTTCAGACAATATCGTTACTCGCCGTTACATAAGACTGAAATAGAGAGGCAGGTAGCAGAGATGCTGCCATCTGGAATCATTCAACCCAGTGTGATTCCATTTGCCTCTCCGGTTCTGTTAGTGCAAAAAAAAAGACGACACCTAGAGGTTTTGCATAGACTATCGCGGCTCAATGAACTAACTGTGAAAAACAAATTTCCGATGCCGGTCATTGATGAACTGTTAGATGAGCTAGCTGGAACAAAGTACTTCTCTAAATTGGATTTGAGAGCGGGTTATCACCAAATTCGGATGAAAGAAGAGGACGAAATGAAAACCGCTTTCAAGACGCATCAGGGGCACTACCAATTTAAAGTTATGCAATTTGGTTTGACAAATGCACCGGCCACTTTTCAATGTGTCATGAATTCAATCTTGGCACCATTCCTTCGAAAATCAGTTCTAGTTTTTATAGATGATATATTGGTTTATAGTCCGGATCTGAGAACTCATGCGGAACACTTAATTCAAGTGTTTCAAACTTTGGAGGAGAATCAATTGTTTGTGAACAAATCCAAATGCACTTTTGCACAAAGGTAGTTAGAATATTTGGGACATCTCATTTATGATCAAGGGGTAGCCACTGATCCTCGGAAGACTAAGGCAATGTTGGATTGGGCAAGACCGATAAACGTGACTGAGTTGCGTGGGTTTCTTGGGTTAACAGTATACTACCGTAAGTTTGTCAGGAATTACGGTATAATAGCTAGGCCCTTATCTAATTTGCTGAAGAAGAAAGCCTTCAATTGGGATAATATGGCGGAGGAATCATTTGTCAAGCTCAAGGCTGCTATGTCAACAACACCGGTTCTCAAGTTATCCGACTTCGATCAGAGTTTCGAAATTGAAACAGACGCTTGTGATGATGGAGTGGGAGCAGTTTTGCTTCAGCAAGGGCATCCTGTAGCATTTTTTAGTAAGGCTTTGGGGGCAACACACAAAGGATTGTCGATATATGAAAAAGAATTCCTAGCATTCATGCTAGCTGTGGAAAGGTGGAGATCTTATTTGCAACGCAAGGAATTTGTCATAAGAACAGACCATCGCAGTTTGAGCTATTTGAACGAGCAAAAACTACAGTCCGACATGCAACGCAAACCGATGACTCGGTTAATGGGATTACAGTTTTGGATTTTGTATAAGAAGGGAAAGGAATACAGTTGTGGATGCCTTGTCGCGGGTGGGTCCGTTGATGATGATGCAAGCAATGTCTGAGGTTCAACCAATATGGTTTCAGGAGATAGTTAACTCTTACGCTACCGACAAGGCTGCACAATTGTTACTCTCTCAATTAGCCATCCACAGTCCGGATGAGAATGGTTATGAGCTGCAGCAAGGATTGATCCGGAAACAGGGGAGAATATGGATTGAAGGAAATTCAGCGTTGCAAACCAAAGTATCGCAGCTTTCCATTCAAGTGCCATTGGGCGTAATTCGGGTATCACTACGACTTACCAGCGAGTCAAGTAATTATTTTGTTGGAATGGGCTTAAACAAGCGGTAGAGGACTTTGTTAAGCAGTGTGAGATTTGTCAATTGGCAAAAGGGGAGAAGGCTAAGCCAGCGGGTCTTTTACAACCCTTGCCAGTTCCGGCAGTGGCATGGCAAGACCTAACCATGGACTTCATTGAAGGACTGCCGATGTCGGAAGGATGCAATGTTATTATGGTGGTCGTGGATCGGTTCTCAAAATATGCGCGTTTCCTTGCTCTCCGACACCCCTATACGGCTCGTACAGTAGCAAGACTGTTTTTGGAACAAGTAGTTAAACTTCATGGATTACCGAAAACCATCACCTCTGACAGAGATAGGGTGTTCACAAGCGTGTTTTGGCGTGAATTATTTCAAGCTCTGGACACCAAACTTCAATACAGTACTTCATACCACCCACAGACGGATGGGCAGAGTGAACGGGTGAATCAATGCCTTGAAATGTATTTGCGATGTGCTATCCACACGACACCAGGGAAATAGAAGAAATGGATAGCGCTTGCAGAATTGTGGTACAACACAAGTTTCCATTCCTCTCTGGGATGTTCACCATTTAAAGCCTTATATGGAATGGAGCCTAATTTTGGTACAGAACATTGAAGGATTGTCAGTGAGACTGATGAAGTGAGAGAAATACTGCTCAATCGAGAGATATAATGATATGCTGAAACAACAATTGGTTCGAGCTCAAAATCGCATAAAACTTCAAGCTGACAAAAACAGAAGGGATCGACAATTTGAAGTCGGAGAAAAGTGGTGGAGCGCATTGGGCCAGTAGCTTACCGTTTGGATTTACCATCTAAAAGCCAGATCCACCCGGTGTTTCATGTTTCTCAATTGAAACCGTTTACTGCTGATTATACTCCAGTATTTACCGAGCTGCCAAAGCTGATCGAGTTGGATATCAGTTCTACAGAACCAGAAAAGATTTTGGAGAGAAGGTTAGTCAAAAAAGGGAACGCAACTGTGACGCAAGGATTGATCAAATGGATTGGACTGCCAGCGGATTCAGCGACCTGGGAGGACATCAATGTATTACGGGAGCAGTTTCCGGAAGCAGTTGCTGGGGACAAGCAACATCTGCAGGGGGAGGTGATGTCAGGGATGGTGAGGATTAGCGGATCGCTGGGGTTATGAGCATCTAACAGTGGAGATAGGAAATGGTAGTTGTGGAGAATTACTGTTGATGTAATATGTTGTCAATTACTGCAGTAAGTCTGTAATGAGTAGTTAAACGTTTTGAGCGGTAACTTTGATCGCGGAGGGGAGTCTGAGTATAAAACAAGGGAGGCTGTATTAGCGTGAGGAGCAAGAAAGAAATGAGATATTGATTAGTCATTCCGTATCTTCTCTGTTCATTGTTTGTTCTTCCCTGTTCCACGTCTTCGTCTCGATCTCACGCCATCCTGCTTACATCGGGGGCAACGGGATATCACACATGTGCATGCGTTTTCTCATGCCTTCTGCAGAACCAGTAAATTCAGCTTAACTTGGCAAACTATAAGGGGCAAACACGGGCCAGTTGATCTTGTACAGATGGCAGTGCCATTTGTTGTTGTTGTTGCATATATAATGGAAAACAATTGATTTATGCAATTACACTTTGCTAAGAGGGTGAGATATATGCTAGTTGTTCTGATATGTTTGATTTCCTCTTGCAGATGCCACAGTGGAGTATATATACTTCAGTTGTTCTACGATACCCTCGACAATACTGGTGGGATCGTCTCGGTGAAGAACATGTTCGCAAGCCCGATGGGTACGAAGAAGCACAAAAGACAGCAAATTTCTCACTGACTATTGCCATCCACGCAAATGCTTCTTGCGATAGTGGCACTCATGCGGAGTCTTTTTTGTGATGCCTGGGGCCTTATCAAGCTGATGATTATGAGAGTTCCGGCTGACGGACGCTGGCTAGGCACGCCAGCTTGGACGCTTTCATCGTCGCCGCGTTCATCTATAGGGGTGCAATGTGGGCACCCGGAAATACGAATCATCCTCTCGTTCATGCGATGGACTCAAAGGTGACACCCATACTCCACTTAAGTGTATGATCACTGTCACTAAAAAATCCCGTGCACGGAGTATTAACCAAATGGCCCTCACTCAAGCAAATATGAGCCACCTAGTTGCACCGTACACACTTACGCAACCAAAGGAGTTTCGATTCCATTCTGAACAACCATACCATGATTGAAAGCAACTCATCGAAGCATAGCACTCGTCGTCCGTCTCAGAACCTTGGTATCGCCCACACTCGCTAAGGGGAGCGCGAGCAATAGTCAAAGAAGCATTAGATGGTTGAAAATAATTCCAGGTACCCGGATATATGTCTAGTGCTAGTTCCCAAGATCAATGCCTAGCACCCACATATCCCGCATTCGAGATGTATCGCAACACATACACACAAGACTAAACAGTTGGAATAGCATAAACATAAACTACAACTATTACAACTACTTACTATTACAAATAATGGCCCACCGGACAAATATTACAAGTCCAAAAGTAAATTGCAGAGGAGAACAAACATATACCAAAATGAGGACAGCGGTATGCCCATCCGATAACCCATAGGCAACCGACTTGGAAAAGCCCAAGTTCATCCATCAACATATTCGTCGGACCCCAAGTAAAGTACGTGTCGTCGGGACATTCTTCCATGCCATCGTCTATATTGTTTAGATTAAGCTACCGTGAGTACACGTATGTACCCGCAAGACTTTAGTGTATGAAAATATTGTAAATGCATGGCTAGAACAAGGATAACAAACTTCTACACTAGTCCCATTTTCAGCATAAAACAGATTTTGTTTAACAAGTGAATATTGTATAAAATGATAACGGAATTGTAAAGAGCATTTAATAAAAAACTAATAACAGTAAGTATAGTTTATATCCATCATTCCACAGCCCTCCTTGGCCGCGAATAGCGAGTAAAAACAGCCACCCTTGGCTCATGAGTATACCCATCCATTCCAAAACCATTTCCAAAAGTTTTTGCAAAAACAAAACTATACTTGACATTATTTTCCCAAGTTGCTCATGACCGCGAGCACGGCTAATTAATTAGATTTTGATCTCTGCAGAGAGTGTACACTTTACCCACAAGAAATGATCAGCTCTTTGTGCAAGCTATTAGCACACTTCCTTTGGTGTGCCACAGAGCGATCATAACATAATCGTTATATTATTTAATCCTAACTTTGCACTAGCCCGGTGACGACAAAACCTTAATATGGCACCAGAAGATATTTGTACCAATGGTACGACGAATGGTTTCACATCCCACCGTCCCACTTCTACCCCATATTAAGGCGTACACCGTTATATAGGCAAGCGTTGCTCCCATCACCGTGGTGTGGGCGCCCCTTCGAGCAATCCATAATGGAACAGCCCGTACTACTCCGGCCTTCCAACATGCAAAGCTAGACTTAAATAACTTAATAAGTTAAGGCTATCCCATACTAGCACTTGTGGTTGCACAAAAACACTTAGGTGATAGCATCAAGTTCGGTCCTTAATTGACCCGGGCGAGGATCTCCCCCTGTTTACGCGTGAGGTCCTTTTCACGCTCTAAGTTTAAGTAATAACTCGCCCGCGTTTAAATCATAAGTTTGAGTTGGATTTTTATCAAATTAAGTGGAAACCATGCCGTGGTTCCATCCATTTAAACAAAGATTGCTCAAAGTAGTTGAAACATCTCCCATCATTTTGAAAGTTGTTCTAATGAGCATGTCTAAGCAATACATATGGTAAGTTTGCAAATTTTACCCAAGTGACATTAAGTATTGTCTAATCCAATACTAGGTTACAATGGCAAGTGTTCAAATGACAAGGTAATGTAATCCATACAATTGGGATTAGCTACCATCACCCACAACATAGCAAATTTTAAAACATACACGCATGCATATAGTTTGATAAAACAACATAACTTTGCAAATATGGGATCAAAATGATCAAAGGAGGGTGCTTGCCTAGTTGCTCTTCTTCTGGAATATAATCCGGATTGTAGTCGACGTCGTTAATAACTGAATCCGAATTATCGTCGTCTATGCGTCGAATAATAAGAACCGAGATAAAAGCAAATAACACCATATCAAATGGGGCAAAAAGAAAACAGATGTAAATACCAAATTAAAAACTTACCAAGAAGAATAAGGTGATTTTGAGTTCTTGATTTATCACTTTCATAAGGATTTCATTAGCACTTTGTTTATGTGAGGCATTTTCTTGAATGTGTTACTTTCATCATCTATTATAAGAAGCTAAAGTTATATTCATAGCTAAGGCTATTTATGAATTCAAGACGCTAAAATTATGTATCTTTACATGTATAACTTCGAATTATAGATGCTAAAATTATTTGGATTAATAAAAGTAACATTAGTTAAAAGGTTTTGCTTGTTTGGAATTTAGCTTCAAGTGCTCATGCATGGGTATGATTTCTATGTGTTGGATCTGAAATTTTAGGTTATTTTCTGATATTACTTGGTTATGAGATGATTTCTTGCATTGCCGATGTTTTGGTTTAAGACTTTTGATTTCATTTGTCCATACAAATGACTCTAGTAACGTTATTATTTAGGGTGTTTGCTCTAGCAAGTTTTATATGATAAGTAAGTTGAAATTAAAATATTTTTCCATATTATGGTTGTCCATATACTGGTTTACGATTTTGGGTCAATTCCCCCAAAACTTAGGGTTTAGCCGAGTTGTTTTTCAAGCTGCTGAAAGTGCTTAAGTGTTATAGTCTTAGTGCAGTTTGTGGTTATTTAAGGTGTTTGCGGCGACAAGTTTTATATGCTACGCAGGTTATAAATGAAATATTTTTTCATATCATGGTAGCATAAATATTATAGGATACTACTGAGCTATTTTTTCATTGTTTTCCATTTATACAAGATATTTTATGGTTTGCCGAAAAGCTTATACGATTATGCCGATCGCGCGGTTACGGTCTAGTTTTCATTCTTCGATTGCGGCTGCACCATATGGGATAATCTAACCATCTTTCACACATTAGTAGGGGATATCCCTAAAAGTATTATAAAGTTAGTTCCGCGATATTTCGCATTTATTTAAGATGCTTTTCATGTATATGGTCATTAAGGCTTAATATGGCTTATCTTAAAATTGTTCAGGACAATGTCATTTATGCACAGCAAGCAATTACATGTCATTTTAAGGTCATAGCATTTTATTTTGTCGAATTTAAGGTTTGTTTGCGAGAGTTATGGCTGTTTGATCATTTTGCCGATTGAATGTTTGAGCAACTAGCAAATAGATTAAACTAAAGCAAAGTCTAAATGTTTTTGACCATTTATGACCTATGCAATCCCAGCAATGCATCTAAATTGGTTTCATCAAATGTTGAGCTCATTTGAACATTATTCTAACCACTTGAATCATGAATGTTATTAAGGTATTAACCAACAATATTTGATTCAAAATACATTCAAACATAAATGTTTTTACAGAAATGGAGTTTATAAGATTGTAGTAACTTATGGTATTTATTTCATGATTTATGGATCAAGAGAAAATATACTTCCTTCATAACACCTATTTAGGGCCTAGCATTCAAACTCCATTTAAAATTTTAAACTGCAAGTAACATATAAATTTTAATTTTAGACTCTAATTCCCCATTTTAAAACTTAAATTTAGAAACTGATTTCACTTCATTTGGACATTCCTAGCAAAATATATGAATATTTGAATTGCAAAAGGCAAAAACAAAAATTTTATTGGCTGAGCTGGATTCGACTAAGGTCGCCTCGGTTGCACTCAGAGCATTTTAACCACCAAGCTAGCATGGCACTTATGACTACAGTGAGTGGACAAATACTTGAGGTCACCTCTTGCTAACTATAAAGCTTGACGGGAGCAACAATGGAGTTTTGACAGAGGCAAGGCTAGACTTGAATGCTCACACGGGAGGGACGCTGGTGAGGGTTAGGCACGGCTGGGGGAGGTCTTTGGCGTTGGCGGCGGTCATCGGAGCCGGCGGCGCTGGCGGCTGGAGAATGGCCAGTTCGAGCTGCAAGGAAAATGGCAGGAGGTCAAGGATGTACAGTACAGGATAGCTTCAACATTACAGAAACGGCATGCAGTTCACTGGTTACTCGGTTTGGCGTCTCCCTTCTCACGGAGAGGCTGTTAGATTATTATGGGGCTGGCCCATAATTAATTTAATAGAAATTCCAAAAAGCCCATTAAAATACTAGGAGTCAAGAAATTGGTTTAGTCTCACGTGGGTAATTGAGAGAAGGATTGACCAACTTAAATAGTTTGGACTGTGGTCCATCTGTTGTGAGGTTGGAAAAAGGAAAAGGCGGTGCCACACACGCGCGCGCGTCGAGCCGAGCCGAGCCGAGCCGTGGCGAGGGCAGGAAGCGGTTTGTTTTTGCCGTTTCAGTGATTAATGTGGCCGGATTATTACTAGTAACAGACGTCTTGATGGCCTCCTCTTAATCGCCGTCAGTTACCTTAACCAGACTCCATTGTTCCATCTGTAGCACTGCATTGCGTGTCTCCCCACCTCCGTTTTCTTGCGTGCACAAGTAGCGGAGGAAGCAGGCCTCCGGAACTCGCCCTTCTTGAGATCTTGCTCGAGATAGAAGGCCGATAAGGTTTTTGGGAAGCGTACCACGCGACTGCTCAAGTTTTGTCCCAACCAGAAGCACCGGCATCGAAAGGAGCCCTTCTGCTGCATCAACCTCTCCACTGCAACAATGAGCAAGTCATTGTTCCTCCTGTGCCTGTGCCTCCTGTGCCTACGGTGGCACCGGCTCAAGGGTATATTTTCTTATACCGTGTTTTTATCGCACTGATTTCTTGTTCATTAGCCTTTGCGTTTGAGATAGATAATTTGTTATCTAGTACCTTTGGCTTTGAACTAGAATTTTGTCATTGTTTAATCATGATTTACATATTTTTGTGGATTAAAATATTGAGAAAATTCCTAATATTTTCAACAATCCAAAAACCTTATCCTAGGAATTTTACAACTACTGGTTTCGCTGCCGCACTTAAGCGAACTGTATTTAACGGCGCAAATTACAAGCGTTGGCGCGCCAAGATGATTCTGTGGTTGACTGCCATGAATGTGTATCACGTTGCGCAAGGCAAGCCACAGCCGGAGGGTGGGCTCTCTCCTGAGCAGGAGAGTGCCTTCGCGGCTGCGGATAACTTGTTTAGAGGCGCCGTGATTAGCGTTTTGGGAGAAAATCTTGTTGATGTATATATGATTTTGCCAAGTGGTAAAGAAATGTGGGATGCACTTGAGGCAAAATTCGGAGTCTCTGACACGAGTAGTGAATTCTATGTGTGGAATATATGAAACCGGGTATACCCATGACCGGCCCAATGTCACCTGAGGAGAAGACGGGCCGAAAAGTTCTGCCCCGCACCAAGCCTTGCTGTCGTATGGAAAGGGAGCATGCCCAATAGTCTGTTACGTATATTTAGATATAAAAGATACAGTTGTAATCCGAGTCGTTGATAAGGTAGTTCAAGATGTAAACTCTATTCTGTAATCGACTAGAATCTAATAACCGATCGGAATCTCCTAACCGATCAGGACTCTGTAAGCCGCACCACCCCCACTATATAAGGGAGAGGGCGGGCAACAATAAGGAATCAAGCCATAGAGCATAGCACACCTCATATCGCCCAGAGCACATTACGCTTTGAGCAACCCGAGATCCAAGAGATCCGTATAATCCCAGCACACAGGATTAGGGTATTACCTCTATCGCTGAGGGCCTGAACCTGTCTAAACCCTTTGTCTTGTGTGACCTTCGAGTTTGAGATCTAGCGCCTGCCCCATAAATTTATTGCCGACTACAAAAGTTGACAGTTAGCGCGCCAGGTAGGGGGAGCGCTATAATCTTTTCCTACAGACTCGATGGTAGCAATCGGCGGATTCACCACCACCTTCGTCTTTAGCCAGGCTTTCCGCATCGGGAGCTTAGACTTCGTCGCGGATGCGCACGGAGAGCTTGTTTGCCTGGTTCAAAACCAGATCCAATCTGGTGAAAATCAGGCCAACCCATCTCAGGTATGCCGCCCTGACTCATCCAGAAAATCGGTCGGCATTGAGAGGGATTGCTGCGATTTTTGTGGCGTCTTCATGATTGAGGAGCAGAGGACCGATCTCCGTCAAGAAGACCAAGAACCTGCGGAGGAAGATCGTCTTCGTAAGGAACGTCGTCGCCTCCAAGACGCTTCTCGATACGCTGGACCCGATGATTGCATCGGATAGCCCGGCGGCCCCGATCGTGACCCATATCAAGGCTATGGTGACGGCGACAGCAATCCAGCAGAATCAGGAAAAGATGGTGGGTGAAGCGCACTCGCGCTCCCACGCGACTACTCGTGTCACCAGCAGTCGGACTGCAACCAGTCGGAATACCAGCAGTCGGCGCCACACACCACCAGTTGGAGACGCTCACCGAATTCTCAGCCGTGACATCCACCAGGACATAACGGCCAGACGACGAGAGCGGGACGAGGAAGATCGATGCGGGCGTCACGACGATTACGAGCGTTTCGGCATCGACCACGATCGACGAAATGATCTAAGATACGATGACCGCAATGACCACATAGACCACCATCGCCGGGATCGGAGTGACGATGAACGTCGAGTCCTGAACTCGCCGCGCCGGACTCCACCCCGACGTGTAGGTGACCATCGCCGAGCCAGAAGCTCGCCAAGCCGGACTCCCCCTCTTCATGATGAGAGATCTATTGACGGGATCCAAGCGTTCACACCCCAGTTACGCCGAGTGGTTTGGCCCGAAGGATTCAACCCCAAGGGCATCGTGAAGTTTGACGGGGAGCGAGATCTGAAGGCTTGGCTGCAGGTCTACGCCCTAGCGGTTAAAGCGGCCGGGGGCAATCGGACCGTGATGGCAAATTACCTCCCTGTCAATCTCACCCCCTCGACTCAAGCGTGGCTCACGGGACTTCCTGCAAACTCGGTGGACTCATGGAGTGATCTTTGCGATCAATTCATCGCCAACTTCCAGGGAACCTACGAAAGACCTGGCACCCCGTGGGACCTATACCAGCTACACCAGAAGAAAGACGAGACGCTGAGAGACTTCATCCGGCGCTTCATGCAGAAAAAGAACACCATCAGGGATGTATCAGAAGCGGTGGTAGTGGCGGCCTTCTAGAAAGGGGTAAATGATCCTGATCTCATCAAGAAAATGTCCAGGAAGCCCCCAACCTCCGGGAAGGAGATGTTTGCGCTGGCCGATTGCTACGCCACGGCCTTAGACGCTCTGGCCGAGCGCCAAGAAGAGCGCCCGCATTAGAAAAACAAAGGTGACAAGCCCGAGTCCTCCAAGCACAAAGACAAGAAGTAGAAGGGCGAGGAGCTAGTCGCAGCGACCGAGCGCAGCCGGCCCCGGGCTATACGAAGGGAGGAACCCGACTACAGCACTGTCATGGATGCAATCTGTCCTTTCCACCCTAAGGGAAAACACACCGCCAAGGACTGCTTCACCTTGAAGCGTTTTGCGCGGGAAAGCAATAAGCAGCCGGCTCCAACAAAGGACGAGGCAGCCAAGAAGAAAGACCTCCCAGAAGAAGATGATTTCCAGGAGCCCGAGCAGGAGTTGAACTACATCTACGGAGGCTCCACTAGATGAGTCCAAGTGGAAGCAAAAGCTCACCACTCGGGAAGTCAATGCAGTGGAACCAGCGACCCCCAATACCTTAGGTGGTCTGAGGTCCCGATCACCTTCGATCGCTCGGATCACCCCAACCGGGTTCTACACCCGGGTAAGTTCCCTCTGGTTCTTGACCCTTTTATTCGCAATGTGAAGATCAAGAAGGTGTTAGTCGACGGGGGGAGTAGGCTCAACGTCTTATTCGCCAAAACCTTCGACGACATGAACATCCCCCGCTCTGAGCTAAGGCCGAGCACCCAGTTGTTCCATGGAGTGATCCCCGGGGCGTCTTCGTTCCCGCTTGGACAGATCTCTTTGCCTGTTACATTCGGTACCAAGGATAACTTCTGGACTGAGTATATCAATTTCGAGGTGGCCAATTTCAAGACAGCGTACCACGCTATCTTGGGAAGACCCGGTCTGGCCAGATTCATGGCCGTCTCGCACTATACCTACTTGATGATGAAGATGCCGAGACCCAGAAGCGTCATCATGGTGCGCAGCGACGTTAGGAGATCTCTGGAGTGCGACCAAGAGAATTGTGGACTTGCCGAGCTGCAGGAGGCAATCGCCGAAGGGAAGAAAATCCAAGAGGAGGCTGCCGCGTTGCATGAAGAAGGCGACGTCCCTTCCAGAAAGAAGGCCACGTCAGGAATGAAGCCTGGCGAAGGAACCAAGAGAATCAACCTCGACCCGTCCGACTCGTCCAAGACAACTCTGATCGGGACAGGGTTCGAAGGTAAATAGGAAAGCGCGCTCGTCACCTTCCTTCAAGCTAACAAGGACATCTTTGCCTGGAAACCATCCGACATGCCGGGTGTCCCTAGGGAGGTGATCGAGCACTCCTTACACGTTGACGAAAAAGCAAAACCCGTCAAGCAAAGGCTCGGCAGTCGCTCGCATCGCGAACACCATCAAGGTGAGATCACCAAGCTATTAGTTGCAGGTTTCATCAAAGAGGTGTATCACCCTGATTAGTTAGCAAATCCTGTACTAGTTCAAAAGGAAAATAAAACTTGGCGCATGTGCGTTGATTATACTGATCTCAACAAGGCATGTCCGAAGGATCCCTTTGGGCTACCACGAATCGATCAGGTGGTTGACTCGACCGTTGGTTGCGAAATTTTGAGTTTTCTCGATGCCTACTCAGGCTACTATCAGATTCGCCTAAAGGCGGAAGATCATATCAAGACCTCGTTCATCACGCCTTTCGGAGCCTTTTGCTATACCACAATGGCTTTCGGGCTGAAAAACTGTAACATCCCAAAAATCTGCCAAATATTATTGTATTGCTTAAAAGTGCATTTGTGATTTTCTGGAATTTATTTGGATTTTTCTGGATTTATTTGAATTAAATGTTATTGCAAGTTTATTGCTTTTTATTCAAAAGTATTTAAATCTGTGCAAAGTTAAAATAAAGTTTTGGCAAAAATATTTTATTTAAGTCCAGAATGTCTCAAAGTATTTTTGAGATTTTTCCTGGATTTTTCATAATAGTTTTATTGCTTAAAATAAGTAAATTGAATTTCTGGATTTGTTTATTCGTTAAAACCCGTAAATTGCAGAAGCTGAGAATGGGCCGAGCCCACTATTGTTCCCGCTACGCCGTGTTCTAGAGGCTTGAATCTCGGCCGTTGGATGAGTCGTGTCGCGGCCGGAGTCGCCAAACCCTTAGCGCGGTGGACCGCCGATTCCGACGCCGGCTTGGATTGCGCCACAAGTCATCGTGACCGCAGATCGGGCCGTGGCGCACGTTGGTCGCCGTCCTCGCGGACCGAGATGGACTTCGCCGAAGTCTGCGCGCGTGTCCGCCATGGTCTCGAGGTCTTCCGTGCAGGTGTAATGGACTCGGGACTATATACCGCGCGCACCGAACCCCACCAACCATAGAACCTTAGCCCTCAGTGTAGATCCGAATCTCGCCGCGTAGTCGCCGAATCGCAAGGTTTCGCCGAGCTTTGCCGCAAGCTTTCACCGCCGCTTAGCCGCAAGAGATCGCTAAGGTCGTGGTCTACCTCTTGGGTTCGCCGTCTCAAGGAGCATCCGTGCGCGCACGCTGGAATCACCGGCATCGCGAACCGAAGGGAGCCGTGAACGCCACCGCCCACGGAGAAGGAGAAGTCGCCGCCGTTGTTTCGGCGCAAAACCCGACAACTCGCGTCATCGTGTTCATCTCGCCGAGGCAAATCGGTAGGTGCCCTTGGTAGTCGCCGACGATGACCCTAGGCGCGCGCCGCCGCTCGACGCGTGGCGGTCGCGCCGCCGACGCGCGGGTCGCCGCCACGTTTTTATCCGAGGTGGCAGCCGCGCCGCGCCGCGTGGCGGGTTGCGTGGCGCCGCGGTGGCCGAAGTCGGCTCGGCGCGGACCCGCGTGTCGATGGCCCGTGGCTCGTGTGGACCGGATCCACCGCGTGAACCCGAGGAAGTCGTGGACGTAGTCCATGGACCGAGGGGCACGTGTCGCGACCGAGAGCTCCAGGCCAGGGCTGACGTCATAAATCATCTTTTCAAGATAAAAATAAATCTGTTAATTTCGAATTTCGATTTTCCGATTTGAGATTTATTTCAAACTTCAAAAGGCTATATCTTTTGCATCGTAACTCGGATTTGAGTGATTCCAGTTTCTAAAATTTGTAAAATTGAGATCTATTTAATGGTGAATTTTATTTGATTTTTGGAGTTCAATTGCTCTCTGTTTTGGTATTTATTTGCTTTTCTTCTTGATGACGCGTGAGACGTTGAATTGTGCGACGCTTCGAGGAAGATCAAGCAACTCAAGAGCAAACTTCAGATCCAGATCAGGACCTATTCCAAGGCAAGTTGTGCTTTGATCATGTTGAACCCATGTTTATAAAATTGCTATGTTTGATTTACGCTATTGCATATATTTCAAATATACAATTGTTTCAAATTAGTTTGGGCTTAGCTAAAATACCAGATTGATCTATACCCTACCTTGTCATTGTATGCCATGATCCATTGTCACCTTAGATTGGTTTAATATAGTTGGTTAATAATTATAATCAACATTGGAGGTTTAGTTCGTATTAGTTGCTTAGCCATGCCACGCCATCACATGTGTCGAATCATTGATAATTAATCTTGATTAATGGAATATGGAACAATATTATGAACTTGTGTGTCATGTGGGATCACACGAGGAGATTGAGTTGTTGTGGCGAGTCATGTCACGCAACGATGTTGAATTGTTGATGGCACGTGGTGCTTGGTAATCAACGGGTGATAATCACTTAGATTGGGGCAAGTGGCAAGGCGAGGAGGCCAAGGTGGGCCCAATGGGCGATGGTATGTGGAAGTCTTGCCTTGATCACACTAAGGACTTAACCTTGCAAGCCTTTGACTGAGTCAATCATGCAACCACATGTCCGTATGGGCCACCTAGTGAGTAATTTGCAAAGTCTTAATGTTGATACTATCGTGGTCGGTGTGAGTTCCGGGTCGTCAGGTGTAATTCACATGGCGCAAGAGGGGGCCACGGACGTGGTTTCTGAGACCACCGTTGTTGAAACCTTAGCGGGTAGTATCGGATTAAGATAGAGCATTGTAAAGGCTTTGTTATAATCTTTCGCCTTTGTGGTGTTTGGTTGTATCACGTGGGTAAAGTGCATAACCTCTGCAGAGTGTGAAACTATTCGGATAGCCGTGCTCATGTATTGAGCAATGCTCGGAATTACGATTAAGGGTTAGATTAATAAATTGGACAACTTGGTTGGGATGGCAGGATGGCCATATGGAAGATTGGAACTTGATTTAGGATTGGAAACTTGGTTTACTTGAGAAATACTGAATTTATTTATTATTGCTATTTGTTTTACATTCTTTACAATCTATTCACTGTATTTGTTCATAAATGCTGCTTATTGCAAAATAGACATGATAGCCTATCCTTTGGAATAAGCCTTACATATAGATAAATAGAACTGCATTCTGTGCACAACTTGTTGAGTGCTTTAAGTACTCACCCTTGCCAAACAACAATAATCAACAGTTGAAGAATCTACACCTGTGTTGGAAGATGAAGTCCATGAAGACACGAGTCATTAGGGTCCGAGCCTTGTCGGTTGCCTGTGGTGAACTGATGAGCTATCTACGTTTCTACTTTCCGCTGCTTAATTATTAGCTTATATTCTCCGTCTTGCCCTGCGTGGCTTAATAATGTAAGTTGGTCATAAGATCATACATTTAGCTATATCAATAAATGAACTATTATTCTATTATCGTTGTGTATGATGTGATATGTACCAATGTTAAGCTGTGTGCACTAGCGTTGATCCTGGGAATAGTGCAGTAAACACAGTGGGTTCGAATCAGTGGATTCGGGTCCCTACAGAGGTGGTATCAGAGCATACTGACTGTAGGTCTTGGCCCTAGATAGTATGGAGGTGTCTTGTGAGAGTCCAGAACTATTTTCTAAAAGAAAATCCAAACTTGACTAATAGAACACTCTTGACTCATCTCATTCTCTACTTCTTGCCTTTGCTAAATTTACCGTCTTACTTGCCGTTTCGGGTGGAGAACTTATTTCAAAGTTCTTGTGGAGCAGATGCCGATCGTTCCGACCTTTGAGGAGTCAGCTGGCGGCTACGCCATGGAGCTGTGGAGAGTACTCAGACGCTTGAGGCTTCTATCGCCCACTTTACCGAGGAGGCGGTGGATGGTGAATGGTGTTCACCGAGGATTCATTTGCAAGTTGATCATCTACGGAGAACGAGGAAGCTAGCAGCCAATCAACATCTCCGCCGAAGGTTCTCGCACGAGGTTGCAATCCAGAGGTCGCCGCCTTGCTCTTCGCCGTGTCGCCGCGACTACGCCGACGAGCTTCACGATTCGATGTTCGACCGCACCCAGACGTTCAAGCGCGCCAAGACGACGGATTGAGGGGAGCGAGTGTGCATCGCGACGCACCTTGCGAGTTCGCCCTGCCCGTGAGGATCACATGAGAGATACTACCAGAGCCGGAGATCGTACGAGGCACTTAGAGTGGCCGAGCAGAGCTCGAGGTGACCGTGCTTCACCATCGGGATGATCACCGAGCCGGGAGAGGCCCCGAGGCGCTTGAGGACGAGTGGAGCGCGTGACTCGGGGAGTTCGTGAGCCACCGAGGAGTCCGAGGAGGATCCAGAGGAGCGAGAGTGGGAGCGGAGGGGAGTGCACCCGTTGTTGCAGAGGATCTAGTAGTAGGTCACCGAGGATAGGTTCGCCCGATGCCCGCCATCCACCGTGTATGCGCCGGATCAGCCTCAGCCAGGGTGGCTGGATGAGTGAGTGTCAGCCTTGGAGCTGTGTTGAGACTCGAGTATGAGTCGCGTCTTTAAGTTAGTCTTTATCTTTTTAGTTGACGTTAAGGTTTCGTGTTTAGTTTGCTTCTTTGTAATGCTGAGTGTGCAGTATGTGTTGCAAAGCTTGTAGGCTTAAATAAGCACCATACCAAGTTAAATAAAGAATTGTTCAGTTTGGGTATAACATATCTCCCCGCTTTAGAAATTCTTACTTCTTATCTATGCTACATCTACCTTTCCTAACCTAAGAGGCAATCTTCAGATGGTGAATACTCGAGGAAACAACGGTGCTTCAGGAAGTGGACTGCGTCAGAATGACAACCCCAATGATGGAGGCAGCCCTCAACCACCGACAGTAGACATGCAGAATCTAGGAGCATTTCTGGCAGCGCAGACTCAACTGATGCAGACAATGATGCAACAGATGCAGCAGATGACCAACGCAGCAGCAAGCAACAACAATTCCTGTGGCTCGAACAATCATGGTGGACCTCGACCTATTTCCAAGCTATCAGATTTCATGAGGACTAGACCACCAACTTTTTCGGGAAATGTGAATCCTTTGGAAGCCGATGACTGGCTTAGGACAATTGAGAAGAAGCTGCACATCACACAGTGTGAAGGAAATGAGAAGGTGCTTTACGCCTCTCATCAACTGGAAGGGACCGCCGCAGAGTGGTGGGAGAACTACTGTGCCGCGCTGGCGCAACGTACCAGCGTGCAATTCAGCGATGTTTTCACGCTCAGCTCGGATGCAACATGGAGGCATACGTGGACGATGTTGTGGTAAAAACTTGGGATAAGAAGGACCTTATCGCCGACCTAACCGAGACGTTTGAGAGTCTGAGGGCTTTCAGCATGAAGCTCAATCTCGAGAAGTGTGTTTTCGGAGTATCTTCGGGAAAACTGCTCGGGTTTATCATATACCAACGAGGTATTGAGGCCAACCCAGAGAAAGTCAAAGCCATATCAAAAATGGAACCGCCAACTTGCCAGAAGGACGTCCAGAAGCTTACAGGATGCATGGCCGCACTCAGCAGGTTTATCTCTCGACTGGGCATGCGAGGTATGCCATTCTTTAAACTCCTCAAAAAGCAGGACAAGTTCCAGTGGACGCCTGAGGCACAGCAAGTGTTCGAAGATCTGAAGACCTTCTTAACGACACCCTCGGTCTTGGTTTCACCGATGCCGGAAGAACCCTTGTTACTTTACATCGTGGCAACGACTCATGTAGTCAGCGCTGCAATCATCGTAGAGAGGGAGGAGCCGGATCACGTGCAGAAGATCCAACATCCGGTCTACTTCGTCAGCGAGGTTCTGAGTGAATCCAAGGTGCGGTATCCGCAAGTGCAGAAATTGTTGTATGCCGTACTACTTATATCTCGCAAGCTTAAGCACTATTTCCAAGGGCATGCCATTTCGGTGGTCACCTCCTTCCCGATTGGAGATATACTTCACAACCAGGAGGCCACTGGGAGAATTGCAAAATGGGCGGTCGAGCTTGGAGCTTTCGATATCTTATTCAAGCCTCGTATTGCCATCAAGTCTCAAGCGCTCGCCGATTTCACGGCCGAGTGGACAGAGCTTCAAAGCCCGGCGATTACCAAGGAGCTCGAGTATTGGACGATGTACTTCGATGGTTCCTTCATGCTCAGCGGCGCGGGGGCTGGTATTGTGCTCATATCACCAAGCGGGGAAAGGTTGAGGTACGTTCTGCAGATACTTTTTCCTGCATCCAACAACGCCACCGAGTACGATGCACTCATCCATGGGCTCCGCATTGCTATATCACTCGGTATCCGACGTTTGATGGTCCGCGGAGATTCAATGCTCGTGGTCAATCAAGTGCAAAAAGAATTGTCCTGCATCGAAGACAGCATGGCGGCCTATTGCCAAGAGGTACGCAAGCTAGAAGGTAACTTCGATGGCCTGGAACTCATTCATGTGCTCCGCAGAGACAATGAAGCGGCCGATGAGCTAGCAAAAATAGGATCTTGCTGGTCTACGGTACCCGTGGGCGTATTCGCTGAAGAAATTCATAAGCCCACGATTAGCGCTCGACCAAAATCGGACATCCTTGGGGAGAAGAGCAACGAGGCTGAAGTCTTGGTCATTATCACCGATTGGACAATTCCGTATCGGGACTACCTGACGAAAGATGAGCTACCCGAAAATCGCGTGCAAGCCGAACGAATAATGCACCGAAGCAAGAGCTATGTGGTGATCAGGGAGAACTCTATCGCAAGAGCTTCTCCGGTGTACTACGACAATGCATATCAGAACAAGAGGGAAGAGATCTCCTCAAGGAAATCCACTCGAGAATTTGCGGGAATCACGCGGCATCATCAACCCTGGTTGGCAAAGCTTATCGTCAGGGATTCTTTTGGCCGACTGCTGTCATTGACGCGGAAGACATCGTCCGGACATGCGAAGGATGTCAGTTCTTTGCGCGTCAGATGAACAAACCAGCACAGGAACTGCAGACCATTCCCATAACCTGGCCGTTCGCGGTCTGGGGGCTCGACATGGTGGGACCTTTGAAGAAGGCTCAAGACAGTCATACTCATCTCTTCGTGGCCGTTGATAAATTCACTAAATGGGTGGAGGCCAAGCCAGTCGCATCAATAACGGCGGCGAAAGCCAAAGAATTCTTCAACGGAATCGTGGTTAGGTTTGGTGTACCAAACCGAATTATCACAGATAATGGCACCCAATTAAGAAGTGGCGTATTTCAAACAGTGCGATTTAACTTGAATAAAAATCGCCGCCGAGAGCGCACCCGAGCAACGGGCAGGTCAAGTGAGCCAACGGCATGGTGCTACAAGGCCTGAAGGCAAGGATTTTTGATCGGCTAAAGCCATATGCCACTCGGTGGGTGAAGGAATTGCCTTCGGTACTCTGGGGGCTGCGAACCACCCCCAGCAGAGCAACCGAGCAGTCGCCTTTCTTCCTGGTGTACGGCTCGGAGGCAGTCCTCCCCAGCGAGTTAGAATTCGGATCCCCGCGGGTCCGGAGCTACGAAGAAGTCGCCTCGGAAGAAAGCCGACTAGAAGACATCGACCGACTGGAAGAAGCCAGGGACGTCGCAACAATTCGATCGGCAAGGTATCTCCAAGGTCTACGGCGCTATCACGGTCGCAATGTGAGGAGCCGTGCATTCTCCAAGGGAGATCTGGTCCTTAGAAAGAATCTGAAGGACCATGTGGAGGTCCATCCATGTTTGTGATGAGTATTTGACTTTATTTGAGCAAGGTGTGCTCAAGTTTGAGTTTGATTTGGATTGATTTTCAAAATGAAGCAATTTGAGTTGTCTCTGCCAGGAGTGGCAGTACCGGTCGTATGGACGCGGTAGTGATGAGTTGGATAGTTTATTGCACATCTTTGTGGGCATTGCTATGTGAGGAGTTTCCTTGTCTTTGATGGTTGCAGGGCGACGGTGCTAGGTCATGGTGAGGCGAAGGATGACCGGACTAGGCGAGGAGCGTCGGAGGTCCAGACGGTTGGGAGATCGCTGGAAGATGATCGAAGACGGAGTCCGGGCAAGTCAAGAAGACAAGGAAAGGAGTTGATGCTAGCTGATGCCGCGTGGATCAATGAGGGCCGTCGGATTGAGGTCTAGTTGATAGGTTAGCGGGTCTAGGTAGTATGCTTTGAAAACCGTGCAAGAAAACCCGGTATGTGTGTGGGTTTTGGGTTAGCCCTTGCATGGTTGTGTGTATGGGTTAATCCTAGCCCTTAGATGAGTGCTCTAGGGTTGAGGGACTCATCCAAGGGTGGTAGGTGGCCCAAGAGTAGTATAAATAGGGGTGGAGGGGTAGCCTCCTTCCCTTGAAGGTTTTGAGGTTTGTGAATGCTCCTTTGAGCTTTGCCCACATGAAAGTGTGGCTTTGTAACCTCTCCTTCCTGAAATGAAAGTTTTATCCATCCATCTCTGAATTTATTTTGCGCATTTACATTATGTCTTTACTTTACGCAATTTAAATTTAGCATTTACTTTCCCGTAATTACATTCTCGCAATTTACTTTCACGTAATTTGGATTTGCCTCCCCTCCTTCTAAATGCTGCTGATCTTGGATGTATTGAGTGTGTTCATATGGTTTTACATCTTTTTGCACTCTTGGATGGAGTAGAGAACATCTTTTCTTTCAAGTTCCAACTTTGTTCAGAACTTGTTCTTCGCGCAGCAGTTAGTGTTTGATTTTTATAAAAATATAGAAAACTCCTTTTTAAGTGATTATTGTTGGAGGAGGTGCGGGACTCGGATATCCACTTGCTTAAAAATTTTGGATTTCACTTGTTGCACCTTTTGGGCTCCATGAGGTGAAAACCTAGCCCCAAACTTTCTACTCGAAGTTCTTGACCAGACTGTGTTCTTAAATTTTTCCTGTTTTTTTGTAAGGCTTTTTGTGGAGACATTTGGTGGTGTTCTTCACGACTCTGATGCTCATATGGAGAAAAAGTCTCAAAATTTTGTGAGCTGCAGAAACCCACCAACCTCCTGTGCAAATTGAGGACAATTTCTGGAAATTCTGCTTTTGCTTTTCTGAAAGTGACTTTTGTAATTTGAATTGATGTCCTTTCTAAAAGCAAGAGTTTGATTGATTCCTCTTTATCTTGGACACTAGACAACCAGTATTGTGACTCAAAAATCCCCACATATTTTATGGTACTTATCCATTCAAGCTTGGGGTACACATAGTTGTCTAGTTTTTCAGGTTTTTCACGATATCCTTTGAGCGATCTTGTCGAGGTTTTTGTTGGAGTATTTTAGGGGAATTTTTATTTGCGACCATTCACCCCCCTGTTTGCCATCTCGGTCCTTCAAAATCAGAAATGCGAGCACAAGCTCTCCCCAAGCTGGGAAGGTCCTTACGTCGCTGACGAGGTGGTACGTCCTGGGGCTTACAAGCTCAAGCGAGAAGACGGCACAACAATTAGCAACACTTGGAACATAGAACAGCTACGTCGTTTTTTCACTTGAACCTTGTAATTCAAATTGCCCCTTTATGAATGAAAAAGATCGATACTAAAGTTATTTTTTACATAATCTTCTCGAGATTCGTACGTCCGAGTGCTTCGCTCCTACGATTTTTTAGACTCTGAGACATGCGTCGCGAACCATGCCTCAGAGCCTGGGGGCTGGACTAGTC
The DNA here is from genome assembly GCA_036346275.1 of Otatea glauca. NCBI lineage: Eukaryota > Viridiplantae > Streptophyta > Magnoliopsida > Poales > Poaceae > Otatea > Otatea glauca. The sequence continues at coordinate 53,946,792 of CM070718.1, read as the reverse complement.
GGACACAATATGTCGAAACCACTCGGGCAGATAGGCATGTTTGAAATGATAATGCAAGAGCAAGGAAACGCCTTTATACACTTTCAATTCACAGGTCTAAAGTTTCTACAATGGACAAAGAGGTGTCCTTGACTTCCTCCCAGAGCTCGGCGGCCTGGTCCTCATCTACGTTGCGGGCGTAGCCTTCCTTGACGGCCTTAAGATCCACTCAGGGATAAAGAGACTTGGTGATCGCCAAAGCCTGGCTAGCACCATTGGTCGCCGTCTCCTTCAAGAGACTCTTGAGCGCCTCGGGGCCTCCTCCAGCCGAGAGATGACCTGGTCCCTGCTAAGTGGCCTCTCACCCCTGGGATGAAGCGAACTCAGCAGCGGCCCAGAGGCGGCCTGAAGCCTGGCGCAAGACGCCTCAAGGGCTTCAACCCTCTCATTGAAGACGGCGTACTGTGCCCGCGTTTTGAATTTATAGTCTGCAAGGCAAAACATTAGAAAGGGCAATGAAGGCATGGTAGTGCCAAGCCACTTTGAGTTCTGGAATCCTCCACGGCTTTGAGTTGTTCGTGGAGCTTCGCGACGGCGAAAATCCTGAGCTGACATAGAGATAAGAAGATCAAGAAACCAGATGATTAAACGAAAGCACAGGATAGCCCAGGAAATAGCTACCTCGAAGGGAGCCAACAACGTCTAGCTTCTCCTGGCGCAGAGCCCTTTGCTCCTCTCGTGACGCCTGGACCTCAGACCGAAGAGATCACAGCTCGGCCGCATGCTCGGCCTTGATACGTTCCAAGTCGGACAGATATTCCTAGCGTGTTCGGATTTCAGGGAGAATCTTCTGGAAGTATTCGGCTTTCTGTTTGAAGCGCTCCCCTATTTTCTGTAATCGCCACGGGAAAGGTAATGACATGATAAATGACGGAAGTAGGAAGACAGCAGGTGTGGAGGAGCGCTTACCCGGGCCACACGCGCGCAAGCCATGGCATGACTATAAAAGTCATTTCGCTCCTTCTCCTCCTCCTCCGGATCGTCTAGGAGCTTCAAGCCTTCCTCCTCATCGACCCACGCAGCTTGCGTTTTGAGCCAGGGGCGAGCAGGGGTTGGCGGGACTCGGAGGATCTCCTCGATCTCGGGGGACGGGCGGGAGGTCGGCTCTGGGGCAGCAGGGCTCGATTCTGAAGCGGGAGGAGTCGGAGATGGCACCGGGGACTCGGGAGGCACTTCTGTGTCCCTGGACACGGCCCCCCACGACCGGTGTGAAAACCTCCGGAGGCTCAACCTCCACAGGGGCCATAGACGGCATCCCGACAGGAACATCAAGCGAAGGATCCCTACGAGAAGAATTGTCAGCAAGCTAGCAAAACAAGCTAGATAAGAGTCGATAGGGTAACAAACCTGTTGGACTTCCTCATCTTCATCGAGGGCTTCTTCCGAGCGGTCGGGCTGCCCCCGGAGGGACCACTCGGGACGCTGTCGACTGGTGCCCGGGGTGTTAGTGTTATGCCCTTGAGGCAATCATTTAGATGATTGTAACATGACTATGTTTATGAATAATAATATGATTATTGGTCCAATGAATGTATATCATTGTATTGATCTACAAGTATGTGACTTGATTATGAAGCTCTTTACTTAATGATGTAATTCGATAAATATCTCTGATCGGATATCATCGTATAGGACTACGATGAATAGATCAGCACATGTAGTGATCGATGATCATGCTTCATAGATCATGGGATATGGAGATATCATCTCTACATTGTGGACTATGTTGAAGAACATGGGTTAGATAGACCCGCTATGGGACACTGCGAGAATGTTTCATTCTTATGTGTCATCGTTGTATCTCATACCTAGAAGATGTATGATCCTTAGACACGAGATTGTCATATTCCCTACATGTGTAATAGTTTTCCTTGGGGCTATCAAACACTACTTCCTAACCGGATAGTTATAAAGGTAGCTTTCATGTTTACTATGAAACGTGCAGAGGAAGTGGCGATCAAGATGGAATTTGCCACCCCAATGAAACGGAGATATATGACAAGGCCACTCGTGTGATATGGTTAAGAAAGTGCATGGCCATGCCGTGATTGAGGAGTCAATCACAACTTATTAATATATCACGGATACGAGAGATGGATTGAATCATCAAAGGATGACATGCTTCTCGCCTTGAGATCAATCTTCATATACTTGGCAAAGGGATTATTACATGAGTTCTTTTGATAGGTTCTGTTCGATTTGATCACAGTATGTTTGGGAGTTGGCATACTTTGCAAGAAGCCGCTACCAACTATTGGATTGAAAAGGAGTTTTAGAATCCATGTCCAAGCGTATGTGAACCCGCAGGTCACACACTTAATGGTGGGACGCATTAATTTGGATTGGATCCGTAATTAATGAACCTCGTGGGCTTAGCATGCTGGTGGGCCCTGGTTTAGGGTTTCATCTCGTGGCTATATAAGGGGAGGAGGGAGGGCGCAGAGTGTGCTTTCCACGGTTTAGGTTTGATTCACTTGAAACCCTAGCCTCCTCTTCTCGCTGCCCCTACCGAGTGACTAGGTGCTTGCACACCGACGCACGGCGTTCCATCTCTGGACGTGTGGACTACTGCGGTGACGCTGCTGCGACTGCGGCGTGGGAGGACGATCCACGGCGAGGCGAGGACGATCCACTACATCGGCGCAACGATCGCGGCGAGGACGAACCACTACATCGACGCGCGAAGGATTCCGCAACTGCGCGTCTAGTGGTAATCTTATCTATGATCCCCTTCTTGCGAGTAGCTTTCTGGTTGCGCGGTAGTTTTTTTTTTTTTTGTGCTAGCGTAGCATACCGCGTTTCCCTTCACGGGGCTCCTCTTGAATGCCCGAATCCTTCGGCGTAGGACTCGGCTGAGCCGCAGGCTCACGGGAGAGGGGAGCTAAAGGCGCTGGGGCTCGTGCTGACAGGTCCTGGATCTTAGGACCACCAGTCGGGCACCGGGGCATCACGGGGTCTTTTGCCACCGTCTTTTTCTTCTTCTTGGCGGCGGAATCTCCCGGAGGAGAGCTCGCTCGCCGCTTTGAGGAATCGCCTATGCGAGTAGGCATTTCCGGAAGGGGCGCATCGCTGAAGAAGGCAATGCGATCCTGGAGATGAAGGTTAAAAGTTAGAAGACATTCAGAGACAAAGGAAAACAAAATCTCTCAGCCAAATTCGCTTACCTCAGGAGGGGGCGTGAAGCGGTGAAAGACTTCGAGCACTTGACAGTGGAAATGTCGACGCTTGGGATAAAGAATTCGCCGACCCGAGAACATATTTGTTCCCTCGACAGCTCATCGGGCAGTTCCCGAGTCGGGTCATTTTTCCCTTCGTACGCGAATCCCAGATGCACTCGCGCCTTCAGGGGCTGAGTCCGGCGAGCAACAAAATGGAGAGCTAGACCTACCCCTGTGAGACCATCCTCCTTCAACTTCCCAATCAGCGCCAGAAGGTCATACACCTGGTCCATGTCGGCGGAGTTAGGGGTGGACACCCAGGAAAGTGACGCCTTAGGTCGGCGCCCGGCGAAGGGGGATAAGGCAGGATCGGGGTTGGCACAATAGAACCACTCTTGATGCCAGCCTTTGTTGGAGGTTTTGAAGGGAATTGCAAAGTAATTCTTCTTCAACCCCTCCCGCAGCTGAAATCCGGCTCCCCCAACAACCTTAGGGTCGCACTTGGAGGGATAAGGTTTCAAAAGGTAAAAATAGCGAAAAAGATCAAAATGGGGGCTGATGCCCAAGAAAGCTTCACAAAGATGGACGAAAAGGGAGATCTGCAGTATGGAATTGGGATTCAAGTTCACCAATTCAATTTCATAGAAGAAGAGAAGACCACGGAGAAAAGTGCTGGCCGGGAGACCCAGCCCGCGTTGGAAAAAGGATTCAAATACCACCACCTCTTCGGGACGAGGAGTGGGGACGGATTCACCAGCAGCTGGCCGGGCGGAGATCAAGGCTAAGTCCGAGAGAATCCCATCATCCACTATGGACTGCAGTTTCTCCTCTGTCGTCGTCGAGGTAGTCCAATCCTGGGGCGAAGGCGGCGAGGAAGAGGAAGAAGACATCTTCGAAGGAGAAATCGATGGCGGCACAAAGGGGCAAGCGCGAAGGCGGTTAACCCTAACGGCGGAGAAGTCGGAGAGACGAGGAAGCAAAAAGGAGCAAGGGTGCGGTAGGAGAATGAACCATCGGGCGACACACGGCCTAACCTTTAAAAAGGGGGAAAAAATTAGGTTTCCGCCGAATCGGCGGGAAAAATATTGCGAAGTGTCTCATCCTTCCGGATTCCCCATAAATGATTTGCAGGCCTGTCGCTTCGACTCGCGGAGTTAGATATGGTTTGACCAAGTCATATTTGGGGCACGTCGCTCCCCGTAATGGGACGTTTTCTCCACTTACCGTGCTAAGCGGGACGTGGGTGTCCTCCATCTTGGATAAAAAACATATCTTCTCGTGGTATGCCCCACGCTGGGTCGTTAGGTGGTTACCGCACGACGGAATCATGTATCACGAGTCGAGCCTAAACAGGCACAAATCCAATGGTATGCCCCACGAGGGTCGGAAAAGTTGTGCGTCGTATTAAACGAGTACGGATACCCTTCGGATGAAAACGTGATACACTTCAAGAGGGCTTAAGCCGTATCCTACATCAGTCGGTATGGGTATCACTCGGCCAAGAGCCGTGTAAATCCTGATACGCTCCAAGAGAGCCTAAGCTGTACCCGACAGCAATCGGGAAAGGGTATCACTCGGCCAAGTGCCACATAAGCATAATGTGCTCCAAGACGAGCTTAAGCTGTATCCTACGTCGGTTGGTATAGGCGTCATTCAGCCAAGAACCACGAATGCATGGTGCGCTCCACGTTGAGCCCAAGCTGTATCCAACACCAGTCAGATACGGGTACCACTCGGCCAAGAGCCACGTATGTATGGAACGCTCCAAGCAGAGCCCAAGTCATATCCTGCACCAATTGGATATGGGCGTCACTTGGCCATGAGCCAGAGAAACCCTGCTGGACCTAAGGTGTATCCCGTGCTAGTCGGACCTAGATGCCGCTAGACCGAAAATCGCGCAAATCTTGGTACAATACGATCCACGCCTAACCTAAGGTATGCCCTACGTCAGATAGATACGGATGTCACCAGACCAAAGAAACATGCAAGCTTCGAAGCGCCCCAAGCTGGGTCCAAGCTACGTCGAATGACAATCATGGAAAACACTTTGGAAGGTACTTTTTATTATATATAAAATTCCCCAGGCACTATGCCTGAGAAAATATTACATTTGTTGGAGGGCCTACACTTCACCTCGACGCACACGACCCAGCGCCTCCACGAGGGCTTCCCTGGCCCTGTAAAGGACAGGAAAAATCTCTAGGAAGGTATCGAGGGCGACGGTATTATCCTCCATTAGTTCAGCCACAGCGAGCCTGAGAAGCTCCCATTCTTCGGTGAGCCTGGGATCCTGGGTGCGCCTGACGTTCCTCCTCCTTCTCCTCGGCATGAAGAAAATGGAAACGTGAAACAGAAAGATGGAGAGCTCAGCAGGAGAGGATAAATTCTGCAAACGCTGGTTCGCCTTTTATAGCCGACGCAGCAGGGACGAAGTAAATGCCCTAGAAGCCGAAGGGATTTGGAGTTAATATAATTTCAGAAGCCAAAGAGTTTTTCAGTAAACGAGATGACACGAAAAAATAAGGCAACCTCGAAGACTATCCGGCGGTTATTCACGAAGAAAAGATGTTAAGAATTTCGTTTCGGGCGGGAAAAAGTATTTAATCCACATCCGATACATGGGTCAGGTCCGCGAGGCCGCCCACAATAAATTCGTCCGACAGAAGATTATATTCAATTGAAGCAAAAATCAAAGGTTATATTCGAGTCCTTCATGATCCACTCGCTGCGAGAAGAAACATTCAAATCACATGAAGAAACCAGTCGGAGGATTGCACAACGAGTTCAGAACAATGGTTTAAGTTGGGACTTAGCTGGAAGCATAGCAATTGGATCATGAATCACTCGGGGGCTGCTGTGTAATATAACACTACTACAGAATGGTACATCACTATCGCTTCATCTGTGTCGGTTCTTAAGTTTTTAGGAAAAAACGATTGTGATAGATGACTTAGGGGAGGCATCATGCCTCATCACTATCGGTTCTCAGGTTACAAGTGATTGTGATGTGCACTGGGAACATCACAATCGGTTCTTATGCGAGAAATGATAGTGACGTGCATTATCATCACTATCGGTTCTCACATAAGAAGCGATAGTGATGAGCACGTTGACATCACTATCGGTTCTTATGTGAGAAGCGATAGTGATGAGCACGCACATCACTATGGCTCTTGAGACCGGTCAAGATCTAGAAAGAGCAGAACCGGCTCTGATACCAATTGAAGGACCGAGATGGCGAACAGAGGGGGGGTGAATGGTCGCAAATAAAAATTCCCCCAAAATACTCCAACAAAAACCTCGACAAGATCGCTCAAAGGAAATTGTGAAAAACCCGAAAAACTAGACAACTATGTGTACCCCAAGCTTGCATGGATAAGTACCATAAAATATGTGGGGATTTTTGAGTCACAATCCTGGTTGTATAGTGTCCAAGATAAAGAGGAATCAATTCAAACTATTGCTTTTAGAAAGGACATCAATTCAAATCACAAAAGTCACTTTCAGAAAAGCAAAAGCAGAATTTCCAGAACTTGTTCTCAATTGGCACAGGAGGTTGGTGGGATTCTACGGCTCACAAAATTTTGAGACTTTTTATCCCTATGAGCATCAGAGTCGTGAAGAACTCCACCAAATTTCTCCTCAAAAAGCCTTACAGAAAAAACAGGAAAAATCTAAGAACACAGTCTGGTCAAGAATTTCGAGCAGAAAGTTTAGGGCTCGGTTTTCACCTCATGGCGCCCAAACGGTGCAACAAGTGAACTCAAAATTTTTTCTGCAAGTGGATATCAGAGTTATGCACCTCCTCCAACAAGAATCACTTGAAAAAGATTTTTATATATTTTTATAGAAATCAAACACTGACTGCTGTGCGAAGAACAAGTTCAGAACAAAGTTGGAACTTGAAAGAAAAGATGTTCTCTACTCAATCCAAGAGTGCAAAAGAGACGTAAAACCATATGAACACACTCAAAACATCCAAGATCAGCAGCATTTAGAAGGAGGGGAGGCAAATCCAAATTACATGAAAGTAAATTGCGAGAATGTAATTGCGGGAAAGTAAATGCTGAATTTAAATTGCGTAAAGTAAAGACATAATGTAAATGCGCAAAATAAATTCAGAGGTGGATGGATAAAACTTTCATTTCTGGAAGGAGAGGTTACAAAGCCTCACTTTCATGTGGGCAAAGCTCAAAGGAGCATTCACAAACCTCAAAACCTTCAAGGGAAGGAGGCTACCCCTCCATCCCTATTTATACTACTCTTGGGCCACCTACCACCCTTGGATGAGTCCCTCAACCCTAGAGCACTCATCTAAGGGCTAGGATTAACCCACACACACAGCCATGCAAGGGCTAACCCAAAACCCACACACATACCGGGTTTTCTTGCACGGTTTTCAAAGCATACTACCTAGACCCGCTAACCTATCAACTAGACCTCAATCCGACGGCCCTCATTGATCCACGCGTCATCTAGATAGCATCATCTCCTTTCCTTGTCTTCTTTACTTGCTCGGACTCCGTCTCCGATCATCTTCCGGCGATCTCCCAACCGTCTGGACCTCCGACGCTCCTCGCCTAGTCCCTGTCATCCTTCGCCTCACCATGACCTAGCACCGTCGTCCTGCAACCATCAAAAACAAGGAAACTCCTCACATAGCAATGCCCACAAAGATGTGCAATAAACCATCCAACTCATCACTACCGTGTCCATACGACCGGTACTGCCACTCCTGGCAGAGACAACTCAAATTGCTTCATTTTGAAAATCAATCCAAATCAACCTCAAACTTGAGCACACCTTGCTCAAATAAAGTCAAATACTCATCACAAATATGGATGGACCTCCACATGGTCCTTCAGTGACGAATCGACAACTAGTTGGGTTCGTCGACCCTGAGCTTGTGTCCGCAACGATGGCTAGGCTTCAACCGGAATGGGTTGCCTCCTACATCAAGAGGGCATTGCAAGCTGAGTCGAAGAAGGTCTTCATTCCACTCCCGTACCACGAGGAGTAAGTGCTACTTCACCGTTCAATTACTTCTACGCACTGAAACCGTATGTGAACTTATTTTCTTCGCTACATACCATTTAATAAGCAACCACTGGGTTCTACTCGTGCTCCGTCCGAGTGACAACAAAGTGTACACTTTTAATTCGGTTGATAACAGACCGATGGCCTACGCGATCAAGCCTCCTTTGGAGCAGTAAGTGCACCACTCTTATCTAACATTTTCTGTATTTAACTACGTTCATTATTTTTTTACTCAACGGCGTCTCTCCAATGTATATAGGGGTTTCAAGGAATACGTCGAAGCAGGAGGGACACCCGACGACAAAAAGGGCTCCAAGCTGGAGTATGTCCGCTTCATGGTACAAGTGGCTATCATATATAAGATTTAGATTTTCTAACATATTTTCTTCATCTCTTAATTTATTTTCTTTCTTCACAGTGTCATCAACGAGCAGCGACGATCATTTGTGTGGTTTGTATGTCATGCAACACATGTTGATCTTGATTGCAGCTCGGACCGTTTCCCTAAGGTAGTACATGCATTATTATACAATTAGTCTTTCACATAGAAATTTAAAAACTTAAATTAGAGCACTCGTTTCTATTTTGCGACATACCAATATCCCTAGAAGAGTATAGACAAGACCTTGCACTCAACAAGATACGAGACCACTTATGCGGTGGTCTTGGATAGAATGCTTGTCGGAGGGCGGACGGTTTAGAGACCCCAAAGCTCCTACTAGACCAGATGTGAACAATATTACATATCTGAATGCGATTGCATGTGTACGGTTAAGCATGTTTACGTTCTATTTTGTTAACGAATGTGATATGTGTTTGTTGTAACATAGTGTTCATGTTCTTTGAATGTGATATGTTGTCTGTAATTTCTGTGTGAATGTGATATGTGCATATTGTGTGGAATATGTGCTGATTGGAAGGTGAATTAGAAAATAGCACAGCACATCCCTTCATCTCTGTCGGTTCTCACAAGAAAATGATAGAGATGTGACGGTCATCTGTATCGGTTCTTTGTAAGAAGCGATAGGGATGATGAACTCATCTCTATCGGTTCTATATAAGAAGCGATAGAGATGATGCGATCATCTCTATTGGTTCTTTCTAAGAAGCGATAGAGATGAGGGTATTATCTCTATCGGTTCTTTACAGGAAGCGATAGAGATGAGGGTATTATCTCTATCTGTTCTTTGTAAGAAGCGATAGAGATGAGGACTCATCTCTATCGCTTCTTACAAAGAACCGATAGAGATAATACCCTCATCTCTATCGCTTCCTATAAAGAACCGATAGAGATGAGTTCCTCATCCCTATCGCTTCTTAAAAAGAACCGATAAAGATGACGGTCATATCTCTATCGGGCGAGAACCGACTGTGATGATAAAAAAGAACCTATTGTGATGTATATTTGTGTAGTAGTGTATGAAACTGGGTATACCCATGACCGGCCCAACGTCACCTGAGGAGAAGACGGGTCGGAAAGTTCTGACGCGCACCAAGCCTTCTGTCGTATGGAAAGGGAGCACGTCCAATAGTCTGTTACGTATATTTAGATATAAAAGATACAGTTGTAACCCGAGTCGTTGATAGGTAGTTCAAGATGTAAACTCTATCCTATAACCGAATAGAATCTAATAACCGATCGGAATCTCCTAACCGAACAGGACTCTGTAAGCCGCACTACCCCCACTATATAAGGGAGAGGGCGGGCAACAATAAGGAATCAAGCCATAGAGCATAGCACACCTCATATCGCCTAGAGCACATTACGCTTTGAGCAACCCGAGATCCAAGAGATCCGTATAATCCCAGCACACAGGATTAGGGTATTACCTCTATCGCTGAGGGCTTGAACCTGTCTAAATCCTTTGTCTTGTGTGACCTTCGAGTTTGAGATCTAGCGCCTGCCCCATAAATTTATTGCCGACTACAAAAGTCGACACTATGTCATGGAGCAGTTTCATGACTACAAGATAGTTGATGACCATTCTGTAGTAGAACAGGCTCATGAGGTTCAAGCCTTTGCGAAAGAACTTGAGAATTTTATATGTGCATTGCCCGACAAGTTTGTGGCGGGATGCATTATTGCGAATCTGCCACCTTCTTAGAGGGATTTTGCCACTACTCTATAACTGAAGGACCGAGATGGCGAACAGAGGGGGGGTGAATGGTCGCAAATAAAAATTCCCCCAAAATACTCCAACAAAAACCTCGACAAGATCGCTCAAAGGAAATTGTGAAAAACCCGAAAAACTAGACAACTATGTGTACCCCAAGCTTGCATGGATAAGTACCATAAAATATGTGGGGATTTTTGAGTCACAATCCTGGTTGTCTAGTGTCCAAGATAAAGAGGAATCAATTCAAACTCTTGCTTTTAGAAAGGACATCAATTCAAATCACAAAAGTCACTATCAGAAAAGCAAAAGCAGAATTTTCAGAACATGTCCTCAATTTGCACAGGAGGTTGGTGGGTTTCTGCAGCTTACAAAATTCTGAGAATTTTTCTCCCTATGAGCATCAGAGTCATGAAGAACTCCACCAAATTTCTCCGCAAAACACCTTACAGAACAAACAGGAAAAATCTAAGAACACAGTATGCTCAAGAACTTCGAGCAGAAAGTTTGGGGCTCGGTTTTCACCTCATGGCACCCAAAATGTGCAACAAGTGAACTCCAAAAGTTTTCTGCAGGTGTATATCAGAGTCCCGCACCTCGTCCAATAAGAATCACTCAAAAAGGATTTTTCTAGATTTTTTAAAAAATCAAACACTGACTGCTGCGCGAAGAACAAGTTCTGAACAAAGTTGGAACTTGAAAGAAAAGATGTTCTCTACTCAATCCAAGAGTGCAAAACAGATGTAAAACCATATGAACACACTCAAAACATCCAAGATCAGCAGCATTTAGAAGGAGGGGAGGCAAATCCAAATTACTTGAAAGTAAATTGCGGGAATATAATTACGGGAAAGTAAATGCTGAATTTAAATTGCGTAAAGTAAAGACATAATGTAAATGCGCAAAATAAATTCAGAGGTGGATGGATAAAACTTTCATTTCTGGAAGGGGAGGTTACAAAGCCTCACATTCATGTGGGCAAAGCTCAAATGAGCATCAAAAACCTCAACACCTTCAAGGGAAGGAGGCTACCCCTCCACCCCTATTTATACTACTCTTGGGCCACCTACCACCCTTGGATGAGTCCCTCAACCCTAGAGCACTCATCTAAGGGCTAGGATTAACCCACACACACAGCCTTGCAAGGGCTAACCCAAAACCCACAAACATACCGGGTTTTCTTGCACGGTTTTCAAAACATACTACCTAGACCCACTAACCTATCAACTAGACCTCAATCCGACGGCCCTCATTGATCCACGCGGCATCTAGCTAGCATCAACTCCTTTCCTTGTCTTCTTGACTTGCCGGACTGTCTCCGATCATCTTCCGCGATCTCCCAACCGTCTGGACCTCAGCGCTCCTCGCCTAGTCCGGTCATCCTTCGCCTCACCATGACCTAGCACTGTCGCCCTGCAACCATCAAAGACAAGGAAACTCCTCACATAGCAATGCCCACAAAGATGTGCAATAAACCATCCAACTCATCACTACCGCGTCCATACGATTGGTACTGCCACTCCTAGCAGAGACAACTCAAATTGCTTTATTTTGAAAATCAATCCAAATCAAACTCAAACTTGAGCACACCTTGCTCAAATAAAGTCAAATACTCATCACAAACATGGATGGACCTCCACATGGTCCTTCAATCTCCCCCTTGATGAGTATATTGACAAACCACACAAAAGGCATAAATTTGAGTTTGAAGAAAATGAAGAAGAAAGCAATTTTTAGTTGCAAAGTCAAATTTGGTCCAAAGATAGAAATTAGAACCATGACCAAGTTGACGAATAGGAATTCAGATTTTAGAGTTAAATTTAAGAAAGAGCAAGTTTTCAACAAAAACTCTAAAATCCAACTAAACATGTCAAATGTGATTATGAGATTATGATCCAATGTAAGTAGTAGCATAGTTTTACAAAGATCATAATAACCAAATAAGCATTCACATTTTTATCATTTTAGTGATGCCTTTTCTACGTTTTCTCCCCTTTTGGCAATATAGGCATCAATTTTTTTATGTATGCATGAAATGCAATCGAAAGAGCTTTGAAGATTATCCAATTGATCAAAATGGAAGGATATTACACCAAGCTTGTCAATTTCAGAAGATGACTAAACTAAGACATGTCCAAGTGCAAATCTGAGCTTAGTTTTGAATATTTCATTTTAGCAAGATTAGACAAGTGCAACACTTAGCTTTAGTTTCAAAAATAGAAGAATAGCCACTCTAAGGATCAAAAGGAAAACCTAGAGTTCAACCTACTCAACACTTTGGGGAATCTAGAAGAGCATACAAGGTCCTTGGGCTCATTTATCACTTAATGCAAATTTTGATTTATCATCATACAAGACATAGCGGGGTGCAAATGTTTGACATTATTTGCATTCTTTACCCACATATGTCTTTGTTTTTAATTTATTTGCATTTTCTTTTGACAACCAATTGACTCAAGCCGTATGCGACCATCTCAAGATGAACTCTTAAGAGGATGGTCTAGGTCAAACACGATGTATTCCAAGTTCATCTCAAGTGCAATGGGAAGCGGTCTTGTGCATGCAAGGTGTTGAGTCATATGTGCACAAGAAGAGTCAATTTTGTTTAATTTTCATTTTTTTTGCACAATGATTCATGAGCAATTGAAGGACTCTAGCATGGATCAAACTAGTTTCACCCAAGTTGCTATAGGGACTCTAGAGAACTCCTAAATTTCTTAAATTATGGCACAAACCTCCAGAGAAGAAACCTTGCAAGTAAAAGCAACAAGTTTCATCAAGTTTTTCATTTAAGGCTTATTTCATTTTTAAGCTTAGCAAGTTAAATGAACTTGGACATACCTAAGCTAGTGATTTTCTTCAAATGATGTAGCATGGTGTATAGCATGAAGAAGAAATCAATTGCATAATAGACAAAGCTCATAAAGCGAGAAAATGCAGTCTAAATGCAATGCATGAACAGATTCCCAAACTCCCCTCAACAAATGAATCAATTTTAAGCTCAAATCTGGTTAAAGTTGAGTTATTATCAAGATTAGGCATAAAGAAAACCGAATGAACTCAATAACAACGAGAAAAAGCAGAATGAGGAGAAGAAGCCAAGAAAGCGCAAAGCTGGATGGCTATTGAGCATAGATAAGATAGAAGAGACTCACTACGGCTTAGACTCGCTCTTATCTTCCCATGGTGACATAGGAAGGCGACTCTAGATCCCAACTAAGGAGTGCACAAAGACCCTGTCTACCTGGAGGCCCAATACCGCTAGACTTATAAGGCGTGAGGGAACTCAACCTAGAGAGAAAAGAGAACAGCTAATCACGCATGATAGCAACCTAAAGCACAAGATAAGAGGTCCATGGAAGGCATGCCAGAAGTCTAAGTGAGTGAACTCAACTCAAGAAAACAAGCCCAAAGACACCCAAAAGAAACACAAAGAAAAGAAAAGCTAAGCTGGAAGAAAACATATAATACATAATATACAAACCAGCTCCCACTCATGAAAGGCCGTAAGGGCTCACGACTCCAAGCTCACTCCTCAAAGCAACAAATCTGGAGCTATCCAAAGGCTTGGTGAAGATATCGGCTAACTGAAGGTCACTCTACGAATCAAGCGCGATATCTCCCTTCTCCACATGGTCTCTAAGGAAGTGATATCTAATATCAATGTGCTTGGTCCGAGAATGTTGCAATGGGTTTTTAGCAATGCAAATAGCTGAAGTGTTGTCACGAGAAAAGTGGCACACTCTCTATCTCTAACCCATAGTCCCGTAAGGTCGATCTCATCGAGCACCTAGCTACGAAGAATCGGCTGCGACAACATACTCGGCCTCGGTGGTGGGTGTGCAACCCTGCATCGCTTCCTAGATGACCAAGAAACAAGAGAAGTGCCAATGAATTGGCAAGTGCGAAGTGCTCTTCCTATCTATCCTCTGACTAGCAAAGTCGGCATCGAAAAGGCTCTAAGAGATAGACAAGAAGACGAAGAGTACCAAATACCATAATCAGTGGTAGCATGAAGATACCTGAAGATGCGCTTGACCACCTGGCGGTGAGAGGCGGGAGGAGAAGCTTGAAATCGAGCGCACGTACACACAAACAAAATGTATGTCGGCCTCGAAGCGGTGAGGTACAAGAGGAGCCGATCATGCTCAAACTCCTTTTGATCGTGAGGCTCACCATCCTCATCGGGCTCGAGGACAGAAGTGGTGGCCATAGGAGTCATCACCGGCTTCCCATCAGACATGTCGAAGCGCCTCATGAGGTCACGGGTATATTTGCCTTGATGCAAGAAAGTACCCTCCCGAATCTACTTGATTTGGAAGCCAAGAAAGTAGCTCAACTCGCCCATCATACTCATCTCAAACTCTGTGCTCATCACCTCAGAAAACTGAGACACAAGCGAATGAGACGAGCCACCAAAAATGATATCGTCCACATAAATCTGGATAAGAAGAAAATGAGACTCATGGTGTTTGATGAACAGAGTTTTGTCTACTATACCCATTTTGAAGTCATGGCTGAGAAGATAAGACTTGAGCCTCTCATACCATGCTCTGGGGGCCTGCTTGAGTCCATACAAAGCTTTGGAGAGCTTGTATACATGACTCGAAAACTTGGGGTTCTCGAATCCTGGAGGTTGTTTGACATAAACCTCTTCCTCAATATAGCTATTGAGGAATGCACTCTTGACATCCATTTGATAGAGCTTGAAGCCCCGGGATGCAGAGAATGCAAGCAGGATCCTAATAGCCTCTAGTCTAGCTACAGGGGCAAAGGTCTCCTCAAAGTCAAGACCCTCAACTTTGAGAAAAGCCACGTGCAACTAGCCTAGCCTTGTTGCGAATGACAACCCCATCCTCACTCTGCTTGTTTTGAACACCCACTTGGTCCCAATGACATTATGACCAGATGGGGGCTCGACAAGCTGCCATACCTTGTTCCTCTCAAAGTTCTCAAGTTCCTCATGCATAGCATTAATCCACGATTCATCGGATAATGCATGAGAAACATCCTTCGGCTCAAAGGAGGCAACAAAGGCGAGTGGAGGCGAACGGACAAACTGATTTTGAGCGAGTGACCGCTCAAGCAGATCACCAATGATCGATCGGTGGATGAGCTTTCTGGATATGACGGGGAGGACCAGAAGCAGGAGTGGCCTCTACCTCATGCACAGAAGAGGTAGGAGCAGAGCCACTCGCTGAAGGAGAGTCGGAAGGCAAGGGCTGGTCTCCCTGAGGTGCAGAAATGGAAACAGGAGGCACCTCGGTGTAGAGGGGCTGGATCCGGTGGAACACCATCATCTCCATCATCCTCATCTTCTACAAAGATGGTCTCGGAGGGATAAGAAGAGCCTGAAACATCAGGTCTAGCTCCTGGGCTAGCCTCATCAAAGGTCACATCACAGTCTCTATGATCCTATGCGCATCAACGCCTGGACCCTATAGCTACGAGAAGAAGTCGAGTAACCTAGAAAGATACCATCAGAAGAGCGAGACTCAAACTTATCTAGGTTACCAGACTTCAAGATAAAACACTTGCAACCGAAAACGTGAAAATGAGACACACTGGGCTTTCGCCCATACCTCAACTCATAAGAAGTGCAATGCAAATGTGCTCTCAAAAACACGCGATTAGAAACATGGCAAGCAGTAGCTATAGCCTCAGCCCAAAACTTCCTAGGAGTACTGTACTCGTCTAGCATCGTCCTGGCCATCTCAACAAGGGTCCTGTTCTTCCTTTCTACTCGCCATTCTTTGAGGGCATAGGGAGAAGAGAAGCGATGCTCTAAACAGCACTCCATACAAAAACTCTCAAAGTAGGAATTCTTGAACTCCGTGCCATTATCACTGCGTATAGCTCGTAATGCACCGGGAGCTCAATAGACAACCTCTTGATCAAACCCTGAAGTGAGAAAAGGTCTCATCCTTGAGGCCATGAAGAATACCCAAGAGTATCTAGAAAAATCATCAACGATGACAAGAACATACCACTTCCCTCCTGCCGTGCATTCTATTTGGACCAACAGTGTCCATATGTAAAAGCTGTCCTGGTGCATCAGTCATCACTACGGTGACTGGAGGATGAGAAGCAGTAACCATCTTGCCATGTCGGCAAGGAGAGCAAACTAAGTCTTTGACCATCTTGAGTTTGGGCAAACCCCAAATGAGATCATGGCTGCTAACTCGGGTCAAATGATCAAAACCAATGTGACCAAGTCTCCTATGCCAGAAGGAGAGATCACGGGACTCAGAAGCAATCAAACATCGAAGAGAGTCTCCAGAAGAAGCAGAAAAATCAGCACGAAAGACTCTCCAAAATCTAGAAATCCCGCAAACTAACCCTCTTGATGAATCAAGGATTCTACAGGCATTACTCTTGAAGCTTACCTCGAAAGAGTCATCGATAAGCTGAGAAATAGAGAGAAGATTGTATTGCAGCTTACTTACTAAGGCAACATCTTTAAGAATAAAATTTTGGTTAATGCAGATGGTACCTTTAGCAATGACTCTACCTGAAGATGCACCCCAAAAGTGATTAACTCATCACCGGGGGCTTGGACTAGGGAAGAGAACCAACGAGAATCTCCGGTCATATGACGAGAACAACCGGAGTCAACAATCCAAACATCGCCCTTCCCCATCCGACGAACCTGATCAAGACACAAGAGAGAAAGATGACTCGATCTTGGGATAGAGCGAAGACTTAGGAACCCAATCTTGAATCATCGACACCTCAGTACCGACCACAAAGAAGATCGGACTCGAGTGTCTCTCTGACGCTCAACTCTCACACGATCAGAGCAACTCTAGTAGATGATCTAGGAGTCAAAGCTGGGTGGCACGCCGTGGTGCAAAAGCCGGACCATCCCAAGAAGGTGCTGGATCTCCTACCAGAAAACACCTCACGCCCGATATCTACCTCGATGGGAAAAGCGAGAAATATCAAGAGGACGGCGGAAAAGACCGACTCTGAACAGCTCGGGACTAAAACTCAAAGAATTAGCATGAAAACCGAGTCCTAGACGCTGCCCAAACACAAAGCGACTCTCTAACTGTCTAGAAGCGGTGTGTGTCTTAGGAGCACTCAAAGTCCGGGATGGCCCCAATACCCCTAAGAGCGACAACACGCCACGCCGAGTGATCTTGGCACGCCAAGCGTAAATCTACTAGGTGACCATCCTTCTTCTGGAAGGTGCATGTGTACCGCCTTGCTAGAGGCGAAGCAATAAGAGTAACACCCTTACGATCGAAGTCCTATGGACAACCCAAAGAGATCTAAACACGGTGGTACTCACTGCAGGAGCTACCACAATCTCACCACTCTTGGAGCCGCAAGACAATGGTGGGAGGATGCGCCGAGCGTGCTCAAGGGATCAAATCCTAGACCTTGATTGAATCTACTAATCTTGGATTGGTCTAGAATAAGATTGAGCTTCTTCTTGCCTCCAACAAACTTCTCGAGAGTGCTCATAAGATCTTGGCAATCTCGGAAGAAAGAAGCACAAGAAGAACAGGGGAAGGAGAGGAAGAAAAAGAACCGAAAGAGAAGATCTCTCAAAGACGTGCTTTTGTTCCCTTAGCACGGCTGCCTCAATCTTGAGGGCCTCACAAGAAACGCAAGGAGCATCTCTAATCCTAAGGGTTTGGTCTTTTAACTTCTTCTTAAGCTCGACATGGATTTGATCCACATCATCCTTAACCCCAACACACGACAAGCAACCAGTTTGTGACTTAACTAGTAAATCCTTAGCAAGTTGATCACACTTGACATTCAAAGCATCATTGTCAAGTTTTAGTTGCTTACTGACCCTCACATGAGTATTGGGTCCTTAGAAGCATGCAATTCAAGTTCATCATTTCTAGCGTAAAGCTTTCTAAGGTGTTCGCTCATGGCATCAATTTCGGCAAGCAATTTAGGGCAATTAGCACATGATGGAGTGGAGTGAGCATGAAGAAAACTAGCCTCAACAGAAATAGCATCAATAGAACTAGTGCTAGCATTCTTCAACCTAAGACCATCAAGTTCAGCAAGCACACTATCATGTATGGTCCTTAGGTTCTCCAACTCCACAAGAATAGCATCACACAAAGAGCAATCATCAGTGACTCGGGAGGGAGAAGATCTAAGTGAAGCTAACTCCTGAGTCAAGGTACCTACTTCCTTCTCAGGCTCCGTACACCTAGCTCTAGCTCTAGCATGAAATTTTCCTAATTTGCAGAAAGCTTCGTTGAGCTGGTCATAGGAGGGTACCTCATCCGAGTCGCTGTAGAGCTCATAGTCGCTGATGTCGTTGGTGTCGGCCATAAAGCACATGCCGGAGAAGTCGTTGCCGCCCTTCTTCTCTTGCAGATCATCCTCGCTCTCGTCGCTCCATGTCTTCGTGTCGGATAGGTTGATGTCGTCAAGCGCGGCGAGGACGCGGTGGAAGAGCTTCTTGTTCTTGGAGAAGTTGCGGTACTTCTTCTCGCGCTTGATTCACGAACCGAGGCTTCTTGTTGCGGTTCTTGTCGGTGTAGTCGTTCTTGCCCGAACCGCCAACGTCGTTCTTGCCCTTCTCCGGCTTGGGACAGTTCGCCCGAATGTGGTTGGGGCCACCACACTCAAGCGGTGATCATGCCACCTCTCTTCCTTTCTCTCACCCTCTTGTATGCATGATAAAACTTGCGGCGAGAAGAGCAAGCTCATTTTCCGAAATTTTTCGCTTGGTCATCACTTAGCTCGCAAAGGCGGAAGAGAGAAACCAATAGAAGGATCAAAGAAAAAGATCCAATGGGATCGGTGACCAAAGCCATCGATCGAGATTTCGTCTTCCGAGAGACGACATCGATCTCATGAGTCTTGAGGCGGAATAAAGCCCGTCAAGAGTCGAGTCGATAAGTCGGTGGTATCCTTGATGGTGGTCACCTTCATCTCCCAAACCGAAGGTCGAGTGCGGTCAAGAAATGCCGAGCATTGTCCGAGTCGGGTATATGCAACCAAGCGCTCGGAGGTCGCTCAAAATCTTTGTAAACCGACCAAAACACTCGTCGAGACTCTCACCGGTAGCGTTGATCAAAGTTGTTGTACTCGCGCTTGAACTGGTCTGCCTCACGGTCTTGATTTGAGTAGAGCCCTCATGGTAAGCATCGAGGTTACCAAATCTCGTGGCGGAGCGAAGTGAGAAATCCTATGATACTCACGCGGCTAAGACCACAGTATGAGAATGTTCCTTGCCTTAGCATTCGCCTCAACGTCAACCATATTGATGGCGTGACATTTTCATCAGCAGGAACCTCATTCGGGAGTTTCACCTTTTGCCATATCAGGTAGCCATGGGCAGTAATGTATGACTCCATCCGGGACTTCCAAAAAGGAAAATCAACTCCATTAAAGATGGGAGGCTTGGTGGAATATTTGTCCGTCGCCATGGCTCTCGAGACCGATCAAGATCTATGGAAGAGCAAAACCGGCTCTGATACCAATTGAAGGACCGAGATGGCGAACAGAGGGGGGGTGAATGGTCGCAAATAAAAATTCCCCCGAAATACTCCAACAAAAACGTCGACAAGATCGCTCAAAGGAAATTGTGAAAAACCCGAAAAACTATACAACTATGTGTACCCCAAGCTTGCATGGATAAGTACCATAAAATATGTGGGGATTTTTGAGTCACAATCCTGGTTGTCTAGTGTCCAAGATAAAGAGGAATCAATTCAAACTCTTGCTTTTAGAAAGGACATCAATTCAAATCACAAAAGTCACTTTCAGAAAAGCAAAAGCAGAATTTCCAGAACTTGTCCTCAATTTGCACAGGAGGTTGGTGGGTTTATGCAGCTCAAAAAATTCTTAGAATTTTTCTACCAATGAGAATAAGAATCGTGAAGAACTCCACCAAATTTCTCCTCAAAAAGCCTTACAGAAAAAACAGGAAAAATCTAAGAACACAGTATGCTTAAGAACATCGAGCAGAAAGTTTGGGGCTCGGTTTTCACCTCATGGCGCCCAAACGGTGCAACAAGTGAACTCCAAACTTTTTCTGTAGGTGTATATTAAAGTCCCGCACCTCCTTCATGAAGAATCACTCAAAAAGGATTTTTATAGATTTTTACAAAAATCAAACCCTGACTGCTGCGCGAAGAACAAGTTCTGAACAAAGTTGGAACTTGAAAGAAAAGATGTTCTCTACTCAATCCAAGAGTGCAAAAGAGATGTAAAACCATATGAACACACTCAAAACATCCAAGATCAGCAGCATTTAGAAGGAGGGGAGGCAAATCCAAATTACTTGAAAGTAAATTGCGGGAATGTAATTGCGGGAAAGTAAATGCTGAATTTAAATTGCGTAAAGTAAAGACATAATGTAAATGCGCAAAATAAATTCAGAGGTGGATGGATAAAACTTTCATTTCTGGAAGGGTAGGTTACAAAGCCTCACATTCGTGTGGGCAAAGCTTAAATGATCATCAAAAACCTCAACACCTTCAAGGGAAGGAGGCTACCCCTCCACCCCTATTTATACTACTCTTGGGCCACCTACCACCCTTGGATTAGTCCCTCAACCCTAGAGCACTCATCTAAGGGTTAGGATTAACCCACACACACAGCCATGCAAGGGCTAACCCAAAACCCACACACATAACGGGTTTTCTTGCACGGTTTTCAAAGCATACTACCTAGACCCGCTAACCTTTCAACTAGACCTCAATCCGACGACCCTCATTGATCCACGCGGCATCTAGCTAGCATCAACTCCTTTCCTTGTCTTCTTGACTTGCCCGGACTCCGTCTTCGATCATCTTTCGGCGATCTCCCAACCGTCTGGACCTCCGACGCTCCTCGCCTAGTCCCGGTCATCCTTCGCCTCACCATGACCTAGCACCGTCGCCCTGCAACCATCAAAGACAAGAAAACTCCTCACATAGCAATGCCCAGAAAGATGTGCAATAAACCATCCAACTCATCACTACCGCGTCCACATGACCGGTACTGCCACACCTGGCAGAGACAACTCAAATTGCTTCATTTTGAAAATCAATCCAAATCAAACTCAAACTTGAGCACACCTTGCTCAAATAAAGTCAAATACTCATCACAAACATGGATGGACCTCCACATGGTCCTTCAATAACACAAGAGACAAGAGTTCAGCGTTGCGGGTCTCATTGGGTCTCTAGATGTTGAGGAGAAAGCGAGGGCAAAAGATACACGTGGGAAAGGAAGTTCTAGTGCCAATGTTGTACAAAAGAAAACCTTTCAATTCAATAAAAGAATAAAAATAAATCTGAAAAGCCTGAGAATAAGAACAAGGCCGCTCAAACTACTAGCTTCAAGAAGAAGAAGAATAAAGGAAAGGGAAACTGCTTTATTTGTAATGGTACTGATCATTGGGCAAAGGATTGCCCTGATCGTAAAGACAATAAGCAGAAAAATTCCGCCAATGTTGTTATTGGCAATACTGAGGAGGGAACATCCGGGTATGTTTCAATACCTACCGCTCTATCAGTATGTCATTCACCTGATTGGTGGATTGACAAGGGGGGCCAATATACATGTTTATGCTGACAGATCCTTATTCTCTTCTTACCAAGTCACAGGGCTACCTCCGTGTTGATGGGGAATGGGTCGCAGGCATTTGTACGTGGAGTCGGCACAGTTGACTTGAAGTTTACTTGAGGCAAAGTCGTGATCGAGGAACGTGCATCACGTGCCCGTGATAAATAAAAACCTTGTCAGCGGGTCTGTATTGTGTAGAGATGGTTTTAAGTTAGTTTTTGAATCCAATAAATGTGTTGTTTCTAAAATTGAAACTTTTATTGGAAAAGGCTATGAGAGCGGAGGCTTGTTCCGCTTGTCTTTGATAGACATGAATAAAATTGTGAATCATGTTTGTAATTATGGGACTGATGTTTGGCATTCACGACTTTGTCGTATTAATCTTTGTTGCATGATGCGGTTAGCCAGTATGAATTTAATCCCAAAATTTACCCAAGTCAAAGGTTCTAAGTGTCAAGTGTGTGTGCAATCTAAGCAACCTCGCAAGCCTCACAAGGCAGCTGAGGCGAGAAACTTGGCACCGTTAGAACTAGTTCATACCAATTTATGCGAGATGAACGGAGAGTTGACAAAGGGTGGTAAGAGGTATTTCATGACTTTGATTGATGATTCTACTAGATATTGCTATGTGTATTTATTAAAGTCAAAAGATAAGGCTTTTCACTATTTTAAGATCTATAAAGCTGAAGCTGAGAACCAACTTGAGAGAAAAATCAAACGGGTTAAGTCAGATCGTGGTGGAGAATAATTTTCTAGTGAGTTTAATTTATTCTGCGAGGAACATGGAATAATCCATGAGAGGACGCCTCCCTATTCGCCCCAATCAAACGGGGTTGCCGAAAGAAAGAACCGTACTCTAACTGAGATGGTTAACGCCATGTTAGAATCAGCGGGACTTTGCAAGGAATGGTGGGGTGAGGCTATATTGATTGCTTGTCATGTCCTGTTGGAATTATTTGGAATTTTCTCAATATTTTAATCCACAAAATTAAGTAAATCATGATTAAACAATGACACAATTCTAGTTCAAAGCCAAAGGTACTAGATAACAAATTATCTATCTCAAACGCAAAGGCTAATGAACAAGAAATCAGTGCGATAAAAATACGGTATAAGAAAATATACCCTTGAGCCGGTGCCACCATAGGCACAGGAGGCATAGGCACAGGCGGAACAATGACTTGCTTATTGTTGTTTGCCATGACGGTCGGTGTAGAGGATCACAGGTTGTCGCAGAGAAGCCTTTGGTTCAGTGGAGAGGTTGATGCAGTGCAGAAGGGCTCCTTCCGATGCCGGTGCTTCTGGTTGGGACAAAAACTAGAGCAGTCACGTGGTATGCTTCCCAAAAACCTTATCGGCCTTCTATCTCGAGCAAGATCTCAAGAAGGGCGAGGTTCCGGAGGCCTGCTCCCTTCGCTACTTGTGCGCGCAAGAAAACGGAGGTGGGGAGACACGCATTGCAGCGCTACAAATTGAACAATGGAGTCTGGTTTCGTTTTTGAAAAACACTGCCGCTGCCCTCCTTGTATAGGCTTGCGGCATGCAACGGGCAGGAAAGAAGGTAACTGATAGAGATTAAGAGGAGGCCATCAAGACGTCCGTTACAGGTAACTGACTCCATCAAGACGTCCGTTACTAGTAATAAACCGGCCACATTAATCACTAAAACGGCAAAAATAAACCGCTTCCCGCCCAGCACATCACGTCCAGACTGGCCTGTGCCGCGCACGTGCACGTCTCGTCTCGTCTCGACTCGCACTCGCACATGCCACGCCACGGCTCGGCTCGGCTCAGCGCGCGCGTGTGGCACCGCCTTTTCCTTTTTCCAACCTCACAACAGATGCACAATAGTCTAAACTATTTAAGTTGGTCAAACTTTCTCTCAATTACCCATGTGGGACTAAGCCAATTTCATGACTCATAGTATTTTAATTGGCCTTTTGGAATTTCTATTAAATTAATTATGGGCCAGCCCCATAATAATCTAACAATCCCCACCAAATTTCAAAGGCACATTTGAAATACTATCAGTTCCAATGTAGTTTGATATACCAGCGTTTCGATGGAGACTGTTAAGTTGAACTTCCACCTAGAACAAAGGTTACACTCATCCACAACTGAACAATGGACTATGCCTTGAATTGACAGTTTTGTGCAAACAAGTTTCACCAAAGTCCTTTACTGATACTAGGCTGCTAAATGCATCCCCTCGGTTTGGAGCTTATAAGTCATACTCCTTGGCCTTTCATGAGCCTCTAGAGATCACCCAATCTCATAGACTGTGACTAGTAGTCGAACTCATATATGTGTATTCCTCATAAGATGTTCAGTAGGACAACATCTCTGCTTATCAAAGCCACTCGGAATACATTAAGGTATAACCGACTGCCATACTGAGAATAGGAGAGTATTGCATCTCAAGCGGAGTGGGCTAAGTCTGAAGTACTCTCCTCTCGGCCGATCACTAGCTTGTCTCAACATCCTAATTCACGGGATCTCCGATCAAATAGGATGAGTTACCACTAAGACATGACTTTATGTGGGTCTCAAGCCCATCTCCCTCGATGCTTCATCTATCACATTCCGTGATAGTCCCTTTGTAAAAGGATCTGCCAAGTTTTTAGCCATCTAGACATAGTCCAACGCTATAACTCTGGAGTTTCTCATTTTCCTGATAGGCTTCAACCGCCTCTTAACGTGCCTTGATGACTTCATGTTATCCTTAGAACTGTTCACCTTGACAATCACCGTCTGGTTGTCACAGTTCAAAAGGATAGCAGGCACCGGTTTCTCAACCACCGGTAAGTCCATAACAAGTTCACGCAGTCAGTCGGCTTCCACAGTGACGGTATCTAATGCTGTGAGTTCTGCTTCCATTGTAGACCTCGTTAATATGGTCTGCTTGCAAGACTTCCAGGAAACAGCTCCACCACCCAATATGAGCATATATCCACTTGTGGCTTTTATTTCATCAGCATCAGATATCCAGTTTGAATCACTATAACCCTCAAGTACCCTAGGGTACCCGGTGTAGTGAATTCCATAACTTGATGTCCCTTTTAGATAGCGCATTACTCTCTCAAGAGCATGCCAATGATCATCTCCTGGGTTTGAAACAAACCGGCTTAGTTTGCTCACAGCAAACGAGATATCAGGCCTCGTTGCACTAGCTAAATACATCAGTGAATCAATGATTTGGGAATATCTCAATTGATCCTTTGCTATACGTTGGTTCTTTCGTAATAGCACACTTGGATCATACGGCGTTAGAGCAGGTTTGCAATCGCTATAGCCAAAGCGACTCAACACCTTTTCCACATAATGGGACTACTCAAGAGTAATCTCATCGTCACCTTCTCTTAACAATTTAATGTTTAAGATGACATCCGCTACTCCCAAATATTTCATTTCAATGTTTTCGGACAAGAAGTCCTTAACTTCCTTAATCACATTAAGGTTCGTCCCAAAGATCAGTATGTCATCAACATACAGACACATAATCACTCCTTCACCCCCACCATAGCGATAATACACACATTTGTCAGCTTCATTCACAACAAAGCCGACAGATGTTAAGGTTCTGTCGAACTTCTCGTGCCACTACTTAGGTGCTTGCTTAAGGCCACACAAAGACTTCAACAACCTACACACTTTTCCTTCATGACCCTTTACTACAAATCCATCAGGCTGATCCATATAGATTTCCTCTTCCAAATCTCCATTAAAGAAAGCCGTCTTTACGTCCATCTGATGAATGATTAGACCATAGGAGGCAGCCAAAGATAGTAGTACTCTAATAGTGGTCAATCTGGCAACAGGTGAGTAAGTATCAAAGAAGTCCTCGCCTTCTTTGTGGGTATAACCCTTGGCCACAAGCCTTGCCTTGTACTTTTCAATCGTACCATCAGGCCTCAACTTTTTCTTGAACACCCACTTACATCCTACAGGTTTACACCCATATGGACGATCAACAACTTCCCAAGTTCCATTGCTCAAGATGGAATCCATCTCACTCTGGACCGCTTCCTTCCAACAGTCAGCGTCCTGAGATGAATAAGCCTCCTCGATGGTTCTTGGAGTATCATCCACTAGATATACAATGAAGTCATCACCAAAAGACTTTGGAGTCCTTAGTCTCTTACTCTTACGAGTTACTTCATTGTCCTTATCTATTGGATTTTCCTCAAAAGTGGGTTCAATCTGTATAGGAGTGGAAGGTTTAGGAGAGAAGATAGATTCTTGACCAGATGAGCTACGTGTCTCCTTCACAGGGAATAAGTCCTCAAAGAATGTGGCATCATTGGACTCTAAAATTGTACCTTCACTCATATCACGTACTCCAGATTTCACTATTAAGAACCTATATCCAACGTTGTAAAAAGCATAACCAATAAAGACACAATAAACGGTTTTTGGTCCAAGTTTACGCTTCTTTGTGATAGGAACATTGACCTTAGCCAAAAAGCCCCAAGTACGTAAATAAGAGAAATTTAATCTTTTCCTCTCCCATTCCTCGAATGGTGTGATTTCTTTATTCTTTCTAGGAACCCTGTTTAGGACATGGCAAGCAGTTAATATAGACTCACCCCACCATTCCTTGGAAAGTCCCGCTGATTCTAACATGGCGTTAACCATCTCAGTTAGAGTACGGTTTTTTATTTCGGCAACCCCATTTGATTGGGGCGAATAGGGAGGCGTCCTCTCATGGATTATTCCATGTTCCTCGCAGAATAAATTAAACTCACTAGAAAATTATTCTCCACCACAATCTGACCTAACCCGTTTGATTTTTCTCTCAAGTTGGTTCTCAGCTTCAACTTTATAGATCTTAAAATAGTGAAAAGCCTCATCTTTTGACTTTAATAAATACACAGAGCAATATCTAGTAGAATCATCAATCAAAGTCATGAAATACCTCTTACCACCCTTTGTCAACTCCCCGTTCATCTCGCATAAATCGGTATGAACTAGTTCTAACGGTGCCAAGTTTCTCGCCTCAGTTGCCTTGTGAGGCTTGCGAGGTTGCTTAGATTGCACACACACTTGACACTTAGAACCTTTGACTTGGGTAAATTTTGGGTTTAAATTCATACTGTCTAACCGCATCATGCAACCAAGATTAATATGACAAAGTCGTGAATGCCAAACATCAGTCTCATGATTACAAACATGATTCACAATTTTATTCATGTCTATCAAAGGCAAGCGGAACAAGCCTCCGCTCTCATAGCCTTTTCCAATAAAAGTTCCAATTTTAGAAACAACACATTTATTGGATTCAAAAACTAACTTAAAACCATCTCTACACAATACAGACCCGCTGACAAGGTTTTTATTTATCACGGGCACGTGATGCACGTTCCTCAGTCGCACGACTTTGCCTGAAGTAAACTTCAAGTCAACTATGCTGACACCACGTACAAATGCCTGCGACCCATTCCCCATCAATACGGAGGTAGCCCCTGTGACCTGGTAAGAAGAGAATTAGGATTTGTCAGCACAAACATGTATATTGGCCCCCCGTGTCAATCCACCAATCAGGTGAACGACATACTGATAGAACGGTAGGTATTGAAAAATACCCGGATGTTCCCTCCTCAATATTGCCAATAACAACGTTGCCGACTTTTTCTACTTATTGTCTTTACGATCAGGGCAATCCTTTGCCCAATGATCAGTACCATTACAAATAAAGCAGTTTCCCTTTCCTTTATTCTTCTTCTTCTTGAAGCTAGTAGTTTGAGCGGCCTTGTTCTTATTTTCAGGCTTTTCAGACTTATTTTTATTCTTCTTGTTGAATTGAAAGGTTTTCTTTTGTACCACATTGGCACTAGAACTTCCTTTCCCACGTGTATCTTTTGCCCTCGCTTTCTCCTCAACATCTAAAGACCCAATGACACCAGCAACGCTGAACTCTTGTCACTTGTGTTTTAGAGTAGTGGCAAAATCCCTCCAAGAAGGTGGCAGCTTCACAATAATGCATCCCGCCACAAACTTGTCGGGCAATGCACATGTAAAATTCTCAAGTTCTCTCGCAAAGGCTTGAACCTCGTGAGCCTGTTCTACTACAGAATGGTCATCAACCATCTTGTAGTCATGAAACTGCTCCATGACATAGAGTTCACTACCCGCGTCAGAGACTCCAAATTTTGCCTCAAGTGCATCCCACATTTCTTTACCACTTGGCAAAATCATATACACATCAACAAGATTTTCTCCAAGAACACTAATCACGGCGCCTCTAAACAAGTTATCCGCAGCCGCGAAGGCACTCTCCTGCTCAGGAGAGAGCTCACCCTCCGGCTGTGGCTTGCCTTGCGCAACGTGATACACGTTCATGGCAGTCAACCACAGAATCATCTTGGCGCGCCAACGCTTGTAATTTGCGCCGTCAAATACAGTTGGCTTAAGTGCGGCAGCGAAACCAGTAGTTGTAAAATTCCTAGGATATGGTTTTTGGATTGTTAGAAATATTAGGAAATTGTTAGATTATTATGAGGCTGGCCCATAATTAATTTAATAGAAATTCCAAAAGGCCCATTAAAATACTAGGAGTCATGAAATTGGTTTAGTCCTACATGGGTAATTGAGAGAAGGTTTGATCAACTTAAATAGTTTGGACTGTTGTCCATCTGTTGTGAGGTTGGAAAAAGGAAAAGGCGGTGCCACGCGACTGCTCAAGTTTTGTCCCAACCAGAAGCACCGGCATCGAAAGGAGCCCTTCTGCACTGCATCAACCTCTTCACTGCAACAATGAGCAAGTCATTGTTCCGCCTATGCATGTGCCTCTGTGCCTATGGTGGCAGCGGCTCAAGGGTATATTTTCTTATACCGTGTTTTTATCGCACTGATTTCTTGTTCATTAGCCTTTGCGTTTGAGATAGATAATTTGTTATCTAGTACCTTTGGCTTTGAACTAGAATTGTGTCATTGTTTAATCATGATTTACATAATTTTGTGGATTAAAATATTGAGAGAATTCCTAATATTTCCAACAATTGTTAGATAATTATGGGGTTGGCCCATAATTAATTTAAAAGAAATTCCAAAAGGCCCATTAAAAACTAGGAGTCATGAAATTGGTTTAGTCCCACATTGGTAATTGAGAGAAGGATTGACCAACTTAAATAGTTTAGACTGTTGTCCATCTGTTGTGAGGTTGGAAAAAGGAAAAGGCGGTGCCACACGCGCGCGCGCGCCGAGCCAAGCCGAGCCGAGCCGTGATGAGACGTGCACGTGCGTGGCGCAGGCTAGTCCGTACGTGATGTGCTGGGCGGGAAGCGGTTTGTTTTTGCCGTTTCAGTGATTAATATGGCCGGTTTATTACTAGTAACGGACGTCTTGATGGAGTTAGTTACCTGTAACGGATGTCTTGATGGCCTCCTCTTAATCGCCGTCAGTTACCTTCATCTCCTGCCCGTTGCATGCCACAAGCCTATATAAGGAGGGCAGCGGCAGTGTTTTCAAAGAACGAAACGAAACCAGACTCCATTGTTCCATCTGTAGCGCTGTATTGCGTGTCTCCCCACCTCCGTTTTCTTGTGCGCACAAGTAGCGGAGGGAGCAGGCCTCCGGAACCTCGCCCTTCTTGAGATCTTGCTCGAGATAGAAGGCCGATAAGGATTTTGGGAAGCGTACCACGCGACTGCTCAAGTTTTGTCCCAACCAGAAGCACCGACGTCGGAAGGAGCTCTTCTGCACTGCATCAACCTCTCCACTGCAACAATGAGCAAGTCATTGTTTCGCCTGTGCCTGTGCCTCCTGTGTCTATGGTGGCACCGACTCAACGGTATATTTTCTTATACCGTGTTTTTATCGCACTAATTTCTTGTTCATTAGCCTTTGCTTTTGAGACAGATAATTTGTTATCTAGCACCTTTGGCTTTGAACTAGAATTGTGTCATTGTTTAATCATGATTTACATAATTTTGTGGATTAAAATATTGAGAAAATTCCTAATATTTCCAACAATCCAAAAACCTTATCCTAGGAATTTTACAACTACTGGTTTCGCTACCGCACTTAAGCCAACTGTATTTGACGGCGCAAATTACAAGCGTTAGCGCGCCAAGATGATTCTGTGGTTGATTGCCATGAACGTGTATCACGTTGCGCAAGGGAAGCCACAGCCGGAGGGTGGGCTCTCTCCTGAGCAGGATAGTGCCTTCGCGGCTGCGGATAACTTGTTTAGAGGCGCCGTGATCAGCGTTTTGGGAGAAAATCTTGTTGATGTGTATATGATTTTGCCAAGTGGTAAATAAATGTGGGATGCACATGAGGCAAAATTCGGAGTCTCTGACGCGGGTAGTGAACTCTATGTCATGGAGCAGTTTCATGACTACAAGATGTTTGATGACTATTCTGTAGTAGAACAGGCTTATGAGGTTCAAGCCTTTGCGAAAGAACTTGAGGATTTTACATGTGCATTGCCCGACAAGTTTGTGGCGGGATGCATTATTGCGATGCTGCCACCTTCTTGGAGAGATTTTGCCACTACTCTATAACACAAGAGACAAGAGTTCAGCATTGCTGGTCTCATTGGGTCTCTAGATGTTTAGGAGAAAGTGAGGGCAAAAGATACACGTGGGAAAGGAAGTTCTAGTGACAATGTGGTACACGTGGGTCGCAGGCATTTGTACGTTGTGTCGGCACAGTTGACTTGATGTTTACTTCAGGCAAAGTCGTGCGACTGAGGAACGTGCATCACGTGCCCGTGATAAATAAAAACCTTGTCAGCGGGTCTGTATTGTGTAGAGATGGTTTTAAGTTAGTTTTTGAATCCAATAAATGTATTGTTTCTAAAATTGGAAATTTTATTGGAAAAGGCTATGAGAGCGGAGGCATGTTCCTCTTGTCTTTGATAGACATGAATAAAATTGTGAATCATGTTTATAATCATGAGACTGATGTTTGGCATTCACGACTTTGTCATATTAATCTTGGTTGCATGATGCCGTTAGCCAGTATGAATTTAAACCCAAAATTTACCCAAGTCAATGGTTCTAAGTGTCAAGTGCGTGTGCAATCTAAGCAACCTCGCAAGCCTCACAAGGCAGCTGAGGCGAGAAACTTGGCACCGTTAGAACTAGTTCATACCTGTCGGGACCGGATCTCCAAATCCGAACCCTCTGTGTATAACCCGTGCTAGTCCAGGAAAAGCTAGCACACACAGTGGAAACAGTGATGACAACACATCCATATCACGAATCAAATAATATTAATTAAGCGAAAGAGTATTAGCCTTATGGCCAATTATTACAAATAAGAAGCATCATAGCTTGAGTTCAATAAGAAACAGCGGAAACGATATAACAAAAGCAAAGTAAGTAAGCCCATCCATTTGCCCAACAGCAAATTTGGGGTTCACGTCCTAGCATTCGGATCGCCTTCATCATAACCACAAGCGTAGAAATCGTAGTCGACTTCAAACACGCACACTCTTATGTGGAAAGTTGGGGATGTTGCAAGGGTGAGCACAAAATGTACTCCGCAAGTCTTGGAAACATAATGCATGATAACTATATGCAAGGCTAGACAATGGAAGGCATAATATGACTCTTTTAGCATAAAGCAAAGTTTAACTGTAAATACCAATAGTAATTTCATAAAGCATCATTTGAACAAAAAGTAATAGTATAGTAATTGAATTTGATATAACAATTAAAGCAGGTTCCATCTACCGTGGCTCCATCTCGCCAAACCATAACCCAAGAGTTCCATCTCGCTCTCGGATTCCCAAACCATCATTTTCCTTTGAAACAAAACCATAAAATCTACAATGTGCAAGCGTACCACTTTGCCCTTGACCGTGGGCACGGCTACTTAAGTAGTTTTAACTCTCAGAGTGTGTACACTTTACCCAAAAGACATGATCGACTCTTGTTGCCATGCACTTAACACACTTCCTTTGGTGTGTCGGCAGAGAGATCATGACAAGGCCTTTACAATGCACAACCCCACTATTAACCTCGCTCGCTAAGGTTTCACATTTGTTAGGGTTCTAGCCGCCAAAGATCTGAAGCCCCTCTTGCGCTGCCAACATCCGCACTCTCCAACCGCGAAGCTAATGATGAGACGCACAAATTATTTAGCTTGTCGTACCCATATAGACTTGTGGTTGTACGGTAGTGCTCGGTCCATGGTAACACACGCTTCGGTCCTTAATTGACTAGGACGGAACATTCACATACCAAGGTCTCGTGCTTTCTGCACCCGCCCAACATCCATCCGCCCTGGTCTAAACCATTTCCACTTTATTTCATTTAAATCACAGCAGCAACACCAATTGCCACACTTTCACAAATAAGTTTGAACAATATTTGAAATGATTCCCATAATGGCACAATACCGAAACGCTTAAGCTAGACTAAGCAATTCTACCGTTCCATGCTAATCTACTGGTTATCACCAAATAAAATAGCTAGTATATATCATCTAGGGTGTCAAAGGTTCGACATGATCAATACCAATGAGGGTATAACAAACTGGAATTTAACTATACTCTAAAACTATATTTAAAGTACATTGCATAAAGTAAGCATGCATAATTTAAAAACAACATAACTTTTTCATAAACTTTGGGATCAACATGTTCAAGGAAGACTTGCCTTCGCTGCCTCTTGCTGGTTCTACCTCGATTCTTGATTCGAGTGATTCGACTGCGTCGTCTACACGCGAAACGAGAGCAAATAAATAAAATAAATTCAAATAAAATTCAAAAATTGCAAAGAATGGTACTGGAAGATAGATCTTGAATTTATATGAATTTAGAAATTTTAATCACTGGAATCGGAGCTCGAACGAAGGAGAACGGGCTACTGGAAGATTCCTAGATCAGAAAAATCAGAAAACAGAGGGGCTGACACGTGGCGAGACGCGACTGGCTGTAATTTCGGGTTTTCTGGAAAAGAATAAATCCAAAAGAATTTGCCGGCTGACAGGTGGGACCCACGCGTCAGCGACTCGGTCCACGATGAACCGGGTGCACCGAGGCGGCCCAAGGTGACGCGGCAGACCACCTGAGGTGGCATGCCACGCGACGGCTAGGGCTGACGGGGCGGCCGACGCATACCGACGCGCCGCCACGCTGGGCTAGGGCCCACGGTTTGGACCACGGGCGGGTGGCGCGCGCGCACGGAACGAGGCGGCGCCGACGCTGGGCCGAGGCGAGGCGGCGCGGCTCAATCGGGCCGTCCACACGGTGCGCATCCACGATCGAGGTGGATCGGCGGCCGAGACGCGGTGCGAGCGTCGGCAAGCACGGCGGCGGCGGCACGCCGGAGGCGGAGAAGACGACGCGGCGAGGGGGAAAACGCTGGCGAGGCGGCGCAGGTTAGGGGCAAAAGAAAGAGGACGACGCGGGGAATTCGGCGGGACCAAAACCAACGGCGGAGGCTCACCGGAGGCGGAGATCGACGCGGCGGAAGGCTTCGGCGGCGGAGGACTTCGCGAGCTTCGGCGCTAAGATGGCGGCGACTTCGGGCGGCGAGGGCTTTGGCAAAAGCGCCGAGCGAGCGGGAACAGGATGGGGCCCTCGGGGCTTTAAATAGCCTCGGGAGGCGGGCGCGGCACGGACGCCGAAAACCGCACGGACGTGGCGGCGACGCGGTTAGGGTTAGGGTTAGGGTTTTTCGGTGGCGGCGGCGGGCGACGTGGCGACATCTCCGCCGCACGCGTGGCGCGCAGACGGACAGCGATGGCGGGCGGGTGGTGGGGGTGGAAAAGCGGAGCGTCTTGGGTGAAGGAGATGGGCGGAAGCGGGCGGAAAATGATTCAGCCCGAAAAGGAAACCGGAATAAAAATTCATTTTTCGAATTAACCAAAATTCCAGAAATTCAAATAAAAGCAAATAAATTCAAATAAATATCAAATAAATTCAGAAAAATCTCCAAAAATACAGAAAAATTCCTTGCAGCATAATGAGAGAGAATTTATGTTTGATAAATAGATTAGTCAAATTAAATCTTTTTATAAATAGAAAATTCAAATTAAGCTGAAATTAATTCAAAGAAATAAATGGTGAATTTTGAAATTCAAACATTCTAAAATCCAAATTTTTGGAATGTTACAATACCGATTTATGCGAGATGAACGGGGAGTTGACAAAGGGTGGTAAGAGGTATTTCATGACTTTGATTGATGATTCTACTAGATATTGCTATGTGTATTTATTAAAGTCAAAAGATGAGGCTTTTCACTATTTTAAGATCTATAAAGCTGAAGCTGAGAATCAACTTGAGAGAAAAATCAAACGGGTTAGGTCAGATCGTGGTATAGAATACTTTTCTAGTGAGTTTAATTTATTCTGCGAGGAACATGGAATAATCCTTCAAACGGGGTTACCGAAAGAAAGAACCGCACTCTAACTGAGATGGTTAACGCCATGTTAGAATCAGCGGGTCTTTCGAAGGAATGGTGGGGTGAGGCTATATTGACTAGCTAACCGCATCATGCAACCAAGATTAATATGACAAAGTCGTGAATGCCAAACATCAGTCTCATGATTCCAAACATGATTCACAATTTTATTCATGTCTATCAAAGACAAGCAGAACAAGCATCCGCTCTCATAGCCTTTTCCAATAAAAGTTCTAATTTTAGAAACAACACATTCATTGGATTCAAAAACTAACTTAAAACCATCTCTACACAATACAGACTCGCTGACAAGGTTTTTATTTATCACGAGCACGTGATGCACGTTCCTCAGTCGCACGACTTTGCCTGAAGTAAACTTCAAGTCAACTTTGCCGACATGTAACATCCCAAACTTTGCCGACATGTAACATCCCCAAAATTTGATTAAACTATTCATCAAACTAAAGAATTTCTTGTGCCCCAAGGAATTTTTCTGTATTTTTGGGGATTTTTCTGAATTAATTTGATATTTATTTGAATTTATTTGATTTTATTGGAAATTCTGGCAATTTCTTAAATCGGAAAATGTTTTTGTTTTTCAAAATCCCTCTTGGGCCGTTTTTCCACCCAGCCCAGCCGGCCCATTCTTCTCCCGTATTGCCTTGGCCCAGTCGCCTCGCCTGGCCCGCTCCGCTCAGCCGCACCCCAGCCAAGCTCCACCTCGCGGCCCAGCCAGCCCACGCGTGCCACGGCCGTCCGATGTGCGGCAGCGTGGGCGGCTGCGATGCGGCCACATCGCCGCGCCGTGATCCCTAGCCGCCGCCGCCGCTCGGAATCCTCGCGTCGCACTTCTTGGAGTCCGTGTCGGACACGGCCGTCGAGGCCGCTATTTAAGCCGTCGCGCGCCTCCCGAGATTCCCCTTCACGCGCCGCCCCTTTTGCCCCACCTCTCACCGCCCGAGACGCCGCCGTTGCTCCGCGCGAGCTCGCCGAAGTTCGCCGCCGTGCCCGAGACCTCCCGTCGCCTTTTTCTACGCCGTCGGTCCTCCTCTGCCGTTGCCGTTTGCTCGCCCGAGTTCGCCGCGTCGCCCTCTGCCCGGTCCGCTTTGTCTTTCGCTCGAACTGGCCCTCCTCCGCCGCTTGCCGTGTCGTCTTCCCCGCAGCCGGTGAGCCTCGCGCCGCCGCCTCGCCGTCGCCCTCCGCCGAGGGATCGTGGCCATCCGATCGCCAGTCGACGCGCCGGATCGCAACACGTTCTTCGCCGCCCTCGCGCTATTTCCAGCCGTTCAATCTGGCCCTTCCGCCAGATGAGCGACGCGTGGCTTGCCGCGTCAGCGCATGCGTCACCCGCCTGCGTCAGCGCTGTTGTCGGCCGTGCGCCGGGTGCACGGTGAACCGGGCGATGCCATGAACCCAATCCACCGTGAACCCGATGACGTCAACGATTGCGCAATAAATCCTTTTTTCGTATAAAAATAAATCCAAAAAATTCTGATTTTCTGTATTCTCTGAATTTAATCTTTCGGAGGCCCGTTCTCACTCATACGAACTCTGATTGAGGCGATTCAAGTTTCTAAATTTTTCTAAAATCAAGATCTATCTTTCATAGCCATTTATTTTCAGTTTTGAGCTTGTTTGAGTCTCTGTTTTGTATTTATTTGGTTTCATTGCTTCTTTTCCAGTAGACGCTAATTCCGAGGGAGCGAACGAAGACTTTGAAG
This sequence comes from Otatea glauca, assembly GCA_036346275.1. Taxonomy (NCBI): domain Eukaryota; kingdom Viridiplantae; phylum Streptophyta; class Magnoliopsida; order Poales; family Poaceae; genus Otatea; species Otatea glauca. The sequence goes on along the minus strand of CM070718.1, from coordinate 53,910,834 downwards.
ACCAAGATTCAGCACTAGATCAGCAAGGCAAGTCGTAAACTTTGATCATATTGATCCTATGTTTGCAAAAGTAATTTACTTTTATACAATTGCATGCTACTTTGTGTATCATTGCTTATTTAATGGGAGTAGATGTATACCTAGTTGACATTATGCCACTTTGATTAATTGTATGCCATGTATCCATTGTAAGACCTAGGTTGGGACATTGCTAGTTGGACATAATTATTACACCAACATTGGGTTATCGTAGTTATGCTTAGACATGTTTAGATATACGTTGGGATTCATATCACATGTTGAATAATGTTAATCTTGACTTAATGAGATATTGAATCATGGCCGGTAGCCACTGTTGTAAAACTTGTTGTACCATGGCGGGGTTTGCCATTGGTCTTGGTTGAACGAATTGTTTTCCCTCGGGCAAGTGATCGTGAAGTAAAGGGGGTGCTTTCTAGCACATTGGGATGTGGATGTCTTGCCTGAGACAACTTAAGGACTTAATCTTGTGCGCCATTGAACTGGGCCTAACTGTACTACCACAAGTCTAGTATGGGACAGACCTAGCTGATTAGTTTGCAATGTCTAGCCTTGAGTACTGCCAATTGGTGGTGTGGGTTCTGGGATGGACGGGTAGATTCGCAAGGCGCAAGGGGGGACCCTAAGGGGCGAAACCTTAGCGGGCAGTACCGAGTTTAGACAGTGCATTGTAAAGGCTTTGTCATGATATCTCTGCGACACACCAAAGGAAGTGTGTTAGTAACGTTTGCACAAAGAGATGTTCATGTCTTGTGGGTAAAGTTGTACAACCTCTGCAGAGTATAAAACTATTCGAATAGCCGCGTCCGCGGTCATGGACAAGCCCGGGAATTTCACATGGGGTATAGAGTTTTCATGAATTGTGGAATGTGGAATTGTTGGGATGTGAACGGGGAGTTCACTGTTGTTTTGTTGTCTATCATTGATCTATCAGTTATTTATTTATATTTTCATAAATATGCTTTCAATCTATTTATTGTATTTCAATTCAAGTTATTGCTTTCTGCAAATGAACTATATAGCCATCCTTGTCAAGCCGTGCATAAATATATTGCATCAATTCCCTACGGCTTGCTGAGTACTTTTGTACTCACGGCTTTATGCCCTTGTTGATCGATTCTTGTCAAGGAGATAATGAATATCATGAGGAGGAGTTCTATGACGACTACGTGGATTAGGAAGGCGTTCCCCAGACGATTGCCTGTGGCATGTCGAATGGCTCAAATTATCTTTTCCGCTGCAATAGTATTTGTTTATTAAGCCCTTAAGGCATAATGGTGTAAACATTGACCATAAGGTCGTTTGCTTTATTTAATAATAATTTGCTTCTTCTTAGTTATTTCGTTGTATGGAATGATATTTCATCTATGTTTCCATTGTGTGCACTAGCGTGATCCTGGACTAGTGCAGTATACACAGAGGGTTTCGGATTTGCAAATCCGGGTCCCGACACGACACCATGTACAAATGCATGCGACCCATTCCCCATCAACACGGAGGTAGCCCCTGTGACCCATTCCCCATCAACACGGTAGGTATTGAAACATACTGTAACATCCCAAAATTTTGCTCAAATACTATTTTATTGCTTAAATGTGCATTTATGATTTTCTGGAATTTATTTGGATTTTTTGGAATTATTTGAATTAATTTTAAATTATGAATATTGACCCTTTTGTTCAAATCTATTTAAATTTATGCAAAGTTAAAATAAAGTTTTCCCAAAAATATTTTACTTGAGTTCAGAATGTCTCAAAGTATTTTTGAGAATTTTTCTGGATTTTTCCTGATTATTTATCTGCCTTAAATCGATTAAATGAATTTCTGGAATTTGTTTTAAATGACAAAGTTTTGGAAATTCTTTGGGAACAGTGTTGGGCCAAAGCCCAACACTGTGCGCGTTAGGCCCGATTCTGACGGCCCAGTCAGCCCGCGAGGTCATCGTCAAAAACCCTAGACCATGGCCGTTGGATTTCAATCCCGTGGCCCAGAGATCGCCACGTGAGTATTCGCGTCTCGGCCGTCAGATCAAGATCGGGCGGTGCCGTTCACATCGTACCAATTCAGGAAGGAATAGATCGCGCCGTTAGTTTTGGAAAGATCGGTTCGGATCGTATCATCCCGGGAGTGATCCTAGTTGTTGGTAGCAGATCGGGTGGCTGAGAGTTGTCGTGTTCGCGAAGGACTCGGAGTCCGCCGTCGATACGCCTCCGCCGCCGATAGGATCTAGGGTTCCCTTTTGAGCGTGTTTGCCGAGGCTATAAAAGGGAGGGGTAGTCGCCCGAGGTTCGCAAGTGAGCGCCGCAGCTTTTGGTCGGAGCCTTTTCGCGAGAGCAGCCGTAGAGAGCGCCCGAGAGCTCGTCGGAGTAAGCCGACGCCTCCGTTGTTGTTTTTCGCTAGGGCGCGCCGACCGTCGGGTTTCCGTCGTTGCCAAGGCTGCCAGAGTCATCGCCGTGACAATTCGCGTCCGTGGAGGGTGAAATCGTCGCCGGAGACCCTTCCTTCCGCCGTCTCTGTGGCCTTCGTTCCCAAGTCCGGTGAGGATCTTGTCGCCGTGCCGCCATTAGCGTCGAGGAGCTCCGGGGCCGTTGGATCTGCATCGTCCGTTCAAGATCAAGCCACATCACCGCTTCGACAGTAATCTGCACGGGTAAGGTGAGCCGTTGGATGAGCGATGAATGGTGGAAGCAGCGCCACGTTGCCCTAGTTTCGTAGCCGTTCGATCGTATCTGGGCGCATCAGATCGCACCGTCACCGCGATCAATCGTGTGCTACCGCGTGTCCGGCGCGGAGCCCGAAGCGCTGTGAGCCGAGTCCACCGTGAGCTAGCGCTGCGCCGTGGACTCCGTCCATACGCCCGAGACACGCGTCGGCTTGTGATTGGCCCAAGGTCTCGCTGACGTCATGCTTGCGTCATAATTGCATTTTTCAATTGGAAAAATAATCCGATTGGAAATTCTGTGATGATGACGTCATCATGAGGTCACGCTGATGTCATAAATCGGTTTTTCAGTTTAAAAACAATTCTGTTAATTCCGAATTTCTAATTTCTGTATTTTCAGTATTTATTTCAAACTTCAAAAGGCTATATCTTTTGCATCGTAACTCGGATTTGAGTGTTTCAAATTTCTAAAAATTTGTAAAATTGAGATCTATTTAATGGTGAATTTTATTTGATTTTTTGAGTTCAATTGCTCTCTGTTTTGGTAAAATATTTGCTTTTATCCTTCGGTACGCGTAGACGTTGAATTGTGCGACGCATCGGAGGAAGATCAAGCAACTCAAGAGCAAGTTCCAGAACCAGATCAGGACCTATTCCAAGGCAAGTTGTGCTTTGATCATGTTGAACCCATGTTTATAAAATTGCTATATTTGTTTTACCCTATTGCATATATTTCAAGTATACAATTGTTTCAAATTAAATTAGGCTTAGCTAATATACCAAATTGATTTATACCATACCTTGTCATTGTATGCCATGATCTATTGTCACCCTAGATTGGTTCAATATAGTTGGTTAGTAATTATAATCAACAGGGGATGGTTAGTCCGTATTAGTTGCTTAGTCATGCCACGTCATCACATGTGTTGGGATCATTGATAATTAATCTTGATTAATGGAATATGGAACAATGTTATGAACTTGTGTGTCATGTGGGATCACACGATGAGATTGAGTTGTTGTGGCGAGTCATGTCAAGCGATGTTGAATTGTTGATGGCACGTGGTGCTTGGTAATCAATCGGGTGATAATCATTTAGATTGGGGCAAGTGACAAGGGCGAGGATGCTAAGGTGGGCCCGATGGGCGAGAGGGTATGAGGATGTCTTGCCTTGATCACACTAAGGACTTAACCTTGCAAGCCTTTGACTCGAGTCAATCATGCAACCACATGTCCGTATGGGCCGCCTAGTGAGTAATTTGCAATGTCTTAATTTTGATACTATCGTGGTCGGTGTGAGTTCCTGAGTTATGGAGTAATTCACATGGCGCAAGAGGGGGGCCCTGGATGTGGTAACCAGTCCCACCAGTGTTGAAACCCTAGCGGGTAGTATCGGGTTAAGCCAGCACATTGTAAAGGCTTCGTTATAATCACTCGCCTTTGTGGTGTTTGGTTGTACCACGTGGGTAAAGTGCATAACCTCTGCAGAGTGTGAAACTATTCAGATAGCCGTGCTCGCGATATTGAGCAATGCTCGGGAATTACAGTTAAGGGTTAGCTTAATTAATTGGACAACTTGGTTGGGATGGCAGAATGCCATATGGAAGATGGAAATTGACTTAGGATTGGAAACTTGGTTTACTTGAGAAATACTGAATTTATTTACTATTGTTATTTGTTTTACAGTCCTTACAATCTATTTACTATATTTGTTCACAAATGCTGCTTATTGCAAAATAGCCATGATAGCCTATCCATTGGAATAAGCCTTGCATATAGATACATAGAATTGCATTCTGTGCACAACTTGTTGAGTGCTTTAAGTGCTCACCCTTGCCAACAACAATAATCAACAGTTGAAGAATCTACACCTGTGTTGGAAGAAGAAGTTCAGGAAGACACAAGTCATTAGGGTCCGAGCCTTGTCGGTTGCCTGTGGTGAACTGATGAGCTATCTACGTTTTCTACTTTCCGCTGCTTGATTACTAGCTTATATTTCCAGTCTTGCCCTGCGTGGCTTAATAATGTAAGTTGGTCATAAGATCATACATTTAGCTATATCAATAAATGAACTATTATTTCTATTATCGTTGAGTATGATGTGATATGTACCGATATTGAGCTGTGTGCACTAGCGTTGATCCTGGGACTAGTGCGGTAAACATAGTGGGTTCGAATCAGTGGATTCGGGTCCTTACAGAGGTGGTATCAGAGCATACTGACTGTAGGTCTTGGCCCCAGATAGTATGAATGTGTCCTATGTGTGTCCAAAACTATTTTCTAAAGAGAAATTTAAAGTTGACTAATAAAACACTCTCGACTCATCTCGTTCTCTACTTCTCGCCTTTGCTGAATTTACCATTTTACTTGCCGTTTCGGGTGGAGAACTTATTCAAAGTTCTTATGGAGCAGATGCCGATCGTTCCGACCTTCGAGGAGTCAGCTGGTGGCTACGCCATGGAGCTGTGGAGAGTTCTTCAGACGCTTGGAGGCTTCTATCGTCTGCTTTACCGAGGAGGCAGCTGATCAGTTAATGGTGTACATCGAGGATTTATTTGCAAGCTGATTATCTACGCTCGGGAGAACGAGGAAGCTAGCAGGCCAATCAACATCTCCGTCAGAAGATTCTCGTACGAGGTTGCAATTCAAGAGGTTGCCCGACTTGATCTTCGCCGTGTCTACCGCGACTACGCCGACGAGCTTCACGACTCAGTGTTCCGACTTCACCCAGACGTTCAAGCGTGCCGAAGCCGATGGATCGTGAAGGACGAGTGTGCTACCGCAACACACCTTGCGGAGTTCGCCCTTGCCCAGGAGGAGCATATGAGAGAGACTACTCAGGAGCTGGAGACTGTGTACGAGGCACTCAGAGTGGCAGAGCAGGAGCTTGAGGTGACTCGTGCTTCAGCCATCGGGATGATCACTGAGCTGGGAGAGGCCCTGGAGGCGGTTGAGTACGAGTTGGAGCGCGTGACTCGAGGAGCTCAGAGCCACCGGTGAGTCCGAGGAGGATCCGGAGGAGCGAGTGGGAGCGGAGGGGAGTCGGACCTGTTGTTGCGGAGGAGCCAGTAGTAGGTCATCAGGATAGGTTCGCTCCTATGCCAGCTCACCCGCCGGTGTATGCGCCGGATCAGTCTCAGCCAGGGTGGCTGGATGAGTGAGAGTCAGCCTTGGAGCTGTGTTGAGACTCGAGTGTTGAGTCGCGTCTTTAGGTTAGTCTTTACCTCTTTAGTTGACGTTAAGGTTTTGTGTTTAGTTTGCTTCTTTGTGTGCTGAGTGTGCAGTATGTGTTGCAAAGCTTGTAGGCTTAAATAAGCAGCCATGGCAAGAATAAATAAAGAATTATTTCAGTTTGGGTATAACCTATCTTCCCCGCTTTAGAAAATTCTTGCTTCTTATCTATGCTACATCTACCTTTCCTAACCCAAGAGACAATCATCAGATGGTGAATACTCGAGGGAACAACGGTGCTTCAGGGAGTGGACTGCGCCAGAATGACAACCCCAATGACGGAGGCAGCCCTCAACCACCACCAGTGGACATGCAGAATCTGGGAGCGTTTCTTGCATGAGACTCAAGCGATCAGACTATGATGCGTGAGATCGACAAATGACCAACGCAAGACAACCAACAACAACCCGGCAGTTCAGAACAACAATGGTGGGCCTCGACCTTACTCCAAGCTGTCAGATTTCATGAGGACTCGGCCACCAACTTTTTCAGGAAATGTGAACCCTTTGGAAGCCGATGACTAGCTTAGGACTATTGAGAAGAAGCTGCACATCACACAATGTGAAGGCAATGAGAAGGTGCTCTACGCCTCTCATCAACTGGAAGGAACCGCCGCAGAATGGTGGGAAAATTACTGTGCCGCACATGGAGCCCCGCAAGAGATCACCTGGGATGAGTTATTACTGCTTTTCGCCAATACCATGTTCTAGAGGGAATGATGGATCTTAAGAAGGAAGAGTTCAGGGCTCTGAAACAAGGAGGCCAGCCAGTGGCCGAGTATCTGAATAAGTTTACCCAGTTAGCTCGCTATGCCCCTGAAGACGTAGCGACAGATAAAGCTAGGCAGTCTCGTTTCATGAAGGGACTAAATTCAGGACTGCAGGTGGGACTGATCACCCACAATTTTCCAGATTTTCAAGAGCTAGTGAATAAAGCTTTGATCCTAGAGGATAAGCGCAAAGAGCTGGGTGAGAACCTTAAGCGCTTGATGACTAATCAGGGTGGACGTCCAAACCACCTACGTTTGAGAATGTCACCACAGCAGTTTGCCAGATTCCAACCACCAGCCGTGAACAAGACATCAACCCATGCACCTCGCCACGCTAATCGAATTTTGGACACGGCCACAGGCGGTAATGCACCGAGGGAAGTCGTGATGCGGTGAAAAGATGCTATACATGCAGTGAGCCAGGGCACTTTTCTAATAGGTGTCCACAGAAGGGAGGCATCACGCCAGTTCGTTTCAACTTGGGAACAACACCTGCCAAGGCACCAGCCTTAGGAGGAAATCGTGCGTCAGGTCAAGCTGGAGCAACCCTGCAATCAACAGTGCGTGGTAGGATCAACCACATCACCGCAGATGGAGCTCAGGAAGCTACAGACGTCGTACTGGGTAAGTTTCTGGTTAACTCAGTACCTGCTACAATTTTGTTTGATTCTGGAGCTTCGCATTCGTTTGTTTCTCAAAGTTTTGCAACCAAGAATGGATTTAAAGTGGTGAATCTTAAGTGTGTGCTCTTAGTCCAAGCCCCAGGATCTGAGCTTAGATCTAGCCTTGGGTGTTTGGGAGCTAAGTTGCTTATGGACGGGATAGAGTTTCTAGCAAATCTTATCTTAATAGATGCGCAATCCCTAGACGTTATCCTTGGAATGGATTGGCTGTCTAAGCATAAGGCCGTTTTGGATTGTGGCCGAAGGATTGTAACTTTGGAAGGCCCTAGTGGCAAGAAGGTAGAATTTCAAGCGACCGCAGTTCGTGATGGGCAATTAGTGGTCAAAAGCGTGAAAGCCATCAGCATAGAGGATGTGCCAGTAGTCAAAGAATACCCGGATGTGTTTCCGGAAGATTTACCAGGACTGCCACCAGACCGCGATATCGAGTTTGTTATCGAGTTAGCACCAGGGACAGCACCGATATTAAAGAGACCTTATCGGATGCCTACCGACAAGTTAGTGGAAATGAAGAAGCAGATTGAGGAACTGCAAGAAAAAGGTTTCATTAGACCTAGTTCATCACCGTGGGGAGCACCGGTTTTGTTTGTTCGTAAGAAGGATGGAAGCCTTAGAATGTGCATCGATTATCGTGCACTTAATGAAGTAACGATCAAGAATAAGTATCCGTTGCCCAGGATCGATGACTTATTTGATCAGTTAAGGGGAGCTGGAGTCTTCTCTAAAATAGATCTTCGTTCAGGATACCATCAGTTGAAGATCCGAGCGGAGGATGTGCCTAAGACTGCGTTTTCTACGTGCTATGGACATTATGAGTTCACTGTCATGTCATTTGAATTGACAAATGCCCCGGCATATTTCATGAACATGATGAATAAGGTGTTCATGGAGTATTTGGATAAATTTGTTGTAGTCTTCATAGACGATATCTTGGTTTACTCGAAGACAGGGGAAGAGCATGCAGAACATCTGAGGAAGGTTTTGGAGAGGCTGCGAGAACATCAACTGTACGCTAAGTTCAGCAAGTGTGAATTTTGGAAGGAAAAAGTCGAATTTCTCGGACATGTAATGACTACTAAAGGAGTCGCAGTTGATCCCAGCAAAGTAGACGCAGTGTTGCATTGGAGCAACCGAAGTCTGTTACTCAGATCTGTAGTTTTCTGGGAATGGCGGGATACTACCGTCGGTTCAAAGAAGGATTCTCGATAATTGCTAAACCCCTTACGCAGTTATTGAAGAAAGAAAAGAAGTTTGCATAAAAAAAACAAAAAAATATTTTTTTTAGTATAGAAGCCCCCTCTTGCGCCGTGTGGGAAAAACAAACTTGCCTCCATCCGGCACACACATTCCACCATATGGCGAATCTAAGTTAAATTAAACAAATTATGCAGCCAGGTCGTACTCATTTAGACATGTGGTTGTACGGTTGTGCTTAGAATGGACAATCACAAGCGTCGGTCCTTAATTGACTTGGGCGGCACAAACACAACAAAACCAGTGCTCCATCCGCACCCGCTAGACAAACCGATTCGCCAATATCTAAATTTTTTTTTTTTTATTTTTCAAATACAGCGGCATACATATTGCCACAACCTTTCAAATTCATTATTTTTCACATTTTCAAAGTAACACATCCATAGGTATTTGGCCGACTTTGCATTTAAGCAGATCTAGCGCACTAAACAAAATATATCATAACATATCACAGCAACCTAGGGTTACAACAGTTGAGGATTTCAATATCAAGGTGGTGATAACAATTGGGATTAACTATCAACCTAAATTTAACATTATCTTTTAAATAAATAGCGATGCAAATTGTAAAACATTGTAAAGCATTTATAAAACATGGGATCAACATGCGTCATGGAGACCTACGTTGATGAGGAGAGAAGGGTTGCTCGGTAGATCGGCACTTTCTTCGGCGATGGCAACAGCTTCTTCGACTACGCGCAAAACGAGCGACCAATAAATAAAATAAAACAAGAAAAATCTAAAAATTATAAAATTAGTCCTGGAATAAAAAGCTTGAATTTAGATTAATTTAAAATTTTGAATCACTTGATTCGGAGTTACGACAGAAGAGAACGGGTCATTTGAAAATGGATTGGAAAGGAAATTCGGAAAAAAAATAGCATTGTAGCGCCAACCCTGTTTGATGAAGACCCAACCTGCTGTTGAGGAAAGGTGGCCCAATCTTTCATGGTACAACGACGATAGCTTCGTGACGCTCGCACTCGAACGGCAAAAGAGCCAATTCAAAAGCGAGAAACTGGTCACACAAACCGCGATCAACACAAGAACGCGAATTGAGTGGAGGAATCATATAGATTCAGTGGACAATCACAAGAACATGCCGTTCTTGACTTGCGCCAACACTAACAAACCCAACAATGGGAAGAACTTATCAAGAACACATGGTATTTGCGCCACAAACAACCATGGCTTATGGTGTCTAGTTCTGATCATCCCAAAAGTCCGTCCCAGATGGAATACATAGGTATTTATACTAGGAACATCCCTCCTAACTTAGGTGTGAAACTATACAAGAAACTAAAGGAGTTTTCTTGGGTAGATAAAAGGTTTAATGCCTTGGAAGTTGGACAGCAAGATATGGTCTCGCGCAGCTGTTGACAGCCTGTGCAACTCCCACCAAAACAGTCATAACTCCCACCTTGGAAGTCCAAATGATGCATGGTTTGAAATGCTAGAAACTAGACTTCAATATCTTTCCATCCATATGGCCCAAGGATATGTTACTTGTCGTGATTAGCAGCAACATCATGATCAAATGGATGGACAGATTTGAGTGAACCAGCCTTGCTCATGTAACTCTTCTTTGCCTTCCATTCCAATGGATCGCTGTCAATAATTCTAACAAATATGTATCCAAATAGAATTCCCTTCTCAGGTGACATATTTCCAAAAGAAAGGGATATTACTCCTTGTGGATGCATGATGTCGGGACCCGAATCTGCAAATCTGGACCATCTGTGTATTCTGTGCCAGTCCAGGATCACGCTAGCACACACAGTCTTACAGGGTTGCACAACACAGACATTCACAGCGATATAACAATAAATAGTGCAAACATTTATATAAACTGAGTTGTACGACCTTATGGTCTCCTTACAATAAATCAGCCACGCAGGGCTTACATTATTCAGAGTAAGTGAAATAGCAGCGGAACAGAAATAAAAGTCGTGGAAGCCTTCATCTTGCCACAGGCAACCGACTGGGCTTGCTCCCTAATTATCCGGATCTTCATTGTACTCCTCCTCCCACGCTGGTGTAGACTCCTCCACTGATGTTGGGGTTGATAAGCAAGGAGGGGTGAGTACACAAGGCACTCAACAAGCAATGCACAAAATGCAACGCTATTACTATATGCAAAGCTTATTTCAAAGGATTGGCTTAATTGGTTCTTTTGCATCAAACAGCATTTTAAAACCAGTACCTTATTTAGATTTAAACAGTGAAATAGTTATGAATAATACTAATTTCTTCAAATGGTTTTGCTTCGAAGGTTCTCGGCACACAGCCTTAACAGTTCATTTTTAACACTGGCACACAGCCACCCTTTCCACATTTTGTTTTTGAAGATCTACCCCTTGACTGTAATCCCCGAGCAATGTCCAGTGTCGCGGACACGGCTATTCGAATAGATTTTGACACTCTGTAGAGGTTGTACACTTTACCCACAAGATACAGCCGCTCACCACACAGGTGATTGTCCATAACAAAGCCTTTCAGGAAGCTCTATCATAACCAGTGAACCTCCCCGGTATCGCCCTCACTATCACTTCCCTCACACAGAGCCGAAGTATAGGACAGGTCAATCACCGTTGGATGGGCACCAAGCCGCAGCTGCAGTACACTCCCCGTCTGGATACACCCCGTGTAATTGTCACCCCGAGGTATCAGAGGAAAGATATCAGAACCCTAATCAACTAGGTGTGTCACATATCAGACATGTGGTTGTACGCATGACTCAGATCAAAGGCTTGCAAGGTGAGGTCCTTAACTGACCAAGGCAAGACTTTCAACACTCAACAGTGGCACACAGTCCAATGTGGCACACAGACTCACATCATTCAACATCCCATTGCCATACAGGCCCACCTGGCATACAGCCTCTTGCCACTTGCCCCGGTCTAAAACATTTCCACCCCGTTGATTATTGTGCAACACATGCCCGCAATAACTCAACATCGGTATGGAACCACACAGGTCTCCATACTTCAATTTCATCATGTGGCATCATCACACCACTTTCAGAATACATTCAATATTCCATTAGTCAATATTGTAGCATTTTCCCGAAAAATCATTCATGACTCGTTGCAAGGCTAAGCATGTACTCACGGTCTAGCCTCCCGTGTTGGCATTATATTATTATCCAACAAATACAATTAATCCTAGGGTGACAAAGATTTTTGGGCATACAGATAATAATTTCATGTTGACAATAGCAATATGGGTTGATTAGCTACATTTCCCAATTTAATTTAAATTCATTTTAAATAAACTAGCATGCATAATTTCAAAGCATAAATTACATTTTAAAAACTGGGAACAATATGATCAAAGCATCACTTGCCTTCAAAGAGTTGCTGGTCGTATTCCGAAGATTGGTCTTGAACGACGAATTCTTCCTCGAAACTTTCCGGCAAATTTGCGTCTACGCGTACAAACAAAATATGAAATAAATAGCTAATACAGAAGACTAGATGACCTCAAAAATTCAATTAAAATTCATCATTAAATAGATCACAATTTTATAAATTTTTAGAAATTTGAATAACCCAAATCCAAGTTAAAATGCAAAAGTTATAGTCATTTGAAGTTTGAATAAAATCTGAAAATACAGAAATTAGAAAATCCGATTTTTTTCGAATTATTTCTATACTGAAAAATCGCATTTATGACGTCAGCACAGAGAAGAATTACGGCCAAAATATTTTTATATATAAAAATATTTATGACGTCAGCGATGACGTCAGCACGACACGTGGCATGCCGGAGGTCGCCACGTCGCTCGATCTATGGTGGGTCCATGATTGACCTTTGGTCCATCGTGGGCTCGGTCTATCAGCACAGTACATCCGCGCGGCACGATCCAAGCCGTTACTTGAATCAACGGTCAGATTTCCTCATGCGCATCGCACAAGCGAGATCGTCGACACATCGTCGCGCATCCAAATCGACCACGCATCCAGCGGCCGACCCGCATCTAACTCGGGCGGCGCCTGCGGCTCCGTGCCGCCGCGACATCCAACGACGCGCCCGAATTCAACGGCTGGATCACGCGCACGTTCGGCGGCGTCTCGGTTTACTCGCAGCCACGCGGCAAGATCACAGCGATGCGTCCGAAAGCGACGGTCGGATCTAGTCTCCCCCCGGTCAAAGCGCACACGCGTCTACACGTGATTCGGTGGAGGTGCGGCGTCATCTCAGCCGCACGTTCAAATTTGAACGGCACGGATCCGTGCCACAGCTCAATCCACCGCTACCATCTAGATCTAATCCAACGACGATCCACGGTACCCGAGCTATTTACTATTCATCACGCTACGCGGCGCAATCTCACGCGTACACTACCGATCCAACGGTTGAGACTAAAACATATCGCAGAAATTAGATCTAATCCATGCCGTTCAATCAAGATCTAACGATCAAGATTCAACTAACATATAAACCTTAGAGTTAATCTACATCGTCCATAACAGATCTAACGGTTCAGATCTAATCTAGATGAAAACAGAGAAGGCGACGTGGAAGTACCGGAAACGTGCGATGCAGATTGAACGGTCGGCGAGGGTTGGCGAGGTAGACGGCGGCGTAGAAAGAGAAGGTCGCCGGAGCTGGGGAAGATGACGCAGCCAACGGCGCTACGGGGCTTCTCCGGCGTGAAGATCTAGCGTGTTCGACGCGTCTCGGGGCGGGCGTTACTCCGGTGGCCTTGGCAACGGCGGAGATGGACCGACGGCGAGGGAAATGGCGAAAAACAGCGGCGGCGCAAAGGGAACAACTATGGCGAGCTTTTTGGGCAATCGGAGGCGTTTCGGGAGGTGTGCGCTAGGCTACAGATGCCTCTAGGTGTGCGCAACACGGGGGTGGCAGCGGCGCACTAAATAGCGCCTCGACGTGCGCGCAATCCTCAGCGAAACGGGCGGACATGCAGGCGGCCGTTGCTCCGACGATCTCGCGAGGAAGAAGCGACGTGGCGAAATCCCGAGCGTCCGCGCGCAGCGATCCAACGGGCGAAAATGGCGAAGTGACGCGGCAACTCCTCAGCCACACGATGCCGATCCAACGGGCGAAACGCGGCGGCGGCTAGGGCTTGCATGGCGCGGGCTGAGCTGGGCCAACGGGCGCAAACGGGCCGGACCGAATGAGGTTTCGGCCCAACACTATTCCAGCGATTTTTAAATCGTTTTCGAATTAAAATAATTCAGATAAATAAACAAAGCCAAAATAGATAGCAAAAATGCCCGGAAAAATCCAAAAAAAATTCTAAAAAATATTTTGGAACATTTAGAACCCAAATAAAATATTTCCAACAAAACATTGCATAAACTTTTGCGTGAATTTAATTGAATTCAAGAAAGGTCAAATATAAACTAAATCCAATTAAATTTTAATAAATTCCCAAAAATTCTCAAAAACCAAAAATACTCCAAAATTTAGATTAGGGAAATTTTAGGGTGTTACACATGACCAAGTCACCTTTCTTCTCTCCAAGGTTTGCATTGCAATTTTCAGTCTGTAGCACATTATCAACACAACTTGCATCGGTCTTGTGACTCACTTGCACTTTAGCAGCAGCAAAACAAGTAATGTGATTATTTGTAGACTTAGAGTCATGAGACGATACAACAATAGAGGATATATCCGCATCACTGTTCATGCGAATAACAGAGAGGGCAGCTCTCTGCCCTTCTTCATGGTGCATGGGGAGAGAGGACCAAGGGGCGGTCGGTCAGCGGAATGAGGAAAATAAGGCGAGCATCATGTAGAGCTCGACGCCGCGAATCCAAAGGAATGCTCGATTAGCACAGTCTATCTGTCCTTTAAACTTGGTTAACCAATCCATCCCAAGGATTACCTCTATTCCCTTGGTATCTAATAATATTATGTTTGCTACGAAATTTACCCCATTTATTACTATATCCGATTTTGGATAAACAGTAGTAGTTTTTAATTCTTTTCCAGGAGATTGAACTAATAAAGGGTTTCTAAGCTGAACTGTACCCCAACCATGCTTTCTGACCAAATACTCTGATATGAAAGAATGCGTAGCACCAGAATCGAACATTACTGAAGCAGGTATTGAGTTGACAAAGAACTTACCATACACCACATCAGGTGCATCCTGAGCTTCTTCAGCAGTGACATGATTAAAACGTCCTCTTCCAACAGTGCGAGGTGTACGCGGGGTCTGCGGTGCTCCTTTTCCTTGAGCTGTTGCAGGTGCGCGGGCTGGTGCAGTCCCTAGGTTGAAGTGAACTGGGGTCATGGCTTGGCACTTTCGAGGACAATTACTAGCATAATGTCCCAATTCTCTGTGTTGCTCTTCTGAACTTGACCTCCGGGGTTGCTGGCACAATCTTGAGCAAACTGTCGTGGTGCTGACACTGGAGTTCTAGCGGCCTTTGGACCGACTTTGATCGCTGAAAATTTGAAAGAAATGAGGCCTAGAGCTACTAGCTCCACGCTGAGCTTGAAACACCATCTTCCTTTTTTTTGACTCAAAGAGCTGATGTTGAGCATCCTCCTAAATCAAGGCTTTGTTCACCATGTGCTAGAAGGTGGGAAAGTCATTAGGGATCAACTGCACTTTGAGGTTAGGGTCAAGACCCTCCATGAAGCGCCAGATCTTTGCCTCATCAGTCGAGACATCCTCTGCAGCATATCTGGACAGCTGGGTGAACCTGTTCAAATATTCTGACACTGAGATATTTCCTTGTTGCAACTTATGGAACTCCCTCCTCTTCATCTCCATTATTCCCTTAGGTATATGGGTGGCGCGAAAGGCTTCAATGAACTAATCCCATGTAATGTTCTGATCTTCTTCGTGGGCAGCACAATAGTTCTCCCACCAGCTAGCGGCTGTTCCTTTAAGTTGGTGCGTAGAAAACCGCACACTTTCTATCTCATCACACTGGGCCAGGTAGAGTTTCTTCTCTATTTGCTTTAGCCAGTCATCAGCCTCCAAGGGATCGGCTGACCCAGTAAAAGTTGGAGGTTTGGTCCTCATGAACTCCCAGATTGGGGTGGTTGAGCTGCTACCTGCACTAGGGCGGCTTGAGGTGGATTCAGTACGTTCTACGCTAAGGCCTGCAGAATCTGAAGCTGTATGGCCATCATCTGTTCCATGCTTGGTGGTTGATTTGGGGGTGGTGGTGGCACTTGATCCTGCTGACCCTGTGGCACTTGATTTTGCTGAACTGGGGACGGTGGCACTTGATATTCCTGCTGATCTTGTGGCGCTACCTGGCCATGTCCACATCCCCTGACACGACCAACTCCACGTCCTCTTCCTGGGTTGACCATCTGAAACGAGAGATGGAAGAAGCACAAGGAAAGAAGAAAAAGCAAAGATAAGACAAACAGGGGACTAAACAACACCCACCACAAGGACAAGAACAACAGCAAAGAAAGGAACACCAACTGAAATCTCAATTAAAACAAAATATTTTTGATAGGATGGCTGTATCACAAGCGCATAAAGCACGATACAGTCCATCTCACACAATTATTTTACTAACGAGAACAAAAGATGGGTGCTACTAACAAAGCTAACTTACTACTCCCTTCACCTTCCTCAGGAACACGAGGGGAAGGATCCTCCTCACTAGGCTCATCACTGCTGATGTGGACTCCTCTGATAGCCTGTCACAGACCTGGCTGATCAAGGGCAGCTCTACACCCTTGATATGGCTCAGTTGAGGTCTCAGAATGATCCACACAGCGCACAGACTTACGCGTTGTCATCCTGATCAAAGGTCCACGACGACGCTTGACCTGAGAGACGTTCGGAGTCAACCCTCTAGGTGGAAGCTCCTCCTAAACTGGGACTGGCGACGGTACCTGCTGCGCCTCCTACATAGGGACTGGTGGTGGCGCAGACTGCTGTGCTTCCTTCAACTGAAGGATCTCCCATCTGGCTGTCGCTAGATCCTTGTAGGCATCCTGAAGCCGAAAGATATGTGAACATAGGCCTCATCCTGAGCTTGGATAAGTGAACCCATGTGCACAATGGTGGGGTCGGACTCCACCTCCAAACTCCTAAACCGGTTGTGACTCCTCCGCACCTGATGATAAGGAAAGAGCCGGTACAGTGTGGTATCCAACTGGTCACGATGGATGTCGCCCAGCAGAATAAGTGCCTGCCTAGTAGCGTCCTGCAAAGAATCACCAAGCTTCTGCCGCTCCAATGTAAAGTAGTGAGGGTGATCATCCTCATGCTAGCCCTTGGAGAAAATAAGCAACCTCACCCTTCACATGTTGATGCAATTGCTGACCACAGAAGTGCAACGGTACTCTGGGCGACGAGTGTAACCCAACTCCTGGTGCATCAAGGATAACTCCTGACAGAAACCTCCCTCATTCTGAGCAAACGTGGTATAGGAAAGCATCTACAAATTTTGAAATAAGACAAGGTTAGTAAAACATTTTAAATAGAAAACAAGACAAGAGTAAGATGCTAAGATAGAAAAGATAGAAGTAAGAAAACTTAGAATTTTACAAAAATATTTCATATAAATAATCATCCTTATGGTTTTGCCATTCTAACTAGGTCACATCCTACAGTCAACATGGCTCTGATACCACCGCTGTGAGACCCCGGATTTGCTATCCAGAATCCCCTGTGTATATCTGTACTAGTCCTAGATCAACGCTAGTACACATAGTTCATAGTGATGAAACATAACCGAAAAGCACGAAATGTAAAGATAAATACTGAGTACCAGCCGAAAAGCCATTATTACAAAACCAGGTCACATGACCTTAAGTTTACAGCAGATAAGAGGCAAAAAGGTAAAGCCAATAAACTCCACAGGCAGTCGACTGAAAAGAAACGTGCGTTTAGCTCTCTGGATTGTCTTCATTGTACTCCACAACGTATAACTCACCATCGTTCGAGGCATCTTGGAAAGCTTCTGACGAAATAATTTATTGTAGCATATGAGTACAAACATACTCAGCAAGTCTGGGAAATATGCAAGATGCAAGGCCTTCTAAAGATGGCTTAACATGGTCCTTTTGCACAAAGCCAGATTTAACAAACATTATTAATAATAATTTTCACAAAGCAGTTTTAACAATTATTTGTACAATTAAAATTATTTATAACTCTAGTGAAGGTTCCAACCACCAACACTAGTATACAGTCTCTATCCGCCCATTTTAAAAGACCTTGTTTAACCATCACATGACTCCATCCGTCATGATTCAAAACAGGTTCCACCCACCTGACTAGCTCTATCCACCAGAAATACATCCGGAAGTTCTAACAACTCCCATATCCCAAAACATTAGTTTTTAAAACCAAAAACAAACTCTACCAATATGAAAGCATTCTTTGCTTGCCCTTGACCGTAGGCATGGCTATTCGAATAGTTTTACACTCTGCAAAGGTGTATAGCTTTACCCACAAGACATGATCGTCTCTTGTGGCCATGCGTAATAAGCACACTTCCATTGGTGTGTTGGCAGAGAGATCATGACAAGGCTTTTACAATGCAATAATCTATCCCGATCCCACTCGCTGAGGTTTCGCCGCTGTTAGAGTTCCATCCACCCAGTACAGAGGCCCCCTCTTGCGCCGCATGGGAAAAACAAACTTGCCTCCATCCGGCACCCACATTCCACCATCTGGCGAGTCTAAGTTAAATTATTACAAATTATTCAGCTAGGTCGTACCCATTTAGACATGTGGTTGTACGGTTGTGCTTAGAATGGACAATCACAAGCGTCGGTACTTAATTGACATGGGCGGCACAAACACAACAAAACCAGTGCTCCATCCGCACCCGCCAGACAAACCGATTCGCCCATGTCTAAATTATTTTCATTTTTACTTTGGAAATACAGCGACATACATATTGCCACAACTTTTCAAATTCATAATTTTTCACAGTTTCAAAGTAACCCATCCATAGGTATTTGACCGACTTTGCATTTAAGCACATCTAGCGCACTAAATAAAATATATCATAACCTATTATTATTATGACATATCACAGCAACCTAGGGTTACAACAGTCAAGGATTTCAATATCAAGGTGGTGATAACAATTGGGATTAACTACCAACCTAAATTTAACATCATCTTTTAAATAAATAGCGATGCAAATTGTAAAACATTGTAAAGCATTTATAAAACATGGGATCAACATGTGTCATGGAGACTTGCCTTCGTTGATGAGGAGAGAAGGGTCGCTCGACAGATCGACACTTTCTTCAGCGACGGCAACATCTTCTTCGACTACGTGCAAAACGGAGCGACCAATAAATAAAGTAAAACAAATAAAATCTAAAAATTAAAAATTAGTACTGGCAGAAAAAGCTTGAATTTAAATGAATTTAGAAATTTGAATCACTCGATTCGGAGTTACGACGGAAGAGAACGGGTCATTTGAAATTGGATTGGAAAGGAGATTCGCAAAAAAAAAGCACTGTAGCACCAACACTGTTCATGCAAATAACAGAGAGCGCAGCTGTCTGCCTTTCTTCATGGCGCATGGGGAGAGAGAACCAGGGGCAGTCGGCCTGCGGAATGAGGAAAATAAGGGGAGCATCATGTAGAGCTCGACGCCGCGAATCCAAAGGAATGATCGGATTTTGAAGAGGCTTACCTTATTGAGTGTAATCGATGACGAACGGAGCTCCGACCGGCGACGTTAAAATATGAAATCCGGAGTCAAAACTTGACGAGATCGAACCAAAAGTTGGCTCATCGGTGTCATTGGTCGATGTCGGGGCTGTAGTTTTCGCGAGTTTTGGAGAGGAAAAGTTTGAGGAAACAATGGGGAATGGTGAGCATGGCATAGAGAAAGGTGAGACGCATCTATAGCAAGTGGAAGCACGCGAAATGATTGAGAAACAGCCAAGAAATCAAGTGAGCAATGAGTTGGACTTAACCGCTTACTGCGCCAAATCCGGCTTGAATGGGTGAGAGAAATGACCGGGGATTGAATCTTTGCATCAATACGGTCGCAATGGTTCAATTCTCACTTGATTTGATGCGGAAATGAAGGAGTTATGAAAATTTCTTAGCAGTACGTGAATTTCACTGATCGAAGGTGGAAGATGACTGTAGTAGCACTGACATGTGGGTCAAATAGCTAGAAGCTTCTAAAAATTTTGGAAAAATTCTCAAAAATACTATGGAATATTTGGAACCTAACAAAATTGGTTTCGGGATTTTTAGAGAATTTTGGGATTGGATTTGAATTATGGATATCGGGATGAAAAAATGGAATTTCCGGACGCGAATGGAATAAATTCCATTTTTTGATGAAATAGGAATGCCAGGTTAATTAAAACTCCAAAAAATCAAAATCTTTGAATTAATTAATTTAAATTAATTTTTAACAAAAGAACCGAAAATGGGATGTTACAACGAATAAGTTCTATATTTAGTGACAAGTAATTAGTCCAGCCAGCGGCTTATCATCCCATTTCAATAACTTCTATTTTTCAAAATTGGGAAGCAAATTTTCTATGTTTAGTAAGAATTCAATGTGTCCAGGTTGGTGGATTATGCTCGCAAATTTCATAGCATACCATATTCAATGCATACGTTTTCCAGTGGGTAAATTGATTATAGTCCTTCGGCTGACGGATCTCACCCTTGGCTGAGCCGCCTGTAAAATATATAGAGAGTGCAATAAGGAGCATACTACTTTTGTTTTGTCTTTTGCTGCTATCTTTTCATTGGCCTGCAAGTCATATATTGTAAAATCTGATATTTAATTAAATAAACGTGTCATGTCGTACTTATCATCTTTGTTTATTGCTTGTACTAGGTTTTGATAGACTAGTACATGATACAAAGAAAATTGGATGGTCTTAGCTAGCTATTTTGCGTAACGACCAATGTGGCTAAGTATCCCTATATAATGACCCAAAATTAGTAAAAGCTATTTTAGAAATTTTAAAATGATCATTTCTGCATGTTGTTGCATTTTTAAAAATTTTTGCAAAAAGGCAATGTTTTCATTAATATAAAAATTAATATCTCCAATTAATTACTGATTAAGATGAACATGGAAACATTGGAGTTCTAAAAATCGGAAGAGACTCCCAAAACAATTCATAATTCAGCCCACTTCAAGCTGTGGGGCAACCTCGTTCTCGTGCTTAAACAATAATTAAATTCTTGACTCATTGACATGTGGATCACACCTTTCAACCACCTTCAAAAACAAATAAAATCCTTACCTTTTGGCCCCGCCTGTCTGCAGTATACTAATTTTCAATATTTTCATCCAAAGGAAAATAGAAATTAAAATGAAAGATTTTACTTAAATTTCTCTATCATTAAAGGATTTTACCCCTTATAAAACTTGAATGCTCATAACTTTGCATACGAACTCCAAATTGAGTGAAACTTGTTTGTACATTTTTTTCAAAAATCATGCTCCTCCAAAATATGCATGGCAAGGAAAAGCCAGTGCAAGGAAGCATTAGGAGGAACAATGGAGTGGGAGATGATCACCTAATGAGGGGAGCATTGATGCAGATATGCAAGTTTATAATATACATGCATGCATATAGTTTCATAAAACAACATAAACATTGTAAAATATGGGATCAACAGGATCAAAGGAGGGTGCTTGCCTGGTTGCTCATCGTTGGGGACGTAATATGGGTTTGAAAGATCGAAATGGCGATCAGAGGGGGGTGAATGATCCCAAATAAAATTTCCCCCAATCAAAGTACTCCAAAAATTCTCGAAAAAAAAATCTGAAGCACCCAAAAATTTTCGTTCAAACTGGTGGTTCTCTGATTCGCACACCGTCCAAAACCCCAAACAATGAATCATGTGAGGGGGTTTTTAATCACAATCATGGTTGTCAAGTGTCCAAACAAAGAGGAATCAATTCAAAGACTTCTTTTCTAAAAGAGATAAAGCTAAAACACCAAAGTATCTTTTCAGAAAAGTAAAAGCAGGTTTTTCAGAAATTATCCTCAGTTGGAGCAGGCGGTTGGTGAGTTTCTGTTACTCTAAAATTTTTGGAAATTTTTCTCCCTCTGAGCAGTTTAGTCATGAAACACTCCACAAAAATCACATCAAACATCTTTGTAGAATAAACATGAAAAATCAAGCATTACAAATAGTCAGGAACTTCCACCAGAAAGTTTGAGGCCCGGTTTTCACTTCATAGCGCTCAAACGGTGCAACCAGTGGACTCACAAATGTTTCCACAGATGGAGATGGATATATGAGTCTTGCACCTTATCCAACAAGAATCACTTAAAAATGATTTTTCTATATTTTTATAAAAATCAAAGACTGACTGCTGCGCGAAGAACAAGTTCTGGACAGATTTGTAATTTGATAAACACTTGATTTCTAGTCTATCCTAGGGTGCAAGAAAGATGTAAAACCATATGAACACCCTCAAGACATCCTAGAAGAACAGCATTTAGAAGGAGGGGAAGCAAATCCAAATTGCGAGAAAGTAAATTGCGAGAAGGTAAATGCGGGAAAGTAAATGCTGAATTTAAATTGCGTAAAGTAAAGACATAATGTAAATGCGCAATTTAAATTCATAATAAGGTAAAGAATTTTTTTTTGTATTTTCTGGAAGGAGAGGTTACAAAGCCTCACATTCATGTGGGCAAAGCTCAAAGGAGAATCAAAAACCTCAAAACCTTTAAGAGGAGGAGGCCACCCCTCCCCCCCCAATTTACATTACTCTTGGGCCACCTACCACCCTTGGATGAGCCTCTAAAACCTAGAGCACTCCATAAATGGGCTAGGATTGACCCAATCAACCATCCATGCAAAGGCTAACCCAAAACCCAACAAGCAAATGGGTTTTCTTGCACGGTTTTCAAAGCATACTAACTAGACCCGCTATACTATCAACTAGACCGCAATCCGACGGCCCTCATCGATCCAAGCAGCATCTAGCTAGCATCAAATCCATTCCTTGTCTTCATGGCTTGCACGAATTCCGTCTCCGATCATCTTCCGGCGATCCGCGACCGTCTGGACCTCCGACGCTTCTCGCCTAGTCCCGGCCATCCTTCGCCTCACCATGACCTAGAACCATCGTCCTGCAACTATCAAAAACAAGGAAATACCTCACATAGCAACGCCCACAATGATATGCAATATATTCATCACAGTTCACAAATTAAAATTCACTTTTGTTCGTCCTGGCCGGTACTACCGCAAAAACAGGAAAATACTCAAATTGCTTCAAATTCCAATTTAAATCAAACTCAAACCTGAGCACACCTTACTCAAATAAAATCAAATACTCATCACAAACATGGATGGACCTCCACATGGTCCTTCAATCTCCCCCTTGATGAGTATATTGATGAACCACACAAAAGGCATAAATTTCAGTTTGAAAATAAAAGAAGAAAAGCAATTTGATTGCAAAAATCATACTTAGTCCAATTGAAAGAGAAAGCAAGTCCATGACCAAGTAGATGAGAAGATTTTCAGAGCACAATACAAGAAAGAACAAGTTTTCCACAAAAAGCTCTAAAACTCCAATCAAGTTTGACAAATGTGGTTATGGGATTATGATCCGAAAGAAATAGCAAAGTTTTGCAAAGATCATAAGAACTATGAAGCTTTCACATTTCGCACATTTTTTTAATGATGCCTTTACTACGTTTTCTCCCCCTTTTGGCAATATAGGCATCAAAATAGAATTTTCTCCCCTTTTTATGTATGCAAGAAATGCAGCCTAAGGGAGCTTTGAAGATTATCCAATTGATCATAATGTCAAGATATGACACCAAGCTAAGCATTTTTAGGTTAGGCTAGTCTAAGACATGTCCAAGTGCAAATACAAGCTTAGTTTTGAATATTTCATTTTTAGCAAGATTTGACAAGTGCAACACTTAGCATTAGTTTCAAAAATAGAAGAATATAGCCACTCTAAGGATCAAAAGGAAAACCTAGAGTTCAACCTACTCAACACTGGGGGAATCTAGAAGTACATACAAGGTCCTTCGGGACATTTATCACTTAATGCAATTTTTTCTTTAAGATCTTTTAAAAGACATAGTGGGGTGCAAATGTTTGACATTATTTGCATTCTTTACCCACTTATGTTTTTTTTATTTGCATTTTTCTTTTTCAAGCCTTATGCAACCATCTCAAGATGAACTCTTAAGAGGATGGTCTAGGTCATACACTATGCATTCCAAGTTCACCCCACGTGCAATGGGAAGCGGTCTTGTGAATGCAAGGTGTTAAGTCGAATGCGCACAAATAGAATCATTTTTGCTTAAATTTTCATTCTAGCACATTGATTAATGAGCAAATGAAGGACTCAAGTATGAAACAAACTAGTTTCACCCAAGTTGCTATAGGGACTCTACAGAACTCCAAAATTTCTCAAATTATGGCACAAACCTCTAGAGAAGAAACCTAACAAGTAAAAGCAACATGTTTCATCAAGTTTTTCATTTAAAGCTTATTTTCATTTTTAAGCTTAGCAAGTTAAATGAACTTGGACATATCTAAGCTACTGATTTTCTCCATATGAAGTAGCATGGTGTATAGCATGAAAAAGAAATCAATTGCATAATAGACAAAGCTCATAAAAGAGAAAAATAAAGTCTAACTGCAACGCATGAAGCAGATTCTCAGAAATCCCCCTCAACATGTGAATCAATTTTAAGTACAAATCTGGTTTAAGTTGAGTTGTTAGCAGAATTCAGCAAGAGATCCAAAAGAACTCGATTAAAACCAGAAACATAGAATAAGGACAGGAAGATAAGAAACTGCCAATTGGGTGATCTAAGAGCATAGAAAAGATGGTAGAGACACTATAGCTTAGACTCGCTCTCATCTTCCCTGTATGACTTACGAAGGAAAACTAGCTCTCAAACTCTAGCCCAGGAGCAAACACAGAACCTGTCTACCCAAGGGGCCCAACACCTGCTAGACCTACAAGACTGTGAGTGAGCTCAACCGAGAAGAAAAAGAGAATAGCATCCTAAAGCATAAGATGAGAGGTCCATGCCGAAGCATGCCAGAAGTCTAGGTGAAGTGGACTCAACAAAGTGAAAAACAGCCCAAAGATACCCAGAAGAAACAGAAAGGAAATACTGAATATAAACATATAAACATATAATACAGATCACCTACCCCTCAAGATACGCTATATGGGCTCATAATCCCAAGCTCCCCTCTCAATGCAACAAACCTAGAGCTATCCAAAGTCTTGGTGAAAATGTCAGCCAACTGCTGGTCACTCTCCACAAACTGAAACACTATATCTCCCTTCTCCACATGGTCTCTAAGGAAGTTGAAGGACCATGTGGAGGTCCATCCTTGTTTGTGATGAGTATTTGACTTTATTTGAGCAAGGTGTGCTCAAGTTTGAGTTTGATTTGGATTGATTTTCAAAATGAAGCAATTTGAGTTGTCTCTGCCAGGAGTGGCAGTACCGGTCGTATGGACGCGGTAGTGATGAGTTGGATGGTTTATTGCACATCTTTGTGGGCATTGCTATGTGAGGAGTTTCCTAGTTTTTGATGGTTGCAGGGCGACGGTGCTAGGTCATAGTGAGGCGAAGGATGACCGGGACTAGGCGAGGAGTGTCGGAGGTCCAGACGGTTGGGAGATCGCCGGAAGATGATCGAAGACGGATTCCGGGCAAGTCAAGAAGACAAGGAAAGGAGTTGATGCTAGCTAGATGCCGCGTGGATCAATGAGGGCCGTCGGATTGAGGTCTAGTTGATAGGTTAGCGGATCTAGGTAGTATGCTTTGAAAACCGTGCAAGAAAACCTGGTATGTGTGTGGGTTTTGGGTTAGCCCTTGCATGGCTGTGTGTGTGGGTTAATCCTAGCCCTTATATGAGTGCTCTAGGGTTGAGGGACTCATCCAAGGGTGGTAGGTGGCCCAAGAGTAGTATAAATAGGGGTGGAGGGGTAGCCTCCTTCCCTTGAAGGTGTTGAGGTTTTTGATGCTCATTTGAGCTTGGCCCACATGAATGTGAGGCTTTGTAACCTCCCCTTCCAGAAATGAAAGTTTTATCCATCCACCTCTGAATTTATTTTGCACATTTACATTATGTCTTTACTTTACGCAATTTAAATTCATCATTTACTTTCCCGCAATTACATTCCCGCAATTTACTTTCAAGTAATTTGGATTTGCTTCCCCTCCTTCTAAATGCTGCTGATCTTGGATTTTTTGAGTGTGTTCATATGGTTTTACATCTCTTTTGCACTCTTGGATTGAGTAGAGAACATCTTTTCTTTCAAGTTCCAACTTTGTTCAGAACTTGTTCTTCGTGCAGCAGTCAGTGTTTGATTTTTGTAAAAATATAGAAAAATCCTTTTTGAGTGCTTCTTGTTGGAGGAGGTGAGGGACTCTGATATACACCTGCATAAAAATTTGGGAGTTCACTTGTTGCACCGTTTGGGCGCCATGTGGTGAAAACCGAGCCCCAAACTGTCTGCTCGATGTTCTTGAGCATACTGTGTTCTTATATTTTTCCTGTTTTTTCTGTAAGGCTTTTTGAGGATACATTTGGTGGAGTTCTTCACGATTCTTATGCTCATAGGTAGAAAAATTCTAAGAATTTTTTGAGCTGCAGAAACCCACCAACCTCCTGTGCAAATTGAGGACAAGTTCTGGAAATTCTGCTTTTGCTTTTCTGAAAGTGACTTTTGTGATTTGAATTGATGTCCTTTCTAAAAGCAAGAGTTTGAATTGATTCCTCTTTATCTTGGACACTAGACAACCAGGATTGTGACTCAAAAATCCCCACATATTTTATGGTACTTATCCATGCAAGCTTGGGGTACACATAGTTGTCTAGTTTTTCGGGTTTTTCACAATTTCCTTTGAGCGATCTTGTCGAGGTTTTTGTTGGAGTATTTTGGGGGAATTTTTATTTGAGACCATTCACCCCCCTCTGTTCGCCATCTCGGTCCTTCAATTGGTATCAGAGCCGGTTCTGCTCTTTCTAGATCTTGACCGGTCTCAAGAGCCATGGCGACGGACAAATATTCCACCAAGCCTCCCATCTTTAATGGAGTTGATTTTCCTTTTTGGAAGTCCCGGATGGAGTCATACATCACTGCCCAGGGCTACCTGATATGGCAGAAGGTGAAACTCCCGTATGAGGTTCCTGCTGATGAAAATGTCACGCCATCAATATGGTTGACGTTGAGGCGAATGCTAAGGCAAGGAACATTCTCATATGTGGTCTTAGCCATGTGAGTATGATAGGATTTCTCACCTTCGCTCCGCCACGAGATTTGGGTAACCTCGATGCTTACCATGAGGGCTCTACTCAAATCAAGACTGTGAGGCAGGAACAGTTCAAGCGCGAGTACAACAAGTTTGATCAACGCGGCTGGTGAGAGTCTCGACGAGTGTTTTGGTCGGTTTACAAAGATTTTGAGCGACCTCGAGCAGTTGGTTGCATATACCCTGACTCGGACAATGCTCGGCATTTCTTGACCGCACTCGACCTTCGGGTTTGGGAGATGAAGGTGACCACCATCAAGGACACCACCGACTTATCGACTCTGACTCTTGACGGGCTTTATTCCTGCCTCAAGACTCATGAGATCGATGTCGTCTCTCGGAAGACGAAATCTCAGTCGATGGCTTTGGTCACCGATCCCATTGGATCTTCTTCTTCTGATCCTTCTATTGGTTTCTCTCTTTCCGCCCTTTGCGAGCTAAGCGATGACCAGCTCGGAAAATTTCGAGAAAATGAGCTTGCTCTTCTCGCTCATAAGTTTTCTCATGCATACATGAGGGTGAGAGAGAGGAAGAGAGGTGGCATGATCACCGCTTCGAGTGTGGTGGCCCCAACCACATTGGGCGAATCGTCCCAAGCCGGAGAAGGGCAAGAACGACGTTGGCGGTTCGGGCAAGAACGACTATACCGACAAGAACCGCAACAAGAAGCCTCCAGTTCGTGAACCGGCGCACGAGAAGAAGTACCGTAACTTCTCCAAGAACAAGAAGCTCTTCCACCGCGTCCTCGCCGCGCTTGACGACATCAACCTCTCCGACACGGAGACATGGAGCGACGAGGGCGAGGATGATCCGCAAGAGAAGAAGGGCGGCGATGACTTCTCCGGCATGTGCTTCATGGCCGACACCAACGACATCAGTGACTCCGAGCTCTACAGCGACTCGGATGAGGTACCCTCCTATGACCAGCTCAACGAAGCTTTCTGCAAATTAAGAAAATTTCATGCTAGAGCTAGAGCTAGGTGTACGGAGCTTGAGAAGGAAGTAGGTACCTTGACTCGGGAGTTAGCTTCACTTAGATCTTCTCCCTCCCGAGTCACTGATGATTGCTCTTTGTGTGATGCTATTCTTGTGGAGTTGGAGAACCTAAGGACCATACATGATAGTGTGCTTGCTGAACTTGATGGTCTTAGGTTGAGGAATGCTAGCACTAGTTCTATTGATGCTATTCCTGTTGAGGCTAGTTTTCTTCATGCTCACTCCACACCATCATGTGCTAATTGCCCTAAATTGCTTGCCGAAATTGATGCCATGAGCGAACACCTTAGAAAGCTTTCTGCTAGAAATGATGAACTTGAATTGCATGCTTCTAAGGACCCAGTCAGCTCATGTGAGGGTTGTAAGCAAATAAAACTTGACAATGATGCTTTGAATGTCAAGTGTGATCAACTTGCTAAGGATTTACTAGTTAAGTCACAAACTGGTTCCTTGCTGTGTGTTGGGGTTAAGGATGATGTGGATCAAATCCATGTCGAGCTTAAGAAGAAGTTAAAAGACCAAACTGAAGGACCGAAATGGCGAACAGAGGGGGGGTGAATGGTCGCAAATAAAAATTCCCCCAAAATAATCCAACAAAAACCTCGACAAGATCGCTCAAAAGGAATTGTGAAAAACACGAAAAACTAGACAATTATGTGTACCCCAAGCTTGCATGGATAAGTACCATAAAATATGTGGGGATTTTTGAGTCACAATCCTGGTTGTCTAGTGTCCAAGATAAAGAGGAATCAATTCAAACTCTTGCTTTTAGAAAGGACATCAATTCAAATCACAAAAGTCACTTTCAGAAAAGCAAAAGCAGAATTCCCAGAACTTGTCCTCAATTTGCACAGGAGGTTGGTGGGTTTCTGTATCTCACAAAATTTTGAGACTTTTTCTCCCTGTGAGCATCAGAGTCTTGAAGAACTCCACCAAATTTCTCCTCAAAAAGCCTTACAGAAAAAACACGAAAAATCGAAGAACACAGTCTGGTCAAGAACTTCGAGCAGAACGTTTGGGGCTCAGTTTTCACCTCATGGCGCCCGAACGGTACAACAAGTGAACTCCAAAATCTTTCTGCAAGCGGATATCAGAGTTCCGCACCTCCTCCAACAAGAATCACTCAAAAAGGATTTTTCTATATTTTTACAAAAATCAAACACTGACTACTGCGCGAAGAACAAGTTCAGAACAAAGTTGGAACTTGAAAGAAAAGATGTTTTCTACTCAATCCAAGAGTGCAAAAGAGATGTAAAACCATATGAACACACTCAAAACATCCAAGAACAGCAGCATTTAGAAGGAGGGGAAGCAAGTCCAAATTACTTGAAAGTAAATTGCGGGAATGTAATTGCGGGAAAGTAAATGCTGAATTTAAATTGCGTAAAGTAAAGACATAATGTAAATGCGCAAAATAAATTCAGAGGTGGATGAATAAAACTTCATTTCTGGAAGGGGAGGTTACAAAGCCTCACATTCATGTGGGCAAAGCTCAAATGAGCATCAAAACCTCAACACCTTCAAGGGAAGGAGGCTACCCTCCACCCCTATTTATACTACTCTTGGGCCACCTACCACCCTTGGATGAGTCCTCAACCCTAGAGCACTCATCTAAGGGCTAGGATTAACCCACACACACAGCCATGCAAGGGCTAACCCAAAACCCACACACATACCGGGTTTTCTTGCACGGTTTTCAAAGCATACTACCTAGACCCGCTAACCTATCAACTAGACCTCAATCCGACGGTCCTCATTGATCCACGCGCATCTAGCTAGCATCATCTCCTTTCCTTGTCTTCTTGACTTGCCCGGACTCCGTCTCCGATCATCTTCCGCGATCTCCCAACCGTCTCGGACCTCCGACGCCTCGCCTAGTCCCGGTCATCCTTCGCCTCACCATGACCTAGCACCGTCGTCCTGCAACCATCAAAAACAAGGAAACTCCTCACATAGCAATGCCCACAAAGATGTGCAATAAACCATGCAACTCCTCACTACCACGTCCATACGACCAGATCGCCACTCTGGCAAAGACAACTCAAATTGCTTCATTTTGAAAATCAAACCAAATCAAACTCAAACTTGAGCACACCTTGCTCAAATAAAGTCAAATACTCATCACAAATATGGATGGACCTCCACATGGTCCTTCAATCTCCCCTTGATGAGTATATTGACAAACCACACAAAAGGCATAAATTTGAGTTTGAAGAAAATGAAGAAGAAACAATTTTAGTTGCAAAGTCAAACTTGGTCCAAAGATAGAAATTAGTACCATGACCAATTTGACAAAGAGGAATTTAGATTTTAGAGTTAAATTTAAGAAAGAGCAAGTTTTCAACAAAACTCTAAAATCCAACTAAACATGTCAAATGTGATTATGAGATTATGATCCAATGTAGTAGTAGCATAGTTTTACAAAGATCATAATAACCAAATAAGCATTCACATTTTTATCTTTTTAGTGATGCCTTTTCTACGTTTTCTCCCCCTTTTGGCAATATAGGCATCAATTTTTTTTATGTATGCATGAAATGCAATCGAAAGAGCTTTGAAGATTATCCAATTGATCACAATGACAAGATATGACACCAAGCTAGTCAATTTTTAGATTAGACTAGTCTAGGATATGTCCAAGTGCAAATACAAGCTTAGATTTGAATATTTCATTTTTATCAAGATTTGACAAGTGCAACACTTAGCTTTAGTTTCAAAAATAGAAGAATACCACTCTAAGGATCAAAAGGAAAACCTAGAGTTCAACCTACTCAACACGTTGGGGAATCTAGAAGAGCATACAAGGTCCTTCGGGCTCATTTATCACTTAATGCAAATTTTGATTTATCATCATACAAGACATGGCGGGGTGCAAATGTTTGACATTATTTGCATTCTTTACCCACATATGTCTTTGTTTTTAATTTATTTGCATTTTCTTTTGACAACCAATTGACTCAAGCCGTATGCGACCATCTCAAGATGAACTCTTAAGAGGATGGTCTAGGTCAAACACGATGTATTCCAAGTTCATCCCAAGTGCAATGGGAAGCGGTCTTGTGAATACAAGGTGTTGAGTCGAATGTGCATAAGAAGAGTCAATTTTGTTTAATTTTCATTTTTAGCACAACGATTCATGAGCAATTGAAGGACTCTAGCATGGATCAAACTAGTTTCACCCAAGTTGCTATAGGGACTCTAGAGAACTCCTAAATTTCTCAAATTATGGCACAAACCTCTAGAGAAGAAACCTAGCAAGTAAAAGCAACAAGTTTCATCAAGTTTTTCATTTAAGGCTTATTTCATTTTTAAGCTTAGCAAGTTAAATGAACTTGGACATACCTAAGCTAGTGATTTTCTTCAAATGATGTAGCATGGTGTATAGCATGAAGAAGAAATCAATTGCATAATAGACAAAGCTCATAAAATGTAAAATGCAGTCTAAATGCAATGCATGAACAGATTCCCAAACTCCCCTCAACAAATGAATCAATTTTAAGCTCAAATCTGGTTAAAGTTGAGTTATTATCAAGATTAGGCATAAAGAAAACCCGAATGAACTCAATAATAACAGAAAAACAGAATGAGGAGAAGAAGTCGAGAAACGCAAAACTGGATGGCTATAGAGCATAGAAAAGATAGAAGAGACTCACTACGGCTCGGACTCGCTCTTATCTTCCCAAGGATCGACATATGGAAGCTGACTCTAGATCCCAACTAAGGAGTGCACATGCACCTGTCTACCCAGGAGGCCCAATACCGCTAGACTTATAAGACTCGTGAGGGAACTCAACCTAGAGAGAAGAGAGAAACACTAATCACGCATGATAGCAACCTAAAGCACAAGATAAGAGGTCAATGCAAGGCATGCCTGAAGTCTAAGTGAGTGAACTCAACTCAAGAAAACAAGCCCAAAGTCACCCGGAAGAAACACAAAGAAAAGAAAAGTGGAACAAAACATATAATACATAATATACAAACCAGCTCCCCCTCACGAAGGCCGTAAGGGCTTACGACTCCAAGCTCACTCCTCAAGGCAACAAATCTGGAGCTATCCAAAGGCTTGGTGAAAATATCGCTAATCAAGGTCACTCTCTGAATGAAGCGCGATATCTCCCTTCTCCACATGGTCTCTAAGGAAGTGATATCTAATATCAATGTGCTTGGTCCGGAATGTTGCAATGGGTTTTTAGCAATGCAAATAGCTGAAGTGTTGTCACGAGAAAAGTGGCACACTCTCTATCTCTAACCCATAGTCCCGTAAGGTCGATCTCATCTAGAGCACTGCTACAAAGAACTAGTTGAAGAACATACTCGGCCTCGGCGGTGGGTGTGCAACTCGGCCGCTTCCTAGATGACCAAGAAACAAGAGAAGTGCCAATGAATTGGCAAGTGCGTAAGTGCTCTTCCTATCTATCCTCTGACCAAAGAAAGTCGGCATCGTAAAAGGCTCTAAGAGATAGACAAGAAGACGAAGAGTACCAAATACCATAATCGGTGGTAGCACGAAGGTACTGAAGATGCGCTTGACCTTTGGCGGTGAGAGGCGCGAGGAGAAGCTTGAAATCGAGCGCACGCACACACAAAGAAAATGTATGTCGGCCTCAAGCGGTGAGGTACAAGAGGAGCCGATCATGCTCAAACTCCTTTTGATCAAGAGGCTCACCATCCTCATCGGGCTCGAGGACAGCAGTGGTGGCCATAGAGTCATCACCGCTTCCCATCGACATGTCGAACGCCTCAGAGGTCACGGGTATATTTGCCTTGATGCAAGAAAGTACCCTCCGAGTCCGCTTGATTTGGAAGCCAAGAAAGTAGCTCAACTCGCCCATCATACTCATCTCAAACTCAGGCTCATCACCTCGTAAAACCGAGACACAAGCGAATGAGATGAGCCACCAAAATTATATCGTCCACATAAACGGACAAGAAGAAAATGAGACTCATGGTGTCCGATGAGCAGAGTTTTGTCTACTATGCCCATTTTGAAGTCATGGTGAGAAGATAAGACTTGAGCCTCTCATACCATGCTCGGGGCTGCTTGAGTCCATACAAAGCTTTGGAGAGCTTGTATACATGACTCGGAAACTTGGGGTTCTCGAATCCTAGAGGTTGTTTGACATAAACCTCTTCCTCAATATAGCCATTGAGGAATGCACTCTTGACATCCATTTGATAGAGCTTGAAGCCCGGGATGCAGAGAATGCAAGCGGGATCCTAATAGCCTCTAGTCTAGCTACAGGGCAAAGGTCTCCTCAAAGTCAAGACCTCAACCTGAGAAAAGCCCTGCAACTAGCCTAGCCTTGTTGCGAATGACAACCCCATCCTCACTGCTTGTTTTTGAACACCCACTTGGTCCCAATGACATTATGACCGGATGGGGCTCGACAAGTCGCCATACCTTGTTCCTCTCAAAGTTCTCAAGTTCTCATGCATAGCATTAATCCACGATTCATCGGATAATGCATGAGAAACATCTTTCGGCTCAAAGGAGGCAACGAAGGCGAGTGGAGGCGAATGGACAAACCTGATTTTGAGCGAGTGACGCGCTCAAACAGATCACCAATGATCCGATCGGTGGATGAGCTCGGATATGACGGGAGGACCAGAAGCGTAGTGGCCTCTACCTCATGCACGAAGAGGTAGGAGCAGAGTCACTCACCAAGAAGGAGTCTCAAGGCAAGGGTGGTCTCCCGAGGTGCGAAATGGAAACAGGAGGCACCTCGGGTATAGAGGGAACTGGATCCGGTGGAACACCATCATCTCCATCATCCTCATCTTCTACAAAGATGGTCTCGGAGGGATAAGAAGAGCTCAAACATCGTGTCTAGCTCTGGGCTAGCCTCATCAAAGGTCACATCACAGTCTCTATGATCCTATGCGCATCAACACCTGCACTTATAGTTACGAGAAGAAGTCGAGTAACCTAGAAAGATACCATCGAAGAGCGAGACTCAAACTTATCTAGGTTACGGACTTCAAGATAAAACACTTGCAACCAAAACGCGAAAATGAGACACACCGGGCTTTTGCCCATACCTCAACTCATAAGAAGTGCGATGCAAATGTGCTCTCAAAACACGCGATTAGAAACATGGCAAGCAAGAGCTATAGCCTCACCCAAAACTTCCTAGAGTATCAGACTCGTCTAGCATCGTCCCGCCATCTCAACAGTGGTCCTGTTCTTCCTTTCCACTACGCCATTCTCACGAGGAGCGAGGAGAAGAGAACCGATGCTCTAAACCGGACTCCACACAAAAACTCTCAAAGTAGGAATTCTTGAACTCCGTGCCATTATCACTGCAGATAGCTCGTAATGCACCGGGAGCTCAATAGACAACCCATCGATCAAACCTCAAGTGAGAAAAGTCTCATCCTTCGAGGCCATGAAGAATACCCAAGAGTATCTAGAAAAATCATCAACGATGACAAGAACATACCACTTCCTCCCGCCGATTGACTCTAGCCGACCAACGGTGTCCATATGTAAAAGCTGTCCTGGTGCATCATCATCACTACGGTGGATCGGAGGATGAGAAGTAAGAACCATCTTGCCATGTCGGCAAGGAGAGCAAACTAAGTCTTTGACCATCTTGAGTTTGGGCAAACCCGAATGAGATCATGGTCGCTAACTCGGGTCAAATGATCAAAACCAATGTGACCAAGTCTCCTATGCCGAAGGAGAGATCACGGACTCGAAGCAATCAAACATCAAGAGAGTCTCCGGAAGAAGCGAGAAAAATCAGCACGAAAGACTCTCCCAAATCTAGAAACCCCAAAACTAACCCTCCCGATGAATCAAGGATTCTACAGCATTACTCTTGAAGCTTACCTCGAAAGAGTCATCGATAAGTTGAGAAACAGAGAGCAGATTGTATTGCACTTACTTACTAAGGCAACATCTTTAAGAATGAAATTTTGGTTAATGCAGATGGTACCTTTAGCAATGACTCTACTCAAGATGCATCCCCAAAAGTGATTAACTCATCACCGGGGCTCGGACTAGGAAGAGAACCAACGAGAATCTCCGATCATATGACGAGAACAACCGAGTCAACAATCCAAACATCGCCCTTCCCATCCGATTTAACCCGATCAAGACACAAGAGAGAAAGATGACTCAAGATTGGGATAGAGTGAAGACTTAGGAACCTAATATGAACCATACGACACCTCGCAGTACCAAACCACGTAAGAAAATCGACTCGAGTGTCTCTCGACGCCAACTCTCACACGATCGGGAGCAACTCGTAGATAATCTAGGAGTCAAAGCTCGGGTTGGCACGCCGTGGTGCAAAAGCCGGACCATCCCGAAGAAGGCTGCTGGATATCCTACCGAAAACACCTCACGCCACCGATATCTACCTCGATGGGAAAAACGAGGAATATCAAGAGGACGGCGAAAGATCGACTACGAACAGCTCCGTGACTAAAACTCAAGAGCTAGCATGAAAACCAAGTCTGGGACTTTGCCCAAAACAAAGCGACTCTCTAACTCGTCTAGAAGCGGTGTGTGTCTTAGGAGCACTCAAAGTCCGGGATGACCTCAATACCCCTAAGAGCGCAACATGCTCACGCCGAGTGATCTTGGCGCTACCAAGCGTAAATCTACTAGGTGACCATCCTTCTTACGGAAGGTGCATGTGTACTTCGCCTTGCTAGAGGCGTAGCAATAGGAGTAACACCCTTCGGTCAAGTCCTATGGACAACCCCCAGAGACCTAAACACGGTGGTACTCACTCGGGAGCTACCACAATCTCACCACTCTTGGAGCCGCGCACAATGGTGGGAGGATGCGCCCGAGCGTGCTCCAAGGGATCAAATCCTAGACCTTGATTGAATCTACTAATCTTGGATTGGTCTAGAATAAGATTGAGCTTCTTCTTGCCTCCAACAAACTTCTCGAGAGTGCTCATAAGATACTGGCAATCTCGGAAGAAAGAAGCACAAGAAGAACAGGGGGAAGGAGAGGAAGAAGAACCGTAAAGATGAGCTCTCTCAAAGACGTGCATTTTTCTCCTCAAAGACGGCTGCCTCAATCTTGAGGGCCTCACAAGAAACGCAAGGAGCATCTCTAATTCTATGGGCTTGGTCTTCTAATTTCTTCCTAAGCTCGACATGGATTTTATCCAAGTCCCCCACAATCTCAGTACATCGCAAGCAATATTTTTGTGACTTATCTAGTAAGTCCTTAGCAAGTTTAGCACACTTGACATTCTGTGGTTTCATTGTCAAGTTTTAATTGCTTACACCCTCACATGAGCCGACTGGGTCCTTAGAAGCATGTGATTCAAGTTCATTGTTTCTAGTAAAGCTTCCTAAGGTGTTCGCCATGGCATCAATTTCGCAAGCAATTTAGGCAATTAGAGCATGATGGAGTGGAGTGAGCATGAAGAAAACTAGCCTCAACAGAATAGCATCAATGTAACTAGTGCTAGCATTCTTCAACCTAAGACCATCAAGTTCAACAAGCACACTATCATGTATGGTCCTTAGGTTCTCCAACTCCACAAGAATAGCATCACACAAAGAGCAATCATCGGTGACTCGGGAGGAGAAGATCTAAGTGAAGCTAACTCCCGAGTCAAGGTACCTACTTCCTTCTCAAGCTCTGTACACCTAGCTCTAGCTCTAGCATGAAATTTTCCTAATTTGCGTAAAGCTTCGTTGAGCTGGTCATAGGAGGGTACCTCGTCCGAGTCATTTGAGAGCTCGGAGTCGCTGATGTCGTTGGTGTCGCCATGAAGCACATGCCGAGAAGTCATCGCCGCCTTTCTTCTCTTGCGGATCATCCTCGCCTCGCCGCTCCATGTCTCCGTGTCGGAGAGGTTGATGTCGCAAGCGCGGCAAGGACGCGGTGGAAGAGCTTCTTGTTCTTGGAGAAGTTGCGGTACTTCTTCTCGTGCACCGTTCACGAACCGGAGGCTTCTTGTTGCGGTTTTTGTCGGTGTAGTCGTTCTTGCCCGAACCGCCAACGCGTCATTCTTGCCCTTCTCCGGCTTGGGATAGTTCGCCCGAATGTGGTTGGGGCCACCACACTCAAGCGGTGATCATGCCACTCTCTTCTCTCTCTCACC
This sequence comes from Otatea glauca, assembly GCA_036346275.1. Taxonomy (NCBI): domain Eukaryota; kingdom Viridiplantae; phylum Streptophyta; class Magnoliopsida; order Poales; family Poaceae; genus Otatea; species Otatea glauca. Next base: position 53,873,905 of record CM070718.1, on the reverse strand, counting down.
CTCTTGTATGCATGAGAAAACTTGCGAGCGAGAAGAGCAAGCTCATTTTTCGAAATTTTTCCAGCTTGGTCATCGCTAGCTCGCAAAGGGCGGAAAGAGAGAAACCAATAGAAGGATCAAGAAGAAGATCCAATGGGATCGGTGACCAAAGCCATCGATCGAGGTTTCATCTTCCGAGAGACGACATCGATCTCATGAGTCTTGAGGCGGAATAAAGCCCGCCAAGAGTCGAGTCGATAAGTCGGTGGTGTCCTTGATGGTGGTCACCTTCATCTCCCAAACCCGAAGGTCGAGTGCGGTCAAGAAATGCCGAGCATTGTCAGTCGAGTCAGGTATATGCAACCAACCGCCGGAGGTCGCTCAAAATCTTTGTAAACCGACCAAAACACTCGTCGAGACTCTCACCGGTAGCGTTGATCAAACTTGTTGTACTCGCGCTTGAACCGGTCTCGCTCACGCCTTGATTTGAGTAGAGCCTCATGGTAAGAATCGAGGTTACCCAAATCTCGTGAGCGGAGCGAAGGTGAGAAATCCTATCATACTCACAGCGGCTAAGACCCAGTATGAGAATGTTCCTTGCCTTAGCATTCGCCTCAACGCCAACCATATTGATGGCCGTGACATTTTCATCGCCAGGAACCTCATACGGAGTTTCACCTTCCGCCATATCGTAGCCCAGGCAGTGATGTATGACTCCATCCGGATTTCCAAAAGGAAAATCAACTCCATTAAAGATGGGAGGCTTGGTGGAATATTTGTCCGTCGCCATGGCTCTTGAGACCGGTCAAGATCTAGAAAGAGCAGAACCGGCTCGATACCAATTGAAGGACCAAAATGGCGAATGAGGGGGTGAATGGTCACAAATAAAAATTCCCCAAAATACTCCAACAAAAACCTCGACAAGATCGCTCAAAAGGAATTGTGAAAAACCCGAAAAACTAGACAACTATGTGTACCCCAAGCTTGCATGGATAAGTACCATAAAATATGTGGGGATTTTTGAGTCACAATCCTGGTTGTCTAGTGTCCAAGATAAAGAGGAATCAATTCAAACTCTTGCTTTTAGAAAGGACATCAATTCAAATCACAAAAGTCACTTTCAGAAAAGCAAAAGCAGAATTCCCAGAACTTGTCCTCAATTTGCACAGGAGGTTGGTGGGTTTCTGTAGCTCACAAAATTTTGAGACTTTTTCTCCCTGTGAGCATCAGAGTCCTGAAGAACTGCACTAAATTTCTCCACAAAAAGCCTTACAGAAAAAACACGAAAAATCGAAGAACACAGTCTGGTCAAGAACTTCGAGCAGAACGTTTGGGGCTCGGTTTTCACCTCATGGCGCCCAAACGGTACAACAAGTGAACTCCAAAATTTTGCTGCAAGCGGATATCAGAGTCCCGCACCTCGTCCAACAAGAATCACTCAAAAAGGATTTTTCTATATTTTTACAAAAATCAAACACTGACTACTGCGCGAAGAACAAGTTCAGAACAAAGTTGGAACTTGAAAGAAAAGATGTTCTCTACTCAATCCAAGAGTGCAAAAGAGATGTAAAACCATATGAACACACTCAAAACATCCAAGAACAGCAGCATTTAGAAGGAGGGGAGGCAAGTCCAAATTACTTGAAAGTAAATTATGGAATGTAATTATGGAAAGTAAATGCTGAATTTAAATTGCGTAAAGTAAAGACATAATGTAAATGCGCAAAATAAATTCAGAGGTGGATGAATAAAACTTTCATTTCTGGAAGGGGAGGTTACAAAACCTCACATTCATGTGGGCAAAGCTCAAATGAGCATCAAAAACCTCGACACCTTCAAGGGAAGGAGGCAACCCTCCACCCCTATTTATACTACTCTTGGGCCACCTACCACCCTTGGATGAGTCCTCAACCCTAGAGCACTCATCTAAGGGCTAGGATTAACCCACACACACAGCCATGCAAGGGCTAACCCAAAACCCACACACATACCGGGTTTTCTTGCAGTTTTCAAAGCATACTACCTAGACCCGCTAACCTATCAACTAGACCTCAATCCGACGGTCCTCATTGATCCACGCGCATCTAGCTAGCATCATCTCCTTTCCTTGTCTTCTTGACTTGCTCGGACTCCGCCTCCGATCATCTTCCGCGATCTCCCAACCGTCTGACCTCCGACGCCTCGCCTAGTCCCGGTCATCCTTCGCCTCACCATGACCTAGCACCGTCGTCCTACAACCATCAAAAACAAGGAAACTCCTCACATAGCAATGCCCACAAAGATGTGCAATAAACCATGCAACTCATCACTACCGCGTCCATACGACCCAGATCGCCACTCTTGGCAAAGACAACTCAAATTGCTTCATTTTGAAAATCAAACCAAATCAAACTCAAACTTGAGCACACCTTGCTCAAATAAAGTCAAATACTCATCACAAATATGGATGGACCTCCACATGGTCCTTCACAAACCCTTCGGATTAGAGATGCTCCTTGCGTTTCTTGTGAGGCCCTCAAGATTGAGGCAGCCGTGCTAGGGGAATAAAAAGCACGTGCTGAGAGATCTTCTCTTTCTGGTTCTTCTTCTTCCTCTCCTTCCCCCTGTTCTTCTTGTGCTTCTTTCTTCCGAGATTGCCAGTATCTTATGAGCACTCTCGAGAAGTTTGTTGGAGGCAAGAAGAAGCTCAATCTTATTCTAGACCAATCCAAGATTAGTAGATTCAATCAAGGTCTAGGATTTTATCCCTTGAGCACGCCGGCGCATCCTCCCACCATTGTGCGCGGCTCCAAGAGTGGTGAGATTGTGGTAGCTCCCAGAGTGAGTACCACCGTGTTTAGATCTGCTGGGGTTTTCCATAGGACTTCTGATCAGAAGGGTGTTACTCTTATTGTTTCTGCCTCTAGCAAGGCGAAGTACACATGCACCTTCTGTAAGAAGGATGGTCACCTAGTAGATTTCTGCTTCAGGCGCGCCAAGATCACTCGGCGTGAGCGTGTTGCTGCTCTTAGGGGTATTCAGGGTCATCCCCAGACTTTGAGTGCTCCTAAGACACACACTGCTTCTAGACAAGTTAGAGAGTCGTCTGTTTTTGGGCAGCGTCCAGGACTCAGTTTTCATGCTACTTCTTTGAGTTTTAGTCCTGGAGCTGTTCGTAGTCAGTCTTTCCGCCGTCCTCTTGATATTCCTCGTTTTTCCCATCGAGGTAGATATCAGCGGCGTGAGGTATTTTTCGGTAGGAGATCTAGGCAGCCTTACTGGGATGGTATGGCTTTTGCACCACGGCGTGCCAACCCAGTTTTGACTCCTAGATTATCTACCAGAGTTGCTCCTGATCGTGTGAGAGTTGAGCGTCAGAGAGACACTCGAGTCCAGTCTTCTTCTGTGGCTAGTACTCTGAGGCGTCGAGTGGTTCAGTATTGGGTCCCCAAGTCTTCACTCTGTCCCAGTACTGAGTCATCTTTCCCTCTTGTGTCAATTCCTAGTGTCATGTCTATGCGATGATGCTTTTAAGTGCCTTTTGCCTTTCTCATGGCATGAGTCGCTTGAGGCTAGCTTGAGGATGTGATCATTGCCTAGTGGAGCGGTTTTGGGTCATCTTGTGGACTTGTTCTTTCTTAGTTCGATTCTTAGTCCATGAGTTGTCCTGAGGCATCATCTTCGCCGTACATAAGTAGTGGACCTCGTTTTTCCTCGAGATACCCACTCACGGCAAGAGTTGAAAGTAAGTATGTTGGTCATGTTGATCTTTACTAATCTCATCTAGGATCGGTTTGTTGCTTTTCAATGTTGGCACTCGATGTGAATTCCGAGTTGGCCTTTGCGGCTTGTCTCTAGAGGATTGGATCTTCCTGCATAACCATCATGAGCATCATGTAACCTGCATGTACTTTCAACTTTGTTTGCCTCGTGTCTCGCTCCACAAGTGTTGAGCTTCATGATAACAGCATTGGGGACTTCCACTTCCATGGTGAGCTATCTCATACCCTCATGTCGATTATACTTGTGATCATCATTTCTATGACATGTTGTGATTGCTCTTGCTCCCATGTGTATTATATGTACTTTGCTAGGTCTTGTTAGTTTTTGTCTGTCTTGTTTTGTGCCATAGCATGTTTTCCCCAACCATCTTTGTGCTTCACGTATTATATCCTAAATTCATGAGCTTTTTCCCAGCATGTGATTTTCTTGTTTTTATCCTGTCCATGATATTGTTCATTTGGTATGAGCATTTGTATTAACTATGGGCACGTGCTATATATCATTTACTTTATTTTGTCATGAGTAGTATATAGGTTATATGACCCTGATTTTCTATTACATCCATGATTAGCTTTGTTTAGACTTTGTTTGTCAGACTTTGTGCTACATGTGAGTGCCTTTCATGAGGTTAGGGTCATATGATCTAGCTGCCGCTGTATGACTTATATTGTTCATGATCACCTTTTATTGTCCTTCATGCTTATATGCTTCATACCTATTTTGCATGAGCTTGTGTTCTTCATTCATGGCATGTATTCATCATCATGCATAGAGTGTTGCCATAAATAGCTTCTCATCTTTGTGTCCATGGTCACCATTTACTTTCATGCTGCCTGTGTCCTCATGACCTTTTGTTTGGTCTTCTTTTGACGGGCCTTTTTGCAGCAATTAAATATTGTTATTGAGACTATGGATAAATGGATCTTGATGTTGCTAATTGCTTTGTTTTATGCATGATCCTCTTTGGTTGTCTTCATTCATCTTGCTCATGTTATATCTAGTAGCATGTTGTTGTGCTTCATTGTGGTTTCTCTTCATTTACATGCTCATTGCCATGTTTAGGGTAGTATCTTGATCCATGTATTTCTAGGCTTGCACATGATCCCTGCTAGCATTTTGTTGCTGTGATGCACCTTGCTTAGCTTCTTCTCGCCAAAGATGACAAAGGTGCTATGATGCACCTTGTCGTTGTTTATCATGTGGATATGTTTTCACCGTCTGTCTATGGATATATGGATCTTGATGCTATCTTTAGCTTGGTTGTGATACATGATCTTACATTACCTTCTCGCATCATGTTCATGCTCTAGATGATCGCTTGCCACATTTTTCCTGTATCTTGTCCATTCGTGCCTAGGAACCGGATCCGCCTAACTTGATTTCAAAGCATAGATTTGTTGGATGCATGTGTGTAGGCTTTCGGTGAGGAGACCATCATCCTAGGAATATCTCTAAGTCTTCTTCCTCCGCTTTTGGATCCACTTCAGGTCATTTGCTACTACTTGCACTACACCGCAAAGAGGTAAGTACCTCTGAAAATGTTGATGACAGTGATGGGTCTCTTAGGAGGTTGTGGTTCTTTTGTAGGTAGAGCTTGTGTCCTGTTTGTCTAGAGTCTTTGGTTGGACTTCTAGCATAGTTAGGTTGCTTTTACCTTGAGCCGCCTTGCTCCTTAGAGACCATGTGGTTTTAGATCTTATCTCTTTCCTCTAGCTTTCTACCTATCTCTTGTGAGGTGAGAGTTTTAGAGTGTGCCTCAAGGGGAGTAGAGTGTGTTGTGGGGATTTGAGCTTGGGTTTATGAGCCCTACGGCCTTTCGTGAGGGGGAGCTGGTTTGTATATTATGTATTATATGTTTTCTTCCAGCTTAGCTTTTCTTTTCTTTGTGTTTCTTTTGGGTGACTTTGGGCTTGTTTTCTTGAGTTGAGTTCACTCACTTAGACTTCCTAAGCATGCCTTCCATGGACCTCTTATCTTGTGCTTTAGGTTGCTATCATGCGTGATTAGTGTTCTCTCTTCTCTCTAGGTTGAGTTCCTCACGCCTTATAAGTCTAGTGTATTGGGCCTCCTGGTAGACAGGTCTGTGTGCACTCCTTAGTTGGGATCTAGAGTCGCTTCCCTATGTCACCACTGGGAAGATAAGAGCGAGTCTAAGCCGTAGTGAGTCTCTTCTATCTTATCTATGCTCAATAGCCATCCAGCTTTTGCGCTTTCTGGCTTCTTCTCCTCATTCTGTTTTTTGGTTGTTATTGAGTTCATTCGGGTTTTCTTTATGCCTAATCTTGATAATAACTCAACTTTAACCAGATTTGAGCTTAAAATTGATTCATTTGTTGAGGGGGAGTTTGGAAATCTGTTCATGCATTGCATTTAGACTGTATTTTCTGTTTTATGGGCTTTGTCTATTATGCAATTGATTTCTTCTTCATGCTATACACCATGCTACATCATTTGAAGAAAATCACTAGCTTAGATATGTCCAAGTTCATTTAACTTGCTAAGCTTAGAAATGAAATAAGCCTTAAATGAAAAACTTGATGAAACTTGTTGCTTTTACTTGCTAGGTTTCTTCTCTAGAGGTTTGTGCCATAATTTGAGAAATTTAGGAGATCTCTAGAGTCCCTATAGCAACTTGGGTGAAACTAGTTTGATCCATGCTAGAGTCCTTCAATTGCTCATGAATCATTGTGCAAAAAAAATGAAAATTAAACAAAATTGACTCTTCTTGTGCACATATGACTCAACACCTTGCATTCACAAGACCGCTTCCCATTACACTTGGGATGAACTTGGAATACATCGTGTTTGACCTAGACCATCCTCTTAAGAGTTCATCTTGAGATGGTCGCATACGGCTTGAGTCAATTGGTTGTCAAAAGAAAATGCAAATAAATTAAAAACAAAGACATATGTGGGTAAAGAATGCAAATAATGTCAAACATTTGCACCCGCTATGTCTTGTATGATGATAAATCAAAATTTGCATTAAGTGATAAATGAGCCCAAGGACCTTGTATGCTCTTCTAGATTCCCCAAAGTGTTGAGTAGGTTGAACTCTAGGTTTTCCTTTTGATCCTTAGAGTGGCTATTCTTCTATTTTTGAAACTAAAGCTAAGTGTTGCACTTGTCTAATCTTGCTAAAAATGAAATATTCAAAACTAAGCTCGTATTTGCACTTGGACATGTCTTAGTTTAGTCATCTTCTGAAATTGACAAGCTTTGTGTAATATCCTTCCATTTTGATCAATTGGATAATCTTCAAAGCTCTTTCGATTGCATTTCATGCATACATAAAAAAAATTGATGCCTATATTGCCAAAAGGGGGAAAAACGTAGAAAAGGCATCACTAAAATGATAAAAATGTGAATGCTTATTTGGTTATTATGATCTTTGTAAAACTATGCTACTACTTCTGTTGGATCATAATCTCATAATCACATTTGACATGTTTAGTTGGATTTTAGAGTTTTTGTTGAAAACTTCTAAAATCTGAATTCCTCTTCGTCAACTTGGTCATGGTTCTAATTTCTATCTTTGGATCAAGTTTGACTTTGCAACTAAAAATTGCTTTCTTCTTCATTTTCTTCAAACTCAAATTTATGCCTTTTGTGTGGTTTGTCAATATACTCATCAACGGGGAGATTGAAGGACCATGTGGAGGTCCATCCATGTTTGTGATGAGTATTTGACTTTATTTGAGCAAGGTGTGCTCAAGTTTGAGTTTGATTTGGATTGATTTTCAAAATGAAGCAATTTGAGTTGTCTCTCGCCAGAGTGGCGCAGACTGGTCGTATGGACGCTGTAGTGATGAGTTGGATGGTTTATTGCACATCTTTGTGGGCATTGCTATGTGAGGAGTTTCCTTGTCTTTGATGGTTGCAGGGCGACGGTGCTAGGTCATGGTGAGGCGAAGGATGACCGGGACTAGGTGAGGAGCGTCGGAGGTCCAGACGGTTGGGAGATCGCCGGAAGATGATCGGAGACGGAGTCCGGGCAAGTCAAGAAGACAAGGAAAGGAGTTGATGCTAGCTAGATGCCGCGTGGATCAATGAGGGCCATCGGATTGAGGTCTAGTTGATAGGTTAGCGGGTCTAGGTAGTATGCTTTGAAAACCGTGCAAGAAAACCCGGTATGTGTGTGGGTTTTGGGTTAGCCCTTGCATGGGTGTGTGTGTGGGTTAATCCTAGCCCTTAGATGAGTGCTCTAGGGTTGAGGGACTCATCCAAGGGTGGTAGGTGGCCCAAGAGTAGTACAAATAGGGGTAGAGGGGTAGCCTCCTTCCCTTGAAGGTGTTGAGGTTTTTGATACTCATTTGAGCTTTGCCCACATGAATGTGAGGCTTTGTAACCTCCCCTTCCAGAAATTAAAGTTTTATCCATCCACCTCTGAATTTATTTTGCGCATTTACATTATGTCTTTACTTTACGCAATTTAAATTCAGCATTTACTTTCCCGCAATTTACTTTCAAGTAATTTGGATTTGCCTCCCCTCCTTCTAAATGGTGCTGATCTTGGATGTTTTGAGTGTGTTCATATGGTTTTACATCTCTTTTGCACTCTTGGATTGAGTAGAGAACATCTTTTCTTTCAAGTTCCAACTTTGTTCAGAACTTGTTCTTCGCGCAGCAGTCAGTGTTTGATTTTTGGAAAAATATAGAAAAATCCTTTTTGAGTGTTTCTTATTGGAGGAGGTGCGGGACTCTGATATACACCTGCATAAAAATTTGGGAGTTCACTTGTTGCACCGTTTGGGCGCCATGTGGTGAAAACCGAGCCCCAAACTTTCTGCTCGATGTTCTTGAGCATACTGTGTTCTTATATTTTTCCTGTTTTTTCTGTAAGGCTTTTTGAGGATAAATTTGGTGGAGTTCTTCACGATTCTTATGCTCATAGGTAGAAAAATTCTAAGAATTTTTTGAGCTGCAGAAACCCACCAACCTCCTGTGCAAATTGAGGACAAGTTCTGGAAATTCTGCTTTTGCTTTTCTGAAAGTGACTTTTGTGATTTGAATTGATGTCCTTTCTAAAAGCAAGAGTTTGAATTGATTCATCTTTATCTTGGACACTAGACAACCAGGATTGTGACTCAAAAATCCCCACATATTTTATGGTACTTATCCATGCAAGCTTGGGGTACACATAGTTGTCTAGTTTTTCGGGTTTTTCACAATTTCCTTTGAGCGATCTTGTCGAGGTTTTTGTTGGAGTATTTTGGGGGAATTTTTATTTGCGACCATTCACCCCCCCCCCTCTGTTCGCCATCTCGGTCCTTCACATGCACAATGGTGGGAGGATGCGCCCTAGCGTGCTCCAAGTAGTCAAATCCTAGACCCTGATTGAATCGATTAATCTTGGATTGGTCTAGAATGAGATTGAGCTTCTTCTTGCCTCCAACAAACTTCTCGAGAGTGCTCATGAGATACACTCCCAGAAGAAAGAGGCATATGAAGAATAGGGAAGAGAAGAGGAAGAAGAACTACTAGCATGTGCATTTTGAGGGCCTCACAAGAAACACAAGAGGCATTTCTAATCCTAATGGTCTGGGCCTCAAACTTCTTCCTAAGTTCGACTTGGATTTTATCCAAATCCCCCTCAATCTCAACACATCACAAGCACCTTTCTTGTGACTTAGCTAGTAAGTCCTTAGCAAGATTAGCACACTGGACATTTAAAGATTCATTGTCAAGTTTTAGTTGCCTACAGTCCTCACATGAGCTGACTGAGTCCTTAGAAGCATGCATTTCAAGTTCATCGTTTCTAGAAGAAAGCTTCATAAGGTGATCGCTCATGGCATTAATTTCAGCAAGAAGTTTGGGGCAATTTTTACATGGAGTAGAGTGAGCATGAAGAAAACTAGCCTCAACAGGAATAACATCAATAGAACTAGTGCTAGCATTCTTTAACCTAAGACCATCAAGTTCAGCAAGCACACTATCATGTATGGTTCTTAGGTTCTCTAGCTCCTCAAGCAAGGCATCACACAAAGAACAGTCATCAGTGACTCGGGAGGGAGAAGATCTAAGAGAAGCTAACTCCTGAGTCAAGGTACCTACTTCTTTCTCTAGCTCCATACACCTAGCTCCTGCTCTAGCATGAAATTTTCCTAATTTGCTGAAAGCTTCATTGAGCTGGTCATAGGAGTTGCTATAAAGTTTGGAGTCGCTGATGCCATTGGCGTCTGCCATGAAGCACATGCCAGTGAAGTCATCGCCGCCTTTCTTCTCTTGCGGTTCATCCTCGCCCTCGTCGCTCCATATCTCCATGTCGAAGAGGTTGATGTCGTCAAGCACGGCGAGGACGTGGTGGAAGAGCTTTTTGTTCTTGGAGAAGTTGCGGTACTTCTTCTCACACGTCGGCTCGCGAACTGGAGGCTTCTTGTTGCGGTTCTTGTCGATGTAGTCATTTTTTTCCAAACCGCTAGTGTCGTTCTTGGCCTTCTCCAGTTTGGAGCAATTCGCCCAAATGTGGTTGGGGCCACCACATTCGAAGCAGGTGATTATATCATCTCTCTTCCTCTCTCTCACCCTCTTGTATGCATGAGAGATTTTGCGAGCTAAAAGAGCAAGCTCATTTTCTAGAAATTTTTTCAGTTGGTCATCGCGTAGCTCGCAAAGGGTGGAGAGGGAAAAACCAATAGAAGAATCAGAAGAAGAAGATCCAATGGGATTGGTGACCAAAGCCATCGATTGAGATTTCGTTTTCCGCGAGACGACATCGATCTCATGAGTCTTGAGACGGGAATAAAGCATATCAAGAGTCAGAGTCAACAAGTCGGTGGTGTCCTTGATGGTGGTCACCTTCATCTCCCAAACTCTAAGATCGAGTGCAGTCAAGAAATGACGAGCATTATCCGAGTCAGAGTATATGCAACCAACTGCTTGAAGATCGCTCAAAATCTTGGTAAAGCGACTGAAGCACTTATCAAGCCTCACCAGCGTGTTGTTGAAACTTGTTGTAATCACGCTTGAATTGGTCCTGTCCCATCGTCTTGATTTGGGTAGTGCCCTCATGATAAGCATCAAGGGTCAACACCACCTTTTGTGCTATCTGGCCGGTGCTACCGCATGAGGGCCGGTAGCACCACAAGAAGAGCGGTAGCATCGGGCTCAAGAACAGTCTGAAAAACTACACGACCTAAAAGCAATTTTGAGGAATCTTTTGATCGGCTAGACAAAAACACACAAAACTTGGTAGATGTGATCCTGGGTATGTCAGAAACTCATTCCAACCATCAATCGCAAGGATTGACGTTAAAGTTCTGACCTTTTTGCCCAGGAAGGAAGAACACACCAAGTTTACGTAAGAACACAAGAAATCGACTCAAGACTTGCTCGTGGGATTTTAATGATCAAGATGATCTTGGATAGCTTCCCACAAGTCACAGCAAGCAAAAGCAAAAGTCTCAACTTCCACAAACGCGATTTACAAGATCATTCATTCAAGAACACAAAAACCGGTTTCTTGCAAGAAGAACGCATGGATTGCCTAGATGATTGGGATATGATCTAAAGAGAGATTAATTCATCAATCAACACCCTCGGCATAAGAATTGTAAGCATTTTAGAAGTGGAGGAGGCAAATCCAAAAGCATGTAGAAAGAGGGGAGGCAAATCCAAATTACATGAATGTAAATTGCAAGAATGTAAGTGTGGAATTTAAATGCTTAATTTAAATACATAAAGTAAATTCAAGCATAAGAGAAAATGATTTGCATTTCTGGAAGAGAGGTTTACAAAGCCTCACAACAAAGTGGGCAAAGCTCAAAAGAGCACGAAACCTCTAAAACCTTCGAGAGAAGGAAGGCCACCCCTCCCCCTCTATTTATACTACTCTTGGGCCACCTACCACCCTTGGATGAGTCCCTCAACCCTAGGACACTCCATCAAGGGCTAGGATTGACCCACTCACACAGCTATGCAAGGGCTAACCCAAAACCCTCCGCACAAACCAGGTTTTCTTGCATGGTTTTCCAAGCACACTAACTAGACCCGCTATCATATCAACTAGACCGCGATCCGACGGCCCTCGTTGATCAAAGCAGCTTCTAGCTAGCATCTCATCCATTCCTTTTCTTCTTTAGCTTGCACCGACTCCCACTACTATAGAAAGGCTTATATTAGACGCCTCATCACAGACGGTTTCTCAAAACCGTCTGTGACAATGAACATCACTGACGGTTCTATATTGCAACCATCAGTGACATTATCACAGATGGTACTCTCCAAGTCAGGGGGCTACATCAGAAGTACACGCGAGGCTTCGAAAAAACGTCGATCTCGAAAAAACGTCGTTTAGGGCCTCAAAACAGCATCTGAAGGTTTTTTTCATCGATTTTGCGTTTTCATGTTCTTCAGAGCAGGGACATGGGATATCTCACATCCAGTAGCTCTTCCATTATGCCTGAACTAGCACAGAGCAGCTAGATCACAGAAATATTATCTGTACATGACGATATTTTTTTGTTTCCAAAAGTAACATCACAGGCGGTTCATAGTAAAAACCGTCTGTGATAGTTGTTATCACAGATGGTTCTTAGTAAAAACCGTCTGCGATAATTTGTTATCACAAACGGTTCTTAGTAAAAATCGTCTGTGATGTTTGCATATCACAGACGGTTTTAGTTTGAAACCGTCTGTGATATGTTCTATCACAGACGGTTCATAAACCGTCTGTGATGTTCTGTAACATCACTGACACATGGTTACAGACGGTTCGGAAAACCATCTGTAATGACGGTTCCGAACCGTCTGTGATGACCTTTTCTGTAGTAGTGTCCGTCTCTGATCATCTTCCGGCGATCCTCGACAGTCTAGACCTTCGACGCTCCTCGCCTAGTCCCGATCATCCTCCGCCTCACCATGATCAAAACCCGACGTCTTGCACCCATCAAAAATAAGGAAACACATCACATAGCAATGTCCCAAAACATGGAAACACATCACAATACATCACCCATCATTGTTGTCTCGGTAGTTGTTATTGTATGTGTAGTGTGGTGTGCAATTTTTTTATATGTAGTAATTTCAACTTGAATGATATAGTAATACAATATTTCACCACTAGTTTCTGAAATGTTATCTTCGTCATTATTGGTAGGTTCTTTTTTTAATGAAGGCGATTAGTTGTCATTATGTTATACGAAGCTTTTGTTCGAGATTGTATCTCACAACTTATGATGTTGTTCCAGTTTGTAAGTAATGTAGCGTAGTAATCACAGTTTATCCAAAAAGTAATATTGTTTTCACATAACAGTATTTTACTATTACTTACAATTTTCGCATTACCAATGGTAATATCCATCCGTAAATAGGCTTTAACCAATTGTTACTTTATATCGTTTTATCGACTTTGTGCCGTGATTGATTGAGTTGTTCATGAGGTCGATAGACTAGGTATCGAGTTTGACATGTGGTTGATTATTCGATGCGGTCAAAACGGTGGTCGAGTTTCTACTCGAGCAAGGATCTGACTCGATGGTGGCAACTCGATGAAGTCGATGCAGTAGTCGGTAGTGCCGACTTGTTGAGCAATCCAATTTGGATGTTTATTGCATATTGAACATTGCTATGTGATGGGTTTTTCCTTGTTTTTGATGGTTGCAGGACAATAATGCTAGATCATGGTAAGGCGGAGGGCGACCGGAACTAGACGGTCGAGAATCGTCGGAAGATGATCGGAGACGGAGTCGATGTGAATCTAGAAGACAAGGAATGGTTGAGATACTAGGTAGGAGCTACTCGAATCAAGGAGGGCCGTAGGATCGCGATCTAGGTGATAGAGTAGCAGGTCTAGTTAGTATGGTGCATGTTGGAGTCATTCCTAGCCCTTGATGGTAATCCTTAGGGTAGAAGGAACTCATCCAATGGTGGACGGTGACTCAAGAGTAGTATAGATAGAGGGGGAGTGGTAGCCTTCTCCTCTTGAAGGTTTTAGAGATTTTGGCTCATTTGAGCTTTTTGCCCACTTTATTGTGAGGCTTTTGTAAACCTCCCTTACAAAAATGCAAATTATTTTCTCTTATGTTTGAATTTACTTTACGCACTTAAATTCAGCAATTAAATTCCGCAATTTACTTTCTTGCAATTTGCCTCGTGCTTAGTTGGATTTGCCTCCCCTCCTTCTATACGCTTATGGATCTTGTGCTGAGGATATATGATTGATGAATGAGACTTCTTCAGACCATATCCCAGTCATATACGCAAATCTTGTGTTCCTTCTTGCAAGAAATCGATCGTGTATACTTAAGTGAATCATTCTTCTAGATCGTGTTTGAGGGGTTTTGGACTTGTGTTCTTGCTTGCTGCGACGTGTGGGAAGTTATCCAAGATCATCTTGATCATCAAAACCCCACTAGCAAGTCCAAAATCATGTTCTCGAGTTTTACTCAAACTTGGTGTGTTCTTACTTCAAAGTGAAATAGGTCAGAACTTTGACATCAATCCTTGCGATTGAAGGTTGGAATAAGTTCCTGACATCCTTAGGATCACATCTACCAAGTTTTATGAGTTTTTGTCTAGTCGATCAAAAGATTCCTCAAATTAGCTTTTGAGTTTGTGCTGTTCTTGGCTCTATTCTTCCTGCTGCTCTTGAGTCTGGTCATACCGGATTTCGTTGCTACCGGATTCAATCCGGCCATACCAGACTTGCAGGAAAACTTTCTCTATTTCATTTGCTCCTTTTGATTAAATTGTCTGTTGGCTTGGTTGGATAATTTTGAGTGGGAAAATTTTAATTGGGATCATTCACCCCCTCTGATCGCCATTTCGGTCCTCCAGTATTAAAGATTATTTATTTCAAAATTACAAGTTTGAATAAAAATGGTTTTAATTCTGACTTCTCGGATTCGCTTTGGGCTGTACTGTACTCCTAGTTTTTCTTTAAGTCATTTTTATTATCTAGATAAGTTAAATGTTTAAATTTAGATAGATTATGATATTAAAACAGTAATTTACTTTTATTGTTAGCAAATTTTACTTGATATTACTAGACGTAATTTTGTCTAGTACATATCACTGACGAGAGAGTAAGAGTCTGGTATTCAACCTTCTATTACGGAGATTTCGAGTTCCAATAAATAAGGGTTTTCTCTTTTTGTGGGATTCGCTTTGGGTTCCACGTCACTGCTTGTATTTATGCATTGAGTTTTACTAGATGCTACATGATTTACTATACATGAATGAACGTGTAACTGTTCCATATTGCATGTAATAGTTCTTACTTTTTGGATTAAATGATTTTTGGTAGTAAACTTTACTGTCGATTGTTGATTATTTTCACCACCTTGGTCAGTACCAATTACTATTATACATTTGATCACCTTATCTACGTATTCTACCTCATGTTGTATCTTGCATTACCGAAAATACTTGATTTTACTATGCATGAAACAGTACGGCATTTCTGCTACCTATGTATGTTGTAATCTTTTAATATACTGTTCACATTTTTTTTCTTTATTTACATCAACTATTTACCACTTTACTCAGTTCAATTTACTATGTTAGTTGTAACTGTTTACTATTTGTTGTTACGCTGCGGAATGTTATAAGACACATGGGCTAAAGGCTCATTTTATCAGATCCATCGCCCGTGTATATAGCATGGACGACAGCAATTTAGTCCCACATCGCCCGCGTTGGATCATCTATACTAATTTATATACTGAAATTGGGATCTGTCTTCCGATCAGAGTGAAATGTGTAATGTTAGTAAGGGTAGAGCTATGTTTGCTGGCCCCGCTGCACTATGTGCTAGTGGTGTGGACTCGGGTACCTTACCCTTTAACACTATGATCACTTTTTTTTAACCACATGCTTCAATGGTATCCTGCTGTTAACCCCATATTCGTTATAACGGCACCATCGTTGGTTATAAATTTTACTGTAGTTTGCCAATGATTTCACCACCTACATCGCTAGCGATTACTATCTTACTTTTGATCACCTTATCTATGTACTGTACTTCATTTTGTACTACCGAAAATACTTGATTTTACCATACTTGAAATTTAATATAACTAAGGTGTAAATTATTTGTTACTATACTTGTTGTATTATGTTATCTTCATTCACATCATCTTTTTACAACCTTGATGAGTACCATTTACTATTGAACTGATAACCTTTTCACTACCTCAAGCACCATATATCTGTTCAGTCATTATTGTAGTAATTTTACTATCGAATGTAAATGTTTTTTTCGCCACTCATGATAGCAGACGTTATTTTCCATTCGTCCTTTTTGCAAATGTCTACTGTAATTTGTTGGTACTTACTGACCGTTAGTAACTTATACTATAGTGGAAATAACATTTCTTTACTGCTGTAATAAAATTTCTTTTGTCAAAACCTTGTTACTGACAGGGTGTATATGAATGACAGCATGTCTTACAGCAAACTATTCTTCATTTTACTATCATTTTTTATATTTTACTAACAATCTCAGGTACTCATTAAATATCTCCTGTACTGTTTACCACTTTAGTCAGTTCGTTTTACTATGGTAGTTTTAACTGTTCACTATTTGTTGCTACGCTGTGGAATGTTATAAGACACACGGGCTAAAGGCCCATTTTATCAGATCCATCACCCGCGTATATAGCATGGACGACAGCAATTTAGTCCCACATCGCCCGCATTGGATCATCTATACCAATTTATATATCGAAATTGGGATCTGTCTTCCGATTAGAGTGAAACGTGTAATGTTAGTAAGGGTAGGGCTATGTCCGTGAGCTCTGCTACACTATGTGCTGGTGGTGTGGAACCAGACACTTACTCTTTTACACCACGATCACTTTTTTTTTTTATTTTTACCACGTGCTTCAGCGGTATCCTGCCGACAACCCCATGTTCGTTACAACAGCACCATCGATGGTTTTCGGATGATTTACTGTCGTTTGTGGATAGTTTCACCACATACATCAATAGAGATTACTATCGTACTTTTGATTACCTTATTTTTGTACTCTACTTCATGTCGTACTAACTGGGTGTAAATCATTTTGTTACTATACTTGTATTTGTTATATTCATTCACATTAACTTTTTACCATCTTAGTTAGTACCATTTACTATTTAACTGATAACCTTTTCACTACCTTGAAATAACCATATATCTGTTCAGTCCTTCTTGTAGTAATTTTACTATCGAATGTAAATGTTTTTTTTCGCCACTCATGACAACAGACGTTATTTTCCGTTCATCTTTTTTTTTGCAAATGTTTGCTATAATGTTTTGTACTTACTGACCGTTAGTAACTTATACTACAATGGAAATAACACTTCTTTACTACCGTTGATATATTCTTGTTACTGACATTGACCGTTAGTAACTTATACTACAATGGAAATAACACTCTTTACTACCGTTGATATAATCTTGCTACTGACATGGTGTATATGAATGATGGTTTGTCTTACAGCAAACCATTCTCCATTTTACTATCATTTTGTATATTTTACTAACAATCTCTGCTACTAATTAAATATCTCCTGTACTGTTTTTGGGCCCGGTGTGCTTTGGAGGCAGAAGGGCAGCTCGCCGGCTTTGGCTCTGTGTCTTTTATAGGCGTATATATATACACACATACACACACTATCATATCCGTCACTAAATATAGGTCACCATGAATCTGGATGGTCAAACTTTTAAAATTCGACATATATATAAAAGCATATATGGACTGACCATATAGAAATAATGTCATTGATTTGTTTTGAAAAATATATGCTTTCATTATATATAATTCTTATTATTTCTACTAGTAGAATACTTCCTCTGTTCAATTTTATAAGGTTTATTTTTTAAATGATCTTATTCATAAATATGAGGTTTGTATATAGATTTAATGAGATCTTTCCTTTGTACTCCTATTTATTCTCTCTCAACCATATGCATTTATTCATACCACCCATACAAAATATATCTGTCATCTTCCAAGGCAATTAAGTAGAGATATCTAAGTCATTTTCTCTCGTACCTTTCTCAATTCAACGCAACCTTAATTCTTGTGCAAAGTCAAAATACGCCTTACAAAAATGAACGGAGAGAGTATTTGAAAGAACCGTAGTCTTATCTGTCACCAAAACTAGAGATAAGGTTCACTAAAACTAGAGAAAATTCCTTTTCTACCATGCAAAATTATCAGTTTCTCTTATCTGTCACCAAAAAATTGCTCTTCCCTTTGGTGCTACTGGAGCAAAATTCGTTACCCTCGCATGCCTCTGGCATCACATCCCTTAAGCTCACACTTTGTCCTTAGCTAAAAAAAAATATTTTCGGTATTTTCACAAAATTCCCATCTTACCTTTCGTCCTCTTTTTTCTTCCTTCACTGTCTTCTCTCTCCTCAATTTTTTTTAAATATTACATTTTTAGATAATTTTACAAAAATAATATCCTGATTTTTTTTACAAAAATACACCTCTATCGTCAATTCAATTGACGACATATGTTTATTTTGTCACTAATTGAACTGGACAATTGATTGTTTTGTCACATATTCATTTGGTCGATAGGCCGAGGTTTACATTGCCAGATGAATTGACGACAGGCCTTATTTGGCGGCAGAAGACAAATCGCTAATTCATTTGGTGACAAAGAAAGAGTTTTGGTCGCCAAATGATTTTGTAAAAAAAAATTCAGGGTGTTTTTTTATAAAATTATTTTAAAAGTATATTAATTTTTTGTAAACAAATCCTGTCCACTGTCCTGCGCCACCGGCTGCCCCCTACTCTCCCTCACTATTTAGCAGCGGAATGCATCCAGACCTGAGCGACATGCGGGTGCATGTAGCAGTCAGGGGAACACCCGAGCCTGTCTCACAAGCTCTACTCGAATCATCCAAAATCGAAGTGGATGCAGAAATGCAGTTCATCTCAAAGTTACAAAATTTGCAACAAATAAGTTAAGAAACAAGAGCAGCCCGAATGTGTGGCAGCGGCTCGCCGAGTGACGGCGGGGAGAAGGCAGGGTTGGAGGCGGTGGTGAGCATCAATAATAATACAAGAACCAATTCGTGCCTCTTCAATTTTCCATTATTTCCACACCCTTCGGAAAAAAAAATCCATATGCACAAAAAGGACTGGCCATACAATCATTGGTTGCTGCAGGGCAGTTTTGCACATCAAAATGTAGTAGTAGATTACTGGACAGGTACTCTTTACACAAAAAATAAAATAAAATAAATAACCCAACAAAAAGAAAAGGAGACAACAATAAAGCACACACACTCGGCCGTCTATTTTGCACTTGTTACATTGGGCTTCCACGTTCTTTTAGTAAAATAGCATAGCGCATCATCGAATAACATTTTTACACACTCTTCTTTGAACAGGGAAGAATGGTATTCTGTTTATGTGATCGGCAACTAAGAGCACCCCAAACATCTACTTAATGGGCCTAGGAATCCCAGAAAGCCTGAAGACGGCGGAGCTGTTGTTTCATGTGATATTGAAGGTAGATGCCTGAGAAATGCCCTAACTGCACCCGTCACACCATCTTCAGATTCCATGGCCTTGGCGAGATCCACAGCCTTTTCTTTTACCTGAAATTACATGGGGAGTTGTTTTATGCTCTAATTTACTAACCAAGACACCATATACAAAGCAGTACTGGGTACCAATACAATAGAGTGTGCCAGCTGGCAAATCTTTTCAAAACTCCTCAAATAAAAGGCTATTCATCTTAGTTTGCACTTCATTGTAATTTGTTCCACAAAGTAGACTAGGTTTTGTTGAAGACACGATTGTCATGTGTAACAGTATAGAATAAAGCTGTCTAAGCGTGACACGATTGTCATGGGTAACAGTATAGAATAAAGCTGTCTAAGCGTGACACGATTGTCATGGGTTATTGAAAATTACCTAAAAATAAACAGTTTATAAAAATGAGGTCATTCGGCTCCAACTCCAGATTTTTATAAAAATGTACAAGCTTGATCATACTCTGAAAAATTTATAATACCATCTTAAGCAGTCTAAGATTATACAAAAAAAATTCCATAAGAATTGAACTTCATTTGTTATCTTTAAAAAATAAAAAATAGAATGAACAATTCCGACTGACGGTCAAGTCAACTCATAGTAACTTACGGTCAAGTGACGGAAATGACAAAAGGAAGATGAAGTGAAAACAGTAGTTTCAAAAATAAAACGAGAAAAAGAGTAGTGACAAAAGCGAAATTGGGCACTTTTTCAGTGGCATTAGCAAAATTTTCCCCCATGTAATGGGACAATCACTACATGACAGCAAGCATTTTTTTTCTAATACCAATTTATTGAAAATTACCTAAAAATAAACAGTTTAAACTAACGTTAGTATTACTATACCAGCTTTTCTACACAACTGGTAATGACTGGGATAACTTGTTACTGACAGTATTTAAAACACTAGTGGCAATAGCTATCTGCAGCAATAGTGGCAACTGGTAAGTGCTTGGTGCATATCTAAAAGCAGTAATAACCAGCATGCTACCGCCAATCTTTCCAATCATAGCAAATAAGCAAATGCAGTAATCTTTGGATTGGTAATGTCAAAAAAAGAAACCACAATCCTATAATGAGTCGAATGTGGCAAAACATTATCTTTAAATTATTCTATGATCAGAATTGCTTGTGCGGTTGTGCCACCCAGATACTCAAGGGTTAAACTATCAATGGATCGCAGGAACATCTCTACTGCATTCTGCATCATGGCAAGTACCAGAAATACATTATTTCTTCCAAATGAAACAAAAAAGGTGCGGCCAGTATTTCATTTCAGAAGGGGCCAAAACCCTTTGTAGGCACCGCGAGCCACCCTACTAGGAGAAAACATGAAATTGGGCTAGGCCTTTTGGGCAAAACAAGACTTCACTACTGTGCAGTAAGCATGAAATCCCTAAATGACTAAGAATTACTGTTTAGTCTGAAGAACAGAGTATTTGTGAAATTCAGATAGCATATTTAATTTGAAAAATGCAAAACCACTAGTACATGTAAGTAGGTACATGTATTATATTAGCTCTCCAAAATGCCTTAAGATTTGTGCAAGCGATATCGCAATGATTAGAAGATGGGACAGTGGTCTGAATTTTGAAAGTTTGCATCAATCTCGATACACATTTGATGCTGGTGACAGTACATGTACCAACATATACATGTGGAACAGTCATTCATTTAATTTGCAGCAATTGAGGTAAACAACTAAAGCATTGCTATAGTAGATTCATCTGTACAGAGAGCACACGAGTCCAAGGCAAAGATAATGCTCTAATCCTACGCTAAGAGAATTACATCCTTAACAGTCTGAGGCTGCTGAGCAGCTCCTCTCCTTTGTCAAGGGAAAGGAGCAGATAGATGTATGTTATTACCTTATTCAATGAAGTAAATCCTGGAAAGCAAACAATGACCCCAAGGCAAGAGATACAGTAGCAACTAATTATTTAGATTCCTTATTTAACTTAAATTGACAGATGTTGGAAAAGCACACATGTTTGAATGCAAGAAATCATGTCATATTCTGAAAGGAGCATGAAAACCAAATTATGTCCGTATCTAGTCTTCGTATATACAAGATCTTGGTCCTAAATAGAGTGGATGAAATGTACAAGTCTAGTTTTCAAGGTGAAAAACTCAACAACTGTGTATAATCACAATCGTATTAACAACATTGACTTCCAATGAGCATCTGTTTGATTCTTTCCATATTATCATTATCTATTTCCCTGATATCAAACAAATATTATAACAACATCGAGAACAACAGAGTTGTACTTTTTGCTCACATGCAATGAATTTTTAGAAGTTACCTTGTGTTCCATCATGAAATTTATAGCATCAACCAACTTCTGCAAACTGAACTGATCAACCGGTATAGGTGGAGGCCCTACACCTCTAGCATGCACCCGGTCTCCCCAGAATGGTTGGTCACCAAAGAAAGGCACAATAGTTGTAGGGCACTAAAAATCACAAAAGGAGTAGGTTAGAAGAACTAAATTAATGTCAAGAATTAGACCAAAAAATAGCAAACCTCCTGCCATACTAGTGTGCAGCAAGGTGGGTTTTTAATCACATAATTGACTCCATTGAATGGACAGTGCCAGTTCCTTTGTTAGTATTGGCAATAATAGGTCTGCTACCAGATGAAAAACTGCCAATACAGAGTCTTGTTGGCAAGCGTACCATGACTGCTGAAACCAATTAGTACGAACCGATTCCCAACAAAAACAAACTAGCAATAATTAGTCTTAGTTTAAAAGTTGCCCATTTTAATACCATGTTTACATCTGTAATACTGTGAAAGTCAGTTAGAACAGGGACGAACAGATTGTAAATTGGTGCAACTCAACTTAATATTTAAACCAGATGTTTTTTTCCCTAAGAAAAAGATGTGATGCCCTATTGCAAACGCGCGAGCGCGCGCGCGCACACACACACACACAGAGAGAGAGAGAGAGTATACTGCTGCTTTGAGGCCAGCAGCTGTCGTTCCAGCACCACCATGATGCACCTATGCGTGTGAAAACAAGAGTGAGCTGTCCTCTTAATAGAACATACAAGCGATAGAGTTATTAGTTTCACAAATTAGACAACATTTCAGTGTTGACTATTAACTAGTAATTACTAGAAGTAAAACATTATATTAATACAGAAGATATTATGCTCATGCACCAAGAGTGACAAGCAACGGCTTACCACTGCCTTGCACTGCAGAAAAAGCCAGTCATGAGGGCAGTTGTCAAGTAGATATACAAAGTCTTTTGGTTCTGTCACTGCCAAAAGTTCTGGAGTCGTCAGGATGAAATTGAAGTACATACACACAAACAAATAGTGCAACAAGCTGACAACTCACAGGATAAACTTACAGGTTCCAAGGCCACCCCAACCTTTGTTAATGATACCTCTCTGTCCAGTCATTTCGAGTGCTTTGACAATGATTTCAGTCATCTTTGCTGGATCTTGAACTGGCTAATAAATCGGAAAAAGGGAGCCAATTTTCAAATGTAGTTAACACGGACCATGGTCTTTGGCTAAATACTACTGTACAACTTCACAGTAACATTAGAATAGAATCCTAGAAAGCATGGAGCTACATGTCTAGCATCTGCATATGCATACTGCACATAGCAGCACAGTCAGGCAACACATAATCATAAGCAAAAAATAAGAAGGCAATTCCTCTGCGACCTTACATTTTCATAGCAAACTATGGCAACACAGTTTTGAAAAGAATGAACAAGAAAATAGTATATATGTTCAGCTGTTCATGTCATAGTAACTATGAAATTTTTTTAGAACGAACCATAGTTACCGGATTCACTGTAAACCCTCGCGAATCGCGAACCGGATTCATTGAACCTGAACTGGTTTAGGGTACGGGGTTCATGTTCGTAGTGAAAATTGAAAAAAAAAAGTAGCGAATCACGAACACAGATCCTATGCTGCGACTTGGACGAACCGTATTTCTGGTAACTATGCAACGAACCAACACATTTACACAACTTGACCTCTTCTAAGATCAACGCATGAAACTGCAATTGCCAAATGGCTACGCAAGTCACAATAAAACGAAGTGCCTTTGTTTTAAGTTGTAATTTTTTGGACACTTCTTCTAAACATAGAATGATAGAACTAACATTTATGTACATGTTTCTGTTGCATAAGAAGTCAAGAGTTTTCCTTAACAAAATTATTTCCTGACATCCACATACCATATTTCTATAGAGTAAGAACTAAGTAACTTCTGCTATGAGATGCTACAAAACTTCTCAGTGGAAAAACCATGGATGAGGCAGTTTTCTGCAGTAAAATAGCCCATAGTTCCACTAATCCAAAAGGTGCATTGCCTGTCAGTGACATCAGGACAATTTACAAAAAGATTCCATATGCAAATAACTATATATTGTTAGGCAGAACTATAGACACAAGTGCAGGTCAACAAAATGAGCCAGCATGCACTAGATCAAAATTGAGAAAACAAAACATAACTATTATGAAGTAAATATAAAAGCAAGGTCAAACAGATCTTACAAGGCTACCAAAACCAACATATATGGGTTTGTCACCAGCTTCAAGCCATTTCACAAGTGGTTCAGGAGGTACATAATTGGAAGCGAGATCGAGGAAGCAAAATCCAACAACATCAATCTTGGGGCCCCAGTCTGCATTACAATAGATGGCAACCCAAAATTCACAACTAAAAATTACTCAGTTGAGGATAAAACATGAACTGAAATTGTTTTCTCAACAAGCTACTCCAGTCGTACATCACAACTCCAATTATTATCTCGATATGAATATGAAAGCACCTTATATAATCAGCAGTGAAAAGCCTAAACATATCTTAGAAGGCATTTTCCCTAATGTTATATTTTAAATAACAGAATTAGCTACAATAAACAGGCAATTGAGAATTTGAGATGCTACTAGCCAACTACTTGGCCCTTGCAACTTGAAGCTTGCCGTTATATATTGAGAAGTTATCGCTTAAGCCCTGTTGTACATCACTTTCCCAGAAACACTGATATTCTTTCTTTTCCGATTTCCTTGGTTCCTTGCTTCCATTAAATGAAATATATCCTATATTACATATAGTGCTGGTGATTGTGACACTGTTCAAAGTAAGTTGCATTTGCAGCTATTGCTGATCCACATCGCCATGCATGGATGGAGAAGGTGGGCCTATTTGGCCAAATGGACCTGGTACTAACTTGACTACGCTCATTTGTATATTGATGCACACAAACAACTTTATTTTTTTGGCCATCCAACTTTTAGGTTAGCTCTAATAAAGCTTCGCATTCAAATTCAAATTGTGTCTGACACCAGAAAATGGGGTAAAAAGAAATCATAGCACCATGTTAATACCTGCAAACTAATGCAATTAATGAATGAAAAGGTTAAGCATGATCTGAAGAGGACATGTATAACATTTCAGTTCAAAATAATTCGTATCACGGACCTTTCGGTTTTGGGACAAGGTGAGGACTCCAGATGTATCCATGAGGTATGTCATTCCCAGTACCCTGTGCACCACTTAGGTATGTTACTGGACGCAGCTTCAACTTTTTCTTCCTAAATTCATTTATCATATCGCGTATTCCAAGCCAAATCATAGAATCAACAATTTGGTACGAAAGCTGCAAATGTAGAAAATCATTAGAAGGTTAGGTATCAGATCAGATGAGGGAAAAAAATACTATATTGTAAGAAATGATATCTAGGGCATCCAATTCAAGCATAGATCTTCAAGAAGATGCTTGAGGCCAGTTAGATTGGGCTTAACCTTCTGGTTGCAAAAGATAAAGCCAACCACACACGGCATTTCAGCAAGTGACAAGAAAGTTGAACTCAACATTGTAACATGGAATGCACATTTAGGGAGTTTGGCCCTGCAATCCCCAGATATGCACACTTATACAGAAGGTTGTGCATGCACTTGAGCATGACAAGAGAAAGAGAAACACCATACCCAAATAAAACCACAAATTCTACCATCAGATTGTCATGAATAGAGCAGTTCAGTCATTTCAGATATCACAACAAAGTAAATGATATAATCAAAAAACATATAATTGCTTATATGTAGGAGGTCTTGAGGACAGTACCAAGAAAATAATAATCTGGTAGTTGGAAACAGAATTCATTTGAAAGCCATTAAAAAGAAGAAACATACAGTTAATTTATAGAGAAAAAAATGTAAAAGCAAATAGTAGGGGCAGGTAATTCGACAAGTAATAAGTTAAAAGCTACAACTAGAACAAATTCCAGATTGAAAGAAACATAAGGTTTCCAGCTACCTTGTAGCATTCATTTTCATCGATTTGCACATTGACAAATCACAAATCAAAGACAGCCTTGCCAACCAATTTACCAATATAGGACCAATCAACACTTACAAAATACAAATGTTCTAGGCATTCCTATTTTTATGCCATGAAACCAAGTAACCAACTATAGATTTCAAACATAATTAAGTGTTCAGAAAAATATATGTGATAGCTAATTGATTGGTATTCACTAAGCAAATAATGGGAAATAACTAGTGATACTACTCCTTAGGATGCTTCTATATTCCCAAGTCCCAATTCACATGGACCTCAAGAGCTCAAACTTTAACTCTATCCATTGAAGAACCAAAAAAACAATAAAAGCGGCCAAATGTTTTCTTTCTTTCATCTTTAAAATATTTTCCACACTTAATCTCCTTTCTGGTATCTTCCATGGTTATCACGGCGCCCCGGCGAGGCGAGTCGCCTCCGGGGCGCCTGGACGCCTAGTCGCCCGCCTAGGCGACAGTTATGCGACCAACTATGAGCTACTAATACTACTCAATATGACTGAGTCAATAACCATGCTCAATGATAACTGATAACCATGCTCAGTGACTCAGTCATCTTCGGCTCTTCCTCAGTACTACTACTCAGTCTCAGTGTCGCCATCCGGCTCAGTTAATACTACTCAGTCTCAAGACTCTTAGTAGTCAGTACTCAACACTCAGCTGAGCTCATCTTCGGCTCTTCCTCCAGCAGAGGCGCAAAGCGGCAAAGGAGCAGAGCAGCAGCCGGGGCAGAGCGTCGGACGCGCAGAGTGGCGGCAACCAGAGGGGAAAGCCCAAGGCAGAGGCGCAGAGCGGTAGCCGGGGCAAAGCGGCGGCAGCCGGAGGGGAAGCCCGGAGGCGGAGGCGAAGGCGGAGGCGGAAGAGGAAGCCATGGGCCCGGGAGGTGGAGGCGAAGGAGAAGGGAGACGCGGAGGGGGAGGGGGAGACTGGGGGGGATTACCGATGGCGGTGGCCGACGACGGCGGCGCCTGCTAGGGTTTTTCCTGTGAGTCCTCTTTCCTTTGCCTCCTCTCGATCCAGTGCAGCGCAGACTCGCAGAGACGCAGACTAGCCCTCAAATACTTAGGCCTAGTCCAGTGCAGTCGGTCGCCCGGACACCAGGCCGACACCTAGGCGATGACGCCATGACGCCAGGGCGTCCAAGCGGCCGCCTGGCCATCTTTAGGCGAGGCGCCCAGCCATGACGCCCCCGGCCGACCGCCTGGACGCCTAGTCGGCGACTAGGCGTCGCCGTAATAATAGTGGTATCTTCTGTCGATTAGGCAAGGAGATGGAATTCACATTATAACAAATCACTCTGGAACATATTATGTTTAACTTCACGAAATTTGCAACGATTTAGAAGGTCCACACCAGTCAGGAGTATGGGTGGTTATCAAACAATGCTAGTAATAAATATTTTTTCTGAACAAATAGGTAAATACAATGTAAACTTACTCGAGATCCAGTCAAGAGCTCAAACTTTAACTCTATCCATGGAAGAACCAAAAGAGAAATAATAACAGATGGTAAAAATGTTTTCTTTCTTTCTTTCTTCTTTAAAACAATGTTCCACAGTTATCTCTTTTTTGGTATCTTCTTTCGATTAGGCAAGGAGATGGAATTCACATGATGACAAATCAGTCTGGAACATATTATGTTTAACCTTTTCATGAAATTTGCAATGATTTAGAAGGGTCCACACCAGTCAGGAGTATGGGTGGTTATCAAAAGATGCTAGTAATAAATATTTTCTGAAAAAATAAGTAAATAAAATGTAAACTTACTCTGAATCCAGTCAAGAGCACAAACTTTAACTCTATCCATGGAATAACCAAAAGAGAAACAATAACAGACAGAAAAATGTTTTCTTTCTTTCTTCTTTAAAACAATTTCCCACAGTTATCTCCTTTTTGGTATCTTCTGTCGATTAAGCAAGGAGATGGAATTCACATGATGACAAATCACTCTGGAACATATTATGTTTAACCTTTTCAGGAATCTTGCAATGATTTAGAAGGGTCCACACCAGTCGGGGGTATGAGTGGTTATCAAAAGATGCTAGTAATAAATATTTTCTGAACAAATAAGTAAATACAATGTAAACTTACTCGATATCCAGCCGACTGTTTAACGCGAGAAAGAGGATGAGGAAATTCACTAGTTGGCCTGAACAAGCAGCATAAGTTAGATCTCCAAGACAATATTCCTCAGAAAATGTGTGCTCTTAAAGAGGAAGTGGAAACAACAGTGACTCACGTCCATGGCATGGTAAAGAATATATGAATGGGTACTTTTAGTGCCTCTGCCACATGCGTATGTCCTGAATAATAATTGAGGTCAGCAGGTTAGACACATAATTGTTCATGGTAGTCAAGTAAACTAACACAGGTTACCAGGATCGTGAAAGAGATAAATACGCAAAAACAAAATAAAGTCGTATGCAAGCACATATGAGCACCTTGGCAACACAACATCACCTAATTGTGTGAACACGGGAGGCAAAGGTTATCATTGATCAAAGGTATAAGGCATGGGGAAAAAACCCTGACAATGAAAGTATAGAAGTTGTAATAGAGAGACATTCCGTTGTGCAACATCCTATCAAATAGCTAGCCCACAAAGCATTAGGATATCCTTTGTTATCTTCAGGATTGTGTTTGCACTATTTTGAAAAAGGAAAAGGTCCATATTACCCTCCTCTACTCTCACAAGTCACAATAGTTCCATATAACAGCCTCTACTTTACGACCATCCATCTAACCCCCAAACTTCTAAAATAGATCTAATTAAACTAGGACAGTTTTGACGGTGATTTTGCCATGCCGGTAGATTAATTGTGCGGATGTGGAGGTTTTAATGCTGACTCAGCACTCAAGAAAAGCAAATGAAATTAACCTATCCCTACCCACACTCTACCTCCCGGCAAACCCAAAAAAAAAGAAAGAAAAGAAAAGATCGATCTTCTCAAACTGCACAGCCACTAGCACATGAGGAGCTGAATTTTCCAACCTGTATATATGCTCACAATGCCACATCAGAGAAGAAACAGGATTGGTGTCATAATAGGATGAGATTTGCATCAGATTTGAATGTATAAGGGGTTGTTTCTCTAGTTTCAAAGTAGAGAGTGAAAACTGGATTTTTTTTTTTTAGAAAGTAGAGGGGGGAATATGTCCTTTCCCTTTTGGGAAACTTACACATGCTGAGGATTTTGACATTGCCAAAATGCTGGGTGAGGGTTTATTTATCAAACAGAATATCAAAATAATCTCAATAAAAGCAAGCTAGTAGGATGTAGTTACTCCATTTTGTCATGTTAATGCAGTTCTATACATGAATTGTAGATCTTTCAGATGTGCCTTTTCTTCTTCTTTGTAAATTCGAATTCCACACCATATCCAAATTTTCATAATTCCATGGTGACAATTAACCTAAAACAAGCCATGATACATACATACATACATATATGTATAGGAAAATTTAAGTAGGGAGTATCTCACGCAACGTAGGGTTTGTACGTATAGTATACGAGTATGTAAAACTATCTAGATGGTATGTATATTTTTTCAGAGATGATATGTACATTTTTTAGACATACTTCTTTTTATGTGCGTATATGAAGGTATTTGCAAAATAGGCTAAAAACTATGGACTCCATTTTTTCGTGTGATTCACGTTGGAGCATCTTATAGTTAGTATATGAGTGTACCCAAAGTGATAAATGAGTATTTCAAATTCGTTTAGGTGGTATTTCAGAGGTGGGAGTAACTGCTCCTAGAATGCATTTTTCCTATATATACCAACTAAATGAACTTCAAATACTCTTTTATCACTTTGGGTACACTTATACTAACTTAAGATGCTACAATGTGAATCACATGAAAATTTCTAGGGAGCCTGTAGCTTTTAGCGTATTTTGCAAATACCTTCATATATGCACATAAAAAGGAGTATGTCTAAAAATATATATATACCACCTCTGAAAAAATATACATACCACCTAGATAGTCTTATATACTCATGTACTGCACGTACATTGCACGAGATACTCCCTACGTTGTGAGATCTTCATAGGGAGTAACTACTCCTGGGAGTAGAAAAGAGGCTTCCTACACACACACACCCTCTAGAAAAAAGGTGAAACAGAAAGAGATCTTTATATATGCCAATTATATTACAAAGTCAATCTGCCTATTAATCACACAGCAAAGCAAACAGTTAACCATGATAAAGGATAAGACAATAAGATAATCTGCGATGAACTGAGTCACAAATCAGAAAAGTAAACCAAATTGAATGTTGCAAGAATGGATTATGCATGAACAAGGTTGTCAGGATTTTGATCCATATCATAGAACCTTATGATCCTACGATCCTGTGGGAGTATTTCAACACCGATCCCGCATAGGATCTTAATTAGGAAGAATAATCAACCATGTAGAATAGTGTTCCAGACCTTATAATCTTCATAATAACGATTTTTAAGGTATGATTATGAGATCTTGATCCTGTCTAGACAAGAACGATCCTACCTAGGATCTTGATCCTGACAACCTTGTACATAAGTATGCCAGGAATTGATATTTTTTTCTTTGCTAAGTAGGTCCTAAGCCCTAAGGATGAGTTCTAGTATTAATAAATGCACTTAGATTTTTCACTCATAGCTATGGTAGGAAAATTAAAGGACATTGTAAGAAATTAATCCAAAGTAAACAAGATATACTGACCATAAGCTGGTGGGTTAGCAATAATTGCATCCACTTTGAAAGGAATGCCGGTGTCAGGGTCAGGTTCCTTGCAAGCAGGCAGTAAAGAAAATATAATTTCTTTAATCTGTTTTCTTTGAATAGGAATTTCTGATGGACCTGAAGGAAGGAATCCTTTATTCTTCACCATGTCTGCTCAGAATATACCGAAGAGGCAAAGATATTAGTCTTCATATGATAAAAAAAACTTGTAAAAACAATTATATATAAAAAAGAATTTATGTACATTCAGCAAGTATTTTCGGGTCTCCACCAAGCGGGTAAAACTCCAGCCCAGCTGTTAGTACGAACTCCTTAAAGTTGGCATGAGTTGCTAATCTCACACGGTGTCCATAATCCTATGATAAAGATTGCAATTGACTCTAGTCAATAGTCATACTGGAAAAATAAATGTGACGACATTAACCTGGAAAAGAAGCACAGGAGCTAACAAAGAATATTGGATTAAGAACAATGTTAGCTTGGGCCTAACCTGTAAGCGTTTTCCTATAGCAACAAATGGCTGAACATCTCCCCTTGTACCCACAATAAGTATAACAATTTGCATAGGAGGCCTGTATGGTATATCTGCTCCATCTAATGATTCTTCAATAGGAACATCGCCATAACCATCCTCTGCTCCAACATCAACTGGAGGTGTTTCCAGAGTACTTGGTACATCAACAACCACAGTTCCATCATCTTTCACTGTAGCTATCCGATTTAGCATTTTGATCTGCAGGAAACAGGGTATGTAAGGCAGCCAAAAAAAAAAAGAACAACATCCAGCAGCTCAACACAAATCAGTTCATCTGATACTTCTGAAGTTCTCAAGCAAACATGCAATGCATCACAATACGCTGAAACATATAAAATTTAAATATAACTGTCTTGTTCTAACTTGCTAAACCACTTGCAATTTCATGAGTTCCAACTTCCAAATAGATATTAATACAAAGAAAATATCAGTCCAAACAAATTAATGATCACCTTCATAAAGAACTTAACACAATTAACAGTTATTAGTTCATAGTTTGTACATAAGTAGATGAAGCACACGTACCGCATGAAGAAAAAAGCTACATTTCACCATAGAAACAAGAGATACATAACAGGCCCAGTTATATGCACCTTCTTTTTTATGGAAATCTTATCATCCAATAACTGTTTAGCAGGGTCATCAGCTGGATTACTTTGTCGACGTCTCTCGGTTCTTGACCTTTCTAAATTTGATGGGCCCGTAGCTTCATTGGTTATTTCAGCATTCTTAATCACTCCTGGCATAGTGCTTGATCTAGGGAGGCTTCTGTCGTCTAAAAAAAGAATGATGATTTAAGAGTCAAATCAACATAAAAAATAAATAGTAATTTTATTTTACATTATCAAAACTTAAATGAAATTGAGACTAAATTGTATCAACAAAAAAAGACAAATAGGTTCTTGTTTTTTGCTCTCGACCTCCCACCAAACGTTGGATGTAGTATGGTTAAAATCTACCTGCGGCAAGCTATCATTTACATTTGATGCAAGTTAAAGCCCACTTTGCAGTTGACTCATAGAACAAACCAAGCACAACCGTAGCAATGCTAATTTTTAGTATAACTGAATTCTAGTAATGTCAATTTGTTTGATTATAGCTAAAATAAACCAACAATTCTATGAGGCAAACTAATGATTTGATCACTTCAGACCTCAAGGAGCACGTCATTTAGCCCTGAGATATAGCAGGATGATAAAGCAATGATCTCCACCTTGTCTTGCTAATAGCATCAATTGCATGTCAGTCTTACCAAACCCCAATCTAACCAAGAGACACCAACAAGAGGCAGCTCCTAATCTTACAAGACCAATGATCTGTAGTTGGCGAAGGGAAAGAGGAGTATGTGTGTTTTGTCACAGCTCTCAACTCATGCAGGATTTTTTTTAACAGACTGATGGTTATCACCTCCTTAAACTAAAACATGAGCCAAAAGCTCAGAGATGTTAATTTTAGGGGGGGAGGGGGGGGGGGAAATTAGACAAATCTGCACTAGCTAGCATTTTCTGACAGTTTTACAGTAGGCACTTCCTTAGAATAACCAGCATTGTTTTTATGCAGAAACTTAGAATCTAGTGAAATGCCCAAGTAAAGCAATAGATTAAAATAAATGAGGCAAACTAGGAACACCACATAATTCTGTCAGGCACAACTCAATTCATAAGTCACGCAATCTAACTCAGCTTAGCAATGTTGCCCTTTCCTGCATTCTGTTCCGCTGTGCAGTGAACCAACAATGTTATCATGAACAGGGCTAAAAGTGTGCAACCTATTTGACAGTATAAATGAAATTGCAAAATTTTTCGGTTCATATCCAGCTGAGCAATTTTTTTATTTCCGCAATATGATTAGCTTTAACATAATTTAAGTTTAAAATTAAATCCCTAAAGAAGTTGAAGAAACTGTTCTTCAAGATTCAGTACAATGCAGACCATCCACCATGACTCAGACTGCACCACCAATGTTACATTGTCCTCGAGGCAATGCCTAAATTTTCACCCAACAAAACACCCAATTCTCACCCCCTAAACAAGTAAAAGCATAGCGCGCAACGACGTGTTCCGTTTCCTCAAGGCGCCAAGGTCAGGCTAAGGCTAAGCATCCCTTAACCACCCTGCACCGCAAGCATTACATTCTATTACGATTACACAAACTCCTCACGGCACGACACCAAATTATTTCTTCTCTCCTGTATGGCAATTCAGGGCGGCCGTAAAACACATGCGCAGCACCTAGATGAAAAAAAAAATCCGCTGATTTGTCCCTGAAAGAAGGCAAATCGCAAACTCTTTTCCTACCAGAACCCTAGCCAGCCTGACCCAAGCAAGCAAGAAAATCATCCAGCCTTCAGAACAAGGGCAGGCAGCTAAGGGACCAGCCATCCGCAGGTGCAAGATCACGGGAGCGTTTGCGAAATCGGGGAATCGAAGCTAACTCATTACCACCCCGCGGGCATCCTGGGAAGGAGGAGGAATCACCAGCAACCTACCCCAGTCAAACGAGCACAATTGAACTTGAACCCCCCTCACGCAAGGGCAGAGTAGGACGAGGCAAGAAGTGGAGAGAGAGGGGAGACGGGAGATCACCAGCAGGCGATGACGACGACGCGGCGGCGGCGGGGTTGTCGGGGTGGTCGCCGTTGGCGCTGGGGGCGGCCGCTTCTCCTCCCTCCACGCCTTTGCCGCTGCCGCTCGCCTCGGCGGCCATTTGTAGCCGCCAAGAAGATTCTTCTTCTCCTCCTCCTCCTCCTCCTGTCGCGACCCCTCTCCTCCCTCGCTCTCGCTGCGCGCAGAAGCGGAAGGGAAAGGAAGCGGCGGGGAATTCGCTCGCTCGCGGTGGCCGCCGCCAAGCAAAACAAAGCGCCCGACGCGATGCGGAATGCTCTGCTTTGCGTTGCTGTGCGGTGAGCTTTGCCTTCTTCTCTCCCTCCTTTCCAACTATTCCTAAGCTGAGATGGGAAGGAGAGCTGAAAGAAAAGAAAAAAAAAAGGAAATAAATACATTTTGTTTCTTGCTCCATCGATCGGTTTATTTCTACAAATATATACAAAATGATGCCTTTTTCAACACCGAAAAATAATGCCTTCTTTATGGTACAGTAGTACTGCTGCTGCTTTCGAGTCTCTCAGCAAACAATAAAAGGAAGCAAAATAAATAAGAAAACAAGATAATAAATAAATAAAAGGTTGGAGGAGCGAGTCGGAAGCGGTGGCGGCGGCACGTTGCGTGATGATGCGACGGCACCGCAACCGCACGACGGCGCCAGTTGCCCAAGTTTTGACCGCCGGTTTCCGTCCTTCTTTTCTTTTCCGTTTTTACGGCAAATGAGGTGACAACGCACGGTTTCCCGGCAAATTCCTTTTCCCCAGAGTCCGTTTGCCCCTTTCAATTGATTTGGGTCAAAAGAATTGAAGCTCCAATTCAATTTCAAGATGAAATGGAGCTGGTTGATGACTCCGTTTCTAGAGTTTGAATGGCATGTGCATTTGTGTCGTAGAATTGAAGCAAATTCATATCCAAATGTTGTTTGTTTGCATACGACATGTGTTTCCATACTTTTCCTCCCGATATAAGTTACAGAATATAAGTTACAGAAATCTTAAAACAAACGAAGGGTAAGTAATTATCGTGTACCCTTTGTCACTCTTGGGACGACCAGTGTTTTTATACTTTTTCTCCCAATATAAGTTACAGAAATCTTAAAACAAACGAAAGGTAAACAATTATCGTGTATCCTTTGTAACTTTTTTTAAAAAAAAAGCACATAAGCATGGGAATTGTCCGGCAAACAGGAGTATGGTCAGATCCGGTATAGCACTGTGCAAGGACGCGCGGCTACCGGAATTGAACCAGACGGTGGGAGTTGAGGTGGCGGCGGTGGTCGGAGTTGATGATCTATGGCGACGATAGTCAGAATAAGCTCGATGGGGTGGGTGCCATGGAGGCGAAATCGCTGCAAAGACGGTGGAGGAGGAGAGGGAACAGGGGGCGCTGGAGCACGAGAGGAAGGTCGCCGGAGCATAAGAAGAAGGCCACGAGATCATCATCTTGCTTGCTTGTATACGTCGGTGACGTTGACGGGAGCTAGTCGGCGGCAGCCATGGATACCGGCCTCCAGATCTAGCTGTATCCATTGTCACAGCCATCGGGAGCAGATGTGGTGGTCTGGAGCTCAACAATGGCGATCGGTCGATGGGAGCCCATCGGTGGTGGCGGCAGTCGACGGGAGCCCAACTGCAGCAGCATCGATGGTTGTCATCCCTCACAGCGGTGACGAGCTCATGGTCTTGGTCTCAGAGTCAGGTGGTGAATGGTGACGATGTGAACGAGTATATGGATTCCGGCAAAATCAGACGTGCGTGTTAATTAGGCTTCTGAATTGCAGCAGCCCGACCTCCTAGCTATAATCGATTCCGTGGAATTGGAGTCAAATTCCAATATTCAATTCCAAAAGCACCCAAACAGCCTTGGAATCGGGGTTGCTATTCCAATTCCACAGTTCTACCCTCAAATCTGTTGCCCAAGCAGTCCTCACATACTCAGCAAATTTATGCCAGAAGATTACCTCTTACATCTCTAATTGTTGGTGGGTAATTAAGCTCCATTGATAACCATAAAATGATAAAATCCATTGGTAAAGCGGTCGAAACTTTCGTGCCCGAAGGGAGATGGAGATCTAGATGGGTTTCTGAGATATGAGGCTGTTTAATCAAGCGATGCTTGGGAAGCAAGGTTGGAGGTTGATCTCAAACCCGGAATCGCTGTGTAGCCGAGCAATTAAGGGGAAATATTTACCCTCAAGGAGATTTCTTATCTGCTACAAGAAAGAAGTTCAGTTCACTTACATGGAGAGCATTGCTTCATGGAAGGGAAATTCTTCGGAAAGGGCTAATAAAGCGTGTTGGAGGCTGGGAGGATCAATGGATCCCAGCTACTTGTTCGATGAAACCTCTTGTTCGCCTCCCTCATGCTACTGCTTAATTCCAAGCTAGGTGAGTGAGATTCTGCATGATGCTGATGGGCATGGATGGAATGGGGAGCTTATCGAATCGATGTTTATTCAGTTAGGTCTGGATTCCATCCTACAAAGCGAAGCAATCTATCTGAGGATATCACAGCTTGGGCTCATGAAAGGAACGGGGATATATTCTGTCCCTCGTCGTTTGTTGAAAGATGAGCAGATGCAGGCCGACAGAGATATCCAGAACGTCGCTTCCTCCTCGGACGGGGAAACACAGCGGTGGAAGCTCCTTTGGCAGCTGAAAGTAACCACAAAGTATCTGTATCTTGGTGGCGAATTATAACTTCTAGCCATCAAAGGAGGACTTGTGCCGTCGTCATGTGGTACAAGAAAGCCATTACAAGGACTGTGGTGACCTGGATGAATCACTTCTCATCGGTGTTTCTTACCTGGTCGAGATGACAAAACCGACAACAACTCAAGTGCCTGCTCCGGCACAGGATATTCTATTTAAAGTTAATACAGACGAAGCTTTCAATGGTGTTTTTCGATCAGGAGGTTCTGGTGCGATTATTCTGGATGCAGATGGTGGAGTGCTAGTGGCGGAGTACGAGAATTTGCCGGACGCGTTTGCTGTTGAAGCGTTAGCGGCAAGAGATGGCCTCCGTCTAACGATAAGTCGAGGTTTCAGCTTTTCTGTACTTTATCACTTTGATACTGACAAAAGCTTGTTTGTCTGGTTGTTCATTTCCACTTGCCCCGTATATTTTGCGCGTTATAGTTATTAGATTCGCTGTAAAATATCACTAATTATGAACTAGATTTGTCGAATATGTTCGTATTGAAAATTATAAAAAAAGTTGTGAATCATGATGTGGGACCCCGGATTTGCTATCCAGAATCCCCTGTGTATTTCTGTACTAGTCCCAGATCAACACTAGTACACACAGTTCACAGTGATGAATCAAAACCGAAAAGCACGAATTGAAAAAATAAATACTGAGTACTGGCCGAAAGACCATTATTACAAAACTAGGTCACATGACCTTTAAGTTTACAGCAGCGGAAATAAGAAGCAAAATGGTAAAGCCAATAAACACCACAGGCAGTCGACTGAAAAGAAACGTGCGCCTAGCTCTCTGGATTGTCTTCATCGTACTCCACATCGTAGAACTCACCATCATTCGTGGTATCTTGGAAAGCTTCTGACGAAAGAATTTATTGTAGCATATGAGTACAAACGTACTCAGCAAGTCAGGGAAATATGTAAGATGCAAGGCCTTCCAAAGATAGCTTAATATGGTTCTTTTGCACAAAGCCAGATTTAACAAACATTATTACTAATAATTTTCACAAAGCAGTTTTAACAATTATTTGTACAATTGAAATTATTTATAACTCTAGTGAAGGTTCCAACTACCAACACTAGTAGTATACAGGATCTAACCGCCTATTTTAAAAGATCTTGTTTAACCGTCACATGACTCCATCTGTCATGATTCAAAACAGGTTCCAACCACCTGACTGGCTTCAGCCGCCAGGAATACATCCGGAAGTTCTAACCACTCCCAGATCCCAAAACATCAGTTTTTTTTTAAAACCAAAAACAAATTTTACCAATATGAAAGCATTCTTTGCTTGCCCTTGACCATAGGCATGGCTATTCGAATAGTTTTACACTCTACAGAGGTGTACAGCTTTACCCACAACACATAATAGTCTCTTGTTGCCATGCGCAATAAGCACACTTCCTGTGGTGTGTTGGCAGAGAGATCATGACAAAGCTTTTACAATGTAATAATCTAACCTGACTCCATCCGCTGAGGTTTCACCGCTGTTAGGGTTCCATCTACCCAGTACAGAAGCCCCTCTTGCGCCGTGTGGGAAAAACGAACTTGCCTCCATCTAGCACCCACATTCCACCATCTGGCGAGTCTAAGTTAAATTATTACAAATTATTCAGTCAGGTCATACCCATTTAGACGTGTGGTTGTACGGTTGTGCTTAGAATGGACAATCACAAGCGTCGGTCCTTAATTGACTTGGGCGGCACAAACACAACAAAAACCAGTGCTCTATTTGCACCCGCCAGACAAACCGATCCGCCCAAGTCTAAATTATTTTCATTTTTATTTTGCAAATACAGCGGCATACATATTACCACAACTCTTCAAATTCATAATTTTTCACAGTTTCAAAGTAACTCATCCATAGGTATTTGATCGACTTTGCATTTAAGCACATCTAGCCACTAAACAAAATATATCATAACATATTATTATTATGACATATCACAGCAACCTAGGGTTACAACAGTCAATGATTTCAATATCAAGGTGGTAATAACAATTGGAATTAACTGCCAACCTAAATTTTAACATCATCTTTTAAATAATAGCGATGCAAGTTATAAAACATTGTAAAGCATTTATACAACATGGGATCAACATGCGTCAAGGAGACTTGCCTTCGTTGATGAGGAGAGAAGGGTCGCTCGGCAGATCGGCACTTTCTTCGACGACGGCGACAACTTCTTCGACTACGCGCAAAACAGAGCGACCAATAAATAAAAGAAAAAATAAAATCTAAAATTATAAAATTATTACTGGAAGAAAGAGCTTGAATTTAGATGAATTTAGAAATTTGAATCACTCGATTCGGAGTTACGACGGAAGAGAACGGGTTATTTGAATTTGGATTGGAAAAAAATTCACAAAAAAGAAAAATCGCACTGTAGCTCACTACTATTACTCGTGAACACTGTTCACTCCGAAGCCAGCAACTCTGGACAAATGGCAAGGGAGGGGCTCCGGCCAGCGGAATGGGGAAAATAAGGTGAGCATCATGTAGACCTCGACGCCGCGAATACAAAGGTATGATCGGATTTTGAAGAGGCTTACAGGATTGAGAGTAATCGACGACGAACGGAGCTCCGACCGGCGATGTTCAAATGTGAAATCCGGAGTCGAAACTTGACGAAATATGGATTTTCTTGAGGGGTTATGCTCCTAACAACAATGCGCACAAAGTGACGCGAATGGAACTTCTAATAACTCACCGGGCCAAAAGTTGGCTCGTCGGTGTCTTTGGTCGACGTTGGGGCTGCGGTTTTCACGAGTTTCAGAGAGGAAAATTTGAGGAAACAAAGGGAAATGGTGAGCACGGCGTAGAGGAAGGTGAGACACGTCTATAGGAAGTGGAAGCACGCAAAAAGACTGAGAAACGGCCGAGAAATCATGTGAGCAATGAATTGATCTTAATCGCTTACTGCGCCAATCCGGCTTGAATGGGTGAGAGCAACGGCCGGGGATTGATTCCTTACACCAATGCGGTCGCAACGGTTCAATTCTCACTTGATTTGATGCGGAAATGAAGAAGTTATAAAAAATTCTTTTAGACATTGAAAAAGAGCAGGACTGAACTTCACTGATCGGAGGTAGAAGATGACACTGTAGTAGCACTAACATGTGGGTCCAAATGAATAGTGTTGAGAATAATGCACGAAGGATAAAATAACAAGAAGGCTCTAAAAATCTTGGAAAAATTCTCAAAAATACTATGGAATATTTGGAACCTAAAAAAATTGGTTCGGAATTTTCAGAGAATTCTGGAATTAGATTTGAATTTTGGATATCCAGATGAAATGGAACTTCCGGGCGCGAATGGAATAAATTCCATTTTTGGATGGAAAGGATTGCCGGGTTAACTAAAATTCCAAAGAAAACCCAACTCCTTGAATTAATTAATTTAAATTAATTTTTAACAAAAGAACCGAAAATGGGATATTACACATGAATCCAAACCCTGTATCGCGACTCGAACAAATAAGTTTCTAGTAACTATGGCCATGTTTGGATTCATTAGTGCTAATAGTTAGCTGGCTAATAGCTAATAGCTAGCTAACTATTAGCTGGCTAATTATTAGCAGGGGCTATTTGGATACACCTACTAATAAAGTTCACAAAATCAACCAATTAAAGAGAAATGACCATAATACCCTTTTGCATGAGGCTGACCGAATTGGAGGGAGGGCAAAAGTGTTAATTGGCTATCTATTAGCAGCTTTTAGTAGGGTACAATCTGCTAATGAAATAATTATTAGTAGAGTGGACTGCTAATAATTAGCAGGTCTATTAGCAGGCCTGTTACTGGCACCATGTTGCGTGTCTAGATCTTGTCAGGTTGCTCTGCTAGTTTGATATCACTGCTCTTTACAATACGTTGGAATATGAGAAACTAGCGTCCATGCATGAAGGCTTAATCATCCGCTCATCTTAAATTACCAAGATGCTATACTTTTCTTTTCTGTTTTTTTAATCGACTGTCAAATACTTGAACATGACAAAAAAAAAATCTTTTTCCCAAATAATACCCGTCACACTACGCCGTTGGTGGATTCATTGCGAATCCACCAGTTCTCAAACACTCCATTGCTATCTTCCTAAAATCAACGATTCTGTTAATGACTTATCATAAATTAGGATGGGTGTGTGATGGAACTATTTCTGTTATATTATACATATGTCCAGTTCTTTATGTTAAAACCTTCCAATTAATTTTCACTGGAAGATCTATCACGTTTATGTATTTATCTGTTTCATTCCCATAAGTTAGTGTGGGTATACTTTGACTACATGCATGAGAAGCTTTCGACTAGAATTTGATTAATATCTTGAGGAACGGATCATTTCAGAAATTGAGACTGGACTAGGAGCTTGTGGAGAGTTGCGAGATCAATCTTGTCCAGATAAACTTGGCTGGAAATACCCTGGCATTGGAGAATTTCAGGTAAACCTTCATCCTTCACTCTTTATCTTACACTTTTTCATTCTTCTCGGGGCTCAACATCTAGCTATTTTATTTGATATGTTATTATTTTGTCAGTCCTAACTATATGATCCGGATTTATTACGCTTGTCAAATTTGTTATGATAAAAGAGGATCCATTGAGCATGTATTTTGCTCCAGTGTTGTGACAGGTACGTATTTACAGAAAAGTTTGAGAAAGTGTTGAAGTTGAGGGTGATACGAATTCGTTTCCTACTCCATCACAAATTTACTCCTATACGGAGTCCATTATGTATCACTATAAATATATCCCTGCAGCCTAGGGCAAGAGCAAAAGCTCATTGTAAGCATCTTCTCATACAGTGAAATTGACTTTGTGCACCTGTGGTTTTTCCCGCAAGGGTTTTTCATGTAAAATCCCAGTCTCTTGTTCCTTCGATCCGATATTTTTGCCGTGAGTTTTGTAATAAGTGGTATCAGAGCCAGTAAGGTTGATGAGGCTATTGGGTGTCCCGATCTTTCGGTGAGATGGATAACTATCGATTAGTGGAGATGACTCTCACGATCCAAGCTACAATCGAAATACAACCAACGGCAAGCAATCGCTAAACCAAATTCCGAATTGCTATCAACCGTGCAAAAACCTGGTTGACCTGATCACGTAGATCAATTCCTGCAAGCAATCGAAGAACGGTATTACTGTTGATCTCGCCGAACAAGAGAATACAAAGCAAAAGCAATCTGAAATTGCAAATATAATTGAAGTATTGATGTGGGGTTCCGAAGCACGGTATTACTGTTGATCTCGCCGAACAAGAGAATACCAAGTAGTTTCACCAAGAAAAACTACAACTAAACAAAAACCCAAGTAATTTTGGGGGATTTCCTACCTATATATAGGTAAAAGAGAAGGGGGATTCGGCCAGCACAAAGAAGTGGACGAATAGGACTCTTACAAGGCCCAAGGCCAAAGTTTAACTCGGACAGGAAAGTTGACCTGACTTGTTTTTGGTGATTGTGGAGTGCTCCGAAGGAATTTTTAGGTGGGGTCAAATCCATTGAAAAGATCTCGAAGTAACCTTTTAATCAGGTGCAAGAACTCTCCAATCGGACACCGTATGCAAAAGTTATGTTCGTTTTACTTCAGGCTGGTATGCGAAGGCCGAATTAGATTGCAGAACGTGATGTATTTGATATCTCTCTTTTCTTGGCCCATGGATGACATGTTGGAGTTGGTCCAACTAGGCGTGGTCATATTCGTAGTAGTGATGTCCTCATCATCCTCTCCTTCTTTAATTTGAGTCGTCAGGCTATGTGAGTTTTTATGAATCTATTTTTAGGTGTAGTGCATTGGGTAGTCTTACCATGCTCAATTAAAAGCTTAACTTTGTGCGTCATTCAACTAAGCCCTATTGTACAACCCCATGTCTGTGATAGAGCATGCCTAGCTTAGTAAGTTAGAGTCTCATCGTTGGCTGCATCAAGAGGTAGGTTAGGCTCAATGCTAGGGTAGAGGGTGTAGACTCATTCGGGGGCTGCATCTTGGACGGATAACATTCTCAAGTCCAAAGGTGCACCCTAAGGCAACTGTCTCGGTGAGGTTAGGTTACCGACTTAAAGCTCATAGTATCAATTGTTGACCCTTGTACATCGGAGTTTCCTTGAACAATTTTGTAGAAGGCAACAGCCCCTATTCGATCACCTTCTCCTTCCATTTTCTCTCAGTATCAGGGGCAGAAGTGGTTGGAGGTGTTGAGGAACCTCGCTATCGAATAGTCCGGGGTTCCCGAACAGATCTGAAGTGGAGAACAGAAAGAGAGAGAGACACGTGTTTAGGGAGAGCGAAAGCGAAAATTCTTTATTGCTAATGAATTCTGTGTACATGGGGGGGGCCCCCTCCTCCTTTTATAGCGCTCTCTAGGGTTTCGGCATTAGGGACCACATGGGCCTTGGTGGGCTTCAGGGTTTCTCAACACTCCCCTTGGGCCCTTTTCGCGAGATGCATATGCCTCATTAAAACTCGGAAAAACCCAGTGGAAAAATACTTGGAGAAAGAGTACATAGCATACGCTTACTATGTTGCACGAATTGCCTCGTTAAAACCTTACGCAAGAAAACTTCATGAAAAACTTGCTAAGGAAAAA
This sequence comes from Otatea glauca, assembly GCA_036346275.1. Taxonomy (NCBI): domain Eukaryota; kingdom Viridiplantae; phylum Streptophyta; class Magnoliopsida; order Poales; family Poaceae; genus Otatea; species Otatea glauca. The sequence goes on along the minus strand of CM070718.1, from coordinate 53,831,186 downwards.
GAGTACAATTCTCCCAACTTCAATTGCTAATCTTCGAGATTCATGTTGGGTATTCATAATTCATGCTCAGATTCATGTGGGAGTATGTGACATATCTCCCCGAAATCGCACTTCTCTAAGTCTCATCATCCCAATTCCTTTCACGCACCTTTCAAAGGTAGATTGGGAGTGATTTAGTGAACAAACTGCAAGATTTTCACATGACTTAGTATGCAATATCTTGATCTCGTTCATCTTATGCAATTCATGAGCATAAAAGAACTTGGGGTTGATATGCTTCGTGAGATTGCTCTTCACATAACCCATTTGTGCTTGGGCAACACAAGCTGCATTATCTTCATAAATTATTGTAGGAGTTTGCTCAATGTTCAAACCACATGACTTCTGGATGTGGTGAACCATTCTTCTGAGCCATGCACATTCACGAGATGCTTCATACAAAGCGATGATTTCCGAGTGGTTTGTCGACGTCGAGACAAGAGTCTGCTTAGACGACTTCCAAGAAATTGTTGTTCCTCCACATAGGAAAACATAGCCGGTTTGGGACTTGCCAGTATGCGGGTCTGATAAATACCCGGCATCGGCATAGCCAACCAAATTCAATTCATTGTTTCTTCAAAAATGCATCGAGGTCTTTGCTTCCTTGGAGGTAGCGGAAGATGTCCTTGATCCCTTTCCAATGCCTTTTGGTGGGTTACAGACTTGCATCGAGCTAGCAAATTCACAGTAACGCAATGTCCGGTCTAGTGCTATTCGCAAGGTACATGAGCGCCCAATTGCACTCAAATATGGGAATTCTGCTCCCAGGACTTCCTCCCCCTCTTCTCTAGGTCTGTATGGATCTAGGTCTGCTTGGAGTGACCTTCCGACTATTGGAGTCTTCGTAGGATATGCTTTTTCAAAGCTAAATCTTTCTAACACTTTCTGCGTGTAGGTTGATTGATGTACCAAGATTCCTCCTTGGACATGTTCAAGCTGCAAGCCTAAACAAAACTTGGTTTTACCCAAATCTTTCATTTCAAACTCAGACTTCAAGTATGAGCATGCCTCTTCAATTTCTTCATCCGTCCCAATGATGTTCAAGTCATCTACATAGACGGAGATTATCTGTAATCCATTCGTGGATCGTTGTATAAACACACATGGACAATCTTCATTGTTTGTGTAGCCTTTCTTGCAGAGAAAGTCACTCAGCGATTGTACCACATTCTTCCGATCGCTTGACCCATACAGTGATTTCTCCAATTTCACCTTTGCATGTGTTTCTATTTGCTCCATCTTGGTTGGGATAGGAATTCCTTCGGTACTTTCATGTATATCTCCGAATCCAAGTTTCCATACAAATATCTTTGTGACAACATCCATTAGCTTCATTCTCAACTTCAAGTTGATCGCCATTGAGATCAAATATCTAAAGGTAATTCCTCCCATGACCGGAGAATAGGTTTCTTCATAATCAACTCCGGACGTTGAGTAAAACCTTGAGCTACAAGCCTTGCTTTGTACCTTACAACCGTTGTTTTCATTTCTCTTAGAACAAAGACCCATTTGTGACCTCTGAGGTTTATATGGGGAGGTGTGCGGCATACTGCTCAAACACCTCTCTCTTGTTCGGAGAGACTAACTCTGCAGTGATTGCCTTTTTCCATGCTTCCCAATCTAGCCTTTTCTTGCACTCTGCGAGAGATGCGAGCTCGGGATCATGATCAATGATCGAGGCAATCTTCTTTGCGAAGTAGGCATCAACGTTGGTCGTTGCTCTATTCAGGATTCTCCTGTTATTACAAAGTTTATGGCCATTTCTTCATGGGGTGCTTCATGCACTTCTACTTGCTCTTATTTGCTTTTCCCTATCGCAGAGCAAGTTCCTTTAGCTTTCATCGCCTATGTGTGCGCACACATTATTTCCGTGGCTTCTGCAGTGGAAGATTCAAGTCTGGAATTGCCTTTCTGTTGGCTTCTTTCGGTGCAGTCTCAACTGCTCCCCTTCTTTCCTTGGGGCATTTTCGTGATTGGTTGTGGTAAGTCCTCTCGCTTGCTTTTCCGAGACGTCTCCGGGTACTTTGGGTTTGAGGAGCAGATTGCTGCTCTTTTCTTTGAGGCCTCGAGCAGGTTGAGGATACCTTCTATTTTCTTTGGTATTTCCACCCTCTCGGTGCATTTCTTGCGGGTACATGCGACTTAACCACGCCCTTGGATCACAAAATGATCAGCGGTTCATTTGCTAAATTCGCAAATCAATTATCTTCGGACTTCTTGATTTGCTTCATTAGTGCGGGGTCATGTGCGGGATCGGTGGAATGCCATATGATTTCGGCATTTTTCATCCAAAGGTTGATTTCCTCCCTAATGACGGAAACGATCCTCGTCAAAGATGCAATCGAACCGGTCAGTATGCAAATCTCGATCATGGGTTCTAAATACCGATTATGGATGCACTCTCATAACCAACGTATATCCCGGACTTGCGGAGAGGGCCCATTGCATCCGTGAGGGTGGTATAGGTACATATACCATACACCCAAATTTTCTAAGATGGGAGATCTTCGGGATGATCCCGTGCACAAGCTGCATAGGAGAATGGATGTTGTAGGCCGACGGTCTAAAATTGATAAGAGCTGCTGCGTGCAGGACTGCGTGTCCCCAACAAGTGTTGGGCAAGTTACAACTCTGCAAAAGCGGTCTGGCAATGAACTTAATCCTCTTTATTAGTGCTTCTGCTAGTCCGTTCTGCGTATGAACGTGCGGTACGGAGTGCTCAATCGCTATCCACGTTTGTGCAATAATCATCAAATGCCTTTGAAGTAAATTCTCCGGCATTGTCCATTCTAATGGACTTCACGCGATGATCAGGGAAAGCGTTCTTAATTCTTATGATCTGCGAGATCAGCTTTGCAAAAGCATGGTTTCTTGTTGACAACAAGCATACATGCGACCATTTCGAGGAAGCATCGATGAGCACCATAAAGTATCAAACGGCCCGCGAGGGCTGAATCGGACGCAAATATCCCCGGATGCGTTCCAGAATGCAGGATTTCATTTTGCACTTTCATGACAGAGGGTCTAGTTATTAATTTCGTGGCACATGCAGGCACACAAAATCTTCATGATTGGAAATTTTTAACATTTATGCCATGACCACGTGAGTTGTTCACTATATTTCTCATCATTCTAAGACCGGGATGACCTAATCTACCATGCCATAAAGAAAATAATTGAGCTTCTAAAAGCAGTCTTCAAGGAAGTATACACTTGGTGCATGAATATTCGTGTAGTACAACCTGATTCATATGAGGATATTTTTCTAATACCATTTTTCCACATACCGCGTGCTTCACAATGCACAAGTATTCTTTGCCATTTTCTTCATTGGTTTCTACGTGAAAACCATTGGCGCGGATGTCTTTAAAGCTTAAGAGAGTGCGTGTTGATTCAGGGTACAAAAAGGGCTTCTTCAATTACCAAAGTTGTACCCATAGGCAATATAATTGTGGCTCTTCCGGAGCCGATTACATATGAGTCGCTTCCTGCGATCGTAGTAATCTTTCCAGCGTTCTTCGTGATCGACTGGAAATATTTAGACTCTCTTAAGATGGTATTTGTTGTGCCACTATCAACAATGCATACCTCTTCCATTTGGGCGCTACGATTTCTAGATAAAAGAAATATAATTCTAATCAAATAGAGGCAAAACAATCCAAATATTACTTGCAAAATTGAAGAATCTTGGAATAAAGAATAAATTGCATATATATTCATGAGAGAAGTATGCTCTTCTAGAGCTTACTATTCATTATTCAAAGAAAATGCTAACAACCATAATCTAAAAATAATAATGCGATTCATGCATTAGCGGGCTTTGGACTTTTCCTTGGCACGAAACTTCTCTTTTCTCCTTGCTCGCCCTTCTTTCTATGAATGAGCTTTCTCACCTTATAGCTATTGGCATTAACGTGCGGTGCCCCTTCCAGTGGTGTGAGACATAGTTCTTGCGTAGAACATTGTCTCGCGATTCGCAACTTGCATTACATCAATCGATTCGCTATACTCCTTGTATGCGTCCCGACGATAGCGTGCACTGGATAGCATTTAGGTGGAAGGTAGAGAGTTTTCTCAATCTTTTCCTCATCGGTGATCTTCTTGCCACATAGGGAGAGATTAGTACCAATTTCGTGCAAGGCTTTGATCGTTACGCTTTCGACGGTAGGTTTCGCGTCCCGCAAGGACCCTAGACCAATCGCAAAGACGGAGCTTCTTGCCCCAAGAACGATCTTCACGTCCGATGCCCAAGTGAGGTAGTTACGACCGTGCGGGGCGCTTCTTCAAACTCACGATTCACGATGCCAGACATCTTCATGATTTCAAAATTCCGACATTAGATTACTGCGTGTAATCTAATAGAAAATGGTTGCAATAAGCATAAAGTGCAGAAAAATTAAATTGCTATGCATTGCAATATATTAAATAAAGCAACAGATTCAAAAAACATAAAGAAAATTCAAAAACAGAGAAATAAAGCAAGAAAAATTAAAAGCAGAGCCAAATAAATCTTCTTGATTTTACGCAATTTTTCAAAATTTTACGCAATTTTTCGCAATTTTTCTCTTTTTTTTCCTTTTCTTCTTTTTTTTTCTTTCTTTCATTAACCGTAGGGTGGGCCTTTCCTTTTCTTGGCCCAAGTCCACGCTACGCTAGGGTTTCCCTAGCCGCCTCACCGCCTTTTCTTTGCGTTTGCTTCCGCGCACAAAAACCGCCGCCTTCCTTCTTTCTTCACGCGAAGTCGCGGCGCCGCTGCGGCTTGGGCGCAGGCGTGAGTGAAGGCTGCGGCTCGGCCGGGCCGAGCACGGTGGCGTTCTGGCGCTTGGCTGGGCCGAGCGGCGGGTCGTGGCGAGACGAGCCCAGCGACGCGCGTGCGACCAGGCGGGCGGTGCGCGCGGTGGCCTCGAGCCGAGGCGGCCGCAGAGGCCGAGGCGGACGGCGCGGCAGAGCCCGAGGCGTGTGGCCGCGCATGGCGGCGGCCGGCCGCCGAAAAAGCGACGGCGACGGCCGTTCAAGCGCGACGTCGGCGGCTAAGCGACGGGCGACGACGGCCGCGGCCGGCCGGAATGCCGGGTGCCATCGGCGGTGGCCTTCGGTGGCCGTCTGTGCATGGGGTCCGAGCCGACGGCGACGGGCGGCCGGCCGACGGCCGAAGTTACGAGCGGCAGCGCCTGAAGCCGAGGTGGTCCGTGTCTAGGCGCGCGGCCGCAGTCGGGTTGGCGATCGGCTACTGTGCCGGCCGGGCCGAGGCGGCCGCGAGCCGTGGCGATCCGGCCGGCGGCGGCGATCGCTGCATCGCGGGCGCGAGGCCAAGGCACGGCGATCGTGCTCGCGGGCGCGAGGCCAAGGCTTGTCGGCGGCGGGCGACGCTTCAAGTCGACGGCCCGTCCGCGCCGAGCCGGCGCAGATTTGAGCATCTTGGCGGCGAGCGAAAGCAAGCCGAGGTGGAGGCGGCTGGCCGGGCTTCAAACCGGCGTGCACGCGAACCGAGGCAGTGACGGTGGCGCGCTGCGAGCGCGGGAACCGAAACGCATATTTCCTTCTTTTTTTCTGTGGATGATGCATGTACTGATGTTGCTTGTAGCTTCGTGCCACGTGATGCAAATATAAAACAGATGCGAACAGTAGATGCATGCATAGGAACGACAGCGATTAGATACAATCACCGATTCTCACCTCTTCTCACCTTTTCAATTCTGATCTCCGTAGAGCAATTCGTGCTGATAACGTGTTGAGGAACCTCGCTATCGAATAGTCCGGGGTTCCCGAACAGATCTGAAGTGGAGAACAGAAAGAGAGAGAGACACGTGTTTAGGGAGAGCGAAAGCGGAAATTCTTTATTGCTAATGAATTCTGTGTACATGGGGGGGGCCCCCCTCCTCCTTTTATAGCGCTCTCTAGGGTTTCGGCATTAGGGACCACATGGGCCTTCGGTGGGCTTTCAGGGTTTCTCAACAGGAGGATTGTCATAGAAAAAAGAAAAAATCGTGTCTAAATCATAGATCATCGGAGAAATTTTGTTTACCTAAAATAGAGGCCAGTATTCCCTCCAATGTCTAACAAAGCATTGGTAGTATGGAAAGTGAAGCTAGCGTCGTCTTTCAAATTGGAAGAGACCTCGAAAGTAGACTTTGCTAATCTAGGCCTCTCCAATCTTAGTAGAGGACTACAAATTCTTTACCCACTCCTTGAACAATTGTGAAATTAATGGATCTTTGTAAGGAGCCCAAAGATGTCTTTTTCATACCTGGTTGACCTTAGCAGCCTTCACTAATTTTTCCTGTGCCTATGACCTATCATGGCAGGTGCAGAAGAGGTGCCCTATGACCAAATGGCAGGTGCAGAAGAGGTGCCCTATGACTAATTTTTCCTGACCACCATTTTTGAAGGCCATGTACCGTGTACCAATATCCTTAGCCTTTTTTCAGCAGGAACTTGAATGCTTGAAGCAGTCTGGTCAGTAGGTCGTTTCCTGTTAAGAATCTAAAAAGAAGGAAAAATTAATAAACAATAATCTTAAATCTTAAATAGCCTTCAAGATTAAAGATTGTTTTAGCTTAGTTTGCTCACTTGGAATAGCTATTGTTGCCCCAATGGGGCTAATTAACCAGTTGCCTCTTAAGTGGGATAGATTCTAAATTATCCTTGGCATCTTTCATAATTTTGGATGCTTTATCTAGAACTTGGGTGTCTAGTAGCACTAAAAGAAAGCAAAATAATTCTAAGTGAATAGATGTACTATGAAAAATAAAACCAAATGGGGAGCACTATACCACCAATTTGATCTCTGTGGATTCATGCACGTTGATGCGGTTTACACCAGTATGTTATTCCTGGACAATACATGACGAAGCCAAGGTAAATGCGGTTTTAATCTAAGTTCAACCCTTCTATGCCTATATTTCCATATAGAACGCGTGTCAACATGTTTTGCTGGAAAACTATCAAAAATAGAGAAAAATAAAAACAAATGTCAAAAAAGAGAAAAACCCCACCAATGGCCCGACCGACCTGGCCACCCACCTGGCAGCCAGCCCAAGTACCTTAACGGGCCATGGCCAGCCAACCCAGCCCACCTAAACCCAACCCAGCCCACCTAAACCCAAGTCAGCCCACACTAGCTGGTGCGTGTGCACGGTCACGCAGGCGACACAGTTTCACGCGGTCGCCTTTTGATCGACATCTACATCGGTCGGACCAGACGGCCACATTGCCTCCTCTCCACCGACTTGAAGTTGAGGCACACAAGCATGCTATGTTGGCCAGCCAACCAATCGACCTATAAATAGGAGGCAGGGGCTGCACCCCCACACCACCCAACACACATCTCTGCACATCATCGTCATCATCATCGTCGATAGGAATAATTTATACTATATCACTGTAAAAGTTAGTAACCACCAAAATACCACTCTCAAGATTTTTCTTCATAGAATACCATGTTTGGTTCTATACAATACAATTTCCCCCTTTTGAATCATTTTGCATATTTTTAATCCTTTCGAAAAGACACATTTGCCCTCTACTGTCTAACCCAACCAATTGCTCTGTTGTGAGATAGCAAATGATTTGGCCCGGACCGTGAACCCGTGACTTGTGACATGAGGTTTCATTGCGGATAACGCTTTGTCCCGTGATTAATGTAAATAAGTTATTTTGGTGTGTCCTTTACCCGGCCATCCAGGCACAAGATAGAAGATTTTTGACATAAGCAACCAACATGCGCAAGATTGAATATGCACCAACCATATTCACACATGATATATGCTAAAAATAATGTGTATCTTGAAAGAAGCACCTGATAGCAAAACAAAGAAGCACAATTGAAGGAATCAGGTTGAATAAAAGACATATATTGCTGTTGTGGCTACAGGCCAAACAACATAAAAAGGAGGATCCCTCTAACACTAAAAATTTGCATATTTTTGGTTTAATTATTATTTATAATTTTCTCATAAATTTTCTGATTTTTTTATGGATTTTATAAAGCCTTTTTGCCATTTTTTAGTTTTACAAAATGAATTACTACAGAAAACATAAAACCCCAAAAATTCATAAAATAATTTTATTAAGTCCCAAATAATACAAGGTATTTCTTAGATTTTTTCCAAAATTTTTTAATCCATTTTTCTATTTTATCCCGGCATTAAATAATTCGAAAAAAATATAAATGACAGGTGGGACCGGACCCCACCTGTCATATGTTTCTGCGAGCTTCGGTTCAAGCCAGAGAGACTTGTCTCTCTCTGTCCTCCATTGATGCCTCAAATGCAGCTTCAAAATCCCGTGATTTTTGCGCCAAAAATTTTCAAAACTTTGCCAATCCAATCCCCCGCACCTCATCTTACCATTCATGGCCAAGTATTCCCCAAACCCAAGCTAAAATCACGTTCTTCCCCTTTTCAGCCACCATGACTTTCGTACCAAATCCCGGCCCTCCATCCTCCTCTCGCCCTATCAATGGAGCACCGGGTGTATTTTTCCACGAGCAATCCATTTTTCCACCTCCCAAGAGCTCCCTCGCCTTCGTTTCGCCGAATTTCGCAAAGGTTTGAACCCGGCTGCCGCCCCATTTTTTTCAGCCTTTCGCCGCCTTTCAGCCCTCCCTCCGGCTGCCGCCGCCGCTGGCCGGGCCTTGCCAGCTGCCCCCCAGGCTCTCCCCGCTTGCGCCACGCCCATTTGACAGAGAGCCTTGCTCTCTGTCGGTCTGTCCACCATGTGCAGCCGAGAGCAAGAAAAAAAAAAGACGAGAGAGAGAATCAGTCAAAAAAAAAAAAGAAAAAAAAGAGAAAATGAAAAAATGGAGAAAAATAGAGGGTAAAATTTATAAAAATTCAAATTTAGAAATATAAATTTTAACTCTAAAAATTTGAAAAAAATAGATTTTTTTTTCAAAATTTAAAAAATCCTTTATTTATCATTTTATGTGATTTAAATTTTCCAGGAGCCCGTTCGAACTCCGATTGGCTCCATTTTTATTTTTAAATTCATATAAAATCTTAAATTACTTATTTATGATATTGTGATATTTTATTGAAATTTATTTGGATTTTATTTGAAATTGGATGTTCTTCGTGCATAGATTTCGGAGAGTCGAAACGGTTTGCTGTTCACGATCTTGACCATCAACTCTATGATTGTAACGACCTGAAAATTTGGAACAGTGAAAAATGAACAAGTTAGATTTTAATATAAATGGTTCTTGAAGTTCTAAGTATTATTTGCTCCAATTAGAATTTTTTAGACTTTTATGCTATGCGAAAAGATTAAATAAAAAGGGAAAAACAAAGAAAAAGGTAAAAAGATGAAAATAAAATTTAGAAAATTTTATCGTGAGTCCTAATTGAGTTGGTCATAGTGTTTGACCAGTAAGTAGAATTTTTATAAATTTAGGGGCAAGTTAAATAAATCATGTATATACTTTTTGACTAAAAACAGTGAATCAAAAAGTAGAAAGAAAAATAATCAATGTCAAGAAAAGCCAAGAAAATTTATATAAATCCCTGGTGAGAGGATGCATCACTAGTGAAATTTTTATAATTAAATGAATTGAAATAAGCCTCTTAAAAATTTAAATACAGTGGGTCCAGATTGTAAGGAAAATGATTGTCAGAATTTTTATAAAATAATGGCTCAGGATTTTGATCTGAACATTTTACAGTGATTCAATTTTAATGATTGGAACCTCCCCAAAAAGTTTCAAAAATAAATCCTATAAAATGAACCTATAATTAAATCAAAAACCGAAATCGAAATTTAGAACCAGGATACAGTGTCAGAATTTTAACAAATCGCCCAAAAGGAATTTTTGTCTCAAAATTTTCCAGTAGGCGTATGACTCTCAGTGGGGCTTATTCAAAAAGGTTTAGAAAATCTGGGATTAGTTTAGGGCTTAATCAAATGCGAAATCTAGAGAATTCTCGTTCTGTCAAATCGCATTAAAATCGATTATCTCACTGACAGGTGGGCCCGGCCCTGTTGAAGCGTTGACACGCTGGTCAGCTGAGGCGAGGCTGTCTCGCTGCCAGTGGGCCCCGGTCCCACATGTCAGCCTCAGTTCGCGTTTTACTCTTTCCTTTCTTCTCCTCGCCGGGCGAGTCGCCGAGGCGACTGTCCTTCGCCGTCCGGCCTCACCTGCCCTCGTCCGGCCGAGCTCGATGTCCTCCACGTCGCGTAGAGCCCTTCCCGTGCCTGTGCTCACTTGATCCCGGCCGAGCCGTCTCGGAGGCGAGCCTGCGCATGGGTTGCGCCCGGCACAGAAGAACCGACCGGAGCATCACACGAGAGAACTCGGATTCAACGCGGCTGGGTCGTAGCCCTTAAGCCCTGAGCTTTTCCTTCGCTACGCAAGTTCATTCCCCCTCTCTCCATTCGGTTTCACTGCGTGAGAGCTTCATTCGGGGGTCTTCTTCCCGGTTCGTCCGCAAGAAACCGAAGAGGGGAAATCGTCGATTCGGGTTAGTCCGTCCCTAATCCTTCAAGTGATTGCCTCTAGAGCATCCTTAGAGTCCACTGGTTCTCGATCATTCGCCATTTTGGCCTCATTCCGCTCGTAGCGCCGCCGCTGCCGCCACTCTTCTTCCTCACGGCCGCGCCTGCGGTGGCGGTCGTTCGGCTCATCTCCGACCCAACCGCGGTAATGGCTCGAATCCTCTAGTTCCATCTGTTGCTCCCTAGCCCTAGTTCGCGGAAATTTGGCCGTTAATGAAGGTCTCGCCATGCGGTCATGGCGCGCCGCGCCACTCGCGGTGGCGCCTTGCTCCGTTCTCTTCCGGCGAACAAACGCCTCTCCTAGGTTCGCCTCGGCATGCTAGTGCTCAAACCGCACCCATTCGCGTGGCGAGGCTACTTACGCCGTGGCGAGCCAAGAACCCCGGCGCTCTGCTTTGAGTCGCGACTTGTGGACCCCACACGTCGTGAGGCTTCGAGTTTAACCAGTTTTGGTAGCGAGAAAAGCCGTTTTCTCCGGACGAAAACGTATTTTCAATTTTGAATGATTTTCAGAAACCGACCAAAATTCAAATGCTCATAACTTTTGAATCATCTGGCCAATTTGAGTGAAACAAATTTCTAAATTTGTATAAAATTCTGTAGTTTCAGAATATGCAAAAATTTCTGTAGATGAGAAAAATGTGATTTTAGGATAAATAAAAGAGAAGCTTAAGTGCAAAAAGGAAGATATAGATGAATATTTTTTGGGATGATCCAATTAAGGAAAAGTAAGTTTTGTAGGGTTCCTGGGTCATGAGTGTTCCAAATAAACTAAATTTTCCCTTGATACTTTATTATGTGTCACATTTGCTCAAAAATGAATATTAAGCATGAAAAATGAAATTGGGTAAATGAAAGAAAAGATTAAAGTTTGAATGTTTAAAAGTTCATTCTATTGGGACATAAATCATGGGGAGTTTCTCTTGAGAAAATATTTAAAGAAAAGTATATGAGGTAGTTGTTCAATTAAGAAAAACAATATTGGTTATAACCAAAATAGATGTGTTTGGCTATGAGCAAGTTCAAAATAACTCAAATTCACTTTTAAAATGTTTAAGAGACCATGCCCTGATTTCAGGAAGAAAATGAATAAAAGATGTTGAATAGTTTAGTAATGAATGAAAATGAAAAATTGAAAGGTTATAAGTTAGTTTTTATGTTCATATAGCCCTTTTCAACATATGATAAAATGGATTATGTGAATGAGGAGAAATGTAAAAATGGTATAGAAGCACTTGGCAAAGTATAATCTAGTAGATTCTGGAAAAATAATGATATTTTGTTAAGGTTTGTATGCCAAACAAGTTAAGAGATTGAGTCAACTTTTTATGTTTTGCTGAATAATTGAAACAATTAAGCTTTTTCAACTATGTGTAAAATAACTCATCCAAGTAAGAAATTTTGGAAGAATAGTAAAGAAATGATAACCAAAGTTTGTTCTACCAGATTCCAGAAAAATATTCTGTGTTAGAGCTTTGGTTCACTTAGTTTTCATTAGTGCAATAACCTTAAGTGATATTGTTTAGTTCTGTCCTTAGCCAGTTTTGTAGCTAAGTCTAGAGTTCAACCAAGCCTTTTCATCAATAGATTTCAAGTTTCATCTAAACTCTAAAAGTTAAAAGAAGTAGTTAGATTTGATAATTAAGTTATGATTTAGCTAATCCAAGACTTAAACTCAAATTTCTATAGTTAATGGTCATCAATCTTGTTAGGTTTATAACCCTAGATGATATAGTTTTCAAGTGCTTCCTTTTGGATCTTTTGAGAAAAAACAGAGAGCTCTGTTTTGGTTGTTAGTTAAGCATAGTTCTCCTTCCAAAGAAGCTTTTAATCAATCCTTTTATTTCAAATAATTTTAGCATCTATAATTCGATGTTTAAGTTCGAATATTTCTTGAATAGCGATTTACTGTTTGATTGAATTATGTTTACTGTTTATCATGCATTTTCTTTTGCCATTTGGAGTTTCTTGATATTCCCTTTTCTTCTTTTTACTTAGCAGTAGAGACCGACATCATCGAAGAAGAAGCGGTTCTGCAGATCCGATTTTATTCTGACAGTGATTTGCAAGGCAAGCAACTCCTTGATCACGTTGAGCCTGATAATTCACCTACTATATGTTGTTTTTGCTTATGTACAGTGCATCCGGATAATTCCCCCTAAAAGTGCTAATTTGGGTTAGAACTGTAGTTAATCCTGTAAATTATGGTTTGCCTCAATCTGTATGGACTTGTGAACCTTGTAAACCTTAGTTGAACTAGACATATGTAATGTCGTATTTGGGTATCACCGCTAGCATAATAATATTCCTGCTTTAGTCGCTTGTTGGTTTTCAATCTTTTCAACCGTCATAGAATCTCTTGGAAATTGGTTGGTGGTAGTTTGCTAAAACCTTCAAACAAAACTATGATTTGACGCGGTGATTATTTGGCGCTAGCCGGTTTGTAAAAGGATATGCACGTAGATAGGGTGGAGTATCGCCGTGATCGATTAAGGACCGAGCAAATGGGATGTTGTAGAACCATGTTTCCGTGCAACCACAAGGGCTTGTATGGGCGGGTCTTAGCTTAATAAGTTGCTTAGACTTGGCTTTGCATCTATGGAAGGCGGGAGATTGCACAGCGGTCCGGCCAGTGCATGCAGTAGGGGTTTCTACATACCAATGCAGCGGTGTACGCCTTACCGACAGAGCGTGGTGTGTGTGTGAAAATGTGGATCCACGGCTTGGGTGCGTGTCTCTGTCTTGAGGCGAGGTTAACGTCCGGTGGTGTAAAGCCATGTCTAGATAATGTAACGACTTTGTATGATCTCCTTGCCGACACACCAAAGGAAGTGTGTTAAGCGCTGGCGAAAGAGGTTGATCATTCCTTGTGGGTAAAGTGTACACTCTGCAGAGTGAAAAATCGATCGATTAGCGCGCCGTGATAATGGGCACTTGGGAAAATCCTCCCAATGCTAGAGTTTTGGTGCTTTCAAAAATGGGTGGTGGTTTTGGAAACCATTTTGCAACCTTCTTTTGTGTCAAATGATCGACACCGGGGTTATATGCAGTCGGGTAGACTGGGTTGAAAATCCGGAGTAATTGCTTATCAAACTGTCATTCAATTACTTTTATTAAAATGCGATGTTGCAATCTATTATGCTTATTATTTAATGTTTTTATGCAACTGCAAAATAACCATAGCCTGTCATTTGCTCAACCTGCATAATTATTTAATTGCATCTGTGAACCAATATAAGTCTTGCTGAGTACCAATGTACTCAATCTTGCATCTGCTGTCTCAGAGGAAGAAGACTACGATCTGCCAGACGACGCTTTCTTTCAGGCAGGTCTCGGGAGTTTCGACGATAGTCTCTTCTAGGTAGCCTAGTCAGTGCCTGAGGGTTTAGTGGGCAACCACAAGGCATTTTGGAGTTCCTGTTCATCAGAACGGGGTCTCACAATGATCAAGGCAAGTTACACATACTTGAACATGCTGATCCCAGTTTTTAAATTATATTTTGAATTTAAATTATTGTATGCATAATTTTAGCAACATAGTTTCAGTCCTAATTTCAAATAAATAGTTATTCTTCGAATTGATTAAAACCACCTTGGAAATTGTAGTGCCTTATTCCATTGTAACCCAAGACATATATACAAATATCAAAATTATTAGAAATATGCTTAGACATGCTTAAAATCGAGATTAGGACCTTTTGGGAATTTAAGATAAATAAAATTCTTTTCAAAGGCTTTTATCATTTTACTTGTGACATCAAATGAAAAATTAATAATATGGTTTAGACTAGACGAGATAGTTGGCAGGTGGGTGTGTGAGGCACGAGGGTTGTGGAAAGCTCGCCTAGTTAATTAAGGATTGATCTGTGTTACGCTGAATGTAAATCCTTACCGTAGCACCACAAGTCTGGTATGGGACTATAACATCCCAAAATATGGATCAAAATAAATTTATAATGTTATTTATGCATTTTGTGAATTTTCTGAATTTTAAGATTTTTTGGAATTTATTATGCATTTTTTAATTTTGCTTATTTAGGATATTACATTATTCTGTGAAAATTTTAAATAATTTTTTTTACAACAATAATTTATTTGAGTTCAAAATGTCTTAAAGTATTTTTGAAAATTCTTCTAGAATTTTTCTATATTTTTGTTGCCTTAACTAAATTATTATATTTTCCTAAATTATTTTAATTGGTTAAACCTTAAAAAATTATTTGAATAGTAATGGGCCAAAGTTCATGAGAGCCCAACCCATTGAGCAGTCCGGCCCACTTGTCGAGGGCCCTGGATCATCGTCGTCCAATTGGAATCATGCGGGTGAGATCAAGTAGGTGGTGAAGAAACCCTAGTATGCTGCAGCCGTCATATTAGTTGGCGTGGACGCTTGAGATTTGGCCACATCGCGTGTTGTGGGCAGGCGTCGGATGCAGGACATGTGGATGATTCGGATGTTGCTCAATCGTTGCGTTGCACCGCCAGATGGCTGACGCGTGGGCCGCTGTTCTTCGTCTCCGATGCATCCACGGACTACACTGCCGTCACGACACAGGACTCTTGACTATGTAGAGCTCGAATGCCTCGACTATTTAAGCTATGGAATGTCGCTCAAGGTTCAACACCAGCCGCCGCTTCGTTTGCCCTACTTTTCATCGTCCGAGGTGGCGGCGTTGAGATTAGCGAGTCGCTGGAGTGACTTTAGCGCTGCCGCGGTTTTTGACTTTGTTCGTCGCTGTCAAGCATCTTCCGCAGTGGTTGCTTCTAGATCTAGGACCTTTCCATCGAGTTGCCTTGGATCCATGGTTCGTCGTCACCGAAGGGAGCCCAAGACTCCGTTGACTTCGTCGTCTTCCTCAAAGCCTGTGAGGATCTCGCCGATGTGCTTGTTGTCATCTTAGCCGTGCGCCTTAGCCATCCGATTTGGTTGTACCACTTAGATCCAGCCACGTAACCTTGTTGTCCGTGCTCCACTTGTTCGCCTTCATCGTCAGCTGTGAGCAGATCTTGGCCAATCAATCCATGGTAAGCGCTTCCGATTAAACCATGTGACTCTATTGCCTATGTGCCACATGTTGGTATGACATCAGCGCTGACATCATGGCGCGGCGTACGAAGCGCGGTGGACCAAGTCCACCATGGACTAGGGCAGATCCGTGCACCGAGTCTATATGCTTGTGACACGTGTCAATCCAGGATTGGCTGCTTCGGGTGCTGACACAATAAATCAATTTTCCAATACAAAAATAATTCAATTAATTCGGTATTTTTCCAATTTTCAGGTTTTTATGGTTTTTCCAATCTTTCGAATAATATACAATAGGTAAAAACAATATATCAATTTTATAAATATGGGTTCAACAGGATCAACGCACAACTTGCCTTAGAAAAGCTCCTATTCTTAGAACTTTTTTTTAAAATAATATATTTTTTATTCAAATTACAAAAATATACCACGATCTTAAAAAATTATAAAAATATACCTCTTTCACCCTTTGAACGGGCGACAGGGGCAACTGAGGCCTCTATCGCCCTCTAATTGGGCGATTTTGGCACTTGTCGCCCTTTGAATGGGCGACATGTCCCTTTCCTGTAGCTAGTTTCTAAAGAAAATCATAACTTTTTCATATGATCTCGGATGGAGATGAACTTTATATGAAAATTGTAGCTCTCGACGAGATCTACAACTTTGGTATATAAATTGTTTTCATTTGAATCCATTTGGACTACCAAAAACTAGATAGAAGTTTCAGATCTAGTGTAGATTTGATTTTTAGATCTGAACTTTCCATCCCATTTGTGGCCATCTAAATGGATTCAAATGAAAAAATTTGTATACAAAAGTTGTAGATCTCGTCGAGAGCTACAATTTTCATATAAAGTTTATCTCCATCTGAGATCATATGAAAAAGTTATGATTTTCTTTAGAAACTGGCTACTGGAAAGGGGACATGTCGCCCATTCAGAGGGCGACAAGTGCTAAAATCGCCCATTCAGAGGGCGACAGAGGCCTCTGTTGCCCCTGTCGCCCGTTCAAAGGGCGATAGAGGTATATTTTTGCAATTTTTTGAGATCGTGGTATATTTTTGCAGTTTAAGTAAAAAATGTATTATTTAAAAAAATACTTATTTTTACTCTGAACCTTGGTCTTGAGTCAATGATTCCTCCTCGGATGCTCCGAGCACTTCAACATCTATGTGTAACAAGACAGAACACCAAATAAACAACAAAACAAAGATAAAATTTTTTAAAAATAAAATAAACCATTAAATAGATCTAAATTTTACAAATTTGTAGAAATTTGAATCACCTCAATCAGTGCTAGTATGAGGGAGAACCGGCTATCGAAAGATTGGAAAAATACATGTAAAGTGTCGTATCTTCACCTGTATAGGAAAGTGATTAGTGATTAAATCCATGTAAAGGTTTCCTTGTTTAAATAAATAAAGTAACGGTGGTTGATATGCTAGTATGTGAAGTGTTGAGATAAAAGCATTGATGATAAATAAAGGGTCAGATGTTTCCCTGAGTATTCACCTGTGTTGATGGTTCACCTGAAAATGATGTGTGTGCAATGATGGTCAATTCAGTAGCATTCAGCGTGAAGCTTGTCATTCCAAAAGATTGCCGTTGTCAAAAAGTATTCAATATTGCTCGACCTAACATGGGATGTTTGGAAGTTTAGTTGCTTATTGATGGAGTAGAGTTCTAAACGAATCATAATGTGTTGGGTACTCAGCCCCTAGACGTTATTCTAGGAATTAATTGGTTGCCCAAATATAAGGCTATTTTGGTTTGTGGATAAAGAGTTGTGCCAGTTGGGAGCCTTGATGGCCAGAAAGTGGAATTTCAAGCGACCGTAGCTCGTGATGGTCAGCTAATGGTCAATAGTGTAGAAGCTGTCAGCTTGAAGGATGTGCCAGTTGTTAGAGTATGTCCATGTGTGTTTCTTGAGAATCAACTTGGTGTGCCACCAAATCAAGAGATCAATGTTGTGATTGAGCTAGCGCTTGGTACAACACTAATAGCAAAGAGACCATATCGGATGCCAACATATGAGTTAGTTGAGATGAAGAAGCAGATCGAGGAGTTGCTCGAGAAAGGTTTTATAAGACCTAGTTCATCGCCGTGGGGAGCACCTGTTCTGTTCGTCAGGAAGAAAGATGGAAGTCTAAGGATGTGTATTGATTATCGTGCACTTCATGTAGTAATGATCAAGAATAAGTATACGTTGACCAGAATCAATGACTTATTTGATCAGTTAAGAGGAGCTGGAGTTTTCTTCAAGATAGATCTTCGATCGGGTTATCATCAATTGAAGATTCATTACAGGGGATGTTCCTAAGACTGCGTTCTCTATGCGATATGGACACTATGAGTTTGCGGTCATATCTTTTGGATTGACCAATGCACCTCATATTTTATGAACATGATGAATAAGGTTTTTATGGAATATTTGGACAAGTTCGTCGTAGTGTTCATAAACGATATCCTTGTTTATTCCAAGACGAGAGAGGAGCATGCAGAACATCTGAGATTTATCTTTGAAAGGTTGCAAGAGCAACAACTATATGCTAAGCTTAGCAAGTGTGATTTTTGAAAAGAGAAAGGTTGAATTTCTTGGCCATGTAATGACTGCTAAAGGAGTTGTTGTTGATCTAAGCAAAGTGGAAGCAGTGTTGCATTGGTAATAACCGAAGCATGTTACCCAGATTTGTAGTTTTCTGGGAATGGCGGGATATTACCGTTGATTTATAGAGAGATTTTCGACGATTGCTAGACCACTTACGCAATTGTTGAAAATGGTAAAGAAGTTTGCATGGACGCCAAAGTGCAAAAAGAGTTTTCTGGAATTGAAGAAGCATCTGAATACAGCACCAGTGTTATTGTTGCCGATGTGCAGAATAGTTTTGATATATATTGTGATGATTCTAGATGAAGTCTTGGATGCGTATTGATGTAGAATGGTAAGGTTGTTGGTTATGCGTCGAGGCAGTTGAGACCGCATGAAGATAATTTCCCAATGTATGATTTAGAATCAGATGCCTAGTACATGCTTTGAAGTTGTGGCGTCATTATCTTAATGGAAAATGGATGTGAGATATGTACATATCACAAGAGTCTAAAGTATATTTACGCAGTCAGATCTCAATATGAGATAGAGGAGATGGTTGAAGTTACTAAAGGATTATAATGTTGGAATCCATTGTCATCCTGGTAAGGCTAATGAGGTAGACGATGCCTCGAGTCGTAAGAGCCACAGTGTTAATATGCTAGCGCCTAAAGATCAACCTGAGTTATGCAAGGAATTTCAGAAGTTGAAGCTCGAAGTTGTTCCGTAAGGATGTTTAGCTGCTTTGGAAGTGAAGCCAACACTAGAAGATCAGATCAAGGATGGTTAGAAAGACTATGAAAAGATCAAAAGAATTAAGTCAAAAAAAAGGAAGGCTTAGATGAAGATTTTATTATGGATGAACAGGTTATTATGTGGTTTAAAGGTCGAATGTGTGTTCCGAACAAAGAAGGAGCTTAAGCAGTTGATTCTTGAGGAAACATATGATTCGAAGTATTCGGTTCACCCAGAAAGTGCCAAGATGTATCAAGATTTCAAGGAAAGGTTTTAGTGGCCTGATATGAAGTGTGAAGTTGTTGAATATGTTGCTTTTATGATGTGTGTCAAAGAGTGAAGGCAATGCATCAGAGACCTGTTAGTTCGTTACGGTCGATAAAGTATTCTAAGTGAAAGTAGGAGAACAACCGGTATTGAAATCCATAGCGCTGAGAGTTTGACTAGAACTCAGAAGGGATATGATTCTAGTTGGGTCATCGTTGATCGATTGACCAAAATTGCTTACTTCATACCATTGAAGACTACTTACTTAGAGGATCGTTTGACAAGTTGTATATGGCAAGGATTGTGTGTTTGCATGGAGTACCTAAGAAGTTAGTGTCAGATAGAGGTACCCAATTGACGAATACTAATAAAAAGGATACCCCAACAGCTCGAGGCGGCAGGCGGTGACCTCAAGCATATCTCATTAGCAGGCGCGCCCGCAATGACCGACCGAATCGCTGCGAGACGCGCAAGAATCCGCTCCCGACCGGCCGGCGAAGCGAATCCGACCGGACAACGCTCCCGACCCCTCTTGGCGGGCGGGATCTCCGACTCAACCAAACCAAGGTGATTGAACGCCGAGTGCCGCGTGTCGAGTCCTCATCGGCCTACCGCCACGTACCCCGAATAAGGTCAATCGGGCGACTATACAAGGGCAAGTGGCTCCTTCCCAAGAAGATCGGTGGCTGCGGAAGGCGGCTTCCGCCCCATCAACGATCCGCGTAACAGCCTGGCGCACGCTCCCTCCCGGCGGCACCAACGCCACGCACCTCGGCGTCGGCATTCGCAAAGGTCACGGAGGGCAAGTACGCTATTTCCGGGAATACCTAACCTCCACGACCACGGGGCTACCAACCCGGCATGGGCAAGGCGGATGGCGACAGTCCACGGGACGAAGGGCCGGAGCTCCTAGCGTAGGTCACCTTGCTCTTCCTCCCAACTCTCGATGTAACCCGCCCTTCCTTACAGTATAAAAGGAGGCGGGGCTAAGCGATAGAGCAAAGGGCAAGAGCGAGGAAAGCGAAACGAGAGAGGAGAGGCGCTATCAAACCCATCTCGCTAAGCCATTGGCATTCTCGCTTGTAAAACTTTGTGCGATCATACGTACCAAGAGTAATACAACACCACCACACGAATCGGGTAGGGACCTTGGCCCGAACGGTATACATCTTGGACTCACGAGTCTAACCATTCGAGAGTGGAACACGCGACCCCTAGACTTACAAATTTACTTGCGGCGCTCCCAAAACGCCGGCGGTTGGCGCGCCAGTAGGGGACTTCGCGTCTTCATCACCATCTCGGTTCCGTTTATCTCCGATGGCATCCACCCCTGCGGCGGCATGAATGCACCGGGAACCGGATCGCCCGCTCCCTCGACCGCCGTCACCCGACGGGAGGCTCACGCTTCGTCCCGCCGCCTCCGGAGGTCGAGCGCCCGAGAGCTCAGGCGTCCTCCGGCGACCGCTAGCTCGGCAGGCGCCCTGCAGCTCCCGGCGGAACCGAGGAGTGCTCGCCGTGGTCGGCGAAAACTCCGTAGGCAGGCGGGTGACCATGTCACCCCGTAGGCTCGCTGGCCCGGTGGCGATAGGCGGCTACTGCCGGCCTCCATCCACGAGCTCTTTGGAAGACTCTTCCGGACGCGACTCCAGCTCCGACACGGAGTACCCTGCCCGCAGGCGGCACTCTCGTGAGTGCAACATGGCGGGCACCGTCGATTTGCCCGTGGCCCTCGCGGCGCGGGACCTCTGTCCGGCGCACTCGAGCGCGGGAGGAGGAGTGCCAGTGTAGCGTCTTGAGCAGCCTTCGGACCACTTGCGTAGAGCTCCAACAACAGCGCAAAGAGTTGGAGGAGCGAAGGCCGAGCTCGATCGGCTCGTGCCAACACAGGCGAGATTGGCTCGAGGCCCGCATGTGCTGGCGGCAGCAGCGCCTTGGCGTCGAGCACACCCCAGCAGCGGAAGGGTCCGAGCGGTCCTCACTTCTTCCCCACGCCCGATCAAAGCGTGACGCGGCCGCAATCTTTGCCGAGGCCTCCGGGCCGGCCGACCGGAGGCCAAGGCCACCTACAAAACCTCGAAATTCAGTAGAGCCGCGCGGCCGTCGCGGACATGCACGCCTCCGCTCCTATCGCTCGGAGCCACCTCGCCACCGGGCCCGTCTGCATTGTGCGGCCGGATGGGTCGGCCGCGGCGTCGCCGCGCTGCGAGCCACTCCGGGCCTCGCGCGCCCGGGCGCCAACGCCTCGGTGATGCCTCACGACATTCGCGCTACCCTTGGCGCGGAGAAAGATGGCGAGAGGCCGCCCACTCACGGGTTGCGGCGGCGGGCACCACCACCGCGCCCGAGCCCCGGCGGTCTGGACGCGGCGTTCGCCGGGGATCCGCGAGCGGACTTCCTTCGGTTCGGCGCCTACCAACATTGCCAAATACACGGGGCCACAAACCCGGTGTCGGCTCAAGATTACCGGCTCGCATGCGGCGCGGAGGAGCAACGGATGACCTCTTCATCATCAATACCTTCCCATCTACCTCGCGAGACTCGGCCCGAGCTCGCTCGAGTACTTAAGCCAAAACCATCGGGGGTGGACCGACTTGAAGGCCCTCTTCGTCGGCAACTTCCGAGGCACTTACAAGCGCCTGAAATTCTGAGGACCTTAAGGGCTGCAAGCGGACCGGAAACCGCCGGGACTACATCCGGCGGTTTTCCCGCGATTGCAACAGCTCCCGACATCTCCGACGCCGATGTCGTGGGAGCATTCATCTGGCACCTCTGCAAGGCCTTGGTACACAAACTAGGGTGTCTCAAGCCCGGAACTACCAAGGAGCTCCTCGATATCGCCACCAACCACGCCTCGGCGAGGAGGTGGGGGCCATCTTCGAGGAGGAAAGGCCCAGCCGAACCGGCGTCGCGTCGGGTCCCCGCCGGCCGCTCCGACAAGCGGAGGCGGCACGGAAAGCAGATCCGCGAGCCCCAAGTGGTCGCCACCGTCGGCCGCCACCGCCAGCGGCGAGTCGCGACCGACCGTCGCGCCCGACCACTTCGAAGTTGATGGGCGGCCCGTGCCCAAACCACGGGTTCTCCGTCAAGCACAAATCTGCGGGGCTGCGAGGTCTGGCGTTACCTCTCCAGCGTCCCGCAGCGCCCGCGTGGCAAGGGAAGAAGCTGCTGCGGCCCGCGCGTCGCGAAGAAAAAAGCGACGGCGAGTTCCTTGAACCCGGCGGTGCCTCATGATCTTTGGAGGACCGGCTGCTATGCCGGCAAGCGCCGGCTCAAGCTCGCTTATCGCGAGGTCCATACCGTCGCGCCATCGTCCCCCAATACCACCGGTGGTGGAGTTCCCGATCACCTTTGATCGGACCGACCACCCGACCACGTTCCACGGCCGGGAGATACCCCGGTGGTCACCCATCGTGGGAAGAAGCGCCTTTCAAAGGTGCTCATGGGCGGAGCGGCGGCCTCAACATCCTCTCGTCGAGGCGGCTCGGCGCTATAGGATCCGCGCTCAACCCTCCGACCCGGCAAGGCGCCCTTCCATGGCATCATTCACGGCGCCAGCCCATCCACTCGGGCGGTCGACCGCCCGTTACCTTCGAGGCAGGAAACTTCCGCGAAACCCTCGCTTTTGAGGTCGTGGATTTCCCGGTTCTTACCATGCCATCTGGGAAGGCCATGTTACGCCAAGTTCATGGCGGTCCCAGCTCACGCCTACCTCAAGCTGAAGATGCGGGGCCACGGGAGTCATCACGTGGCATCGTCTTTCGACTTGCCTACAATCGCGCGCGGCGATTTGTGAGCTTGCCTCGGCGGTCATCGCGTCTGCCGAGCTCGACAACCTCGGGGGAAGCCTCGAATCCGCCGAGTCCGGCAAGTCGAGGCGGGATCCTTCAAGTCCGCCGAGGACACGAAGGAGGTCGCGGTCGATCCACGTGATCCGACCAAGACCGTGCGGATCGAACCACGCTCCCGCCAAATAGGAAAGCGCTCGTCGACTCCTCGCACCAACAAAGGCGTCTTCGCATGGAGGTCCTCCGACATGCCAGAATCCCAAGGAAGTCGCCGAGCACTCCTTGAGCATCCGACCGGGCTCAAAGCGGTCGCCTAGCGCCACGCCGCCTCGGCGAGGAGAAGCGCAGGATCATAGGGAGGAGATCGCCAAACTTACGGCTGCGGGGTTAGTAAAGAGGTGCGCCACCCGAGTGGCTAGCCAACCCTGTACTTGTAAAAGGAAAAATGGGCAATGGAGGATGTGCGTTGACTATACGGGTCTCAACAAAGCATGTCCCAAAGATCAGTTCCTTTGCCCGCATCGACCAAGTCATCGACTCCACCGCGGTGCGAGTCCCTCTCTTTCGGATGCCTACTCGGGCTACCGCGATTGCGCTAAGGAGTCCGACCATTTCGCGACTTCCTTCATCACCCGTTCGGCTCATTACGCTATGTTACGATGCCGTTCGGCCTAAAGAACGAGGCGCTACATACCGGCGATGTATGCAAGCGTGTTTCAATAACGGATCGGCCGTAACGTTGAGGTGTACGTCGGCGATATTGTCGTAAAAACCAAGAAGGCCGGCGACCTTGTCCCACGACTGGAAGAGACCTTTGCGAACCTTCGACGATTCCGCATAAAGCTCAATCACGAGAAATGCGTTTTGGGGTCCCCAAAGGAAGCTCCTTGCTTCATTGTCTCCGGCGAGGCATCGAGGCCAACCAGAGAAGATATTAGCAATCGCAAGGATGGGCCCAATCGGCAACCTCAAGGGGTCAGAGGTCGCCGGATGCCTAGCGGCTTTGAGCGTTCGTGTCTCGCCTCGTGGCGCGCGAATGCCACTCTGAGCTACTCAAGAGATCCGACCGCTTTAGTTGGACCCGAAGCTCGGGAGGCCCTCACCCGCTGAAGGCCTTCTGTCCTCGCCTCGATCCTGATCGCCCGGCACGAGAGCAGCTGTTCTCTACATCGCCGCCACTACCCAAGTCGTCCGCGGCCCTCGTGGTCTGAGCGGAAGAAGGCATGAGCTTAAGGTACAACGGCGGTTTACTTCATTAGCGAGGTCCTTTCCGAGTCAAGACTCGGTACCGCAGTCGCGAAGCTACTCTCACAGCGGTGCTCATTGCGAAGAGGAAGCTCGTCCACTACTTCGATCGGCACAACATCACCGTGGTGACCACGTCCCGTTAGGCGAGATCGTCGCAACCGCGGCCGCCTCGGGAAGGATAGCCAAGTGGGCACTCGAGCTCGGCCGCCACGACATCACATCGTCCCTCGGACGGCGATCAAATCGCGAGCCCTAGCCGACCGTCATTGAGTGGACCGAAACTTCGAGCACCACCGGTGATCGAAGACCCGTCTTGGACAATGTACTTCGATGGGTCTTACAACAAGAATGGCGCGGGTATTTGGAGTTATCATCATCTCCCACTTGGGAACAAACTCGATCGCCATCGGTGCTTTTAGCGCCACCAACAATGTTGCCGATCACGAGGCCCTCGTCAGCGGTCTCGGATCGCTGCCGACCTCGGTGCTCGCCGACTCTCGTCCACAGGGACTCCAAGCTTGTCGTCGACCAAGTCATGAAGGCGCGGAGCCCGAGACGCCCGTATGGCGCGTCTTGTCGAGAAGCGCAAGCTCGAAGTCGCGGTTCAAGGGCTTCGAGCTTCACCATAGCTACCGACGCTACAATAGCGGCGCCGACTACTGGCCAATCGGCCTCCGAAGCCGGTCCCGCCGGGATCTTCGTTTGCGACCTCTGCGGCCTTCCATCCGGTGGGCCGGTGGCGAGCGGTCCCCGACCTACCTATGCAGTCGCCCGGCCGCGTGGTCGGGCGTAGACTTGGCGGTCGAGCCACGGCGTGCTAACAACCGAGTCCGCGAGAAAGCCATTCATAGATCGCTTGACGGATGGGTCGCTTCCTCCCGACCGAGCCAGGGCCGGCGCCTCGCCCGCGAGCAAAGTCTTCGTCTGATCGGTCGGACCTTTGCAAAGGCCCCTCAGGGGTCCTCCAAAAGTGCATTACGGCCGACCAAGGAAAACAACTCTTGGACGACATACAGTAGAATTTGCGGTCACGCTGCGCCCCAATCTCGGTGGGAAAGGCCTTTCGGCAAGGTTTCTATTGGCCGACCGCCCGTGTCCGACATGAGCGCATCGCACGCACTGCGAAGGATGCCAATTCTTTGCCGGCGGACACATCTGCCCGGCTCGGGCCTTGCGAGACAATCCCCATCCGTGGCCTTTTGCGGTTTGGGGGCTCGATCGGTCGGGCCTTTCAAGAAAGCGCCCGGGGCTTTACCCATTTGCTCGTCGCGGTGGACAAGTTCACCAAGTGGATAGAGGACAAGCCCGGTCGTAAGCGTCACGTCGGCACAAGCGGCCATCTTCTTCCGCGACATAGTCTTTCGATTGAGTCCCAAACTCCATCATCACCGATAACGGAATGCGGTTCACGGGAAGGAATTCCTCGAGTTCTGCGATGACTTCAACATCCGCGTCGATTAGGCGGCCGTGGCCCATCCGCGGACCAGCGGCCAGTCGGCGCGCAAAGCGGCATGATCCTTCAAGGGCTCAAGCCGCGGATCTTGATCGGCTCAAGCGCCGGCGGGCGCTGGGCGATCGAGCTACCCTCCGATCCTCTGGAGTCTACGGACCACGCCGACCGGCGGCCGGGTTCACACCGTTCTTTATGGTATACGGTCTTTGAGGCCGTCTTCTTGATAGACACAGATCTGGCGCCCCAAGGCGCAAGCCGAGGAGGCTCGGGGCTCGCCGCGCAACAAGACTCCATCGACCCGGATCGGCGAGGCGCGCCAGCGTGGCGTCTGCGATCGGCGGATATCAACAAGCTCTGCGGCGTTACCACGGCCGCCCGAGTTCGAGGCGGTCTTTCGATCTTGGCGACCTGGTCTGCGTCGGGTCGGACCGGCAAGGATAAGCCTGGTATCGCCCCACAGGAAGGCCCTTCACCGTCGTGCAGATCCTCGGCACTGGCACCTTCGGCTCAAGGACACCGACGGCGCATCCTTCCAAATGCATGGAATATAGAAAAGTTAAAGCGATTCTATCCTAAAGCTGTTTTCCTCTTCCTAGCATGCTCTTTACTTTCTTCCTTCCGAGCACACAGTGCGCCATGCGGCGACTCGAGGCTGCCTTCGGCGCCCGTTCGAGCTACTCGATCGGCGCTTGCGGGTTGATGACAACCGACCACAAGGTCCTTCGGCGGTAACCTTTGACCCGAGTGCTCGACCTCGCCCGGCCGGCTATGGTTGCTAACGCCCGCGGAAGAAGGAAGTGCCAGTGGAGTGACCTTTGAGTCGGCGAGGAACACTCCTCCCTGCACGAACTCGGCTATCCCACGCGCTTATGAAGTGCGTGACCCGGTGGTCGGGAGGTCCATCCGGCGGTAACCTCTCAACCCAAGTGTTCTGACCTCGCCCGGGCTATGGTTGCTAAGTAGCACCGGCGGAAGAAGGAAGTGCCGAGTGGAAAGATCCTGGCGGTCTAGAACACTCCTATCCCTCACAAGTGCGCCTAACATTTGCATAGCCAAGTCTCCAATCCACCTCGCTCCTCCCAAAACAACCCGACCTCGCATAAGTGGCCCTGCGGTCCTTAGGGCTATGGTCGCCAAAGCGTTCATCCTAAATACGAAAAGGGCGAGGGCGATTACGGGACTTGATAAATTCAAGATTGTTTAAATAGCGGTCTTTACAATCTAAGAAGGATAAAGCTAACTTTTTCTATTCTTCTTGGCGGGCGACCGGTGGTGAGGCGGAGAGTTGGCTGCCTCGGCTTCTGGAGGCGGCTGCGGCGGGATCTGGTGGCGATCTCGGGCGTCGGCTCGACCGGGAGCTCGAGCCGGTCGATCTCCTCGTCGATCGGTTCCCAGCTACGCCGCTCCCCACCGCTGCGAGGTCGATCTGCGTCGTAGTGCGAGATGGTGTTGACGGCGCCGATGAAGCTCAAGCGCGGCCGGTGACCACCTCTTCTCTGATCGCTTTCGGGCGGTAGCGGGAGCAAGGCACTCGGGCTGCCGGCTCCAGGATCGATCGCGAGACCTCGGCCGGCCTTGCGGAGGGCCTCGATTCGGCGCTCATCTCGGCCCGATCGTCCTCCGCAACCTTCAACGCCGCCCGGGACTCGTCCCCGCCACGGTCGCCACGTCGCGGGCATCGAAGCCGTTCTCTGCGCCTCCCGCGGCGCTTTCGATTCTTCTGCGCTCTGCGGTTGCGGAGATTTTGGATAAGTTCGCCTGTGGGTCGCACCCCAAACTTAAGCGAAGAATTGAGACACTTACCGGCGCGAGTTGGTCGATTGCCGGCTTCCGACTTGGCGCCTCGTATGAAGTCTTGACTCGGCTAGCTCATTCGGCGATCGCCCGCTTCGGGGCGAACTCGGCGGCGTCCCCGAGCCTTGTTCGCTCGGTCCGGGCGTGTTACTGCGTCTGCGCGATCCCCTCCAGCGGCAACGGCGGCATCCTTGGCCTCGGTGACCTCCGTCGGGAAGGATTCGATTCGCCACTTCGCCCTCAAAGCCTCGGCTCCTAGGCGCTCATCATGAAGGGCCTTTGTAGCCTCTTCAAATCCTTGGCGGATCACCACCGCCTCCGACCGCCTAATGCCTAGGGCCTCCTGGGCTAGGCGCAGCTCAAGCGCGATCATTGCACTCCTCATTGCGTAGCCCATGGTTGTCGGGCGCTGCAGAGCTCAACTGACGACGAAGCGAGCCGCAAGTCTTTGCAAAAATGTGGACACTCCGTTAGTCGCACGGAAGAACTATAAAAAATGTGCAACGAATCAGAACTTTTGGTGACCTACAGGCGATTGGTGGACTCCCCATCATATCCGGTATATACGGTGGAAGACTTGAGCAAGGGCGGACCTTCACGGATCTACCCTATCTCGGCCCGGCGTCGGTAGCGCCTTCTTGAAGGGCGGCCCACTCGCTCTCCTCCGCCTCACCCATGATGCGACCGGAATTACACCGCGGCGCCTCCGATCGCCGTTTGGGCGGGGCGTCGCCGTCAAAGCACCATGGGCAAGGGTGACGAGTCAACCTTCGAAACCCCTTGGCGACTGCGCTGAGGAGCATCGGTCGGCACCTCCCCTGGGGCGGGGTCGGGCACCTCCGTCGCGGCTCCGCCACGATTAGCGCGATCACCGGCGGCGCCATTGTCTCATCCTCCAAGCAGCGATCACGTCGTCGGAGGGGTCCCGCCGAGGCAGCGGAAGTTCTTCTTCGCACGACCTCGGGTGGGGCCCGTCCTCAAGGCGACCGCGCCCTCGGACGCCGGCCTTGCGACCTT
This sequence comes from Otatea glauca, assembly GCA_036346275.1. Classification (NCBI taxonomy): domain Eukaryota; kingdom Viridiplantae; phylum Streptophyta; class Magnoliopsida; order Poales; family Poaceae; genus Otatea; species Otatea glauca. The sequence continues at coordinate 53,802,745 of CM070718.1, read as the reverse complement.
CGCCGACCAACCAAAGTCACCGAAATCACCGGCGCCGTTACTTGCGAGCCGATGTGGCATGCCCCACGGTCACCCGATATAAGCGCTGCACGTTGCAAAGATTCAAGAGTCGCTCGGCGGCTTTGCCAAAAGAAAAATGCTCCAATAAAAGAATACACTTACAAGGCCGGCGGGTGCGTGGCACGCGCGCCTCTTTGCCGCCCCCGCCAAAGGCAGTCGGCGATCGCTTCACGAAGCCACCTCCGGTAGACGCTGAGACGACCATAGCGCAAGATCACCCCCGCCTGGGATCCGTAGCCACAGGGCCCGTGATGCCGCCTCGGCGAGTCCACCTCGGGCGCCGCCCGATCGGCGGTCGGGAAAAAACCCACCATAGGGGTGGCCGGAGGCACTCCCGCCATTGTCGATGGAGGTTGTCCCCACGGCGGTGGTCTCAAACACATCTCACCGCGCGCAAGCGCCGCCGTTCACTTTTCTTCCTCCTCCTTTCCTCCTTCCGCTTCTTGCGGGAGAGTCGACCTCTAGTCCTCGCCGGGCGGTCGTCGCGCTTCCTTATCCCCCGGGAGCGGCGCCTTGGAAGACATCCCCATGAGCCCCTGAGAGGATGCAGGAATGTCGGTCAAGTGCTAAGGACGAGAAAAGAGAAGCAGGAAGGAATTTCACCGGCTTACCAGGTTTGGCGGAAAAGCCGGCGAGAATGGCTCCGGGTGGCCATCCGCGGCCACCGTGGTGCTTCCGCCCGTAACGGCCGCCACCCGGGCCTCCACCTCAGACGCGGCCAGCTCGGGTTCTGCCATCCTCGCCCGGTCGGACGGCCCGCATGCGGAGCGAGTGCGGCTTTGCACTGGCGGTTGCACGCGCATCCCCATGAAGTGCGCACAACCACGCCCCCGGTGAGCCCGCCTCCTTTGAGCCCCGATCGCTCCACGATCGGGGCCACATTCTTCTCCCTCTTTTGGCGCCCGGTTCCACCGCTCCTCCGCCATGGGAAGCTCGCCGGTGAAACGGGGGGCGCTGTCGCCGACGTTCTGAACGTAGAGCCATTCAGAACGCCGACCCTTGTTGGGCGAGGCATCTTTACCTCGTGTACTCCGTGCTCCGGCCGAGGCGAAGCTGGAGGCGAGCCACCAGGCGCCGCGGCTCCGGCGCCTGTCCTTCGAGCCTTGCACGGAAGAAGTGCCTCCACAGCGCCCAGTCGCGGCTCGATCCCCAAGAAGGCGCGACAGCGTGATGAAGATGGCGATGTGGAGGACCCCATTGGGGTTGAGGTGGTGCACCTTCACCTTGTAATGAAACAACAGCCCCGGACGAGCGGGTGTGGCGAGCCAAAGCGCGCTCAAGAACGAGGCGGGCACCACGATCTCGCGCCGTGCGGCTGGGTGGCAGCCCGGTCGGCACCCCTCGGAAGGAAGGTCTGCGGCATGAGGAAGCCCTTCTTCACCAAGCCGAAGCGCACGGTGTCTTGGCGCGAGCACTCCGCCACGACATCTTCACGGGAGACAGTGGAAGGTGAGAAAGAAAGGTGGGGTTTTCTTTCCTTAGCTCTCAGTGCTTTTCTTGTTTGAGAGGAGAGACAGAGAAGGCAAGAAAGCGTGACCACTCGAAAGCACCCAACGGGCGTATTTATAGAGGGACGGCGGCGCCGGCCAGCGGCGCCCGTCAAGCGGCGTCGCGACCACCCTCGCTGTCGCGCCACTGGTAACTCCGTTTCCAATACCACTCCGCTTTAATCCTGTCTTGTCGGCGTCAAGGGCCATAAAGATGCCGCCCGAACAACGTGTCCGTAACCTCTCGGTCTCGCTTTAGGCGGAGCAGTTGCTCGGGCGCGCGAAGCCCATTGGGCGCGCGCCCCAAGGCGGCAAAGCTTTGTGGCTTGCGCCAGGCCCAAATGAGGTGTGGGTTCAAAAGGCCTACCCCGCGGATGGGTGTAAGGCGCCCAAGAAAAAGTGAGCAAGGCGGTATGAGGTGAGCCCCACGGTGGGCCCTCGGTTAGGTCGGTGACGGCCTAATCACCTCTACTCGCGTCAGAGACCATACTTCACACTCTCCGGGAGCTCATCAATGGCGACACCGGTGTGCTCAGGTCGGTGGACGACCTAGAGTCCATACGGGATTGAGTAGAGAAAGGTTTTTATGGGTCGCCCCACAGCAGGGCGGGATACCCTACTGCGGGACCGTCGCTCGGAAGGGTCCCCTTGGCGGGATCTCCCGGGACCCACTCGGACTACCGCTATTAGCTCCACGAGCACGACGTTCAAACCAACTCGGTAAACGCGCTCATCCCTCCGGGTCCCACACTGCGGATGGGGTATACATGTGGGATAGGCGCGCCATTCCTCTCGCAGCTACCCTCGCCCGAGCGAGGACACGAGAAGGATGCCCCACGTCCGGCTACGACGGTAAGCGAGCACTCACGTCCGGCCGGCTACGACAGCGAGCACTCACGTCCGGCTACGACGGTAGCGAGCACTCACGTCCGGCACGACGCTAAGCGAGCACTCACGTCCAGCTACGACGGTAAACGAGCACTCGGACACCAGAACCTCACAGAGGCATCCGGTCGTCCTGCCGACCAAGGCAGTCGGACACCCGAACCTCACGAGGCATCCGGTCGTCCCGCCGACCAAAGCGATCGGACACTAGAACCTCACAGAGGCATCCGGTCGTCCCCGCCAGCAAGGCACTCGGACACGAACCTCACAGAGGCATCCGGTCGTCCTGCCGACCAAGGCGATCGGACACCGAACCTCACAGAGGCATCCGGTCGTCCTGCCGACCAAGGCACCGTCTAGCTACGACGTTAAACGAGCACTCGGACACCAGAACCTCACAGAGGCATCCGGTCGTCCTGCCGACCAAGGCACTCGGACACCAGAACCTCACAGAGGCATCGGTCGTCCTGCCGACCAAGGCGATCGGACACGAGAACCTCACAGAGGCATCCGGTCGTCCCGCCGACCAAGGCACTTTCGGACACCGAACCTCACAGAGGCATCCGGTCGTCCCGCCGACCATGGCGATCGGACACCGAACCTCACAGAGGCATCCGGTCGTCCCGCCGACCAAGGCACCGTCTAGCTACGACGTTAAGCGAGCACTCGGACACCCGAACCTCACAGAGGCATCCGGTCGTCCTGCCGACCAAGGCACTTTCGGACACCGAACCTCACAGAGGCATCCGGTCGTCCTGCCGACCAAGGCGATCGGACACTAGAACCTCACGAGGCATCCGGCCGTCTGCCACCAAGGCGGTCGGACACGAGAACCTCCGCAGAGGCATCCGGTCGTCCTGCCGACCAAGGCACTCGGACACCCGAACCTCACAGAGGCATCCGGTCGTCCCGCCGGCCAAGGCACTCGGACACCGAACCTCACAGATGCATCCGGCCGTCCCCGCCGACCAAGGCACTTCATCTAGCTACGACGTTAAGCGAGCACTCGGACACGAACCTCACAGAGGCATCCGGTCGTCCCTCGCCGACCAAGGCCTTTGTCTAGCTACGACGTTAAGCGAGCACTTTCGAACACCCGAACCTCACAGAGGCATCCGGTCGCTCGCAGACCAAGGCACCGCCCACAGCGATTAAAATTAAAGCAAACTCATCGCAAAGACATTTTCATAAAGAAAAAAAAATTTCATTCTGAGCCATGAGCTCAAACTTTACACGACTTTACACACATGACCAGCGAGATACAAGAGTGGCCACGCTACACCACAGCGGGACTCTACCCACGCCTAGAACCTATCAAGCGCCCGTGCGGCATCGGTGGCACCGACGGCATCTTTGGTAGGCCCTTGCTCGTCGCCGGACGGCCGCCGCGCGGCGAAGTAACACGCCGATGCCTCATTGCCGTTCGGCAACATCGGCGCGCCGCGCTTCTACGATCGGCGCCCTTGCACCATCGCCTCGGAAGGGCCCCCTTACCACCTCGAGCCTCGGGCGGCCTCGGCGGCAGCGTCAACGAAAGCGTCACGGGCTGCGACTTCTTCCTCCTAAGCTTGGCCATCGCTGGTCGAACTCAGCCCAAAGCTCGGCGGAGGATCTTCTTCTTCCACGCGGCGCCATCGCCGAAGCTAAAGACTAGAGGGTGTCTCGAAGCCATTTGAAAGAACAAAGAAAAAGCTCTCATCCCCTTCAAGCAAGCTACGACGCACAGATATATATATCCGGACGAAGGAGGCTAAGCGTCTCGAGTAAATACGGTCTTTGGAAAGCGAAGCATCCTTCACGTAAATCCGAGGCGATCAAGAAGGCGGCGGTAGCGGCGCGCCAAACTATACTCGACATGCGCAACGAGGCGAGTAAAAGCCCCCGGCGGTTCAAATGCCCCCGGCCAAACTCCAGGACAGCCGTCGGATCCAACGAAGCACACCTGACGAAAATCGCTTAACCGGATCGGCTGGACCGACCTACCAGGCCCGGCCACCACTTTCGTCAAGTTCAACCCCAACCGAATCTGCCAAATCGCTTGGGAGTTCGGGGCTCTTGACGAATACTAATAAAAGGATACCCCAATAGCGGCGGCGAGCCGGCCTCAAGCATATCTCCGACCAGCAGCGCGCCCGCCCATGCCGACCGAATCGCCTGCGAGACCGCGCAAAGAATCCGCTCCCGACCAGCCACGGGAAGCAAATCCGACCGGACAACGCTCCGACCCCTCTTGGCGGCGGGATCTCCGACTCAACCAAACCAAGGTGACGAACGCCGAGTGCGCGTGTCGAGTCCTCATCGGCCTACCGCCACGTACTTCCGAATAAGGTCAATCGGGCGACTATACAAGGGCAAGTGGCTCCTTCCCAAGAAGATCGGTGATTGCGGAAGACAAAGCTTCCGGCCCCATCAACGATCCACGTCAAGACGAGCGCACGCTCCTCCCGGCGGCACCAGCGCCACGCACCTCGGCGTCGGCGTCGCAAGGGTCACAGAGGGCAAGTACGCTATTTCCCGGGGAATACCTAACCTCCCTGACCACCAGGGCTACCAACCCAGCATGGGCAAGACGGATGGCGACCAGTCCACAGGACGAAGGACCGGAGCTCCTAGCGTAGGTCACCTTGCTCTTCCTCCCAACTCTCGATGTAACCTGCCCCTTCCTTCTGTATAAAAGGAGGCAGGGCTAAACGATAGAGCAAAGGGCAAGAGCGAGGAAGGCGAGAACGAGAGAGGGAGAGAGCGCTATCAAACCCATCTCGCTAAGCCATTGGCATTCTCGCTTGTAAAACTTTGTGCAGTCATCTGTACCAAGAGTAATACAACACCACCACACGAACTGGAGTAGGGACCTTCAGCCCGAACCAGTATACATCTTGGACTCACGAGTCTAACCATTCAGGGAGTGAAACGCGCGACCCCCTAGACTTACAAATTTACTTGCCGGCGCTCCCGAAAACGCCGACACCAATTCACCTCGAGGTTTTGGGGTAAGCTGCATGAAGCAATGGGAGCTTGTTTGAATTTCAGTACAGCGTATCATCCACATACATATGGTCAGACTGAGAGGGTGAATCAAATTCTAGAGGATACGCTAAGAGCATGTGCATTTGCTTATGCTACTTCATGGGATAAGTGTTGGCCGTATGTAGAATTCAGCTATAACAACAATTATCAGGCTAGTTTGCAAATGTCACCATTTGAGGCTTTATATGGTCATGCCTGTCGTACTCCGTTGAATTGGAATGAGACAGGAGGGCGTTGGTATTTGGGCCTGATATTCTCAAGGGAGTTGAAGAACAAATTGCTATGATCAGAGGGAGGTTGAAAATAGCAGTCAAGACAAAAAAAAGCTGCGCTAAATAATCTTCATTGTGAATTGAGCTTCGAGCCAGATGATTTCATGTATCTCAGGGTTACCCCTATTAAACGTGTTAAAAGGTTTCACGCTAAAGGGAAGATTGCGCCAGGATACGTTGGTCGTTCAAGATCTTAAGCCATCGATGAGAGGTTGCTTATCAGTCAGAGCTGTCGCAGACGTTGGCAGGAGTGCATGATGTATTTCACTTATCGTAGCTTAAGAAGTGCCTTAGAATGCCAGTAGAGCAGACACTGTTAGAAGCAATCGAGCTACAGGAATATTTGACTTATAAAGAACAACCGATCAAGATTTTAGATGTGATAGAGCGTAAGACTAAAAATAAGTCAGTTCGCTTTTGCAGAGTTCAGTGGGGCAATCATTCAGAAAGTGAAGCTACTTGGGAGCATGAAGAGGACTTGAAGTCAGAAATTCCCTAACCTATTCTCTAGATAGCCCTAAATCTCGGGGTCAAGATTCTGTTAAGAGGAGAGGTTTTTAACATCCCAAAATTTGTCTCAAAATAAAGTTATAATGTTATTTATGCATTTTGTGAATTTTCTAAATTTTTAGAATTTATTTGGAATTTATAATGCATTTTTGAATTTTGCTTATTTTTTATATTATTTTATTCTATGAAAATTTTAAATAAAGTTTTGAAAAAATATTTTATTTGAGTTCCAAATGTCTTAAAGTATTTTTGAGAATTTTTCTGATATTTTTTATGCCTTAAGTAAAATATTAAATTTTCTTGAATTATTTTAATTGGTTAAACCTTGAAAAATTATTTGAATAGTAATGGGCCAAAGTTAATGAGAGCCCAACCCATTGAGCTGTCTGGCCCGCTTGTCGGTGGCCTTGGATCATGGCCATCCAATTGGAATCATGCGGATGAGATCAAGCAGGTAGTGAAGAAACCCTAGTATACAGTGGCTGTTAGATTAGTTGGCGTGGATGCTTGAGATTTGGCCACGTCGCGTGTTATCGGCAGCCTTCGAATGCAGGATGTGTCGATGGTTCGGATGTTGCTCACTAGATGGTTGACGCGTGGGCCGTCGCTGTCCTTCATCTCCGATGCATCCACGGACTCCACCGCCGTCATGACGCAGGACTCTTCACCATGTAGAGCTCGAATGCCTCGGCTATTTAAGCTATGGGATGTCGCTCAAGGTTCAACACCAGCCGTCACTTCATTTGCCCTACTTTTCGTCATCCGAGGTGGTGTCGTTGAGATTAGCGAGCTCGCTGCAGTGATTTTAGCGTTGCCGCGGTTTTTGACTTTGTCCATCATCGTCGAGCATCTTTCGCAATGGTTGCTTCTAGATCTGGGACCTTTGCGTCGAGTTGCCTCAGGTCCGTGGTTTGCCGCACGGGAGGGAGCCCAAGACGCCATCGGCTTCGTCGTCTTCCACAAAGCCAATAAGGATCTCACTGATGTGCTTGTCGTCATCTTGGCCGTGCGTCTCAGCCGTCCGATTTTGTTGTACCGCTTTGATCCAGCCACATAACCCTGTTGTCAGTGCTCCACGTGTTCGCCTTTTTCGCCAGCTGTGAGCAGATCTTGGCCAATCAATCCATGGTAAGCGCTTCCGATTAAACCACGTGGCTCTATCGCCCATGCGCCACATGTTGGTATGACATCAGCGCTGACGTCATGGCGCGACGTACGAAGCGCGATAGACCAAGTCCACCATGGACTAGGGCAGATCCGTGCACCGGGTCTATATGCCTGTGACATGTGTCAATCTAGGATTAGCTGCTTCGGGTGCTGACGCAATAAATCAATTTTCCAATATAAAAATAATTCGATTAATTCGGTATTTTTCCAATTTTTAGGTTTTTATGATTTTTTAATCTTTCGAGAGCCTGTTCTCCCTCATACGAGCTTCGATTGAGGTGATTCAATTTTTTTTAAAATTTTAATATTGAGATCTATTTAATGGTGAATTTTATTTGATTTTTAGAAATTTTTATCTCTATTTTGGTGTTTATTTGGAGTTCTCTCTTGTTACGTGTAAACGTTGAAGTGCTCGGAGCATCCGAGGAGGAATCATTGACTCAAGACCAAGTTTTAGAGCAAGAATAAGGACTTTTCTAAGGCAAGTTATGCTTTGATCATGTTGAACTCATGTTTATAAAATTGTTGTATTGTTTTTACCTATTGCATATTATTTTATGTATACAATCGTTTTAAATTAAATTGGGACTTAGCTAATCTACCTAGGGACTTAGCTAATCTACCTATTTGGTCTATACCCCACCTTGTCATTTGTATGCCATAATTTATTTGTCACCCTAGATTGGTTCATTATAGTTGGTTAATACTAAAATCAATATGGGTTGGTTAGACCGTGTTAGTATGCTTAGCCATGCCACGTTATCACATGTACTTGAATCATCAAAGTTTAATCTTGACTAATGGAATATGAAACATGATTATGAATTGGTGTGTCAGGTGTTGTCACATGATGAGATTGAGTTGTTATGGCTAGGGATGTCACGCAACGGTGTAGAATTGTTGATGGCACGTGGTGCAATTGGTAATCAACTAGGGGTGGTAAACATTTAGATTGGGACAAGTGGCAAGGGGCAGTGTGTCATGGTGGGCCAGCAAGGCAGAGGGTATGCAGAAGTCTTGCCCTAGTCACTCTAAAGACTTAACCTTGCAAGCCTTTGACCTGAGTCATTCATGCAACCACATGTCTAAAATGGGACAACCTACCTGATTAATTAGCAATATTTTAGCTTTGGTACTACCAATGGCTGTGCAAGTCTCGGGTTCACGGATCAACTCACATGGCGCAAGAGGGGGGCCCTGTTGTGGTGGTATAACCCTTCAGTGTTGGAACCTAAGCAGGTAGTACTAGGTTAAGGCAGAGCTTTGTAAAGGCTTTGTCATGATCTCTGCGCCGAAAAGCTAAAGGAAGTTTGTTAATTGCATAGCAGCAAGAGACGATCATGTCGTGTGGGTAAAGTGCATAACCTCTGTAGAGTGTAAATCTATTCGGATAGCCGTGCTCACGGTATTGAGTATAGCTCGGGAATTACAGTCAAGGGTTAGATTTTATAAAATGAAAACTTGGGATGGATGGCAGGTTGCCATTGGATGATTTGGAATTTGACTTAGGATTGGATATCTTTGTTTACTTGAGAAATACTGAATCTATCTATTACTGTTATTTGTTTTACTGTCTTTACAATCTACTTACTATATCCATTTAGAATTATTGCTTTACTGCAAAATAGCCATGTTAGCCATTCCTTTGGATTAAGTCTTGTATATAGTTATAATAGAATTGCATTATGTGCACAATTTGTTGAGTGTTTTAAGTACTCACCCTTGCCAACAACAACATCACCAGTTGAGGAGTCTACATCAGTGTTGGAGGAGAAGTATCATGAAAAGACGAATGTTTAGGATGTGAGCCTTATCAGTTGTCTGTGGTGTACAGGAAGGTTTATCTACGTTTTCATTCTGCTGCAGTTCAATTTGTTATTCAGCCTTGCGAGGCATAGTCATGTAAGTTAACCATAAGGTCATTCAACATGTATTATTTAATATATGATATCTTTCATAATGTTTCCGCTGTGTATGATTGTGGTATTCATCTATGTTGAGCTTGTGTGCACTAGCGTGATCCTGTACTAGTGCAGTATACACAAAGTGCCCGAATTTGCATATATTCGGTCCCGACAGGGACAGACCTGGCTAACTGTATTGAAACATTCCATGGATAGTCATGCTATTAGGTTGAAAGTGGGGTGGGTGTAAGGCTTCCACTCAATGCAAGAGGGGTCTTCTAGATTGGGTGGTTTAACCCTACCAGCGGTGGGCAGGTATGACTACGTGAATAGAGCTTTATAAGGGCCTTGTCATGATTTTCTCTGCCAACACACCAAAATAAGTGTGTATTTGGGCAAAAGGAGATAATCATGTCTTGTGGGTAAAGTTGTACAACCTCTGCAGAATGTAAAACTAATCGATTAGCTGTGCCCGTGGTCATGGGCATGCCAAGCAAGCCTTTCACGGATTAGATTTTGATAATTCAAAAATGGTTTCAGAAAAGTGGTTTATAAGTGGAGAGAGTCCACATGGGGAAATTTGGGATGGAACTTCGGGTTGGAGCCCGTGTTGAAAATTGGATTAAAAATCAGTTTTTACTATATCAATTATGCATTGAAAATTACTTATTGAATTTGAAATATTTCTTTATGCTCAAATTAACCATATTATGCCTTCCTTTATGACCCTTCATTAATACTGCAGTTACTGTGTGACTTGCGGAGTACTTTTGTACTCACCCTTGCTTACTCTGTTGATTCAAAGGAGGAGTTCTACGACGGTGAGGACCAAATGGACTAGGCCGCATTTCAGTCGATTGCCTGTGGCAGATTTACTGGGCCCTACTACTTCTTTATGTCTTCTGCTGTGTTAATTTATTCGGCCCTTGTGCCGCTTTTATTGTAAACTCTGATTATTAATAAAGTGTGTTTGATATTTTGTGGTATCAGCTTTGTTCACTGTGTGTACTAACTTTTTCTAGACTAGTGTATTATACACAGAGGATTCCGAGGTTTTATTCTCGGGGTCCGATAGTCCCTAGGACTACCCTCTTCAAGGAGGGTATGCCCGGGGTCCCTAAGTGCGAGGGAGCTTGATCAGGTAAAACAAGAGTAAGCAGTTTGTCTGTTGTTTTATTTTTGATCTTATTCTAGCCTCTTCAGCACATGAGCCCGAGGCTATTTATAGGGCCTCTCATGCTAAGGGATGAGATTACAATAATGCCCCTACAAGAGTCCTAGGACCATAGGGTCTTGTGGTCCTTTCCCTCTCCGCTAGGTAGCCTTTTGGTGCGGTGGCCCAGGTATACCTAAGCTTCCATATGCTAACCTCCCTAGATGTTGACATTTCAAAAGTATCCCCCTCTGAGTTGCCCGAGGGGGATGACCGAAGGAGCCGATCCCCCCTTTGGCTCACTGCCGAAGTCTTCCTTATGTTCTTGAGGGTGGGTGGGTAAGGAGTGTTCGGCCCACTGGTGCCTTCGGTTGCACACCCTTCGGTGGTGGCTGGAGGGTCCCATCTTCTCGAAGGCCTTTACTGGTTCATAGGGATTGGTAGTCGGCCCTACGACAATTGCAACATTAGTATTTGAAAATTTAGGACAAACACATACTTAAAAGCATACAACTGGTTAACGTTCTACTAACATAGGTTCTAAAGTCAAGGAAGCCGTGGGCACGCTAAATCTGGCATAACGATAGATACTAGTAAAAAATTAACATATAACTACTCAAAATAATAATAAAGGTGCCATATTACTAAGCATAGGGGGCAAATGTTCTTTCCCGTAGGTTAAAATGTGCAAAATGATTAAAAAGGAGGAAATGAGTGAAAATGGTATTATGTGAAACCAAATATGTTTGAAGTGGTATTCTTTGAAGAAAAATCTTTCGAGTGGTATTCCAATGGTTGCCATCCTTCATATTGGTATAGTATGAATTATTCCTTATCAATAAATCCACCTCATACTCGTCTACTTAGTACTATAGCAGCACCGGAGACACAAAGTAGCTAGGTAGGAGAGTAGGAGAAGAGCCGGCTTGCGAGCCATCGATTCCAGAGCTTTCTCTCTCAGTGAATTCGTGTGTGTCGAGCTTCATGTACCAACTTTACCTTATATGCAAAGTTATCTTATCAATAAAGTGATCATTTTCGTGCATATTTTGTTGTCTTCTTTGTAGAATAACATAGGGCCCGACTAATAGTATTTGCATCACCTGTTGGTGGGGGCCGGGGTTAACAGACTCGGCCCTGAGACAAGTGCCCTTGTTGCATGATCGCCTCAAATATTACCTAAGGGCATGAAAACCAGCAGGCTATACTAATAGCTCATTTATCCCGATTTGCTGCTTTTAATCATATTATTCATGCGGAACTTATATACTCCTATATATAGTAGTGTAGGGCTATAGAGTGTTATTTAGAGCTCCTCCTAGACACGTCCAGTTGCCTCCCTAAGAGCTGGGCTAAGTTGGTGACAATACTTAGGGCCTATTTCTTTTAGCTTTTAATTCTGGATTTTGACTTTAAAAGCAGAATAAAAATAAACAACCCGATTTTAGGAATCGATTCTCACATTCCAGCCCACCCATATACACTAGAATCCACAATATTCACTTTATATGTGCTTTTGGATTCCATCTTTTGAAGAATCAGCTTCTCTATAACTACAATCCAAAATCAGGTTTCAGAGAATCCAAAGCAAAAACAAACACTTAGCTTGGCCCCGCGTGAGTGGTTATTATTGTGTTGCATTTCGCTTCCGCTATTTGACAATAAGATCACTAAACATGAATCCTAGCTCTCTTGTCTCTACAAGCTACTAACTCCGGATAGCTACCTACATTTGTATAGAGAAAAGTGCGTGGAAACTATCTTACCCTTATCTCCTAGAAAGACTAGGTTATATTAGATATTTGTTAAAATTAATCTACACATGTGGTTGCATCAACAACTTGGGAGTACTACGTATGGACCGTCATATTAGAAATAGGCTGATTTTAAATATATAACAAAAATCAGTATTCCATACTGTAAATGTATACCTATATATATGCAACACATAATTCCAGTGACACGTTAGGTTTTACCTATTTGGTCCCACTTTTATGTAAAACAACTTGTGGGTCCACTTGTCAGTGACAAACCGACGGCTCGCACCTATTGTGCAGACTGGATCTTTCCGGGAGAGTTCCATCTTCCATGTGCCTACAGACTTAGTTACTTCGTAATTTTTGTAGAGTACAACACGTTGAAAAGGAAATATGGAATGGTAATAAGTGGGCTAAGTGGTGGCATGGGCATCCTTATTAACCTCGGGATGGGGTAGTTAATTTGGAGGTTTAAGCTTTAAACTAAGTTCAAAAGCAGCAGGGGGTGTGGGACTGTGGGGTGGGATGGTGAGGTGATTATACTGCATGGTCGTGCTGCTGAGATGCTTTTTAGGGTGCTCTTTTTTACTGCTCATCTTTTTTACCAGCACTAGTTTATGAGCATCTCTAGTGAGTTATTCCATGTACCAGCATACTGGATAGTACCATATATACTATGTTGTCAAAAGCCTTGAAATTTGATATGGTGGATCAAAAGACTACACATAAGCTGCACTTATGGTTTGAGACCACATGGAAATGGATGTTCAATTACCAATTTGGACATTGAAAAGGTTAGTATATATAGTGGAACTAGGACATGTAACACGACTCAACATTGTAAGTTTGGAACCAACAATAATTGAACACAAGAGTTTTGGCTCCAATCACCAATGTCTCCTAGAGAAGTGTCACAAGATTTTATTGAGATGGAACTCTGCACTACTACAGAACAGCACATCACTGCCGGTTCCAAAACCCCATCACTGCCGGTCATTGGCGCCGGCAGTGATTGGTCGGCAGTGATACTCGAGGATTATCACTGCCGGCTCAGGAACCGGCAGTGATAAGGATTATCACTGCCGGTTCTACCTACAACCGGCGGTGATATTGAACTATCACTGCCGGATCAAACCAAAATCCGGCGGTGATAAGGACTATCACTGCGGATCAAACCAAAATCCGCGTTGATAAGGATTATCACCGCCGGTTATATCTACAACCGCGAGGATATTGTACTAGCATCGCCAAAGTTGTACCATAATCCGACGATGATATATACATATCATCGCGGTTTTCCAAGAACCGGCGGTGACAATCTTGCATATTTTTCGTGCAATATATATATATATATATTTATATAATTGTTTACAATGTCCATATGTTAGTATATAAAGCATCGTTCAAATCATAATTCAAATATATGCATGTATCGACTAAGCATCGTTAAAATCATAATTCAAATATATTAAATTACGCATCACATAATTTGCTTTTACAATGTAGCTCGACTACATGTCATCCCGTTGCTTTGATTTTACAATGAGTCAAGTAGACATGTCACGCGTCTAGGCCGTAGGAATGAGGCGATGAGGCTACTCGTGGAACTCGCCGTTTGGATTGATGATCTCATCATGAATGAATCCGCGATCTGTTCTTGAATTGCTATAATTTCACATCGAATAACTTATTGGTTCTCAGTTTGGAGCGCTGTTTTTGAACAAAAAAGGAAGTTACTTAATGATGATATTTGTTAAATAAAAAAGGGCATCAAAGTGTAATTACGTACCATGGCTTCGTTATAGCCGACACTCTCCGTGACAATTGAATGCATATTTGTACATACATAGAATGCACATAAATTGTTTCCGGGTTCCTGCTTCATGCATGGAAGTCATTTATTATTTCAAAATTTTCCGGTATGGACGATACCGAACACTTTTTTCTTGATGCATCGTCACGAAAGCCACGTGAATGATTTTGAGTAGTAATTAAACTTGAATGCAATAGAATGGAATTTTGCTAGAGTAATAACGCAACGATCGAGTTTACCTGTTCAGCATGTCCCAAAGGTCTTGGTACAGATTAGTTTGTTTTCTCCTCGAGTCCAAGACAAAAATCTCGCTAGCATCTAGCTGGATGACGAGGAGGACCCAAATGAAACTCGCACATATATGTCAACGTAGTTAATTACTCCCACATCGACGTGTTACGCAAAAATAGTAAAACGATATTAGAAGTCGAGATACGACTTGAAGTTATAGGGTAAAAGTACAGAGGTTTTGTATTGCGACTTCAAAAAGTATTAAATAAATAGTCTTCAACGAAGCGTGGATTGTCGTTCACAAGTTTCTCGTTGATTGTGAACCCGGATCTAGGAATGCTAGATTGTCATTGTTATTTCTTCTACATGTCCGTGCCTCCATTCTACATAAGAAAGAAGTTAGAGATGCAATTAAGCGATGATGAAATGCTCAACGATATAATCGGTGGACTTACAAAGTCCATAGTCTAAGTATGTTCACGTCCGTGGCATCTTCTTTGGTACAACATATCTGACTCAGTGAAAAGAACCCAGCAGATGTTATCCCCATTGTGAAAATCTTGCTCCGTGTATCTGACTGGGAACGCCTCCATACCATCGTTGGACTTCTGCATGTACCACTGATGGACGCGCCGCAGCTTGAGTTGTAAGGTTGTCGAAATGAGCTGGTTCAACCAGCGGTTTTCCCATAACAAACTTCCACCTGAGACCTTGCGCCAGAGCATCTACTTGAACATCATCTGCTTGAGCATCCCGCTTTAACGTGTCGGCACTAGCCGCCTGCAAGTACTGCTTTCTGGATATGCGCTCGTAGTCCGATATTTTGCAAGGTTCAGAAGCCTGCCCCATCTTTTGCACTTTTGCCATACTCAAGAAAAACTTTTGCGCGTCAGCATCAACTTTAGTCTTCTTACTTGATGGCACCTTTTTAAAGTGAGATGCTACGCAGGCGCTTACATGATTTTTCCGCTCTTCCTCAGTCATGTCAGCTGATAGTTTCTTTTGTGGTTGTCCTGGGTTCACAGATGGTTGAGATTTCTTCGAGGACGGTGCCGACTGCCGAGATGTTCCCGTTGTTCGATTCTTTACAGTTTTTGGCGGAGGAGTCGGGCTTTTTCTGGTTGGTGCCGGCGGAGGAGTTGGACTTTTCCTGGTTGGCGGCGAGAAGGGCGGGAGGTCTCTGTGTGGAGAGTGCGGCTGATCATCATCGTCGTCGCCCTCATCGTCCGAGCCAAACTTAATCAAGCTCTTGCGCCACGCGAGGAAGCCATTCACGTTTTCTCCTAGCTTTTGTTCCCATCCTCGCCAGGATCTCTACCTCCATTTTTCGGTATTGACGACGACTTCGCCCACTTCGACCTGGCGAATCCTGCGGTATCGGGCGCAGTGCAAAGTCCGTGACTCTGGCATGGCCAAGCCACGCCTCACCACCTTTATGGTAATGCCATGTGCGCCAAATGTAGCTTGCACGGTGTCGGTTCTTTGATGTCATCCACAGAAAACGCGATCCATGCTCTTGGGAATCCACAGTGGACGCCAGAATGCTTCTACGAGCACCGGACCGAGGAGCTCGGGGCTTTCACCGGGTGGCGGTCGTGAGTGAGAGCTTTCGCATGCGGCTTGCTCCACACCTTATCTAGTTCCGATCTTTGTTCCTCTAGCGCCTCGTGGCGGCATCTTTTATCCGACGCTCCAGTTGATCTTCTCTTAATCTCTTTGAGCGTTTGTACATCCATGCGTCTGCGGGAAGGCTTCTTTCCACGTGACCAAACCAACTCCTCAGTGCGACTGGATGCTCCTTGTTACCAAGGGCTATGGTTAGCTCGTCATTCTCCCTTCGTGGCGCGAAAGATCCTTGGGAAGGCTGCGAGTGAGCATCGTGATTCTACGCAACACTTCGCTCTCTATCGGTTACGAAGCTTAAGCCGCCATCATCGGAGATAGAAGCACCCTCCCAAGCAAACGGTGCTTCGATCTTTCGCTTAAGGCGGCCGTTGTAGAATTATACCCTTGCGGGTCATTTCTTGTTCGGACCGATCCCATCTTTGGTATTTTCTTCACGCACCCTCCTGCTCCTAGTCCGTGAGGGTGAATATTCTTATCGCGCTTGCTTTGTTCCTTTCACTTACTATGTGAGCTTCTTGAGACCTCTTGTACATACAAATTCATCCCGAACTCCCTTAACTTTGGGTGCGTGTCAAAATTCGGCGTTTCATTCTTTTCACATAATTCTTGTTTAGCGCTGTCTTCCAATTCTTCCACGCGAAAGGCACATGATCAGAGTGCTCGTTTCTTTGCAGCCATTTCGGTCCCTTGGGGAACTGGAAAACTTGTTTCACTTGTCCCATAAAGAGTTCTTGACTCATTAGGTACCACCCATTGGTCACCTCGCGGCCAATCCATGATCTATAGCCGATGGGCACATCATCCCTAGCAATAACCCCGCAGCTGTCTGTCTGGCCCCAATGATGACTCGGTATAGCGGGTTCCCGACCGCCGAGAGCTCCACTATGTTAAAAATTCCCTTAGGCATCTTGTTCGGACCACGACTTGCATGCACGCCTTCGTTGATCGGGACTTTGAGCCTACAAATTGATCTTCTAAATTATTAGTCATCCGGGCCTACCATGTTTTGGGAACCACAGTTGTACTAAAACTTTACCTCGCTTACGTGAGTATCGTCGAAGTTGGTCCATGGTCGATCCTGCAGTTGAGATAGGACGTTGGGCTATTATTGGGCTACCCCTTCCTCCTTCGTCCATATTTGAGGGCCCAACTCCTCCGGCACTTGTCCTTCGTCGGAGGCCATTCCTAGCAAGTTTGTTGAAAATTTCCAATTAACAAGGTCACTTTTGAAATACACATACAAACGAGGATTGACATTAAAGTTAATCCGTGAAAGGATGTTTACATATCCTGTGATACATACACATGTACATCTTTACATTAATATTGTAGAGAACTACTTGAAATTGAGAATGGTCATTGAAGTGTTGCTCTCTTTCATTTTCTTTATAATTACGTCATTCTGGACTCTTTATAATTGTATCACGCCCCAAATTCCAAACTAAATCAAGCAATTCTACTAAATAGAAAGCTACATGGCATGTTTATTGAAAGGAGTACTCAATAATACACATCTTTAAAGAACATGTACACTCATATATTTTTTATCTCAGATACACAAACATCCTTGAAGGACACATACACATATCAAACATATAGCAATAAACATAAGTGCCCCACTAAATTTAGTATTTATTCACCATTTGAATACGTTGTAATTTTGGATTCCTCGAAGAAGTTGCATAGTGCGAGGTGTCATGGGAGATCTCGTCATACTCCATTGGCTACTCTGAAGTTTAGATAAGAAAACATTTGCTACTACTAGCACTTACGGCTAATTTTCTATAACAAAGTTTTGCAGTTATTAGAGGTTTTTCTATCTATTTCTTGGCTCGTTGATCCGCCAAAAATTACATCAAATTCTTGTAGCCGCATGAGGAAGCTTGCAAATGATAGCCAGATCCGCATTGCCTCTACCTTCACGAAGGACCAGAGCATACATACGCGTCCTGACCTGACATAGTACAGTAGTCTTGAGCACCACATCTTCCTTGGTCCCCAAAAGGGTGAGCCACATCACACAATGTGAAAGTACAAAGTATTAACAAAAATTTTGCTGCAAGACAGGGCAAAGATAAACAAGAAGCATCTCATTCATCCATAGTACTAGTAGTATTTGCATTGTCCATTATTACAATCGAGAAATCACATAATTTGCACAAATGAAGGTCGAGGAAAAGGAGACATGAAAGCTTACTCCAATTGTCTCTCGGCACAAATCAAACATATAGCAATAAACATATGCACGGCGGGCGACGGCCGAAGCGATCTTGATCGCGCGACGACAATGGTCGGTGAGGTTCGGGCGACGGCGAGGCGTGAGGTCCGGCGGTGAGGTCGAGGCGGGCCGGGAGATGCGGGCGCAATGCGGCGATGCGAGGAGACGAAGTGGCGGCGTCTGGTTGAAGGGGAAATGAGGGGCTGAGTGGCGCGGCGTCTGGTTGAAGTGAAAAAACTTATCACTGCCGGTTCAATGTCAACCCGGCAGTGATAATACATTATCACTGCCGGTTGTTTCTACACCCGGCAGTGAAAGTATTTATCACTGCCGGTTCAAAACAAAAACCGGCAGTAATACTTGATTATCACTGTCGGGTTAATACTACAAACCAGCAGTGATAAAGCACTTCACCGCCGCTTAATGATACAACCGGCAGTGATAAGCTCGATCAATTATGTCAAAGTTTTCAAAGGATGATTGCTTTGGGAGTTTTAAGTCCTATCAATTTTTATCCAAATTTTTGGAGGAATTCTTGAGATATGTAATATTTGATTTAAATATTTCCCTAAGTTTTGACAAAGTTGTAAAATTATAAAAATCCAGAGTGCTCACTGTTTTCATAGTTTTAATATTTCAAAATAAAAATTCAAATTCTTGATTGCTTTGAAACCCTATCAATTTTATCCAAATTTTTGAAATTTTTGGAAGAATACTTGAGACATGTAATATTTGATTTAAATTCAAACAAATGCAGATAGACCAACCATCGCTTCAAAAATTCACACAAATACAAAAAACACACAGATGAAGTTGAATTCACACAAATTGATACATATGACAAAAGAATACATTAATTGTTACATATCGAAAATAAAATGTATTTAATTAGGACAACTAAGCTACGATTCGACCTTCGTCATGATCGCGCGTATGTATGTAACCGTCCTCACTCTCTTCCATGAGACCGAGGTCAACGTCCTCTCCGAAAGGAGGAAGCTCATCGAATTGGTTGTACTCTTCCTCGTCGACAACATTCTCAACCCGACAATCCTTCTTTTCCTTGAATAACCACGTGGCGCTCCTTGTTAGTGGATCGGATACAAAAAGATTTGTGTAACACAATTAGCAAGTACGAATAGTTCTTCTCTCAGATCAGACCAGTTTAGGTCCACTGAGTGATACCGAGTACTTGTCGATGTTCATGCCCTTGGAAGTCTTACCCATTGGCACCGAAAGAGAGGGACCTTCAAAGGTCCGTAATCAAGCTCCCAAATCTCTTCTATGAATCCGTAGTAGGTTTTCCTATCTCCGTTCTTTGTTGTAGGCATCTCAGACGGATACTGCTGTTTTGGTTGGTGCTCTTTTATCTTGTGCTCTTGTATAAAAAGTAAAACCATTTATATCGTATCCTTGGAATGTCCGAATTGTAGTGGACGGTCCTTGAGCCAACACTTTCAATCGAGCGCACTCTGTCTCGTATGCATCATGTGCCTACGCAACCAATCGCCGGTTATGTCTATGCTCTCGCGATCCAACCCTCGACTTCGTTGGGTTTGTTCTAGATAGCATGCTCTTGTGCATGTTGACATACGGGCCACCACAACCGATTGTCCCAGGCGCGAAATGTGCTTGTGTGAATGAAGCTAGATTGTTTGTACGGAGTGATTTCTCGCCTTGATGTCCCTTTTCCTCGTAGCCTACCCTCATGTCGTTATGTAGGCACACCAATCGGTTTGAGATCCATGTAATCAACGCAGAACTCAATGACCTCCTCGGTTCCCCAACCATCGCAATGCAACCTTCCTACCGATGTCGATTCTGAACATATTTCTTTATGACCCCATGAACCTCTCAAAAGGATACATCGATGTAGAAACACGGGACCTAGAATCAGTATCTCTTTCACGATGTGAACAATGAGATGGACCATAATATCAAAAAGATGGAGGAAACACATCTCGAGCCTGCGAGAGTGTGGACCACGTCTTCTGTAGCTTATCTAGTTTCAATGGATCGATGGCCTTCGTGAAATCGCGTTGAAGAATGAACACAACTTCACAATTGGGTCTCGGACTTTCTCCGCGAGAACACCCTAAGCGCAATTGGAAGCATCTGCGTCATCATCACGTGGCAATCGTGAGACTTCATACCAATTAATTTTAAGTCTTTCATTGAGACTAGTCTCTTTATGTTGGCGAGTATCCGGACGGAACTTTCACTCCGTGCAAGCATTCGCACAGCTAATTTTTTCTTTCTTGCTCGAGTGTAGCAGTCGCGGAAGGTACTTTTTCCCCAGTATCCATGTCTCGTGATGCGGCTCCTTCCCGAGTTTCATATCTTCAAGGTCCATCCGTGCTTGAGAGTATCTTTTGTTTTGCGGTATATCCAAGAAGATACCAAGCAATTTGTCACACACGTTCTTCTCTATGTGCATGACGTCGATTGCGTGTCGCACTTCTAAGTCTTTGTCGAGAAGGTAGGACCCAAAATATCGATCTCTTTTTCCACAAAGGAGCCTTATCACGGAACTCGGGATAGATGTCTGCTGCTCCTTTCCGTGGATAATTTTAAGATCCTTACACTGCAAATATCTCTCTCCCGGTGTGATTTTTCTGAGCTAAAGCGGTCTCCTTTGTCCTATCAAAAGCTTTCTTATTATTGCGGTATGGGTGATCCTTGCGGAGGAACCTACGATGCCGCATGTAAGACATTTTTCGACAGTTCTTGACCACCGACTATTTGTACCATCTAAGCATTGGACGCATCCATTGAAGCCTTTTGTAAATGTCATCGACAAAGTTACCAAGGGCGGGGTAATCATTGATGGTTACGAACAACAATGCGCGAGGATAAAGTTCTCTCTTTATACTCATCCCATACCCGTACTCCATCGTTCCACATGATTAGAAGATCTTCAACCAATGGTTTGAGGTACACATCGATATCGTTGCCGGGTTGCACGGGCCCTTGGATCGAGAGTGGCATCATAATGTACTTCCGCTTCATACAAAGCCAAGGAGGAAGGTTGTAGATACATAGAGTTACCGGCCAAGTGCTATGACGATCGCTCATGTTACCGAAAGGATTCATCCCATCCGTACTCAACCCGAACCTTATATTCCTTACATCATATGCAAAGTGCTTCTTATATTTTACGTCGATGTTCCTCCATTGCACGTAGTCGCAGGTGTCCGAGCATTCCATCGTTCTTACGCTCTTGGCGTGCCATCGTAGCAATTGGGCATGCCTTTTGTTCGCAAACAATCGATTGAGACGGGAATTATAGGAAAATACCACACCACCTTACGGGAGATCTCATCTTCTTACGCTTCACCCGACATCTTCATTATCGATGTCATCATTGTTGCCCTTATACCGCTTTGCTTTGCAAACAAGACACGACCATCCAAGTCCGCAAACTCATTGCGATACAACATACAATCGTTTGGACATGCGTGTATCCTTTGTACTTCCAATCCCAACGGCAAACAACCTGCTTGGCCCGATGCGTGCTTGTACGCAACACGTTACCCTCCGAAGCAAATCCCCAAGAGACATAAGAGCTCGGTGAAGCTCTTATCGGACCAACCATTGCTTGCCTTCAAGCTGCGAGAGTGTAAGCACGATGCGCAATTTTTGTGCTCCTCCTGCGGCTGGGTACAATGGTGTCGTGGAGTCCTGTACCATATGTTGGAACTTTTGAAACTCTCTTTCACTCGTGAAGTCTCCTCCCCATCACGCAACATTTGATCCGGATCTTCGTCGTGGTCGCCGACAAACGTATCTTCAAGCTGCCGTCATACCGTTGTCTCCGTCATCTTCAATAATGTGTTGCCCTTCATGTACAATCTCATCTTCGCGTGCTTGGTCCACGGTATAGCCACCTTGAAACCTCTTGAAGCAAGTGTGCACGATCGACTCTATGGTAGAAAACAACTTCGATTTTTGCAATAACGCATGGACAGCACATGTAGTCCGCTTGATTCTTCGACTTAGCGCCGCAGCCCACGTTTAGAAAATAACTCACACCATTAAAAACTCGCCCACAACGGTCCGTGTCATACATCCACCTTGGTCCATCTACAATTAATTAAATCAAACATTACATACGCATATAATTGCAAATAACAAATAATTGTAAACAATTAGATTTAAAAACATATGTAGCAATTTTGACTATATTAAAATACATCAACCTTTTTCCGTTATGTAAATATCCATATAGCAATTTTTAGTATTGTAAAAATGAAAATAATTGTAAATAGTTAGGATATATTTAGACTATATCAAAATATATCAATCTTTTTTCATTGCGTCAATATCCATCTTGCAATTCCTTATTATTTACAAATTTGGAAAAATTGTAAGTACTTAAGATATACTTTCAGTACATTAAAATATATCAACATTTTTTATTAGGTAAATATCCATCTAACAAGTTTTTATTATTTCAACATTTGAAAATACACCTTTTTCATTATGTAAAAATCCACGTGGCAATTTTTATTATTTACAAAAATAGAGATCAAATTACTAACCTCGAAAAGAAGCACAATACAAATTTTAACAAATTTTTTAAGCAGCAGATCGTTGCAATCTACAAATCGAGCAAAGACAGAGCGCCTCTCTGTCTTTGCTCGATCGGTCGAGGCGTGGGTCTCGATTATATAAAGACTTATCACTGCGGTTCGCGCAGAACCCGCAGTGATAAGCTCGAATGCGCGCGAAAAACATATTGCGGGAAGATAATATCACCGCCGGTCCTCGCTTTAACCCGGCGGTGAAAATGCAAGTATCCTGCCGGTTTAAGAACGACCGGCGATGATATATCTCTGCGGTTGTTGTCTCAAACCGGCGGTGATATCTTGCTTTTCTTTCCGGTTGGTTGCATGAACCGGCAGTGATAAGTTCTCCCCAATTTAACTTTCGAACCGGCAGAGATACGTTATCACTGCCGGCTCAGTCCTAACCGGCAGTGATATGCCGGCAAGGATTGGCTGTTCTGTAGTAGTGCTGGTTATGAACCAGAATTGGTTGGTACGGAACATTGTCTTTTCAAAAAAAAAAAAAAAACTAATGCATGGTGCCTTTGTTCAATAGCTGTCATTAACAGACCCAAGTAAACTACAGCTAATAGTGAATCTTATAGCATATATTTAGTTGCCATCAATCATGCACCCAAATGAGCCCTGTGGAAATAGTACAACTCAAGCAGTAAAAAAGACGGACGTCTATTAAGCATCTCTTGTGGTAAATTAATTGTACACTCAAGCTACTTGGATCTAAACAAATTAGCCATTGCATTGGGATCTAAAACTCTTGTTTTTACGAGTAAACCTGTTAGCTTTGTACCTGCAGACTGCAGAGCAAGCTAGTAATTTACTGACATTCGGTAAGAAGAATTTTTACAGCTCGATCAACATGTACTTTTTCCTGCATCCACATGGATGATCGAGTTCTTAAAGTTTTAACAGTTTAATTTCTAAATGGAGCATGTCTTGACATCTCTCGTCTTGTTACCCACAACCGATCATGATTCTCTGCTGCATTTTAGATCAGTTCTTGAAGTTTGGAGCTTACAATAAACCGTACTAATCAGAACAAAAATTGTCAGGATTCAGGAAACATATCACACTAATGAATGAATGCTTCAGCAGCAAAACTTGGAAAATTTCCTATAAGTTTGAAAAGCCTTTAGTATTTTTTACTCGCACTTAATTTTTGCAATTAGTGGCTTGTAAGGCGGGCATGATAAATTTTGCATGCATGTGTAATGTCGGCATGAAAACCGGAGAAAAATCCTGCAGTTTTCCGTTTGGAACGCTGGAATTTTTCCCGAATCCTATGGAAATTAACCTGTTTACTGTGAAATTCTTCCAGACGGGCCCTTATGAATATAGAGATAAAAGGCCATGATTTAAGACTGCTATGCGAAACTGCAATCTGTTAGTCCACTGTATAATGCAGAAAATACTTGTAAGAAAAATCACCCAATTTTTTACTCTATGTGACGTACTCTAGCCGTTTCTTTTTGTAAGGCATTTCCGCCCTCACACCTAGATTAAGGGATTGTAAGAGCAAGACAATAGTATGAAATGACCGCACCATCTCTAGCACAGCTTCCTTCTATGCTAGATGTTGTTTTAGAATACGTGTAGTCAGCCTTTTGAAACTTTGACCTTTAATATATATACACATAATTATTTGGATTTGCCACGTGAAAATGATGTTACTAGATTTGTCAACAAAAATACTTTCATATCATTATTTTTTAATATTATTGTTACACATAATTAAAAAAAGTAACATTAAAGGTACATCGGAGATCATGCCGATATACAAAATAATAAGAGTAGTAATATTTTTTATATGTTTTGGAAATGCGCGCACTCAAAACATTTCCGGAAAGAAATGGAGTAGCTATCTTGTCAAAAATCTATACTCCTTTATAATGCACCTAAGCAATTTTTCCTACGTTCACCCTAAATAATGCACCTCATTAGAGATGGCTCAATGTTCGTGCACTCAGCAAAACGTCCCCAAAAACTTGCATTCATCAAAATGAACGTCTCAGATCTTTCCTCAGTTTTACTCACCCACATCCGATGGCCATTATTTAGTGTGTCTAATCATCCATGTGGCCCACAACAGACCTCCCCCACCTACATATTTGGAAGGAGAGCGAATCAAACAAAGAAATAAATAAGGAGGATCCGCATGCAAGGAAACCAGACTTGAATTTTTCTTGGCCAAAATTATCGTACTACATATTTGGAAGGAGGGTGAATCAAACAAGGAAATAAACAGGAGGATCCGCATGCAAGGAAACAAGACTTGAATTTTTTATTGTCCGGCATTGTGATCGTATTTTTCCGAATATGACCCTTCTCGAGACTTTTTACGGATCTAGCCCCATAAAGCCTAATTTCAGTAGCACGGAGAGCGCTGAATTTTATTTTATTTTTATCTAAGGAACCAACGATGCGTGAGTCTTTGCTTAATTGTTTTCAATTTTTCTCGCGGAACCGGTGACGACGAGCAATCATTTAATTTTATCTTTTTTCCTTGCGGATCCAAATGTCGGCGAGCGATTTTATTTTTCCATATTTTTTGAAATCATCCTGTGGCCCACAGCAGACCTTCCTCACCTCCGGCATCAACAAGGAAAAGGAAACAAACGTCTTGGAATCAAGGAAAAGGAAACAAACGTTACGAAAAGGAAAGGACCATACATTACGTCTTTGGGAAAAGGAAACGGGAGATGGGACGGTAGCGGTCGTGAGAACGCAGATCTGCAATGGCTCCACAGTGCGCCATCGGTGGCTTTGCCGACGCGGCGAGGTTCTTTGGTCACGACCTCATGGCACGCCGTGCCTCAACAAATTTATAATTTAAATTTTTTGAAAATAATTTTATTAAGTACAAAATAATCGAAAGTTTTTTGAGAATTTTTCTAGAATTTTTAACTAATGTGCTATCTTTTCAAAAATCCTTCTATATTTAAAAAAATGAAGGCAACTCACCTGTAGCTTCTTCTAGTGCGGCAATTTGGAGACAGAAGCTTCTTCTCTTCCTCCCTCCATTAAAGCAAGAAAGAAGCTCCAAAGCTCCATCAATCCCGCACCAAATCTCCTCTTTTCATCTATGATGTTAATTCCCCAAATTTCGTGCTCTATTGCCAAAATTTCCTCTCAATCTGATTTGATCCCAAATTATGGTTTCCATAAATATGCTTGTTTCGGGACTATAAAAGCCGACGAGCTCTCCTCCACCCCATTGCATTGCGTAAATCCCCAAGTGCTCCCTCTTGTAAAGATCGCCGGATTTTGGAGGTAACCCAAGCCATCACCGTCATCTTTCCCGGCAAAATTCACCGCAACCGTGACTCCTCCCCCGCAGGCGCCGGTGCCGGCGATCTTTCCCTCCCCCTTGCGCTGGCCAAGCCCAGAGATCACAGCGTGCTCTCTGTGGAAGCTGCAAAAAAAATAATCTAAAATCAGAAAATTCTTTTTTCTTTCTCTTTCTTGATTTAAAATCTTTTGGGAGCCCGTTTTCGCCCATTCGACCTCCATTTAGTTCCGTTTTTCTTTCTAAATTCATTTAAAATTCTAAATTTCTCTTTTATTATTAAGTGTTGTATTCATACTTATCTTCTCATTTAATTGATAAGCGGGTGTACTGCCGTCGTAGCGTTAGCACAGGTACTATACTAGTAAATACTAACTATCGAACTCAGCCTTACATTGTATGCCTTATGCAACCTAATTCTTTGGAGTTCTATAGTTATCTAATTGGATCCAAATAGCATTAATGTGGCACCAAGATATCACAAATCTACTATGCTCCCTCCGTTTCTGAATAAATGACGTTTTAGGATTTTGCACTTAAACCAAAGCACATGTAGAAATGATCAAATCACCCTAATTCATTAGCTCACTTATGGCTCTTAGATGGTGTGTGTTTACTCTATTCCACAGTAATAAATAACATTAAAAATAATGAATGGTATGTGTATGTAAAGGAAAAACCGGTTAAAAGTTATCTTGAAATTGTAGAATAACATATATTTAGAAACAAAATTTGAAAGTTAGAATAAGATGTATTCAGGATCGATCGGTGACATGCATGTATTTAAATTCAATTCGAAGGCATTCCCCCGTTATCCAAAAGCTATTAAATGTGGTGTACTTAACTCTTCCAACCCAATCATAATGTCTTCAACGCACACGAGTGGGAGAACCAAGTTGTCCATGCATGAACAGATGGACTGACCTCATGCACTGTCCTGTCTCTATCGCAGGAGATCATCTGGCCGTCAATTGGGTCCCGCGTTCCAAACTTTCCTATGTGTTCCGGTTCTTAATGCCCCCAAAACCAGGAACTAGCATGACCTACCAATCAAGTGACACCCCAACAACTCAGCTTTTGGCCAAAACCTATTTCCATGAAACCGAAAGTTGGTCAGCCGGCCCAATTCCTACTGTCAAGAGCCTTTGAATAGAACTTCTCTTTAGATGTATGCAAGATTATGGCTACAAGAACATTGTGAAACTAAAATTGTTTGGAGTTTTAACTCAGTTTAATTTCACACTATGGCCATGAGGCAGAT
This sequence comes from Otatea glauca, assembly GCA_036346275.1. Lineage (NCBI taxonomy): Eukaryota > Viridiplantae > Streptophyta > Magnoliopsida > Poales > Poaceae > Otatea > Otatea glauca. Next base: position 53,775,523 of record CM070718.1, on the reverse strand, counting down.
AAGATCAATAGCTCATGGAGAGCTCACAATCCACATTGATGCCTACCAATTCCTTCCGCTTGACAGGTGACACCATGCCTTAAAAGAAGAAATCATCCTTTTTCTAGCCTCCTCTGCTCGGTTTTTTTTTTTTGCAAATTAGCACCTCTATGAAGTCATTCGTAGATTTGGCTCCTTCTCACTGCGGAAGGAGCTCCCGCGCCCGGAGAGCGCGGTAGCCGGCAAGCCATGGGTGCAAGCGTGCCAGCGCGGGAGCAGCTGCTTCCGCTGATGGGCAGCGTGGGAAGGACAACCGGTGCCACAGATGGGGAGTGCGGGAGGCTCCTTCCGCGGTAGGGGAGCGCGGAAGGTGACACGTGCACCTTCCGCCGCTTCCACGTTCGGGAACGGAACCAATTCTGCAAATGGTTTGTGAGGGAGAACTAAATTTGCAAAAAAAAAAAAATACAAAAAAAGAGAGGACTAGAAAAGGATGATTTCTCGAAAGAAACCCATCCACATTCAAATCGAAACACTTTGCATGAGATGCTTTTCTTTGGTCACAATTTGACTAGTTAGCTGCAGCCTAACATGGTGCCAATATAAATAGGCAGGCACAAGCCCAAAGCCCGAGACCAGGCCTACCACTGAGCCATCTAGGGCGAGATTAATTGTAGATTAGGCAAAGAGAGCTAGACTCTAGTATAAACACTGATAATGCAACTAGTAGGAGTGGTAGTACTTGGGGTTATGAATAAGATATCATCAGCTAACGTGGTAAAGTTGTTAAAGTATTAACCACCTCTCAGAAGTCGCACACACTCGTACCACCTTCTTTCTGAATTGTAACATTTGTTTTTAACTTTTGACAGCTCGCATTGCCCCATGTATGTTGCGCTAAAGACCCTCTCCTGCGCTAAATTTAACCGTGTTATGCACGATGTAATATTATAGGAAAATTTAGGCACGGTAAAATGTTATAGATAATTAGCAGTTCAATGGAAACATGCATGTTTTAATGCGAAGGAAACATATAATTTGTTGCTAGTATGTACAGTCTTTCCCTAATGAAAGCAACACCTGTTCTTGGTCGAATTGGGAATTAATCAACAATTGAAATTGAGTTTTGATTAGTTGGTCATGAGAAAATCGGGCTGAATATGGAAGTAAATGAGGTACTGAAGTGCGAATGTAAAAGTAAAAAGGACTGACCCGATTTTAACTAACCCTCAGCTAGCTAGAGTGATCTTTTCTCTAATTAACTTTGTTTTACTTATCTAATTAACCCCTGGCTGGCAGCAATGAAGGCTGTCACTGTGGAGAGATGCTCCATGTCGAGCATTGCTAATCCAGTTCAACACTCCTCACGCGCGCGAATCCACACGATTTCTTTACTAAACAAGATTGAACTTGTATGACACAAAGGTCATAGCAAATCGAGAACCGCTATGCGTACAAACAAAACGGTTAATTTTCTACTAAACCGCAGAGAACTCTGGCTGACATGTGGCACAGGCCTGGAGAGATATGTAATTCGAGAGAAGCACACTGATCACTGGGAGTTTGTAAAAACATTGTGGAAAGTCATATTAATTAATCACACAAGAGAGAGAAGCCCACTGGTGTACGCGGAGCGATTTGGGTAAAAAACCATCACACGATTACACTAAAGAAGTCATAGAGCTGCATGAAGTGGCATGGAGGTGATGAGGTCTTCAGCAGGCAAGACGCATGTAGCCAGCCTCACTGCAAGTAACATGGCTGGTGTCGTCTCTGTGAGACTGTAAAAAGTTAAATCTCTCGCATTGCATTGTAATTCTTGTTGTTGCTATCTGTTTTAAAATATAATTAGCCTTGTTTAGGCTAATAGTGCTGTCACATGATCCAGCACTGCGCGTGACGTGCGTATGTGATCCAATGAATAACCCATGCCGGCATCTTGACATCTCTATCCTGCTGGAAATATTTAGAGTTCCTACACTGGTTTTTTTTTTAAATTTTAGCTAGGCTGGGAATCTACTGTGTTAACTCGCGCTAATTGGAGACCTGGCCTGTGGCTAGATGATGGAGAGGCTATTTAGGCCATGTTTGGTAGAGCTCCAGATACTAGCTCCACCTCAGATCTAAATCTTGTAGGCTAAAATAAATTGAATTAAATTTATATTTTTAGTCGAAAATTAAATAAGATGACCCACCTAAACACTCTTAGTATACCCACAGCTTCAGCTCCACGGATTTGTGGAGCTAGAAATACCCAGCTCCACTAGATCCGTGATTCTGATGGAGCTGGAGTCGTACCAAACACACCCTTAACCTCCGAGTTCACCTGTGGTTGAGTCCTAGGATCAACACAGGTGCTCACCTCCTCCTTACACGAATTGGGAGAGCATTTGTCCTTGTTTCAAAAAAACTCGCGCTAATTGAGCATGCTGTTTTTTCGGGGTGCAATCTGGTGCAGAAATAGGCTATGTTGCTGCTTATCTACTTGACTTTAGAATTGAGTTTACACAATTGATTTTTCTTCTAGTCTGGCATTCTATCCTCCCAGTGAACATTAGGATTGAATTTACACTATTGATTGTGGTAAATTATTTGCATTAGTAATTGCTTGAAAAAATATTATGGCCGGCCCGTTCAGTATAAGGCATAGATAGATGTGGGCATCGTGTTGTGCCGTGCCGGACCGGTACGGTATGGGCCTGTCGGGCCACATGCCTAAACTATACCGATCCGGCTCATCTTCGGCAAGCCCAGGCACAGCCTATTTGCGATTCGTGTCGGCTTCGTGTCGTGCCGGCCTAGGCTCGGTCTATTTGCACTATTGCGATGAGATGAAAGAAGCTAAAGATGTACGGGCTAAGACAGTAGACACAAATATTGAGAAAAAAAAACTAAATTTTATTCATTCTTGAACAGGTACAACGTTACCTTCTCCCCTTCCCTCTTTGCCCCGGCCTCCCCTTCCCCAGCCGTCTCCCCCTCCGTCTTCTCCGTCCCGGCCACCTCCCCCTCCGCCTCTAGTCGTCTCTCTCGCCTCGGCCTCCGCCTCGTCAGCCTCCACGGCACGGCAGCCTTCCCCGCCTCCTCTGTATTCCCGACCGCATGCTGCCACAAGCCCGGCCGCGTGCCACTGTTGGCCAAAACGGGCTGTGCCGGCCTGAGCATGGGCTATGGACACGTGACGTGCTGCCCGTTGTGCCCAACCATGAGTCCCGACCCGATCAATGTGCCGTGCCGGCACGGCCCGAACGAAACAGTGTTGTGCCGTGCCATAGGCAAGTCCAAAAAAGCTCGGTCCAATACCCAGCTCTAGGTATAGATTGGAATGCAGAAATTTCACACAAAACTATCTCAATCCACCGGAATCCCTTCAGGAATCCCACGTTCCATAGAAGCCCTTACTACGTACTCTTTATGTATTTTAGCGAACTCTTCTCTACCTCTTGGAAAATACTCCAAAATGATGTACTCCCTCCAATAATTTGAGTGTAGTTTTTGTACCCTTACTATTTAATGCAATGGCACTAGGGACGTTGAGTAGTCGAAATACATCATTTAAATGATAGGGATAAGCATCGTAATTCCATTAAGGGTTGTTTGGAAAATCAGAATTTTACTACATTTCTGTTGGAATTGAACTATTTTACTTTAAATTCATGCATTCCAAATAGGCTCTAACTATTACTTAGATTTTCTGCCTTATTAGTTTATGCGCATAGGCTAATTACTTTGAACCAAACAGTATAAAACTAGTTTTCTTAAAAAAAGAAGAAAAATACAAACCCGTCAGTAATCACTGTAGATTTGATTCTCTCATGTCGTATACTCCCTCCATTCAGAAATATAATGCCTATAGTTTGAATGGTCTTGTTCAAAAATATAAAACTTGCATGTAGATTTAATGAGACTTTTTCTACTATAGACCTATTTATTCTCTCTCAACTATATGCATTTATTCATTACCACCACACACAAAATATTATTTCTCATCTTTCAAAACAATTAAGTGGGGTATCTGAGTCATTTTCACTCGTACCTTTCTCAATTTCACCTCAACATTAATCCTTGTACAAAGTCAAAATACAACTTATATTTCTGTACGGTGGGAGTATTAAGCACACACCACAGAAGTATGATATGGGTAAACACACCGCCTGTCTTATCTCTCCATCTTCTATGATGGACGTGGTAGCATCATTTTCTGCTGAAGTGGTAAACATGTCATCCACCCCTTGCTCTTCTCCCAAATGACTACCTGTCATCTTGTATTGTTTATACTCAGTAAGATCGAGGAGGCCGATTAGAGGGGTGAATAAGCGGTTTTAAAATTCACTTTGGACAAAACATGGATATGTGATATAAAAACAATTATATGGATAACGTATTGGTGAACATGTTATTGGATATACCCATTATGAAACACCGCATTGAGCATTACATGCGTGTCATCGGTTGGTTTTATACAATGTTTATGACTGATCCTTTGACCTGAGACATACATGGATTCCAACATGGGGATCATGTTCTTTGATGTTACTAATTGTTGTCCATAACAGGGTAATTATATTAGTTACACTCGAGAATGTGTTTACAAATACGGAGGGATGTGTATTGTCAAGATGGAATTTTGTCCACCTTGTTATACGAAAACAAAGATATCTTAATGCCACTCAAGAAGATAGACTAAAGAATGTCACTAGTACAGAAAACCTTATCATAGACGGTTCAAAAATCTCATCACAAACGGTTTTGTGAACTATCTGTAATCACGTGTCAGTGATAATGATGACTTATCACAGATAGTTTACGAACCATTTGTGAAAAGACGGTTCACATTCCAAACCATCTGTGATAACCTAACATCACCGACGGTTACTAGTAGGAACAATATGTGATATGAGATATATCATAGACGGTTTTTCTTAAAGCACTGTCTATGATGTTATTTTGCATTGATATACTTTTTCTATTTACTGGTTAGCCTCAGAAAATGCTAGCCATACTCTCTGAAATAAGCAGATTACATCCATATTATCACATCCATTTCAGACATCCACTCAGATTACATATTATTACACCACCTACAGTACATCCATTTCAGAAATCAACTCAGATTACATATTACACCATGTACATCACATCAATTAATTTTAGAAATCAACTAAGATATATTAACAATTGTATGTACATGTATAATTAACAAATTCATAGCACAAGTTTCACAAAGTAGCCGAAGTGGTAATTCAAAAATAACACAACTCCTCAAGTTAGGAAGAGTGGAACTCGCCATTTGGATTTATGACCTGACTCAGCAAGAAGTAATAGAGTTATCCTCGAATTCTGATCAGATTAGTCTGTTTCAACGCAGTTGTAATCTGATCGGTCTTGTTTGTACTGAGGAGGAGTTGCATATTATGGCAAACATAAAATCCACATAGGTTATTTCACTTTCCCTACTGGTGGCACTGCAAATATAGAATTGGTTAGTTCTAGAGGCATTATTACAGAGTGTGATATAGGAGTATTGTGTACTAGCGGGTACTAGAAACTTAAAATCGTACTTTAGCTTCGCCCCGTCCTTGCTAGAAGACCCTCCATGAGCTTTGTACACTTTGAATGACCTGAGTAATTCTAAAAATTTAGCTTCGGCCTTTCTAGGAGCAATGTATAGCTTAAACAACCTACAAGAGAGTTATCTATAGAGAAAACATGATTACCTGTCGAGTAATTTTACGATAGGCTTCAAGTTATGGCTGCCGCTCTGTAAGAAATCATGGTACATAACCTGGTTCTTTCTTGGTTGAATTACAATTAGAACTCAGTAAAACCTATATAGGTATGTCACTATGGTCATTCAACATAACTTTGAGTTACGTGTACAGTACAAATCAAAGTATAGCAAGTAGTGTAGCACTTACCCTGGGGTTGTGGGGTAAAAGTAGGTACTCCATATCTTTTTGAGCCACCATTGCCTCTTCCATGTAATCATTGACGAATTTTAAATTTTTGTCCATTGTTTCTTCAAGACTAAGTGTGGGTCGAGGAAACCCACCAGTTGTTTCTTTTTTTCGCTTCATGGATCATATATTTATATATACAAAAGCAAGAAGTCATATATATATATATCGATATTACACGAATGTAGACTATGATTACACACACTTACAATGTCCAGCATCTCAAGAGTGCGGCGTCGACGGCGTCGAAGTTGAAGAGATGAACAAGTCCTGGAAGTCAACTGTGAAGAACCCCCCCTGATGACTGGTTGAACATATGGTTTTGCTTGAAGCTGATCGGGATACAAGATATACATTGCACCACTGGCTTGTTTCATGTACCAATCATGCAATCTAATGCAAGCCATTGTATAGTTTTTTAGGTGCTCTCCCATTACTAAAGGCTCTCCTAGCTTATATAACCATGCCAACAGGGCAATCAGATAGTCGAGGGTCTTCGTGATCTGCTTCGATTTGCCTTTGTCTTCCTTTTCCTACTATAGGGAGTCTTCATGAGAGACGAGTGGACACGATCCCACGTAAATGCCAGTGATGCACGGGACACTGAAGCTTATTTGGTGGCCTGCTGAGGTGCAGCAGGCGACTCCAGTAGTGTAGGTGACTCCGGGAGTGTGGTTACTTCTGGTGAGGGAGGATGGGCATCCAGGAAGATGTCGCTGCTGGGCCACTAGATGTATGTGCCAATGGCATTCCCTAGTGTTATGATCTCATCGTTTGAGGACATCTACAGTGTGACAGCCTTAAAAATATCATGTACACTATCCACACTAACCTTCATGAAACCCGACGCTACCAGGGTACAGTGCACCAGCGCCCCTTGATTTAATGGATACGTGAGCCCCCAAGTAGCCTAAAGGGGAATGGAGCGATTAGCAAGCCTCACTTAGAGATTACACTGCGTGGCCTACTACATAACGGTACACAATTAGCTAAGGCATCCAACAGTTATATCCACGGAGCATTGAAGAGATATATATTAGTACCTTGATATCATAGACAGGAAATTTGATGTTGTCTTCATCTGTGTGAGCGGCGGACGCACAATTGCTCTTACGGGTAGTGGGCTGAACTGCATACATATGTTTGGGGCTTCTGTGGGCCGTCTCTCATAATTATTGAGCCTTTCCTCAAGGCTTCTTATCTGATTAGTGAATTCATCTCTCATCCTTTCATTAATCTTCTCTACAAGCCGTTCCTCGCGCTTGGCTTTGGCTCTCTTCTTACTCCGACATTTGTCGAAGTTGTCTAGGAATCCGGTTTTCCAGGGAACAAAAACCCCTTTGCCTCGCATGTGACCAGGTTGTTCCTTACTTCCCAAGGCTATAGAGAGTACATCTTTCTCCTTGCCTAGCAAAAAAGAGCTATCGGAAGATTGTGTACTCAACGCTACCTACAAGATCCCAACATGTTATTTCACTTATAAAGTTATGGACTAATTACAAAGTTGGTAATTCGATATCTTACCAGTCGTTCGCACACTTCCTTGTCAGCGGGGTTTGTGCAGGACATGGTGCCGGAAGATGTGGAACGTGACCTCACTCTCAGCCATCAACGATTGACGCAAATGGCGGGGAGGCCTCCTCGTCCTCCCTCCTCCATTGTGCACTTTTACTCGCGTACCCAGCGGTGTCGAGTCTATGGGGGTGGGTGTTCTTTTCCTGGAGGGCCTTGTGCACTTCACTTTGATGCACGAATTCTTCTGTCGTCTTCATCTCAACAAATATTTGCCATACGTCCTCATCAATGAACCCATACTTAGAGAATAGAGTCATGTCCTTCTTGACATAGTCTGTGACAAGCATGCTCTTGCAGTTTTTTCACGTCTTTCCTGCTACTAGCAGCGCATACCATTGCACTGATGGTATGCACTAGACACATGGAGTCTTCGGGGATCTCGAACGATACAAAACTTTATGTTAGCGGGTTTTTATGCTCCTTGTCGGTCAGTGACTTACAGGCTAGACAGGTGATGGGGACTCATTCCTGTTCAACTATTCTGCACAATGTCCATAATGCTATCACTGCCTTCCTCGGTTCAGTAGGGGCCTCATCCTGCGGATTGACCGCTGTGATGGTATATCGATCAGTAGGCATTTTATTTGCTCCTCTTGGACTGCAAGTCAATTTTCCTTTCATCGGCTCATCACATTCTTCCGACGATGAGGAATGAGGGGACGCCATCTTCTTTTTAACTAGATTGTGTTAGGTATTCAAAGATGAGGCCAGTTGGTAAATCAATGATACAATAAGAAAAGAGATGATGGATTCCAAGGTGTGTAAAATACATTTCTTTGCACTGTTCATGCTGAAAGTTGTCATACTCTGATTTATCTTTCACTTCATCGTCGTTCCCGAATGAAAATACCATAGGCAACCTATTTTCACTTTGGTCTTGTGCAGGATCAGAGTGAAAATAGGTTGCCTATCATATTCTCATCTGAGGATGAGGATGAACTGGAAATAAATCAAAGGAAATGACAACTTTCATGATGAGTTGCGGAAAGAAATGGATTTTGCCTTAGAATCCATCAACGTTACAATACAAAAGGATGTGCTATAATAAGATGGATGTTTCTTTATTCTTTAGAACAAGGAAAGAGATTAGATTGTTCCGCTTTCTTTCACTGCTCTATTTTAGAAATATCTATCTAATGATAAAAGAAGAAGAACAATAAAAAGAAACCGAGTGTCCAGGCACTCAGAACCCCTCGAGACCACGCGCTTGAGCCGCATCTAACCTATAAACAAACATTAAGACAACGATGAAAGGAATAAAGTAAGAAGAACGATAAAAGAAACTTGGTGTTCGAACACTAAGAACTCCTCGAAACCTCGCGCTCGAGCACGTTTGGATCCATGCGTCCAAACATTGCACGACCATGTGTTTGGAAGAATTTCCTAACCTTAAGCCCTATTGCTATTTACACACTCACACATATATATGCACACACACACACATAGATACTAAAACATGATATTGACAAACATGAAAGCATAAAGGCTCATAATCAGATATCTAACATGACTAGAAATTAATAAAAGCTCAAGTTGATTTAATTGATTATTCTCAGATGTCGGGTTGCCTTAGTTCAAAGGTCTCCTCGCCACTAGGGACAGGTCATAAACAAATGTGATAACCTTACCACGTATTTGAAATAACAATTTTCAATACTTGACAGTTAATTAAACCTCATCAATTGAGAGCCTTAGACCCATATTTATATATTAGAATCAAAACTTAAGAAAGCTTACAGGATATACAGCAGGATTAGATGACAAAAACAACATACAAGAACTAGATAGTCGACGGCAACATGGAAACAATAACAGGGACATGTACCGAAGTAAGCTAACAATTTATCCAAAGACTAAGTATAAATAGTAATAATTTGATGCGGAATATATAAGTATTCAACTAAAGTATACAATTGATCTAACCAAGTATATGATATCTAAAAATTGAAATGTTGTCACAAATTGTCTCACTAATGCCCAATCTTCATTGAACAATACCACCCACGTGCAAAGTCCCAAAGACAATAATGTCTAGCCCCTTTGCACAATTAGTCTCTCTAGCCCCAATCGTCATTGAACCACAACCTCCCCAAATACAAGGTCCCAAAGACTATAACATCTAGCCCCTTTGCACAACAGTATGGAGTATGGACAGGAAATTGATTATACTCAGAGAAAGAAATAAAAAATAACTAGCTTCCTGAATTTGAGACCCTCTAGGGTGCTAAAAATGCTACGATGTTAAATATCATAGAGACTAGTTCATGACTATGCTGCGATGTTAAATATCATGGAGACTAGTTCATGACCATGCCGCTAACTGCTAATAGCATGTCTCTTATTCATGTATAAATGGATTCATGTATAAATGAATAAAAGAATTCTATTATGCATTATATGCTTTAATACATAGCTCATCAAATGTGTGTAGTATTTGTTCCGGTCTTTTTTAAAGGTTTTGTTTATGATTAATGCTCATTTTTAGAAAGCTATTTAAGAATGGATTACAAAGAGTATATATTTGTCGCAATACCTTAGGTTTCATTTTAGTGTTATATGTGAAAATGGTACTCTTTTTTATTACTGTTTTAACAATAGATGTATGCTGCTTTCAGGGAGGTCTATATATACTTAACAAATCGTCCTTTCATTTATTGCTCAGTTCTATGAGCCACAAAAAAAATCATGTCATTTATACTCTTAAGGCATCGGGAGGTTAGATGCTTTTTGCCTACAAGCAGTTCATTTTCCTTGTGTATAACCGCGACATTAACCTGCATCATCGATCATCCGGTGAACTAACAACAGTTACCTCTCATTTTAACATCTCAAAGCACAATTCAACATTGTACTCGTACAAGGCAATGAACCTCTCATTTTAACATACCATCCCAGGCAACCAAAAATCATTAATGCAGAAATAAGGAGTAAGAAATACTAATGATGTGGACTAACTGGGGGAGAAGGCAGCGATGGACCTGGGGGAGGATGCGATGCCGGATTGGGGGGAGGAGATGGAGCAGGGCCGGTGGGGAGGTGGCGAAACCGAACGACGCAAGGATGAGGCGCGGAGGAGGCGGCTCCGAACTTAGGCGAAGCTGGCGGCGTGGCTTCAGAGGTGGCAAAGCCGACGGTGCGGGGAGGAGGAGGAGGCGGATCCAGAGGTGGCAAAGCCAACAGCGTGGGGAGGAGGCAGGGAGGAGGTGGAGAAGGCTTGGTGCGCGAGGAGGTCGCCACAGGAGGAGGTCGTTGGGGGCTAGGGTTAGGGGGATTCGGGGGCAGAGGCTGGGTTGGCTACAATTGGTTTGGACTGAGAGGAGTTATAAGGGGCCTTTATCAGAGACGGTTCTAGTATAGAACTGTCTCTGATGAAACAATATATGTGAACTGTCCAAAAGCAAATCTTGCTTCAAGATCTTTCTTATTTCACAGCTGATCCTCGACAGTAATATGCTTTCTAGTCAGTTATATTAACCCATGAGCTAGTTACATAATTCAACAGAAGGATTTCTGTTTCAAATGGATTAATTAATTTGGAGCTAGTTAGGTGGCTCCATTTTTATTTATGAGAACCCTTTCACTTGCTTCAAGATTTATGCAACTTCTATTGAGGGGAGATGCATAGAAGCACATCTCTTTATATTATGGTCCATAATACATAGTGATCTTGTAGTTGAACTGCTTTTTCACAAGCAAGATGCTACAAACAACATCCAAATCCTTAACGTCCAAATCCCTAACCATGTTATGAACATCTCTCCCGCTTAAAGGCCTTGGAGCTGAACCATCTTCGTTCCTTCCATCGAATTGTTTCTTCATCTTGCGGTATGGGTGATTCCTCCGAAGGAACCTACGGTGATGCATGTACACGGTTTTGCGTAAGTGATTCAGCCACACACTCTCGGTACCATCTAAGTAGTGAGTGCAGGCTTTAGCTCCTTTTGTACTCTGACACAACAGGTTAGCAAGGGTAGGGTAATTATTTATGGTGCAGAACAACAGGCAGTGCAAAGTGAAATTCTCTCGTTTATACGGATCCCATACCTTACCCTAGGAACCCATAGTGTTTTCAGATTTTCTACCAATGGTGCTAGGTACACATCAATATCATTCCTAGGTTGCTTCGGGCCTTAGATAAGTACAGATAACAAATTGTACTTCCGCTTCATAGACAACCAAGGAGGAGATTGTAGATAGAGAGATTCACGGGCTAAGTGTCATGTCGGCTGCTCATATTACTGAAAGGATTTATTCCATCTGTATTCAATCCAAGCCTTATATTCCTCGGTTCTGCACTAAATTCTTGAAACCTCCTATCGATGTTTCTCCAATGGGTGGAATCAGCAAGGTGCCTTAGCATTCCATCGTTCTTACACTCCTGCGAGTGCCAACGTAGTAGTTTTGCCTCATTGGGGTTCGCAAATAAATGCTTCAAACGGGGAATTATGGTTAGATACCACGTCACCTTAGCAGAAGGTCATTTCTTCACCTCGATACCCTCGCCGTCGTCATCTGATTGATTCTTACGCTTGTATCGGGATGCGTTGCACACCAAACATATATGCAAGGTTGTGTACTCTTTACGGAAGAGGATACAGTCGTTTGGATATGCATGTATTCTTTCTACTTCCACTCCTAAGAGACAAAGTACCTTCTTGGCTTTGTAGGTAGTTGTCGGCAGCTCGTTTCCCACCGGAATCATGTTCGCAAATATATCTAAGAGCGCCGTGAAACTCTTGTCGAACCACCTATTGCTTGCCTTCAATTCCAGCAGTTCAAGTACGGATAGCAATCTTGTGTATTTCGACTTGCAGCCCAGAAACAAAGGTTTCCTCGAGTCATCCATCAAGTCCCAGAATTTACCGTACTCTCTGCCATCACGGTTCCCTTCTTCATCGCGCAACATCTGATCCAGATTATCATCGTGCAACCTATCCTCATCGGAAGCACAATCGATATCATCAGGCATATCGTTGACTTCGTCGGTGATGTTAATACTTCCTGCTTTCTATATAGTCTGCTCTTCACCATGATTGGTCCAACATGTATACCCCTTTTGAAACCCCTTAGAATCAAGTGTGCTTCGATCTGCGCTGAGTTTCGAAATATCCTCAAATTCTCGCAGTTAATGCACAGACAAGATATAAATTGCATCCCCTTATTAAACATATCCTCCTCTACAGCTCTTTTAAAAACAGAGACGTCATTAATGTACTCGACACTCGCATGTTTCTTAGTGTACATCCAGCTTCGGTCTATCTATGCTACGCATATAACAATTAATGTTAAATATTGAAGTACACTAGGAGTGCACATGTACATATTCTTAAATTAGAGCACAAATTAACTAGCTAAATCATACCCTAAATCATAAACCATGCTAGATCTATAAAATCTTCTCTCTGTACCAAGATAGCTAGATCTATCTAAACTAAGCATCTTCAATTCTCCCTTTACCAAGCTAGCTACATCTTCAATATAATGCATTATAACCAATTACTATCTTATATCACAAAGAACAACTGGATCTACAAGCTAGATCTAAACAATATTCAATTATCTCTTTACCAAGCTTGATCTTGAATATAATGCAATTAGAACCAATTACTAACATTAGATCACTAAGAAACAAATAGATCTATAATCTAGATCTAAACAATATTCAATTCTCACTTTATCAAGCTAAATCTTGAATATAATGCAAATATAACCAATTACTAACCTTAGATTACCAAGAAAAAAATGGATTTACAATCACCTTTCCAAATCAATGGTCTCCTTTCACCAAATCGCCTCACAACCGCAGCCACCTCAAAGTTATATCCCAGAACCCTAAAAATATTAAGTGGGACAGGTGTCGGCGTTTTCGAGCGCCGGCAAGTAAATTTGTAAGTCTAGGGGGTCGCGCGTTCCACTCCCTGAATGGTTAGACTCGTGAGTCCAAGATGTATACTGGTTCGGGCTGAAAGTCCCTACTCCAGTTCAGATGGCCGTATTGTATTGCTTTTTGCACTATGTTTTTACAGACGAGGCCCCTAAATGACTTAGTCTCCTCGTGTTCTTATGTCTCCCTCTCCCTCTCGCTCTCCTTGAATCGTTTAGCCCTGCCTCCTTTTATACAGAAGGAAGGGGCAGGTTACATCGAGAGTTGGGAGGAAGAGCGAGGTGACCTACGCTAGGAGCTCCGGTCCTTCGTCACGTGGGTGAGTCGCCACCCGTCTTGCCCATCTTTGGGTTGGTAGCCTTGGTGGTCAGGGAGGTTAGGTATTCCCCGGGAAATAGCGTATTTGCCCTCTGTGACCCTTGCGAATGCTGACGTCGAGGTGCGTGACGTTGGTGCTGCCTCGGGAGGGAGCGCGGCGTGCGCTCATCTTGTCGTGATGGTTGATGGGGTGGAAGCTTTGTCTTCTGCATCACCGGATCTTCTTGGGAAGGAGCCACCGCCTTGTATAGTCGCTCGATTGACCTCATTCGAAGTGCGTGGCGGTAGGCGATGAGGACGACACGCGGCACTCGGCGTCCGTCACCTTGGTTCGGTTGAGTCGGAGATCCCGCCCGCCAAGAGGGGTCGGGGCGTTATGCTGTCGGATTCGCTTCCACGGGCGGTCGGGAGCGGATGTCTTGCGCAGATCTCGCAGCGATTCGGTCGGGCGGGCGGGCGCGCTCGTTGGGTGGAGATATGCTTGAGGCGGCGGCTCGTCGCCGGGCTGTTGGGGTATCCTTTTATTAGTATTCGTCGATAGCCCCGAACTCCCGGCGATTTGGCGATTCGGTTGGGGTTGAACTTGGACGAAGTGGTGGCGGGCACAGTCGGTCGGTCCACCGATCCGGTTAGCGATTTCCGTCAGTGCGCCGTTGGATCCGGCGGCTGTCACGGAGTTTGGCCGGGGCATTTGAACCGCCGGGGCTTTACTCGCCTCGTTGCGCGAGTATAGTTTGCGCGCGCCGCCTGCTCGTCTTGATCGCGCCGGGTTACGGTGAAGGATGCTTCGTTTTCGGCACCGCATTTACTCTGGAGACGCTTAGCCTCCCTTCGTCCGGATATATATATGTGCGTTGTAGCTTGCTTGAAGGGATGAGAGCTCTTTCTTCTGTTCTTTCAAATGGCTTCGAGACACCCTCTAGTCTTTAGCTTGGCGATGGCGTCGCGGTGGAAGAAGAAGATCCTCCGGCGAGCTTTGGGTGAGTTCGACCAGCGATGGCGAGCTTAGGGAGGAAGAAGTTGCACTGTGTGACGCTTACGTTGACGTACGCCGAGGCCGTTCGAGGCTCGAGGTGGTAAGGGGGCCCTTACGAGGCGATGGCGCAAGGGCGCCGACCGTAGTTGGTGCGGCCGCGTCGATGTCGCTGAACGGCAGCGGAGGCATCGGCGTGTTACTTCGCGGCCGCGGCGGCTGTCCCGTCGACCAGGCAAGGGCCTACCAGCATGCCGTCGGTGCCACCGATGCCGCACGGATGTTTGATAGGTTCTAGGCGTGGGTAGAGTCTGCAGTGGTGCGGCGTGGCCACTCTTGTATCCGTGCTTGTGTGTAAAGTCGTGTAAAGTTTGAGCCTGTTGGCCTATAATGAAATTTTCTTTTTCTTTATGAAAATGTCTTTGCGATGAGTTTGCTTTAATTTTAATCGTTGTGGACGGCGCCTTGGTCGGCAGGGCGACCGGATGCCTCTGTGAGGTTCGGGTGTCCGAGTGCTCGTTTAACGTCGTAGCTAGACAGTGCCTTGGTGGCGGGGACGGCCGGATGCCTCTGTGAGGTTCGGGTGTCCGAGTGCCTTGGTCGGCGGGACGGCCGGATGCCTCTGTGAGGTTACGGTGTCCGAGTACCTTGGTCAGCGGGACGCCGGATGCCTCTGTGAGGTTCGGGTGTCCGAGTGCCTTGGTCGGCCGGACGGCCGGATGCCTCTGTGAGGTTGGTGTCCGAGTGCCTTGGTGGCGGGACGACCGGATGCCTCTGTGAGGTTGGTGTCCGAGTGCTCGCTTAACGTCGTAGCTAAAAAGTGCCTTGGTCGGCAGGGACGACCGGATGCCTCTGTGAGGTTCGGTGTCCGAGTGCCTTGGTCGGCGGGACGGCCGGATGCCTCTCGAGAGGTTGGGTGTCCGATCGCCTTGGTCGGCAGGACGCACCGAATGCCTCTGAGAGGTTGGTGTCCGATCGCCTTGGTCGGCGGGGCGGCCGGATGCCTCTGTGAGGTTCGGGTGTCCGAGTGCTCGTTTATCGTCGTAGCTAGGCGTGAGTGCTCGCCACCGTCGTAGCTGGATGGTGCCTTGGTGGCGCAGGACGACCGGATGCCTTTGTGAGGTTCTAGTGTCCGCGCTTGGTCGGCGGGGCGGCCGGATGCCTCGTGAGGTTCTAGTGTCCGACTACCTTGGTGGCGGGACGGCCGGATGCCTCTCGAGAGGTTCGGTGTCCGACCGCCTTGGTCGGCGGGACGACCGGATGCCTCGTGAGGTTGGGTGTCCGAGTGCTCGTTTATCATCGTAGCTAGGCGTGAGTGCCGTTCTGGTCGTGGCGGGCGTGAGTGCCCGCTACCGTCGTGGCTGGGCGTGAGTGTTCGTTTACCGTCGTAGCTGGGCGTGAGTGCTCGTTTACCGTCGTGGGCTGGGCGTGAGTGCTCGTTATCGTTGTAGCCGGGCGTGGGGCATCCTTCTCGAGTCCTCGTCGGGCGAGGGTAGTCGCGAGAGGAATGGCCGCCGTCTATCCCACATGTATACCCCATCCGCAGTGTGGGACACGGAGGATGGCGGCGCGACGTTTACTGCGTTGGTTTGAGCGCCGTGCTCGTGGAGCTAATAGCGGGTAGTCCGAGTGGGTCTGGGAGGTCCCCCAAGGGGGACCCTTCCGAGCGGACCGTCCCGAGTAGGGTGTCTGGCCTGCGTGGGCGACCCATAAAAAACCTTTCTCTACTCAATCCCGTATGGACTCTAGGTCGTCCGCCGACCCAGAGCACAGCTGGCTGTCGCTCATTGATGAGCTCCCGGGAGAGTGTGAAGTATGGTCTCGAAGCAGTAGAGGTGATTAGGGCGTCGGTGACCTAACCGAGGGCCCACCGTGGGGCTCACCTCATACCTGCCCCTTGCTCAAGTTTTGCTGGGGCGGCCTTATACCCATCTGGTGGGGTAGGCCTTTTGAACCCTGACTCCTCATGGGCCTCGGCGTAAGCCACAAAGCTTTTGTTGTCTTGGGCCGCAGCTGCGTGATGGGCTTCTCGCGCCGAGCAACTGTTCGGCCTAAAGGCGGAGACCGAGAGGTTACGGGACACGTTGTTCGGGGGCGGCGCCTTTATGGCCCTTGTCGCCTGACAAGACAGGGATTAAAAGCGGAGTGGTATTGAGGCCCAGGAGTTACGGTGGCGCGTCGAGCGAGGGTGGTCGCGACGCTTCGCTTGACGGGCGCTGCTTGGCGGCGTTGCTCGTCCTCTATAAATCGCCCGTTGGGTGCTTTGAGTGGTCACGCTTTCTTGCCTTCTCTGTCTGCCTCAAACAAGAAAAGCACCGAGAGCTAAGGAAAGAAAACCCGACCTTTCTTTCTCACCTTCCGATCGTCTCCCCTGTGAAGATGTCGTGGCGGAGTTCTCGCGCCAAGACGGCCGCGCTTCGGCTTAGTGAAGAAGGGCTTCCTCATGCCGCAGACCTTCCGGTGGAGGGTGCCGGCCGGGGCTGCCACCCCGCGCCGTGGCGGCGAGATCGTGGTGCCCGCCTCGTTCTTCGAGCGCGGCTTTGGCACGCACCCGTTCGTCCGGGCTGCTATCTCATTACAAGGTGGAGGTGCACCATCTCAACCCCAATGGGGTCCTCCACATCGCCATCTTCATCACGTTGCGAAGCCTTCTTGGGGATCGAGCCGCGATTGGGCGTTGTGGAGGCACTTCTTCGAGCAAGGCTCGGAAGGGCAGTGCCGTCGGGCCTTGTGGCGCCACAGGTGGCTGGCCCTCGGCTTTGCCCGGTCGGAGCACGGAGTACCTGGAGGTAAAGCCGCCCTCGTCCAACAAGGGCTGGCGTTCGAATGGCTCTACGTTCAAAACGTCGGCGACAGCGCCCCTCGTTTCACCGGCGAGCTTCCCATGGTGGAGGCGGTGGGCTGGGCGCCGAGAAGAGGGAGAAGAACAAGTGGCCACGATCGTGGAGCGATCGGGGCTCAAAGGAGGCGGGGCTCACCGGGGGCGTGGTTGTGCGCGCGCCTTTATGGGGATGCGCGTGCAACCACTTGTGCCTGTGCCGCACCGCTCCGTCTGTGAGGCCATCCGGCCGGGCGAGATGGCGAGAACCGAGCTGGCAGCGCTCGAGGTGGAGGCCGGGTGGCGGCGTTACGGGCGGAGCGCCACGGTGGCCACGGATGGCCACCGGAGCCATTCTCGGCGGCTTTCCGCCAAACTGTAGCCGGTGAAATTCCTTTCGCTTCTCTTTTCTTTGTCCTTAGCACTTGACCGACATTCCTGCATCCTCTTAGGGGCTCATGGGGATGTCTTCCGCGCCGCTCGGGGATAAGGAAGCGCGGCGCCGCCGGCGAGGCAGCGGTGACTCCTCCGTAAGAAGCGGAAGGAGGAAAGGAGGAGGAAGAAAAGTAAGGCAGCGAAGCGGCCTTGCGCGAGGATGTGTCGGAGACCACCGCCGTGGGGACAACCTCCATCGCAATGGGCGGAGTGCCTTGGCCACCCCTATGGTGGGTTTTTTCGACGCCTCGGGCGGCGGCGGCGTGGACTCGGCCGGCGGCATCACGGGCCCGTGGCCACGGATCCCCAGCGGGGTGATCTTGCGCTTGCGGTCGTCGCAGCGTCTCGGTGGAGGTGGCTTCGGGAGGCGACCGGCCGACGACTCGCTGGGGGGCGGTAAAAGAGGCGCGTGTGCCACGCACCCTCGGCCTTGTAAGTGTTTCTTTTATTGGAGCATTCTTCTTTTGGCAAAGCCGCCCGGCGACTCTTGAATCTTTGCAGCGTCACGGCGCCTATCTTTGGGGTGACCGTAGGCGTGCCACATCGGCTCCACAAAATGGCCGGTGATTTCGGTGACCCGGTTGGGTCGGTGAAGGTCGTGGCGTCGGCGCCCGAGGTGATGCGCCCGAGGGACGGGCCCCACCCGAGGTCGTGCGAAGAAGAATTTCCGCCGCCTCCGCGGAGACCCACCGGACGGCGTGATCGTCGTTTGGAGAGATGAGACAATGGCGCCGCCGGTGATCGCGCCGGATCGTGGCGGAGCCGGCGGCGGAGTGCCCGACCTCATCCAGGGGAGGTGCCGGCCGATGCTCCTCGGCGCGGTCGCCGAGGGGTTTCTGAAGGTTGACCTCATCACCCTTGCCCATGGTGCTTTGACGGCGGCGTCCGCTTGAGCGAAGCGGCGGCGCCGCGGGTGTAATTCGGTCGGGCATCATGGGTCGAGCGGAGGAGAGCGAGTGGGCGCCCTTGGCAAGGCGCGGGCCGACGAAGCCAATAGATAGGCGAATCCGTGAAGGTCCGCTCTTGCTCTGAAGTCTTCCACGGTGGCTGGATATGATGGTCGGGAGTCCACCGATCGCCCGGTAGGTCGGCCGAAAAGTTCGACTCGTTGCACATTTTGATAGTTCTTCGATGCGACTAACGGGTGTCCACATTTTTGCAAAGACTTGCGGGCTCGCCGTCGTCGAGTTGAGCTCTGCGGTCAGCTCAGACGGTCGTGAGCGGCTGCGGCGGAGAGTCGATCAGTGCGCCTTGAGCTGCGCCTAGCCCAGAGGCCCAGGGCATTAGGCGATCGGGGCGGTGGTGATCCGCCAAGGATTTGAAGAGGCCACAAAGGCCCTTCATGATGGCGCCTAGGAGCCGAGGCCTTGAGGGCGAAAGTGGCGAGCTGAGTCCTCCACGGAGTCACCGAGGCCAAGGATGCGTCGTTGCTTTGGAGGGGACCGCGAGACGCAGTAACACGTCTGCGGACCGAGCGAAACAAGGCTCGGGGGCCATTGCCGAGTTCGCTCGAGCGGCGATCGCTTTCGAAAGGTGGCGAGTGAAGACTTCATCTGGCTGAAGTCGGGTCGCAATCGACCAACTCTGCGCCGGTAAGTGTCTCAATTCTTCAATTAAGTTTGAAGTGCGACCCACAGGCGAATTATCAAAATCTCCATAATCTGCGAGGCGAGAAGAATCTGGCGTCGCCGTGGAGGCGCAGAACGGCCGGATGCTCGTGGCGTGGCGATCGTGGTTCGACGAGGCCGGCGGCGCCGAAGGTTGCGGAGGGCGGTCGGGCCGAGATGGCGCCGAGTGGAGGCCCTCGCAAGGCGGTCGGGAGGTCTGCGACCGCATCCTTGGGCCGGGCAGGCCGAGTGCCCTTGCCCCGCTGGCCAGTGCGGACCGAGTAGAAGAAGCGGTGGTCACCGGTGGCTGCGCTTGGAGCTTCATCGGTATTTGGTCAACACCATCTCGTACTACTGACGGTATCGACCTCGCGGTGGTGGGGGCGGCGTGGCTGAGGAACCGGATCGACGAGGAGATCGGCCGGTTCGAGCTCTTGGTCGAGCCGCGCGCGCCGGAGATCGCCAACCGCATCCCACCGCAGCCGCCTCCGGAAGCGAGGCGACCAACTCTCCGTCTCGCCACCGGTCGCGCCAAGAAGAATAAAAAAGTTAGCTTTATCCTTCTTAGATTGTAAAGACCGCTATTTAAACAATCTTGAATTTATCAAGTCCCGAATCGCCCTCGTCCTTTTCGTATTTAGGATGAGCGTTTGGTCGACCATAGCCTTAAGGACCGCAGGGTCACTTATGCGAGGTCGGGTCGTTTTGGGAGGAGCGAGGTGGATTGGAGACTTGGCTATCGCGGTTAGGCGCACTTGTGAGGATAGGAGTGTTCTAGACCGGCGGGGATCTTTCCACTCGGGCACTTCCTTCTTCGCGAAGTGCTACTTAGCAACCATAGCCGGGCGAGGCCGTAACACTTGGGTTGAGAGGGTTACCGCTCGGGATGGACCTCATGACCGGTCGGGTCACGTACCCTCATAAGCGCGTGAGATAGCCGAGTTCGTGCGGGAGGAGTGTTCCTGAGCCAAAGGTCACTCCACTCGGGTACTTCCTTCTTAGTGAAGTGTTAGCAACCATAGCGGCCGGGGGTAAGGTGTAGCACTTGGGTCAAAGGGTTACCGCTCGGGAAGGACCTTGTGGTCGGTTGGGTCATCAACCAGCATAGCGCCGGCCAGGGGCAGCTGAGCAGGCGCTAGAAGGGCGGCCCAGTCGTCGCATGGCGGCCGGGTGCTCGGAAGGAAGAAAGTAAAGAGCATGCTAGGAAGAGGAAAGAGTTTAGGGATAGAATCGCCTTAACTTTTCTATATTCCATGCATTTGGAAGGATCGCCGTCGGTGTCCTTGAGCCGAAAGGTGCGGTAGGAGGATCCGCACGACGGTGAAGGGCCTTCTGGGCGGCGACTTGTGCTTATCCTTCCGGATGGACCGGCGAGGACTAGGTCGCCAAGACCAAAGACCGCCCTCGAACTGGCGGTGTGGTAACGTCGCGAGCTTGTTGATATCGGCGATCGCGGGGCGGCCCGTCATGCGCCTCGTCGATCCGGTCGACGGAGTCTTGTTGTGCGGCGAGCCCCGAGCCTCCTCGGCTTGCGGTCTTGGGGCGCCATACTCGGTGTCATCGGCAAGGCGGCTTGGCCACCGTATACCATAAAGAACGGTGTGAACACAGTCGCCGGCCGCGGCGTGGTCCGTAGACTCGGAGGGCGGAGGGTAGCTTCGGCCGCCATGCCCCCCGAAGTGCTTGAGTTGATGAAGATCCGCGGCAGAGCCCTTGAAGGATCATGCCGTTTGCGGCGCTTCGACACGGCCGTTGGTCGCGGATGGGCCACGGCCGCCCAATCGGCGCGGATGTTGAAGTCATCGCAGAACTCGAGAAATTCCTTCCCGTGAACTGCGTTCGTTGTCGGTGATGATGGAGTTTGGGACTCGAATCGAAAGACTATGTCGCGGAAGAAGATGGCGCTTGTGCCGACGTGGCGCTTACGACCCGGCTTGGCCTCTATCCACTTGGTGAACTTGTCCACCGCGACGAGCAAATGGGTAAAGCCCCGGCGCTTTCTTGAAAGGCCCGACGGATCGAGCCCCAAAGCGCAAAGGCCACGTGATGGGGATTATGCGCAAGGCACGAGCTAGCGGATGTGTCCGCACGGCAAAGAATTGGCATCCTTCGCGGTGCGTCGCGATGTGCTCTGCGTCGGACACGGCGGTCGGCCAATAGAAACCTTGCGAAAGGCCTTTCCCACCGAGATCGGGCGCGGCGTGGTGACCGCAAATTCATTGTGTATGTCGTCCGGCGGTTGTTTTCCTTGGTCGGCCGAATGCACTTTTGGAGGACCCGGAGGGCTCCTTTTGTAAAGGTCGGACCGACGGGGACGAAGACTTTGCTCACGGGCGGCGCGAGCCTCGGTCGGGTCGGGAGAAGCGACCCGTCCGTCAAGCGATCTATGAATGGCTTTCTCGGTCGAACTTCGGTTGCTAGCACGCCGTGGCTCGACCCGCCAAATCTCGCCCGGCCGTAGCGCGGTCGGCGACCGTGCTTAGGTAGGTCGGGGACCGTTCGCCACCCACCGCCCGGTGGATGGAAGGCGCGGAGGTCGCGACGAAGATCCCGGCGGGACCGGCTCTTTGGAGGCGGATTGGCGGTAGTTGGCGTCGCTATTGTGGCGTCGGTAGCTATGGTGAAGCTTCGAAGCCCTTGAACGCGCCGAGCCGCGCGCGCTTCTCGGCGATCTGCGGCCATACGGCGTCTCGGGACTCGCGGCCTTCATGACTTGGTCGACGACAAGCTTGGAGTCCCGTGGGCGTAGAGTCGGCGAGCACCGAGTCGGCGGCGATCAGGAGACCTTTGGCGAGGGCCTCGTGCTCGGCAGCGTTGTTGGTGGCGTCGAAAAGCAAACGATGGCGTCTTGGAGCTTGTTCCCAAGTGGGAGATGATGACAACTCCAATACCCGCGCTATTCTTGTTGTAAGACCCATCGAAGTACATTGTCCGATGCTCGGGTCTTGATCGCTGGTGGTGCACGGGTTTGGTCCACTCGGCGACGAAGTCGGCTAGGGCTGCGACTTGATCGCCGTCAGAGGGCGTATGTGATGTCGTGGCGAGCTCGAGTGCCCACTTGGCTATCCTTCGAGGCGTCGCGGTTGCGAGCGATCTCGCCCTAACGGGGCGTGGTCACCGCGGTGATGTTGTCTTGTCGAAGTAGTGGGCGAGCTTTCTCTTCGCAATGAGCATCGCGAGAGTAGCTACGCACTGTGGTACCGAGTCTTGGACTCGGAAAGGACCTCGCTAATGAAGTAAAGCGGCGTTGTACCTTAAGTTCACGGCCATCTTCCTTCGCTCCACCACGAGGGCCGCGGCGACGGCAGGTAGTGGCGGCGGCGTGAACAGCGGCTCCCCGGTGCCGGGGCGACCGGGGTCGAGGCGAGGCGAGGAAGGCCTTGGCGGGTGAGGGCCTCTGAGCTTACGGGGTCCAACTAAAGCGGTCGGATCTCTTGAGTAGCACAGTAGAGTGGCATTCGCGCGTCGAGGCGAGACACGAAAGCGGCTCAAAGGCGCTAGGCATCGGTCGACCTCTGGACCCCCTTGAGGTTCTTGATTGGGCCCATCCTTGCGATTGCTAATATCTTCTCTGGTTGGCCTCGATGCCTCGCTCGGAGACAATGAAGCCAAGGAGCTTCCTTTGGGGACCCAACGCATTTCTCGATTGAGCTTTATGCGGAATCGTCGAAGGTTCGCAAAGGTCTCTTCAGTCGGGGACAAGGTCGTCGGCCTTCTTGGTTTTACGACAATATCGTCGGCGTACACCTCAGCGTTACGGTGATCTGGTTATTGAAGCACGTTTGCATACATCATTGGTATGTAGCGCCGCGTTCTTTAGGCGAGCGGCATCGTAGCGTGCGAGAATGAGGCGAGCGGGGTGATGAAGGAAGTCGCGAGCTGGTCGGACTCCTTAGCGCAATCGATGGTAGCCGAGTAGGCATCCGAGAAAGAGAGGACTCACACCTGCGGTGGAGTCGATGACTTGGTCGATGCGGGGCAAAGGGCGGATCTTTGGGACATGCTTTGTTGAGACTCGTATAGTCAATGCACATCCTCCATTGCCCATTTTCTTTTTACAAGTACGAGGTTGGCTAGCCACTCGGGTGGCGCACCTCTTTCTGAACCCTGCAGCGGAAGTTTGGCAATCTCCTCCCCTATGATCTGCGCTTCTCCTCGTCGAGCGGCGCGGCGTTAGGCGGCGACCGGCTTTGAGCACAGTCGGATGCTCAGGAGTGCTCGGCGACTTCCCCCAGGATTCCGGCATGTCGGAGGACCTCCATGCGAAAGCGTCTTTGTTGGTGCGGAGGAGTCGGCGAGCGCTTTCCTATTTGGCGGGGCGTGGCTCCGATCCGCACGGTCTTGGTCGGATCACGAGGATCGACCGCGACCTCCTTCGTGTCCTCGGCGGACATGAAGGATCCCGCCCCGACTTCTTTGGACTCGAGGCGGATTCGAGGCTTCCCTCACGAGGTTGTCGAGCTCGGCGACGCGATGATCGCCGAGGCAAGCTCAGCTATTGCGCTCGCGATTGTAGGCAAGCCGAAAGACGATGCCACGGTGATGACTCCCGTGGCCCGGCATCTTCACTTGAGGTAGGCGTGGCCGGGGACCGCCATGAACTTGGCGTAACATGGCCTTCCAGGATGGCATGGTAAGAAGGAAATCCACGACCTCAAAGCGAGGGTTTGGCGCGGAAGTTTCCGGTTCCCCAAAGGTAGCAGGCGGTCGATCTGCCCGAGTGGATGGGCTGCGGCGGGAATAGCGCCATGGAAGGCGCCTTCTTTCGGGTCGGAGGGTTGGCGCGGGATCCCCATAGCGTCGGCGTCTCGGCGTAGAGGATGTTGAGGCGCGCCTCCGTCCATGAGCACCTTTGAAAGGCGCTTCTTCCCACGGCGGGTGACCACGGGGTATCTCCCGGTACCGTGGGCGTGGTCGGGTGGTCGGTCCGATCAAAGGTGATCGGGAACTCCGACCACCGGAGGTATTGGGGGCGCGATGGCGCGGCGGTATGGACCTCGCGATAAGCGAGCTTGAGCCGGCGCTTATCGGCATAGCGGGCGGTCCTCCAAAGATCATGAGGCGGCCGTCGGGTTCGGGGAACTCGTCGTG
Organism: Otatea glauca; assembly: GCA_036346275.1. Classification (NCBI taxonomy): domain Eukaryota; kingdom Viridiplantae; phylum Streptophyta; class Magnoliopsida; order Poales; family Poaceae; genus Otatea; species Otatea glauca. The sequence continues at coordinate 53,750,886 of CM070718.1, read as the reverse complement.
CGTCTTTCTCTGCGCCGCGGGCGCAGCAGAACTCTTCCCTTGCCACGCGGCGTCGGGGACGCCGGAGAATGCGCCTCGGGACCTCGCGATCCGTGCTTGTGCTTGAGCGGAGAACCCGTGGTTTGGGCGCGGGCCGTCCATCAATTTCGAAGTGGTCGGGCGCGGCGGTCGGTCGCTTTCTTTGCTGGCGAGGCGGTCGGCGGTGGCGACCGCAGGGCTCGCGGATCGCTTCCGTGCCGCTTCCGTTTGTCGGGCGGTCGGAAGGGACCCGATGCGGGCGCGGGTTACGGCTGGGCCTTTCCTCCTCGAAGATGGCCCCCGGCCTCCTCGCGGAGGCGTGGTTGGTGGCGATATCGAGGAGCTCCTTGGTAGTTACGGGCTTGAGACGGCCTAGTTTGTGTACCAAGGCCTTGCAGGAGAGTGTCGTAGATGAATGCTCCCACGACATCGGCGTCGGAGATGTCGGGAGCTCTTTATCGGGCGGAAAACCGCCGGATGTAGTTCGGAGGTTTCCACAGGCTGCTTGTTGCGCCCGCCAGTCGAGGAGTTTCGTGGCGCTTGTAAGTGCCACAGAAGTTGCCGACGAAGAGGGCCTTCAAGTCGGTCCGTCCACGATGGTTTTGGCGGCAAGTACTCGAGCGAGGCTCGGGCGAGTCTGCGAGGTAGATGGGAAGGTATTGGATGATGAAGAGGTCATCCGTTGCTCCTCCGCCCGACATGCGGCCGGTAATCTTGAGCCGACACACAGGTTTGTGGCCGGTGTATTTGGCAATGTTGGTGGCGCTTCGGAATCGGCGGGGAAGTCCGCTGGCGGATTCCACTGGCGAGCGTTCAAGGTCGAGACCGTCGGGGCTCGGGCTGCGGTGGTGGTGCCCGCCGCGCAACCGTGAGTGGGCGGCCTCCTCGCCATCTTTCTTGGCGCCTCAAGGGTAGCGCGAATGTCGTAGGCATCACCAGGCGTTGGCGCACCGGGCGCGCGAGGCTGGTGTGGCTCGCGGTGCGGCGGCGCTCGTGTCCGGACCCATCCGGCCGCCGCGATACGGGCCCGGTGGCGAGGTGGCTCGGGCGATAGGGCCGGGCGTGCATGTCTTTGACGGCGCGTGCTCTACCGACCCCGGAGGTTTTGGTAGGTGGCCTTGGCCTCCGGTCGATCGGCTCCGGAGGCCTCGAGCGACATTGCGGCGCGGCCGCGTTTGGTGGCGTGGGGAAGAAGTGAGGACCGTCGGACCCTTCCGCTCTTTGGGGTGTGCTCGGCGCCGCGTGCGCGCGTGTCGCCCGAGCACATGAGGGCCTCGAGCCCCTCTGCTCCAGTGGCCTGGGCCGGTCGAGCTCGGTTCTTCGTTCCTCCAACTCTTTGCGCTGTTGTTGGGCTCGGCGTGGCGGGTCGGAAGGCGTTCGATGCGCTTCATGTTGGCACTCCTCCTCCTGCGCTGAGTGCGCCGGACAGAGGCCCGCGACGCGAGGCCACGGGCAAATCGTCGGTGCCGCCATGTTGCACTCGCGAGAGTGCCGCTGCGGCGGTACTCCGTGTCGTAGGCGGAGTCACGTCGGAAGAGTCTTCCGGCTTCGTGGATGGAGTTGGCGGTGGCGGCCGCCGCCACCCGATCGCGAGCCTACGGGGTGACATGGTCACTGCCGGGCCTCGGAGTTTTCGCCGACCGTGGCGGAGCACTCCTCGGGTTCGGCCGGGGCTGCAGGGCCCAAGCGGAGCTTAGCGGTCGCCGGAGAGGGCGCCCAAGCTCTCGTGGCGCTGTCCTCCGAGGCGGCGGGACAGCGTGAGCCCTCCGTCGGGGTGACGGGCGGTCGAGGGCGAAGCGGATCCGGTTCCCGGTGCGATCATGCCGCCGCGATGGGTGGATGCCATCGAGGAGATAAGCGGAATCGAAGATGGTGATGAAGACGCGAAGCCCCTACAGCGCGCCCAACCGGCGTTTTGGCGGCGGCAAGTAAATTTGTAAGTCTAGGGGTCGCGCGTTCCACTCCTCGAATGGTTAGACTCGTGAGTCAAGATGTATCTTGGTTGGTGAAAGTCCCTACCCGATTCGGATGGCCGTATTGTATTGCTTTTTGCACTATGTTTTTCTGACGAGGCCCCTAAATGACTTAGTCTCCTCGTGTTCTTATGTCTCCCTCTCCTCTCGCTCTCCTTGAATCGTTTAGCCTGCCTCCTTTTATCTGAAGGAAGGGCGGGTTACATCGAGTTGGGAGGAAGAGCGAGGTGACCTACGCTAGGAGCTCGGTCCTTCGTCCCGTGGGTGATCGCCACCCGTCTTGCCCATCTTTGGGTTGGTAGCCTTGGTGGTCGGGGAGGTTAGGTATTCCCGGAAATAGCGTGCTTGCCCTCTGTGACCCTTGCGAATCTTGGCGTCGAGTGCGTGGCGTTGGTGCTTGCCTCGGGAGGGAGCGTGCGCTCGTCAGACGTGGATCGTTGATGGGTGGAAGCTTTGTCTTCTGCGATCACGGATCTTCTTGGGAAGGAGCCACCTGCCCTTGTATAGTCGCTCGATTGACCTCATTCGGAGTGCGTGGCGGTAGGCGATGAGGACGACACGCGGCACTCGGCGTCCGTCACCTTGGTTCGGTTGGTCGGAGATCCGCCCGCCAAGAGAAGTCGGGGCTGTCTGGTCGGATTCGCTTCCCTGGCGGTCGGGAGCGGATGTCTTGCGCGATCTCGCAGCGATTCGGTCGGCGGGCGGGCGGCGCGACTGTTAAAGGTGGAGATATGCTTGAGGCCGCTGGCTCGTCGCTTCGGGCTGTTGGGGTATCCTTTTTATTAGTATTCGTCAACAGGGCTCTGTATTATATATATATACATGCATGGCAGGTCACATCACAGACGATTTTAAACAAAAACCGTCGTTGGTATGACAATAGTGGTCATCACTGACGGTTTTAACAAAAAAAACCGTCAGTACATGGTAGCTATCACTGACGATTTTATCCAAAAACCATCAGTGATAGAGCGTCTAATATAACCCTTTCTGTAGTAGTGTGTGCATGGCCATGTTCGAGCCGGTTGAGGTGTCAACCACTTGATCTATTTAGTTTAGTTTTGGAGATTCAAGAAACAATGGATTAAACAGTAGAAGGATGAAACATATCTCACCCTGGGTTTAATCTTAATATCTAAAACTGACAAAAGGAACTGATGACTTGTCGAATAAATGATATCCATGTAGTCTAGGAAGTCATAATGTTCAGCTAGGAATCTCTTATGACTTGTGCGTCGAATGGTGATTCGATACACTGCCAACATCACAATAGACCTACGAGGTCAAATACAAGAATGGGAACCTACTGGTTTGTTAATAAATTTCATATAATATTACATGGATAATTAATATATTAGAATTATTAAATACGGAATAAGTCCTCGATTGATTTGGATTATTCAAAACCGTAACAACAAGCCTACATGATTCGGATTAATGTAATATGAATTAAATAGGTAGTTAGTTCGGATAAGGATTTGAATTGGTAAATGTTCGAATCCTATCCAGTTACGAAACAAAAATATTTCGGGTTTATCTTATTCCAATTCCTTATTTATAGATAAAGACACACCTGAGCTGTGGGGAGATAATCGAAGTTGGGAGACTAATTCCGGACTGAACCAAGAAAGCCGTGCTGCGGAGGTTCTAGTAGACTGGCGCGCAGAGTCTTCTTTCTATTCGTGTAGATACTAATGGGACGAGGTTGATAATCGTGGTAGCGTTGACATTCTAATATGTAATCTTAGATCACATGCAAAAAAAAAAAATTAGATTCGGATCGATTAAATTTTTTAAAATTATTTCCGTCTCGCTAACCTTATTTGCCAACAAGTTAGGCTGCCAAGCCTCTAAACACTGTACATGTCCTTACTACACCACACCAAGAGAGAGAAATCGGAGAGAGAGAGAGAGAGCAACAAAGCTAGGAGAAGCCCAATGCATCGAAGCAAGAACCCATTCATAATCCTTCCCCTGCTCAAAGCAAGCAACAAGAAACAAGCAAACACCTTTGAGGGTTTTGAGGAGGATAGAGAGTGAATTACTCCACCATTCCATTTCCATAGAGATCATCGCCACTCTCCAAGCTTAGTGTATTGTGCACTGCCCAAACCACAGCACAGTTTTTGATGCTGCTGCCATTGCCATTGCCGTTGCCAAGCCCCATGCACCTCCTCTCCCTCCTCTTACTCCACCTCCTCTTCGTCTTCGCCACCTCCTCCTCTTCTCCAAACTCTGAGGTCGCCTTCTTGACGTCATGGCTAACCACCACGGCCGCGCGGCCGCCGGACTGGTCGCCGGCGTCGGCGTCACCGTGCAAGTGGTCTCACGTCGGCTGCGACGCCGCCGGCGCGAGGATCACGTCCGTTACCTTTCAGTCCGTCCACCTCGCCCTGCCGCTCCCGACCGGCCTCTGCGCCGCGCTCCCGGGGCTCACAAGCTTCATCGTCTCTGACGCCAACCTGACGGGCGGCGTGCCCGACGACTTGTCGCAGTGCCACCGCCTCGCCATGCTCGACCTCAGCGGGAACTCGCTCTCCGGGCCCATCCCGGCGTCTCTCGGCAACGCGACGGCATTGTCTGATCTCATCCTCAACTCCAACCAGCTCTTCGGCTCCATCCCGGCGTCGCTGGGCAACCTCGCGCCGTCGCTGAAGAACCTTCTGTTGTTCGACAACCGCCTCTCCGGCGAGCTCCCTGGGTCCCTCGGCGAACTGCGGCTGCTCGAGTCGCTGCGCACCGGCGGCAACCGCGACCTGTCCGGCCCGATACCGGACTCCTTCTCCAAGCTTTCTAACCTCGCCGTGCTCGGCCTAGCCGACACCAAGATCTCCGGCCCGCTCCCGGCGTCGCTCGGCCTGCTCCAGAGCTTGCAGACGCTGTCCATATACACGACGATGCTCTCCGGTTCCATCCCGCCGGAGCTTGGCAACTGCGCCAACCTGAGCAACATCTACCTCTACGAGAACTCGCTCTCCGGCCCGCTGCCACCGTCGCTCGGCGCGCTGCAGCAGCTGCAGAAGCTGCTGCTGTGGCAGAACTCGCTCACTGGACCTATCCCGGAGTCGTACGGCAACCTCACGTCCCTGGTCTCGCTTGATCTCTCCATCAACGCAATCTCGGGTGCGATACCAGCATCGCTCGGGCGGCTGCCGGCGCTGCAGGACCTGATGCTCAGCGACAACAACATCACCGGCACCATCCCACCGGCGCTGGCAAACGCGACGTCGCTGGTGCAGCTGCAGCTCGACACCAACGAGATCTCCGGCCTGATACCGCCGGAGCTCGGCCGGCTCTCCGGGCTGCAGGTGCTCTTCGCGTGGCAGAACCAGCTCGAGGGCGCCATCCCGGCGGCGCTCGCGTCCCTTTCCAACCTCCAGGCGCTCGACCTCTCGCACAACCACCTCACCGGCGTCATACCGCCGGGGCTCTTCGTTCTGCGCAACCTCACCAAGCTGCTCCTACTGTCCAACGACCTCTCCGGCCCGTTGCCACCGGAGATCGGGAAGGCCGCGAGCCTCGTGCGGCTTCGGCTCGGCGGCAACCGCATCGCAGGGTCGATACCCGCCGCGGTGGCCGGGATGAAGAGCATTAACTTCCTCGACCTCGGCAGCAACCGACTTGCCGGGCCGGTGCCCTTTGAGCTCGGCAACTGCTCGCAGCTGCAGATGCTCGACCTCAGCAACAACACGTTGACCGGAGCACTGACGGAGTCGCTCGCCGGGGTGCACGGCCTACAGGAGCTCGACGTCTCGCACAACCAGCTCACCGGCGCCGTGCCTGACGCGTTCGGGAGGCTGGAGGCACTGAGTCGTCTGGTGCTCAGCGGCAACTCATTGTCCGGGCCAATACCGGCGGCGCTCGGGCAGTGCCGAAACCTCGAGCTCCTCGACCTGAGCGACAACGAGCTCTCTGGCCGCATCCCCGACGAGATCTGCAGTCTTGACGGGCTCGACATTAATCTCAACTTGAGCCGCAACGGTCTCACCGGGCCGATACCGGCGAAGATTTCGGCGCTGAGCAAGCTCTCGGTGCTCGACCTGTCGTACAACGTGCTCGTCGGCGGCCTTGCGCCACTCGCCGGGCTGGACAACCTTGTCACGCTCAACGTGTCGAACAACAACTTCACCGGCTACCTCCCGGACACGAAGCTCTTCCGGCAGCTCTCGACGTCCTGCCTCGCCGGCAACGCGGGGCTCTGCACCAAAGGTGGGGACGTGTGCTTTGTCGGCATCGACGCCAACGGGCAGCCGGTGATGAACGCCGACGAGGAGGTGCAGCGCGTGCACCGCCTCAAGCTCGCCATTGCTCTGCTCGTGACCGCGACGGTGGCGATGGTCCTTGGAATGATCGGAATACTGAGAGCGCGGCGGATGGGCATAGGCGGGAAAGGCGGCGGTGGCGGCAGCAGCGACTCTGAGGCCGGCGGGGAGCTGGCTTGGCCGTGGCAGTTCACGCCGTTCCAGAAGCTGAGCTTCTCCGTCGAGCAGGTGGTGAGGAACCTCGTCGACGCCAACATCATCGGCAAGGGCTGCTCCGGCGTGGTATACCGCGTCAGCATCGACACCGGCGAGGTGATCGCCGTGAAGAAGCTGTGGCCAAACACCAGAGCAGAAGCCACAGCGACGGCGGTGGCGTGCAAGGACGACGGCAACAGCGGCCGGGTCCGCGATTCGTTCTCGGCGGAGGTGCGCACGCTGGGCTCCATCCGGCACAAGAACATCGTGCGGTTCCTCGGCTGCTGCTGGAATAAGAGCACCCGGCTGCTCATGTACGACTACATGGCGAACGGCAGCCTCGGCGCGGTGCTCCACGAGCACGGCGGCGGCTGCGCGCAGCTGGAGTGGGACGTCCGGTACCGCATCGTGCTCGGTGCGGCGCAGGGGCTCGCGTACCTGCACCACGACTGCATGCCCCCGATCGTCCACCGCGACATCAAGGCGAACAACATCCTCATCGGCCTCGACTTCGAGGCATACATCGCCGACTTCGGCCTCGCAAAGCTCGTCGAGGACGGCGACTTCGGACGGTCGTCCAACACCGTTGCCGGCTCTTACGGTTACATTGCCCCTGGTATGCTTGCAATGCCTACATGTTCTACAGACTACAATTCGAAACTTTGCAAATTGCTGAACTGTAGTGTAGGAGCTGACATCAGCTAATAATAAGATCAAACTGTTGCAATTTACAATCTGAAAACTTCAATAATATATGTTGCTTGATTAAACCGTGACATTTACTGATTTTTCAAGAACCAGCCTGAATTCTGAAAGTTGATGAACAATTGCTTGGTCATGCAGAATACGGTTACATGATGAAGATCACCGAGAAGAGCGATGTCTACAGCTACGGAGTGGTGGTGCTGGAGGTGTTGACCGGCAAGCAGCCGATCGACCCTACAATCCCGGATGGCCTTCACGTCGTCGATTGGGTGAGGCGGCGCAAGGGCGGCGTCGATGTTCTCGACCCAGCCCTCCATGGGCGGTCCGACTCGGAGGTCGAAGAGATGCTGCAGGTCATGGGTGTCGCTATGCTCTGCGTCAGCCCAACGCCCGATGAGCGTCCGACGATGAAGGACGTCGCAGCAATGCTCAAGGAGATCCGGCTCGAGCGCGAGGAGTACGCGAAAGTCGACGTCCTCCTCAAGGGGGGATCACCTCCTCATGCCCCCGCAATACCAGCAGCGAAGGCGACGACGTCAACATCGAGCACTCCGCCGTGTTGGCAAGGCCCCAGCAACAGCAACAGCAACAGCAGCAGCTTCTACTCCTCATCCAAGGCCAAATCACCCTTTGATTGAACCAAGCAAGGCTGCAAATTGATGCATGTCAAACGTTCATCCAACTGTGCTCTTGGCTTCCGTTCTCTGTTTGCAATTGCATTTGGTGCAAGTTTGTGATGGTGGTGAGCCGTGTAAATGGAAGGGGGAGAGGAGAGGAGGATAGGCTGTTTTTTTTTTGAAGAGTACTAGTGAGTTGAGGACCTAGGTAGGAACTGGACCTTGAAGAAGCGAAGGCTTGCCTTTTTGGCGAGTGTTCAGTGTATGCCTGTTTAATAAAGATCCAAGAATTCCTCCAAGATTTACTAGTGCATCCCTGCAAGTGTTTGCCATGCTTGAGCATCAAAAACTGCCATGTAAAATGATGGGCATCAAAGGTTTTTCAGTAGATGTAGACTTGCGCTTCTGTTTAGCCTGTAAAGAAACAATGGGCATAACTTGTTAGGCGCCCTAATAAGAAAGAATTCGTAATCGCCATTTTATTCAAGTAAACCTGTAACAAGCCGAAAATCTCACTCCCTTCCGTTGGCCCAGGATCAAACCCAACTGGGAGCTATTTAAATTCATGATACGATGTCATATGGAATATTAGAAGATGAAAAATGTACTCATCTCTTCCTTTTTTTTATAAGGTGTCTTCCCTTCGTTCAGAATTACGTTCAGAATTATGAGGCCTATAGTTTAAATGATCTTGTTCAGAAATATAAGGTTTTATCGATGTTCAAGACATTGGGTCCCTTAATCGAACTAACGGAAATAAACAAAATGCGGGCTCCTAGATACCAAAATGGAGACAATGAGAATGCTTCTTTATTAGCCAAGTGACTTTGACAGAGTACACGGTTTAACTCACAAACTCAACTGCTAAATGCTAGATGGAACAAGACTTTCTTAAATATTTTAGAATGCGAATGATTCAAGATATCTTCAGTTGTCCTCAACATTGGGGATTGACCCTCTATTTATCCTTGATGAAGAGGAGGCAGTTGACTTCCAGAAGAGGTGTCATGTAACCGGGAGAAGCCTTCCTGCCTAATGGTGTCTTCTCGCCAAAGGGTGCCTTTTCTAGTGATAACTTTCAGGTGGATGCGTGTTCCTGTCAGATAACTGTCCACACGGAGACATGTGCGAGAAAAACCGCTTGTCCCCAACCAGTTTGCTGGTCGAGGTGGCCATTTCATTGGTCGGCAACGACCAGTGTGAAGTAGGGTTTTGACTGAACTGGTCGGAGATCTAACCGTTCGAATAGGAATATGCTTTATTTAATGTATTATGGGCCTTAGGTTTTACGGGCCTATTTTATCAATACATGGTCACGAATTATTATAAATGGCTTAACTAGAAAACATGGTTTTAATCCTTGTCAGCTAGCCCTCAAGTCTTGAGAAATAAGAATTTGTTACTCAAGGCTTTTCTTCATATGTGACTTTCATAGGGTTATGTGTCCATTATTTGACTGGTTCAGGTGCTGATACATAGGAGATCCTTTTGGTAACTGAACCGACACATGGTCATTTTTAATGTGTGTGGTATATAAAAAGGATGAAGGTCTCCTTCTTAACCAAGAAAAAGATTGCTTTCAAAACTTTTTAGTTTTTTCAGCTTCTTATCAACTTCCTCTGCTTCTCCTTCATCAGATATGATGAGGGTACGATGTTAAGAGGAGACGATGGGAAGTTGAAATATCTTAAGGAGTTTTAAGAATAATGTTTTATTCCTTCACACTTTTAGACTTCCGAAGAGCAGATTTCATTAAAATCTTTTTTAGTTGTTTTAAGTTTTTCATCATCCACTCTTTTTGCTTTTTTCGTCAGATATGATGGGAATTTTAAAGATGGATGGTGAAAAACTTAAACATTTAAGAAGTTTTGAGAAATAAAACTTTTTGATTTATTCGAGGAAAACATTTTCGAGAATATCAATCTGGTGTCGGTTGCCATTTATGGGAAAGGTAGGTTACTTTTTCTTGGAAACCGAAAATGGTGTTCGAAACTGTCACTCATTAGGCTGTATAAAGGGGGGTAAATCCATTTGGATTTCTTACTCCTTTACTGCTTTCAAGCATACAATTTCCTTAAGCCCTTTCGCGTCTCCTAGCCTTCATTTTCTTCTTTTTCCCAAACTCAATGGCCATAGATAAGTCCATCTTAACAGAGGAGAGGATCAAGGAATTAGAAGACTATCTGATCCCTCCTCGCGCAATGCTACGATGGGACCCTAGTGGGGAGGACACGAAGCCGGTGCCCCAGGAAAGGCACCTCGTGCTGTTCGCCGCTTTGGTGAGGTTAGGGTTTTGTCTCCTAGAGAGTGAGTTCTTAGTCGATGTGCTTGATCACTATGAGATCGAGCTGCATCATCTTCCTCCCAACTCTATCCTCATTTTGAGTGAACACCTACACCTCTAGCTATTGCCAATAATCGTCTGCATCTAACCCATAGTTTTATTTTGAGTTTTTAACAAAAATACCAGCAACCATCATCATGTATCAATATCTCCAAGTTTTATCTTGATCAGTTTATCCAATTTGTTCATCCCAAGTCTAAAGCATGGCTAAGCATGATTAATATGTAATCGTATATACCCATGTTGACATTATGTATTGTCTAACCATATTCTAGGGTTATCAAGGTTCACATGTCCATACCTATTGTAACGACCCTTATTTTCGCATAAAATACAAAAATAAGAATCTATGTGCATTCAGTACTAGTCTCGTGATCTGTAGCTAGTATGCACATTTACAACAATTGGACTCGCAACCATACACAACATTATTAAAGCGGAAGCCATTTATACAATGTATTTTTACAATTCAGAGTATATATATATATATAGGAAGCAAAAATGGGCACCATGGTGCCTGGGCACCATGATTTCAAATGCGCGAATTCAAGCCATATTCAAGTATATTTTTCAAAAATTTCTGTTTTAGGGTATATACCCATCTATAAAAATTCAAATAAAACGCATACCTTTGAAAAAATATACTCGAATTCATAGATTTTGAATGAGTTTGGATCGCATGCTTTGCTAATTTGTATATAAAATCAGCACATACCTACAACTAAACTATCATCAAAAGGGGAAATTCTAATTTGAATTCAGTTCAAACTTGTTTGAACTAGTTAGTAAACTGGTTAAACTTAGCATCCTAAAGATTTCAAAAAATTTCGCATGAAAATACGTAGAGAAAGTATCCTTTTTAGATCATGGTGCCCTAGGTATATATATATATATATGTATAAAGCAAAGTCTTGTAGTGTGCCTATCTAACTCTCAGACAACTGACAAGGCATAATCCCTAGAAAAGATCGTTTAATTTGAAGTTCCTGTAATATGTGACGAAAAGAAATCTTGGGATCCTCGTTTTTGAAAAGTAACCTGTTGAATAAAGATCCACGAATTCCTCCAAGATTTACTAGTGCATCCCTACATGTGATTGCCATGCTTGAGCGTCAAAAACTGCCGTGTAAAATGATGGGCATGAAAGGTTTTTCAGTAGATGTGGACTTGCGCTTCTGTTTAGCCTGTAAAGAAGCAATGGGCATAACTTGTTAGGCGCCCTAATAAGAAAGATTTCGTAATCGCCTTTTTATTCAAGTAAACCCTATAACAAGCCGAAAATCTCACTCCCTTCCGTTGGCCCAGGATCAAACCCAAGTTAACTGGGAGCTATTTAAATTCATGATATGATGTCATATGGAATATTAGAAGATGAAAAATGTACTCATCTCTTTCTTTTTTTTATAAGGTGTCATCCCTCAGTGCAGAATTATGAGGCCTACACTACTACAGAAAGGCTTATATTAGACGCCTCATTACAGACAGTTCCTCGAAACCGTCCGTGACGAATAATATCACTGACGGTTTTATATTGAAATCGTCAGTGATATTATCACAGACGGTACTCTACAAAAACCGTCAGTGATATACATCAATATCACAGACGGTTTTAGTTAAAAAAATCGTGAAGATATCACGAGCGGTTATTTTATAAAACCGTCACGTAATATCACGTATTATCGACGGTTTTGTAATAAAATAAATCGTGATATATCACTGCATCGTTTTATGATAAAACCGTGCAGAATGCTATGTTTATCATTGGCGGTTTTTATAAAACCGTCTAAGATTTCTATCGACAATATAAAATACTGAGGCGAGCCACTTGATGCATTTTAGGGTTTGGGATCTATTTTCATTTGGCTGTAATTTGTCGGTTGTGAGGCGATTTGGTAAAAGAAGACCGTTGATTTTGAAGGGTGATTGAGGATCCATTTGATTTTGGTGATCTAAGGTTAGTAACGGTGTCTAATTGTAGTATATTCAAGATCTTGCTTGGTAAGGATAGAATTTGATGATTTTTTAGATTTAGCTTGTAGATTCATGTGTTCTTTCTATGTAAGGGTAGTAATGGGTTTTACTTGCATTAACACTAATTAATGCTTATGCTTGGCGTAGATGGACCGAAGATGGATGTACACTAAGAACCGTGTGAGTGCCGAGTACATTAATGGCGTCTCCGCTTTTAGAAGAGCTGCAGAAGAGGATATGTTTAACAAGGGGGGTAGTTTATGTCTTGTCCGTGCATTGACTGTGAGAATCTGAAGATATTTTGAAACTTTGTGCAGATCGAAGCACACTTGATTATGAGGGTTTTAAAGCGGGGTATACATGTTGGACCGATCCACGGTGAAGAGCGGGAGATCTGAGGCGGTACTAACATGGTCGACGAAGTCAATGATATATCGGATGGTCATATCGATTGTGGTTCCGATGAGGATAGGTTGCGGGAAGATAATCTGAATCGGATCTTTGCGATGTAGAAGGAACCGTGATGATAGAGAATATGGTAAATTCGGGGCTTGATGGAGGACTCGGAGAAACCTTTGTTCCTAGGTGCAAGTCGAAATACACAAGGTTGTCATCCGTGCTTGAGCTCGCTGAAATTGAAAGCAAGCAGCGGTTGGTCCGATAAGAGTTTCACAACATTTATTACGTTTATTGGCGGACATGCTTCGAGGAAACGAGTTGCCGACAACCACCTACAAAGCTAAGAATGTTCTTTTCCCTTGGGAATGGATGTAGAAAGAATACATGCATGTTCGAGCATCGTATCTGTCCGCCAAGAGTGCGCGAACTTGCACATATGTCACGTGTGCAACGCATCCGGTACAAGCATAAGAGTCATTCGAATGATGAAAGTGAGGGCATCCGGTGATGAAAGGACCTCCTACTAAGGTGGCATGGTATCGCCTATAATTCCTCATTTGAAGCGTTTGTTTGCGAACCCAAATGAGGCAAAGCATTGCGTTCGCTTTCGGAGGAGCGTAAAACGATGGAATGCTAAGGCACCTGTTGATTCCATCAATGGAGAAACATCGATAGGAGGTTTCAAGAATTCGGTGAGGATCGAGGAATATAAGGTTTGGATTAGTCTGGATGGAATGAATCCTTTCGGTAACATGAGTAGCCGGCATAGCACTTGGCCCGTGAATCTCGTATCTACAACCTTCCTCCTTGGTTGTGTATGAAGCGCAAGTACATTTTGTTATGCTGTACTTATCCAAGGACCGAAACAACACAGGAGCGATATTGATGTGTACCTAGCACTATTGGTGGAAGATCCGAAAACACTATGGGTTCAGAGTGCAGGTATGGGATGCGTACAAGCGAGAGAACTTCACTTTGCGCCTTTTGTTACGCACCATAAATGATTACCCGCCCTTGGTAACCTATCGGGCAGTACAAAAGGAACCAAAGCACTGCACTCACTTGCTTAGACAATATTGAGAGTGTGTGTGGTGAATCACTCGCGCAAAAGCTGTTTACATGCATCATCGTAGGTTCCTTCGGAGGAATCACCCATACCGCAAAATGAAAAAACAATTCGATGGAACGAACGAAGACAATTTAGCTCCAAAGCCTTTAAGTGGGATAGATATCCATGATATGGTTAAGAACTTGGATGTTGCGTTTGGAAAGGGGTGTAAATCGAGGTCCGTGAGAAGAGCACGTGGAAGAAGAGATCAATATTTTGGGACCTACCTTATTGGGAGCACCTAGAAGTTCGACCTTTGCATCGGCGTGATGCGTGGAGAAGAATATGCGTGATAGCTTGATTGGTCTCTTATTGAATATTAAAGGCAAATTAAAGGGCGATATCAATGCACGCCTTGACTTGGTCAATATGGGCATAAGACACGAGTTAACACGAAAGAGATAGATCAGCCGAACATCTGCGAACCTGCTTGTTACACTTTGTCTAAGGCCGAGAACTGAAGCGTGCTGCTTGCATGGTGTGAAAGTTCCGTCCGGTTACTCCTCTAACATCAAGAGACTTGTTTCGATGCAAGATTTGGAATTAGTTGGTATGAAGTCTCATGATTGTCATGTGCTGATGACACAAATGCTTCCTGTGGCAATTAGAAGTATTTTGCCAGTCAAGGTCCGGGAGACAATCACGAGGCTGTACTATTTCTTTAACACAATTGCTCGAAAGGTCATCGATCCCGAAGCATTAGATGCACTGTAGGCTGAGGTGGTGATGACTCTATGTAATCTTGAGATGTATTTCCCATCGTCGTTTTTCGATATCATGGTCCATATCGTTGTTCACCTTGTGATAGAGATAAATATATGCGGGCCCGTGTTCCTACATAGCATGTACCCATTCGAGAAGTATATGGGAATTCTCAAGTCCTACGTACGGAATCGATCTCGGCCGGAGGGTAGCATTGTCGAAGGTTATGCAACCGAAGAAGTCGTAGAGTTCTGCGTCGATTATATGGCTCAGGTCTAACCAATAGGTGTGCCTCGATCTACGCCATGAGGAGACTCGAGGCATCGGGACCATCGGAAGGAAAGCAATCACGCCTGATCCAGCTTCCTATGCTCAAGCTCATTTCACGGTTTTGCAACACATGGCTGTAGTGTCCCCGTACATCGATGAGCATAAGCATTGGCTACGGCAAGAGAATCTGACGCGGCAAGAGTCTTGGATCACGAGACAGCATAACCTTCAGTTTAACAGATGGCTGAAGGAGCGACCCATCACTGGGACCTCGTCAGGTGATACGCTCACATGGTTGGCAAAAGGGCCAACATTCTGATTGTAACATGGAAAAGATACGACTTAAATGGGTACATATTTTACACGAGAGATCAGGATATGAAGAGCACAAACCAGAACAGCGGTGTATGCATAGATGCGTTCAACACCGTTGGGTCTACGAGGAGCTCCTACTATGGGTTCATAGAGGAGATTTAGGAGCTCGACTATGTACTATTCAAGATCCCCTTATTTCGGTGTCGTTGGGTCCACCTCCAGCATGTGAAGGTTGACAAATACGGTGTCACTACTGTCAACCTCGCACGCGTCGGATACCAAGATGAACAATTCGTACTCGCTAACCAAACTGTTCAAGTATGTCGGAGTAGAGAATGTAATCGACCCGTCCAACAAGAAGAGACATGTAGTTCTTCAGGGAAAAAGGAGGATTGTCGGAGTAGAGAATGTAGTAGATGAGGAAGAATACAATCAATTCGAAGAGTTGCCTCCTATCGGAAAGAGCATCACAGTCTAGGAAGAACAACCCGAAGAAGCTAGCTACACATGCGTCGATAATCATGAAGGGCTAATTTTTATACAAAAGAATAAGCAAGTGGAGTTATGATTTTAAGTGTACTCTAGAAGATAATAGAGTTGTTTGTAATGAAATGCTCGAAATTAAAAACATCTTTGTGTATATATGCATCTGATTTATTTAATATAGTTTCCTTTCCTTTACTGATATTGCTCGCACAAACTGAAGTATACATTATGTCAAGAAGGCCAAACTTTGGATTTACCTTAGCAATGAAGGTTTGTGTCAATCTTCATCATAGACGGTTCTATAATAGAACAAATGCAGTATAGTTATATCACGACGGTTCTATAATAGAACCGTGATAAAGCTATCGAGCACGGTTCTAGTATAGAACCGTCGTGATAAATAATATCACGAGCGGTTCTAATCTAGAACAAATGCGTGATATAGAGACCTATAAAAAGGCCACTTTGGCGAGATCATTCATTCTCTACTCTTCCACTCACGCGCTCAAAACCCTAAGTATATTCGTCTCCGCCCACTCGTCGACGCCTCCCTTCGCCGGCGGTGCCCCTCGTCGACCCCTCCCCATCGGCAGCGCGCCACCTCGCCGACGCCTCCCCATCATCGGCGCCGCACTCGCCGACGCCTCCCCATCGATTTTAGCTCGGTAAGTGCCGATAAGGGATGGATTCTTAGGGAGATTTTAACTTGGTTAGATTTCAAAATTATAAGAATAATGGCAAAATAGATCATAAATGGTGTGATAAATTTAATGAATGGATAGAGATCACGGGGCTTATGGAAATGCATTTGTCCAGTAGACACTTTACAGGCTAACAACCTAGATAATCTAAGCATGTTGGTGATTGATAGAATTTTTGTAGCACTTCCTTGAGGAAAAGTTTCTATTAGTTGTTGTCTCTTCCTTGCTGAATTGATAGTGATCATAGTCCTATCTGTGGGATTCGGGGAGGGCGTTCAATATATAAAACCAGTTATAAATTTGAGAAGTGGTGGCTTCTTCATGAAGAGTTTAATCATATTGTTCATAAGACCTGGCATATTCCAAGTAAAGGTAAAAATGCTATTGATAATTGGCAATGCAAGGTTAGGAATCTTAGGAAGGTTACTAAAGGGTGGAGTTTTAATGTTGAGTCGAGATTAAGAAGAAGAAGAAATTTCTTTTGAATGAGTTTGATGCTATTGATGTTTTATGCGAGCCTAGAATCCTTACTTACGAAGAGGAAAGCAGTTATTGTCTATTAAACAAGGGATATAAAATATTTGGGTTATTGAAGAAACCAAAGCTAGACAATGAGCTAGAGAAAAGAATGTTAAAGAAGAAGATAAAAATACTAAATATTTCCATGTCGTGGCTAATCAAAGAAGGAGAAAGAACTTTATTACTTCTTGAGGGCCCTGATGGTCCTGTTTATGATACCAATAAGATGCTTGATATTGCTTGTGACTATTATATATAAATCCTTATTTGGCTTTGAAGCTAAGCTTAACATTAACCTTGGAGATTACTTATGAGAACTTATAACTAAAATATCATGAATTGCTTCTCTCAACTTACCTTCTCGAACTACCTTTATACCCATTAAATAAATGCGACTATCAATTGGTAGCCTTCCATGTTTGTTTACTTTTCTTTCTGTTGTGCCACGACAACGGACTAGATTGCAAGATGGTGTCCCCTCATTCGCCGTCGAAGGATGTGATGAGTCACCAAAAGAAAAAATCCTCGAGGTCAAGAGGAGCAAATAAAAGGCCCACAGACGATATACCATCACGCGGTTGATCGAAAGGATGGGGCCCCATCGAACCAAGAAAGGCGGTGAATGCATTTAGAACATTATGCGGGATAGTCGCGCGCGAGCAGGTCCCCATCACATGTCCATCACGGAAGTCAGCGGTGATGAGAGCAACGACTTGGTGATAGAAATTATGTCTTCGTTCGATATCCCAGAAGACTTTGTGATCTTAGTGCGACGGTATACACTGCTAGTGGCGGGAAAGGCGTGGAAGAATTTCAAGAGCACCCTTGTCAAGGAATATGTCAATACGGACAGGACTCCTGTAACACCCTAATTTTTGCTCTAGTTTAAATTTTGAGAGTATTTTTGATTTTTGTGAATTCTTGAGAATTTATCGAAATTTATTTGGAATTACTCAAAACTAGCCTTCCTTGAAAACAATTAAATAATGTATAAGTTCTAGCAAAGTTTTATTGAAAATATTTTATTTGAGTTCCAAATATCTCAAGGTATTTTCGGAATTTTTCTAGAATTTTTACGCTATTTTAAAAGTCCCAAATGAATTAAATGAATTTCTAGAATTATTTTTATTGAAAAGGTTTTAAAAATGGCTATGAGCGATAATGGGCGAGCCCATTCTTGCGCGCGTCGTCGACCATCGCGCGAAACCCTAGCGCGCCCGGTGAGCCGTTCAATCTTGATCGAGCGCTTGCGCGTGTGCCACGTCGTTTCGCGATCGCGAGCCATCCGATCCAATCCGCGGACGTCGAGGATTGCGCCACGTCGATCGTCTCACGCGAGATCACGGAGCTAACGCCGCCGGCCGTTACCGCTTGTTTCGCCACGTAGCGCGCGCGTCGAGGCCCTTAAAGTGCACCGAGTAGCGCGTCTGGCGAACTCTTCTCGCCGCGTCTTTTGACACCTTGCACGCACGCCAAGACCCTCTCTAGCGCTGAGCGAGCTCGCCGTAGTTGTTCCTGCTGCCGCCATCTGTTCTCCGTCGTTTGCGTCGCCGCGGTCCACTTCCGCCGTTGTTGAGGTCACGGGTACCGATCTCGTCGAGCAGCGTCGAGCAGCGCCACTTCTTCACGTCGGAAGCGCCCGCAGCGCCGCCGGCGTCCTCGTCTTCCTCGACTCCGTGACTGTTCCTTCGCGCCGTCGTTGACCTCGCCAACTTCCGCCGCCGTCAGATCCTCATCGCTCGGTTTGGTGAGTCCACGTATCCACTTCTGTTTACGTTTGGATTAAATTATAGGCGTTAGATGCGTAATAATGCGGCGTAGATTAGATCGGACATTAGGGCTATTAGTAGATCTTGACCGTTAGATCGGGTTGAGCGGTAGAGATTAGATCTAGTCTCGTAACTTGGTTACATCTCGGTAGTTGGATCGTTAGTGTATGCATAGGATTGAGCCCGTCAAGCGTGAATAGTAAACGACTCCGTAACTGGCCGTCGGATCGGATATAAGCGGTTGAGTTCGGATCTGGTTTTGCCCTAGGATCCGCGCCGTTCAGATTTGAGCGTGCGGCGGTGGTAGCGCCGCACCTTCATCCAATCTCGCACGACGCGTGGTTGCTGACGAGCGAGACCGATCCGGCCGTTGCTTTGGCGCGCCATTGCGATCGTCGTGCGCGTGGCTCGAGTAAATCGGCGTCGCCGCGTCGGTCGCGAGAATCAACCGTTGGATTTAGGTGACCATTGGATGTGCGACGCAGCGTGGGCGTGGAGCCGAGCGTCGCCGCCGTTGGATGCGTGGTGACGGCTGGATGCGCGACGCGTGTCGCGACGCATCTCGGTCTTATTGCGGTGCGGCGTGAGGATCGGCCGTCGGTTTTAGCGAGCGGTGCGGATTTTGCCGCGTGTACGCAGCGTTACGTGAACCAAGTCCACGCTAGACGAGCCGAGCCGTGAACCCGGTCCATAGACGAGGCGGCGTGGCGGCCTGCGGGCGTGCACGTGTCGTCTTGGCGTCATCGCCGCGTCATAAATATTTTCATATATAAAAATATTTCGGCGGAAATTCATTTCGGTGCTGACGTCATCATGAGGCATGCTGACGTCATAAATGCAATTTCAAGTATAAAAATAATTTGGAAAAATCGGATTCTCTAATTTGATATTTTGATTTTATTCAAAACTTCAAATAACTATAACTTTTGCATTTTAACTCGGTTTGGGTGATTCAAATTTCTAAAAATTCATAAAATTGTGATCTATTTAATGATGAATTTTATTTGAATTTTGAGATTATCTAGTCATCTGTATTAGCTATTTATTGTATATTTTATTTGAGCAGCGTGACGCATAAATTCTGGAAGGTTTGAAGAAGAATTAAGTCGCTCAAGACCAAGCCTCGGAACACGACCCGTAGCTCTTTGAAGGCAAGTGATGCTTTGATCATCTTGATCCCAGATTTTAAAATGTAATTTATGCTTTGAAACTATGCATGCTAATTATTTAAAATGAATTTAAATTAATTTGGGATAATGTAGTTAATCAACCCATTTTGTTATGCCCCTTGAATTATTAATTGTATGCCTAGATCATTGTCACCCTAAGTTTTGATTATATTAGTTGGATGTTAATATTGTGCCAACACGGGAGGCTAGGCAGTGAGTAGATGCTTAGCCTTGCAACGAATCATGAATGATCTTTGGAAAAATGCTACAATATTGATTAAAGACATATTGAATGTATTTTGAAAAGTGGTGTGATGATGCCACATGTTGAGATTGAGTCTGACAACTTTGTGTGGTTCCGCATCGATATTGAGTTATTCTTGGCATGTGTTGCACAATAATCAACTGGGTGGAAAATGATTTAGACTAGGGCAAGTGGCAAGAGGTGTGTGCGGTGGGCTGTGTGGCATTGGGTTGTTGAGTGATATGAGTCATGTGCCACATTGGGTGTGTGCCACTTGTTGAGTGTTGAAAGTCTTGCCTTGGTCGATTAAGGACTTCACCTTGCAAGCCTTTGATCGAGTCAACCGTACAACCACATATCCGACATGGGGCAGACCTAGTTGACTAGGGTTACGATATCTTTCCTCGATACCTCGGGGTGACGATACGAGGGTGTATCTGTATGGGGAGCGTACACGTGCTACGGCTTGGTGCCCATCCAACGGTGATTGGCGGTCCTATACTTGGCTCTGTGTGAGGAAGTGATAGTGAAGGCAATCTGGAGAGGTTCTTTGGTTAAGGTAGAAGTTCCTGAAAAGCTTTGTTGCGGACAATCACCTGTGTGGTGAGCGGCTGTATCTTGTGGGTAAAGTGTACAACCTCTGCAGAGTGTCAAAACTATTCGAATAGCCGTGCTCACGGTATTGAGCATTGCTCGGGATTCTGATCAAGGGTAGTTTTCATAAACAAAACATGGAAGGGTGGTGTGTGCGGTGTTGGAAATGAACCGATAAAGTGTGCCGAGAATCTTGAAGAAAAACCATTTGAAATTAGTATTACTTATATACATTTCCTTTGCTTTAATCTAAACAAGATACTAGTTTAAAAATGCTGCTTGATGCAAAAAGAATCAATTAAGCCAATCCATTGGAATAAGCTTTGCATATAGTAATAGTGCTGCATTCTATGCATTACTTGTTGAGTGCCTTGTGTACTCACCCCACCTTGCTTATCAACCCCAACATCGGTGGAGGAGACTACACGGTATGGGAGGAGGAGTGCGTCGAGGACACGAGCAACTAGGGGCAAGCCCGATCGGTTTACTGTGGCAAGATGGAGGCTTCCACGACTTTTATGTTCATTGCTATTTCTTTGTTTTGAATAATGTAAGCCTGCGTGGTGACTTATCTGTAAGGAGACCATAAGGTTGTACAACTCGTTTTATATACATGTTTGCACTATTTATTCTTATATCCTTGTGATTATGCGTGATGTGCAACCCTGTATGATTGTGTGTGCTAAGCGTGATCTGGTCGCACAGAGAATACTGAGGGTCGGATTTGCGGTCGGGTCCAGCAGAGGTGGTATCGAGCAGGTGACTGTAGGCCTTGACCTTAGTTTGGTTGTGCCTAGGAGGGTGAAAACTATTTTCTAAAGACCTAATCAACTTGAGCAAGAATGTCAAAGAAATCTCGACTTATCTCTTCTCCCTTATTCATACCTATTTGAATTTTTATTATTCTCTATTTAATTTAAACAAGGTTTGTTTTGGCGGATGAGGATGATCCATACCTATGGAGAGCGCGACAGGAGGATCGCGCGGAGTTATGGCGTATGATGCGCTTGCTTGGAGGTTTTGACCGACCAGCATCGAGGGACGGTGAGTGCAGGCGAGGACTTGGCGTCGCTGGGGCGTCAAGATCACGATGTATGCTCGGAGAGGGCGAGGCGAGTCGTCCTATCTACATCACCGCCAGGAGGTCTTCTTCGAGGCGGGATTCGGGAGACGTCGCGTCGAGCGATGCGGCGGTGCCCGCACTTACTCCGCGAGTTAGAGGGCACCGTCTTCCGCCACCATCCGCGTCGAGACAATCGTTTGGACGAGATGGAGCTTGTGGAGGAGGGCGCCACTATCACCCACGGCAAGGTGCGTCATCGCCGGAGGGCGCCTTGGGCGAGACGATCGGGAGTTGCAGAGGACCCGCGACGAGGTTATAGAGGCAAGAACCCAACACCGGAGAACTTAGCTCATGCCATACTGAAGATCCAGGAGTTGGAGATGGCTTTGTATGGACCCGAGCCCGAACCATCCCCGAGTTACATGATCCAGATCCGAGGAGCGGGCAGAGGCGCCCGATCACGAGGAAGCGAGCAGCCGGGACCAGCAGAGTCGATGGGGTCTTTGCACCCGCGCGATGAGGTCACGAGACGATTCGCCCCAATGCCACAGCACCGCGGTACGCTCGGGAAGCGCGGCCGGGTTGGCTCGATGAGTGATCGAGTCTAGTAGAGTGTAGTGTCGAGACTTCGAATATCGAGTCGCGTCTTTGTTTGAGTTACCCTTAGGTGTGAGTTGTCATGGATTCCTATGTTTGCTTACTTGCTTTTGGTTGTGAGTGTCACGTATGTGTTGCATTGCCCTTAGGCACTTGTGAGCAACCATCTTGCTTTATATTATATCAATAAAGTGGCTAAATAATTTAAGTTACACTGTTTCCCCACATAAGTTCTTTTACTTGTCTATGCTTTCTTCTTTTCTTAACCATTGAAGCTTGCAGCAGATGGTGAGGACTCGTGGAAATGTTGGAGCCAATGAAGTGGAGCTAACAGACGGACAACGTAATGAAGAGCGATCCTCAACCACCGCAGTCGATATGCGAGAACACAGGAGCCTTTTGACAGCCCGGACTCAACTCATGACCACGATGGTTCAAACCATGCGCGAGATATCCAATCAAGCTCTGCGAATGTTCAACACAGGGCAACCATGGACCACACCCTACTCAGTTGTCGGAGTTTATGAGAACTCGTCCACCCACTTTCTCGGTAACGCCAATCCACCGGAAGCGGACGATTGGCTAAGGACAATTGAAAGGAAGCGCACATTACCCAATGTGTAGGACATGAGAGGTACTCTATGCCTCTCATCAACTCGAAGGACTGCCGCAGAATGGTGGGAAAACCTGCGCGACTCATGAGGACCCGCAGAGTATCACATGGGAGAATTCACCTCGGCCTTCCGTCGCATTACCATGTACCCGAGGGTATCATGGATCTTAAAAGGAGGAGTTCGAAGCCTCAAGCAAGGCGGTCGATCGATGGCGATTACGAACAAGTTCACCTAAGCGCACGCTACGCACTGGAGGGCGTGGCTACGGATAAGGCGGACAATCCCGCTTCATGAAGGGATTGAATGCGAGGTTGCAGTGGGACCGATCACCACACATTCCACGACTTTCAAGAGTTAGTTAACAAAGCCACGATCTTAGAGGACAAGCGCCGAGAGTTGGATGACAACAGAAGCGCGAGAATGGCGCAACAAGGAGGTCGTCGGGGCAAGCAGAGGCGAGAGGGCGGCACCCCAACAGCTCATTCGGTACCAGCCTAGAGGCAATGCGAGGCACCGCTGCTGCGGCAAATCGCCCGATGGGTCAAAATGTTAAGACTCGGCCGAACTATGTCACAGATGGAGGAACCTCTCGGCCGTGGGAAGGCGTTGCTATCATTGCAATGAAATGGGGCATTTGCCAACAAGCGCCCTAAGAAGGAGGTGTCACCCGGTTCGCTTTAACACGGGAACACACCGCAAGGACTCCGCACCAATCATGAACCGGGGCATCAACGGCGACTCCATCCCAAGGAAGCGCACGAGGCGAGTCAACCACATCACGCAGATGAAGTCGAGCGCCTCGGACGTTGTCTTGGGTAAGTTCTAGTAAACTCGATCAGCCATCGCTTTATTTGATTCGAGCTTAGCATTCTTTTATTTCCGAGATTTTGCTGTTCAAAATGATATGGAAATAGTGAATCTTAAATGTGTGCTCATAGTCCAATCCTCGGATCGAACTCCGATCTAAAGTAGGATGTTACGGGGTAGGAATAATAATTAATGGAGTTGAGTTCCTAGCGAACTTAATCGTCCTTAATACCCAAACCTTGGATGTTATCACGGGAATGGATTGGTTAACGATCACAAGGCGTATTGGATGCGGAAAAGAGTCATATCGGTCGAGCCGGATGGAAAGAAAATTGAGTTTGAAGCGAAACGATGCGAGATGGACAATTGATGGTCAACAAACATGAAGATCGCCACCTTAGAGGAAGTCTCCATAGTCAATGAATATCCGGATGTTTTCCCGGAAGATTTACGGAATGCCGCGGATAGAGATATCGAGTTCGTGATAGAACTAGTCCGAGGACAGCTCAATAGCTAAGAGACCTTACAGGATGTCCACAGAGGAATTGGTGGAAATGAAGAAGCAAATTGAAGAAGCTCACTGGAAAAGGATTTATAAGACCTAGTTCATCGCCATGGGGAGCACTGTCTTATTCGTTAAGAAGAAGGACGGAAGTTTCAGGATGTGTATAGACTATCGTGCACTCAATGATGTGACGATAAAGAATAAGTATCCGCTACCCAGGATCGATGATTTGTTTGACCAGTTGAGAGGAGCAGGAGTATTCTCCAAAATTGATCTTCGATCAGGATACCATCAGCTGAAGATCCGATCAGAGGATATTCCGAAGACTGCATTTTCGTCAAGATATGGACACTACGAGTTTACAGTGATGCCTTTTGGTCTGACAAATGCACCAGCATATTTCATGAACTTAATGAATAAGGTTTTTATGGAAAACTTGGATAAGTTCGTCGTCGTATTCATAGATGACATCCTTATCTATTCCAAGACGAGAGAAGAGCACGCCGAGCACTTGAGGCTAGTCCTTGAAAAGTTGAGGAACAACGATTGTTTGTAAATTTAGCAAATGTGATTTACGGAAAGATAAGGTGGAATTTCTTGGACACATAATGACAATGAGAAGGAGTTCTTTGTAGATCCAAAGAAAGTGGAAACGGTTTTACATTGGGAACAGCCGAAGACGGTAACCCAAATCCGTAGTTTCCTTGGAATGGCGGGGTATTACCGTCGATTCATTGAAGGATTCTCTACGATTGCGAGACCTCTTACGCAATTGTTGAAAAAGAAAAGAAATTTTATGGACACCGAGTGTGAGAAGAATTTTCAGAATTGAAAAGGAGGTTAACATCGGCACTGTATTAGTTTTACAGACGTTCACCAAGACTTTGACATCTATTGTGATGCATCGCGTCGAGGATTGGGATGCGTGTTGATGCAAAATAGGAAGGTAATTGCCTATGCATCGAGGCAATTGAGACCACATGAGGAGAACTATCCGACTCATGATTTAGAATTAGTCAGTAGTGCATGCACTAAAAATATGGCGTCATCATCTCATCGGAAATAGATGTGAAGTATATACGATCATAAAAGCCTTAAGTATATTTTCACACAAGTGACCTAAATATGAGGCAAAGAAGATGGTTAGAGTTAATCAAGGATTATAATGTGGGAATTCACTACCACCCGGGAAAGCTAACGTGGTGGCGACGCTTGAGCGAGTAAAGAACCACGGTGTAAATATCTTCGTTGGAAACAAGTCGAGCGAGAATTGTGTAAGGATTTCGAAACTAGAATTGGAAATGGTACCAAAAGGATTCCTAGTAACCTTGGAAGTAAGACCTACTGGAAGATCGGATCGGGAAGGCGTAAAGATGATGATAAGATCAAAAGAATTAAGGGCAAAATGGATGAAGGCAAAGCAAAAGATTTTAAACTGGATGAACAAGGTACTATGTGGTTTAAAGGGCGCATTTGTGTGCCGAACAAAAAGGAGTTAAGCGATTAATGCAGGAGAGGCCCATGACTCCAAGTACTCAATTCATCCAGAAGTGCGAAAATGTATCAAGATTTGAAGGAAAAATTTTGGTGGCCAAGCATGAAACGAGAAGTCGCGAACACGTTGCATTATGTGACATATGCCAAAGGGTCAAAGCTATGCACCAAAGGCCAGCAGGCTATTACAACCCTTAAAGATACCGAATGGAAATGGGAGGAAATTGGTATGGATTTTATAACCGGATTGCCCGAACGCAAAGTGGATATGATTCCATATGGGTCATAGTAGATCGCTTAACTAAGGTGGCACATTTCATACCAAGAAGACCACTTATTCCGAGACCGGTTAGCGTAACTTTATATGTCCGTAATTGTCTGCTTACATGGAGTGCCGAAAAAGATAGTGTCGGACAGAGGTACCCAATTTACCTCCAGATTCTGGGGTAAGCTTCATGAAGCAATGGGGACTCGTTTGAACTTCAGTACAGCATACCATCCGCAGACAGATGGACAAACTGAGAGAGTCAATCAGATATTGGAGGATATGTTGAGGGCATGTGCCTTAGCATATTCCACTTCATGGGACAAGTGTTTGCCTTATCTTTGAGTTTAGTTACAACAACAAGTTATCAGCGAGCTTACAAATGTCTCCATTTGAAGCTCAGATGGTAGGTCCTGTCGAACACCATTGAATTGGAATGAGACAAAGTAACGACATGTTTTCGGACGGACATTCTTCAAGAAGCGGAAGCACGATCACCACAGTCGGGAAAGATTGAAGATTGCACAATCCAGGCAAAAGAGTTATGCTGACAACCGTCGCAGGGAACTAAGCTTTGAACCCGAAGATTTTGTGTATCTTAGAGTAACACCACTCAAAGGAGTCAAAAGGTTCCATGCAAAAGGGAAGCTTACACCCAGGTATGTCGGACCATTCAAAATCTTGAGCCGCAAGGGTGAAGTTGCGTGACGCTTAGAGTTACTGCCGTCTTTGGCAGGAGTGCATAGCGTATTCCATGTGTCTCAATCAAGAAGTGTCTTGAGTACCGGAAGAGCAAACACCGTTAGAGACAATTGAGCTGCAAGAAGATCGACTTACAAAGAACGTCCGATGAAGATTACGGACATAATGGACAGAGAGACAAGGATCAAGTCAACACGTTCTGCAGAGTTCAAATGGAGCAACCATTCGGAAAGTGAAGCGGCGTGGGAACGTGAAGAAGATCGAAGAAGGAGTTCCCTAACCTATTCCTCAGATAACCCCGAATCTCGGGACGAGATTACATTAAGGGGGAGGTTTGTAACACCTAATTTTTGCTCTAGTTTAAATTTTGAGAGTATTTTTGATTTTTGTGAATTCTTGAGAATTTATCGAAATTTATTTGGAATTACTCAAAACTAGCCTTCCTTGAAAACAATTAAATAATGTATAAGTTCTAGCAAAGTTTTATTGAAAATATTTTATTTGAGTTCCAAATATCTCAAGGTATTTTCGAATTTTTCTAGAATTTTTCGCTATTTTAAAAAGTCCCAAATGAATTAAATGAATTTCTAGAATTATTTTTATTGAAAAGGTTTTAAAATGGTTATGAATAAGAATGGGCCGAGCCCATTATCGCGCGCGTGTCGCCACCCATCCGGCTTGAAACCTAGCGCCGCCCGGTGAACCGCTCAATCTTGATCGAACGCTTGCGCGTGTGCCACGTCGTTTGCGACGCGAGCCATCCGATCCAATCCGCGGACGTCCGTGATTGCGCCACGTCGATCGCTCACGCGAGATCACCGGAGCTAACGCCGCCGACCGTTACCGCTTGTTTCACCACCGTAGCGCGCACGCCGAGGCCCTTAAAGTGCACCGGTAGCGCTCGCGTAACTCTTCTCGCCGCGTCTTTTGACACCTTGCACGCACGCCAAGACCCTCTCTAGCGCTGAACGAGCTCGCCGTAGTTGTTCCCCGCATCGCCATCGCTTCTCCGTCGTTTGCGCCGCCCGTCCACTTCCGCCGTTGTTGAGGTCACCGGGTACCGATTCGTCGAGACGCGTCGAACGCGCCACTTCTTCACGTCGGAACGCCCGCGCCGCCGACGCCCTCGTCTTCCTCGACCCGGCGACTGTTCTTTCGCGCCGTCGTTGACCTCGCCAACTTCCGCCGCCGTCCGATCCTCATCGCTCGGTTTGGTGAGTCCACGATCCACTTCTGCTTACGTTTGGATTAAATTATAGACGTTAGATCTGTAATGTGCGGCGAGATTAGATCTCGACATTAGGGCTATTAGTAGATCTTGACCGTTAGATCGGGTTGAACGGTAGAGATTAGATCTAGTCTCGTAACTTGGTTACATCTCACCGTTGGATCGTTAGTGTATGCATAGGATTGAGCCACGTCAAGCCGTGAATAGTAAATGACTCCGAACTCGAGCCGTCGGATCGGATATAAACGGTTGAGTTGGATCGTTTTGCCCTAGGATCCGCGCCGTCAGATTTGAACGCGCGGCGGTGGTAGCGCCGCACCTTCATCCAATCTCGCACGACGCGTGGTTGCTGACCGAGCGCAGACCGATCCGCCGTTGCTTTGGGCGCGCCGCGCGATCGTCTTGCGCGTGGCTACGAGTAAATCGAGGCGTCGCCGCGTCGGTCGCGAATCCAACCGTTGGATTTAGGCCGACCACCGGATGTGCGGCGCGGAGGCGTGGAGCGAGCGTCGCCGCCGCTGGATGCGTGGTCGATCATTGGATGCGCGACGCGTGTCGACGATCTCGGCGCGCTACGGTGCGCGTGAGGATCGACCGTCGGTTTTAGCGAACGGTGCCGATTTTGTCGCGTGTGCAGACTGTTACAGGAACCAAGTCCACGCTAGACCGAGCCGAGCCGTGAACCCGGTCCATAGACAGAGCGACGTGGCGGCCTGCCGGCGTGCCACGTGTCGTCCGACGTTATCGCCGACGCCATAAATATTTTCATATATAAAAATATTTCGACGGAAATTCATTTCGGTGCTGACGTCATCATGAGGCATGCTGACGTCATAAATGCGAATTTCAAGTATAAAAATAATTTGGAAAAATCGGATTCTCTAATTTCAGTATTTTCAGATTTTATTCAAAACTTCAAATAACTATAACTTTTGCATTTTAACTCGGATTTGGGTGATTCAAATTTCTAAAAATTCATAAAATTGTGATCTATTTAATGATGAATTTTATTTGAATTTTTGAGATTATCTAGTCGTCTGTATTAGCTATTTATTGCATATTTTATTTGAACGCGTAGACGCAAATTTACCGGAAGGTTTCGAAGAAGAATTCGTCGCTCAAGACCAAGCCTCGGAACACGACCCGCAGCTCTTTGAAGGCAAGTGATGCTTTGATCATCTTGATCCCAGATTTTAAAATGTAATTTATGCTTTGAAACTATGCATGCTAATTATTTAAAATGAATTTAAATTAATTTGGGATAATGTAGTTAATCAACCCATTTTGTTATGCCCCCTTGAATTATTAATTGTATGCCTAGATCATTGTCACCCTAAGTTTTGATTATATTAGTTGGATGTTAATATTGTGCCAACACGGGAGGCTAGACCGTGAGTAGATGCTTAGCCTTGCAACGAATCATGAATGATCTTTCGGAAAAATGCTACAATATTGATTAAAGACATATTGAATGTATTTTGAAAAGTGGTGTGATGATGCCACATGTTGAGATTGAGGTACAACAACTTTGTGTGGTTCCGCATCGATATTGAGTTATTCTTGGCATGTGTTGCACAATAATCAAGCTGGGTGGAAAATGATTTAGATGGGGCAAGTGGCAAGAGGTGTGTGCAGTGGGCTGTGTGGCATTGGGTTGTTGAGTGATATGAGTCTGTGTGCCACATTGGGTGTGTGCCATTGTTGAGTGTTGAAAGTCTTGCCTTGGTGGATTAAGGACTTCACCTTGCAAGCCTTTGATGCGAGTCAACCGTACAACCACATGTCCGACATGGGATGACCTAGTTGACTAGGGTTCGATATCTTTCCTCCGATACCTCGGGGTGACAAGATACGTGGGTGTATCTGTATGGGGAGCGCACGTGCTACGGCTTGGTGCCCATCCAACGGTGATTTGCCGGTCCTATACTTGGCTCTGTGTGAGGGAAGTGATAGTGAAGGCAATCTGGAGAGGTTCTTTGGTTAAGGTAGAAGTTCTGAAAAGCTTTGTTGCGGACAATCACTGTGTGGTGAGCGGTCAGTATCTTGTGGGTAAAGTGTACAACCTCCGCAGAGTGTCAAAACTATTGAATAGCCGTGCTCACGGTATTGAGCATTGCTCGGGATTCTGATCAAGGGTAGTTTTTCATAAACAAAACATGGAAGGGTGGCTGTGTGCCAGTGTTGGAAATGAACTGATAAGGCTGTGTGCCGAGAATCTTCGAAGAAAAACCATTTGAAATTAGTATTACTTATATCTGTTTCACTGCTTTAATCTAAACAAGATACTAGTTTAAAAATGCTGCTTGATGCAAAAAGAATCAATTAAGCCAATCCATTGGAATAAGCTTTGCATATAGTAATAGTCTTCGCATTCATGCATTACTTGTTGAGTGCCTTGTGTACTCACCCCACCTTGCTTATCAACCCCCAACATCAGTGGAGGAGACTACACCAGTATGGGAGGAGGAGTACGTCGAGGACACGAGCAACTAGGGGGCAAGCCCAGTCGGTTGCCTGTGGCAAGATGGAGGCTTCCACGACTTTTATGTTCATTGCTATTTCTTTGTTTTGAATAATGTAAGCCTGCGTGGTGACTTATCGTAAGGAGACCATAAGGTTGTACAACTCGCTTTATATACATGTTTGCACTATTTATTCTTATATCCTTGTGATTATGCATGATGTGCAACCACAGTATTTGTGTGTGCTAGCGTGATCTCGGATCGCAGAATACACAGAGGGTCCGGATTTGCAGATTCGGGTCCCGACAACTCCCTTCTCTAAGTACGGGTTCATTACTGAGGATATATGGCAAAATTTTGTTGAGGCGAAGACGATGGATGAATTCGTGCGTCAAAGTGAAGCCCACAAGGCCCTGCAGTAAGGAGCACCCACCCCACAGACTTGGCAACGGCTGGGTGCGCGGGAAGAGGGACCAATGGGAGAGGGAGGACGAGGAGGCTGTGTGCCATTTGCATGTATCGTTGACCGACGCGCCAGAGACTGGCTGAGAGCAAGGTCAAGTGCAACGTCTTCCGGCACCGTCTCCTTTACAAACCCCGCGGACGAGGAAGACTACCAACGACTGGTAAGATATCGGACTTCCAATTTTGTACGTAATTAGTCTGTAATTTCGTAAGTGAGTTAACTTTTCGAGATCTTACAGGTAGCGTTGAGTACACAATCTTCCGAGGCACTTTTTGCCGACAGGAGAAAGATGTACTCTCCACGACCTTGGGAAACAAGGAACACCCTGGTCGCACGCGAGGCGTTGGGGTTTTTGTTCCCTGTAAGTCAGGATTTCCAGGCGACTCAGACAAATACCGCAGTAGGAAGAGAACCAAAGCAGAGCGAGAGGAACGACTGGTACAAAGGATTGAGGAAAGACTAAGAGAAGAATTCAACAATAAGATAAAAAGCCTCGAGGAAAGGCTCAATAATCAGCCTGCGCAAGTCCCAGATGTATGTGGGCAAATCAGCCCCACTACCAAAAAGAGCAGCTATGCGTCCGCCACTCCCACAGCTGAACATGAGAAATCTCCTGTCTGTGACATCAAGGTACTTATATATATGTCTTGAATGCTCCATACAAATAGCTGTTGGACGCAGATAGCTAAGCGTGGTACCGTTATGTAGGTGGCACACGGTGCACTCTCAAGTGAGACTTGTCCATGGTGCCACCGTTATTCCGGCCGCTTCGGGTCGCGTATCCGTTTATTGAAAGGCGGTGCACGGCACCCTTGTGGCATGAGGATTCACGAAGGTTAGTGTGGACGGTGTAAACGATAATTTCAAGACCGTCCCACTTCCGATGCCCCCAAACGACGAGATTGTGACACTGGGGGACGCCATTCACAGTTTTATCCAGTGGCCCAGCAGCGACATCTCCCTGGACGCCCGTCCTCCATCACCGAGCCGCCAACCGCTCGAGCGATGATGCACCTCGTGAGCACCAAATCGGCTCCCGTGCCCCCTGCATCAAAGGACATTCAGTTGGATGGTGCCCACTCGTCGCCCGTGCAGACTCCTTATGGCAGAAAAAAAGTCAAGGGCAAAGCGGAGCAGATCACGAAGAAATTGGACTATCCAATTGCCCCCCTGGCCCGAGTATACCAGCTAGGAGAGCCTTTTGTAATAGGAGAGCGCATGAATAACCTTTCTATTGCTTGCGTCAGATTGCAGAATTGGTGCATGCAACAGGCTAAAAAGCCAGTGCAAGATCGCATAACGACTATATCGGTCAGTTTCAAGTATGAGCATCTATTCAATGAGTCATCGGGAGGATTCTTCACAGCCGACTTCAATGACCTTTTTGACGTCTTCAACCTCGACGCCCTCGACGCCGCGCTCTTGAGATGCTGAACATTGTAAGTGTGTGCATTCACATTCTACATTCGTATAATATCGATAAAAGTCATATATATATATATATATATATATATATATATATATATATATATATATGACTCAACGCTTTCGTATATTTAGATACATGATCCAGGAAGCGAGGAAGAACGAACAACCGATGGGTTTTCTGGACCCACACATAGTCTCCAAGCAAACAATGGACAAAGATTACGGATTTGTCGATAAATACGTCGGAGAGGCCTTGGCGGCTCAAAAAGATAAAGAGTTCATACTTTTACCCCACAACCCAGGGTAAGTGCTAGTTTGATTTGCACTATGCTCGCAACTCGCTCGTTAATTGACCATGCCGACATACCTGTGTAGGTTTCATTGGGTTCTCATTGTAATTCATCCATCGACGAATCGGGTTATTTACCTTGATTCCTTACAGAGTGGCAGCCACGACTTACAACCTATCGCAAAATTAATCACTAGGTAATTAATCACGTTTCCTCCAAAGATAACATGGTCATGTAGGTTGTTCAAACGTGTATGTTTCTCCTGGAATAGCTGAGGCTAACCTATTGCAATCACGTAGCGCGTTCAAAGTGTACAAATATTATGGAGGGCCTTCTGGCAAGGACAGGCGGTTGAATCACGATTTTAAGTTTAGGTAACATTGTACACAATAATGCTATGTAAACTATGTAATAATGATTCGAACTAACCAAATCTATATTTGCAGTGCCACCAGCAGGGAAAGGGAAATAACCGTTGTGGATTTTACGTTTGCTACAACATGGAACTCCTTGTCACTAAGAAAACACCCAATCGGGTAACAACTGCGTTGGAAGAGGCCGATCTGGAGCGAATTCGAGGCGACTTTGTGCCTTCTTGCTCGATCAAGTTTTACACAAAAAGGCGAGTTCCACGCTGTATAACTTGAGGAGTCGTATTTTTCTAAATTACCATTTGGGTTAATTGTCAAATTTGTGTTGTGGATTTGTAAATTGTAGTTGTGTATTCGATTAATTGGTTAATGCTATTGAGTTACATTTGGTTAATATATACGAGTTCATTTTCGAAATGGTTGTAATGTTTTGTAACATGAGTTTAGTTATTTCGTAATCTGCTTTTTCCGCAGGGCGTGACTAGCATTTCTGAGGCTAGCCAATAAATAGATTAATGGTTGCTGTTGGAAGTCTTATCACGAGCGGTTTTTAATTAAAACCGATGCGTGATATAAAGATATAACGAGCGGTTTCAAACAAAACCGCTCGTGATATCATCACATCATAGACGGTTTTCAATTAAAACCGTGCGTGATATAATGATGTAACGAGCGGTTTCAAACAAAAACCGTCGTGATATCATAACATCACGAGCGGTTTTTAATAAAGCGATGCGTGATATGATAATATCACGACGGTTTTAGTTTAAAACCGTCGTGATATATTCTATCACGACGGTTTAGAAACCGTGCGTGATATGCCGTAATATCATCGACACATGGTTACTGACGGTCAGGAAAATAAATGCGTGATGACGGTTCCGAACAAATGCGTGATAAGCTTTTCTGTAGTAGTGCTATAGTTTGAATGAAGGCTTGCATGCAGATATAATGAGATTTTGCCTATTATATCCCTATTTATTCTCTCTCAACTACATGCATTTATTCATTACCACTACACAAAAAATATTATTTCTCATCTTCCAAAACAATTAAGTGGGGGTATCTAAGTCATTTTTACTTACACCTTTATCAATTTCACCTCAACTTTAATCCTTGCGTAAAGCCAAAATACATTTTATATTTTTGAACGGAGTGAGAGTATAACTTTTTCTTTTTTACAGTAAAACCCGCGCATGTGCATTTATTGATGTCTTTCTTTGTTTCCTCCTATTTATGGCATCTTCGCTCTCCTTTGTTTACAGGGGCCTGACTATTGTACAGCTGCCTAAAATCTTTGGAAAAATGAGTAACTTTTTCAACCTTCAGACCACCGTCGTGCGGCCCATTGTTTAGTTGTAGTTCGTTTTTATGCCTTTTTCATTTGGGCTGTTTCTTACCGGGTCCACGTATCTCAATTCATGAGCCTGCTAATTCATGAGCCGTTCATTCAAGGCCCTCTTGTTTTATGCTTTGAAATGTATGGGCCGGCTTACCTGACACTTGGACCAGACATTTATAGTATGTCTGCTACGTCAAATGTTGTATGTTACAATACGTTTCAAAGCTTACTGATTGAAGATCATTTTTTCCGCTGGACAAACAGCAGAAAAGGATCCTAATGTGAATATGTTAAATAGAGAAAACTTCAACTATAGCACAAGTTTTGGTCCGGTACCAAATAATACCACAAATGAAGTCTGGTTCCGGGGTCGGCAAAAAAGCTCGTTAGGGCTCGAAATAAAATTTCTCCAATTACACTAGTTAATAGGTTCAAACCTACAATGAGTCCATTTCGAGCGAAAAAAACTAACGAGGCTCGGCTCGATAGTTGCTCATTAGCTCGAATTTGAAATAACAACTTAAATAATAAATAAAATATTTTACATTCAATTATGTTAATTTTGAAAGAATTACAACCAATAAAATAGCACAGGGGTCACGCAAATCTCCCATCCACACTAGAGGTGGGCGTCGTGCCAGGCCGGGCCGGCACGGGCCCATCGTGCTTCGGGCCGGAACCGTGTTGGGCCACGACGGCCCGTCGTGCCTTCCGTGCCGGGCCGTGCCGGCTCGGCTCGTCTTCGGCGAGTCCAGGCACGGCCCATTTACGCTTCGTGCCTACTTCGTGTCGCGTCAGCCCAGGCCCGACTCATTTACACTATTGCGACGAGAGGAAATGACCCGAATTTGCTTGTAGTAGCCGTAGCACATCCACAGACAGTGACGCGCCATACCGGGAGCTTCGAGGCCGGCTGGCGCTCGGCGGCCACGGCGACGCGCCCAGGTACTCCCCCGTCCCTCCGTCTTCCTCTCTGTCGGCCCCTCCGTCTTCCTCTCCACCGACCCGCCGCAGACAACACGCGCTGCCGCTGGCTCGGCCGCCGCGCCGCAGCCGTGTCGGCGGGTCGCCATGCCGCCCGTCGGGTGTGCCGTGCCGCGGCACGCACGGGATGTTTCGTGCCGTGCCGGTCCGAGCACGGTCCAGACTGCCGTGCCGGACCGGGTCGCCCATCGTGCCCGATTGGCAGGCCCGGCACGATCCGAACAACCGTGCCGAACCAGCCTGGCCCTTTTAAAACAGTGACGTCCCGGGCCATGGGTCGTGCTGAGTCGAGCGTTCCTCATGCCGGCCCATTGCCCACCTCCCCACACCACTTGCGTTAACTTGGGATCGATGGGGTTAAAAAAACTAACGAAATTTCCTTGCCTTTTGCATCATCCCCACGTCACCACCGCCTCTGTGTACCGAATCCAAGGATGCGGAGCAAGGATCTGTCGGATCCCAAGTTAGAGCAAGGAGGGAGAGACTGGGAGTTCGATGTGGCAATGCTCCGGCCCCAGTTTGTGGGGACAGCCATGTTCGCCGGCGACGCCCCTCCTGTGCTGAAGCCCGAGTGACGGTGGAGGTGGATTGATAGCGGCGGTGCCGCCTCGTTGAGTCCAAGCCAACCCAACCCAACCTCGAAGCGGTGGCCGTGAAGGAGCTTGAAAGTTGAAACAGCGGCAAGCCCAGTGGAACCAACCCGATGCCTGTGCTCGAAGAGATAGGCGGGCAAGCACGACGAGGAGAGATGGTGAGGGCATCGAGGCGGCGCGGTCAAGGTTGGAAAATTCTGAACTGGTTGGGAGGATATTATTGTCGTCATCTCGCGTGAAAAGGGTGGAAAAAAAATTGTAACGGAAAATGGGCAAGGGGAGTCGATGGAAGTAGTAAAGATGGGACATTTGTGGGACCCCTATGCTCCTGGGTGGGACCGGACTTTGTTTAGGGTATGTTTGCTATCAAGCCAAAACTTGTCATATAGATGAAATTTTCTCTATTAAATAATTATAAAAAAGGTAACCTTATGTACATAGATCACTTAAAAAAACACCAAACCAATTAACCAAAATCATCTAGCCAAGAAATAATTGAAGAAGTATACTCAGATCTTTGGTCCAACTTAATGCATCGGTGAATTTTCGTAAATTGAACACGACATAAGAGCAAGGTTGCTCTCATCGATTGCCGGGACCCTAGATTCAGATCTTTGGTCCAGCTGAATGCATCGGTAAATTTCCCTAAATTAAACACGGTGTAAGAGCAAGGTTGCTCTCATCGATCACCGGAATCCTAGATTATGTACGTGTCATTGACCTTGGATCCACATCACCTGCACCGCACAGTCATTCTAAAAACTTTTCTCCACCATCGCATGTCTTCCTTGCTCTCTGTGGAGCCACCCACTCAAGTAGATCCTCTCCGCCGCCGGTGTCATCCACGCAGAGCCAATGTAAACAAATTTTGAATAACTATGGGATATTTGGACGAGTATTTCCTTGGGATTGTTGGGATTTAGTATAAAAATAAATCCTATGGACTCAAATCCAAATACCACAATTCAAATATGCACTTGTAATTAGTAAGATTTGGCAGAAACAGGGAAGCTTATGTGCCTTGTTGGCCTCCAATGCCTGAAGTACGTCGGTTTGAGCGATGACTCCTGTAAATAACAACAAAAATCTTTTGAACGATTAGAATGAGGGAGACATAAGGTATGTATTACCACAATAACCGAAGCCAAGGTTCAAACATCGGTGCTGAACCCAAGATTTGGTGCCGAACCGAAGACGGTTACCCCGAAAAGCTTTTAGTTTCACCTATTGGAGTCATGATCTGTGGACAAATCTACAGATGCCAAAGTTGACTTCTGCAGTATAATCTATACCCTTTTATAATGTACGTAAACATTCTTTTCTACATCCACCTCAAATAGTGCATCCCACTAGAGATGGCCCAATATTCGTGCACTCAGCGAAACGTCTCCAGAAACTTGCCTCCATCAAAATTAACCTCTCAGATCTTTCCTCAGCTTTACTCACCCACATCCGATGGCCATTGTTTAGTGTGTTTAATCATCCCTGTGACCCACAACAGACCTCCCCCACCTCCAGCATCATCAAAGAAAAGGAAACAAACGTCCTGGAATCAAGGAAAAGGAAACAAACGTCCGGAAAAAGGAAAAGACTATACATTACGTGCTGGGAAAAGGAAACCGGGACCATACCTATTATCCACCGATCAAAACCCTTCTCATTTCTGCGATCAAAATACCCCGAGTTGGCACGCGAGATCTCAGGAGAGTACACAATCCCGAGACGATCACGTCCACAATGGCGCGGCCGTGTCTTCTGAAATCACCAGCCGCGGCGGATAAAACCACGCGAGTAGCAGCGAGAAATAAGGCGAACCAACGTAAGCGCGCTGCGCGCGCGTGTGGTACTGTGCTGGGAGGTTGGTGTAGTGCGCGGCGATGGCGGCGTCAGTGGCGACCATGGCCTCCCCCTCCTTGGCCTCCCGGCGGCTCCCCAGCCACCCCCTCTCTGCCTCTACCGTCGCCCCGTCTCTCCTCCCCCTGATGTGGATCCTCGAAGCGCCTCCGCCGCGTCCTGCACGTCTCGGCCGTGGCGAAGGAGGACGACGTGCTGCCTGGCCCGTGGGTGAGGGGGAGATGGTGGCAGCGGGCAGGCTTGAGGAACACCTGGAGGGCCCGCTCGACAGCAGCCAGCTCGACATCGGCGGGTTAGCCTTCCAGGGTGACATGGGAGGTAGCTTCGCCAGTGGCAGCAGCGACGCGACTGGGTCGACGGCGACGGCGGTAAGAAGATGCTAGACTGCGGCATCAACACGACCATCATGCTCGGCGCCAGCACATACGCCCTCACCAAGCTCCTCACCGTCGACCACGACTACTGGCATGTACGGACGTTCTCGATCCCCAGCAAATTGTTTGTCCTAATGGTTGGTCTTTGTCTCGATTGGATTCGAAATTAACCTTGTTTGGGGTTGTTCTCGATTGGATCCAGTGCAGGGGTGGACGATCTTTGAGATCCTGCGGTACATGCCAGAGCACAACTAGTCGGCGTACGAGGATGCCCTCAAGACCAACCCAGATCTTGCCAAGATGATGATTAGTGGCGTCGTCTACTCCCTTGGCGATTGGATCACGCAGGTGCGAATCCAATTCCATATTCTTGGCTGTTCATATTTTTCTATCACCTTTTTTGTGCTATTGCAATAGCTAATTCTGTTAATGTTGGTTTTGCTTGTGCTTGCAGTGCTACGAAGGGAAGCCGATCTTTGAGTTTGACCGTGCCCGGATGTTGCGGTCCGGCCTAGAAGGGTTCACGCTTCATGGATCCCTTTCGCATTACTACTACCATTTCTGCGAGGTAACCATTGTGGCCCTAATGCTCAGCTAGCCTGTAGAAGTTTAGTGTTACGTCAATGTGGTAACTGAAACGAATGCGCCAATTTCCTTGCCTCAGGCGTTGTTTTCGTTCAAGTATTGGTGGGTTGTTCCCGCAAAGGTTGTGTTTGATCAGACGGCTTGGTCTGCGATGTGGAACAGCATCTACTTCGTGGTCTTAGGTTTCCTTCGTTGGGATCACCGGCCACCATTTTCAGCGAGCTCAAGTTCACGTTCTGGCCCATGCTTACTGTAAGCATCAATCATCTTTTATATTGTTAATTATGTCTCTTTAGTTTGCAGAACTAAGGATCTTAGTGAGAAATTGACTTAAGATAGAGCAGATTGATACAAAAATGAAATTGTCCTTGCTGTGTTCAGTGTTATTGGTAGCAAACCGTGGGCCTGCTGCTATGCATATTGGAACTTTGCTTCTTAATTTGTGATATATGATTTCCTTGCTTGCAAAATTATTTGACATTTGGCCTGAGACTGGAGTTGCGTTGTCTGAATGCCGAATGGTAAGCTTTGTTTAATAAATTGTTTGACGCTTTATTATGTTACTATATATGTGTGCAAAAGATATAATGTCTATATTTATAGATTATGCTGTGTTTTCATCATAGAGGACGATTCAGCATGTTATTGTTCGACATGAAGGACAGGGTTATCTCCGTTATTGATCCAACACCTCTACCTGGATGGGTTCCAACGAATAAACCATCCAGTTACTATCTTAATAGAATACAAAAAATTGGTATAATATTCGATCCTGCTATGAGGATAGTAAATCCCTCATGGACCGACGATAACTATGATTGGCGTATTGTAGTTCCAAAGTCTGTTCCAAAAACAATAGACCGGTAAGTTATTTACACATGATTAGTAAATAGTTAAATTTTTGTGTACTTACATGTAGCAATTAAATTTTGTGCAGGAACTTGACAGGTTATTTGGTCATGAACTTCATGCACATCTGGAATGGTCAACAGTTTAATGCAAGGATCTGCATGATCGTTACTCTCTATTTTATTAATCACTTTTTATAAGGTTGTAAAGTAGGTCTATATTGATGATGCTCTACAATGTACTTATATGGTTCACCTATCCTTAGAAAGTGTTTCTTAATTGAAATACTAAAATACAAGTGGAATGAGTGCGCAGAAAACATCCCTCAAGACATAAGAACAAGTCTTAAGAGCATACGGGAAACGTTTAGCGAAAAATATTATTGAGTGTTATATCTTCATTTTTGTACTCGTATACAGGCACTGTGATTATTTATTATTAAGTGTTATATTCATACTTATCTTCTCATTTAATTGATAAGTGGATGTACTGTCGTCGTAGCGTTAGCATGGACACTATACTAGTGAACTGTAAAGAGAGATAAATGACTCAATCGGCACTTGGTGCTGTAAGATTGTAGTATCTTTTGCTGGCACAAGATATATGAACAACGGTGTCAAACTTGCAGATACAAACGTTGACTTCAGTAGTAACATGAACTGTAAAGAGATACAAATGATTCGGCACTTGGTGCTGTAAGAGAAAAGTTGGTGCTCGTTTCCTTTATTCCGTTTGTTGCTCGGAAAGAAGAAATGAAAATACGCTTACAAAAATAATAACAATTGTTCTATATTGGAATTGTGTTGGTGACAATCAAAAACTCAAACTCACAAGAATAATAAAAATAAAAACTCTTTTATGGTACATTAAATTCAATATGAACCGTTCATTCTTTTCGATCCAATGTATTAGATTAGCTAGTATTTATTTATGCTTCCTCTGGTAGTAGAGTAGTAGAAATATCTTTAACAAATCAATGACTACATTTGATTTCTATAACCTAACATATACTACCAGTATAATGCACAGTAAAATTTCTCAAAAATAAAACAAGAATAGATGCGAGATATAGTCCGAACAACCTTCTTCCTTTATTGATATATCTCGAATGTATATACAATGAGTAGCTCATACCTCTCCTTACATAGAGGAATGAAATCTGCCTTCGCAATAGAATAAGCAATATAGGACTAAACTACATTAATAGAACTGAGCCCTTAATATATCATTTTAGGTAAAATATCTACACCATCGACTAATGTACCGATATAAAAAAAAATCTATTTTTCCAAACAACAAAGGCTTGGAAGTGGAACTGAGAATCTCTAACATAATATTCCAAAAGAAAAAAAAAGAAAACTCCTCGTGGGCTAGGCTGTCAGCCCGCTGCCCTGGCTGGCCGGTTATTTCATGGGGGTAACCCTAACCCTCCCTCTTCTTCCCCCTATCTAGCTGCCACCCTCCCCCCTCCTTGCGCAACGCCCCCTCCCCATCATACGCAGACACCCCTTCCCCTCCCGTCTTGCGCCATCAGCCACTGGCCTCACCTCCCTAGCCGCCGCGCTGCTGTAGACGGTCATGACCGTGCCGTTGTCACCGCTGCCCCAGAAGAAGAGAGGACCTTGGAGAACATAGGGAGGGAGTTTTGCGATGCGAGGAATGCACGAGAGCCGAGGGGGAATTGCCAACGTCGCTGTTCCAACGAATCTTCGGGTCGTATGTATAATCCGTAGATTAGTCTTGGTTGTGTCAGCACTGTGGTAGAGTGATGCTGTGGTGATTTCATCAATAGATACGGCTTCTAGTGGTTACCAGATTGATTTTGGGTAAGTTTGGTATTAAGTCAAAAGTGGGTTTGATCTTCGGGTTGAATTTTTGAGGTACCTACGGTCGGTTTTCAGAACCCATGGTAGTTGTGAAAAATGTATATTATTATCTAAATTTTCATTAGAATATAAGAACACACAATTTTATTAAGCGGTTTAAAAGTTATGACATGTTGAAGCTTGCTATCCAGAATCGGTTTCTGCTAAGAGCAGTTGTGGTAATTTATTAATTAGGGCTAGTTAATGACCGAAATAAATTATATAAATAACTAAAGCACTAAATTATATAAATAACTAAAGCACTAAATTATATAAATAACTAAAGAGAGATAGATAATTTTCTTTAGATTCTAGAAATGTCATGATTTGCTATGTTTGTGGCTGTATAAAAATAGTTACGAAATTGTGAAGTCTATTGTCCTATAGGATAACCGATTGGTCTTCATGGTTAGAAATGAGGAGCTAGATGAATTAATTAGAAAATGTGGATAGCTAGAAAGTTGTAGGTAATCTTATGCAGTTTTCATAAAATATATGATTTTCTAT
Source organism: Otatea glauca (assembly GCA_036346275.1). Classification (NCBI taxonomy): domain Eukaryota; kingdom Viridiplantae; phylum Streptophyta; class Magnoliopsida; order Poales; family Poaceae; genus Otatea; species Otatea glauca. The sequence goes on along the minus strand of CM070718.1, from coordinate 53,709,280 downwards.
ATTTGAGCTCATGAGCAAGATGTTATGGTCTTTCGATCGTTAGGACAGCAAGGGGAAAACTGTCTGGTGAGGGGAAGTTAAACTAGGGGGTTATGCGTAGGTGCGATATTGTTATATTTGATGTTTTACTGTTATTGCTTGATTTTGAGATGGTTTGCTTACTGTAGGAGGTGTGACTTCAGGTGTGGGTTCAACCTCACGCCATTCCGTTCCCCGTGGGTAAAGAGGCAAATGCATGGTAGAATGGTGACATGGATGGTTAATTCTTATTGTTCTTATTGGAAACTTGCTATCATGATGCTTTATATGATTCCTTTTGGTTAATTATGAGAATGACATGATATGATAATGTGGTCAATGGAGATGATAAAATATGTTAATGATGATAAACATGTCATTTGCATTTGTGCATTCATGATGGAAAGAGGTGACCTGTGTGAGCCTCTATGACTGTGGTGACCTACATAATTAGCCCAGGGTAACGACAGTATCACTGCCACTACTCTAAGATAATTATACTGATCTCGGCATACAAACTAATCAAAGCATCAAGCGCACCCGATGTTTATCAGTTAATACACCGTGTTCAAAGTGTTGCAGCAGAAACAATAATTAGAGATAAAAATGGAAACTTATTATATTTCATTTCCACGTAGGCTACAAGTCCAATACATTAATTATACATAAGACCCAAGTACAACAAAAATATAATCAAAAAGTACTAATCACCCAAATACTAGCGAAATCGATGCACGGTCTACCTAACATCCAAACCTTCTTGGTAATCCACCTCGTAGTTTTGGTCATGTGGTTAATCCTTACCCCATGCCCCATGAGCAAGTCTGTTGGGATCCATGTCCCAACCAAACACTTGACCACTGGAGCCAATATCTAAGCAAAGGGGGAGTAAAGCAAGAGTGAATACAGAAGTACACATCAAGCATTAATAACAACATGCATCATATGAATTTTTACCATCATCCATCACTGTCCATCCTTCTCTCAAATCCATTCTTAGAAAAATAGGGTTTTATTAGGAAGACGTGGGTTTCCAATTTTAATTATTAAAATTGCTAGTAGCACTCATATATCCTCTAAGAGACAGGCATGAATTCATGATTTTACCTTGTGCAGGTTTGTACCATTTTACCCATAGTGAACCCAATCTCAGTTGAGAACCCAAAAAATTTATCGCTACTCAGTTATTAGATCTCCAACCCTGGCACCGCTGCCAGTTGTGATCCTACTAACAACGGCGGTACATCAACCCATGCATTTAAAAATAGCGCCAAAATAAATCAACTGCAGTTGATGTTTGTGTCCTTCACTGGGACTCCCGGTTTACCCAACTTCACACTCTTAGTTATCTACTATTACCTAAGGTGGATATCATAACACCGTCATAGGACAACCTTTCATGGTTGCTTCCTATACACTATGGTTAATACAAAATTATACGGCTCATTGCCCAAGTTTAGTTTGTTCAACCTTATGTTCTAGCCATATGTAGAGGGGCCCACCGGCAATGCTCGTCATCTATCGCACCCTCTACTCACCATACATATACATACGCAAATCAAATACTGCCCCAACAGTCATCATAAATACCGCATATCCATAACCAATTACTACCGCAACAGCTCATCACCAAAATCATCTTTCCAACTGCATCCATTTTATGGTTTCTTGATCGTGTTTTCCCATACATAGGATATCACATATAAGTAAATATTCTTAATAAAAATATTAAATATGATCAAAAGATGAAGGACCGAGATGGCGAACAGAGGGGGGGGGGGGTGAATGGTCGCAAATAAAAATTCCCCCAAAATACTCCAACAAAAACCTCGACAAGATCGTTTAAAAGGAATTGTGAAAACCCCGAAAAACTAGACAACTATGTGTACCCCAAGCTTGCATGGATAAGTACCATAAAATATGTGGGGATTTTTGAGTCACAATCCTGGTTGTCTACTGTCCAAAAGAAAGAGGAATCAATTCAAACTCTTGCTTTTAGAAAGGACATCAATTCAAATCACAAAAGTCACTTTCAAAAAAGCAAAAGCAGGATTTCCAGAACTTGTCCTCAATTTGCACAGGAGGTTGGTGGGTTTCTGTAGCTCACAAAATTTTGAGACTTTTTCTCCCTGTGAGCATTAGAGTCGTGAAGAACTCCACCAAATTTCTCCTCAAATTCCTTACAGAAAAAACAGGAAAAATCGAAGAACACAGTCTGGTCAAGAACTTCGAGCAGAAAGTTTGGGGCTCGGTTTTCACCTCATGGCGCCCAAACGGTACAACAAGTGAACTCCAAAATTTTTTTGCAAGCGGATATCAGAGTCCCGCACCTCCTCCAATAAGAATCACTCAAAAAGGATTTTTCTATATTTTTACAAAAATCAAACACTGACTGCTGCGCGAAGAACAAGTTCAGAACAAAGTTGGAACTTGAAAGAAAAGATGTTCTCTACTCAATCCAAGAGTGCAAAAGAGATGTAAAACCATATGAACACACTCAAAACATCCAAGAACAGCAGCATTTAGAAGGAGGGGAGGCAAATCCAAATTACTTGAAAGTAAATTGCGGGAATGTAATTGCGGGAAAGTAAATGCTGAATTTAAATTGCGTAAAGTAAAGACATAATGTAAATGCGCAAAATAAATTCAGAGGTGGATGAATAAAACTTTCATTTCTGGAAGGGGAGGTTACAAAGCCTCACATTCATGTGGGCAAAGCTCAAATGAGCATCAAAAACCTCAACACCTTCAAGGAGAGGAGGCTACCCCTCCACCCCTATTTATACTACTCTTGGGCCACCTACCACCCTTGGATGAGTCCCTCAACCCTAGAGCACTCATCTAAGGGCTAGGATTAACCCACACACACAGCCATGCAAGGGCTAACCCAAAACCCACACACATACCAGGTTTTCTTGCACGGTTTTCAAAGCATACTACCTAGACCCGCTAACCTATCAACTAGACCGCAATCCGACGGCCCTCATTGATCCACGCGGCATCTAGCTAGCATTAACTCCTTTCCTTGTCTTCTTGACTTGCTCGGACTCCGTCTCCGATCATCTTCCGGCGATCTCCCAACCGTCTGGACCTCCGACGCTCCTCGCCTAGTCCCGGTCATCCTTCGCCTCACCATAACCTAGCACCGTCGTCCTGCAACCATCAAAAACAAGGAAACTCCTCACATAGCAATGCCCACAAAGATGTGCAATAAACCATCCAACTCATCACTACCGCGTCCATACGACCCAGACGCCACTCTGGCAGAGACAACTCAAATTGCTTCATTTTGAAAATCAATCCAAATCAAACTCAAACTTGAGCACACCTTGCTCAAATAAAGTCAAATACTCATCACAAACATAGATGGACCTCCACATGGTCCTTCAAAAGATTTCTTGCCTAGATTTTGGTACAAATATTCATCCTCACCAGATGGTTGCTACAGATCACAGGTCTAATTTATTCTTAAATTATCGGTAATATATTTTAGTAGGTTTTTATATGTTTTATGGAATCCAACCATTTTTAATATTTTATTATTTAATATACTTGTAGTTCTTATTATAAATTTTTGGTTATTTTTACGTTTTTGACATTTATCAGATGCTTATTTGATTGGGTTAATTCATCTTTCGGGTTTTTATTAGGTTTATTTAATATGGACGAAGTCCGGATTTTGGGTGAAAATTGCCTCCCCTTTTCTTTTCTTTCTTTTTTTCCTCTTTTCTTTTCTCTTCCTTCCTTTTTCTTCTCCTTTTCTTTTCCCCCTTTCTTTTCTCCTACCTGGCTGCAATATCTTCTTCTCCCCTTCTCTTTTCTTTTTCCTCTACTCTCCTCTCTCCGTTCTTCCCCAAATCTGGTCCGGCCTCTCCTTCTGTGCTGGCACCGGCTCCACCGGTTGCAGCCCACCGCCTCCCATCCATCGCGCTCCAGCGCTGAACCTGCCCCACCTTTAGACCACATGCTCCGGTCGCTCCTGCGCGATCCACGTCTGACTTCTCCTGCGTGCGCCAGCCGCCACTACCTCCCACAGCTAGTCTAGCTCTAGCCCGCCTTCCTCCACCAATCGCACCTCCCTGCACCATGGCCCCTCGGCTTGGCACAACCACCTACTCTCTCCCGGGCCCCTTCTTCCTCGGTCCAATCCCAAGACAGTGCTCAATGATGCCCCCCTATTTTCTATTTTTTTCTCTTTTGCTCTCCTATTGTTCTTGTTATGTGATGATATATGGTTTAGCACGATGATTTGGTTGATGATGAGTATGGATTGCATGCTATGAACTGTTGGTGCCATGACGCCACTTATGTGTTTCTCACACACTAGGGAGTGTGAGAAGGTCATCAGACATGTGCGGCGTCGCCTTTATGGCTGCCAATCCACTGAAACCCATGGTGACTGCTATGCCAACTATTGCCTATTCGGGTTCTTTTCTATGAATGCCCTATGTTGTTATTGTTGGCTAATGGATGAATGAGCTTACCTGGGAGGTGGAAATGGTGAGGAAGAATTGATGCGAGATGATGAAGTCTAGGGGTTGAGATTGATGGCTTGGTGGCCAAGATCTCAGCCTCCTTGTTCTTAGCCTCCTTTTATTGGCTTGGTGCTTCTGGAGCTTGGCTGACTTGTGCTTGCTTGGGACCTCTGGTGTTCTCCTTGCTGCCTCCTTGCTCCTGGTATCTTAGTTTGCTTGGTATGTTTGGCTTGCTTGAGGCATCTTGGTTTGCTTGGTATGGTTGGCTTGCTTGAGGCTTGGTGGCCTTGCTTGTGAGGGGGCTTTGCTCCTAGAGGTTTTGGTCTTGTGCCTGTGCTTGGGTGAAAATGAGGAGGTGTGGCTCAGCTGGCTCTTGGGTTGGTCCCTTTTAACCTTGGGATGCTACCTTTTTACCACGTTGCCTTCATCTTTTTACCATGGGATATTTTGACACTATTCTTGCTATGCTATGGCTACTCGATAGGTACAGGTTTGTAAAATTACTGGATGACGAAACCTGGTCTAGCGAGAGGTGTTGCTATCCCCGGACGGTTAGGTATCTCGATGAGCGACACCAATTACTCGGGTCTGACTGCAACTCCACCTTTTTAATCTTTTGCCATTTAATTTATGGATTCTTGGTTCTGCATGCTTGCATGATTTACATCTTTCAGGGACTAAAGCCGCAGATCAAAGAAGCTTACCTTTTAGAAAAATTTCAATATTCTTGTAATCTTCATTTTAATATACATGTACATTGTGATATACATTTGTATGATATTATGGATAATTGATATAGCTGATGATTAATTTGTTGAGAAATTTAATTATGGGTATGCTTAAATAGTGTTGATGCTCTTATTTGCATAATTGATTAACCAAGGTTGTTTCAATGACCTATTTGGTGTAGGCATGAAAGCTCTACATCGGTAGGCCCCTCCACGGGATAGAAGGAAATGAGAGGGGGCGACACCAACGGGTGTGCACTTAGCTATACGAGTATAATATTTGTGATGTGAATATGAGCATGTAGACAGAATGCATCGCATGAATGAAAGAAGAGATTAAATTGATGAATCTATTTATATGTGATGATATCAACCTATGACGTACTTTACTGAGGCTTGTACTCACTCTTATTTGTTTAATGTTTTACTTACATTAAAGCCGATATTTAGGGAATGGGATGTAACATCCTCAAAATACAAAGAAATGAAAATGAAAATTCTAAATTTCTAATGTGATTTATTTCTGTGTTTTTTGGCATTTTGTGGATTTCTTGGATTTTGGTCTAGAAGAAAAACAATTTCGACATATGATTCTTATGTTATAAACTATGGAATTAAAAATCACATGAGAGAAAAAATCTGGGAAAATTATATTTAAAATTTAGGAAATCTCTAGAACCTCCTAGCTAAGTCTCAAAGCTATATGAACAAATTTAGTATGGATAAAGGATTTAAAATAGTGACCTTGGACTAGCAACAACAACTTTGTTAGAATTTATTAAAAATATACATATTTTATCTTCCTCTGGAAATTTAATCACATAAACCATAGGATTACAGTATTCTATAGAACAATTATAAAAAATAATAATCATTATTTGTTTCCTTTAAAATTTTAAAAACTGGAACATTAGAAATTCCCTAAATGCAATGTCAGAATTTTTATAAATAAATATAAGTGTCCATCATCTAAAACTTTTACAATAGCATCCTTAAACCATTATGAGCCGTAGAAAAAGTTTCAAAAATTTTTAGTAATGTTTTGATCCTCAGACAATTCAAAATCAAAGAATGAAAAATCTGGACAGCAGGGTTGTCCGAATTTTTTAAAATTTTACATATAATATTTTGAGCTGTAATTTTTATAGAATGATAAACATTATCCTAGGCTCACACAAAAAAAGTTTCAGAAATTTTGGACTAATCTTACAAGCTTGAATAAACTAGAAACCCTACTATGCACAAATAGCAAAACCAAATTGCTTCATTGTATCTATGCCATGTTGGGTCCACATGTCAGCTCTTCTCTACTGCCTTCTTCCCCATAGCCCCAAACTGAGCTCTCCTCTGTTCCTCTGTCGTGGCAAGTGTGAGGCCCCTATTTTTGGTATTAGATACCAATAACGGGTTCCATGTGCATATAGTACAAGTCCCATGATCAGTGGCTAGTACGCACATTTACAAAGTTAAAATCACATTCATACACAATATATTACATGCAATAGTGGAACCATTTATACAATATGGTCTTAAAAGACAAAGTAACTACAATGGAAATTCCAAAAGTCTTGTAGTGTGCCACATAACTGTCAGGCAACTGATAAGGTATAAACCCTATAAAAGCTTGTCATAATATTCTCCATAACCTACGGTATAGAAAGTATCGTCAGGGTTTTTTTCCTTCATTTAAAAACAACAACAATAGCAAGGTTCAGTACATTGCGTACTCAACAAGACTTGTGGTGTATGCAATCTTATAATAAATACAGGCTATATCAAAGGAAAGGCTACTATAGATATTTTCATAAAGCAATTTTGAATTGTAAATACTGAATAATAGATTGCAAACAGAATTTTGCAAAAATTTTTTGATAGGTATATAAAATAACAAGTATGTAAGCATAAATATAGCAACCCACAGTTCTCCATAATGTGAGCAACACTTCGAATCATTTCCTACCAATACATGGCATAAAACCAGTCTTTGCTAACACATGGCATAATATTGAATCATCTAAAATGTAAAATTTTCAACAAATGTTTCCAATTCTAATTCATTTTTATGAAAATATGAAAACGTCTTACTAAGTGATGATTTTACCAAGTGCCCTTGATCGTAGGCGTGGCTTTTCGAAATGATTTATGCTTTGCAGATGTGTACTGCTTTGCCCACAAGATATGATCAACTCTTTGTGCAAGATATTAGCACACTTCCTTTGGTGTGCCATGGAGAGATCATAATATAACCATTACATTACCTAGACCTACATTTGTACCAGTCCGGTGACGACAAACCCTTACTATGACGACAGAAGATATTCATACATACAATACTTCTCACACAGTTCACTCATGTGGAGCCCCACTTCTCCCTATAGTAAGGCGTACACCGTTGTATAGGTAAATATTTGTTATATAATCACCTCGGTGTGGACATCCCTTAGAGCAACCTCCATCTAGAAGCCCGTACTACAACAGCCTTCCAATGTACAAAGCCAGTTCTAAGTAACTTAATAGGTTAAGGCTGTCCCATACTTGCACTTGTGGTTGTACGATTATGTTGACCTCAAAACAACACAATAGTTCAGTCCTTAATCTGATTCGAGCGAGAAATCTCCCTCTACACTACTTGCTAGTCACATGCACATCCGGCTATTGCTAATAGCTCACCCGTGTCAAATTTATAGTTTTATTTTCTTTTTTACCAAAATATGATTATCCACATTTTTCATCATGTCCAATAATCAATTTCCATCATGAATAGTATAATCAACCATTTGTGTCCTAATCTAAAGCATGGCTAAGCATGTGCAAATATAATCGAGTATACCCATTTGACATTATTAAATGTTTGTCCCTGACTTATGGCTACAAAGGATGTCATGTCAATATTTATTAAGTATGTTCCATCAACGAAGGTTATATCTATCAATACCACAATATAGTGAATTTACTGAAAATACATGCATGCATAAAATGTTTTGAAAAAACAATTTTGAAATGCTAGGATCAACTGTGAGACCCTCCGCTCTAAAGAACAAAAATCTCCATGTGATTATTGTACTAGTCCCATGATCAGTGGCTAGCACTCACATGTTTACAACATCAATATCACATCCATACACAGAATATTTTATAACCTGGAACAAAAGATAATTATACAGAGGTCTTTACATAATATCATAGTACAGCGGAAAAGAAAGACATAAAGAACCAAAAGCCTCACAGAGTGCCCATCCAACCCGCAGGCAATTAATAAGGCAACCCTAGAAGAAATCATCGTTGAACACCCCGTGGCCTACTTGGAAATATGAATCATCTGGTATGTCGCAGACTTCATCTTTTGTGACAACAATTTTAGCAAGTTTGAGTACTTGTGTACTCAGCAAGACTTATAGTGGTTCGCAAATGCATATAAGTAATTATGCAGGCATAAACAAGGAATAAGCTCTAGGTTATTTCACAGTTGCAAAAGGTAATCATATGATTATAATAGATTGCATACCAGAGTGCCCATCCAACCCGCAGGCATCTGACAAGGCAACCCTACATTGGAATAACTTCATCAAGTACCCATGACCTCGAGCGCGGCTAATCGATTAGCTTTTACACTCAGCAGAGGTGTACAACTTTACCCACAAGAAATGATCAACCTTTTGTGCTAGTCCATACAACACACTTCCTTTGGTGTGCCAGCAAGGAGATCATACATAACCGTTACATTACCTAGACATGGCTTCGAACCAGCCCGGGATGTTAAGCCCTCGCTATAGAAGCAGAAAACTCACCCAAGATGTGGATCCATTAACATAACACCCAACATACCGTTTCTGTTCATGGCAAGGGGTACACCGTTGCATTGGTATGTAGAAACCCCTACATCCAGACCTGACCGGAATGCCTATGCTATCTCCCACCTTCCAATGTGCAAAGCCATATATAAATAACTTAATAGGTTAAGGCCGTCCCATACCAGCCCTCGTGATCGCACGGAATTCTTGGATCAATAGCGTCCTATTGCTCGGTCCTTAATCCGACATAGGCGATACTCCACCCTACATTACGTGCAAATCCCTCTGCACAACCGGCTATTGCCAATAATCACCCACGTCAAAACCATAGTTTTATTTTGGGGTTTTTAACAAAGTACTAGCAACCTTTCCAAATGAAAGCCATTCTTTTAAATAGTGGGAAAATGTTGGAGTCCATTTTCAAGCATGGCTAGGCAATTATATTATGCTAGCGATTATACCCCAAAATGACATCATTTATGTCTAGTCCATACTAGGGTTTACAAGGTTCACTTGATCATACATATTAAGGAAATCCACAATTTACAAGCGTAGCTACTAATTCTACCCCAAAATAGCATCTTTTATGGGGAATTTGTCGGGACCCGGATTTGCAAATCCGAAACCCTCTGTGTATACTGCACTAGTCCAGGATCATGCTAGTGCACACAGTGGAAACATAGATGAAATACCATTCCATACAACGAATTAACTAGGAAGAAGCAATTTATTTTTGAATAAAGCAAACGACCTTATGGTCAATGTTTACACCATTATGCCTTAAGGGCTTAAGAAACAAATACTATTGCAGCGGAAAAGATAACTTGAACCATTCGACATGCCACAGGCAATCGTCTGGGGAACGCCTTCCTAATCCACGTAGTCTTCATAGAATTCCTCCTCATGATATTCATTATCTCCTTCAGCAACTGATCAACAAGGGCATAAAGCCGTGAGTACAAAGGTACTCGACAAGTCGTAGGAAATGATGCAATATATTTATGCGGCTTGACAAGGATGGCTATATAGTTCTTTTTGTAAAGCAATAACTTGAATTGAAATACAATAAATAGATTGAAAGCATATTTATGAAAAGATAAATAAATAACTGATAGATCAATGATAGACAACAAAACAACAGTGAACTCCCCGTTCACATCCCAACAATTCCACATTCCACATTTTATGAAACACTCTATACCCGTGTGAAATTCTGGGCTTTGTCCATGACCATGACGCGCTATTCGAATAGTTTTACACTCTGCAGAGGTTGTACAACTTTACCCACAAGACATGAACATCTCTTTGTGCAAGCGTTACTAACACACTTCCTTTGGTGTGTCGCAGAGATATCATGACAAAGCCTTTACAATGCCTTGTCTAAACTTCGACGCTTGCCGCTAAGGTTTCGCCCATTAAGGCCCCTCTTGCGCCTTGCGAATCTACCCGTCCATCCGGAACCCACACCACCAATTGGCGTACTCAAGACTAGACATGGCAAATTAATCACTAGGTCTGTCCCATTCGGACATGTGGTAGTGCAGTTAGACCAGTTCAATGGCGCACAAAATTAAGTCCTTAAGTTGTCTCGGGCAAGACATCCACATCCCAATGTGCTAGAAAGCACCCCTTTCTTGCACGATCACTTGCCGAGGAAAACAATTCGTTAAACCAAGACCAATGGCAAACCCGCCATGGTACAACAAATTTTACAACATGGCTAACGGCCACGATTCCATATCTCATTAAGTCAATATTAACATTATTCACATGTGACATGAATCCCAACGTATATGTAAGCATGTCTAAGCATAGCTACGATAACCCAATGTTGGTATAATGATTATGTCCAACTAGTAATGTCCCAACCTAGGTTTAACAATGGATACATGGCATACAACGAATCAAGGTGGCATAATGTCAACTAGGCATACATCTACTCCCATTAAATAAACATTGATACGTAAATAGCATGCAAGTGTATAAAATAAATTACTTTGCAAACATAGGATCAATATGATCAAAGGTTACGACTTGCCTTGCTGATCTAGTCTGAATCTTGGTCTTGAAGTCTTCGTTCGCTCCTCGGAATTAGCGTCTCAGGAAAAGAAGCAACGAAACCAAATAAATACAAAACAGAGACTCAAACAAGCTCAAAACTGAAAAAAATGGCTCTAGAAGATAGATCTTGATTTTATAAAAATTTAGAAACTTGAATCGCCTCAATCGGAGTTCGTATGAGCGAGAACGGGCCTCCGAAAGATTAAATTCAGAGAAAATACAGAAAATCAGAATTTTTGGATTTATTTTTGTACTGGAAAAATGATTTATTGCGCAACGCTGACGTCATCGGGTTCACGGTGGACTCGGTCCACGGCGCGGCTCGGTTCACCGTGCGCCCGGCGCACGGCTGACGTCAGCGCTACGTCAGTGACACGCGGCTTTAGGGCTGACGTCGGCGGCTGACGTGGCGACTGACACCGACGGGCACGTGGCACACATCCAATGGCGACGCGAGATCCGACGGCAAAGGAGCCAAGGCACGCGGCGGAGGAGACGTGGCACGATCTGGGGCGCCATCGGAGATCGGACGGCGAGTTCCTCGGCGGAGAACGACGGCGAAGGCGGCGCAACTCACCGGATCAAGAAGACGACACGGCAAGCGGCGCTACTGGCGATGACTCGGCGCGAGACAAGTCGGACCGGAAAGAGAACAACGCGCGGTCGGGAGCAAGCGGCGACGGCAGAGGAGGATCGACGGCGGAGATCCAGCGGCGGAAGGCGTCGGGCGGCGATAAACTCCGGCGAGCTCGCAAGAAGAAGCAGGCGGCTCGGGCGGCAAGGAGGGGGCAAAAGAGGCGGCGCGGAGGGATCCTCGGGGGCGACGGCGCTTTAAATAGCGACATCGAGGCCGTGTCCGACACGGACTCCAAGGCGTCGCGCGAGGACTCCGGCGAGGCGGCGGCGGCTAGGGTTTCCGCGGCGGCGGCGTGGCGCAATCGCGACCACACGCGCGTCGCGCATCGGACGGTCGTGGCGCGCGCGGGCTGGCTGGGCCGCAAGGGAAAACTGGGCCGGGGCGAGCGGGCTGGAAAACCGGGCCAGAGCAGATTCGGCCCGAGGGGCTTTTTGAAAATAAAATCCTTTTCTGATTTAAGAAAATCCAGAAATTCAAATAAAATTAAATAAATTCAAATAAATAGCAAATAAATTCAGAAAAATCCCCAAAAATACAGAAAAATTCCTTGGAGCACAAGGAACCCAACTAAAATTGAAATTCTTGATTTTGATGAATAGTTTAGTCAAATTAAATCCTTTCATTTATGGAAAATTCAAATTAAGCTAGAGTTAGTTCAAGAAAATGCAAATGGTTTATTTTTGAATTCAAACATTCCAAAACTTCAAATTTTGGGATGTTACAGAATTACTCGAATGCATAATACATTGACAAAAACAACATATGGTAGGTAAAATATTGGGCTGAACATAATCAAGGAGGTGCTTGCCTTGCTGATCATTGTCTGGATCAAAATCAGGGTCAGCGACAAGGTCTTCTTCTTCTTCGCCTTCTGGGACGTCGGTGTCTATACGTTGCGCAACAGAAGAATAAGCAATAATCAGTAAACTCCAAAAACTCAAAAAGAAAACAAACAACTAAATAAATAGAAATTCACTGCAAAGAACAGAAGGCTTCTTTTATGAATTCTTTATTTTTAATTTACGAATTCTAGATGCTAAAATTTATTAAGATTACAATGATTTGATCATCACCTTAACATGAAGCAATTTCCTCCCTTAATTAGGATTCAGATGCAAAGCAATTCTCATTTAAATTTTTAGTTATTTAAGAGCTAAATTTTAACTCATCATATGCATATATGCCCATATATGCACATGAGTGGACATACTTACAACATAGACAATTCTTACAATTGCTTATTTGACAATTAGCTCTAATGCATGATCTGAGATGGCTTTTAAGGATGCAAGGCTTATACTGACAAATTAGATCATGAGTATTACTCATCTTTCCCTTATTTAGTGAAATCTATATCCATTTGTATACATTATACATTGAATATTCTCTTTATTAGAAGATAAAGTAAACTAATTTGAAACTTAATTGTTCTCCTATTTTTAGACTCCTTACAGCTTGAGGATTCAAACAAAATTTATTTCATTTTATTTAAACTTTATTTACAAAAATTGTGTACATGACATTTTACTAACTCATTCTTGTATTCTTACTATTAAAATTTACATAATAAACTTTTTTTGAAATAGTTTTACATATTCTGAATCTACAGGATTTTACACGTTTTTACAAATTTATTTCACAATTTTTGGAGTTATAGTCCAAAAGTTATAGCCATTTGATTTAACTCGGTTTCTGAAAATAATCTAAATATCAAAATAAGCTTTCACTTATGGAAAACGTCTTTCGCCGTGTGTGCTGGCTCATTTGAATCGACCCACGGGCACTGACAGCCTAGGCCCGCAAGTCAACGGTTGGCAGCTGACAGGGCTAGCCCGCCCGTCAGCAACACAAAACAGGGGCTTGTAGGTTTTTGCTCGCTGCTGGCGAACTAGCTCTGGCGTGACGGAATGGGTAGTGCCTCGAGCACCAACACGACAATGCACACCCAGGGATGGTACCCTTTTCGGCTAGAGGCGGTCGGGAGGGTGGTCGCCACCATGGAGGTGCGGCGGCCATCATGGCTGTGCGCAAAAGACCTCACTCGCGAGCTTGCTCCTTCTGAGAGAAGGCTTGGTAGGCAACAGTGGGGTGTGAGAAATCCATTTTACCTCTTAGCCTGGGCAGAGATCAACTGAAGGGGGTTGCAACCAGCTGCCGGCTGTGGGGAAGGAGATCGATGGTGGAAGAGAGGCTGCAGGCAAGAATAGCAGAAGAACACGATTGATGAGTAATTTAGGATGTATCATGAAGCTCTAGAATGAACTGATTCTAAAGGTTACCACCGAATTGACCCAATTTGTCGATTTCCTCATTTCGGGCTCCTGTGGCAAAACGAGAAGGGAGAGCTTCAGCTGGAGTGCTCAGTTCAAGAGATGTGCAGAAGAGGAGAGGAGCTCATTGTGACGCTATCCCGATATTTATAGCTAAGAGGAGTCGGTGGCACTAGTGTTTGAACGCATGCCCCAAACCGCGGTGCTTCTGTGTGGTTAGAGCGAGCTAGCGTGGGATTTTTGCAAGCATAGAGCTGTGCGGTATGGCTGGGGTACGATGCGGGAGAGCCGAGGTCACTAGTGGCAGTGGGCGATTGAGTGGGCGGCGCGGTTGTTGCTGAGACGCAGAGAGCGGCGAAGACTCGAGAGAGCACAGTCGGCGGAGAGAAGAAGAAGAGAGGGAGAAGGAAATAGCGGCTGACAAGCGGGACCGGGTCTACCAGGCAGTGTTAGCGCGGGTTTCTCCCTGGCTTGCCAGGGAATGGGGTCGCTACAGCCCTGGGCCCACTTATCGGCGAAAGGAGGTGGGATTAGGTGATGAGACTGGGCGCGACAGGCCAGTACTGAAATTAATTTAGCCACCATTCACCACCAAAATTTTCTTGAACTTTTTTACCACAGTCTACTGGTATTTTTTAGCCTCCAGAAAAATTTGAGACTAAAATAGCCTATATTTTATTTATGAAAATTCTGACACTGTGCACTGTCCAGAATTATAGTTTCGGATTTTGATTTTTTTATGGGTGCAAATGATAATATTTATTTTTGAAACTTTTTTTAAGTGTTTTATTTATACTAATGATACTACCATAAAATTTTCAAGTTATTAACTTTCATATTTATTGTATAAACATTCTGGCACTCCATTTTACAGATTTTCATAGTCTCTGTTTTTGAATTTTTACAAGCCTTATATGACAGGGTAAATTTCTGAAATTTTTACCAGTGGTTTATATTGAACTGAGGGAATTATTTTAATTTTTTTAGTTTCAGATAAGTTTCGAAGATTTTACATAAATCGTGACTTGCACTGTTTTTTTGTCAAAAGAGCTGTCATTTCATTTATTTATTCCTACTCCTGTGTATAAAAAGTTTATTTATTGACTTAATTCATCCACCTGCATGCTTTAAGGTTTTAATGGTACGTTTTAAAATTTTTACTTTTATCTTTTTACCTTTTTCCATTTCTCTTTTGTTTGATTTTTCTCACAACACAAAAAAAAATCCAAGAAAAATCCAAATAAAAGAAATAACATCAAGAAAGCTCAGAAATATTTATATTCAAATCTAAAACGTACATTTTACTGTTTCAATATTTTCATAATGTTACAAATATTAAGCGGTCTTATCCAATGGACACTTTTAAAAACTGTGTAGGATCGATATACACTAAACTAGCAATTAGAGGCGGTGAATGATTGCACGGAAGCTAAAATCAAAATTTTGATCTACTAAAAATTCACCCTAATTCGAACTCAAATAATTGCTTGTATTCAACAAAATAGAGTAGATGTGTTCGGTACATCGCGAATTCCCGGAGATCCAACTGTCAGATTGACCTGAAATTTGAATAGAAGAAACTATATTCCAATATGAATCTAACACTAACAAAAATAGAATCAGCTCGATTGGACCTACGGATCAAAAGTTATGAACTCCGCAAGCTTGCTGTGACAAATTATGACGAGAATTGACTTAACCCTAATTTCGAGATTGATCAAAATCTACAAAAGGTTAACCAACAAAACTTTGAGGAACACTAAATTAATGCCCTAGGAAGGTTTTGGATGCATCAAATTAAGATTAAACTCGATTAATTAAGAGACAATAAATCAATCTATAAAAACCAAAACCGGACAATCAAATTCAGAAAATGATACGGGAGCAAATCGTACATAAACAGTAATCCGTGAACTGTAGCAAAGTACTGTAGCGCCGAGAATTTTCTCGCTCGCCCGGAACCCTCGCGCCAGCCACCAGGAATCAATCGCCACAAGGATTTCCCGCGCCAGTAAATTTCCGTAGCTGGCAACGCTCGGATCGGCTAGCTGAAGAAATTGATTCTTTTTTCTAGCCTGATTACAGGACTTCAAAACAAAAGAGTATAATCTCTAATACCCAGCTCTCTTGTCTAAACAAGAGACATCCCTCTCCTATTTATAATGAGCAACATTTCGCATACATGTCCACTTGCCCACCATGGCCCAATACATACAAACTGCCCCCAAACGATTTCAACTGCACGCGTACAGCACACCTGCCGCACTCACGTGACTAACCAGCCTCCATGTGCACTGTTATCTAGCCCAAACGTCCCGCATGACATACTTGACCACTAAGACCTCCCAACCTCAGTTTCTCTGTGAACCTAGTTCGGGTCCCGTCATCGACCACGTTCGCCCTCAAGCAACACCTGCACATGAATAAACACACAAATCGTGTACGAGCACAAGTTCACGAATTGACTCAAGATCAGTCCACGACTTGACTCAAGATCAGTCCACGACTTGACTCAAGATCAGTCCACGCAACTACTCACATGAGCGCATTGCATCAAGCAAATCAATTACCATGCTATCACAAGCATATCAAATAATCATTTGAAACAGCACATACACAAGCACCACACATGCCCATGGCAACCACTTTGCAATGCCAATTTCATCACTAAGCCAATTTTTCAGCACATGATTTCACAAACTGTATATATGACTAGGGACTCTAACAAAGTTGAATATTTTCATGATTGTATCTGGTTTAATCTTTCTTGAGAAAAGAATTATTTGAACTAACTAAAGTTTTCTTTTAACTCAGGTTTGACATTTTATATCGGAATTTTGAATATTACAAGTGAGCTGTGCTAACCTTACTCTTGTTTTCAAGACATCAATTCATATGAAAATCTTTATATGATATGCAAGCATTTAGGTATATTTGGGACGAGGATTGTCTAAGGGTAATCAAATACTACTTTAAGGTTTTGGTTGTAACATACCAAATTATCCTTTTGTTGAATTTATCGTGCTTTTTCCTTTTTATTGAAATTTTTGGGATTTTATTTAATATATTTTGAATTTATTGAATTAAGCCTTTTGCTATCTTTTATTTATTAAGTGAAAAGTATTGGTGATCTTTTGTTGGAAGTATTTTATTTGAGCTCTAAATGTCTTAAAGTATTTTCTGGATTTTTCTTAGTATTTTTGCTATTTATTTGGGCTTTGTTTATTTATTTGAATTTTTTTTATTCGAAAATGATTTTAATTCACTGGAATAGTGTTTGGGCCAAATCTCTCCGGTCCGGCCCAGTTCCTCGCGCCGCAGCCCAGCCCACGTCGGCCTGTGCAACCTATTCCACCGAAACCCTAGGATCGCAGATGTCGGATTGAGATCCAACGGCCATGTATCCTCCGCGTTGCTTGCGTGCTCCGAGCCATCGGTGGTTGCCACATGGATGGCTGTAATCGTGCCACGTCGACTCACCGTATCTCAACTGAATCCGCCGCCATTGCCTTTTCCGTTTGGGTTTTCGCGCCCTACACGGAAGCCGATGGCCCTATTTATTTTGCCACGCCACCCCTATGTTGCGCACACCGAGACGTATCCGTAGCCCCCTCGCAAAAGCTCACCGAAGTTGTCACTCCGTACCACCGTGTTCCTTCACCGTTCGTCGCCCTCCGCCGTGTCCATGTCCGAAACCAGATTCGCCGTGTTGAGACGCTTCGAACGCACCAGATAACGTCACCGGAGTCACCCTAGAACGCCGTCGGCTGTGTCATTGTCTTCATCTCCGGTGAACCCACTCCATCGTGCCATCGCCACCATTGAACGCTTCATCAGCTGTTGGATCTGGTGAGTGATGTTGGATGCTCTCCATGCGTCGCGCACCAGGGTAACCATGTAGGCGTCCTTCCGTCGTCGTTTCATCGCCGTTGGATCTGCTTCGCCCGTCCATGGTTGAGCCACGTAGCCGCAGTCGCACCGTACCGTGCCGCCCTGTCCTAGCCATCGGATCCGCAGCGTGTTCCTTGGATTCCACCACGTGTCACCCGCTGGGCCAACCGCGTCACCCCGCCGCTCAGCTCTTCCATCGTCACTGCCATCTGATCTGATCTGGACGATCAGGATCGTGCCACGTGTTGCCTCCGCAGTTCATCTCAGATGCATTGCAGCAGTCGATCTCGTCCGTTTGTTTTGAATTGGACAGGTGAGATTGCACTGAGCTTTTAGCGAGTAGCGTAGCGCCGCGTGTCGCGTCATGATTGGGCCGCATGTCGCTGTTGACGCCATGGCTTGCGTTAGCCGACGCATGGGCACAGTGCCATCGGTCCACCGTGAACCAGCGTCGGCCATGGACCAAGTCCATACGCCTGTGACTCGTGTCGCACTGTGGTTGCGCCGCGTGTCAGCACCTGATTGGGCCACATGTACGCTGATTTCAGCGTGACATTATAATTCGGTTTTTCTTTAGAAAAATATTTTGGCCAAAATTAATTCGATTAATTCAGATTTTCTGATTTTTTTATTTTTTATTTATTTCAAACTTTGAATAGCTATAACTTTTGCATTTGAGCTTTGATTGAGGTGATTCCAGTTTTTAAACTTTGTCAAATCATGGTCTATATAATGGTGAATTTTATTTAATTTTTGGAGTTGATCTTGCTCTCTACTTTTTGTATTTATTGCTTTCCCTCTCTTTTCGCGTAGATGTCGAGTTGCCCAGTGGGTTTGTGGTTAAGGAGCCAGCACTTGAGCAAGGTCTAGAGCAAGATTTAGAGCTTTTCGAAGGAAAGTCGTGCTTTGATCATGTTGAACCCATGCTTTAAATATTATGTTGTTTTAAAGTATTGCATGCTAATTTAATTATCACTTGTTTCAATTATGTTGGAAATAGTTATTGTCCACCTTGTATTATTTCCGCCTTGCCATGTCGTATGTCATACTTCATTTGTCACCCTAGGATGGTTGTACAATAGTTGGTAGCTATAATTGCCAACATGAGTAGTTAGAATGACAGTAGTATGCTTAGCCATGCAACGAGTCATCATTTTATGAAAATATGGTTAATCTTGTTTAATGATTATAGAACATGTTTACTAACTTGTGTGTCGGGTGTTGTCACACAATGTTGTTGTTGATGGTACGTGGTGCATGGTAATAAACCGGGGTGGTAAAATGATTTAGACTAAGGCAAGTAGCAAGAATTTATGGTGGGCCAATGTGGCACTTGGGCGGTCGCATTGCGTTTTATGAAAATTGTTGGTTCATGATTATGATGGTTTTTTGTTAGTCTTTCCTTGGTCAATTAAGGACTTAATCTTGCAAGAATTTGAACCGAGTCATTCATACAATGTCGGGATTCGAATTTGCAAAATCCGAAACCCTCTGTGTATACTGCACTAGTCCAGGATCATGCTAGTGCACACAATAGAAGCATAGATGAAATATCATTCCATACAATGAATTAACTAAGAAAGATGCAAATTATTATTAAATAAAGCATCAGACCTTATGGTCAAAGTTTACACCACTATGCCTTAAGGGCTTAAGAAACAAATAAACTGTTTTAGCAAAAAAGATAACTTGGGCCATTCGACATGCCACATGCAATCGTCTGGGGAAACGCCTTCCTAGTCCACATAGTCTTCATAATATCCCTCCTCATGATATTCATTATTTCTTGGTCCTTCCTCAGCAACTGATCAATAAAAGCGTAAAGCCGTGAGTACAAAAAGTACTCAGCAAGCCGTAGGGAAATGATGCAATATATTCATGCAAGGCTTGACAAAAGATAATCATATGGTTTATTTGTAGAAAGCAATAACTCGAATTGAAATACAGTAAATAGATTTAAAGCATGTTTATGAAAAGATAAATAAATGGTAAATCAATGGTAGACAACATGAACAAAATGGCGAGGCATCACCCTACACCATCCAAAACAATTATCAAACCACCCAATTCAACAGTATAACTTTAGACAACAAAACAACAGTGAACTCCCCGTTCACATCCCAACAATGCCACCTTCTAACATTTCATGAAACACACTATACCTCATGTGAAATTCCCGGGCATGTCCATGATCGCGGATGCGGCTATTCGAATAGTTTTACACTCTGCAGAGGTTGTACAACTTTACCCATAAAACATGATATTCTCCTTATGCCTAGCCATTAGCACACTTCCTTTGGTATGCCGGCAGAGAAATCATGATAAAGCCTTTACAATGCACTATCTAAACTCGGTACTGCTCGATAAGGTTTCACCCCGCAGGGCCCCCTCTTGTGCCTTGCGAATCTACCCATCCATCCCAGAACCCACACCACCAATTGGTAGTGCTCAAAGCTAGACATTGCAAATTAATCAGCTAGATCTGTCCCATACCAGACATGTGGTAGTACGGTTAGACTCAGTTCAATGGCACACAAGATTAAGTCCTTAAGATGTCTCAGGCAAGACAGCCACATCCCAATGTACTAGAAAACACCCCCTTTACTGCATGATCACTTGCCCGAGGGAAAACAACTTTGTTCAACCAAGACCAATGGCAAACCCTGCCATGGTATAATAAATTTTACAACCAGTGGCTATCGGCCATAATTCAATATCTCATTAAGTCAAGATTAACATTATTCAACATGTGATATAAATCCCATCGTACAACTAAGCATGTCTAAGCATAGCTACCATAACCCAGTGTCGGTAATATGATTATGTCCAACTAGTAATGTCCCAACCTAGGGTTAACAACAGATACATGGCATCCCAATAATCAAGGTGGTATAATGAAAACTAGGTATATAGCTATTACCATGAAATAATCATTGATAAACAAGTAGCATGCAATTGTATAAAACAAATTACTTTGCAAACATAGGATCAATATGATCAAAGGTTACGACATGCTTTGCTGATCTAGTGCTGAGTCTTGGTCTTCGAAGTCTTCGCTCGCACCCTCGAAAACAACGAAACCATATAAATACCAAACAGATATTCAAACGAACTCAAAACTGAAAATAAATGGCTCTGGAAGGTAGAGCTCGATTTTAGAAAAATTTAGAAACTTGAATCGCCTCAATCGGAGTTCATATGAGAGAACGGGCCTCCGAAAGATTAAATTCAGAGAAAAAGACTGAAAAAGAGAAAAACCGAATTTTCTGAATTATTTCTCTACTGGAAAATCGATTATTAACATCATGCTGATGTCACCAATCAAGTTGCCAAAATAAAAATAAATCAGAAAATCCTTATTTCACTGACATGCGGGACCCACGGTCTATAGACTGAGTTCACGGGCTTGCGCTGGTCCACGGTGGACCGAGTCTACGGAATAGCACTAGGGCTGACGTCATCAATGACGGGGCAGCTCGATTGACGTGGTGCACATGCGGGTGCTGACGCATTTGCTGACGCGACGGGCACGTGTCACGCATCGACGGCTCGGTCAAAATGGATGGTGGGGAAGGCAAGGACGTGGGTGATGGAGGCATGGCAAGATCCATAGTGCTGGCGGACGATCGGATGACTGGGGTTCGCTGTGAGAAGAGACGGCGAAGTGGCGACGCTATTCCACCAGATGCGAGGAAGAAGATGCGGTGAGCGGCGAATTAGTACTAGATCGAGCACGACTTTGAGCGGATCGGGAAGAGGGCATCGCAGGAAATGCGAAGGAGGCAACGGCAGCAGCAGAGACGAACCGGTGATGGAAATCCCAGCGGAAGTAGCTTCGGCTGCGGCGGCGGAGCTACGGCGAGCTCGTGCGCAAAGATGACAGGGTCTCAGGCGACGAGGGATGGGGCAAAATGAGCGGCGGTGTGAGGGGAACCTCGAAGAGGGTGTGACGGATGTGGCGCACGGACTCTAGCGACGGCTAGGGTTAGGGTTGCGCAGGCACGACGACTGGGCCGGGTAGGCCACGAGCGTGCGGAGCAGGCCGGGTGGAGCGGAGGCAGGCTAGGGCGCAAGCATGCCGAGGCCAAGGGAAAACAAGTTGGAGAGATGGGTCGCGCGAGGGAATAGGAATGGGCCAGCGGAAGGATTCGACCCGAGAGGATTTTAGAAAAATAAAAACATTTTACGATTTTATAAATTTCCAGAAATTCAAATAAAAACAAATAAATTCACATAAATAGAAAATAAATTCTGAAAAATTTCCAAAAATATAGAAAAATTCCATGAAGCATAATGAAATCTTTAGTTTGATGAATAGTTTAGTCAAATTAAATCCTTTCATTAATAGAAAATTGAAATTAAGCTTGAATTAATCTAGGAAAAATACAAATGGTTCATTTTCAAATTCAAACATTCTAAAACTCAAATTTTGGGATGTTACATACAACCATAAGTTTGGTATGGGATAGACCTAGCTGAGTAATTTGTTGTGTCTAAACTTTTGTACTACCAATGGTAGAGTGAGGCCTGGGTAGTTGTAACCAGTCCTTGCACGGGTTGGCTCACATGGCGTAAGAGGGAGGCCCTGGATGTGGTAACTAGACGCACCAGTCTTGAAACCTTTACGGGTAGTACTGAGTTTAGAAAGGCATTGGAAAGACTTTGTTATAATGATTCGCCTTTGTGGTGTATGATTGTACCTTGTGGGTAAAGTGTATAACCTCTATAGAGTGTAGAATCTATTCGAATAGCCGTGCTCGCGGTATTAAGCATTGCTCGATGATTACGGTCAAGGTATAGATTTTATTAAAACAATGCGTGTGTGGATGTGGACTTATGGATTAAGGCTATAAGTTGGTCATTGGAAAATGAATGAGAAATCTATTACTGTTAATATTCATTTTACTGCATTTTCAATCTATTTATGCTATTCCTTTACAAATGCTGTTTTATGCAAATTAACCATGTTAGCCAATCCTTTGTAATAAGCCATGCATATAGTATATTAGACTTGCATTCTGTGCACGACTTGTGTGTTTTACGTACTCACCCCCTTGCAACAAAATATCACTAGTTGGAGAAGAAGCTGTGCCTGCTTTCGAGGAGGAGTTCTAGGAAGAGGCGAATAACTAGGGCGCAAACCTTGTCAGTTGCCTATGGCAGATTGAAGGGTTTTCTATGCTTATGTTTATTTCCACTGCTGTTTATTTACTTTTCAATCTTAGTCCTGTGAGGTGTATTCATGTAAGGTGAGCCATAAGGTCGTCTAACAGTTATATTTAAATGGTTGAAGTCATAATAATAATATCGCTAAGTATGATTGTGATAATCATCTATGTTGAGCCTGTGTATACTAGCGTGATCCTGGACTAGTGCGGAATACACAAAGAGTTCGGATTTGCATATTCAGGTCCCGACATCGGTGTTTGGTTAATCTAACTAGTCAGGCTCATTTAATCTAACTTCTAATTTCTGAATTGAAGATTTAATTGAAAACTATGCAAGGACCTTCTTTCGTCATCTTTTTACCATTTTACTAAACGGTCGGTTAATTACATAAACAGATGACCTCACTTGTCATGTATGTTATTAAACCATCATTCTAGTTTAAATCAAATATTACTTAACTCACTTGTCATGTATGTTATTAAACCATCATATATTCTAGTTTAAATCTAAGACAGGGATTGTTTGAGCTAAATCAAATATTACTCAACTCTGTTTTTTTATTTCAGGTATTTAACTAATTGAGTTTCACTTATTTGAAATGCTCAGGATCTTATCCTTTGCTTTGGATCAGCCGACTAAACTAATGACAACATGGCTTCTCCCTCAGTAGACAACTATTTGAATTTATAATCTCTTCAGCCCATGTGTCATTAATTATCATTTTAATTTTACAAAGCTAGCATGAGGGTTTATATAGGTATGCAGGCACCTAGAATAATGAAGGTCTACTAATTAATAGTATACTTGGGCTTTGCACTTGAATCCAAGAACTAAATAGGTTAATCTGCAAATTTTTTAATCGAAGGTTAAACCAAAATGACCTTTCCTCTTGACTTTTGAGTTCATTAGAGTTTTACTTAACTCAAGATCATGATATTAGTGGATGGTTAAATTAATCTAGTTTTATTTACTGATTCTTGAATTGAAAGTTCTTAAAAATAGGAGTCAAGCTTAATGCACTTACTTCCTATTGCTCATGCCCTTAAGAAACTGGCCCACTTGTCATTGGAGTAGAAAGGGAGCTCTTTGAAGCTACACGCTATAGCACTTGGGCCACTGTTCAGAGTGAAGAACAGAGAATAGAGCAAGCTTCTTCACGTTACAGCCATGGTGACTCCTCTGGCTTGATTGGCCGGCGTAAGGCAGGCGCAAGGAAGTAAAGGCGAAGCACCGAATGGAAACCTGCGGTGCTACTGAAGCCGTATGTGGTGGCAGCGCAACAGAAAGAGGCTGCAGTGGCAGGAGGTCCTCGTGACAGCGTTGGCTTGGTAGAGGAATAAAGAAATTGATTTGGGGGTTTTGTTTGATGCCGTTGGTGATGCTTCAGCGGAGGCAATTTAAAAATGGTGACTGGTGATGGACATGGAGACCGGGGCCGAGCAAAGAGATGGG
Source organism: Otatea glauca (assembly GCA_036346275.1). Lineage (NCBI taxonomy): Eukaryota > Viridiplantae > Streptophyta > Magnoliopsida > Poales > Poaceae > Otatea > Otatea glauca. Next base: position 53,684,788 of record CM070718.1, on the reverse strand, counting down.
CTTGCCCCAAATTGAAGCTTAGTTGCGGGGGAGGAGGCACTGGGAAAGGTGAGAGGCGAGTTGGGAGCAAGGTGGAGGCATGGTGTAAGAACCCCATTTTGATATTGAATACCAGTACTGGGTTTCCTGTGCATACTGTACAAGTCCCATGATTAGTGGCTAGTACACACAGATTACAAATTGAAATCATTTCCATACACAATAATATTACATATGCTAAGCGTCTGAGATTACATAATAGTATTGCAAGCCAAAAACTTGAAAGCAACAGTGGAAACTTTATTTCTCTTGTAGTGTGCCCATTCACCCTCAGGCAACAGACAAGGTAAAGCCCGAGAAAAGATCGTAATCATAACCCCCGTATCCTGTATGGTCGTAATGACCATGAGAGTATTCGGTATCATCACCTAAAAACAACATTGATAGTAAGATTGAGTACATTGTGTACTCATCAAGTCTTATAGTGTATCGCAAATGCAAATATAAATAAATGCAGGTTATAGCAATGGAATGGTCTCTACAGTTATTTTGCATTGGCAAATTGAAGCATAATCATATACTAGATTTCAACCAAAATTTGAAAAAGAGCATTCGTTGTAATAGCAAGTATTGATGGCATAAATTAATAATCATAACACAGTCTACCCGACTGATTCAATCCGTTCCCATGTCATCCCTGACATGAAGTATATTCCAAAACCCCATTTCCCCATCAAATCATTTTGGAAATATTAAAACTCTAGCCATGTGATGACGGTACCAAGTGCCATTAACCGTAGGCGTGGCTAATTAATTAGATTTACACTCTACAGAGGTGCACAGCTTTACCCACAAGAAATGATCTGCCATTTTTGCCAGGCCAGTTGACACTCTTCCTTTGGGGTGTCGGCATGGTGATCATGACATAACCGTTACATCGTTTAGACCTAACTTTGCACCAACCCGATGATGTTAAATCCTTGTTATCGAGAAGAAACATGACAGTGTATCCTGGTCATTATAAAATGGTAACATGAGCAGTAAATCCCTGCGATAGAAGCAGTAAATCCCTGCGATAAGGGTTTCTTCCCATACCAAGGCATACACCGTTGTATCGATATACATTTACCCACAACGAAGTGTGGAAGCCCCTCATAAGCAAACCTAGAAAGGAGTGCTCATACTATCTCCCGCCTACCAATGTGCAAAGCCAGACCTAAGCAACTTAATAGGTTAAGACTGCCCCATCCCAGCACTTGTGGTTCCACGGAGTCTTGGCGTGAAAACGACACATAGCTCAGTCCTTATTCCGACACGGGCAATAATCTCCCCCTATACTATGTACAAGTCTAGCCCTTGTACAACCGGCTATTACCAATAATTGCCCGCATCTAAACCATAGTTTTATTTTGAGTTTTTGGTCAAAATATCCACAATTGGCATTTAGCAATTCCAACATTTTCAAATTCCCAAGAAGCAGTATGATTTGATCATCCACTCCGTTGCTAAATGAGCGTTGCTAAACATGATTACTAATCGTATATATCCAATTTGACATTATGTAATGTCTACCCTTTTTCTACGGTCATCAAGGTTCACATATCCATACTTATCAAGGAAGTTCCATGAAATATTAAGTATATCAATCAACATTCCAACATAGCATTTTTATGACAAGTACGCTCATGCATAATAGCTTTGCAAACATTGAAAGTAAGTATTTGAAATAATAGGATCAAAATGATCAAGGGGGTGCTTGCCTTGCTGATCGCAGTCGGGTATAAAGTCCGGGTCGTCGGCGAGGTCGTCGTTTACTAATTCGGGCTCGTCAAAATCTACTCGTCAAGCATTAGGAGCAACATACAATAAATAGAGAACCAATATAAGGGCAAAAAGAAGACAGACAGAAATTCAAATAAAAACTTGCTATAGAAAACAGGTGTGGTTTTGGGTTCATGCTTTCTAGTCGATCATACATATATTGTTTAACGGCTTTCAATTTGAGCAATGCTCGATTTCTTTTGTAGATTATCCATTTTTGCCTTATGAAATCAAGAGGCTAAAATTATGTATCCTAGTATTTATAACTTCGAATTATAGATGCTAAAATTATTTAAAGAAGAAAGATTTGTCTTACGGTGATAACACAAGATAGTATATTGTTAATAGGATTCAGATGCAAAGCAATGTATTAAAATACTTTTGGATTAAACATTCATCACCAAACTTCTTGCTGCCATTTTATTATGGATGCATAACACACCAGGTTATGTACTAAATCCTCATGTTCTATTTATTAAATGCATGTATGGCCTTATATAAACACATACCCATACACACACACACACACACACACACACACACACACACACACACACACACACACACACATATATATATATATATATATGCATATGCTTACTTATGCCCTTTTTATACTAGAACTCAACCTATTTGCATAACCCATTAGTTATCCAATGTTTTTATCTAGCCTAACATCATACTACTATTATGCTGAAAAAGAAATATGTTTAGCAATCTCCTGAAATTCTTTTCTCGTCAATTTATTCATTAATGCATAATCAAACTAACAATATTAAACTTCAATAGAAAAGACATAAAACAACTAGTTACCCCAAATATTTTTATATGAATGGGTTCCTAGCAGAATATGGATCCTGATAAACTTAGTTCCATACAATTTCAACTTGATTTGCAAAGTTTCTACATTTAGTCTACTTTCATATCTACTATTCACCTTTGTATTAAAATATTTTTCCAACGTAGGTTTTCAAATTATTTTTGCATATTCTGGAAGCTCTTGATTTTAGATGAATTTAGAAATTGGTTTCATCACATTTGGATTTCAAATGCGAAAGATATTCAAGTTTGAATTTTTACCCGTTTCAAAAATCAAATGAAAATAGCAAAATACGTTTTCGGAATACCGAAAACATCTTTTGCTTCGCGCCAACAGATCTCATTCAAACCGACTGAGACACTGTCAGCTTGGGCCCGCTTGTCAGCGAGACCGAACAGGGCACAAGCTAGGGCTCACCGCCAGCGAGGATCTGGTGACGCTCCGGTCCGACCGAGGTCACGGTTAGCATCAGTGTCCTCTTGCGCACCTAAGGACGGAATCCATTCCTACCTTTGACTAGCCGAATCACCTCGCCACCGTGGCTATGCGGCGGCGGAAGAGGCGGCGAGCCGCGTCGGCGACAGAAAGCTTCCCCGACGGAATCGGTTCCAGTTCTAGCATCAGGGGACCCTAAGCGTTCAATTTTTATCAAAAGAGAGTATGGAGGAGAATCAAATTAGCTCACCACCGATCGCCAGCTTTGGAGAAGAAGGGGGCTCAGTGGCGGCGAAGCTCGGGTTGAAGATACCTAAAAACAACAAAGGGCTTATGATCACGAGATGCCACTGATGCTATTGTGAAGTTTAATTGAGAAACGAAAGAAGGTACCGACTGAAATCGAGATGATCCCAAAATCTAGGGTTCTTCGGCTGAATCGGAGCAACATGAAATTAGCGATGCTCAGTGGAGTAGGAGGGATGAAAGGAGAGGGGTTTTGAAGCATGGGTCTTGGCGAGCTCCGTTCGGTATTTATAGGCCAATGTGTCACTGTAGAGTAGCTCAATTCCTGGTGTGAACTCGGCTGAGTTTTGCGGTGCTAGAACAGGAGAAGGGATGGGCCAGTTTGCAGGAAATCTGGGCAAGGACAATGCGTGGCGAAGTTCTGCAGAGGCGGTTTCCTCGGGCGAAGCGCAGCTGCCGCGGTGGCGCAAGCTACAGCCGGCGAGCTGATCTTAGCCACGCGCGAGCTCGCCAGCGAGAGGAAGAAGACAGAAGCCAAGGCTGACATGTGGGGCCGCACAGTTAATCGGGCCCGCGCGGTAGAGAGAGAAAAGGAGAACTCCGGCTTGAACTGCAAATGGGGCTGAATTGGTTCACTGAATCCACTACCTATATAATCGGTAAATTAATGAGAAATTTACTGAGTATACCAGAGCTAGTTTGGGATCTACCATAAAAATTTTAGACCTAATGGACGCATGAGGAATTTACAAAAATTCTGACAGTGCACTGTGCACATTTTTATGCATTCTGTTTTATATTTATTGAGGTACATATAGCTTACTCAAAAATTTAGAAACTTTTTTTGAAGGTTCCTTATAGGGACATTAACCTCATGTAAAATTTAATCTTCATATTCTTGACATTTTATTTAATAAAATTCTGACATTGAAGTTTCCAGATTTTTAGCTATTCAGTTTTTGAATTTTGATAAATACCAAACCTAAAGATTATCTCCTAATAATTTTACTGAAGATGACTCTATCTAGGGACAAGATAATATAAAAATTTTCACATAAAAATTATGAACATTTAATTTCTGATATTTTTACTATTGCTAGTCTTGATTCATTATTTTACCTTTCTTTTCATCATTCAATATTTTGACATGACTTTAAAATTATATTTTGTGTTATGGATAGCTCCACAAATTTTATAGAAATTTTCCTGTTTTTTTTTTGCAAATCTTTTCTTATTACTTTAAGTAATGTTTGATGTTTTATAAAAAGGTTTTCCTTTCCAGGAATAATCAAAGGAAATCAAGAAAACTCATAGAAAATTCAGAAAACCCCAGAGAAATACAAATTAAAATTTCTTCAAATATATATTATTTAATTTCTTATTATTACCTATTTTTCGGGATGTTACAAACCTACCCCCCTTACAAAAATCCCGTCCTCGAGATTTGGCGAGGGCTAGAAGAAGTCTGAAAATTCCTTTTTGAGTCGATCTTCACGTTCCCATGTGGCTTCATCTTCTGAGTAGTTGCTCCATTGAACTTTTAGCATTTTGTGGGACTTATTCCGAGTATGGCGTTCTGCCTCTTTAAGAATGCGAATTGGATGCTCTCGATAGGATAGATCCAGTTGAAGATCAATATTTTCTAAATTGGTGAGTTCAATAGGAACGCGAAGGCACTTTTTAAGTTGGGATACGTGGAAAACATCATGCACTTCAGATAATTGGGGCGGCAGTTCCAACTTGTAAGCCATCTCACCTATTTTCTCAAGGATTTGATATGGACCAATGTATCGAGGAGCTAGCTTTCCACGGACGTGAAAACGACAGACTCCACGGAGCGGTGAGACTTTTAAATAGACATGATCACCGACATCGAAGCTGAGTTCACGTTGACGATTGTCGGCGTAACTCCTTTGACGAGATTGGGCCTCTTTTAATCGACTTATGATCATATCCACTTGCTCTCGGGCTTCATGAATGAGATTTGGTCCAAAGAATTTTCTTTCACCTACTTCAGACCAGAAGAGAGGTGTTCTACACTTTCTTCCATACAGTGCCTCAAATGGCAACATTCGGAGACTAGCTTGGAAATTGTTATTGTATGAGAATTCAGCGAATGCTAAACTCTTTTCCCAAGTAGTAATATAAGACAGTACACAAGCTCTCAACATGTCCTCCAAGATTTGATTGGTCCTTTCTGTTTGACCGTCTGTCTGAGGATGATAAGCTGTACTGAAATTTAGCTTAGTCCCCAGAAGACCATGCAAACTTTCCCAGAAACAGGATGTAAACTAGGATTCTCGATCAGAGACAATGGTCTTCGGGACACCATGCAATCGGACAATATTTTCCAAATATAGCTCGGCAAGCTTATCTCCAGAATGAGTGGTCTTGATAGGTATAAAGTGGGCTACTTTAGTTAATCGATCCACGATCACCCATATAGAGTCATGTCCTTTCCTGGTCCTAGGCAGACCAGTGATGAAATCCATACTGATATCATCCCATGTCCATTCAGGAATTTTTAAAGGCTGAAGGAGTCCAGCAGGACGTTGATGTTCGACTTTGAGTCGTCGGCACACGTCGCAAATTGAAACATATGCTGCGATATCCTTTTTCATGCCAGGCCACCAATAATCCTGTCGGAGATCTTGATACATCTTTGTACACTCGGGATGGATTGAGAGGGGTGATTCATGAGCTTCTTTTAGGATCAAATTCTTAGGCTCAGAATCATTGGGAATATAAATTTGTTTCTTATGCATAAGAAGGTCGTCAGAACCTTCCATGAATTCGGATTCAACACCTTTCTTTAATTCTTCTCGGATTTTGATGATGGCTTCATCAACAAGTTGGGCAGCTTTAATTTGGAATCTCAAGGTCGGTTGCACTTCTAGTGCGGCCAAAAATCCTTTTTCAATAATCCCTAAATTAAGTTTCTGAAATTCATCTTGCAACTACGATTGATCAGTATAAGCCGAGATGGAGATGAAGTGGAGCTTCCGACTAAGGGCGTCGGCTACGACATTAGCTTTACCTGGGTGGTAATTAATGCTAAGATCATTGTCCTTGATCAGCTCCAACCATCTTCTTTGTCTAAGGTTCAAATCCGATTGAGTGAAGAAATATTTCAGGCTTTTATGATCAGTATATACAATGCATCGATTACCAATGAGGTAATGACGCCAAATTTTTAGAGCATGCACCACAGCTGCTAATTCCAAGTCATGGGTAGGATAATTTTGCTCATGGGGACGGAGCTACCGAGAAGCATATGCTACAGCTCTGGATTCTTGCATCAACACGCACCCCAGACCGTGTCTCGATGTATCACAAAAGATGTCAAAATTTTTATGGACGTTTGGCAACACAAGGACAGGTGTTGTAGTTAGCCTTTTCTTCAATTCTTGAAAACTTGATTCACATTCTGGTGTCCATTCAAACTTCTTTTCCTTCTTTAATAGTCGAGTCATTGGTTTAGCGATTTTGGAGAAGTTTTCGATAAAGCGGCGATAATATCCCGCTAAACTGAGAAAACTTCGGATTTGAGGAACAGATTTGGGTTGTTCCCAGGCTTGAATAGCTTGAATTTAGCTGGGGTCAATAGAAATCCCTCTTTCTGAAAGAATATGCCCAACAAATGCAATTTCTTTTAGCCAAAAATCACATTTTTCTAATTTGGCATAAAATCGGTTGACTCGAAGATTCTCAAGAACCATGTGCAAATGTTGCGCATGTTCTCCCTCAGATTTGGAATAGATGAGAATATCATCGATGAATATAACAACGAACTTCTCCAAATACTCCATAAAGACCTTATTCATAAGGCACATAAAACTTGCGGGAGCATTGGTTAGTCCGAAGGACATCACGACATACTCAAAGAGACCATATTGAGGGGTAAATGCAGTTTTTGGAATATCACAGGGTCGGATTTTTAATTGGTAGTACCCATGTCTTAAGTCAATCTTTGAAAAGACTCGAGCACCACTCAATTGATCGAATAGATCATCAATACGAGGAAGAGGATATTTGTTCTTGATGGTGACATCATTTAAAGCATGATAATATATGCACATGTGTAGACTACCATCCTTTTTGTTAACAAATAGAACTGGACTCCCCTGAGGAGATAACCTGGGGCGAATGAACCCTTTATCTAATTGTTCTTTAATTTGCTTTTTAAGTTCAACCAGTTCAGTTGGGGCCATTCGGTAAGGACGTTTGGAAATTGGGGCCGTTCTGGGTATAAGATTGATAACAAACTCCATGTCTCTATCTGGAGGTAAACCTGGGAGCTTATTTGGAAAAACATTAGGATAATCACAGACTACAGGTACCTGAGAAAATTCTTTTAATGAGGTAGAACAAAGGAACGACTGGGAAGATGATTTGTCTTGGTTAGACAAGAATTCCACCCTAATGTCTTCTGGGCTTAGCAAGGATATGGATCGATTAGCACAATCTATGCAGCCCTTATACTTGGATAACCAATCCATACCAAGAATTATATCTAAGCCTTGGGTTTCGATAACGATGTGATCAGCATAAAATAATACTCCATTTATTTCAATGCTGACTCCAAGGCAAAGACTAGAAGTTTTGATTTTGGATCTAGGGGGAGATATTACCATGATAGCAGGCAAAAGATAAACAAGAATTTCATTTTGATCAACAAATTTCTTTGAAATGAAAGAATGCGAAGCTACAGAATCAAATAACACCAAAGTTGGAATGGAGTGCACTAGTAACGTACCTATCACCACGTCAGGTGCCTTGCTTTCCTCCTCAGCGGTCACATGATGCAAGCAACCGTGAGTAGGGCCTTGAAAATTATTTGGGGCGGTCCTGACAGGTTGTGGTCCTCCAAATCCTTGTGGGCGACCTGGGGGTCGTTGCTGAGCTCCTTGGGATTGCGGACAAGTTGAATTCTTCTTGGGACATTTATTAGCATAATACCCCAGCTCATTGCAATGGAAACAGGTTACATTGGCCATCGGGTTTTGACCACCCGAAGATCGCTTGGCCACATTACTAGTGGGGCAAGCAGGAGGCTGTTGGCGGGAAGCTTGTGGTCGAGGTGGTTGACCTTGATGTCTTTGCTGAAATGGTGGAACAGAGGTTTGGGATTGAATGATTGCCCAAATCATGGCTTAGAAGGATTAACACTCATATTCTTCCTGGCCATCCATTTTCGCTTTCGCGACTCAGAAATTGTTTGGGGCCCTGCTCAACTCGAAGGGCCTTGTCCACCAACGTTTGAAAGTCATGAATATCATGGGCCACAAGGGTCCATTTAATTTCATCATTCAAATGCTCCCTGAAACGTTCAACCCTTTTTTCTTCTGGGGTGACTTCAGAGGGAGCATACCGAGCCAGATAATTGAAGTGGTGGAGATACTTCACCAATGTCATGCTGCCTTGGCAAAGACCCATGAATTCCCTTTTCTTAAATTCCTTCAAACTTAACGGAATATGAGTTTTGCGAAAAGCCTCCTTAAAAGCTTCCCAAGAGATATCTTGGTTTGGAGGTATTATGGCTTGATAGTTCTCCCACCAAGGTGTTGCAGCTCGTTGCAGCTGGTAGGATGCATAGAGTACTTTTTCTTGGTCATTGCATTGTGCGATGTCCAATTTACTCTCGACTGAATGAAGCCAGTCGTCAGCTTCCAAGGGATCAGTTGTGTAAGAAAAGATGGGTGGTCGAGTTTTAAGAAACTCATTTAGCTTGGAGTAATGGGAAGTGTTTCCATTGCCACATCTTGCAATGGTTGTGCCTATATTAGCAGTGTTCTGCACCATTTGCTGGAGAAGAATAGTCTGAGTTTGACGGTTTTGCTCAATCATGGCGAGTACTTGAGCCATGGTCAGGGGTTCAGGTAATTGACACTACACTGAAAAAGGTCATCTGTGGCGGTTATTGAACCGCCACAGATATAGTGCCACTGATAATCGAGGATTATCAATGGAGGTTTTCTAACCGCCACAGATAATTGTTATCTGTTGTGGTTCTATACACCAACCGCCACAGATAACAATATTATCTGTGGCGGTTCAGTCCACCAACCGTCACAGATAACAATATTATCTGTGGCGGTTCTATACACCAATCGCCACTATCCACTAACTGCCACAGATAGTACCTGACCGAAAAAATAAAAAACCGCATTTTGGGCTAGCCTCAGGTGCTGCTAGCCATGCCCTCTGAAACATATAATACATCAATCACAGATTTTACATATACACAATTATAATGTACAACAATCACAGATTTTGCATATACACAACTACAATATAATACATCAATCACAATTACATATAATACATCAATCACAATTACAATCACAGATTTTGCATATACATAATTACAATATACACAATTACAATGTACAATTAAAGTGTGTCTCATGCATGAGGCGCTCGATCATGGTGATGGTGTAGGGCCGCCGAGTTTCAGGGTTGATGATAGTCTTCTCCATCACAATGGTGGCGATATCCCTGAACTGGTTAGACAACTACGCCTCCCTCTCCTTGCCAGAAACCTGGAGCTCCCCTTTGTCCAATATTTGAGAGAATAATTAATTGCTCGTATAAAATCAACAAATATCTCATCCCAAGAATTTTTAAGTTTGTATGGTAAGTTCGTAACCTAGACTCCACATTATACAACTTATCATTCCCCCCTCATGTAGGCAGCAAAAATGGTTTTAGCAAAATATGATATAAAACAACACGAATGACCTAGACCGTTGGATTGACTGAAGGAAAATAGAAAGATAGATTTATTCAGTCGATCTCATTCGAAGGAAATGTTATCTTATCATATCCACTCGGATGGAATGCAGAGCTAAAAAAGCAAGGACCATGTAATCAAATCCCTTATGAATGGAAGGTAAAGATGCAAAAGGAAACTTTGGCAACTAAATCAAGCAATCAAATAAACCTGCTGTAATGGTGCAGTTTTGGGGCTGAGCTCTTGCCGTATTCATCCTTCATCCACGTCTATAAAAAGCTCTACTAGCCATCATAAAAGGGCACGGAGAAAAGCACTAGAGGGAGCGCTCCTCGTCTAGAGCACACACACACACCCCACCAATCAACACACACACACACACACGCACAGGAGAAGGGCAACAACACACGCGCAGATCAATCACAACTTCTTAAATCAAATGATAGAAATTAGAACATGTGGAAGCCATGCCATCCAATACTAAACTTGACATTTAATGAAACATTAGTTTACACCACCGTAAGAAAAAAATTAACTAGTTTTCTAAACTATAAGCCTATAAGTCTTCAGTGTTGGTAGGGGCCTCAGGAGGTGGCAGATGAGTATAGAAGACTTCATCGTTATTATCTGGGTCATGAAACTCGCCGTTCTTGCTGAGTACTTCCTTCATGATGAAGTAGGCGAGCTGTCCCTGAATGCCTTGGATTTTATTTGGAACCAGTCCTCCCGTAGGCAAGTTCAGACACTATAAATAGAAAAAGTTTATCTTAAGAGCTTATATAAAGAATGGGATGTACGAATCAATGTGTGATGTTAGCGTGGCAAACCTCTACTTCATTGTTTATTATTGTAGAGCCTAAGATTTCGCGCATGTATTGGCACACGAAGTACCCACATAAATTTGTGCCTCGCGGCTGCTTGTGGCACTGCAAAAAATTGAATAAACTTATACGACATTGAAGGAGTTATTGACTACGAGGTGCAATATAGGAAAATTGTTTTTGTGCGTACCGAAAATTTAGTATGGATTGTCAGTGATTTATGGAAAGGACGGTGTCTCGAGCACTTTTTACAATATGTTTCGAACGCCCTATTCACTAGACTTGTCATATCTTTGTAGTTTTTTGGATCTTTGTCCAGCGGGTTCAAGATCAGCATCTTGCTTTTATCTGGAGTAATTACTACAAGAATCCAGTGGAAACTACATACACATGTATGATGCTGTAGTCATTAGTCCTAAGCTGAGCAAAGAACAAGATCAACAAGTAGTTGAACTAGCTAGTGAGCCACTTACTTGAAATTGTATGGTAAAAATATGAACTCCTTGTCTTGGAGTTTGATGAAAGCGTTATATATGTAGTCCTCGACCTCCTTTGGTACTCTTTTGATCTCCGGCTGGCAGACCGTTCCCGGATCAAGGAATGCCACTGGCCCGTTGGTTCTTCTTAGTTCGATCAACTCGTATCTACGTAAGAAATGATTTTGACATCACATTTATCGGTATTACATGAATGTAGACAATGAATTTTATATTAGACACTTACAGTGACCAGCATCTCATAAGAGACACGTCGAGGGCTTCTTGATAGTACATGTTGTGCAACTCTCTGAATTCTATCATGAAGCAGCCAGACCCCTCATGGTGGAAATGTTCCTCTCTGTAAATGGCAGTGATCACCTTCAGGTGTACATCTTGGTTAGATCGCTCCATATACCATTCATGTAATCGCCTTAGCTGCACTGTTAGGCTATCAAGCTTCGAAGGGGTGACAAACGCTTCTCCAATTCATATTTCAGTCTTTCTTCATCAGCTTATCCTTTGGAGACCGCTTTACCCTTACTTTTCTCGCGCACAACATCATACTGCTCGCTTCAGCCCGACCTACCGATATGACTTGTCTATTCTGCCATGCCTTCAGAGAAGGATTTTTAAGTTGGCCAACTGAAGTTGTCGCACTAACTTTTGTACGTTGATGTGTTGGTGACGACTGTGCGAGGTTTACTGTAGGACAGGCCGGTAGGTTCACTGTAGGAGAGGCTGGCATGGTCACCTCAGGAGGGGCTGGCAGGTTCACCTCAGGAGGGGCAGGCACTTCATGATGGTCCAAGACGATGTCACGTTTGCGCCACTGGATGACACTTCATAGAGTTGTAACCTCGTTGTTCGGGGGCATTTCAAGCCCGAAGTTGGCAAACTAGGGATTAACCGTGTCCACCTGGACCTTTGCATAAAATGGCGCTATCGCAGAGTTGTGCAATACACCTCCTTCTTGGCATGGGTACGCTGTGCCTGTACCAGCCTGAATGAATATGTTCATGACGGGCAAAGTGAGCTGGCACAGTGTGGGGTCATGTATGTCGTCCACAGGATAATGGCCCATGTCCTGTTCTATAAGTGGGGTGGATGCACAACTGCTGTGATGATTCGGAGGGCTGGTCGTAGCAATGTTCTCGGCTTGCAACTGGCTCATGGCTTGTTGTACTTGTCGTTGTACTGGTTGTTCTATTGTGCCTTGTAATTCTCAAAGCATCTTTTCCTTCATCATTTCTATTTTGGCAAACACTTCTCTAGCTCTCTTTAGACTCTTGTAAGTGTGGAGGTGCTATGGGAATCCCTTCTTCCAGGGAACCTTAACCCCAACACCTCGTGTCCGTCTAGGATGCTCCTTGTTTCCCAGGGCACATGTTAGTTCGTCGATCTCCCTATCTGGGTGGAATGTTCCTTGGGAAGACTCGACGTACAGCTCTTGGACCCTTTGCGAGATTGCTTCGTCATCGCTATTTCTGAAGGATAAACCCCCACCAGACGTGACACTTGACCTCGCTAGCACATAGTGCTTAACTCGGTCTGGTAGTCCAGCCAATTGACTTGTACCAGTCTATTGTAGTGATTCTGCTTCTTGCCTCTCCCATTGAGGGATTTTACCAGCGTACCCACCCGTACCAAGTCTGTGTGGATGGATGTTCCTCCTTCCGATGTTTATGTGGTCCTCGCTGGACTTCTTTGCTGCTTCACTTTGCTTCATTGACACAAATTCTTCCCAATATGGTTCTAAGTTTGGGTAGTCCCCGATGGCCGACCGGTTTTTCTTCACATAAGTAGTATTCAGCCTGGCCTTGAAGTTCCTCCATGCCGCATCCATTTTCATCAACGCATCCCGACATACGTGGTGTTCATCTTCTTCGGGGAATTCGAAGGTTTGTTTGAGCTTCGTCCATAGATCCGTTTTGATGGTATCGGGCACTTTGTGCCAAGCCAAAAAGGTGATTGGCACTTTCTCCCTTACGATATACCCGCAGGTTGTTCTGTACTTTGCTACGACCTTTGGCGGTGCAATAGGGGCCCCAGCATCTGAGACCTCCAAGATGGTATACCAGCCTTCAGGCTTCTTATTTCTTCCTCGACCACGAGGTCTTGCCACGGGTACATCAGCATCGGCTACAACAGCGGTGGAGTCTTAAACAACAGCAGTGATGTCTTAAGCGGTGGTTGGGTGGAGGTTGACGAACCTGCTAGGGCTAGGGCTCAGGCTCGGGCTCGGGATGGAATGCTCCTCCATATCAGGCTTGGATGTGCGAACTAAAAGAGGTAAAGTATGGAACCATAAGAATTTGGCGGTTTTTTGGGTTAAGTACGGAAGTTTAACTCTAAAAACTAGAAATGAGAGTAATCGGGACAATGTGTTACCTAGTGCTTTAATTAAAACTTTGTTAACTAGGAGTTAAAACTTTAATTAAAACTTTGTTAATTAGTATTGAATCCAGTGCGTTATTAACACAAGAGGTGACACCAAATCTTTAAACATAAATTGGGCATTCAATAGAAAACATTGTTGAGTCTTAAAGGGCAGAGGCTTGTATAAAGTAACAATTCATAAACCACGTACAACCTTTGAAAATAGAACCAATTGTATCTGATAGCCAAACAACCTTGGATAGCACCTTCTATAAACCACAAAATATGTCCATCTTGATGTATTCTTCTTACACACTAAACTAGCCTATCAACTAAAAGAACAGGTCTTGAGGGTCAAAATCCGCCGAAAATTTCTCTTGAGCATCAAGAAAAGGATTCCAATGCCGAGAGAGGCTAGTTGCCTTTTATAAGGGGCCGGAACCCTTCCCTCCCCCTCCCCCCGTCTCTCCTCCCCTTTTGAGGGCCAGTCGGCTCTTGCTGTGCTAGCTCTAGATTATAACTCTACAGTCCAGAGACAGTTCGTCTCTCCTGAGAGTTTCATATGTGTATGACATGCTGTGCACTATCTAAATCTCTATGATTTTTACCCAAATTTTGAATGATTTTCTAAAAGTTATTAGAGTCTGTTGCCATTCGCTCGAGTTGGCATTTTCCTGGTCAACTAGATAAAGAATACAAATTTAGCCATTCGTATCGTACTTCCATAAGATCCTTTTTTACTACTAAATAAAGAATACGAGTACAAATTTAGCCGACATGGAAATCTCTGTGTCCAAAAATAAAAATACAGACTATTTATGCTCATGTGTGGCTGTTTTGCAATGGAACAGATAGAGGGGCAGTAAAATAAATAAGTTGCCAGTCAATAAAAGCGTAATCATGCAGAGGCAAGTAAGGCAGTACAACACTTCCACGTTAAAAAGCAGATAGAGGTCACTTGAACAAGAGCTTTATCAATTTCACTGAAAATCCCTGCATATAGCTAGTGAATGCAAATCGTGGAGAGTGATCATCGTATGTCATTGTGCACACACACACAAAAAGAAAAGTGTATTGCAGTACATGCAAAAAAAACACACTTTACATTTTCGCAAAGCGTTTGAAATGTCCATAATCATAAATATATCAATAGTTCAATACAAATCAACAGATTTTAATTTAATATGCTAAGCAGACGACCACCAGTCGACTAAAATTCCCACCTATGGAACAAAACTAGCGTGATGTCTAGAATAAGATGTTCAAGAGCAAGTTGTAACAAAGAAACATGATTTGAACCAAATATTTTCTTATTAGCCAGAAGGGCAAGCACGACAATAAGCATGATCAATCAGTATCAGAAAATATTTGTGGCGCTCACTAAGCAGGTTCAATGCCTAATAATAATAACTATGTTGATTTATGCCTTTATGGACACTTCCCCAGCATGAAGCAATGATCAAACTTTAATAACCCTAACATCAGAAAAATTTATTGCATCCTTCCATCAAACATAATTGTCATCAAGTTGTTCAAGACGTAGGATTCTTCATTCTCCCCTACTGTTTTAAACAAAGTTCACTAGGAGTGCATATGAAGCCCAAAAGTAACTCAATGCTACCAAATCAAACAGCGCTCAATCCTACCAAATCAAACCGTGCTAGTTTTTCAACTACCTAAGCAGTAATCACTACAGAGCAGAGCGATCCAACACCCAACAACACATGAAAAAAATTATGTTCCTTCGCATCAATTTAACCACATTTTAATAGGTATGATCGCCAGAAGATCAAAACTTCACTATCAAGCTGTAGTCAAACTGGTCAACTCACTAAAACCCCCGGGACAGCAGTTGGACCATGAATCTCACACAAAGATGCACAACACGTCTCCCACGTACGCACTAGCACGGCAACCATTGATCAGATCCACCATCTGACTAAAATTCACATCAGGTTTTGTAACTCCGGATCACCTGACGTCGACGCCGACGAGCTTGGGCGCGACGACCTCGTTGATGTTGCGTCGGGGGCGGCGTCGGGCAGACTCATCGGGGGCGGCATCATCGGGGGAGGGCGGCGTCGTCGGGCCCGGCGGCGTCAAGGGCGGCGGCATCGGGCGGCAATCGTGGCGGCGTCGGGGGCAGCGACCGTGGCGGCGTTGGGCGCGGCGGGAGTTTAGGAGTTTAGGGGGCGTCAGAAGCAGCGGGAGTTTAGGGTTTAGGGCACTCGGTGAGAAGAGTGACTGTATTGACTTTTATATATGGGGCATATTATCAGTGGCGGTTCTTCACAAGAACCGCCACTGATACACTTATTTGTGGCGGTTCGTATAAAAAACCGTCACTAATACATATATTATCTATGGCGGTTCTTTATACGAACCGCCACAGATAATTGTATCAGTGGCGGTTCTTGTGAAGAACCGCCACTGATATATTATTGACCCTATATAATCCTAATATATTAATGACCTTATGTAATCCTAATAAATATTATATACCCTATATAATCCTACTAAATATTATATACCCTATATAATCCTAATATAGTAATGACCATATATAATTCTAATATAGTAATATACCCAATATAATCCTAATATATTAATGACCCACATTTCCATTACTCCACACAAATGCATAACACCGCATTTCCATTACTCCATACAAATGCATATTGTTTACATCACATTGCCATTACTCGTATATAGCTAATTATTTTCTTTCACAATTTTCCCTTCTTCATGATCGTCGCGATGATAGGTAGCTTCCTGAGTGGTTTCTTCCTCGAGCCTGATGTTGCCATCTACGAAAGGAGGCAACTCATCAAACTGTTTGTACTCATCCTCATCCACGACATTCTCAACTCCGACGATCCTTCTTTTTCCCTGAAGAACTACATGGCGCTTTTTATCTGCCGGGTCGATTACATAGAAGACTTGTGCTACTTGCTTCGCAAGTACGAATGGTTCATCTGTGTATCCGACATGTTCGATGTCCAAAGTAATGAAGCCGTACTTGTCCACCTTTACACCCTTTGGGAGTTGTACCTAACGACACCGAAACATCGGGATATTAAAATTACAATAGTCGAGCTCCCAAATCTCTTCTATGAACCCATAGAAGCTACTCTTTTTACTGCCTGTGTTGTCATAGGCATCTATGCGGATACCACTATTTTGGTAAGTGCTTTTGCTATCCTGAGATCTCGTGTAAAAGGTATATCCATTTTTGTCATATCCTTGCCATGTCAAGATTGTACCTGATGGCCCTTTTGCCAACCACCTCAACATAACACTCGTTTCTTTCCCAGTCATATGCTCTTTGAACCAATGATTGAACAAACGGTTATGCTCTTTTGTTACCCAAACCTCTGATCGTCCACGATTTTCCTCTCGTAGCTTATCCTTGTGCATGTCCATATACAAGGACACCTCAACTGACTGTTGCAAGAATGTGAAATGAGCATTTTCGAACAATCCATGATTGTAAGAATCTGTTGATTTCCTTCCAATCGTCCCTTTCCCAGCTAGCCTACCCTCATGGCGAGATATAGGCACTCCTACCGGTTCCACCCCCTCCATGTAATCCACACAAAACTCGATAACCTCCTCAGTTGCATAACCTTCCACAATGCAGCCCTCCGGCCGAGATCGATTGCGTACATACTTCTTCAGAATACCCATGTACCTTTCGAATGGGTACATCTGATGCAGGAATACGGGGCCACATATATTTATCTCATTCACAAGGTGAACAATGAGATGAACCATTATATCGAAAAATGATGGAAGGAAATACATCTCTAGCTGGCATAGTGTCTCGACCACATCTTTTTGCAGTTCAGAAAGTCCGATGGGATCGATGACCTTCTGTGAAATTGTGTTGAATAAGAAACACAACCTCATGATTGCCTCTCGGACCTTTTCAGGCAAAATACCTCTAATTGCAATAGGAAGCATTTGTGTCATCAGCACATGACAATCATGAGACTTCATGCCAGTTAACTTCAAATCTTTCATCGAGACTAGTTTCTTGATGCTTGTGGAGTAACTGGACGAAACTTTCACACCATGCAAGAATTTGCAGAGGTCTGTTCTCTCTTTCTTGGATAGTGTAGCAAGCTGGGGGAAGGTAAAGTCGGCCTTTCCCGATGTCTTGAGGATGTAGCTCAGCTCTAATTTTCATATCTTCCAGGTCCCTTCGTGCCTTCAGTCCGTCCTTAGATTTTCTAGGAATATTCAGCAAAAGACCAATCAAGCTGTCACATACATTTTTCTCTACGTGCATGACATCTATGCAGTGTCGAACTTCTAAGCCCTTCCAATAGGGCAAGTTCCAAAATATCGATCTCTTCTTCCACGTGGTCTTCTCAGTACGAGACCTCGATTTATTATTACTATCTCCCTTTCCAAGTACTACATTAATATCCTTAACCATATCATATACCTCTTCCCCACGACGAGGCCTTGGAGCTATACCATCCTCTTTTGTCCCGTCGAATTGTTTCTTCATATTGCGGTAGGGGTGATTCCTGCGAAGGAACCTACGGTAATGCATGTACACAGTTTTCCTCGAGTTATTGAGCGACACACTAGCGGTTTCATCCATTCACTATGGGCATGCTTTGGCCCCTTTTATAGTACGACCGGATAGGTTACCAAGGGCAGGGAAATCATTGATGGTGCAAAACAACAATGCGCGTAGGATGAAGTACTCTCGCTTGTACTCATCCTATACCTGTACACCTTCGTTCCACGGTATCACAAGATCTTCCACCAATGGTTGTAGGTATACATCAATATCATTGCCAGGTTGTCTCGGTCCTTGGATAAGCAGCGACATCATAATGTACTTTCGTTTCATACACAACCACGGAGGAAGGTTGTAGATATAGAGAGTCACGGGCGAAGTGCTATGAATACTACTCATGTTACCGAAAGGATTCATTCCATCCGTACTCAACCCAAACCTTATATTCCTCCCTTTTACGCTCTTCTGAGTGCCATCGCATCAATTGGGAATGCTTTTTGTTTCCAAATAAACGCTTCAACCGAGGTATTACTGGTAAATACCACACCACTTTAGCGGGAGCTTCTTTCTTCACCACGGTGCCCTAGCTGTCATGGCCTTTACGCTTGTATCGCGATGATTTGCACATCGGACATACATGCATGTCTGTATACTCTTTGCGATAGAGTATATAATCGTTTGGACATGCATGTATTCTTTCTACTTCCAATCCCAATGGACATACAACCTTCTTAGCTAAATAAGTGGTTATCAGTAATACGTTTCCATCTGGAAGCATGTCCGCTAAGAGATGTAATAGCGCCGTGAAACTCTTATCGGACCAACCATTGCTTGCCTTCAATTTTAGAAGTGAAAGCACGGTGTGCAACTTTGTGTATTCCTCCTTGCAACCCGGGAACAAAGGTGTGTCCGAGTCGTCCAACAAACCCTTGAATTGATTAAACTCTCTCTGACTAGTGTAGTTCCCATCTGCATCGCGCAACATCTGAGCAAGATTATTATCGTCATCAATGTTCAACCTATCCTCATCAGATCCATAATCGATGTTAGCTGCCATAATGCCTTCTCCATCATCCAATACGTTATCACCTTCATGTATGTTTTCCTCTTCACCGTAACTTGTCCAACGTGTATAGCCAAGTACAAAACCCCTTCGACTCAAGTGCAAGTGGATGTGCTCTTTGTCTGAAAACATTTTCTCATTCTTGAAATCAATGCACGGACAATGTATGTATTCCGTCTTCTTGTGCAACTTGTTCTCCTCAGCGGCTCTTAGAAAAGCAGATACCCCGTCGATGTAATCTCGGCTGTAACGGTTCGCATTGTACATCCATCTCTGGTCCATCTAAAATTAATTAACATATAATTATTGATTAAAAAACTAATCTAATTACTTATCTAAAACTGATGAGCACCTACCAAATTAACTAAAATTTCATGTATATTAATATCCAATAATCTTAATTAAATAAATTTAATATATGCAAGATGTATATTATATGTCCACACTAATGGAACCAAATTAATAGTATTTAAAAAACTAATCTAATTACTTATCATCTAAAGGAGCTAGATAATAAATTCATCATTTAAAAATGATGAGCACCCACCTACCAAATTAACTAAAATTTCATGTATATTAATATCCAACAATCTTAAATAAATAAATTTAATATATGCAAGATGTATATGTCCACACTAATGGAACCAAATTAATAGTAATTAAAAAACTAATCTAATTACTTATCATCTAAAGAAGCTAGATAATAAATTCATCATCTACCAAATTAAATTAAAATGTAATTTATATTAAATATATGCTTGATCATAATTCATCATCTATAAAAGGAACACAACATCATCTAATGAACCAAGCTAGGAAATAAATTCATCAACTACAAAATGGTAGGTAAATAAAAATAAACATAATCTAAACTTTTCATCTCATCTACATATAAACCTTAATTAAACTAGGTTTAAAAATTAAATTGCAACAAGATTAACACAAATCAAGAGAGGAGAAAAAATAACTCACCAAGGAACAACTAGAGGAAGTACAAGCACAAGAATTGGAGAAAACAAAATCTGAAAATAAGAAGTTTTGGTTTGCTCTCGGGAGGAAGAATACCAGTGCTGCTACTGACCACCTATTTATAGGCAATATTATTAGTGGCACTTGTTAGGATAGAACTGCCACTGATAACATTATCTGTGGTGGTTCTATCCTCGAACCACCACTGATAATGCATTATCAGTGGTGATTCTAGGATTGAACCACCACGGATAATCCAATAGTATCAGTGGCGGTTGGAGGATAGCACCGCCACTGATAACCTAGTTATCAGTGACGATTCTATCCTCCAACCGCGACTAATGTTGTATTTGTTATCAGTGGCGGTTCTATCCTCGAACCGCCAGTGATAATGCATTATCAGTGGCGGTTCGAGGATAGAACTGCCACTGATATTCTTCCCGCCATTTTCAATATAGAACCGCCACTGATAATTATATTTGTGGCGGTTTGAAAAAACCCGCCACAAATAGACCGTCACCTATTACAGGTTTTGGCGTAGTGATCTTCTGGAACTGGATTTAGTTGATTTTGTGGAGGAGGAGGAGGATTGTCACGATTTGCAGGTTGGGATGATGAGGTTCTTGCTGAGGGATGCATTGGATTTGGTTGAGCTGGTGTCGAGATTACATTCCTTTGAGATTGGGTCTCCAGGGTAGCCTCACTTTCCAAAAGATGACTAAGGGATTGCATTACTGGCATCCTGCAAAGTAACGTGAATTATTTTATTAGCACTAATAATTATAATATATATATATATAGTATAAGCAACAAGTATATACTCATGCTGCTCCAAGGATCATCTCATCGAAAATTTTCACTTCGAAGTTATATTAGCGAGAGATATCCATCAGATAACACAAAGAGAATTCTCGAACAAGTTGAAAGATCGAAAAAGGCGACTAGAGGGGGGGTGAATAGGAGCCAAATAAAAATTTTCGAATAAACTTTCCCCCTAGAATTCAAACCACCAAAAGACCAGAAAGAACCAGCACTGGTCGGATGAACAGTACTCGAGTGAATAGTGTTCGGGTGAACAGTATCCCGACCGGATGAACAGTACGCCCGACCTGCTGAGGTCGGATGAACAGTACCTCCCGACCGATGAACAGTATGCCCGACCTACGGAGGTCGGATGAACAGTACCCGGGGTCGGATGAACAGTAAAATCAGCACGATCTTAAAAACAGAAATCGATGTAACTTTTGATCGGCTGATCCAAAAACAATGAAACTTGGTGTGCACCTCCCTAAGGATGTCAGGAACCTATTTCAGTCATCAATCGAAGGAATTGATACCAAGGTTCCGTCCCTTTTCAGTTTAACAAATGCAACACAAAAAAAAACAGAGTCACGAACACAGACTTCACCCCTAACTTGCTGGTGGGAGTTGATGGTCAGAATATCCTTGGATAACTCTCCACAAATCACAGCAAGTAAGTACACGAAGAAACAACCCTTCAAACAGATAGAAACACTATCTGAAAACTAGGCACAAAAATTGGTATCTTCCAAAACTGAATAGAAGAGGTTGTAGATTGCCTAGATGATTGGGATATGATCTATAGAAGATTCATCCAGCAATCTTTCATCCTTGGCAATAAGAACCAGAAGCCAATCAAGACTAACAAACTGCAAGTCACACGTTTACGCACTTTAGGAACACAGATTTACAACTTGCAACAAGAACGCAAGGATTGCCTAAATGATTGAAAGCACCGAATCCAGAGAAGAGTTCATCAATCATGAACTTCAAAAAGGACTCAAAAGCATGTAGAAGGAGATGAGGCAAATCCAAATTACGTAAAGTAAATTGCAAGTAAGTAAATGCGAATTTAGATAATGTAATTTAAGTGCGTAATGTAAATACGTAAGAGAAATGAAACAAGAATATAAGTGAAGAACATTTCATTTCGAAGGGAGGTTTACAAAGCCTCACAACAAAGTGGGCAAAACTCAAACGAGCAAACAAAAACCTCGGAACCTTCACAGAGGGAGGCTGCCCTACCCTCTATTTATAGTGACAGGATCAATTCCCACCTTTGGATGTTCTGCTTCAATCCTAAGCCAACATCCAAGAGCCAGGATTTGATCCTTACACCGTCACTCTCAACAACTCTCAACTACTCACGACACTCTCCTCACCGCCACCCCCAAGGAGACACCCTCTCACAGATATTTGAAGCGTGCTTGACCACCACCACCCTTGGATGAGCCTCTAAACCCTAGAGCACTCCATCAAGGGCTGAGATTTTACCCACTCACACAGCTATGCATGGGCTGACCCGAAATCCAACAACACAACGGGTTTTGCACGCTGTTCAAACCATACCAACTTGACCCGCTACTCTATCTTCCTGACCGCGATCCAACGGTCCTCCTCGATCAGAGCAGCTCCAAGTTAGCATCTCATCCATTCCTTTGTCTTCTCGGCATGCAGCTACTCCCCCGCCTCACCATCTTTGGCGACACCTTGATCATCTGGACCTCAGCTCTCCCAGCCTAGTCCTGATCTCCTTCGCCTCACCATGACCTAGCTCCAAAGTCCTGCAACCATCATAGACAAGGAACCACATCACATAGCAATGTCCAACAACACATATCCATCTCAACAGAAAGATATACACTACGACGACCAAAGAAACCCCGACCACACATGGTCGACCATCGGTCTCCATCCCGACCACGCACGACCACTGGTCTCCATCCCGACCACTCGAGGTCTGACCACTGGTCTTCGTCCTGACCACTGACCTGACCACTGGTCTCCATCCCGACCACTCGAGGTCTGACCACTGGTCTTCGCCCCGACCACTCGGGTCCGACCATCGGTCTTCTTCCCGACCACTCTGGTCGACCACCGGTCTCCATCCCAACCATCGGTCTTCGTCCCGACCACTCTGGTCGGACCATCGGTCTTCATCCCACCACTGAGGTTCGATCACCGGTCTCCGACCACCAAAGCCTAGACCACTGGGTCGGACAACCGGTCTCCGACCAACCAAAGACTGACCACTGGGTCGACGATCGGTCTCCGATCACCAAATCCTCAACCACTGAGGTCGGGTGGTGGTCTCCGACCAGTGAGAGCCCCGACCACTCGGGTCGGACGATCGGTCTCCCACCAAGAGACCAACACTCAAATTGCTTCAAATCCAAATCAATTTAAAACAACACAAGCTCAAAACTCATCAATTACTCATCACACACAAGGATAGACCTCCACATGGTCTTTCAATCTCCCTTGATGAGTATATTGACAAACACATGAAAAGGCAAAAGTTTTGAGTTTGAATAAGAGAGAAGAAAGTAATTTGAATGCAAAGCCAAACTTGGTCCGAATAAGGAAATAAGATCATGACCAAGTTGGCGTAAAGAATTTAGAGCAAGACCATGAAAAGAGCAAGTTTTCCACAAAAGCTCTAAAACCAATCATAAGTGCCTTTTAATCAACAAGCCTTCACATTTTTATCTCCCCTTTTCTACATTTTAAATGATGCCTTTTCTACATATTCTCCCCTTTGGCAATATAGGCATCAAGAAATTTTTGTTTTCTCCCTTTATATATGTATGCATGAAATGCAACCTAAGTGAGCTTTGAAGATTATCCAATTGATCGCAATGACAAGATATGACACCAAGCTAGTCAATTTAGAAAATGGTGAACTAGGATGTCTCCAAGAACAAATTCATTTTGCTCACAAGCTTGGTTTACAAGATTTTATTTTAGCAAGATTTGAACAAGTGCAAAACTTAGCAAAAGTTTCAAAGCTAGAAGCCAACACCATTCATAGGATCAAATGGAGAACCTAGAGTTCAACCTACTCAACACTTTGGGGAATCTTGAAGTACATATAGAGTCCTTCGAGCTCATTTTTCAATTCATGCAAATTCTTCTTCTTTGATATTTTAAAAGACATAGCGGGTGCAAATGTTTGACATTATTTGCATTCTTTACCCACTTATGTTTTTGTTATTTGCATTTCTTAATGGTTGACTCAAGCCATGTTCGATCACCCCAAGAGTAACTCTTAAGAGAATGATCTTGGTCATACACTATATATTCCAAGTTCATCCCAAGTGCAATGGGAGGCGCCTCTAGAGAATATATAGTGTTGAGTTCAATTTTGCACAAAAAGAGTCAAGTTTTTTTATTTTAGCACATATGAGCAATTTTAAAGGACTAAAATATGGATCAAGCAAGTTTCACCTAAGTTGCTATAGGGACTCTAGAGAACTCCATAAATTCACAATTCATGGTAAAACCTCTAGAGAAGAAACTTAACAAGAAAAAGCAATATGTTTTTCATTTAAGATTTTCAATTTTCAGATTTTAACAAGCTTAGTATGATAGATGGACTTGGATAGACCTAAGCTAGTGATTTTCTTCAAAGATGTAGCAAGGTGCATTACATGAAGATTGAATCAATTGCATAATAGACAAAGCTCATAAAATGTAAAATGCAGTCTAAATGCAATGCATGAACATATTCCCAAACTCCCCTCAACAAATGAATCAATTTTAGGCTCAAATCTGGTTAAAGTTGAGTTATTATCAAGATTAGGCATAAAGAAAACCCGAACGAACTCAATAACAAACTTAAAAATGTAATGAGGAGAAGAAGTCGAGAAAGCGCAAGACTGGATGGCTATTGAGCATAGATAAGATAGAAGAGACTCACTACGGCTCGATCGGCTCTTATCTTCCCAGCCTATCGAGGAGTGCACATGCACCACATCTCACCGAGGAGGCCCAAAACCTGCTAGACTTATAAGACTGTGAGGGAACTCAACCTAGAGAGAAGAGAGAACAGCTAATCACGCATGATAGCAACCTAAAGCATAAGATAAGAGGTCCATGGAAGACATGCCAAAAGTCTAAGTGAGTGAACTCAACTTAAGAAAACCAGCCCAAAGTCACCCAGAAGAAGAAAGGAAATGCTGGAGGAAAATATATAGTACATAATATACAAACCAGCTCCCCCTCAAGATAAGTCAGATGGGCTCACGACTCCAAGCTCACTCCTCAAAGCAACAAACCTCGAGCTATCCAAAGGCTTGGTGAAGATATCGCTAACTGGAGGTCACTCTACAATCAAGCGCGATATCTCCTTCTCCACATGGTCTCTAAGGAAGTGATATCTAATATCAATGTGCTTGGTCCGGAATGTTGCCATCGGTTTTTAACAATGCAAATAGCTGAAGTGTTGTCACGGAAAAGTGGCACACTCTCTATCTCTAACCCATAGTCCCGCAAGGTCGATCTCATCCGAGCACTGCTACAAAGAATCGGCTGCAAAGAACATACTCGGCCTCGCCGTGGACTGCAACCCTGCATCGCTTCCTAGATGACCAAGAAACAAGAGAAGTGCCAATGAATTGGCAAGTGCCGAAGTGCTCTTCCTATCTATCCTCTGACCCGACAAAGTCGACATCGGAAAAGGCTCTAAGAGATAGACAAGAAGAAGAAGAGTACCAAATACCATAATCGGTGGTGGCACGAAGGTACCAAGATGCGCTTGACCGCTTTGGCGTGAGAGGCGCGAGGAGAAGCTTGAATCGAGCGCACGCACACAATGAAGTGTATGTCCGGCCTCAAGCGGTGAGGTACAAGAGGGAGCCGATCATACTCAAACTCCTTTTGATCAAGAGCTCACCATCCTCATTGGGCTCGAGAACAGCGATGGTGGCCATAGGAGTCATCACCGCTTCCCATCGACATGTCAAGCGCCTCAGAGGTCACGTATATTTACCTTGATGCAAGAAAGTACCTCCGAGTCCGCTTGATTTGGAAGCCAAGAAAGTAGCTCAACTCGCCATCATACTCATCTCAAACTCAGACTCATCACATCGTAAAACCGAGAGACAAGAGAATGAGAGGATCCACCAAAAATGATATCGCCCACATAAACGGACAAGAAGAAAATTAGACTCATGGTGTCCGATGAATGTAGTTTTATCTACTATGCCCATTTTAAAGTCATGGCTGAGAAGATAAGACTTGAGCCTCTCATACCATGCTCTGGGGGCCTGCGTGAGTCCATACAGAGCTTTGGGAAGCTTGAAAACATGACTCGGAAACTTGGGGTTCTCAAATCCTGGAGGTTGTTTGACATAAACCTCTTCCTCAATATAGCCATTAAGAAATGCACTCTTGACATCCATTTGATAGAGCTTGAAGCCCCGGGATGCAGAAAATGCAAGCAGGATCCTAATAGCCTCTAGCCTAGCTATAGGGGCAAAGGTCTCCTCAAAGTCAAGACCTCAACCCGAGAAAAGCCCCTGCAACTAGCCTAGCCTTGTTGCGAATGACAACCCCATCCTCACTGCTTGTTTTTGAACACCCACTTGGTCCCAATGACATTATGACGGATGGGCGCTCTACAAGCCGCCGGACTTTGTTTCTCTCAAAGTTCTCAAGTTCTCATGCATAGCATTAATCCACGACTCATCGGATAATGCATGAGAAATATCCTTCGCTCAAAGGAGGCAACAAAGGCAGAGTGAAGACGAAAGATGACAGACCCGTTCTTGAGCGAGTGACACGCTCGAACAAATCGCCAATCATCCGATCGGAAGGATGACGTCTCGAATATGACGGGAGGTCCAGAGCGTATGGCCTCTACCTCTTGAGCAAGAGATAGGAACAGAGCCACTCACCAAGGAGAGCCGAAGACAAAGGCTGGTCTCCCGAGGTGCGTAAATGGAAACAGAGGCACCTCGGTGTAGAGGGCTGGATCGTGGAACACCATCATCTCCATCATCCTCATCCTCTACAAAATGGTCTTGGAGGAAGAAGAAGAGCTCAAACATCGTGTCTAGCTCTGGCTAGCCTCATCAAAGGTCACATCACGTGTCTCTATGATCCTATGCACATCAATACCTGCACTTATAGCTACGAGAAGAAGACGAGTAACCTAGAAAGATGCCATCGTAAGAGCGAGACTCAAATTATCTAGGTTACTGACTTCAAGATAAAACACTTGCAACCAAAACGCAAAATGAGACACACGGGCTTTCGCCCATACCTCAACTCATAAGAAGTGCGATGCAAATGTGTTCTCAAAAACACGCGATTAGAAACATGGCAAGCAAGAGCTATAGCCTCACCCAAAACTTCCTAGAGTATCAGACTATCTAGCATCGTCCCGCCATCTCAACTGTGGTCCTGTTCTTCCTTTCCACTACGCCATTTTGGCCGAGGGGCGAGGGAGAAGAGAAGCGATGCTCTAAACCGACTCCACACAAAAACTCTCAAAGTAGGAATTCTTGAACTCCGTGCCATTATCACTGCAGATAGCTCAGAATGCACCGGGAGCTCAATAGACAACCTCTCGACTGCACCTTCAAGTGAGAAAAAGTCTCATCCTTTGAGGCCATGAAGAATACCCAAGAGTATCTAGAAAATCATCAACGATGACAAGAACATACCACTTCCTCCCGCCGATCGCACTCTAGCCGACCAACAAAGGTCCATATGTAAAAGCTGTCCTGGTGCATCACCATCACTACGGTGGATCGGAGGATGAGAAGCAAGAACCATCTTGCCATGTCGGCAAGGAGAGCAAACTAAGTCTTTGACCATCTTGAGTTTGGGCAAACCCGAATGAGATCGTGGTCGCTAACTCGGGTCAAATGATCAAAACCAATGTGACCAAGTCTCCTATGCCGAAGGAGAGATCACGGACTCGAAGCAATCAAACATCAAGAGAGTCTCCAAGAAGCGTAAAAATCAGCACGAAAGACTCTCCCAAATCTAGAAATCCCAAGAACTAACCCTCCCGATGAATCAATGATTCTACAGCATTACTCTTGAAGCTTACCTCAAAGAGTCATCGATAAGTCGAGAAACAGAGAGCGATTGTATTGCGACTTACTTACTAAGGCAACATCTTTAAGAATGAAATTTTGGTTAATGCAGATGGTACCTTTAGCAATGACTCTACTCAAGATGCATCCCCAAAAGTGATTAACTCATCACCGGGGCTCGGACTAGGAAGAGAACCATCAAGAATCTCCGGTCATATGACGAGAACAACCGAGTCAACAATCCAAACATCTCCTTCCCATCCGATTTAACCCGATCAAGACACAAGAGAGAGAGATGACTCAAGATGGGATAGAGGAAGACTTGGGAACTCAAATCTTGAACCACACGACGCCTGCAGTACCGCCACGAAGAAGAACCGGACTCGAGTGTCTCTCGACGCTCAACTCTCACATGATTAGGAGCAACTCGTAGATAATCTAGGAGTCAAAGCTGGGTTGGCACGCCGTGGTGCAAAAGCCGAGCCACCCGGTGAGGCTTCCTAAATCTCCTACCGAGAACACTCACGCCACGATATCTACCTCGATGGGAAAACGAGGAATATCAAAAGGACGGCGGAAAGATCGACTACGAACAGCTCCAAGACTAAAACTCAAGAACCAAAGATGAAAACCGAGTCCGGACGACGCCCAAAAACAGCGACTCTCTAACTCGTCTAGAAGAAGCAGTATGCCTTAGGAGCACTCAAAGTCCGGGATGACCCCAATACCCTAAGAGCAAAGAACACGCCATGTCGAGTGATCTTGGCGTGTTCAAGCGTAAATCTACTAGGTGACCATCCTTCTTACAGAAGGTGCATGTGTACTTCGCCTTGCTAGAGACAGAAGCAACAGGAGTAACACCCTTCTGGTCAGAAGTCCTATAGACAACCCCAGCAGACCTAAACCTGGTGGTGCTCACTCTGGGAGCTACCACAATCTCACCACTCTTGGAGCCGCGCACAATGGTGGGAGGATGCGCCCGAGCATGCTCCAAGGGATCAAATCCTAGACCTTGATTGAATCTACTAATCTTGGATTGGTCTAGAATAAGATTGAGCTTCTTCTTGCCTCCAACAAACTTCTCGAGAGTGCTCATAAGATACTAGCAATCTCGAAAGAAAGAAGCACAAGAAGAACAGGGAGAAGAAGAAGAAGAACCAGAAAGATGAGCTCTCTCAGCACGTGCATTTTTCTCCCTCAGCACGGCTGCCTCAATCTTGAGGGCCTCACAAGAAACGCAAGACGCATTTCTAATTCTATTGGCTTGGTCTTCTAATTTCTTCCTAAGCTCGACATGGATTTTATCCAAGTCCCCCTCAATCACAGAACATCGCAAGCAACTTTCTTGTGACTTATCTAGTAAGTCCTTAGCAAGTTTAGCACACTTGACATTTAAGGATTCATTGTCAAGTTTTAGTTGCCTACAGCCCTCACATGAGCTGACTGGTTTCTTAGAAGCATGCATTTCAAGTTCATCGTTTCTAGAAGAAAGCTTCCTAAGGTGATCGCTCATGGCATCAATTTCAGCAAGCAATTTAGGGCAATTAGAGCATGATGGAGTGGAGTGAGCATGAAGAAAACTAGCCTCAACAGGAATAGCATCAACAGAACTAGTTCTAGCATTCTTCAACCTAAGACCATCAAGTTCAAAGAAGCACACTATCATGTATGGTCCTTAGGTTCTCCAACTCCACAAGAACAAAGATCACAGAGAACACACCATCAATGACTCGGGAGGGAGAAGATCTAAGTGAAGCTAACTCCCGAGTCAAGGTACCTACTTCCTTCTCAAGCTCCATACACCTAGCTCTAGCTCTAGCATGAAATTTTCCTAATTTGCAGAAAGCTTCGTTGAGCTGGTCATAGGAGGGTACCTCATCCGAGTCGCTGTAGAGCTCGGAGTCGCTGATGTCGTTGGTGTCGGCCATGAAGCACATGCCGGAGAAGTCGTCGCCGCCCTTCTTCTCTTGCGGATCATCCTCGCTTGCATCACTCCAGTTCTCCGTGTCAGAGAGCTCGATGTCGTCAAGCGCGGCGAGGACGCGGTGGAAGAGCTTCTTGTTCTTGGAGAAGTTGCGGTACTTCTTCTTCGCCGACTCACGAGCTGGGGCCTTCTTGTTGCGGTTCTTGTCGATGTGGTCGTTCTTGCCCGAACCGCCTTGTTCGTTTTTGCCCTTCTCCAGCTTAGGACAGTTTGCTCGAATGTGGTTGGGGCCACCACACTCGAAACAGGTGATCATCCCACCTCTCTTCCTCTCTCTCACTCTCTTGTATGCATATGAAAATTTGCGAGCAAGGAGAGCAAGATCATTTTCGAAATTTTTCCAGCTTGGTCATCGCTAGCTCGCAAAGAGCGAGAGAGAGAACCCAATGTAAGAATCGAAAGAGAGGATCCAATGGGATCGGTGACCAAAGCCATCGATCGAGACTTCGTCTTCCGCCAGACGACGCCGATCTCATGAGTCTTGAGGCGGAATAAAGCCCGCCAAGAGTCAAGGTCGATGTGTCGGTGGTGTCCTTGATGGTGGTCACTTTCATTTCCCAAACACGAAGATCGAGTGCGGTCAAGAAATATCGATCATTATCCGAGTCGGGTATATGCAACCGATCGCCGGAGGTCGCCGTAATCTTTGTAAACCGACCAAAGCACTCGTCAAGACTCTCACCATCGTCTCGCTCAAACTTGTTGAACTCACGCTTGAATTGGTCCTGTCGAACCGCCTTGATTTGGGTAGTGCCTCATGGTAAGCATCGAGGGTCACCCAAATCTCATGAGCGTAACGAAGGTGAGAAATCTGTCATACTCATGCGGCTAAGACCACAGTATGAGGATGTTCCTTGCCTTAGCATTCGCCTCAACGTCACCATATTGCCGGCCGTGACGTTCTCATCGCCAGAACCTCATACGGAGCTTCACCTTACGCCATATCAGAAGCCCAGGCAGTGATGTACGACTCCATCCGAGATTTCCAAAAAGGAAAATCAACTCCAGAGAAAATAGGAGGCTTGCTGGAATACTTGCCATCGCCATGGCTCTTGAGACCGGTCAAGATCTAGAAAGAGCAGAACCGGCTCTGGTACCAATTGAAAGATCGAAAAAGGCGACTAGAGGGGGGGTGAATAGGAGCCAAATAAAAATTTTCGAATAAACTTTCCCCCTAGAATTCAAACCACCAAAAGACCAGAAAGAAACTGCATTGGTCGGGAATCTCTGGTCGGATGAACAGTACCCCCGACCTACAGAGGTCGGATGAATAGTACTCCCGACCAGCATTGGTCGGATGAACAGTACTCCCGACCCGAAGTGGTCGGATGAACAGTTCTCGGGTGAATAGTGTTCGGGTGAACAGTATCCCGACCGGATGAACAGTACGCCCGACCTGCGGAGGTCGGATGAACAATACTCGGATGAACAGTGCCTCCCGACCGATGAACAGTATGCCCGACCTACGGAGGTCGGATGAACAGTACCCGGGGTCAGATGAACAGTGAAATCAGCACGATCTTAAAAACAGAAATTGATGTAACTTTTGATCGGCTGATCCAAAAACAATGAAACTTGGTGTGCACCTCCCTAAGGATGTCAGGAACCTATTTCAGTCATCAATCGAAGGAATTGATACCAAGGTTCTGTCCCTTTTCAGTTTAACAAATGCAACACAAAAAAAAACAGAGTCACGAACACAGACTTCACCCCTAACTTGCTGGTGGGAGTTGATGGTCAGAATATCCTTGGATAACTCTCCACAAATCACAGCAAGTAAGTACACGAAGAAACAACCCTTCAAACAGATAGAGACACTATCTGAAAACTAGGCACAGAAATTGGTATCTTCCAAAACTGAATAGAAGAGGTTGTAGATTGCCTAGATGATTGGGATATGATCTATAGAAGATTCATCCAGCAATCTTTCATCCTTGGCAATAAGAACCAGAAGCCAATCAAGACTAACAAACTGCAAGTCACACGTTTACGCACTTTAGGAACACAGATTTACAACTTGCAACAAGAACGCAAGGATTGCCTAAATGATTGAAAGCACCGAATCCAGAGAAGAGTTCATCAATCATGAACTTCAAAAAGGACTCAAAAGCATGTAGAAGGAGATGAGGCAAATCCAAATTACGTAAAGTAAATTGCAAGTAAGTAAATGCGGAATTTAGATAACAGAATTTAAGTGCGTAATGTAAATACGTAAGAGAAATGAAACAAGAATATAAGTGAAGAACATTTCATTTCTGGAAGGGAGGTTTACAAAGCCTCACAACAAAGTGGGCAAAACTCAAACGAGCAGCAAAAACCTCAGAACCTTCACAGAGGGGAGGCTGCCCTACCCTCTATTTATAGTGACAGGATCAATTCCCACCTTTGGATGTTCTGCTTCAATCCTAAGCCAACATCCAAGAGCCGGATTTGATCCTTAAACTGCCACTCTCAACAACTCTCAACTACTCACGACACTTTCCTCACTGCCACCCCCAAGGAGACACCCTCTCCTCAGATATTTGAAGGTGCTTGGTCCACCACCACCCTTGGATGAGCCTCTAAACCCTAGAGCACTCCATCAAGGGTGAGATTTTACCCACTCACACACTATGCATGGGGTGACCGAAACCCAACAACACAACGGGTTTTGCACGCTGTTCAAACCATACCAACTTGACCCGCTACTCTATCTTCCCGATCGCGATCCAACGGTCCTCCTCGATCGAGCAGCCCAAGTTAGCATCTCATCCATTCCTTTGTCTTCTCGGCTTGCGGCTACTCCCCGGCCTCACCATCCTTGGCGACACCTTGATCATCTGGACCTCAGCTCTCCCAGCCTAGTCCTGATCTCCTTCGCCTCACCCTGACCTAGCTCCAAAGTCCTGCAACCATCATAGACAAGGAACCACATCACATAGCAATGTCCAACAACACATATCCATCTCAACAGAAAGATATACACTACGCTGACCAGCAAAACCCCGACCACACATGGTCCGACCACCGGTCTCCATCCCGACCACGGACCTGACCACTGGTCTCCATCCCGACCACTCGAGGTCTGACCAATGGTCTTCGTCCTGACCACTGACCTGACCACTGGTCTCCATCCCGACCACTCGAGGTCTGACCACTGGTCTTTGTCCTGACCACTCGGGTCCGACCATCGGTCTTCTTCCCGACCACTGTGGTCGACCACCGGTCTCCATCCCGACCATCGGTCTTCGCCCCGACCACTCGGGTCGGACCATCGGTCTTCATCCCGACCACTGAGGTTCGATCACTGGTCTCCGACCAGCCAAAGCCTAGACCACTCTGGGTCGGACAACTGGTCTCCGACCAACCAAAGACCTGACCACTCGGGGTCAGACGACTGGTCTCCGACCAGCCAAATCCTCAACCACTCGGGGTCGGGTGACTGGTCTCCGACCAGCGAGAGCCCCGACCACTCGGGGTCGGACGACTGGTCTCCGACCAGTAGACCAACACTCAAATTGCTTCAAATCCAAATCAATTTAAAACAACACAAGCTCAAAACTCATCAATTACTCATCACACACAAGGATAGACCTCCACATGGTGTCGGCGTTTTCGAGCGCCGGCAAGTAAATTTGTAAGTCTAAGGGGTCGCGCGTTCCACTCCCTGAATGGTTAGACTCGTGAGTCCAAGATGTATACTGGTTCGGGCTGAAAGTCCCTACTCCAGTTCGGATGGCCGTATTGTATTGCTTTGCACAACGTTTTACAGATGAGGACGCTAAATTACCTAAGCTCCTCCCGTTCTCGTGTGTCTCTCCCTTTTAGAATCGTTAGTCCTGCCTCCTTTTATACAGAAGGAAGGGGCAGGTTACATCGAGAGTCGGGGGAAGGGCGAGGCGACCTATGCTAGGAGCTCTGGTCCTTCGTCCTGTGGACTGGTCGCCACACGTCTTGCCCATGCTGGGTCGGTAGCTTTGGTGGTCAGGGAGGTTAGGTATTCTTCGGGAAATAGCGTACTTGCCCTCTGTGATCCTTACGAATGCTGACGTGCGGTGTGTGACGTTAGCGCCGCGGGAGGAGCGTGCGTTCAGATCAGACGCGATCGTTGATGGGGTGGAAGCTCGACTTGTGAGCCACCAAACCTTCTAGGGAAGGAGCCACCTGCCCTTGTATAGTCACTCCGATTGACCTTGTTCGCGAGGTACGTGGCGGTAGGCTGATGAGGGCCCGGACACGCGGCCCTCGGCGTCTCGTCACTTTGGTTGATCGAGTCGGAGATCCCGCCCGCCAAGGGGGTCGGGAGCGCTGTCCGGTCGGAGTCGGGAGATCCCGCCCCGCCAAGGGGGTCGGGAGCGCTGTCCGGTCGGATTCGCTTCCCCTGGCCGGTCGGGAGCGGATGTCTTGTGTGGTCTCGCAGGCGATTCGGTCGGTGGCGGGCCGGGCGCGGCCTGTTGGGCTGGAGATATGCTTGAGGCACGCGCTGCCGCCGGGCGTTAGGGTACCCTGTTATTAGTATTCGTCACATGGTCTTTCACAAGTAGTCATACAATACCAAAAAGATCATATATATATCTGTATATGTATTACAAACTGACCAACTCTAATTACTACCTCAAAACATGTAACATAACACTCCATTACAACCTTAGGGCCTGTTTGTTTCAGCTTTGGATTCTCTAAAAGCTGATTCTGGATTGTGGTTTTAGAGAAGCTGATTCTCCAAAAGCTGGAATCCAAAAGCACATATGAAGTGGATTGTGGATTCTAGTGTATATAGTGGACTGGATTGTGAGAATCGGATTCTAGAATCAGGCTGTTTGTTTCTGATTCTGCTTTTGGGACCAGAATCCAGAATCAAAAGCTAAAACAAACAGGCCCTTAATCGGAATCGCTAGGTATAATTCGTATGCCTCGAACTACTGGATACGGCGGTGGTGAATCTACATCACAGCTACTTTCTAAACTGGAAGGTAAAGGTGGATGGTTCTGCACTCCAATTGGTTGGAATTGTTGCAAATACTCGCGTCGATTACCATCTCGACGCCTTGGCTCTCTTGTTGGATTTCGAGATCCCATATAGGCCTCATATGAACGGACATACACCTTCATATCAATATGGTGTGCTTTGCATATCCGGCGCATAAGCTTATGGCCTGATTCCTGAATTGCTTCAAGTTTAGATTCATTGTGGTGCTTCACATTATGATGCAATTTTTGGCCTTTAAGAGTTGTGGTGCATAACTAGAAACTTTATATCCAATTTGTGTTTACTTGATATCAAAAATAGGTTTATGCTTTTTATGACCTAAATTTTCAACCAAGTCTCTTGCAATATCCGACCAGTTTATATTTTTAGCCATCTGAAATTATTGTAAAAGAGAAATAATTAGTTACAACATAAAAATTATAATATTTCAAATTGAAAGAAAAGGATTACAATAGTTTATAATTATTCTTTTTCACCATGCCATGTAAAGTCTGTAATGTCGCGAAAAACTTAACTTTTATATTAAATATTTATGACCGCAATCCCAGGAATACAAAAATTTCTTGAAACCCAAAAGTTTTTATTCATATAGATAATATTTTACAACCCTACAGAGTACAATACTACAGACTTCCTTGCTAAGTATATTATATAATACAATACCATACAATACCAAAAGTATGCCTTGCTACCTATATTACATAGGGTCACCTCTTATTCCTAGGAGATCTAAGCTATCCTAATCACTGGTTTCAAGCCAACCAGCGAAACCCGTGTTAAGGTCGTCATCATTTAGCGGTGGAAACTTCTCTGAAGAGCTTCCTGCTGAAGCCGAGCAATCATCTCGGGACGCCTGAGTCATCTTGGAAGGTCCAGTCTCCGCATTACGTTTGGCAAGGCGGGGTCATCTACCTCCCACTGACATGCGGGCGGTGCGACGATGGCTGGTGGGTGCAATGGGGGCAGGTGGTGACATAGTGGCAGGGACAGCAGGTGCAGCTAGAACATGAGGTGCAGCCGGTGCAGCGTTACCCAGAGTTGAGCGGGAGATAAACCCCATGTTTACAAATGGGGCGATCACTCCCTCTAGGTAGCCCACACGACGGCGATTGACCACTGCCTCCTAGGCTATACAGCGATGATGCTCATCAGCAGCATTACTAAACTCCACCAAGGTGTGAAGTCTATCCAAGTGAATACGTGAAGGATATGGGTAGGTAGTGTCTCCAAGCGGCGACCGAGAAGGATACCGGCGATAGGCAGAATGCAGCTCAGGGAGAGCATGGTGCAGGCGGACAATAGCGGTGTAAGCAGCATCACTCATGGTGTGAAACCCCATTCTAATGAACAGGAACCTCCATGTGATTACTGTGCTATTCCCTGGATCAGTAGCTAGCACTCACATGTTGACAACAATTGGAATCACAAACATACCTCACAAATTAAAGCGGAAACTACTACATAAAGGAAATACTACAACTCAGAGAATAAAGTAGCAAAAGAAGCAATATCTTGTAGTTTGCCCATCCGACCCGCAAGCAACTGACAAGGCATAAACTCCAGATAGAACACGACGAAGAAGATCCGCAACTGCGCATTTAAAGGAGACTCAAGCCTCGCTAACTCATCCACCTAAAATAATAATTACAAGGGTGAGTACTTTACGACTCAAAGAAGACTTGAGTAAAACCTATAATATATGCAGGCCATTTCAAGGGAAAGGCTAATATAGTTAATTTGCATAAAGCAAAATTGAATTGTAAAACAAGTTATCATTTGCAAACAGAATTTATAAGAGCAAGTTGATTGATAATAAAATAGATACAACAGTAAGTAATACTCACAGTCCTCCATGACGTGAGTTCGAATAATCCAAACCATAAGGTCCATCAATGTCAGTCCTTCGACATAAAGCAACATTTGCTAAAAACAAGTTCAGACCAAACCCATTTTAGAAAATTACCAAAGACTCTAGCATGGAATAACTTCACCAAGTGTCCTTGACCGTGGACACGGCTAATCGATTAGATCTTACACTCTGCAGGGTGTACAACTTTACCCACAAGGAATGATCAACCTTTTCGCCAGATCAATTAACACACTTCTTTTGGTGTGTTGGCAAGGAGATCATACAGAACCGTTACATTATCTAGACGTGGCTTTACACCAGCCTGGGACGTTAACCCTCGCCCTGAAAACAGAGACACTCACCAAAGTCGTGGATCCACATTTATCACACCCAACACCACGTCTCTGTCCATGGCAAGGCGTACACCGTTGCATTGGTATGTAGAAACCCCTACAAGCAGACCTGACCGGAATGCTTGTGCTAACTCCCGCCTTCCGTAGATGCAAAGCCACATCTAAATAACTTAATAGGCTAAGACTGTCCCATACTAGCCCTCGTGGTCGTACGGAATTCTTGGATCTACCGTCCCATTGCCCGGTCCTTAATCCGACACGGGCGATACTCCACCCTATACTACGTGCAACTCCTTTTGCAGCACCAGCTATTGCCAATAATCGCCCACGTCAAAACATAATTTTATTTTGGGTTTTTAACCAAAGTACTAGCAACCATTTTCGAAAAAGGACCATATAGGTTCCATATAAAATATTTCAGGAAACAATTTTAATCATGATCATCTGCCCCACAAAAATGCTAAAGCATGGCTAAGCAGGTTTAACATGATCGCATATACCCAATTTGGCATTAAGTAATGTCTAGCCCTATTCTATGGTTATCAAGGTTCACATTTCCATAATTATCAAGGAGTTTCATGTGACAACAAGTATATCTACCAATACCACAAAATAGCAAATTTTACATAATTAAACGCATGCATGAAACAATTTGATGAACAAAAGGAATATAAAATACTGGGATCAATATGGTCAAAGGGGCGCTTGCCTTGCTTAATCATTTCTTACGGTGAAGACGAGGTCGCAACAGATGAAGTCGATGACGGAAACGGCGACATCGGGTTCTACACGTCGTTCAACGGAAATAAAGCAAATAACAAGCTTTAATAAGGGCAAAAAGAAAATAGACAGCAAATCAAATAAAGATTCACTACAGAAAACAGGAATGCTTTAGGGTTTGAATTACGAATTTCCACATCTTGAGTTCAAGATAATCAAGCATTCATATAGTTAAAGGCTTTTATTATGAATAAAGCAGGGTTTCTTTTATAGATTATCTTTTCTAGAATTACGAATTCAAGAGACTAAAATTATAAATTCTTGCATTTATAACTTTGAATTATAGATGCTAAATTTATTTGGATAAACAGAATTAAGACATTAGTTAAAGGATTATACAAATAGCATTTAAATTCCTAATTGACTTTGCATAAGAAGAAGTTTTGAATATGTTTGATCTGTTAAGCTAGGTTACTGGATTTATTTATGGCTTCCAAGAATGTTCTGGTGATACAAATATAATAATTACGGATTTCTTCATTATTTTCGAGTTTGCTTATTCACAATATGAAATTCAGAAATCGTATTACTTAAGGTTATTTGGCTAAAAGGATTTATATGCAGAACATGATGAAACAAGATTATTTTTTTGGAAAAGGATAGCTTATACTTTGAAGAACATTTCTAAGCTGATTTCATACATTTTTGGGTTTGGACGAGACATTATATTTATTGATGAAAAAGCTTATATGATATTAAGGGTCATGTTATAATGAATCGAATTATTGAGGCGAAGTGCACGATTAACATTTAGGGTTATTGCACTAGTAGAACTAAGATGAAAACCAAGTTGTTATAAGAATATTTTTCCAGATTATGGTAGTACATATCCTAAATATCATTTCTATACTCTCGCAAAATTCTCATTTAGACAAGTTGTTCTACAAACTGTCGAAAATGCTTAAGTATTTCTATTTCTCAGAAAACATAACATTTAGGGTTATGCTGCTAGTTCATTTTATATGTAAAACATAGTATAACAAAATACTTTCTTTAAAATACAGTAGTATGCACTTTATAGAGTATTTCTATACTATTTTCATAATTCTTTTCATTTGGACGAGATACTTTATAAGCTACTGAAATTGATTAAGTGTTTCCAACTTTACACGATAAAGTTTCGATTTCCAATTTAAGTTTGTGATTACACCTTATCAGATAATCTATCCATTTTTCAGGTATAAACCTGGGATGACTATAAGAGCGTTTTAAAGTTAGTTTCGTGATATTTGGCTTTTATCCGAAATGCTTTCCATACAAACGATCATTAGGGCCTAATACATACTTAGCCCAAATTTGTATAAATACAAAGTACTTTTGCATAACCAAGAAGGACATTACTTTTCAAAATTCTAGGATTTAATCTTGTCAAATTTGAAGTTCATTTGTGAAAGTTATAACTATTCAAATTATACAAGTATTGGAAATTCAATTATTTGGTTAAGTGTTATTTATAACTTTGTTATAATGATTCTTGTTGAATCATTTAGTTTGATCACATTAGATATTTAGAACTCAATTTATTTTCATGACTTTGTTTTTCATTAATTATGCATGTACCCACTCTTTTCTACATATACAAGGCTTATGTCTTGATGCAAATTACACTTGTGTATATATATGATATTTCATTAAAACATTTTAACAGTGGCAAATTACTCATCAATATACGAACTCACATCTTGGTACACCTATTAGATACTTTTCATATGCATATACATATATTGCTACTAATTATTATATGCACACATTTATCTTCGTATATCTTTTTCATTTGACCCTTTTATTATTCATACATCAAATCTAAAGCAAGTTTATACCTTAATTATTTCAGCATATTAAAGTAGCCTACTGACATCTAAGTGTTCATAAATCAATTTTATTTATTTTAGATTCCTTTTGCACAATTTATTCATTTTAGATTCCTTTTGCATAATTTATTCATTTTTGATTATTTATTTCATTGAGAATAACCTTTGATGGAAAGTGATTCAAACAAAGTTGATATTTAACTATTTTTATATATTTGAGTTCCTGGTAGCATGAGGATTCTAATAAAATTAACTTCAATCAATTTTGAGTTTGTTTACAACATTTTCACATATAGCATATCTTTAAGCCTTTTCTTTAAATTTTAATTTCAAATTTTTCCATAGATCATTTTCAAAATGTTTTCGCATATTTCGAAAGTAATTGATTTTATATAAATTTATAAATTTGTTTCTTCTTATTTGGATTGAAAATGTGAAAGTTATAGATACTTGAATATCTGTCCGGTTGGAAATGCATAAAGGAAAATGAAATACGCTTTCAAAATTGGAAAGCATACTCAGCCTTTTACCCTACCGCACAAGCCATTCGGCTGACCACCTGGGCCCACTCGTCAGTCGTTCAAAAAAGGGGAGGCGGCTAGGGCAAGCCGTCGGCGACGGCGTTCCGGCGGGGCTCCGGCGAGGCGAGGGCACAGGGAGGACACGCACCCGATGGTAGGCTCGGTTGTCACCGGAAATGGTCGGAGGTACAGCGCCACTGAGCTCGGGCGGTGTCAAAAATGGCGGCTCGGCAAGAAGAAAAATCAGCTCGACTCGAGTCAAATTGATGAGGGATTGAGAAAAAGGGGTTCTCGGGGATTCTATCTTACCATTTGGTTGGTCGGGAGGACGGCTGGAGCGGGCTGCCACCGAGTGGCTGGATCTGGAGAAGAAAGCGGTGGGGTGGCTCAACTCGGCGAATGAGAGCTGCAATAAAGCGAAGAATGTCGATCCTTAGATGCTCAGGATGCAAAAATAGGGATGAATTGGTCTACGGTTCACCTGAGCA
This sequence comes from Otatea glauca, assembly GCA_036346275.1. Classification (NCBI taxonomy): domain Eukaryota; kingdom Viridiplantae; phylum Streptophyta; class Magnoliopsida; order Poales; family Poaceae; genus Otatea; species Otatea glauca. The sequence continues at coordinate 53,643,910 of CM070718.1, read as the reverse complement.
TTTGATTTCGCTTTCGCCTCTTCCCTTGGAGCATGCGGCTAAACAAAGGAGAAGCACTCTGGTTGGGTCGCTCGGTTTTGAAGATGATCAAGAGAATAGAGGGGTCTCAATACGGCTCTGATCGAGTATCTATAGATGAGTCACATGGGTCTCGCCAGCGCTTGAACGCACGCGCGTTCTCGGGCTCAGCTCTGTGCAAACACGGTGGGTTGGTGCGGGATTTTGGCTGAGGAGGAATGGCGCGAGGGCTTGGAATGATCGGCGGTATGACGCGGGTGTGGCTGAGGACAACCGTGGCGGTGCAGCGGAAGCGTTTGGTGGTGCGACTGGTACGCTGGCTCGGCGAAGAAGGCGCGAGACAAAGAGAGCGAGCAGAGAGAGCTGCGCGAGGAGGAGAAAGGGAAAGGAAAACGGGGCGACCGATTGACATGCGGGACCGGGTTCACTGGCAGGGAGAGGAGGGCTTTCCTGGTGCTTCCAGTGAGTTCTCGCGGTCACTGTGATTGGGACCCACATGGCAGCGAGAGGAGGCGAGACAAAAAGATAAACTTGGCCAGGACAAGCTGGTACACGCATTAAAATACCTATCAATTCACTATAAAATTTTGTGAAACTTTTTGACCGAGCTCTCCTGGTAGTTTATACCTTCCAGTAAAATTTTGAGACTAAAATACCCTACAATGAATTAATGAAAGTTCTGACACTGTGCACTGTCCAGAATTTCCATTTTGGATTTTGATTTATTTAAGGGTTTAAATCATATTAATTATTTTCCAAACTTTTCTAAGTGTTTATTTCGTGTTATGGATGTCTCTATAAAAAATTCAAGTCAAAATATTGTGTAATTATGTTATAGAAATTCTGACATGTTAATTTTCAGATTTTCAAAGCCTCAATTTATGAATTTTTAGAAGGTCTAAACGACATGATAAATTCCTGAAATTTTTATGAGAAGTAGATTCTGCTCTGAGGGTGTTATGGTAATTTTTTTGGCTCCATATAAATTTCTAATATTTTATAGTAATTCTGGCTTCTACTGTTTTTGGTCAAAAGAGATGTCTTTTCAATTATTCTATCACATTCCTGTGCATAAAATTTTATTTGTTGGCTGAATTCATCCACTGCATGCTTAGGGTTACCATGGTAAATTTTTCTAACTTTTACTTTTACCATTTTACCTTTTTACCATTTTCCATTTACTAATTCTATTTGTTGGATTTCCATACAATACAAAAATCCAAGAAAATTCAAATAAGAACCAATAAATCGAATAAAACTCATACATAAATATTTTTAAATTTAAAATATTTATTTCTATATTACTTTGTTTTTCGGGACGTTACATATGGCAACATCCATAGTTGAGCCATAGCCTTCGAAATTACGCTCCCCTTCCTCATACGGAGCGCGCGTAGGAATATGCAGTCGAGCTGCATACTCGACTGTAGAGGAACAGAGGGCCACGTAGTAAACGATATAGCGAGGATTCTTAGTATATTATGCCATATCCAACATCTTGGCTAGCACTCCCTTAATTCCTGTCTCCTCACGAGCATTCGACTTATAGCATAGGATAATATCCATCTGCTTTAAACAAAGAGAAGATTAGAATTTTTCAATTTAGAGTGGATAAGAAAGATTAGCAGATAGTTAAGGTAATAAAGGGAAGTATTAGTTTAGATATATTTATAAATTAAGCACTAGTTTTATTAAAAAACGTATTAAATTTTCTTTTGACTAGCGGCTATACTAACTAAGGTTTTCCTACAGTCTGCATGGCTCTAATACCAACTTGTAAGAATCCCATTTTGATATTGAATACCAGTACAGGGTTCCCTGTGCATACTGTACTAGTCACATGATGAGTGGCTAGTACGCATAGATTACAAATTGAAATCATTTCCATACACAATAATATTACATATGCTAAGCGTCTGAGATTACATAATAGTATTGCAAGCCAAAAACTTAAAAGCAGCAGTGGAAACTTTATTTCTCTTGTAGTATACTCATTCACCCTCAGGCAACAGACAAGGTAACGCCCTAGAAAAGATTGTCATCATAACCCCCGAATCCTGTATGGCCGTAATGATCATCGGAGTATTCGGTATCATCACCTAAAAACAACATTATAGCAAGATTGAGTACATGGTGTACTCAGCAAGTCTTATAGTGTATCGCAAATGCAAATATAAATAAATGCAGGTGATAGCAATGGAATGGTATCTACAGTTATTTTGCATTGGCAAATTGAAGCATAATCATATATTAGGTTTCAACTGAAATTTGTAAAAGAGCATTCGTTGTAATAGCAAGTATTGATGGCATAAATTAATCATCATAACACAGTCTACCTGACTGATTCAATCTGTTCCCATGTCATCCCCTGACATGAAGTATATTCCAAAATCCCATTTCCCCATCAAATCATTTTGGAAATATTAAAACTCTAGCCATGTGATGACGGTACCAAGTGCCTTTAACCATAGGCGCGGCTAATTAATTAGATTTACACTCTGCAGAGGTGCACAGCTTTACCCACAAGAAATGATCTGTTATTTTCGCCAGGCCAGTTGACACTCTTCCTTTGAGGTGTCGACATGGTGATCATGACATAACCGTTACATCGTTTAGACCTAACTTTTCACCAGCTCGATGCCGTTAAATCCTTGTTGTGGAGAAGAAACATGACAGTGTATCCCTATCATTATAAAATGGTAACATGAGCAGTAAATCCCTGTGATAGAAGCAGTAAATCCCTGCGATAAAGGTTTCTTCCCATACCAAGGCGTACACCATTGTATCGATATGCATTTACCCATAACGAAGTGTGGAAGACCCTCATAAGCAAACCTAGAAAGGAGTGCTCATACTATCTCCCGCCTACCATTATGCAAAGCCAGACCTAAGCAACTTAATAGATTAAGGCTGCCCCATCCCAGCACTTGTGGTTGCACGGAGTCTTGGCGTGAAAACAACACATAGCTCAGTCCTTAATCCGACACGGGCAATAATCACCCCCTATACTACGTACAAGTCTAGCCCTTGCACAACCGGCTATTGCCAATAATTACCTGCATCTAAACTATAGTTTTATTTTGAGTTTTTGGTCAAAATATCCACAATTGGCACTTAACAATTCCAACATTTTCAAATTCCCAAGAAGCAGTATGATTTGATCATCCACTCCGTTGCTAAATGAGCATGGCTAAGCATGATTACTAATCGTATATACCCAATTTGACATTATGTAATGTCTACCCTTTTTCTACGGTCATCAAGGTTCACATATCCATAATTATCAAGGAAGTTCCTTGAAATATTAGGTATATCTACCAACATTCCAACATAGCATTCTTATGACAAGTACGCGCATGCATAATAGCTTTGCAAACATTGAAAGTAAGTGTTTGAAATAATAGGATCAAAATGATCAAGGGGGTGCTTGCCTTGCTGATCGCAGTTGGGTATAAACTCCGGGTCGTCGGCGAGGTCATCCTTTACTAATTCAGGCTCGTTAGAATCTACTCGTCGAGCATTAGGAGTAACATGCAATAAATAGCGAACCAATATAAGGGCAAAAAGAAGACAGACAGAAATTCAAATAAAAACTTGCTATAGAAAACGAGTGTGGTTTAGGGTTACATTATTTTGGGTTCCTGCTTTCTAGTCGATCATACATATATTTTTAATGGCTTTCAAATTGAGCAATGCCCGATTTCTTTTGTAGATTATCCATTTTTGACTTATGAATTCAAGAGACTAAAATTATGTATCCAAGTATTTATAAATTTGAATTATAGATGCTAAAATTATTTAAAGATGAAAGATTTTTCTTACGGTGATAACAAAAGAGAGTATATTGTTAATAGGATTCAGATGCAAAGCAATGTATTAAAAGACTTTTGGATTAAACATTCATCTCCAAACTTCTTGCTGCCATTTTATTATGGATGCATAACACACCAGGTTATGTACTAAATCCTCATGTGCTATTTATTAAATGCATGTATGGCCTTATATAAACACATACCCATACACACACACATATATAAATAAATATATATATAGGAAGCCGAAATGGGGCACCATGGTACCTGGGCACCATGATTTTAAATGCTCAAATTCAAGCCATATTCGAGTATAATTTTCAAAAATTTCAGTTTTAGGGCATATACCCATCTATATCAATTCAAATGAAACACATACCTTTGAAAAAATATACTCGAATTCAAAAATTTTGAACGAGTTTGGATAACATGTTTTGTTTATTTATATATATAATCAGCACATACCTACAACCAAACTATCATCAAAAAGGGAAACTATAGTTTAAATTTCAGCTCAAACTTGTTTGAACTTGTTAGTAAATTGGTTAAACTCATCATCCTAAAAATTTCAAAAAAAATCGCATGAAAATACATAGAAAAAATATCCTTTTTAGATCATATATATATATATGCATATGCTTACTTATGCCCTTTTTATACTAGAACTCAACCTATTTGCATAACCCATTAGTTATCCAATGTTTTTATCTAGCCTAACATCATACTACTATTTTGCTCAGAAAGAAATATGTTTAGCAATCTCCTGAAATTATTTCTCATCAATTTATTCATTAATGCATAACCAAACTAACAATATTAAACATCAATAGAAAAGACATAAAACAACTAGTTACCCCAAATATTTTTCTATGAATGGGTTCCTAGCGGAATATGGATCCTGATAAACTTAGTTCCATACAATTTCAACTTGATTTGCAAAGTTTCTACATTTAGTCTACTTTCATATATACTATTAACCTTTTTATTAAAATATTTTTCCAGAGTAGATGAATTTATAAATTTGTTTCATCACATTATGATTTCAAATGCGAAAGATATTCAAGTTTGAATTTTTACCCGATTCAAAAATCAAATGAAAATAGCAAAATACGTTTTCAGAATACCGAAAATGTCGTTTGCTTCGCGCCAACAGATATCATTCAAACCGACTGAGACACTGATAGCTCGGGCCCGCTTGTGAGGGAGACCAAACAGGGCACGTGCTAGGGCTCACCGCCGGCGAGGATTTGGTGATGCTCCGGTCCAGCCGAGGGAACGGTTAGCATCAGCGTCCTCTTGCGCACCTAAGGATGAAACACATTCCTACCGGTGACTAGCCGAATCACCTCGCCACCGTGGCTATGCAGTGGTGGAAGAGGTGGTGAGCCGCGCCGGCGACAGAAAGCTTCCCCAACGGAATCGGTTCCAGTTCTAGCATCAGGGGACCCTAAGTGTTCAATTTTTATCAAAAGAAAGTATGGAGGAGAGTCGAATTAGCTCACCACTGATCGCCGGCTTCGGAGAAGAAGAGGGCTCAGTGGCAGCGAAGCTCGGGTTGAAGATACCTAAAAACAACAAAGGGATTTTGATCACAAGATGCCACTGATGCTATTGTGAAGTTTAATTGAGAAACGAAAGAAGGTACCGACTGAAATCGAGATGATCCCAAAATCTTGAGTTCTTCGGCTGAATCGGAGGAACATGAAATTAGCGATGCTCAGTGGAGTAGGAGGGATGAAACGAGAGGGGTTTTGAAGCACATGTCTTGGCGAGCTTCGTTCGGTATTTATAGGCCAAGGCGTCGCTGTAGAGTAGCTCAATTCCTGATGTGAACTCGGCTGAGTTTTGCGGCGCTAGAACAGGAGAAGGGATGGGCCAGATTGCGGGAAATTCGGGCAAGGACGATGCGTTGTGAAGTTCTGCAGAGGCGGTTTCCTTGGGCGAAGCGCAGCTGCCGCGGTGGCACGAGCTATAGCCGACGAGCTGATCTCAGCCATGTGTGAGCTCACCATCTAGAGGAAGAAGACAGATGTAACACCCCGGCATCTATCATGCCCGAATGCTACCAAACATAGACACTACAACAATTAAATATCACAAAACAAGCTAAATTCCAGCAAGGTTACCAATTGTTAATACCGAAAATTCTAAAAGATAACATTTGTTTTATCATAAATTTAGCAACGTTATTAAACTGGCAAGTAATATCAATACATAAAGCATGTAAAGAAGCAATGAACGTAAATGTAACAGAGAATTAAGCACCCCAAAAGACCAATTAACAAGTTTCATGGCCTTTACTTATTTCCAAGAATTCAAATCGTAACTTGTAACATTGTCTAAAGTGAAATGCTACGTGAGGAGGTGCAGCTAATCCCTTATCCCGCATGCCGACTCTTTGGTACCTAAAAAAACAACATTAAACACAAGAGTGAGTTTAAAACTCAGCAAGCATAATGAAATGAGTGAAAGAATCATTTAGCACCAACAACAACATATTCATCATTTTCATATTCATTATACCGTTAACAATTCGTACTCATCTCCTTGAATAAGATGCAATGCCATGCGATGCACATGTCCTCTCGAAGGCGTATACCGGTATAGCTGAGTGCACACCCGTCGGTGTGCACCCTCTTCCCCCTTCTATCCCATAGATGAAGGGTGCCTACTCCTCGCTTCCATTCGCCATGGTGATGGAATCACGATGTAGGACTTACTCTATGGCTCTCCGGATTAGTCATAACTTTCTCACCGGCTTTTCCGGACTAGTTAAGACTTTCTCACCGCCCTGGCCAGATTTCATGCCATGAATGCAACATGTGCTATTAACCAAAACAACATGTACAACAATTTTAACTCATCTTGGCATAGCATTACTATGAATCAAGTCATCTTATCCTGATTAACGTTAGACATAGCAAATTAATCTATCAGTTACTCATTCATCACATAAGTATCAACATAACAAACCACTCATCAACTAGTCCATATCACATACAGCAACTCTAACAATTTTCGTACCACACACTACCCATTCCAAAACACTTGCCTTAACCTCAGGCGACGGAATGGTGAGATGAGGAAGGCACTCCCGGGGTCACACCACCTCTTCCGAAGAACGGAGGACAACGAATTCTTCCTCCCGGCTTCCCGATCTGCCTTTCCCGCGCTGGTACACGCCGGATCTCCGCGTCGCGGAGCTTCCCGACGAATTGAGCAGCAAGGGGGTGAGGTGGGGAGCCTTCCTAGGCCACCAAAGAGGGTGGAGAAGGGAGGGGGTGGAGGAGGAGGTGGCGCAAGGGAGGGAGGAGGCGCCAGCCAATGGGGAAGATGGGAGGGGGCGGCTGGTTGGGGAAAAAAAGGAGCGGGAGGGAATTAGGGCAGGAGGAGAGGTATGGGCGCCCAACCAGGTCCCAAGCGGTCTCCCACCCCACACGGCCCAAAATCGAACCCACTAAAGCCCACACTCCTTTTCTTTTCGCCCAAGCTTCCCGAACAAGCCAACACCCAAAATCAGCCCTAGAACGCCACTCCTTTCAAACCGAAAAGTTTTAAACCCAAAAAAAATCATATTTCAAAATATATTTAAACCTTCCAAGCATCACATTCTTCCCCTTCAACAGATTCGACTCAAATCCTTGGCATGCCACTAGGTGACCTAGCCAACAAAGAGATAAAAAAGAATCACCTCTCATACCGAGGTGAAAAGTTCGTGGTACTTCTCGCATGCATGAGACTCCACTCCCAAGTTGCTTCCCTTTCAGTTTGGTGCGACCACAGGACCTTGACAAATTTGAGTGTTCTATTCTTCAACACTCGCTCTGAAATCTCCAGTATCCTCACAGGCCGAGACTCAAACGTGAGAGTTTGGTCAACCACCAACGGCTCCAAGGGAACCACCAACTCTGGGTCATGCAAGTATTTCCTCAACATGGAGATATGGAAAACATTGTGGACTCCTTGCATTGATTCCGGAAGATCCAAGCGGTAAGCCAATTTTCCAATGCGAGCTGTGATAGGGAAAGGCCCGACATACCTCGGACTCAACTTCCCTTTCGTGCCAAAACGAACCACTCCCTTGGTAGGGGACACTCGCAACAAGACGTTGTCACCCACTACAAACTCTAAATCTCGCCTTTTCACATCAGCATAGCTTTTCTGTCTACTCTGAGCTGCGAGAAGGCTCTGCCGAACCTCAGCCACACGATTGGTAGTCTGCTGAACCCAATTCGATCCAAGAATTGCTCTTTCACCCACGGCATCCCAACACAGTGGCGATCTGCACTTCCGGCCATAAAGCACTTCATAAGGAGCAGCCCGGACACTGGAATGATAGCTGTTATTGTAGGCAAACTCTGCCAAGGGCAAGTGATCCTCCCAGCTACCTTTCCATGCCATCACACAGGCCCGGAGCATGTCCTCCAAAGTCTGAATAGTTCGCTCAGATTGTCCATCCGTCTGAGGGTGAAAAGCGGATCGAGGCTAAGTGTGTACCCAAAGCACCCTGCAAACTCTCCCAAAATTTGGAGACGAACTTCGCATCCCGATCAGAGATAATCGTCTTGGGTACGCCATGCAATCTCACAATCTCCCACACATAGATGGGAGCTAAATCGCTCGCTGAAAGGGTAGTGCGGACAGGAATGAAATGTGCCGACTTGCTACGGCGGTCCACCACAACCCAAATAGCATCCCTCCCTCTTGGAGTACGAGGCAGGCCAACCACAAAATCCATTGAGATGTCATCCCATGGCCACACAGGAACCTCCAATGGCTGCAACAAACCAGCGGGGCGCTTGTGTTCAGCCTTGATCTTTTGACAAATTCCGCAAGATGCCACATACTTGGCAACATCCACCCTCATTCTTTTCCACCAGAAGTTCCTTTTCAGATCCCTGTACATCTTAGTCTCCCCAGGGTGGACCGTGTACGGGGTGCGATGAGCCTCCCTCAAGATGTCATCCTTGACTTGACATTTCTGAGGTACACAAAGGCGACCTCGAAACCGAAGTGCTCCCACATTATCCATGGAAAAGTCTCCAACCCTGCCATCCTCAAAACGCTTCCTCACTGCTGGAGCAATCGATCGTCTTGTTGTGCTTCCAAAGACACGCCGAATCACGACTCAAGAATCACTTGCGTTCACTCGAATCGTCCCTCGCAAAGCAATAAGAGACTCCCAAACGCTCAAAATCAGCAACCAGACATTCAATAATAGGGGGAACTGACTTACGACTGAGAGCATCGGCCACCACATTTGCCTTGCCCGGATGATACTGAATAGTAAGGTCATAATCTTTTATCAACTCCAACCACCTTCTCGCCTCAAATTGAGATCTTTCGAGTAAAGATGTACTTAAGGCTCTTATGATCCGTGAAGATATCACAAGACTCACCATACGATAGTGCCTCCAAAGTTTCAACGCAAACACCACAGCGGCAAGCTCAAGATCATGAGTAGGATAGTTTTGCTCATGCTTTTTCAACTGCCTCGATGCATAGGCAATCACCTTGCCATCCTGCATGAGCACACATCCTAGACCCAACCGAGAAGCATTGGAATAGACAGTGAACCGCTTCCCAGGTTCGGGTAGGGTAAGAACAGGAGCAGTCACCAGCTTCTCCTTCAAAGTGCAGAAACTGAGCTCACACTCAGCCGTCCACCGAAATGGCTTTCCCTTCTGAGTCTGCTGTGATATCGGCTTGGCAATAATGGAGAAATCCTGCACAAAACACCGATAATACCCAGCCAGACCAAGGAAGCTACGCACCTCCTTAACATTGGAGGGTCTCTTCCAATCCACCATTGCCGAAACCTTGGTAGGATCTGCAGAAATGCCTTCTGGACTGATGATGTGGCCAAGGAAACCCACCTCTGAAATCCAGAACTCGCACTTTTTCAACTTAGCAAAGAATTGATTTTCCCTCAAAGTACTCAACACAAGCCTCAAATGCTGCTCATGTTCCTCTTCTGATTTTGAGTAAATCAGAATATCATCAATCAACACTACCACAAACTCATCAAGATACTCGTGTAGCATACTGTTCATCGTCGTAAGAAGTAAATAAGCAAGGCAAGCACCCCCTTTGACCATCTTGATCCCAGTATTTAATTTGCATTGTGTTTATTAAAATGATTCATGCATGCGTTTACTTTCTATAAATTTGCTATTTTGTGGTACTGGTAGTTATACCTGTTGTCTCATGAAACTTCCTTGACAAGTATGGATATATGAACCTTGATAACCATAGATTAAGCATAGACATTATTTAATGTTATCATGGGTATATCTGATTTCATAATTATCCATGCTTAGCCATGCTTTTAGAACCATGAGGTAGATGATCAGATCAAAATGGTTTCTCGACAAATTTAAAATGTTGGATAATGACATTGTTGGTTATCGGTATTTTGATTAAAAACTCAAAATAAAACTATGGTTTTGGTGCGGGCGATTATTGGCGATAGCCGGTTGTGCAGAGGGATTTGCACGTAGTGTAGGGTGGAGTATCGCCCGTGTCACAGTAAGGACCGAGCAATGGGACACTATTGATCCAAGAAACCCGTACAACCAAAGTGTTGGGATGGGAAAGCCTTAAACCAATTAAGTTATCTAGTTTAACTTTGCACATTGGTAGGCCGAAGTAGTACGAGCACTCCTTTCAAGTTTGCTCGAAGGGGTGCCCTCACTGCGGTGTTGGGAACAAAGCTTGCCGATATAACGGTGTACGCCATGTCTATGGGAAGTTCCAACATTTATATGCTCTGAGTTCTTCCATCATAGCATGGGTTCAACGTCCCGGTGCTGGTGCAAAGTTAACTTAGATAATATAAAAGTTTTCATCATGAACATTCTGGCCACACGCCAAAGGTGCGTGAAACATGCGGCATAAAGAAAAGGTCATGACTTGTGAGTAAAGTTGTACACCTCTGCAGATTGTAAATCTAATCGATTAGTCGCGTCCACGGTCAAGGACACTTAGTGTAGTCATTCCAATGTTAGTTTTGGTATTTTCTAAAAATGGGTTATGGTTTGGACCTTGTGTAGCAGCTGTCTTTATGTCAAAGGGCCGACATTGTTGGATTTCATTGTTTGGATTTCTCGAGGCTCACGAAGGGTTGTGAGTATTACTTATGCTTTACTTATTTCATATCAGTCAACTTGCTCTTACAAATTCCGTTTACAAATAACTTGATTCTACAATATCAATTATGCTTTATGCAAAATTAACAGTAGAAGCCGTTCCTTTGAAATGGCTTTCATATATTTTAGGTTTTGCTAAAGTCTTGCGGAGTACATAAAGTACTCACCTTTGCTTATATGTTGTTTTTAGGTGGATAAGTTAGCGAAGCTTCGAAGATCTCTTTTCGTTGCAGGTTGCGGGATTTTCTTCATCATGGTCTTTCTAGGGATTATGCCTTGTCAGTTTCCTGCGGGTTGGATGGGCACACTACAAGACTTTGCTTCTTTTGCTGCTTTATGCTCTGAGTTGTAAGATTTTCTTTGTATAATAGTTTTCGCTTAAATATTTGTTGTATGGTTGTGATTCCAATTGGTATGTATGTGCGTACTAGCTACTAATCATGGGACTAGTACGGAATGCACATTAGATTTCCACTTTTGCATTTATGTAAAAATGGGGGCCATTACACGCCACTAGGGATTGAGCTCGGCTACACCACCATTTTCACCTATTTAAGCTGGTTGAAACCCCCATTGCCTCTTGTGCCATTCCTCACGATCCCTAGAGCTTCCTTACCAGCACTCAAGCCCCAATTTGGATGCCACCCTTAATCGGCTTTGGCCGCAACCCTTCTGTGGGTAAAACTCCTAGCACAAGCCTCCATTTCCCAATTAAACCTATTTGACGCAACTTCATCTACCACCAAGCAAAACCCCCAGATTAATTTCATCATTCCCATACCGAGCCTACGCCACCACGAGAACCCCCTGCCATTGCCTCTCGTCTCTGCCGTGCCACCACTACGGGCCGCCTTAGTCCCGGCCGTCACCTCCTACGGCCTCAGTTCAGTCCCATGGACCCATTTCAGTGGTCGCCTCCTACACCCTGTGCTCGCCTTCGCTGACGCTCGAGCCCTAGCCATGGTACCACCTAAGCTCTGCTTTGTTTTCTGTCTTCCTCCAATTGAGCGGTAGCCCCAAATGCAACATTTCCAACCCTCTTCACTTAATGACAAGTGGGACCACTTTGAGATGGACTAAGATCATTGTCTGGTTCTCAACTCTAAGAAGGTAATAAACTTGAGAGCTAACTAGTTTGGTTAATTTTCAATTCAATGTTTGATTAATTTCCTATTAAAATGGTAAGACCATAAGTTAAATAAAATTTGACTAAGCTCAAATGAACCTTGTCTTAAAGTGTACCATATTCCATATAAACTTCCCAAAATTAAAATGATAATTGATGACGCATGAGCCGACATAATTAGAAACTTAATTAGTTATCTGGTTCACAAACAAGAAAGTAAATAAGATTGGTAATTCTAATTCCCTGGTTCATGAATCATGAGATTAGCTTCAAAGAACCCAGAGGTCAGGACCCTTTGATGCTATAAAGGTAATTGTATTTGAACGTGTTTTGCACTTCAATGTTTCCCAGAGGCCAAGACCCTCTGATGTTCCAAAGGTAAAGGTATTCGGACGTGTTTTGCACTTAATTCTTATTAAAAATTCACCTTACTTTAAAAACTCATAACGTAAGCAACAAGTTTAAAATTTGAGAAATCAGTACTTAAAATCTTTTTATCACCAGAACCTTCTATTTTAACTCATATTTGAATTTTGTGTTATTTGTTTCATTTGACTTCTTTTTGCCTTTATTGAAATTGCTATTTGCTTCATTTCATGACGAACGACGTGTAGAGACATCTTAGATACTGTCAACGATGACCTTGACTACACCACAGACATCAACCAGCAAGGCAAGCACCCCCTTTGATCATACTCATCCTAGCATTTTAAAATTGTTTTGTCAAAACTTTTATGCATGCGTATATTTTCAGTAAATTCGCTATATTGTGAGTATTGGTAGATATTCCCCGAAAATTTATGGATTTCCCTTAATCAATATTGATATGTGATCCTTGATCACCCTAAGATAAGTTTGGACATTATAAGAAATGTCAATTGGGTATAATCAAATATGTACATGCATTTGCTTAGTATGTTTTAGAAATGGGAAGATGAATGGATGGAAAATGCCATTCGTTATGAATATGAACTTTGGACATAATGGAAAAGTCTAGTTAATGTTATTTTGGTAAAAATAGAAATAAAACTATGGTTTTGACGCGGGTGAGCTATTGGCAATAGCCGGATATGCATGGGACTTGCACGTAGTGTAGGGGGAAATTTCTCTCTCGGATCGGATTAAGCACCGAACGTAGTGTTTGTTAAATCCAAGAATATCCATGCAACCACAAAGTTAGTATGGGATGGCCTTAACCTATTAAGTTATTTAGATTTAACTTTGCACATTGGAAGGCTGGAGTAGCACGGGCTTTCTGGGATAGATTGCTCGTAGGGGTGTCCACACAGAGGTGTGGATGAAACACATACCAATGCAACGATATACGCCATGCTTTGGGAAGAAGTGGGATAATGGGTTGTATAACCATTAGTCGTATAGTGATTGTACAAATATCTTATACCGCCATAGTATGAGGTTGTCGTCACCGGGCTGATGCAAAGTTAGATCTAGATAATGTAATAGTTATGTTATGATCTCTCTACAGTACACCAAAGGAAGTCTGGTAATAACATTGCAAAAAGAGTTGATCATATCTTGTGGGTAAAGCTGTACACCTCTGCAGAGTGAAAATCTTTTCGAAAAGTCGATCCGGCAGTCATGGGAGTCTTGGTGCATTAACACTAGTTAGATGATTTTCATATTTTTCATAAATTGGATTGAGATTGGAAACATGTGTTGGAAAATTTACATTTAAGATGATTCAATACTATGCTATGTGTTGACAAAGATTGGTTTCAGCTGTTATGCCTTATGTTGGCAAAGACTGTTACTATGCCATGTGTTGGCAAGGAATGATCCAAATTCTTGCTCACATCATGAAGGACTGTGAGTTGCTATATTTATGCTTACATACTGTTATTTATATATACCTGTCAAATTGCTTTTACAAAATTTCATTTGCAATCTACTATTCAATATTTAAAATTCAAATTGGCTTTATGCGAAATAACTGTAGAAGCCTTTCCTTTTATAAAGCCTGCATTTATTAGATATTTGCAAACACCACAGGTCTTGCTGAGTACATAAATGTACTCAACCTTGCTATTGATGTTGTTTTTAGGTGAAGAGTCAGAAAAGCCCCTTCAACACAATCTCTGACGCAGGTTACGGGGAATATTACGATGAGCTTTTCTACAATTTATACCTTTTTTGTTGCCAAAGGGTTATGTGGTAAACTACAAGACTTTCATACTTTTGATGTAGTTTGTTTTGTCTTTTAAATCTATTGTATAAACAGCTTTCGCTATTATATGTATTACATTGTGTATGGATGTGTTATCACTATTGTAAATATGCGTACTAGCCACTGATCATGAAACTAGTACTGTATACACATGAAACCCATTATTGGTATTTAATACCGAAAATGGGGGCCTCATAGGAGAGTAGCACAGTCATGTCATGTGTTCCTACATCATCCACTTATATGACAATTAGAATTTGTTCATTCTTGGGTCATTAAGAATTGAGAGTCTCAGGTATGGAATAATTTTAGTGGAATTAATCTTGTGTGAATTAGTTGGGTTTGTTAAATAATGATTATGGCATTTGTTGATGTCTTGATTTTGTTCTCCGTTCGGTGGCTTCGTAAAAGTTAAGTAATGGGTAAGTTTCCATGCGCGGGGTCTTGGGTGTTCTTGGACATGTGGTTCCAAGTTTATTATTGATGTTCTTGTTAATGCCACCGTTAATTGTTGCGTTGTCAATTCATGTGAATATTGTCTAGTTGAAGTTTAGTGTTTAAAAGAAATAAATTATTGTTGCTGAAATTTATATGTTTAATGATGAAGTGACATTCGGGGCACTTAGAGTGCCAGGTGTTACATCAACTGTCGTAAGTTCTCTAGCAGTAACCAGGCTATGTCAGAAGGCTTTCTAAAAGGGTAGCAAGGGCATCATCCTTGTCTAATCATACTACCCCTCCAATTCTACTTTTGTAACATCCCAAAAAATGCAATAAAATATAAATGAGTATTTTAAATTTGAATATGTTTATTTCTAAATTTTATTGGCATTTTTTTATTGGAATTTCCTGCATTTTTGTATTGAATGAAAATCAAACGAATAGAATTAATGAATGGAAAATGGTAAGAAGATAAAAAGTTAAAAGTAAAATTTTGGAAAATTCACCATGGAACCCTAGCCATGCTGGTAAATCAGTAAAGTCGGCAAATAAAGATTTTTATGCACAGGAATATGGTTGAGTAAATGAAATGACTACTCTCTTGACTAAAAACAGTAAAAGTTAGAATTAATATAAAACTGTCAAAATTTATCTAGATCTGCAAAATTACCATAACATCCTAAATGCATTGTTTACTTCTGGTAAAAATTTCAGGAATTTATCATGTCATTTAGACCTTCTAAAAATTCAAAAACATGGCTTTGAAAATCTGAAAATCATAATGTCAGAATTTTTATAAAAGAATTACACAATATTTTGACTTGATATTTTTATAGAGGCATCCTTAGCCTGAATAGAACTCTCACGAAAAGTTTTAAAAATAAATGATAAAATTTGCACCCTTAAATAAATCAAAATCCGAAATGAAAATCATGGGCAGTGCACAGTTTCAGCATTTTTATAAATTAACCATAAGGTATTTTAGTATCAAATTTTTACTGGAAGATAGAAATTACCAGGAGAGCTCAATCAAAAAGTTTCAAAAATTTTGACAGTGAATAGATGGTGATTTAATTCGTGTACTGAACTGTCCGAAATGAAACTTATCTCTTTGTCTTGTCCCCTCTCACTGACATGTTGGGCCGTCCACTATGCCGTAACCGTTCGCTGGCAAGGAACGAAAAAGTCCTATCTCGCTGCCCCGGTCCCATTTGTCAGCCGCCATTTTCCTTCTCCCTCTCTTCTTCTCCTCGCAGCAGAGCTCTCTGCTCTCGCTCACTCCTGAGTCTTCGCCGCCCTGTGCTGCAACCACTCCGTGCCGCCCACCCCATCATCTGACGCCACGTTCATCCTTGGAAGATGTGTGCCATACCCTAACCAGCTTGCGTCGCCTCTGTGCCGGAGAGGAAGCTGCACCACCTTGCCAAACCAAGCTGCAAAACCGCCAAGCTTTCAATCCCAGTGCCGAGCTTCATAGCGATTCACCGCCTATAAAACCCCCTCTGTGATCGCTAGGGGCTGCTCTTCACTTCATCTCTCGTTTCTTTCACTACCATTTACTAAACTTCTCCCAATTTCCATCTTCTTCCCCTTCACCCGAAGAACCCCAATTTCGGATCAAGCTCAAATTGAAGCGGTACTCTAAACCTTTTTCCAATTCTTTCACATGATAGCTTCTGTGCCTCACAAGGATCAAAACCCCTCAAATTGTTTCAGGTCTTACCAACCGTAGCGTCGCCTTCCCAGCTGTCCTCCTTCCTCGGCTCAGGCGATAGGTGGCAAGCTTACCCAACCAATCTCCTCGGCTCCTAGTAGGTAAAATGGAACTTTATCAGCCACCTAAAGCTCAAACTGGAACCGATCAACCCTAAGGACCTTCTAAACTTCAGCGTGGCTCACCGCCATTAGCACCGCCACCCCCTCTCGATGGCGGAGCACTTCCGACTATCACCGCCATCGTCTGACTCCACCAGCGTGTGCACAATAGCCCACAGGTGCTCCTCGAGCCTTTGGCCGGTCGGCTCCGCCGCGCCTTCGCCGCCGGCGAGATGGCCTAGCGGCCTCCCCTGCTTTGGCCCACTGCCAGGGGGGCCAAAATGTCAGTCGGGTGAGGGAAATTCAAAGAAAACCAGTGAAAATAGAAAGATGCTTCCGGTTTAGACAAAACACATTTTTCTATTTTGGTTTATTTTCCAAAACCGAAGCAATTCAATTAGCTATAACTTTTGAACCGTAAATCCAAATTGAATTAAATGAATTTCTATATTCATGTAAAATTAGGTACCTACAGAGTATGCAATAATATTTTGAAAATGATCACTGGGTGAATTTGAAATTCAAATTTGAATAAAAGGCCTAAAGATATGCTTTGTATAAAAAATTCTGTAAACAAACTTAGAATTGAATGAAACCAATTTTAATGGAACCCTTATGCTTCCAGAATTTCAAATATATAAAAATATTTAAATTTCATTTATGTTTGAACTACTTTCTATTAAAGATTTCATTCAATATACTAGAAATTCAAATATGCATAACCTGTATGAAAGAAATTTAAAATAAGTAAAATTTGCTTCTAAATAGTTGTATGGCAGTAGGCTACTTGAATTTGCCAAAATAACTAAGAGATAAACTTGATTTGAAATAACCCAAGTGCAAAATGTATATATATGTATAGAAAATCAAATAGTTAGAATATAGATTAAATGAACTTGAATATAGGCAAACTTAGTTTTGCTAATTCCTGAGGTCACAAGGATCTAAAATACACAGAGATATTTGGTTTTTGCCATGGTTGTAACATATGTTAGTTTCAATACTTGTATTATCCGAATAGTCACATCTTTCATAAACGAGCTTCAAATTTGATGAAACCAAATCCTGATAACTTGAAAAATAATATCCTTGCTGTTTATGTAAAAATACATCACGTAAGTGTAAATTTGAACTAAGTCCATATTAGGCCCTAATGATCACTTATATGAAAAACATCTCGGATAAAAGCCAAACATCGCGAAATCAACTTTAAAGAACTCTTAGAGATGACTCCTCTTAATGCCTGAAAAATGGATAAATAATCTTATAAGGTGCAGTCGCAAATTTATATCGAAAACTGAACCTTTATCGTGTAGTTATAGAAACGCTTAAGCCTTTTCGGTGCCTTATAAAACATCTCGTCTAAGTGAAAAGTTTTATGAAAACAGCATAGAAATGCTCAATAAAGTGCAGGCTACTATGTTCTGAAGAAAGAATATCGTTTTATTAAGGTTTGCATATGAAAGAATCTAGTAACATAGCTCTAAATGTTATGTTTTCTGAATAATAGAAACACTTAAGCATTTTCAACAACCCGTAGAATATCTCTTCTAAATGCTAATATTATGAAGATCAGTTTAGAATTGATATTTAGAGTATGTACTACCATAATGCAGAAAAATATTCTTGTTACAACTTGCTTTTCAACTAAATCTTGCTAGTCGAATACCTCTAAGTGTGAATCGTTCGCTTCACCTCAATAATCCGATTCCTTATAACATAGACCTTAATATCATATACGCTTTTTCAACAATAAATATAATGTCTCGTCTAAACACTGAAATGTATGAAATCAGCTTAGAAATGTTTTTCAAAGTATATACTATCCTTTTCCGAAGAAATAATCTTGTTTCACCATGTTTTCAATATAAATCCTTTTAGCCAAATAACCCTAAGTATTATGATTTATGAACTTCATCTCTTAAATAATCAAACTTTGTAATAATGAAGAAATCTATAGTTAAAATATATTTTTATCACCAGAACCTTCTTGAAAACAATAAATAATTCCAGTAACCTAGCTCAACAAATCTAACTCATTCAAAATCAGTTTTTATACAAAAACCACTTAAGGAATTAAGTGCTATTCGCATAACCCCTTTAATTTGTGTTTTAATTCTATTAATCCAAATAATTTTAGCATCTATAATTCCAAGTTATAAATTTAATAATTCATAATTTTAGCCTCTTGAATTCGTATGTCAAGAATAGATAACCTATAGAAGAAGTCAGGTTTTGTTCATCATAAAATTCATTATCTATATGAATGTGTATTTATCTAAATCATGAGGTCTTGAAATCATATAACTCAAACCCTAAAATATGCCTGTTTTCTTTAGTGAATCTTTATTTGGTTTTCTATCTGTTTTCTTTTTGCCCTTATTAAAGTTGGATATTTGCTATATTTTCGATTGATCGACGTCTAGAATCCAACGTCCCTTCCTCCGTCATTGCCTCTGTCAGCCGTGGCCTCGTCTTCATCGTAAGCAATAAATACGCAAGGCAAGCACCTCCTTTGTTCATCTTGATCTCAGTATTTAATTTTCATTGTGTTTATTAAAATGTTTCATGCATGTGTCTACTTTCTGTAAATTCACTATTTTGTGGCGCTGGCAGTTATACCTGTTGTTTCATGAAACCTCCTCGATAAGTATGGACATGTGAACCTTGATAACCATAGATTAAGCTTAGACATTATTTAATGTTATCGTGGGTATATGTGATTTCATAATTATCCATGCTTAGCCATGCTTTAGAACCTTGAAATAGATGATCAGATCAAAATTTGTTTCTTGAGAAATGGAAAATGTTGGAAATGACACTGTTGGTTATGGGTATTTTGATTAAAATCCAAAAATAAAACTATGATTTTGATGCGGACGATTATTGGCAATAGCCGGATGTGTAGAGGGATTTGCACGTATTGTAGGGTGGAGTATCGCCCGTGTTAGATTAAGGATCGAACATAGTGTTGTATGATCCAAGATAATCCGTACAACCACAAGTGTTGGGATGGGGCAAGCTTAAACCAATTAAGTTATCTAGTTTAACTTTGCACATTGGTAGGCCGAAGTAGTACGGGCTCTCCCTTCAAGGTTTGCTCGATGGGGTGGCCTCACCGAGGTGTTGGGAACAACACTTACCAATATAACGGTGTACGCCATGTATATGGGAAGTTCCAACATTTCTATGCTCTTGAGTTCTTCCATCAAAACATGGGTTCAACGTCCTGGTGCTGGTGCAAAGTTAACTTAGATAATGTAAAGTGAAACATGCGGCAAAAATAAAAGGTCATGACTTGTGCGTAAAGTTGTACACCTCTGCAGAGTGTAAATCTAATTGATTAGCCGTCCCCTCGGTCCTGGGAAACTTGGTGAACTTGCACTAGTTAAATGTTTTGGTATTTTCTAAAAATGGGTTTTGGTTTGGAATCTGTTTAGCTGCTATTGCTTTTGTCAAAGGGGCGACATTGTTGGATTTCATTATCTGGATTTCTCGATGCTCACGATGGGTTGTGAGTATTACTTATGCTTTACTTATTTCATATCAGTCAACTTGCTCTTATAAATTTCGTTTACAAATAACTTGATTTTACAATATCAATTCTGCTTTATGCAAATTAACTATAGTAGCCTCCTTTGAAATGGCCTGCATATATTATAGGTTTTGCTAAAGTCTTGCGCAGTACGAAAGTACTCACCCTTGCTTATATGTTGTTGTTAGGTGGATAAGTTAGCGAAGCTTTGAAAAGATATCTTTCTGTCGCAGGATGCGGGAATATCTTCGTCGTGTTCTTTCTAGAGTTTATGCCTTGTCAGTTGCCTGCGGGTTGGATGGGCACATAGAAGACTTTGCATCCTTTGCTGCTGTATGCTCTGAGTTGTAAGATTTTCTTTGTATAATAGCTTCCGCTTAATAATATGTTATTGTAACATTCCGAATTCAAGAAAATGAATAAAGTGAAATGTCATGAATCTTATTGCACATTTAAATTTTCATTCGAGCTTATCTTTGGATTTATTCAATTATTTCCAAGATTTGAGTTTTGGAACTAAATGGCTTTTAAATACCTAAATCAAACACAACAAAGAAACTCATGAAAAATTTAAATAATATGCTATAAAAAATAATTTTGTAAAATACAAGAACACATAAGATGTATAAATATAATTTTTCTGGAATTCTTGTACCCAATTTAAATAGCTCAAAAATCCAAAAACAGTTTGAAATTAGTCAAATTTGAAGAATTACTGTTCTTAAACTGCATGAGATAATCAAGTGAAACCAAAGAGAATGGAAAGCAGACTCCTTGGACTACCAATACAAAAATTTGTAAAATTTTTGAACCAATCTAGAACCCTCGCCCAGCCTACCAAACTTTCAATCCTGAATTGAACCATAAATGCCATCAACTGCCAAATGCAACCGTTGCAACTAATGGAGACTGCAGCTGTGTATCTGGCAGTGGGCTCCACGCTGGCCTTGTCCCACTGGTAAGCCCCTACCTCACCTTCTCTTCCTCCTCTTTCTCTCTCCCGGTTCTTGCCCGAGCATTGCCGCGGCAGGGAACTGCAGCCACGCGGCCGTCGCGAGCACAGCTTCAGCAGCTCCGTCTCCATGCCCATACCGCAGCCACCTACTCCCATCACACGACCATAAAGACCGGCAGCTTCCCCCTCGTCTGCTCTGCTTGCTGCTCTCCCTCTCCTCTCTCCCGAGGGCTTGCCGAAGTAGGAGACCAAGCAGCAAGCCCTTCGACCGCAGGGAAAACGCTCAGGTGAGCTAGCCTATTCCCTTGCGCTCTTGGCTGCCATGCTTTTGCCTGACGTGACCTTGCATATTGCATGCAGCTCACCGAGCCATCGCACTGCGGTTCTCATCTTCCCAGTAGCCGCGCGTTGGGGACGTGCTTCGCCGCCACCATTGCCAGCTCCGGTGGTCGCCGCCGTCGCCAAGGACTGCATATATCATAAGTATACAAAAATATTTAGATTTCACTTAAGTATGCACTATTTTCTAGTTAGTCAAACATTCAATCGGTAAAATATTCAAACGGCCATAACTCTCGCAAACGAACCTCAAATTTGACAAAATCAAATGCCATGACCTAAAAATGACATGTAATTGCTTGCTGTACATAAATGACATCATTTTGAACAATTTTAAGTTAAGCCATATTAAGCCTTAATGACCATATACAAGAAAAATTTCTCAAATAAATGTGAAATATCGTGGGACCAACTTCAAAACACTTTTAGGGATATCCCCAACTAATGTCTGAAAAATGGTTAGATCATCCCATAAGGTGCAGCCGCAATCAAAGAATGAAAACTGGACCGTAACCGCGTGATCGGCATAATCATTTAAGCTTTTTCGGCGAACCATAAAGTATCTTGTATAAATGGAAAATAATGAGATAATAGCTCAGTAGCATCCTATAACGGTTATGCTACCATAATATGGAAAAATATTTCACTTATAACCTGTGTAGCATATAAAACTTGTCGCCGCAAACACCTTAACTGACCACAAACTGCACCAAAACTATAATGCTTAAGCCTTTTCGGCAATCCGTAAAGTATCTCGTCCCAATGCAAATTTAAAGGAAAATAGTTCAAAATCATAGTTTAGTATATATACTACCATATTCTGCAAAAATGTCTTAATTATAACTTGCTTTGTATCTGAATCCTACTAAAGCAAAACCCTTCAAAGACTACAAACTTCACTAAGACTATAACACTTAAGCACTTTCAGCAGCTTGAAAAACAACCCGGCTAAACCTAAATTTTGGGGGAATTGACACAGAATTGTAAACCAGTATATGGACAACCAAAATATGGAGAAACATTTTAATTTCAACTTACTTATCATATAAAACTTGCTAGAGCAAACACCCTAAATAATAACGTTGCTAGAGTCTTTTGTATGGACGAATGAAATCAGAAGTCTTAAACCAAAACATAGGTAATGTAGAACCATCACATAACCAAGTAGTAACAGCCAATACCTCAAAAATTTCAGATCCAACATGTAGGAATTACTCCCATGCATGAATACTTAAAGCTAAGTACCAATCAAGCAAAACCTTTTAACTAATGATACTTTTATTCATCCAAATAATTTTAGCATCTATAATTCGAAGTTATACATGCAAAGATACATAACTTTAGCCTCTTGAATTCGTAAATAGCCTTAGCTATGATTATAACCTTAGCTTCTTATAATACAGAATGAAAGTAACACATTCAAGAAAAGGTCTCACATAAACAAAGTGCTAATGAAATCATTATGAAAGTGATAAGTCAAGAACTCACAATCACCATATTGTTCTTGGTAAGTTTTTATTTGGTATTTACATCTGATTTCTTTTTTCCCCATTTGAATTGGTGTTATTTGTTTTTGTCTCGGTTCTTATTATTCGACGCATAGACGACAATAATTCGGATTCGGTTATTAACGACGTCGACTACGACCCGGATTATAATCCAGAAGAAGAGCAACCAGGCAAGCACCCTCCTTTGATCACTTTGATCCCATATTTGCAAATTTATGTTGTTTTATCAAACTATATGCATGCGTGTATGTCTTAAACTTGCTATATTATGGGTAATGGTAGCTAAATCCACTTGTATGCATTACCGTTACCTTGTCATTTGAACACTTGCCATTGTAACCTAGTATTGGATTAGACAATACTTAATGTCACATGGGTAAAACTTGCAAACTTACCATATGTATTGCTTAGACATGCTCATTAGACCAACTTTAAAAATAATGGGAGATGTTTCAAACTAGCTTGAGCAACTTTGTTTAAATGTACAGAACCGAGGTATGGTTTCCACTTAATTTGATAAAAACCAACTCAAACTTATGATTTAGACACGGGCGAGTTATTACTTAACTTGAGGCGTGAAAAGGATCTCACGCGTAGTTAGGGGGAGATTCTCGCCCGGGTCAGTTAAGGACCAAACTTGATGCTACCACCTAAGTATTTTGGTGCAGCCACATGCGCTAGTATGGGATAGCCTAAACTCACTAGATTAGTTAGAGTTTAGCCTTACATTTTGGTAGGCCGAAGTAGTGTGGACGATCCGATGGACTGGTGTCGTTCTAGGTGCTCCCTTCACCGAGGTGTTGGGGCCCAAGCATTCCAATTAAACGGTGCATGCCTTGCCATGGGGAGAGTTCACGGTGGGGCACCATCGGTTCAGGATGTCCGGAACTATGGCAAGGGTTTAATATCACTGTCGCTGGTGCAAGGCTAAGCTTTAACTAGTTGAACGGTTTTGTCACAGTCTAGCAAATCGGGTACGGTACGTATCGTGAGGCATGGTTGACATGATTGCTAGAATGTGTCATGTGGGTAAAGTGTACACTCTCTGCAGATATTAAAAATCTAATTAATTATCCGTGCTCGCAATCATGAGCAACTTGGGAAAATGATGTCAAGTATAGTCTTTGTTTTTGCCAAAACTTTTGGAAATGGTTTTGGAATGGATCAGTAAACTCATGAGCCAAGGATGGCTGTTTTTATTCGCTATTCGCAGCCAAGGAGGGCTGTGGAATGATGGATATGAACTGTACTTACCGTTATTAGCTTCATATTAAATGTTCTTTACAATTCCGTTACCGTTTTATGCAACATTATGTTGCTAAACAAAATCTGCTTTATGCTGAAATGAGACTAGTGTAGAAACTTGTAATCCTTGTTCTAGCCTGCATTTACCTTATTTCCATACACTAAAGTCTTGCAAGTACATACGTGTACTCACGGTTGCTTAATCAATATAATATAGAAGAATGCCCCGACGACACTTATTATACTCCGGGGACCGACGATCATGTTGACAGATGAACTTGGGTTTTTCCCAAGTCGGTTGCCTTTGGGTAGGGATGGGCATACCTCTGTCCCGCTTTTGTTATATGTGTTATTTTTGCTGCACTTTACTTATGGACTTGTAATATTTGGCCAGTCGGCCACTACTTGTAATAGTAAGTAGTTGTACTAGTTCTAGTTTATGTTTATATTATAACAACTACTTAGTCTTGTGTGTATGTGTTGCGATACATCTCGAATGCAGGATATGTGGGTGCTAGCCGTTGATCTTGGGAACTAGCAATAGACACATATCCGGGTACCTGGAATTGTTTTCAACTATCTAATGCATAAACTCGAGCGGTCGTCGCTCTTTGACTATTGCTCGCGCTCCCCTTGGTGAGTGTGGGCGATACCAAGGTTCTTAGATGGACGGCGAGTACTATGCTTGGATGAGTTGCTTTCAATCCCGGTATGGTTGTTCGGAATGGAATCGGAACTCCCTTGGTTGCGTGAGTGTGTACGGTGCAACTAGGTGGTTCATATTTGCTTAGGTGAGGGCCATCTGGTTAATACTCCGTGCACGGGACTTTTGGTTGACAGTGATCATACACTTAAGTGGAGTATGGGTGTCACCTCTGAGTCCAACACACGGGCGAGGATCGATTCGTGTTTCCGGGTGCCCACAGTTATATGGTTGTGATTCCAATTGTTGTGTATGTGCGTACTAGCTACTGATCATGGGACTAGTACGGAATGCACATTATATGTCCATTTTTTGCATTTATGTGAAAATGGGGGTCGTCACAACTTTGCAATCTTTCCTCCCTTGCTTCGACATATTTGGCCCACAGTCAGTTCCAACTTCATGCCTACTCTGATTTCACTTGGGTAAGTGATCGTATTGATCGGTGTTCAATCACTAGCTACTACATATTCCTTGGTAACTCGCTCATCGCCTAGAAGTCCAAGAAGCAGACTACAGTGTCACGTTCTAATGCTGAGGCTAAGCTTCGAGCCCTTGCCAACACTACCTGGTGTCTCGTGTGATGTTTCTACACCAATGTTTTGTGACAACTCCAGCACCATTCAGATTGCAATTGATCCAGTCAAACATAAGTTGGCTAAGCACATCATTGTTGATGCATTATTTACAAGGTCTCATTATTAGTAGTTGACAATTGACCTCAAGTATGTCCTTCGTAACTTCAAGTTGCAGACTTCTTCACAAAGGCTAAGACTCAAGAACAACATTGACTACGTTGGTTTTGAGAACATAAACTATAGTCTATTATGCAAATGGTTGTTTCGATTGCACAATGAAAATCGCCTTTGGCAACAAATTCTGAGGAAAAAGTACATAGGAAATCATACTCTTTCTAATGTAAAGCATAAAGTGGTAGATTCACACGTTTGGTCAGGATTGATATCTGTAAAAGGCATGTTTTCAACTGTTGTGAAACTATTATTGGAAATGGGAAACAAACTTTGTTTTGGGAAGATGCTTGGTTAGGGAAACCTCTGAAAAACAAGCTGTAACATCCCATAAAATTCAGAAATATGAAAAATAAAAATTTTGAAATTTAAAAATGGAATTTATTGAAATTTTTTAATTGGAATTAATATTTCAATTTTAAACAATATCTTTTCCTCTTTTCTTGTAATCTAATTTTAAAGAAAAGAAATATTTCATTATTAAAAACTATTTCTTCCAAATTAAACAAACTATAAAAAAATGAGTTTGAGATGTAATCTTTAATTTGGATTTTAATTTCCGAAGATTTCTCAATTTCTGATTTTTCTTGAGTTTTATTTTAAAAAAGAAAAGTCTCATAAATTGAAATGGTAAAATGGTAAAAGTAAAAAGGTACAAGTAAAATATCAACAAAAATAATATTAAAATAATGGAGTCCTCCAGAACCTTAATGATATCAGATGAGATATTCTGAATCATTAAAATAAAAGAAAATACATGATAATCATGGAATTGATATCAATTAATGAACATGTCAGATTTTTTGTAAAACTATTTGTAGCTTATCTGAAGTAACTATTTTTACCATGCCGACATAACCTCTATCCTTATCTCTGGTAAAAATATTAAAAATTAAAATTTATATTTGAACACTTTAAAAATTATAAAACAGAAAGGAAATAATTCTGGAAACAGGAATGTCAGAATTAGTAAATTACAATATACAATATAAAAATCTTAAAATTTTATATCATGTTAATAATTCCATTCCAGATCCTTATAAAAAGTTTCATAAAATAATAAACTTATTTTGATATTAAATTAAATACAATTCAGAATTAACAGGAAATGACAACTAGGCATTGTCAGATTTTTATCAATATTTTTAAAAAGCATTTTTATCTAAAAATTTTACTGGACTCTAATATTTACCTTCTCGACCTATATAAAAATCTTCATAAAATCTTTAGCCATCCTGGTCACCCAAACCTTGATTTTTGTCTCGTGCTGTCCAGAGTCTTCATGCATTTTGCTCTCTTCTTTCTCTGACAAGTGGGTCCATCCTTGCCAGCCGTGCACTGCCGACTTCCTCTCTGCCCCTGCCGACTTCTTTCTCTTCCACTGCCAGTCGTGCCCCACCCGTCAACTCAGTCTTCTCCCTCTCCTCTACCTTCTCTCTCGCGCAGACACAGCCAGCTCCACTGCCTTTGATTCTTGTCGCCATCTCACCGCAATTCGCACAGCCGAGGTCGCCTGCACGTTACCTTGCCACGCCACAGCAACCTCGACCGTGGAATCAATGCACTGCCTCGAGCAATCCCGCACCAACTCACCGCCAGATCCAGCCGCATCCTGAGCTCAATGGACATCAGTGTCTCGCCGACTTAACTGCCTATAAAAAGAGTCTCAAACTTCTGCTAGCACCCACTCATTCTTCTCAGCTTGCCCACAGCCAAAGCACCGCACAAAATTTACATCGCCTCCTCCATCCCTGACGAAATCAGAAAAAGAGGGAAAACCTCAATCTCCTTCTCCGTTGAACCTCAACCCAAACCACCTGGTACAGAGCCTCCTCATAACACCTAGCACCTTTCCCCACCTTCAATTCAAGCTCATCTTCCCCGGTGAACCGCCGCATCGAGCTCCTTCCGCCGCCGTCGCCCATGCAGGGTGAGAACTCACTCTGGTGCCTCTTCTTCTTGTTTGAACCCAAAAATGAGATCACTAGGTCCTGCTGATGCTCATCCGAATCTCATTTTCCACTAAAATCACCTCAAAACCGAGCTTCTTACCACCGGTCATGGTGTCGCCGCCCCCCTCACGGTGGCACGCCAACCCAGGCCATCTCCGGCCAAATTATCACCACCCTCGTGTGCGCAAGAGTGAGCTGGTACTCGCCGTGCTACCGATTCACTTCCTCCTACGAAGATTCACCGCCAACAAGGTGGAAAGCTTGGTGCCCTGTTCTCTGTGGCTGCACGGCGGGGTCAGGCTGTCAGTCGCAATGACTCTCTTGAGCCGCTCAGTCGCTGCGCTTGGGGTCCCGCATGTCAGCCTCCCTCATTGCGCTCAGCTCGCTGCCGTCCGGGGCCCAGCTGTCAGTGCTTCCGCCCAGCGTGAGCCCAAATAGGAAAGTGCATTTCCATAGCGAAAGCGTACTTTCCGTTTATGGTAATATTTCTAATTTTCTGTATTTTCCAAACCGCAATGCATTCAAATGTTTATAACTTTTGAACTATCCAGCCAAATGAAATGAAATAAATTTATATATTCATGATAAATCATTTAGGTTCAGAATATACAAAAATATTTAGAAAATGAACTATGTTTAAATTTTAAATTCAATTTACAAAAATGGATCAAAGATAGGTCAGATAAAGAATTTCTGTAAAAAACTCCAATTTGAGTGAAACCAATTTTGATATAAAACTTAACTCCCCAGGAATCTGATTATACAAAATTATTTCTATTTTAACTTGGTTTACATCATTTTCTAAAGAAAGTTGTTTTCAATGCATTGAATATTCAAATATGAATATCTTTTGCAAAAGTGATTGAAATCATATCAAACCAGTTCTTATGAGTTTAAAAATTAGTAGTCTACTTAAATGTGCAAAAACATTTAGAATTGAATCTAGTTTGAATTAAATTTGAAAATAGGTTACTTTCCAATGTATAGAAATCAAAATAAATATAACTTAAAACATACAATTTCAAATAATGGTAACATGATTCCCAGGCCTTTAATAAAATCATAATGCTCCTGTTATACAAGAATATTCCATGTTGGTGCAGATTTAGATTAAGTACATATTAAACCTTAATGTTTACTTATATGAAAAACATCTCGGATAAAAGCAAAATATTGCGAAACCAACTCTACAGCACTCATAGTGATGTCTCATGCTTATGCCAGAAAAATGAATGAATAATCATGTAATGATTAGTCGCAAACTAAGAACTAAAATTGAACCCTTGTCACATAAAAGTTAAAATCATTTAAGCAATTTCAACAGCCCGTAGAATATCTCGTCTTAATGCAAATCTTATGAAGATCAGTCTAGAAATAATATCGAGGATATGTACTACCCTAATCCAGAAAAATATTCTTATTACAACTTGCTTTGATCTGAATCCGGCTAACCCAATACCCTTAAGTGATATGGCTGTCATAACCCTTAATATCATATAAGCTTTTTCAACAATGAGTATAATGTCTTGTCCAAACACTAAAGTGTATGAAATTAGCTTAAGAATGTTCTTCAAAGTATAGACTATCCTCTTCCGAAGAGATAATCTTGTTTCATCATGTTTTGCATATAAATCCTAATAGTCAAATAACCTTAAGTATTATGTTTTATGGACTCGATTATATGAATAAGCAAACTTTGAAAATAATGAACAAATATGTAATTTGTATCACCAGAACCTTCTTAAAACCACTAATGTATAATCAATAATTTAACTTATCAGATCTAATATATTTGAAAACACTTATTATGCAGAATCAATTAAAAAGGATTAAGTGCTACCCATTTATAATTTTTAGCTCAATTATCTAATGTGTTAATTCTATTAATCTAAATAATTTTAGCATCTATAATTGGAAGTTATAAATACAAGAATTCATAATTTTAGCCTCTTGAATTCGTAATTCAAGAATAGATAATCTATAAAAGAAATCATACTTTGTTATCATAAAAACCTTAACTTTTGAATGCTTGTTTATCTGGAAAATAATATGTGGAATCATGCAACTTAAACCCTAAAACATTCCTGTTTTCTGCAATGAATCTTTATTTGATTTTCTGTCTGTTTTCTTTTTGCCCTTATTAAAGTTGAATATTTGCTATATTTCCGATTTAACGACGTGTAGAATCCGACGTCGCTACCTCTGTCATTGCCTCCGTCAGCCGTGGCTTCGTCTTCGTCGTAAGCAATGAATAAGTAAGGAAAGCACCCCCATTGATCATATTGATCCCAGTTTTATAAATGTTTTCATTAAATGTTTTATTGCATACGATACTTTTATTAAAGTCTGCTATATTATGGGTATTGCTAGTTGTACCTGTCGTTTCATAGAACTTCCTTGATAAGTATGAAATTGTGAACCTTGATAACCCTAGAATAACATAGACAGTACTTGATGTCAATTTGGGATACTCACACTTAGTGTCATGCTTAGCCATGCTTAAAGCAACATAAAACCTTGACGTGATTAAAAATATTGGATATGACATTTAATGGGTATGACCTTTCTTTATGATTGGTATTTTGGATGAAAATGAGAACAAAACTATGGTTTAGATGCGGTCAATTATTGGCAATAGGCGGGAATGCATGTCTTTGCATGTAGTATTGGGGGAGTCTATTGCCCATGTCGGATTAAGGACCGAGCTTGTGGGTTGTTTTCAGGCCAAGAATTACCGTACAACCACAAGTGCTGGTATGGGACAGCCTTAAACCGATTAAGTTATCTAGTTTAACTCTGCACTTTGGAAGGCTGGAGCAGTACAAGCTGTTTCTTAATGAATTGCTCGAAGGGACGTCCACACCGAGGTGATCATGGATCAAACGTTTACCGATACACCAATGCACGCCATGCTACGGGGGAGTTCCATCATTTCTATGATCTGAGTTCTTCTACCATAGTATGGGTTTAACGTCTCGGAGCTGGTGCAAAGATAACCTAGGTAATGTAAAGGTTTTCGTCATGAACATTCTGGCCACTACGCCAAAGGTGCGTGAACTATGCGGCAAAAGGAAAAGGTCATGACTTGTGGGTAAAGATGTACACCTCTGCAGAGTGTAAAACTAATCGATTGGCCGTACCCACGGTCATGGGAACTTGGTAAAGTCATCACATAGTTACTTGTTTTTATTTTCATAAAATCTGGTTTCTACCATGTGTTGATAATTCCTACTGTGTGTCAATGGGAATGGTTCGTGGATATGGTCATGATACCCAGGTACATGAGATTTATTTATGCTTACAATCTGTTACTTTCTGTATTAAATTGCTTTTATTTAAATTCTGTTTTGCAATCTACTATTCTGTAATTACATTTCAAAATTTGCTTTATGCAAATTAACCATGGTAGCCTTTCCTTTGAAATGGCTTGCATATATTATAGGTTTTGCAAAAGTCTTGCGGAGTACGAAAGTACTCACCCTTGCTTAATTGTTGTTTTTAGGTGAAGAATCAGATTAGCTCGATGAAACAATAATTGTCGCAGGAATTGGGATATTAACGATGAGTTTCTAGGGATTATGCCTTGTCAGTAGCCTGAGGGTAGGATGGGCACACTACAAGAATTTTAATCCTTTCCGCTGCACTTCACTCTGTATCGTAAGATTTTACTGTATAAATTACCATTATCATTTGTAATAAAGAGTATGGATGTGATATCAATTGTTGTAAATATGCATGCTAGCCACTGATCATGGGACTAGTACTGTATGCACATGAGATTTCTATTTTTGCATTTATGCGAAAATGGGGGTCATTACATGTAACGACCCCCATTTTTACATACATGCAAAAATTTAAATCTAATGTGCATTCCGTACTAGTCCCATGATCAGTAGCTAGTACGCACATACACAACAATTGGAATCACAACTATACAACATATTATTAAGCGGAAGCTATTATACAAAGAAAATCTTACAACTCAGAGCATATAGCAGTAAAAGAAGCAAAGTTTTGTAGTGTGCCCATCCAAAACCCGCAGGCAACTGACAAGTCATAATTCCTAGAAAGATCACGATGAAGAAAAATCCCGCAACCTGCGACGAAAGGAATCCTCGAAGCTTCGCTAACTTATCCACCTAAAAACAACATATAGGCAAGGGTGAGTACTTTCGTACTCCACAAAACTTTAGCAAAACCTATAATATATATGCAGGCCATTTCAAAGGAGGCTACTACGTTTAATTTGCATAAAGCAGAATTGATATTGTAAAATCAAGTTATTTGTAAACGGAATTTGTAAGAGCAAGTTGACTGATATGAAATAAGTAAAGCATAAGCAATACTCACAACCCTTCGCGAGCATCGAATAATCCAGAAATGGAATCCAACAATGTCGGTCCTTTGACAAGAAAAACAACAGCTGCTAAACAGGTTCCAAACCATACCCATTTTAGAAAATACAAAACATTTAACTAGTGCAAGTTCACCAAGTTTCCCATGACCGATAGGACGGCTAATCGATTAGATTTACACTCTGCAGAGGTGTACAACTTTACCCATAAGTCATGACCTTTTCTTTTTGCTGCAAGTTTCACGCATCTTTGGCGTGTGGCCAGAATGTTCACGACGAAAACCTTTACATTATCTAAGTTAACTTTACACCAGCCTGGGACGTTGAGCCCTCGCCATAGAAATAGAAACACACACCCAAGACGTGGTTCCTTTCACATCACACCCAACACCACGTTTCTGTTCATGGCAAGACGTACACCATTGCATTGGTATGTAGAAACCCCTACTAGCAGACCTGGAAAGGAATGCCTGTGCAATCTCCCGCCTTCCATAAATGCAAAGTTAAACTAGATAACTTAATTGGTTTAAGGCTGCCCCATCCCAACACTTGTGGTTGCACGGATTATCTTGGATCATACAACACTATGTTCGTTCCTTAGTTCGACACGGGCGATACTCCACCCTACACTACGTGCAAATCCCTCTGCACCTCCGGCTATTGCCAATAATCACCCGCATCAAAACCATAGTTTTATTTTGGATTTTTAATCAAAATACCCATAACCAACAGCTTCATTTCGAACATTTTCCATTTCTCAAGAAACAAATTTTGATCTGATCATCATTCTCATTTGTTCTAAAGCACGGCTAAGCATGGATAAAAGTAATCGCATATACCCATAATGACATTAGCTAATTGTCTAAGCTCAATCTAGGGTTATCAAGGTACACATGTTCATACTTATCAAGGAAGTTTCATGAGACAACAGGTATAACTACCAGTACCACAAAATAGCAATTTAAAGAAAGTAAACGTATGCATGAAACTTTTTAATGAACACAATGCAAATTAAATTCTAGGATCAAGATGTTCAAAGGAGGGTGCTTGCCTTGCTTATTTATTGCTTAAAACGAAGACGCGGTCATAGATGACGGAGGAAACGACGGAGGAAGGGACGTTGGATTCTACACGTCGATCAATCGGAAAATATAGCAAATAATAAACTTCAATGAGGGCAAAAAGAAAACATACAGAAATTCAAATAAAGATTCAGTAAAGAAAACAAGCATATATTAGGGTTGAATTATGATTTTAAGATCTCATGATTAGGTAAATACACATCCATATACTTATTGGCTTTTATGATGAGGAAAACATGGTTTCTTCTATAGGTTATCTAATCTTGACTTACGAATTCAAGAGGCTAAAATTATGATTTCTTGTATTTATAACTTCGAATTATAGATGCTAAAATTATTTAGATTAAAAGAATTAAAGCACTAATTAAAGTGGTTATGCGAATAGCACTTATCCTTAAGCGATTTGCATAAGAAGGGTTTTGAATAAGGCCCTGTTTGTTCCCCTCCCCAGATTATATAATCTGGCTTATTGGTGCTGGATTATGTAAGCTGGATTATATAAGCTGCCTTGAAATAAGTTGGTGGGTTGTTTGTTTCCCTGGATTATGGGTGTCTTGGATTATTGATTCGAGATGGTAAAAGACATCAATACCCTTGACTGTTTTGGGCCATTTTTTAGAGGGTTTCATGGGCCTTCGACAGTTGGACTACTAGCGCCTAGGATATGTGCAGCCCGTTGTTTTTTTCACTGTTCTTTTTCTTCGTCGTTCTTTTTTGCATCGTTATGTTTTTCACTTCTTAATTATTTTGGCAAAATCAGGTATAACACTGTCATTCTAATATTTAGGAATCAATTTTACTTATTTCATATATCTTTTATATAAGTTATGCATATTTGAATTTCTAATGTATTAATGAAATCTTTAATAGAAAGTAGTTCAACCATAAATGAAATTTAAATATTTTTAAATATTTTAACTTCTGGAAGCATAAGGATTTCGCTAAAATTGGTTTCATTCATTTCTAAGTTTGTTTGCAGAATTTCTATATAAAACATATCTTTAGCCCTTTATTTCAAATTTGAATTTCAATTTCACCCAGTGATCATTTTCAAAATATTATTGCATATTCTGAAAGTACTTGATTTTACATGAATATAGAAATTCATTTCATCTCATTTGGATTGAAAATGTGCAAGTTATAGATGTTTGAATATTTAACCGGTTAGAAAATGTATCCAGGAAATGAAATACGCTTCTCCTATTGCGAAGGCGCCTTTATTGGATGAACTGAAGTTCTGCACGTTTGGCTAACAGTCAGGCTCCACTGCTCAGTGAGAGAAGAGCAGAGCCGGCTCTAGGGCTCACCGGCGACGGCTCTACGGTGAAGCTCCGGCAAAATCGATGGCATGACGGGCTTCAGTGCATCATCGTGCATCTGAGGGTGGAGTTGCTCACTTCCGGGGGTGGCCAGAGCAAGCTGCCACTGGAGACCTGCGGCAGAGGAAGAAGCGGCTCACCGGGGAAGAAGAAACGCGAGCTGCAGCTGAATCGGTAATGACTTAAGCATCAAGGAGGCTAAAGTGTTCCATTTTACCGATTTGCTGGGTCAAGGTTTGGCCGAGCGGCTCTGCCACCGTGCGATCGGAGTTGGGGAAGAAAGGTGCCCAGTGAGAATGCTCTGTAGGCGAGGAGGAATGAAATTTCGGCGTGATCAGTAAACTAGGATGCCAGGTGAAGTTAGAGAAGGAACCAATTTCATCGATTGTTACCAATTTCGTCCGAATTGAAGATTATCCCTCATTCGGGTTTTTCAGCAAAAACAGCGTAGGAAAGGGGTTTCAGGCTCTGGCATTTGGTTCAGGGAGTGAATAAGGAAAAGGGACCTCAATGCGATGCCCAGGCGGTATTTATAGCCGGTGGATTCGGATCCACTTGGTTTGAACACGAAGGGGAGGTTGCGGCGGTTCTGTTTGCAATTGATGAGGTGGCGCGAGATTTGACCTGAGGTATGGTGCAAGGCTACCAGTGCAGATTGACAAGAATAAACGTGGTTCATGCGCTGAATTGGGCGGGCGGAGAAACACGCCGAGACGGACGTGACCGAGCGCGCCAAGAGACTTGACCGGGGAAGAATCGGGAGAAGATCAGAGCACGCGCGAGAAGAAGAGAGGGAGAAAGGAGGCAGTGGCTGATGAGTGGGACCGGGACCACCTGTCAGTGAGAGAGGAGTTTTCCCGTTGCTTCCAGCGAACGGTTACGACACTATCAGCGGGCCCACACGTCAGAGGTGGAGAATGAGCTAAAGAGATAGGCTTCAGGACAGCACCATGTTCGGCATTAAAATGGCTATCAAATCGAGTTGAAAAATTATAAAACATTTTTACTGGGGTCTCCTAGTAGTTTTCATCCTCCAGTAAAATTTTCGGACTAAAATATCATATAATTAATTAATTAAAATTCTCACACTGTGCATCTGCCAAAATTTTCATTTCGGTATTTTATTTATTTTAGGGTTCCAATTATAGTATATATTTTTGAAAATTTTATAAAGAGTTATATTCGGGTTAGGGATGTCTCTATAAAAATTTCAAGTCAAGGTATTGAGTAACTATTTTCTAACAATTCTGACATGCTATTTTGCAGATTTTCCAAGCCTCTGTTCATGAATTATTAGAAGATCTAAATGACATGATAATTTCCTGAACTTTTTTCCAGAGATAAATTCTACTCTAAGGGTGTCATGGTAATTTTTATGGATCCAGATAAGTTTCTAATATTTTACATTAATTCTGACTTACAGTGTTTCTAGTCAAAAGAGGTGTCACTCATTTTATTTATTTAATTTTATGTGCATAAAATTTTTACTTATTGATTTTACTGACTTAACAGAATTGTTAGGGTTCCATGGTAAATTTTACAAAATTTTACTTTTACCTTTTTATCTTTTTACCGTTATCCATTCTTTAATTCTATTTGTTTGATTTTTCATTCAAAGCATAAATCCAAGGAAAATCCAAATAAATTTCAATCAAGCCATGAAAACTCAGAAATAATTATATTAAAATTCAAAATATTTATTTTCATATTATTGTATTTTTTCGGGATGTTACAAATCTACCCCCTTACAGAAATCTCGTCCCCGAGATTTGCAAGGACTAAACGGGTTTAGTAAATTCTTTCTCGGAAGTGATCTTGTTGTTTCCTCATCTTCTTATCTTTAATGTAGTTGCTTCACTGGAACTTCATCTTGTGACTCCGAGTTGATGATCCAGGAATAAAATAGACTTCTGTTTAGGTTTTGCGTAAACAGATGAGGGATATTTCTACATATATCTTTTGATTGAAAAACTCGGATTGTTAATAAGGATAATTTAATTTAGAGAATGGCATTTGGTATGCTTAGAATATTTGAGGTGAAAGAAAATACGCACTGTTATTAGATTCATTTGGGAAGAGTCAAATGTTACGATCAAGAAATGATATTTGAGTACAACGGTTGATCTATATAATCAACATTAGTTGACGAGAGTAGTTGAGAATGAATGTCATTCAAAGTTGTCTTTAGATTGAAAACAAGGTAAGATAATTCAAGAATTTAGGTTGAGGTAGGAGGATTATAAAATGATCCTGGCGATTTAATTCGCTTGGTCATCCTGGTACATGGAAGGTTTTGATTTTCTTTGCATTGGGCAATTATGAAGGAATATAATGTACAGAGCAAAAAGGGCTGATTGCAGGAATTGAATACATATAAGGGACATACTTAATATTACATTAAGTGCCGGGTGCAATTACATGAGAAAGATCTTTACATTTAAAGCCTGACATCGAGGCAGGGTTGTTCTAGGTATTTGATATTTCCTAGGTCCTCGGAATAGCTTGGAAATCACTGATGTCACCCTTGTCGAGATGATATAAAACTTTTCTTGGGCAGATGTTGGCGAAGTGTCCAATTCCTTCTCGATTGATGCAATAGAAAGGTTATTTGCAATTGTTGCAAAATAGATGGAGGATTTATTGGGTAATGATTAAAGATGAAAATTGAAAGTTTAGCACTTATCCTTTGACTGGCCATTTGGAAGGATTAAGATAAGATACATTTTGATGAGAGTTCAGTTAGATTTTTAAGGCAATATTCTGCTTATCAAAATATTACTTTAAGAATAGACACAATGATTTCAAATTAATCTAAGTTCTGGCATAAACTATATTTATAAGAGATGTACCTGGCATTGCGTCAGGTATGCCATGATTGATGTCTTGAGTTGGAGTAAATGCAGAGATAGGGGCTTGTTGGCCTTGAGGTCGACTTTGCGGCTGTTGTTTGGCTTCATAGGGTTGAGAACGAGGTGGATTTTGCTTCTTTTTTGGGCACTTGTTGGCATAATACCCACGTTCATGACAGCAAAAGCAAGTAACCTTGATTGCCTAGTTTTGAGCACCAGATGGTTGTTCACTGGTGTTGTTGGAGGAATGAACAAATGATGGTTGAAATTGAGGGTGGAGTTGAGCAGAATTCTTTTTGGGGCAAGCATCTTCATTCAAGCGCCTCTTCTTTAACTGATTCTTCGAGCAAACTAATTCAGATTTTGTTCCTCCTACTCTTGGAGTTATAATCTTAACTGATGTAACCTCTGGTATGACCATGGTGCTAGAAGATGTTTGTTCTCTTTGGGGGCACTGTTTAGCAATATGACCCTTCTTGTAACAGACGTAGCACTTTTGTTTCTTTCGAGATGCTTTCTTGGGAACAATTGCATGTTCCATGATGTTCTCCTTCTGAATCTTAACTTGTTGCTGTTTAGGGCATTCCCTTGCCCAATGACCTTCTTCACCACATGAGAAGCACGCTGATGGCGATGGCCAATTACTGCTTCCTTGCTGGTGATTGACAAGACTGAAACGCTGCTTCTCAAATTCTTCTAATGGCATTTCTTGTGTAGGTTCTCTTCTATTTGCTAAATCTTGAGCAACTAAGGCTCAGAGTTTTTCTTTCTGACGCTGAACCGCGGCAGTGACTATTGGATCTAGGGGGCATTGAGCTGGGTAATGATCTTGACCCTCACAAAGGTAACAAGTAATATTGTTCATGGGACACTTTCTAGGAGAATGATTTCCTTCACAACTGGAGCAATTTATTGCATGCTCATCAGCAGTATGTCCTATTTTTCCACAGTGAATGCAAGCACGATCTTCGGATTGGCTGGGTTGACAACACTTCAAAGAACATCGCTTAGGTATCGATTAAGGTATAGGAGCAGGTTTCTGATTTGAACCATTTCCTCTTTTGGTGGGAATTGCGCCAAGGTTGGAGTTGTTCTGCACTAGATGTTGGGAATTCGGTTGGACTAAGGTAGGATTATCATCTGATGGTTGAAAGCTTAGCATGGCTTCGCTTTCCAAGATTTTGCCGAGGGTTTTTGTCACAGGCATCCTGCAACAATGATTGTTAGGACAAAGTTATTTAGATGGAATTCTGTTGGGTTTCACTAAGTGAATGAGGAGTGCTAGCAATATATACTGGGAATCTTTTAGCAAACTAAGCTAACTTAAGGTGAGGTACACAGTATGTTAAAATGTTTGAGATGACTAAAAGGATACTTCTTAACTAGAGTTATTTGGGAAGAGCCGAAGGTTGATTATAAAGGCTGAAAAACTTATTACTCATTACTTGTAGTGGATGCATTAACAGATTGTGTCGTAGGTGTCTTTTAAGACGTTAAATTGGGAGGATATGGTTAGATGAAAGTTATCCATTTTACAAAGTATCATTCTGTTTATTAAAATATTATTTTGAGAATATCCTATACATGGATTTGGTAATTGCTGGTTAATTTATAAGGCAATGTCTCATTCATTAAAACATTGTTTTCAAGATTGGTTACTAGGTAGTTATTAGTTCATAAGGCAACTTTTCGTTCCTTAAAATTTTCTTATTTAGATTTTCTTATTAAATAAGGGTTGGCACATCGTAAATTTCAACCAAATGGTTTAATATTTACGAGAGTAACCCAGAAGCAATACAAAAGTTTCACAACAAAATTGCAATAACACCATAAAGCTATATATATTTACCTAGTATGTGGGTAGGGTATCTATTGTTTTCCTTCTACTATCCTAACTATACGTATTTCTGTAAAAGAGGTTTATTATGTAGTTAAAAGAATGTGTCATTTGGATAGTATTATCTTTAAAATAGGCCATTTGACGATGAGTTTCCTTTAACCTTTACACCACTTGTTGTGTCGATGATCCAAAGTTTCTATGAAGTCGAAGATTGTGATATTTTGCTACCTCCACCTTCTCGAAGTTGTTGATGTAGACGTCACAATGTTGTTGACTTATTATCGAAACTATTTTCAAAAAGATTTGTTGGTGGCTTTTATTAAGCATAAGATGGAGAGAAATCCTTCTAGAAAGAATAACTAGAAGTGAAGAAAGAAAGTTCTACAGGGAAGAAATGTGTATATAAAATATCCATTAAAAGGAAAAAGTATACAGACAAGGAAACTAAATCCTATAAATGAGAAAAGAATATATCTACAACTAATGCTGCTCTTTTATATATATATATATTTTAGAAAACAAGACTTTTTTTTTCACAACCATTCTAAGTTTTCCATTCAAAAGTATATAACTTTTCTGGTTCTAGCTCATTTTCATGGTATATAATCTAGACAAGGTATTGAGGTGAATTTTTAATCATAGTCAAGAGTCATTTCTGGAAAAATTAGATTTTTAACTAGCCTAAAGCAGCTTATGTAAGTTTAGTGGTTACACAGGTGAGAAGTTATACAAAAAGAAAGGATAAGTTTGTAAAGAGTTTTATAGAAGGAAGAGATAAATTATTTTATGACTTCCTATTTATCCTATGGTTTAAGTTTTCCACATTCTTACATAAGGACAACTTATTGTGAAACTCTAACCTAGAGGTTAAGCTCACACACAAATCAGTCCTGACAAATAAAGTAAAAACCAATTTTCAAATAGCAAGTTATAAACACCACAATAAAATTGTTTTATATAACTAGAGCAAAATGATATGCTATGCGTAAGGGTTCATATCTTAAGACAGATTCTAATATATTCTAATCTTTCGTAATCTACTGTTAGGTGAAGTCATCGCTTCATGCAATAGGTTCTTCAAGCTTTGCTTCTGCTTTGTCGAGGTTAGTGAAGCATTGTATGTTTCTTTGAGATTGTCGGCGTAGACATTGTAGTCTTCTTTTGCAAGCAAGATAACGACATATCCCAGATGTCTTCAGAAGCAAATAGCAGAGATAGACTATCTTCAAGGAAAGAGAAGAATTTGTTTACAAATTAAAATGAAAGTAGTGGTAAGGATAAGAACTTAAGAATGAGGAGAGAATAGCAAAGCCTATATTTTGCAAATACAGTAGCTTTTGAGAATAAGATTTTGAATTTACTTATTCCAATGATAACGACCATTCTATCTAGGGTTTATCCTGCAGTCAACATAGCTCTAATACCAACTGTAACGACCCCCATTTTTACATACACGCAAAAATGGAAAAGTAATGTGCATTCCGTACTAGTCTCATGATCAGTAGCTAGTACGCACATACACAACAATTGGAATCACAACTATACAACATATTATTAAGCGGAAACTATTATACAAAGAAAATCTTACAACTTAGAGCATACAGAAGTAAAAGAAGCAAAGTCTTGTAGTGTGCCCATCCAAAACCCGCAGGCAACTGACAAGTCATAATCCCTAGAAAGATCACGATGAAGAAAAAACCCGCAACCTGCGACGAAAGGAATCCTCGAAGCTTCGCTAACTTATCCACCTAAAAACAACATATAGGCAAGGGTGAGTACTTTCGTACTCCACAAAACTTTAGCAAAACCTATAATATATATGCAGGCCATTTCAAAGGAGGCTACTACGTTTAATTTGCATAAAGCAGAATTGATATTGTAAATTAAGTTATTTGTAAACGGAATTTGTAAGAGCAAGTTGACTGATATGAAATAAGTAAAGCATAAGTAATACTCACAACCCTTCGCGAGCATCGAATAATCCAGAAATGGAATCCAACAATGTCGGTCCTTTGACAAGAAAAACAACAGCTACTAAATAGGTTCCAAACTATACCCATTTTAGAAAATACAAAACATTTAACTAGTGCAAGTTCACCAAGTTTCCCACGACCGAGGGGACGGCTAATCGATTAGATTTACACTCTGCAGAGGTGTAGAACTTTACCCATAAGTCATGACCTTTTCTTTTTGCCGCAAGTTTCACGCACCTTTGGCGTGTGGCCAGAATGTTCACGACGAAAACCTTTACATTATCTAAGTTAACTTTACACCAGCCTGGGACGTTGAGCCCTCGCCATAGAAATAGAAACACACACCCAAGACGTGGTTCCTTTCATATCACACCCAACACCACGTTTCTGTTCATGGCAAGGCGTACACCGTTGCATTGGTATGTAGAAACCCCTACAAGCAGACCTGGAAAGGAATGCCTGTGCAATCTCCCGCCTTCCATAAATGCAAAGTTAAACTAGATAACTTAATTAGTTTAAGGTTGCCCCATCCCAACACTTGTGGTTGCACGGATTATCTTGGATCATACAACACTATGTTCGTTCCTTAGTACGACACGGGCGATACTCCACCCTACACTACGTGCAAATCCCTCTGCACCTCCGGCTATTGCCAATAATCGCCCGCATCAAAACCATAGTTTTATTTTGGATTTTTAATCAAAATACCCATAACCAACATCTTCATTTCCAACATTTTCCATTTCTCAAGAAACAAATTTTGATCTGATCATCATTCTCATTTGTTCTAAAGCACGGCTAAGCATGGATAAAAGTAATCGCATATACCCATAATGACATTAGGTAATTGTCTAAGCTCAATCTAGGGTTATCAAGGTACACATGTTCATACTTATCAAGGAAGTTTCATGAGACAACAGGTATAACTACCAGTACCACAAAATAGCAATTTACAAAAAGTAAACGTATGCATGAAACTTTTTAATGAACACAATGCAAATTAAATTTTGGGATCAAGATGGTCAAAGGAGGGTGCTTGCCTTGCTTATTTATTGCTTAAAACGAAGATGCGGTCGTAGATGACGGAGGCAACGACGGAGGAAGGGACGTTGGATTCTACACGTCGATCAATCGAAAAATATAGCAAATAATAAACTTCAATAAGGGCAAAAAGAAAACAGACAGAAAATCAAATAAAGATTCACTAAAGAAAAGAAGCATATATTAGGGATGAATTATGATTTTAAGATCTCATGATTAGGTAAATACACATCCATATACTTATTGGCTTTTATGAGGAGGAAAACATGGTTTCTTCTATAGGTTATCTAATCTTGACTTACGAATTCAAGAGGCTAAAATTACGATTTCTTGTATTTATAACTTCGAATTATATATGCTAAAATTATTTAGATTAAAAGTATTAAAACACTAATTAAAGTGGTTATGCGAATAGCACTTAGCCTTAAGCGATTTGCATAAGAAGGGTTTTGAATAAGGCCTTGTTTGTTTCCCTCCCCAGATTATATAATCTGGCTTATTGGTGCTGGATTATGTAAGCTGGATTATATAAGCTGCCTTGA
The DNA here is from genome assembly GCA_036346275.1 of Otatea glauca. Classification (NCBI taxonomy): domain Eukaryota; kingdom Viridiplantae; phylum Streptophyta; class Magnoliopsida; order Poales; family Poaceae; genus Otatea; species Otatea glauca. The sequence continues at coordinate 53,601,379 of CM070718.1, read as the reverse complement.
AATAAGTTGGTGGGTTGTTTGTTTCCCTGGATTATGGGTGTCTTGGATTATTGATTCGAGATGGTAAAAGACATCAATACCCTTGACTGTTTTGGGCAATTTTTGAGAGGGTTTCATGGGCCTTCGACAGTTGGACTACTAGCGCCTGGGATATGTGCAGCCCGTTGTTTTTTCACTGTTCTTTTTCTTTGTCGTTCTTTTTTGCATCGTTATTTTTTTCCGTCGTTATTTTTTTCACCGTTTTTTTCGTCGTTTTTTTCATCGATCTTTTTTCTCGTCGTTCGTTTTTGCATCGTTCTTTTTTCCATCATCTAGACGTACACAAACATAAATTAGCAATATGTTTTTTTCCCAATGTTGTCATTAATCAACTTGACTACACACATGTAACAAGAAAAAAAATTGGCTCTCATGACTCAAAATAACCGAACAATATTTGATCCATACATAACCGGTCTCATAATAAAATTACAAATTTCTAGCAAATAAAGCATTAGCAATATTATCACGGAAGTCATTCATGGCACCTTCCTCATCACCGAATTGACTTGCACTCCCTTGCGATGCAAGCATAGGCATATAGTTTTCATCTTCATCACACCGATCAAACTCCTCATCAGCCAACTTACTATCTCTAATAAAGTTATGAAGAGCCATGCATGCATGTATTATTTTAGATTGGTTGAGCATTGGATAGCTTGGCAGATGCAACAAAATTCTCCACTTCATCTTCAAAACACCAAAAGAGCGCTCAATCACATTTCGAAGAGATTAATGTAAGTGGTTGAATACCTCCTTCTTGCCACTTGGACGAGGACCCGCTCGAAACTCCGGTAAATGGTACTTGGTCCCTTTGTACGGTGCTAGATATCCCGGTCGGTTCGGATAACCCGAGTCAACAAGATAAAACTTCCCTACACATTAAGCATACAACATAAGACATAGCTTCATTATTTTTAAAATTTTGATTAGAATGCAAATCTGATTGTACCTTGTGGAGGATGAGGGAATATATCATCGTATTTCAATAAAGCAGCATTGAAAACCCTCATGTCATGTGCTGATCCAGGCCATCCAGCAACAACAAAAGTGAATCTCATATCAAAGTCACATATGGCTAACACATTCTGAGTTGGAAATCCATGGCGACTGTCGGGACCCAGATTTACAAATCCGAAACCCTCTGTGTATACTGCACTAGTCCAGGATCACGCTAGTGCACACAGTGGAAACATAGATGAAATATCATTCCATACAACGAATTAACTAAGAAGAAGCAAATTATTATTGAATGAAGCAAACGACCTTATGGTCAATGTTTACACCATTACTCCTTAAGGGCTTAAGAAACAAATACTACTGCAGTGGAAAAGATAACTTGAGCCATTCGACATGCCACAGGCAATCGTTGTAACATCCTGAAAAATGGAATAATATAAAAATTCATATTTTGAATTTGAATATAATTATTTATGATTTTTCCTGACATGATTGGAATTTATTTGGATTTCTTTGGATTTTTGTGTTGAATGAAAAATCAAACAACTAGAATTAAAGAATGGATAATGGTGAAAAGATAAAATGGTAAAAGATAAATTTTGGAAAAATTACCATAGAACCCTAACCAATCTGGTAAGTCAGTAAAATCAAGAAGTAAAATTTTGTGCACAGAAAAATGGATAAATAAAATTTATGTCACCTCTTCTTGACTAGAAACAGTGCTAGTCAGGATTAATGAAAAATATTCGAAGATTATCTGGATCTGGAAAAATTACCAAAGAACCCTCAGTGCAGTGTTTACACCTGGTAAAAATCTTAGGAATTGATCATGTCGGCAGAGCCCTCTAATAATTCAAAAACAGAGACCATCAAAAACTAGAAATTCTCATGTCAGAATTTCTATAAAATAAATACCCAATATTTTGAGTTGAAAATTTTATAGAGACATTCTTGACCTAGGTATAACCCCTCATAAAAGTTTCAAAAATTAATAATAAGGTTTGAACCATTAAATAAATACAAAACCGAAATTCAAATCTTGTAAAAGTCCACAGTGTCAGAATTTTAAATAATTCATTACAAGATATTTTGACTTACAAATTTTACTGAGGTAAGAAGACTACCAGTAGAGCTTGGTCAAAAAGTTTCACGAAATTACGCAGTGATTTGATAGCAATTTTATTGGTCACATGGAGCTGTCCAGCTGAGCTTATCCCCTCCTCTTGCCTCCTCTCGCTGACGTGTGGGCCCTCGCTTTTCCGTAACGGCGCGCTGGAAGCAACGGGAACTTTCCCCTCTCTCTGCCGGTGGTCCCAGGGCCCAGGCGTCAGTGCCATTTTTCCCGGCCTCCCTCTTCCTCCCCTCTCGCCCGAGACAAGCCGAAGACTCCCGAGCCTCGCGCTGCCTCGCCGACCAAAGCACCGCACCGCGCCACCCCGAGCGGACCACTGCAGCCACGTTCACCCTTGGTCTTCGTGCACCATGCCCTACCATTCACCCTCACGTCGCCTCGGCCGGAGAAGAAGTGCTGAATCTAGTCGCCGAACAAAACCGCCGCATTTCCTCTTTGCGTTCAAATCTGTGCAATCTCATTTCTCCGGCTATAAATACCGGTGTGCATCACATTGAGCCTCCCTTCTCTTCATACACTCCCGAACCGAACAATCAAGCCAAAACCGTGTCTTCATCATTTTCGCGGAAAAACCCGAATGAGGAGAACTCTAAATTGAGTTGATTGATGTAATCCATCCCAATTACTTTCATCTAGAGCATCTCGATCATCACCGATCATCTTCCACTCGCCAATTTCGGCTTTCTTGTCGCAGCTCGCCGCACCCTTTTGCCTTTCTTCCTCACGGCCGACCGCCGGTGATAGCTCGGTCCGTCGTTTCTCCGGCTCAGGAAACCACCAAAATGGAACCCCGGCGTCACGTGGATGCTTAGAACGCCACCGATTCCGCCGGGTTCCGTTTCTATTTCTTCGCCGACGAGCTCCACCTTCTTCCACCGTCGGTCGCCGGTGGCAAGCCTCTCCGGCCATCCCCGCCGGCGAGCGAGCCCACCCACGCAGCGCCTGTGACCCCTGGAGCCGACGTCTTGCCCATTCCGCGGAAACCCGCGGAGTCGTCGCCGCCGAGCCCTAGCGCCGCCCCTGTTCTTCTCTCGCTGCGCGGTGGGCCTTCTTCGTCAGTGGCACAACTGAATGCGATTCAACCAGTAAAAGGCGCCTTCATTGTAAGGAAAACGTATTTCTTAATTTCGTTTTAATTTCCAAAACCGAGCCAATTCAAATGCCTATATATTTCGCAATATAGATCTGAATTGAGTGAAATAAAATTTTATATTCATGTAATATCAAGTAGTTTCATAATATGCAATAAAATTTTGGAAAGGTTCACTGGATAAATTTGAAATTTAAATTTAAAAGGGAAGGTTAAAGACATGCTTCATATAAAATTTCTGTGAACTAGCTTAAAAATGAATGGAACCAATTTTAGTAAAATAATCATGCTTCCAAAAGTTCAAATATATAAAAATATTTAAATTTCATTATTGTTTGAATTACTTTCTATTAAAGGTTATAATCAATGCATTAGAAATTCAAATATACATAATTTGAGTAAAAAGAAATATAGAATAAGTAAAATTGACTTCTAAATAATATCATGGCAGTAGAATACCTTACTGTTCCAAAATAATTAATAAATGAACTTGATTTGAATTAACTTGAAAAGAATGAAATAGCTTAAACATAAAATGTGTAAATGTATATGGACAGAAAGCTAAATATGTTAGAATATGGGTCAAATGAATTCGAGTAATCACTAAACTAAATTTATCATACCTCTGGTAGTATAAGGTTTCTAGATGTAAAATAATATTTAAAAGTTTATTACATAAAACAGTAAGTGATAAATAATTAAAGTGTTAATAATTGCATAATTGGAATAGTTGTAACTATTACAAATAAACTTCAAATTTGACAAAACCAAATTTAATAGCCTTGAAAATAGTACCCCTGCTGTGAATACAAAAATACCTTATGTTAGTGCTAGGTTGAAATAAAATAAGGTTAAACCCTAATGAATCCTTATAGGAAAAACATCGCGGATAAAAGCCATTTGTCGCGAAACCAACTTTAAATCACTTCTAGTGTCATGCCCTATTAATGCCTGAAAATGGATAAATTATCCTAGGCGTGTAGTCGCAACCTTATATCAAAAGTCGAATTTGTAGTCGAGTAGTAAATTGAACTATCAAGCCTTTTCATCGATCCGTAGAACCTCTCGTCTAAATGCAAATGTATTAGAAATCAGTTTAGAAATGATATTTAGGATATGGTATACCATATTCTAGAAAAATATTTCATTTACAACTTTCATTTCAATTAAATCCTGCTAGTTGAATACCCTAAAAAGTATGATTGTCGTAACCTTTAATGTCATATAAGCGTTTTCAACTAAGAAAATAATGTCTCGTCTAAAAGCTAAAATGTATAAAATCAGTCTAGATATGTTGTTCAAAGTATATGCTATCTAATTCAAGAAATAACCTTATTTCATCATGTTTTACATATAAACTGTAATAGTCAAATAACCCTTCGTTCTATGTTTAGCTTAACCCTACCGCAATAAGGATTAAGTGAACTTTGTAATAAAGAATTTGAAGTTAATAAATTTGTATCACCGAACCTTCTTAAAAACTATAAATAAATCTAATTAGCTACCTTATCGGTCATAACTGCTCGGATCGTTTCTTATGCAGATCACTTAAAGAATTAAGTATGTTTTGCATAACTCCTTTAATTGGTATTTCAATTCTTTTAATCCAAATAATTTTAGCATCTATAATTCGAAGTTCTAAATACTAGAATTCATAATTTTAGCCTCTTGAATTCGTAAATCAAGAGAAGATAATCTATAAAAGAAACCCTGTTTCGTTATCTCAAAACCATTAAGAATATGAATTTGTAAGTATCTAAATCATGAGGTCGTAAATAATTCAAACCCTAAATCATCCCTGTTTATGCAATGAATCTTTATTTGATTTTCTGTCTATCTTCTTTTCGCCTTTATTGAAGTTTATTATTTGCTATTTTCCGATCAATCGACGTGTAGAATTCGACGTCCCTTCCTCCGCCGTTGCCTCCGTCGTCTGCGATCGCGTCTTCGTCGTAAACGATATATGAGCAAGGCAAGCACCCTCCTTTGACCATCTTGATCCCAAAAATTTAATTTGCATTGTTTATTAAAATGTTTTATGCATACGTTTACTTTTTGTAAATTGCTATTTTGTGGTACTGATAGTTATACCTATTGTCTCATGAAACTTCCTTGATAAGTATGAATATGTGAACCTTGATAACCATAGATTAAGCTTAGACAATTACTTAATGTCGCCATGGGTATATGCGATTACTTTTATCCATGCTTAGCCATGCTTTTAGATCAAATAATGATGAAGATGATCAGATCAAAATGTGTTCTTTGTGAAATGGAAAATGTTGTCATTGTAGCTGTTGGTTATGGGTATTTTGATTAAAAACCCAAAATAAAACTATGGTTTCGATGCGAGCGATTATTGGCAATAGCCGGAGGTGCAGAGGGATTTGCACGTAGTGTAGGGTGGAGTATCGCCCGTGTCAATTTAAGGACCGAACTCAGTGTTGTATGATCCAAGATATTTCGTGCAAACCACAAGTGTTGTTATGGGGCTTCCTTAAACCAATTAAGTTGTCTAGTTTAACTTTGCACATTGGTAGGCTGAAGTAGTAAGGGCTTTCCTTTCGGGGTTTGCTCGACGGGGTGCCCACACCGAGGTGTTGGGAACAACACTTACCAATATAACGGTGCGCCACGTCTATGGGGAGTTCCAACATTCCTATGCTCGAGTTCTCCCAGCTATAGCGTGGGTTTTATCGTCCGGTCTTTGGTGCAAAGTTAGATTAGATAATGTAAAGGTTTTCGTCATGAACATTCTGGCCACACGCTTAAAGTGCGTGAAACTTGCGGCAAAAAGAAAAGGTCATGACTTGTGGGTAAAGCTGTACACCTCTGCAGAGTGTAAAATCTAATCGATTAGCCGTCCCCTCGGTCATGGGAAACTTGGTGAACTTGCACTAGTTAAATGTTTAATTTTCTAAAATGGGTTGTTGTATGGAGCTTGTTTAGCAGCTTTTGTTTTCATGTCAAAGGATCGACATTGATGGATTCCATTTCTGGATTATTCGATATTCACGATGGGTGGTGAATATATTACTTATGCTTTACTTATTTCATATCAGTCAATTATGCTTTTACAAATTCCGTTTGTAAATAACTTGTTTTACAATGTCAATTCTGCTTTATGCAAATTAACTGTAGTAGCCTCCTTTGAAATGGCCTGCATATATATTAGGTTTTGCTCAAGTCTTGCGGAGTACGATTGTACTCACCCTTGCTTATATGTGGTTTTTAGGTGGTTAAGTTGTCGAGCTTCGAAGGTTCCTTTTAAATCGCAGTTGCGGGTTTTTCTTCGTCGAATCTTTCTAGGGGTTATGCCTTGTCGGTTGCCTGCGGGTTTTGGATGGGCACACTACAAGACTTTGCTTCTTATGCTACTTTATCTCTGATTTGTAAGAGTTTTCTTTATGTAATAGCTTCCGCTTAATTAATATTTGTTGTATGGTTGTGATTCCAATTGGTGTATGTGCGTATTAGCTACCGATCATGGGACTAGTACGGAAATGCACATTAGATTTCCATTTTTGCAAGTTTGTAATAATGGGGGTCGTTACAGTTGGTATCAGAGCTATGCTGACTGTAGGATAAACCCTAGATAGAATGGTCGCTAGATTAGAATAGTCAAATTCAAAATCTTATGTTTCAAAGTTATCATATTTGCAAAATGTAGATTTTGCTATTCTTTCCTCTATCTTAAGATTCTCCTCTTACCCCTACATTCATTTTGTTTCGTAAATAAAATCTTCTTTCCTTAAATTAATTCTTGACAATTGGAGACTCCGACTTCTGCGTCAACAATCTTGAAGAGAGAAATGTCGTTCCATGAAGACTTGTATTTATAAGTCGAATAGGAATATGTTAAGGCTAAGATATTTTAGAACCCCGGTATATTAGTTGATAGTTATTTTGGGTGCCTTGTTGAAATCTTTTCTCTTGTATTGCTTACGGGTTACTCTCGCAAATACTAAACCATTTGGTTGAAATTTACGATGTGCCAACCCTATTTAATAAGAAAATTTAATTGAAAAGATTTTAAGGAACGAAAAGTTGCCTAGTAACCGAACTGAATATAGCCTAAATGTCAATCTCCTCTTGACTGCAGAATGCCTAAAACAAGATCCTTAAGGAAATTATTGGAGTGTGAAGCCGCTCAAAATTCTCGACCCACAAGAATCAACGTTCCAACTCCAGTTCAACCCGATCCACAATATCCCGCTACCAGAACGTCTCGACGCAATGTTCGTCATGAATCATCTTCACCTCCTCAAGACCCAAGTGAAGTTATTCCTGAAGAGCAATCTCCTGAACCCCATGCTGTGGCTCAAGTCTTGGCAATGCTTGAGCAAGAGCATCAAGTTGATAATCTTCTACTCCAGCAAGTGATGCAAAATACTTCCCACCTTAGCGAAGCTAGGGATGGAAATGGGGGTACGCCACATTACTCCAAGTTGGGAGAGTTTCTGAAGACTCAACCCCCGACTTTCTCCTCATCAGCGGAACCTCTTGATGCCGATGATTGGCTTCGTTCCATTGAGAGCAAGTTAGTCATTACGCAATGTAGTGACTATGAAAAGGTTCTTTATGCTTCTCATCAGCTACATGGAACTGCAGCAGTCTGGTGGGAAAATCACCAGGCAATGCTCCCTGAAGGTCAAACTATACCTTGGGCAGCATTTAAAGAAGCTTTTCGTAGGACTCACATTCCTACAAGCATCATTGAGATCAAGAAGCGAGAATTTATGGAGCTGAAGCAAGAAAACTTATCAGTGATGGAATATCTACATCGCTTCAATCATTTATCTCGTTATGCTCTTACTGAAGTGACAGATGAAGCTCGAAGAATCGAACATTTCAGAGAACATCTTAATGAAGAAATCAAGTGGATGCTAGTCGCCCACGACATTCATGATTTCCAAACTTTAGTTGATAAAGCTATTCGAGTGGAGTTCGGCATGAGAACAGTAATGGAAAGCCGAAAGCGCAAATGGATAGCTCGTCAGTCTATAAATGATCATTCTCCAAAACAACGTCTATTACAGTCATCCAATGTTCAGCCACATGTTTCTCAATTCCAGCAATGCCGAGGGCGAACTTTTCACCCTCAACAGCCCGCAGTTCATTCACTCTGACAAGCCAAATTATCTTCTAGCACTCGGTGTGAAGCCTATCCTTGTCCTAAGAAGGATTCGAGCAGCTTTATGCGCACCAAAGAGCCCTCAAGTAAAGATCGGATGGTTGGAAAGTTGAAAATCTCTAAGTCACCCTCTACTTCAAAGCAAGTTACTATTTCGGTAAATTCGCAACATGTGACAACAGAAGAAGCTCATAATGCACTGATGTGGTACTAGGGACATTCCTTGTTCACTCTGTACCTACATTGGTGTTATTTGATTCGGTCGTCACATTCCTTCATATCCAACAAGTTCATTAAGCAAAGATGAACTTCAAGTGATTTGCTTCCCACAAAGATGATAATCTATTCGCCAGAGCAACGATGAAAGCCTCGAAACTTTGTTACGAGGTATGCATTGAGATTAGCGGAGTATCTTTCTATGCTAATCTTATTGCTATTGAGACCTCGGGACTAGATGTGATCCTCGGTATGGATTGGTTGTCTAAGCACAAAGGCTATATTGATTGTGCTAACCGATCTATATCCCTTCTCAATCCGGATGGGATCCAAGTGCTATTTTCTTGGTCAAGAGCACTCCACTCAATGACCATTTCTTGGTTACGCTTTGGTTACGAATTGAGTCAAGTACCGTGGTATGTGAGTATCCCGATGTGTTCCCGGATGAACTACCGTGAATGCCTCGCATCGAGACATGGAATTTGTCATTAATCTTGTTCCTCGAACAGCACCTATCTCTAAGCGACCTTATCGCTTACCTCTAGATGAGTTGGCAGAATTGAAGAAGCAACTCAATGAGCAATTGGATAAAGGATTTATTCGCCCTAGTTCATCTCCGTGGGGCAGTCCTGTACTATTTGTTCCTAAGAAAGACGGTGGTCTACGCATGTGCATAGATTATCGTGCTTTAAATGAGGTCACTGTTAAGAACAAATATCCACTTCCTCGTATTGATGATCTTTTTGATCAATTGAATGGTGCTCATGTATTCTCAAAGATTGATTTGAGACATGGGTATTATCAGTTGAAGATGAAGCCCGAGGACATTCCAAAGACTGCCTTCACCACTCGTTACGGGTTGTATGAGTACACCGTAATGTCATTCGGACTTACAAATGCTCCTGCCGCTTTATGTGCCTTATGAATAAGGTCTTTATGGAGTATCTGGACAAGTTCGTAGTGGTGTTCATTGATGACATTCTCATTTATTCCAAGACTGAAGAAGATCATGTGCAACACTTGAGTATGGTACTTGGAAAGCTTCGTAAACATAAACTCTATGCCAAGTTCGAGAAATGTGAATTCTGGTTAAAGGAAGTCGCATTTCTTGGACATGTTCTTTCGGAAGGCGGAATTGCAGTGGACCCAAGAAAGATCCAAGCCATTACAGAATGGGAGCCACCTCAGTTTGTTCCTAAGGTCCGAAGTTTTCTCGGTTTAGCGGGATACTATCGCCGCTTTATCGAAAACTTCTCCAAAATTGCTCGTCCAATGACTCAACTACTGAAGAAGGAAAAGAAATTTGAATGGACCCCAGAATGTGAAGCAAGTTTTCAAGAGCTTAAGAAAAGATTAACCACAGCTCCAATTCTTATTGTGCCTGATATTCATAAGAGTTTTGATGTATATTGCGATGCATCACGACACGGCCTTGGATGTGTTTTGATGCAAGAAAGAAAGGTTATCGCATATGCTTCGCGTCAACTTCGGCCGCATGAACAAAATTATCCTACTCATGATTTAGAACTAGCAGCCGTTGTCCATGCTCTGAAGATTTGGAGACACTATCTTATTGGCAATCGATGTGAAATCTATACAGACCACAAAAGTCTGAAATATTTCTTCACCCAGCCAGATTTAAATCTCAGGCAAAGGAGATGGTTAGAATTGATCAAAGACTATAACCTTGGCATTCATTACCATCCTGGTAAAGCTAATGTTGTAGCTGATGCTCTCAGTCGAAAGCTTCATTGTCTTTTCGTCTCCGATCAATCTGAAATGCAAAGTGAGTTCCAAAAGCTCAATTTGATTTGGTTGAAGAAGGCTATGTTGCTACTCTTGAATTGCAACCTACCCTCGTAACTCATATAAAAGCCGCTCAACTCAAGGATGAGGCCATTGCCAAAATTAGAAAACAGTTAAAAGAAGATGTTGAATCTGAATTCTCGGAAAGTCCGGATGAAATAATTATGCGAGGGAATCGTATATATGTCCCAAGTGATCCTGAACTCAAGAAGCGATTTTGAAGGAATCTCATGAATCTCCTCTTTCTATCCACCCAGGAGTACAAAATGTATCGAGACCTAAAACAAGAATATTGGTGGCCGGTATGAAAAGGAAATTGCCGCCTATGTCGCCGAGTGTGACGTATGTCACGAAGTTAAAGCCGAACATCAACGCCCTGCTGGACTCCTTCAGCCCTTGCAAATCCCCATGTGGAAATGGGAAGACATTAGTATGGATTTTATCACCGGTCTACCTAGGACTCGGAAAGGAAATGATTCTATATGGGTCATTGTTGATCGGTTAACAAAAGTGGCTCACTTCATCCCAGTTAAGACCACATATCAAGGAGAGAAGCTTGCAGAATTGTATATGGAGAACATTGTGCGTCTGCACGGCGTTCCAAGAACTATTGTTTCCGATCGAGGCTCCCAATTTACTTCCCGATTTTGGGAAAGTTTGCACAGTCTGTTAGGAACTAAGCTAAACTTCAGTACAGCTTATCATCCTCAAACAGATGGGCAGACTGAAAGAGTAAATCAAGTCTTGGAAGATATGCTCAGAGCCTGTGTGCTTTCATACAGCGCTAATTGGGAAAAGAGTCTTGCATTTGCTGAATTCTCCTATAACAACAGCTTTCAAGCCAGTCTTCAAATGTCGCCATTTGAAGCATTATATGGGAGAAAATGTAGAACTCCTCTTTTCTGGTCCGAAGTTGGAGAAAGAAAATTTTTCGGCCCAGATCTTATCCAAGAAGCCCAAGAACAAGTGGATGTAATCAGAAGCCGATTGAAAGAAGCCCAGTCGCGTCAAAAGAGTTACGCCGATAATCGTCGGCGTGAACTTAGCTTCGAAAAAGGTGATCATGTTTACCGAAGTCTCACCACTCCGTGGAGTTCGTCGTTTCGGATCCGTGGAAAACTAGCTCCCAGATATTGGACCATATCAAATTCTCGAGAAGATGGGTGAGTTGGCATACAAGTTGGAACCGCCACCTCGCTTATCCAAGTTCATAATGTCTTTCATGTTTCGCAACTCAAGAAATGTCTTCGTGTACCCACCGAATTCACCAATTTAGAAGACATTGATATCCAACCAGATTTGTCATATCGAGGCGTCCGATTCGCATCCTCAAGAAGCGTAACGCCACACAAGAAACAAGTCCCACAAAATGGTAAAAGTTCAATGGAGCAACCACACGAAGATGAAGCAACACAGGAACGTGAAGATCACTGCAAAAGAATTCCCAGATTTCTTTTAGTCCTTGCAAATCTCGAGGACGAGATTTTTGTAAGGGGGGTAGATTTGTAACATCCTGAAAAATGGAATAATATAAAAATTCATATTTTGAATTTGAATATAATTATTTCTGATTTTTCCTGACATGATTGGAATTTATTTGGATTTCTTTGGATTTTTGTGTTGAATGAAAAATCAAACAACAAGAATTAAAGAATGGATAATGGTGAAAAGATAAAATGGTAAAAGATAAATTTTGGAAAAATTACCATAGAACCCTAACCAATCTGGTAAGTCAGTAAAATCAAGAAGTAAAATTTTGTGCACAGAAAAATGGATAAATAAAATTTATGTCACCTCTTCTTGACTAGAAACAGTGCTAGTCAGGATTAATGAAAAATATTCGAAGATTATCTGGATCTGGAAAAATTACCAAAGAACCCTCAGTGCAGTGTTTACACCTGGTAAAAATCTTAGGAATTGATCATGTCGGCAGAGCCCTCTAATAATTCAAAAACAGAGACCATCAAAAACTAGAAATTCTCATGTCAGAATTTCTATAAAATAAATACCCAATATTTTGAGTTGAAAATTTTACAGAGACATTCTTGACCTAGGTATAACCCCTCATAAAAGTTTCAAAAATTAAAAAATAAGGTTTGAACCTTTAAATAAATACAAAACCGAAATTCAAATCTTGTACAAGTCCACAGTGTCAGAATTTTAAATAATTCATTACAAGATATTTTGACTTACAAATTTTACTGAGGTAAGAAGACTACCAGTAGAGCTTGGTCAAAAAGTTTCACGAAATTACGCAGTGATTTGATAGCAATTTTATTGGTCACATGGAGCTGTCCAGCTGAGCTTATCCCCTCCTCTTGCCTCCTCTCGCTGACGTGTGGGCCCTCGCTTTTCGTGAAGCGGCGCTGGAAGCAACGGAACTTTCCTCTCTCTGCCGGTGGTCCCAGGGCCCAGCGCGGTGCCATTTTTCCCGCCTCCTCTTCCTCCCCTCTCGCCCGAGACAAGCCGAAGACTCCCGAGCCTCGCGCCTGCCTCGCCGACCCAGTGCACCGCACCGCGCCACCCCGAGCGGACCACTGCAGCCACGTTCACCCTTGGTCTTCGTGCACCATGCCCTACCATTCACCCTCACGTCGCCTCTGTGTCGGAGAAGAAGCTGCTGAATCTAGTCGCCTGGAACAAAACCGCCGCATTTCCTCTTTGCGTTCAAATCCTGTGCAATCTCATTTCTCCGGCTATAAATACCAGGTGTGCATCACATTGAGCCTCCCTTCTCTTCATCCACTCCCAGAACCGAACAATCAAGCCAAAAACCGTGTCTTCATCATTTTCGCCAGAAAAACCCGAATGAGGGAGAACTCTAAATTGAGTTGATTCAGTGTAATCCATCCCAATTACTTTCATCTAGAGCATCTCTGATCATCACTGATCATCTTCCACTCGCCAATTTCGGCTTTCTTGGTCGCAGCTCCGCCGCACCCCTTTTGCCTTTCTTCCTCACGGCCGGCCGCCGGTGATAGCTCGGTCCGTCGTTTCTCCGGCTCAGGAAACCACCAAAATGGAACCCCGGCGTCACGTGGATGCTTAGAACGCCACCGATTCCGCCGGGTTCCGTTTCTATTTCTTCGCCGACGAGCTCCACCTTCTTCCACCGTCGGTCGCCGGTGGCAAGCCTCTCCGGCCATCCCCGCCGGCGAGCGAGCCCACCCACGTGTGCGCCGTGACCCCCTGGAGCCTGACGTGCTGCCCATTCCGCCGGAAACCCGCCGGAGAGTCGTCGCCGCCGAGCCCTAGCGCCGCCCCTGTTCTTCTCTCGCTGCGCGGTGGGCCTTCTTCGTCAGTGGCACAACTGAATGCGATTCAACCAGTAAAAGGCGCCTTCATTGTAAGGAAAACGTATTTCTTAATTTCGTTTTAATTTCCAAAACCGAGCCAATTCAAATGCCTATATATTTCGCAATATAGATCTGAATTGAGTGAAATAAAATTTTATATTCATGTAATATCAAGTAGTTTCATAATATGCAATAAAATTTTGGAAAGGTTCACTGGATAAATTTGAAATTTAAATTTAAAAGGGAAGGTTAAAGACATGCTTCATATAAAATTTCTGTGAACTAGCTTAAAAATGAATGGAACCAATTTTAGTAAAATAATCATGCTTCCAAAAGTTCAAATATATAAAAATATTTAAATTTCATTATTGTTTGAATTACTTTCTATTGAAGGTTATAATCAATGCATTAGAAATTCAAATATACATAATTTGAGTAAAAAGAAATATAGAATAAGTAAAATTGACTTCTAAATAATATCATGGCAGTAGAATACCTTACTGTTCCAAAATAATTAATAAATGAACTTGATTTGAATTAACTTGAAAAGAATGAAATAGCTTAAACATAAAATGTGTAAATGTATATGGACAGAAAGCTAAATATGTTAGAATATGGGTCAAATGAATTCGAGTAATCACTAAACTAAATTTATCATACCTCTGGTAGTATAAGGTTTCCAGATGTAAAATAATATTTAAAAGTTTATTACATAAAACAGTAAGTGATAAATAATTAAAGTGTTAATAATTGCATAATTGGAATAGTTGTAACTATTACAAATAAACTTCAAATTTGACAAAACCAAATTTAATAGCCTTGAAAATAGTACCCCTGCTGTGAATACAAAAATACCTTATGTTAGTGCTAGGTTGAAATAAAATAAGGTTAAACCCTAATGAATCCTTATAGGAAAAACATCGCGGATAAAAGCCATTTGTCGCGAAACCAACTTTAAATCACTTCTAGTGTCATGCCCTATTAATGCCTGAAAAATGGATAAATTATCCTAGGCGGTGTAGTAGCAACCTTATATCAAAAGCTGAGCTGTAGTCGAGTAGTAAATTGAACTATCAAGCCTTTTCATCGATCCGTAGAACCTCTCGTCTAAATGCAAATGTATTAGAAATCAGTTTAGAAATGATATTTAGGATATGGTATACCATATTCTAGAAAAATATTTCATTTACAACTTTCATTTCAATTAAATCCTGCTAGTTGAATACCCTAAAAGTATGATTGTCGTAACCTTTAATGTCATATAAGCGTTTTCAACTAAGAAAATAATGTCTCGCCTAAAAGCTAAAATGTATAAAATCAGTCTAGATATGTTGTTCAAAGTATATGCTATCTAATTCAAGAAATAACCTTATTTCATCATGTTTTACATATAAACTGTAATAGTCAAATAACCCTTCGTTCTATGTTTAGCTTAACCCTACCGCAATAAGGATTAAGTGAACTTTGTAATAAAGAATTTGAAGTTAATAAATTTGTATCACCAGAACCTTCTTAAAAACTATAAATAAATCTAATTAGCTACCTTATCAGTCATAACCTGCTCAGATCGTTTCTTATGCAGATCACTTAAAGAATTAAGTATGTTTTGCATAACTCCTTTAATTGGTATTTCAATTCTTTTAATCCAAATAATTTTAGCATCTATAATTCGAAGTTCTAAATACTAGAATTCATAATTTTAGCCTCTTGAATTAAGTAAATCAAGAGAAGATAATCTATAAAAGAAACCCTGTTTCGTTATCTCAAAACCATTAAGAATATGAATTTGTAAGTATCTAAATCATGAGGTCGTAAATAATTCAAACCCTAAATCATCCCTGTTTATGCAATGAATCTTTATTTGATTTTCTGTCTGTCTTCTTTTCGCCTTTATTGAAGTTTATTATTTGCTATTTTCCGATCAATCGACGTAAATTCGACGCCCTTCCTCCGCCGTTGCCTCCGCTGCGATCGATCGTCTTTCGTAGAAACGATATATGAGCAAGGCAAGCACCCTCCTTTGACCATCTTGATCCCAAAATTTAATTTGCATTGTTTATTAAAATGTTTTATGCATACGTTTACTTTTTGTAAATTGCTATTTTGTGGTACTGATAGTTATACCTATTGTCTCATGAAACTTCCTTGATAAGTATGAATATGTGAACCTTGATAACCATAGATTAAGCTTAGACAATTACTTAATGTCGCCATGGGTATATGCGATTACTTTTATCCATGCTTAGCCATGCTTTTAGATCAAATAATGATGAAGATGATCAGATCAAAATGTGTTCTTTGTGAAATGGAAAATGTTATCATTGTAGCTGTTGGTTATGGGTATTTTGATTAAAAACCCAAAATAAAACTATGGTTTCGATGCGGGCGATTATTGGCAATAGCCGGAGGTGCAGAGGGATTTGCACGTAGTGTAGGGTGGAGTATCGCCCGTGTCAATTTAAGGACCGAACTCAGTGTTGTATGATCCAAGATATTTCGTGCAAACCACAAGTGTTGTTATGGGGCTTCCTTAAACCAATTAAGTTGTCTAGTTTAACTTTGCACATTGGTAGGTCAAGTAGTAAGGGCTTTCCTTTCGGGTTTGCTCGACGGGTGCCCACACCGAGGTGTTGGGAACAACACTTACCAATATAACGGTGTGCGCCACGCCTATGGGGAGTTCCAACATTCCTATGCTCGAGTTCTCCCAGCTATAGCGTGGGTTTTATCGTCCGGTCTTTGGTGCAAAGTTAGATTAGATAATGTAAAGGTTTTCGTCATGAACATTCTGGCCACACGCTTAAAGTGCGTGAAACTTGCGGCAAAAAGAAAAGGTCATGACTTGTGGGTAAAGCTGTACACCTCTGCAGAGTGTAAAATCTAATCGATTAGCCGTCCCCTCGGTCATGGGAAACTTGGTGAACTTGCACTAGTTAAATGTTTAATTTTCTAAAATGGGTTGTGGTATGGAGCTTGTTTAGCAGCTTTTGTTTTCATGTCAAAGGATCGACATTGATGGATTCCATTTCTGGATTATTCGATATTCACGATGGGTGGTGAATATATTACTTATGCTTTACTTATTTCATATCACCAATTATGCTTTTACAAATTCCGTTTGTAAATAACTTGTTTTACAATGTCAATTCGCTTATGCAAATTAATCGTAGTAGCCTCCTTTGAAATGGCCTGCATATATATTAGGTTTTGCTCAAGTCTTGCGAGTACGATTGTACTCACCCTTGCTTATATGTGGTTTTTAGGTGGTTAAGTTGTCGAGCTTCAAGGTTCCTTTTAAATCGCAGTTGCGGGTTTTTCTTCGTCGAATCTTTCTAGGGTTATGCCTTGTCGGTTGCTCGGGTTTTGGATGGGCACACTACAAGACTTTGCTTCTTATGCTACTTTATCTCTGATTTGTAAGAGTTTTCTTTATGTAATAGCTTCCGCTTAATTAATATTTGTTGTATGGTTGTGATTCCAATTGGTGTATGTGCGTACTAGCTACTGATCATGGGACTAGTACGGAAATGCACATTAGATTTCCATTTTTGCAAGTTTGTAATAATGGGGGTCGTTACAATCGTCTGGGGAAACGCCTTCCTAATCCACGTAGTCTTCATAGAATTCCTCCTCATGATATTCATTATCTCCTTCAGCAACTGATCAACAAGGGCATAAAGCCGTGAGTACAAAGGTACTCAGCAAGCCGTAGGGAATTGATGCAATATATTTATGCACGGCTTGACAAGGATGGCTATATAGTTCATTTGCAAAAAGCAGTAACTTGAATTGAAATACAATAAATAGATTGAAAGCATATTTATGAAAAGATAAATAAATAAATGATAGATCAATGATAGACAATAAAACAACAGTGAACTCCCCGTTCACATCCCAACAATTCCACATTTTATGAAACACTCTATACCCCGTGTGAAATTCCTGCTTTGTCCATGACCATGACGCGCTATTCGAATAGTTTTACACTGCAGAGGTTGTACAACTTTACCCACAAGACATGATCATCTCTTTGTGCAATCGATCTTAACACACTTCCTTGGTGTGTCGCAGAGATATCATGACAAAGCCTTTACAATGCAATCGTCTAAACTCGATCGCTCGCTAAGGTTTCGCCCTTTAGGGCCCCCTCTTGCGCCTTGCGAATCTACCCGTCCATCCCGGAACCCACACCACCAACTGGCAGTACTCAAGGCTAGACATTACAAATTAATCAGCTAGGTCTGTCCCATTCCAGACATGTGGTAGTACGGTTAGGCCCAGTTCAATGGCGGACAAGATTAAGTCCTTAAGTTGTCTCAGGCAAGACATCCACATCCCAATGTGCTAGAAAGCACCCCCTTTACTTCACGATCACTTGCCCGAGTGAAAACAATTCGTTCAACCAAGACCAATGGCAAACCCCGCCATGGTACAACAAATTTTACAACAGTGGCTAACGGCCGCGATTCAATATCTCATTAAGTCAAGATTAACATTATTCACCTGTGGTATGAATCCCAACGTATATCTAAGCATGTATAAGCATAGCTACGATAACCCAATGTTGGTATAATGATTATGTCCAACTAGTAATGTCCCAACCTAGGTTTAACAATGGATACATGGCATACAACCAATCAAGGTGGCATAATATCAACTAGGTATACATCTACTCCCATTAAATAAACATTGATACGTAAATAGCATGCAAGTGTATAAAATAAATTACTTTGCAAACATAGGATCAATATGATCAAGGTTACGACTTGCCTTGCTGATCTAGTGCTGAATCTTGGTCTTCAAAGTCTTCGTTCGCTCCTCGAATTAGCGCTCACCGAAAAGAAGCAACAAAACCAAATAAATACAAAACAGAGACTCAAACCAGCTCAAAACTGAAAATAAATGGCTCTGGAACATAGATCTTGATTTTAGAAAAATTTAGAAACTTGAATCGCCTCAATCGGAGTTCGTATGAGCGAGAACGGGCCTCCGAAAGATTAAATTCAGAAAAAATACAGAAAATCAGAAAATCAGAATTTTTGGATTTATTTTTGTACGGGAAAAAGGATTTATTGCGCAACGCTGACGTCATCCGAATCACGGTGGACTCGGTCCATGGCGCGGGCTCGGTCCACCGTGTGCCGGCAGACGGCCGACGCTATCGCTGATGGCAGCCGACGCGGCGGTGACGTCGGCGCACACGCGCGCAAGATCTGGCGAGAGGCCAGATCGGACGGCCAGAAGCGGAGCTGCGGCGGAAGGAGGCGTGGCGCGATCGGGAGCGTCGGCTAGAGATCCAACGGCGGAGCGCGGCCGCTGGAGGTCGACGGCGAGGCGGGCGGCGCCACTCACCGGAGATGAAGAAGAAGGCACAGCAACCGGAGGAGACGCGGCGGATCGGACCGGGGCCAAGGCGAACCGGGGAGAGGGCGACGTGGGCAGCTCGGGAAGACCAACGGATGCGGCGGAGGGGCACCGGCGGCGACGGAAAAGACGGCGGAAGGGCTCGGGCGCGGCGAGGGACTCCGGCGAGCTCGCGCGGGGCAACGGCGGCAGCTAGGGCAGCGAGAGGTGGGGCAAAAGGGGCGGCGCGAGGAGGCGATCCTCGGGGGGTGTGCGGCTGGGCTTTTATAGCCCTCGGGAGGCGTGCCCGACGCGGAAACCGAGAGCTCGGCGTGCGGCGGCAGGACTCCGAGCGGCGGCGGCGGCTAGGGTTTCGTGGCGCACGGCCACCGGGCCGAGGCGGGTGAGCGGCCGAGGCGGGGCACTGGGCGAGGCGGGCAGGCGAAGGAGGCGGCTAAGCGGGCGGGAAAATGGGTTGGGCGCAGAGGTTTCGCCCAAGGGCTTTTAGAAATTAAAACATTTTCCGATTTAAGAAAATCCAGAAATTCAAATAAAATTAAATAAATTCAATTAAATAGCAAATAAATTCAGAAAAATCCCCAAAAATACCGAAAGATTCCTTGGAGCACAAGGAACCCAACTAAAACTGAAATTCCTGATTTTGATGAATAGTTTAGTCAAATTAAATCCTTCCATTTATGGAAAATTCAAATTAATCTATAGTTAGTTCAAGAAAATGCAAATGGTTTATTTTTGAATTCAAACATTCCAAAACTTCAAATTTTGGGATGTTACAGCGACCCACATGTTGGACCACTTTTGTGGATGGCACAACCACCGGTATATGAGTACCATCTATTGCACCTATGCAATTGTTGAAATGAGGCTCAAACCGTGCACCTAGAAGTCTTGGGTGGATTGTTGAGAATTGTGGATCTCTAGGTTTCACAAAACCTTCTGATAGGAGGTATACACTATGCAACACTTCATTGAATTTTCTACTAATTATTTCTTTTGACCTCCCAAATCTGTTCTTCACTTGAACAAAAGATTGGGGCGAACCAATTGTCATAAAAACATACATAAAGCTTCTATAGAGTCCATATTACAACTAGACTTCAAACCATAGTATGTGACCAATAAATCATCTAACCTATCAATCAGTGGCCTACTCATCCTGAACATGTCATAACAATTTTGTGGAACTCTTAGTGTTCTCATAACCCATTCGTATCCTGATAAAATAGGTTCTATTCTCTTTGACTTGTTCAAATAAGTTTCAGCATAGTACATACCACAAGCAGATATCACGACTCCAAAATTTCTCATCATATCGACTCGAGTGCATGCAACAACAAAAGCTTCATCCTCCTCCTCATTCTCATTGATATGCATCTACAAACATGCAACGTATACAGTCATGCAAACTGGTCCATATATAATATAACCAACATTTTAACGTAGTTCATGCAAACTGATCGACACACAATAGTTTCGTGCCAACATTACTAAGACAATGGTTCATGCAACAAAACATATAAAATAGTCCACAAAATATGGTAGATGATGTTCAGCCAATGCAAAATATGACTTCTACATCAACCCTTCCTTCGCGCACCACCTCTTCAGCCAAAGGAGTCTTCCTTCCTTGGAAGAAATTGTCTTGAATACATCACGTTGCTCAGGTTTAACAAATAGTTGTCCTGCCATGAAATGTTCAGCTAATCCTTCTGTCGCTCCACATTCCACTGCCATGGCCATGCATTCCCTAATTGAACTAAACCTCATGTCACCTCTCATCACCTGATTAGCAATGTCATGGTTCAAGTCCAAGGTGGCATGTATATTTTTCATAACCTTAACCATAGGATTTTTTGTTTTCTTCATTGGGCTAGTAATTGCAATAGGACTACCTCTCTTCAATGAAGTGGTTCTCTTCAAATTGGTACCACTACCAGCAGGTGATTCTTTTGGATCACCAAGATCTTCTCCAAAAGCAGCCTCAAAACCATCTACAAAAGCATCTTCATCACCATCGCCTATTCCACCAGCATCTCCATGGATTTCACCAGGAGCACGAGAAGAAGAGCCATCCACTGCAATATTTTCAAACATCTGTTGCATCAAATCTTCATTCTCTGGTGGCTCTGTCCTTAGCTTCTTCCATTCAGGATGTCCTTGAAAAAAGAAAGAAAACAGTAAGTCTTTATACAGCACACCCAAGGCATTCTATACACAAAATACATGAACTATATGATACCTTGGTCATACGTTTCCATTGCTCATCACTTGCATCCACAGTTCCTAAAGTTGGATTCCATCCAAGGCCGGTTAAATCTTTGTTAATGCTTAGCCAAAAGCTGTACAACCCCTTTAGCAAATCCACTTGTTCTTCAATTGTGTTTTTGAGTGACGAAGACCTGTCCTCTCCCAATACTTAGCAGCTATGTTCTTGTATCCTTGGATACTCATAATTCCATTAGGCCTATTCCCAGCACGAACCTCTTCAACACATATCTCACTAAAAATTGTGGTGTTCAAAGACGACCATTCTGCCTTGCCAAATTTCTCCTTCTATTTGGCAGATATATGTACACATATATGAGCATAACTGGTAAAAATTCTATGTTTTATAACAGGAGAATAATATAAACTTACATTACATGATACTGTTATTTTTAGAAACAACTGAAGCAAACTGATTGAAAAACAGTATTCTCAGGCACTTTTGATACCTTGCATTCACATACTGAAACAGTAAAGTATGCAATGGTTCAGATTCTGACACCTTCCATTCACATTATTAATGGAATGTCAAGCTAACTTCTAATCATGGCATAGCAATCGGAGAGATGAATAATTTATCTTATAATGTCTATAATGTATTAGCAACAAATACGCTTGGATTTGGAAGCAAAATGTGTTGTACATTTTGCATGAAAGTTATATATCTCCATTTAACAAAATTTCTTGGAAATATCTAAGACATTATTACAATTAGGATGGATGTGTTAGATCATCTGTTTTCTAACTACTGTGGGGATTTCTTTTATAGCTTTTCTGCTCCTTAGATATCAATCCTCTGTCTTCCATTCCATGCATTAATCCTTGCATTTGGCTGACACATAGCTGGAACCTTGTCTTGATAATTTGCACTTGCAGATGTAAAGAACTCTGAAGTTTGAACCAATCCAAGTCCAACTCCTATGCTCACATATTTGAGGAGCATATTTTATAGGCGTTGGTGTAACTTGTGCACTGTTTGATTGAAAACTTTGCTTGTTTGTTTTGTCTTTTTTTTAGAAAGATTGAAAACTCTGGGATCTACAACACGATTTTTTTGTCTTTTGCTTCTACCGTGCATATCTGCACTCTTGGTTTTCAAAATCTCTGTCTTAACAATTCTCTGAAGTACAAAAATGTTCAAAATTGGTGAGTCAGAGAACCCACGATCCTACATTAATATCTTGTATGCATAAGCAATGCTATTATAATATTATACTAGTATGCATTCCAGTGGAGTATTCGACATGCATAACGTGAGTTAACATGATATGCAGAGAGTTTCCACTAAAATAACTTCTCTCTAAAGTATAGATAATTGTGTTTTGACAAAGAGATTGCTTGTACTATATCCTGAGATGAACCTAACAACATTATGATGTAAAACGTATCTACAGTTCCAGAAATTTACCCATTCAAGTCAGAACTATAGAAAAGTAGCAAAAGAAAAGATACAAACACATAGACCATCAATGATTTAATGAAAATTAGCATGCTTACTCGAGAAGTCATAGGAAGAACAAGTAATTCAACATGTAACTTGTCAGACCATCTTATTAGTACAAACTACGGGTAACTTGTTAGCTCATCCTATTCTGAAACTTCAGCACATATGGTGCAATGGATTTCTCAAGCACAATGTAAGCTGAAGCAAGCTATAGATCAAACATTAGATAAATTAGTAACCTGCATGGACTGATAAATATTACACATAAGCGTGCTAATGGTCAGGAATTCAAAATGCAAGTGTTATTAACCATGGTCGCGATCCTTAGGTTCAGGCCACCTAATTTATGCACATGACATACGCTATCTCGACTGTGATCTCGTCAATCTTACAGGTAGAGTGCAATGAACAATATGCAGTTCTGTACTCGTTTTTAATTACCAGAGAACACTTTCATGTCTGCATTGGCTGCTCTGGAGATTGGAGACTTTGAGTTAAATTTACTTAACAAGGAAAATTTTTGTTTGCATCTTATGGTTGAACACACCTTGAAATCTGCATGATTCACAACCTAACAGACCAACACAAAGGAGTTCAATTGCGAAAAAGAAAATCTAGAACCGATGTAAATGATTGACACAGTGTTGTTCTTTCAATAGATGTTCTTATATTTCGGACATGAAAAACTTTACTCATGGTACTAATTAACTGCTACACAAGGTAAAAACGTCAGAGTTGATAGGATCTTAACCAGATGCAAACTCACAAGAAGTCAGTAATCACTAACTCCTCTCTCCCCAAGCAGCCCTTATTAGCATTTTCATTATAGGCATTGATCTCTCTTTCTTGCAGATTAGAGAGGCACGGACATCGATTGCTAATCTTAATTATCCATTTGTCTATCTATGAATCTAATATGGTCCAAAAGGCCTTGCAAGTTTCTTTCTTTGTTTTTTTTTTCTTTTGGAGAATCAAGAGCTTCAATTTATCAATCAGTAGGAGTACATTCATACTGAAATTGGGGCATGTTGTCCTTGCATGCTAAGTGAATGACTACAGCCTGTACTTGTTGCAAAGAACCATCCATATAAATAAGGTTGACTGGGGTTTCGATCTCAACCATAGTTTATCTTGCATTACACTAGCAAATTTAACAAAGATTTTGCATCTAGCAAGCTTCCAGGTAAATCACCATGTTTCCTACCAGAACTTCAGTAGGCGCCGACCGGGTGTTGGGGTCAAACTCTGCATCAACCTGTGCAGCAGCTCGCTTCCGGCCCCTGCCCTTCGGTGACTGCGACGCCGTGGCACTGTATGCGCTGCTGAATTCAACGGCATCAATACCTCCGGCCACTGACCCGTCGGAGGAGGCCTGTGACGCTCCTACAACTGCGCCACGACCCCGTCCGTGTCCACGTCCGCGTCCTCTACTCGCTCCTTCTTCTCCCATGCCACTCACACACGACGCTGCTCCCAGTCCATGTCCGAGCACCGCCGCGGCCATGCTGCCGCCCCGCCCGCCTCCCAGGTCAAGACTTGGCGGATCCATGCTGAGGCAGCCACCCCGGTCGCCTCCAAGCGCCGCCACGCCGATGTCGCCTCCCAGGCCAAGACTTGGCAAATCCATGCCGAGGCCGCCACCCCGGCCGCCTCCCACCGCAGCCACGCCGAAGCCACATCCCAGCGTCGCCATGCTGATGCAACCACGCGTCGCGCTGCCGCCCCGATGTCGCCGCCAGCTGCCGTGCGCGGCAAAGCCGCGTGCATCACTCCGCAGGCCCAAGCCGCCGCCCGACCGCCTCGGCGGGTTCCGCCGCATCCACGCCGATGCTGCCGCCCAGGCCACTGTCTGCGGCCTTCGCGCCTTGGACTCTGCCGCCACCGCCCAGGTCCCAAGGTTCCATCGAAGCGAGGTGGAGGTGGAAGGTGGCGGCGTGAAGATGCGAACCGATGGTGATGGTGGCGATGGAAAAATCGATTCGGCTGAACGATTCGGCGATAAGGTTCAGGGGGAGGAAATGGCAATGGTGGGTAATTACAGCGAACATGGAAGGGTATTTTAGACTTTGGCTAAAAAATAAGTTGGATTATGGATCCATAAGCACCCCTAGGGCTGATTATGGATCCATAAGCACCCCTAGGGCTGCTTATGGATTATTGTAATCTGGGGACTTGGATTATATAATCCAGATTATAATCCGGATCTGTTTGTTTCCTAGTTTAGCTTATATAAGTGAGATTACATAATCTGGGGGTAAACAAACAGGGCCTAAGTTAAATCTATTAAGCTAGGTTACTAGATTTATTCATGGTTTCCAAGAAGGTTCTGGTGATACAATTATATTAACTACAAATTTCTTCATTATTACAAAGCTCACTTATTCATATTATGAAGCTCATTAAACATAATATTTAGGTTATTTGGAGGATTTATATGCAAAACATGATGAAATAAGATTATTTCTTCGAAATTGGATAGCATATACTTTGAAGAACATTTCTAAACTGATTTCCATAAATTTGCATTTAGACGAGATGTTCTACGGGTTGTCGAAAATGCATGAGTGTTTCTATAACTTCACGATAAAGATTCAGTTTTTGGTATAAGTTTGCGACTACACCCTATAAGATAATCTACCCATCTTTTAGGCATTAACAGGGTATGATCCTAAGAGTGTTTTAAAGTTGATTTTGCGATGATTGGCTTTTATCCAAGATGTTTTCCATATAAGCAATCATTAGGGTCTAACATGTTCTTATTTGAACTTTACACAAACATAATATACTTTTGTATAAACAGCATGAGCATTATTTTTCAAGGTTATAGGATTTGGTTTTGTCAAATTTGAAGTTAGTTTGAGAAAGTTATGACTATTCGGATAATACAATTATTAATATTTCGACTACTAAACATTCACTGTTTTCTATGGAAAACCTTAAATATTATTATACATCTAGAATCCTTATGATGCTAGGAATATAACAAAACTGGTTTGGTGATTATTTGAATTCATTTAATCTATATTATAACTATTTGATTTTCTATGCATATTTATACATTTTACACTTAGATTATTTTCTATTATTAAAGATAGTTCAAATCAAGTTCACTTCTTAATTATTTTGGAAAAATCAGGTATTCCACTATCCTAATAATATTTATATATCAATTTTACTTATTTCATATATCTTTTATATAAGTTATGCATATTTGAATTTCTAATGTATTAATGAAATCCTTAATAGAAAGTAGTTCAAACATAAATGAAATTTAAATATTTTTATATATTTTAACTTCTGGAAGCATAAGGATTTCACTAAAATTTGTTTCATTCATTTCTAAGTTTGTTTGCAGAATTTCTATATAAAGCATATCTTTAGCCCTTTCTTTCAAATTTGAATTTCAATTTCACCCAGTGATCATTTTCAAAATATTATTGCATATTCTGAAATTAATTGATTTTACATGAATATAGAAATTCATTTCATTTCATTTGGATCGAAAATGAGCAAGTTATAGATGTTTGAATATTTAACCGGTTAGAAAATGTATCCAGGAAATGAAATACGCTTCTCCTATTGCGAAGGCGCCTTTACCGGATGAACTGGAGTTCTGCACGTTTGGCTGACAGTCGGGCCCCACTGCTCGGTGAGAGAAGAGCAGAGCCGGCTCTAGGGCTTGACGGCGACGGCTCTACGGTGAAGCTCCGGCGAAATCGATGGCACGACGGACTTGAGCGCATCATCGCACATCTGAGGTGGAGTTGCTCACTTCTGGGGGTGGCCGGAGCGAGCTGCCACCGGAGACCTGTGGCGGAGGAAGAAGCTGCTCACCGGAGAAGAAGAATAGGTGAGCTCCGGCTGAATCGGTAACGATTTAAGCATCAAGGAGGCTAAAGTGTTCCATTTTACCGATTTGCTGGGTCAAGGTTTGGCCGAGCAGCTCTGCCACCGTGCGACCGGAGTTGGGGAAGAAAGATGCCCGGTGAGAATGCTCTTTAGGCGAGGAGGGATGAAATTTCGGCGTGATCAGTAAACTAGTATGCTGGGTGAAGCTAGAGAAGGAACCAATTTCAACGATTGTTACCAATTTCGCCCGAATTGAAGATTTCCCCTCATTCTGGTTTTTCAGCGAAAACAACGTAGAAAAGGGGTTTCAGGCTCTGGCATTTGGTTCAGGGAGTGAATAAGGAAAAGGGACCTCAATGCGATGCCCAGGCGGTATTTATAGCCAGTGGATTCGGATCCACAGGGTTTGAACACGAAGGGGAGGTTGCGGTGGTTCTATTTGCAATTGACGAGGTGGCGCGAGATTTGACCTGAGGTATGATGCAAGGCTGCCAGTGCAGATTGACGAGGATAAGTGTGGTTCATGCGCTGAATCGAGCGGGCGGAGGAACACGCCGAGACGGACGTGACCGAGCGCGCCAAGAGACTTGACCGCGGAAGAATCGGGAGAAGATCAGAGCACGCGCAAGAAGAAGAGAGGGAGAAAGGAGGCAACGGCTGACGAGCGGGACCGGGACCATGAGTGGTCCCACACGTCAGAGGTGGAGAATGAGCTAAAGAGATAGGCTTCAGGACAGCGCCATGTTCGGCATTAAAACAACTATCAAATCGAGTTGAAAAATTATAAAAAAATTTTACTGGGATCTCCTGGTAGTTTTCATCCTCCAGTAAAATATTCGGACTAAAATATGATATAATTAATTAATTAAAATTCTGACACTGTGCATCAGCCAAAATTTTCATTTCGTTATTTTATTTATTTAAGGGTTCAAATGATAGTATGTATTTTTAAGACTTTTATAAAGAGTTATATTCAGGTTAAGGATGTATCTATAAAAATTTCAAGTCAAGGTATTGAGTAAATATTTTCTAACAATTCTGACATGCTATTTTGCAGATTTTCCAAGCCTCTGTTCTTGTATTATTAGAAGGTCTAAATGACATGATAATTTCCTGAAATTTTTACCAGAGATAAATTATACTCTGAGGGTGTCATAGAAATTTTTATGTCTCCTGATAAGTTTCTAATATTTTACATTAATTCTGACTTTTCACTGTTTCTAGTCAAAAGAGGTGTCACTCATTTTATTTATTTATTTTTGTCTGCATAAAATTTTTACTTGTTGACATTACTGACTTACCAGAATTGTTAGGGTTCCATGGTAAATTTTCCAAAATTTTAATTTTACCTTTTTATCTTTTTATCATTATCCATTCTTTAATTCTATTTGTTTGATTTTTCATTCAATGCATAAATCCAAGGAAAATCCAAATAAATTCCAATCATGCCATGAAAACTCAGAAATAATTATATTCAAATTCAAAATATTTATTTTCATATTATTGTACTTTTCGGGATGTTACATTACACAAGCCCCAGTTAGTATCATCTTTTTTAATAAACATTGGATCGTGGCTGAGGAGTTTGAAAATCAGCTACAGCATATGTATTTTAGAAGAACCCTGATTGGTGATAATGCTGCATCTCGGGAACATTTGGTGCTTAGATATAGTAACATCAATCTCACTGAGACAGAAGATGTTCTGACGTGGGCCAAGGATGGTAAATTTTCAGTACATTCCATGTACTTGACATTGATATAAAGATAATGGCGTGGTACTTGCACACAAATTTATTTGGAAAACTAAATCCCCTTAAGGATTAAAGTTTTCTTGTGGTAGCAAAAAGTTATTTTTAGAGTAAATTTCATAAAACTACAAGTTTCTTGTACATGAGGCTATCATGTGAGTCTACACTGTTAGACTTGTTACAAGAAATAATCAATTCTAAACATGTAGTACATCTACAAATTATAAAGGCATCCTACATGTATAATATGAAACCAAGTCTTTGACTTTTTCTTAAGGCTTCTCAGCAGAGAAGAATTATCATACCATCCGCAGCTATCTATTTTAAGAGGAAGAATGGTACCTCGAAACCATAATCTCAACCACAACATGTCAGGTACAATTCAAAGCCACCTTTGTACTATACACGGTGAAAATATTTCCACTGACCAGATTCTGTAAAGCGCTAAGCCCCCGATAGGGTTGTGGCATCTTATCAGCATCATATGTCAGCTTCGGCATATATTATCCATATATAGCTTTCATAGAGAATCTCTAGATATATGAAGCGCCAGTGGATTCAGTAAAATTTTGAACATATCGAGCCAAATGTGAATGAAGGTGACTTCAACGCTTACATGGCTGGCTTAATTATTAAGTTTAATTTGGCATTTTCTTTAAGGTTTGATTGTGTTGTACAATGCCTAGGTCTATATATTACAATAATTTTGTTATGGCTCTAGAAAGATAATATGTTATCGCATAGTTTCTATATCTAATTCATAAAGTACATCTACAAATTATAAACGCATCATACATTTATAATACGAAGCTAAATCTTGACTTTTTCTAAAGGCTTTTCAACGGATAAGAATTATAATACCATCTATAACTATCTATTTTAAGAGGAATAATGGTCCCTCTAACCCATAATCCCAACCACAACATGTCAGATTCAATTCAAAGCCACCTTTGTACTAACAAGGTGAAAATATTTTCACTGACCAGATTCTGTAAAGCACTAAGCCCCCGATAGCGTTTTGGTATCTTATGAGCATCACATGTCAGCTTCGGCATATATCCATATATAGCTTTTATGGGGAATCTCTAGATATATGCTGCGCCAGTGGGTTCGGTAAAATTTCGAACATATCGGACCATGCTTGAATGAAGGTGACCTCAACGCTTACATGGTTGGCTTAATTATTAGGTTTAATTTGGCATTTGCCATAAGGCGTGATATGATGGTGTTGTAATGCCTAGTTCAATATTGTACAATAATTTTGTTATGGCTCTAAAAAGATAATATGTTCTCACATAGTTTCTATATCTAATTCATAAATTACACATCTACGAATTATAAAGGCCACTACTGCGGATCGGGCATGCACAAGCGGTTCGAAACCGCTTTCAGAAGCGGTTTTAGAACCGCTTGTAAGCAACCGGGAGTGATACCCCGTCGGGTATCACAAGCGGTTCCCCGAACCGCTTGTGGTTCGACATTTCCACAAGCGGTTGGTGTTACCAACCGCTTGTGGAGAGGTTCTCTCCAAAAGCGGTTGGTGTTACGAACCGCTTGTGAAGAGGCTCTCTCCACAAGCGGTTGGAGTTACCAAGCGCTTGTGAGGAGTCTGACAGCGTAGCGCTTTGATTATATTCAATAAGAATATGTTTTCAGAGGGGTTTTTTGATATAGATTTTGACAATTAAAATAAATAGAACTTCATGAGTTTTTTTGACACACTTAATATATATATATATATATATATATATATATATTAGTCATGAGTATTCATTCAGATAATTTACAGACTAAAAAATGAACAAGTTGATGAACACATGAAATAATAAGCCACTTTTACAAGTTTCAAAGAATAAAAGGCGAATCTTGAGCTTATTTCTTGCGTGCGTCGCTCTTTGTGCCCTTGGTCGACGTTGATGTCAGTTCACTGTCCTTATTTCAGACAATCTCTCCAACCATTTGCGTGGAACTCGCTTTGGTGGATACAATCTAAATCGACAATAAAGCCGATGAGTTGTTCTTGGATTCCGCAACCCGGTGCGGCGGGATCATGTCTTGCACATCGATGTTGGGCTGACAAAGCGGGAGGTAAATAAATCTCTGGACATGTAATTATTAAAGTGTAAGTACTAAGAAATTAACATGTGCACACTACCTCGGCGTTGGTTGTCGGCACATCACCGTGGGTAATACTTTGCATATAGTGGCACACATAATAGCCACATAGGTTGTTTCCACCCGTCTGTTGTAGAACCTGCGATGAAATTTGAAAAGAACATGATTATTGGGATGAAAAACTGTTACGGCATATTAATATTCTTTAATACGTATTCGAGTGCTTAATTGTACATCAAATTCGTTCTCGAAATCTCCTTGTTGCTTCTTTCGAAACCGTGCGAATGTCTGTGTGATGCGTTAGTATGAATGGTAATTATCGAGTTGGAATTAGCAAGGTATTTCAATATATATAATAAGGAAAACTATCGATATATATGTGCTATATATTGCTCAGGTGTCAATGATAAATTGATATTTTTCACCGAGTCCTTTTGAGTCTTGAACAATGACCGGCTGCTATCAAGCTTGATGACAAGAAGGATCCAGTGAAACCTATTCATGTATTGCAACATATATGTAACTAGCTAGTAGTATTATAAATGCCTTGGAAAATATAAGAACGAGAGGTTGTATATATACGTACTCGAAGTTGAAGGGCAGAAGTATGTACGGTTTGTAGTGCTGTCCCAAGAATGCATCGAGAATGTAATCTTCAAGATCCTTTCGGTTGTATCCAAAGACGAACTCGTTAACAATCTCTGGGTCGATGAAGCCCACGTTGAAGATATTCTCTTTTCTACATCGTTGTATCTCCATTCTACATAGAAAGGTATAAGTTTAATAGTTGCAATTTTATTGTACGAGGAAGCACACGGTAAAGGTATGAGCTTGACACTTACAGGCACCAGCAGCTCATGAGAGACACGTTGATGGAGTCGGCATGGTAAATATTGTATAAGTCGTCAAATTCGAGCCATATGGTGCTGTCCCCGCGATAAAAATCATCTTCTTTGATACGGAGGAACATCGTTCTTCCTTGAGTGGACTCTGTCATGTACCATTCGTGAAATTGCCGCATCTTGGTTGGCAGATCTTTTATCTCATTTGGGTCAATCAGCTCCCGGCCCAACTGAAATTGCCATCTGACCTTTGTTGCCATTGGGATATCATCTATTAATCCAAGAGCTGCAGCTGTGGAACTGAGTCCTGCCTCCTTCATAAACCTCTCGAGGTTCTCCGATCTTAGTATCTCTTCTTCTTCTTTGCCGCCACCGACCACGTTTATTCTTCCGTAGCCTTAATTATTGTCCGCTCATAGTTGGACGGGACAGCAATGACTTTGCACGGCATGTCGCGAAGTGTTCTCGCTTTTGGATCGATTGGTACCTTTGGCTCTACCTTCTTTTTGCGAAGTGTGCAGCCATACGCTTTAGTGACCGCGTCACTCTCCTCCTTATTCATATCATATGCCCTCTTTGGAGGTTCCTTTACCTTGGCCGATCGGTGGACTCCGCCTTCTTGGGAGCAGTGGGGAGCCTTCATTCATATCGAGCTTCTTCCTCGGAGGAGATGGTGGAGGCGTGGTTTTCTGGAGGGTTCTTTTTGTTTGAGATTTGGTGGTGGAGTAGGGCTTGCGTGGAGCGGGTAGAGACACAGGAGGCTGCCGCTGGTGGAGTAGGGCTTCGCCTGCTTTATTGGCGAGGCATTGCGTGGCGGTGACGTTGGAGGAGGCGTGGGTTGCCGTGGTGGAGATGACGCGTCCATAGCAGGTGGAAATATGATGTACCGCTTTGCTAAAGGATGATATTGTGGAGGGCCTGTCCAAGCTTGGTCACGTCGTCGCCTCCAAAGAATATCGAGGTGAAGTTCTTCAAACCGCCAAAGACCTCCTCCACCGCTACCTTTGAGTAACCGGGGTATCTCGTTGCGTGGAACATCCGCCCAGCTCCACCGGATATGCCATGCCGTAAGCCACCTTGATGGAGAGGTTACGTGCATCAACGCAGCTCACATCGGCGGCGAACCCTTATGTCATCCACAGGATAACGGGATAGCAAGGTGTCCGCTTCAGGGGCCCCGGTGGACGCGCAGCTACTTCGCCGCGGAGGGGCTGATCACGGCGTCCGGCTGATTGCTCGGACCTAGTCCTTGAAGCTTGCTGAGGGCAATTTGTACTTGTTGCGCAACTATGTCGCCGATGCTAGCCTGGGTTGCTCTGAGCTCTTGTTCCAATTGGTACACTTTACGTGATTCTCTTGATTTGCTTCTATGCCGGCTCCGGTACGTATGTGCGTCCTTAGCGAAACCATACTTCCACGGCGTCAGCTTGCCCATACCTCGTGTCCGTCCTGGGTGCTCAGGGTTTTCAAGGGCATGTGTTAGCTCGTCATTCTCCTGTCGCACCAATGTACCGCTGAGGCGCTCCACGGCTTGTACAATCCTTTGGCGACCTCTTGTACTCTGGTGCCATCACCAAACTGCTTTGTCATCTGAAAGGCTCCCCATGACCCATGAACCAATTGCGCAGCGCTGTTCCACTGAGCGGTAGCCGGTGTGACGCCCTTCGCCATTAATTCTTCTTCCCGCTTCTCCCATTTTGGTACAGCCTTGATGTAACCACGGTGCCAAGATGGTGGTGGTATTTCTTCATCGTGAATTGGCCTTGTTCTTCCGACTCGCGGCTGGCCTCGCCTAACAAACTTGAACTCCTCGAATGCTTCGCTGATCCGCCAACTTAGGAAATTGGTTGAAGTCGGGTCTTTCTCCTTCTCGCACGCACTTGCGCCGAGAGACGTCTTCCAAGCCTGAAACATTGTTGCCATCTTCTTTAAAGTAAATTTCTTAGCCTTGTCTTCGGACCCTTGAGGAAATGTGAAATTTTCCTTAATATCTTGCCAGAGTAGGTGCTTGGTAGCTTGAGGAACTTCGGCCCATTTTCTGATGCTAATTGGGACGTGATCCCTCACGTGGTAACCGCAAGTGTTGTTGTACGGCCCAACTGCTGAAAGAGGGGCAACTGGCATCCCTTCGTTGTTAACATCGGTAAACACATGCTTCGTGGACGGCTTCTTGTTAGGTCCCCGATGCTTGGATTGGTTGCTCGATGCACGGGGCTTGAAATACATAAACATATGTACAAACGTGTCAGAGTGTATTATATTAATGAATTGCGATTAATTAACATGTCTACGGGATTATATTCTTACGCAGTACCTCATCTGGCGGAACCGGTGTTATCGGACTCGGCGGCTCCGCGTCAATGGCTTCATCACCGAGCCTCAACGGCCTCACCGGAACCATCATTAGCCCAATGGCGAAGCAGCGTTACCATCACCTTCGATGGTACCCGGTAGCGATGGAGTCCAACAGAACTATTCTCCTCATCGAAAGTAGGGTCACCACGTCACGGTTGCGCCATCTCTACTAATTCGCAAAAATGTTGACATAAATATCATATTACTTTGAAACAACCATATTACAGATTACAACACAAGCATATTATTACATAAATTTCTACAAAGAAGCATTAAGTACTACGGCGTGTTGGAACTAGCCCAAGGATCAAACACGAACTCGTGGACACAAGAACAAGAAATACACCAAGAACATACACACAGGGACTATGTGTCAAAAGTAAATGTGCAACATTGACCGTGTTTGATCCTTGTGTTGTATAAAACTATAATCGGGGGCAACGCTAGGATCATGTGCCTTTCTATTAGAACAAGAGGTCATATTAGTTAGTCGTGTTGATCGTGATGATTAGATCTATCTGGTAGAACCCTACATGCTAGTTTATGATCTTGAACATATATCGTGCCAATTATCACAAACTAGGAATGTTTCTTTAAATGAAGAATATAGGCAGATAATCTTTGATTGGCTAGGAGCATTTGCTTAATGATATTTGTTATAGAGATTTATATATATACGTGCATACATAAACACAGAGGAGCCTCGTGCCCATCTCATTACGTGTCAAAAAAAGAATGTAACGAGACTGGTGTGTAGTCCTGATTCCATATACGTGTCGACGACATAACATGAAGAGAGTATATATGTAAGTTCATCTGTGTGGTATAAATGACTGTCCAAAAACTGCATTGGACGATCAGACAAGACACTTATTTAGTTATTTTACAATGAGAAGAATCAAAAGTTTAGCAAGTCACAGTTTCTGTGCCGACTTCTGACAAAGTTTTGCAAGAAAGGTAGTCTAAACTGTAAACTTCTAAAGCATGTGACGTGTAAAACTAAGCGAAGTTATATGACCAACCAAACAGATAAAAATTATCAACTGGATTTGTGTATGAATTCTACCTAAAATTGATATGCAAAACTAAATAAAAACTAACAATGAAAATTAACATAGATTTGAAATAAAAATTAGATGAAATTAGTAGTTAAATTAATATACAAATCCTAAACTAGAACTGAAATTCAAAATTAAATAAAAAACAACAAAATAATAAAAAGAAAATATGCATTGTTCTGTAATTCCATACTAAGTGAAAAATATACATTTTGGTTTAATTTAGAATTAAAATTTCAAGCAAGCACAGCACTTGTGGGCATTTCACCGAACATGTGGTGGGATGCCGAACTAGAGAGGGAGGACGACGCGTGCACTCAAATACCTCGGTCCTCCTGGGTGGACGGCGGTGTGGCGGCGCTTTGGTGGCGGAGTAGGCGTCGGCGGGGTGGTAGAGAAGGCTTCGGCGGCCGGGGTGGAGTGACGGCGGCGACGAGGGCAGCTAGCGCACGCGGGTGGACTGGCGTTGGCGAGGTGGTGAGTAGGAGTCAGAGAGGTGGCGGAGGAGGCCGACGGTGTCGACGAGGACGGTGACGCGGGGTTTGGACGGAGGCGACGGCGGCCGGAGAGAGCAGAGCTGCGGCTGGCGGAAGTCGACCGGGACTTAGAAAATTTCGGGTGTGAGAAAAGGGCGGGGCGTTTCAAATTTATACAGGGAGCACTTCTACAAACGGTTCTAATAACCAACCGCTTGTAGCAAATCTCTACAAGCGGTTTTAGAACCAACCGCTTGTAGAGGGATGACTTCTACAAGCGGTTCGTAGAACGAACCGCTTGTAGAATATCTCTACAAGCGGATTTAGATCAACCCGCTTATAGAGGGATGACTTCTACAAGCGGTAGGTGTTACTAACCGCTTCGAATAGTCCACTCTAGAAGCGGTTCTTTTCTAAAATCGCTTCGAATGTTGCGTTCTAGAAGCGGTTCTTATTACTAACCGTTTCAATGTTTGCGCTCTAGAAGCGGTTCTTTTCTCAAACCGCTTGATTTAATTTCATAATTTTTAAAGAGTGCTTTTGCACTCTGATTTCATTTCATAATTTTTAAAAATGCTTTTAGCAATTTAGTTTCATTCTATATTTTTGAAAAACTTTTAGCACTTGATTTCATTTGTAATTTTTAAAAATGCTTTTAGCAATTTAGTTTCATTCTATATTTTTGAAAAACTTTTAGCACTTGATTTCATTTGTAATTTTTAAAAATGCTTTTAGCACTTGATTTCATTTCGTAATTTTTAAAAATGCTTTTAGCAATTTAGTTTCATTCTATATTTTTGAAAAACTTTTAGCACTTGATTTCATTTCGTAATTTTTAAAAGCTTTTAGGACTTTACTTTCATTCCATAATTTTCATAAAATGCTTTGATCACTTTAGTTTCATTCCGAATTTTGGCACTTTACATTCATTCCAAATAAACACTTCATCTTGTAAAGACTTACATATACATAGTTCATACAAGAGGGGTACATCTTAAGTAGTAACGTACTTTGTCTTTACAAGTGTTCCTTCATTATGATCGCGACGTATGAAAGGAGTATCCACGTCTGTGTCATTGAAGAGGCTTATGTCGACATCCACAGCAAAAGGAGGGATCTCGTCGAACTGACTATACTCTTCCTCGTCTGTGACGTCCTCAACTCCAACAATCCTTCGTTTGCCTTGTAGAACCACATGTCGCTTTGGCTTAGTACTACAATCTTTCTGCTTGTCCTTATGCTTCTTAGGTTTGCTTGACATGTCCATTACGTAGAAGACCTGTCTCACATCGTTCGCGAGGACGAACGGTTCGCGCCTATAGCCGATTTGCGTGAGGTCCACGATTGTCATACCGTATTTGTCTACCTTCACACCGCTTGAAGTCAGTTTGACCCATTGGCACTTAAATAGAGGGACCTTCAAAGGTCCATAGTCAAGCTCCCATATCTCTTCTATGAAACCATAATATGTATCCACCTTGCCTTTGTTGTCTTCTGCGTCTATACGGACACCGCTATTTTGGTTGGTGCTCTTGTTATCCTGCGATCTCGT
Source organism: Otatea glauca (assembly GCA_036346275.1). Classification (NCBI taxonomy): domain Eukaryota; kingdom Viridiplantae; phylum Streptophyta; class Magnoliopsida; order Poales; family Poaceae; genus Otatea; species Otatea glauca. The sequence goes on along the minus strand of CM070718.1, from coordinate 53,564,636 downwards.
GTAAAATGTGTAACCATTTATCTCGCACCCCTTGAATGTCACGATTTCACTAGATGGTCCCGAGCCAAGCGTTACAACTGCTCATTGTCCGACCCTTTCAAAAGGATGTACTTTTGTAACCAAGCTACCGAAGGAATCCATGTGCTTGATGTTATCCAATCCTCGGACCTCCCGGAAATCGCGCGTAGAATACTCTTGTGCTCAAGGACATACGGGCCACTATAGTTGATTGTTTCAAAACCGTGAAATGTGCTTGCTTAAATGTAAGAAGATCATTGCATGCAATTGCTTTCCTTCCTAGTGTCCCTTTTCCCGTAGCCTCCCTCATGGCGTGATATAGGGACGCCGATCGGGTTTAGATCATTAATGTAATCCACACAAAACTCAATCACCTCCTCTGTCCCATAACCCTCGGCAATGCATCCTTAGGACGAGAACGGTTCTGAACATACTTCTTTAGCACACTCATGTACCTCTCGAAGGGAACATGTTGTGTAGATACACAGGTCCAAGGATACCTATCTCTTTGACAAGGTGAGCAGTGAGATGAACCATAATATGAAAGAATGCAAGAGGAAAGATCATCTCAAGACTAACCAAACTTTGTACCACGTCATCCCGCAGCTTACTTAGTTTATCCGGGTCGATGACCTTCGTGAAATCGCGTTGAAAAAGAACACAGCTTTGTGATTGTCCTCGTACCCACTCGGGCAAGTATGCCTCTCACACCATCGGGAGCAAGCGTGTCGTTAACACAAGGCAGTCATGGGATTTCATGTGTACGATTTTATTCTCTTTCGTGTTTACGAGTCTCTTTACATTCGAGGAGTATCCGGAAGGGACCTTCACATTGCTCGGGAACTCTATCACGCTTTTTCTCTTCTTTGCTTAGAGTGTAGCTCGCAGGATGTAGGTAATGTTGTCCTTTCTCTCTCTTTTCGGATGTAGGTCGTTCCTCGGCCCAAGAGTTTAAGGTCCTTCCGAGCTTGCAGTGTATCTTTCGATTTTCCGTACATATCTATGTAGCCTAGCGAGTTCAAGCGGACATTCTTCGTGATGTGCATGAAGTCAAGTGAGTGTGTGAACCTCCATAACTTCCCAATAAGGCAAGTCCCAAAATATTGACTTCTTCTTCCACATGGGTGCATGACCATCCTCATTACGCACATGTTTGCTTCCGGACCCTTTCCAAATACTACTTTCAAATCCTTTACCATAGCAAACACACGTGGCCCACTACGATGCTGAGGCCTTGCACGAAGGTCTCGTTGCCCGTTAAATTTCCTGCCTTCCTTCCGCAACGGGTGACTCGTAAGAAGAAACCTAAGGTGACCCATGTACACAACCTTCCGAGAGTTTTTCGTGCGTGCCGTCCGTTTCATCTAAGCCTTTGGATGCGGACTCTATATCCTTTGATAGTTAGGGCGGACAGTTACCGAGAGCGAGCGATCGTTGATTGTTACAAATAACAATGCACGAGGGTGAAATACTCCCTTTGTACTCATCCCATACCCTTGCACCATCGTCCCATTAACGTCACAAGATCTTCAACCAATGGTTTCAGGTAGACATCGATGTCATTTTCGGGTTGCTTGGGGCCTTGGATCAACAACGGCATCATGATATACTTTCGCTTCATGCACAGCCATGGAGGAATGTTATAGATACATAGTGTAACGGGTCAGGTGCTATGGCTGCTGCTCAATTCTCCGAAAGGATTCATCCCATCGGTATTCAACCCAAACCTTATGTTTCTCACCTCATCTGCGAAGTCCGGGTACGTCCGGTCGACTTTCCTCCACTGTGAGCCATCTGCAGGGTGTCTAAGCATCCCGTCGTCCTTACGCTCTTCTTTGTGCCAACGCATCATCTGGGCATGCGCTTTGTTAGCAAACATACGTTTCAATCGGGGGATCACAGGGAAATACCACAACACTTTAACTGGAGGTCTCTTCTTCTTACGCTCCCCATCTATTTCACCTGGATCGTCACGCTTCACCTTATACCGTGATTCTCTACACACTGAACAAACATCCAAATCGGCATACTCATTACGATACGGGATACAATCATTAGGACATGCGTGTATCTTCTCGTACTTCCAATCCCAAAGGACGACTTGCTTGGCTTCATATGTAGATTCGAGCGAGTGTTATCTTCTCGAAGCAACTTCTTTACGAGTGATAACACCTCATCGAATCCCTTATCCGACACACCATTTTTAGCCTTCCATTGCATGAGTTCCAGCAGTGGTACGCAACTTTTGTGGCCCCGCCTACAGTTTGGGTACAAAGGAGTTCTGTGGTCCTCTAACATGCTGTTGAAACTTCTCAAACCGTCTTTCATCTGTAGTCTCCCTCTCCGTCCACGCAAAGATCTGGTCTAGCTCATCATCACCAAAGTCACCAAGTGTTTCTTCCACGGAACAAGATTGCGTGTCGTCAGGGATCTCGTTGAATCCATCTTCCTCTTCCTCGTCTTCTTCATCGCCTTCTGGCTAATCACCTCAACTTCGCCATGGTTGCTCCAATGTATAGTTTGGCATGAAACCTCTCATGATCAAGTGGTTCATAACTTGCCATCGCTGGAGTGCTCCTTCTCGTTCTTGCAATCTACACACGGACAACATATGAAGTCGCTCGAGGCAAGAATGCAACGGCCGCATCGAGAAAAGCTCGCACGCCATCAATGAACTCTCTCGAGCGACGGTCCGCATTGTACATCTATTGCCGATTCATCTATACCAAGTTATAATTTCATTAAAAATTATAACAAATTCGTTAGAAAAATTATAACCTAACTTAAATTTCGTAACATTTAAACCCAACAAAAAAACTCCACCTACACGTCATCCAATTAAAGACCTACCTTTCTAATTATTTTGTATCCCTTCCTACCTTTGTAATTATTTTTATCCTTCTACATGTTTTTCTATTTTATTTCATACACCAATAATTACTTCCTTGCAATGTTGTACCTAGATCTCTCCCAATATTGTGATATTTAAGATTCTAAAGCTAACAACCACATAGATCTAAAGCTTCCAATCACCTTTACCTTGTAATGTCATATTTTGAACTAGATCTCCATCTACATCTTCATACAACAATAAAACAAGGCACGGAAAACAAATTTTCGATAATGCTTAAAAAGTTCAAGATTTCTCCACATCCATTGAAAAAATAGCAATATCTAGGTGAGAAGGATGTTCACATGATGTTACTAACTTTGAAACACTTAATTTAGAGCTAATCACCTCCAATTAAAAATTTGGACAGCACCTCCCCAAGAACAGCGCTTGGTCGGCCTTCTCTGCTCGATCGATTCGATACCTCTCTTTGGCGCATGGAGGAAGAAGGGTTTAAATGCGCTATGCGGGAGGGCTTCGAGCGGTTGGAGACACGAACCGCACGAAGGTTGCGTTCTAGAAGCGGTTCTTTTCTCAAACCGCTTCTGAAAATCAGAAGCGGTTTGAGAAAAGAACCGCTTCTAGAACGCAACCTTCGGAAGCGGTTCGTGTTTCCAACCGCTTCTGGAAGCCCTCTCCGGACCGTTGCCAACGAACCGCTTCTAGTGCGAAGATCACAACGGGTTCGCACCAAACCGCTTCTAATAGCTGGTTGTGATGCCTAGTTCTGTAGTAGTGGGCGTCGCACATGTATAATACGAAACGAAGTCTTGACTTTTTCTTAAGGCTTCTCAGCGGATTAGAATTTTAATACCATCTGTAGCTATCTTTTTTAAGAGGGAATCGTACCACGAACGTATAACCTCAACCACAACATGTTAGATTCAATTCAAAGCCACCTTTATATTAACAAGTTGAAAATATTTCTACTGGCCAGATTCCGTAAAGCACTAAGCCCCCGATAGGGTTTTGGTATTTTACAAGCATCAGATGTCAGCTTCAAAGCTTGAATGGTTGTCTTAATTGTTAGGGTCAATTTGGCATTGTGATAAGGTGTGCTTGCTGTGTTGTAGTACCGATCGAGCATAGTCAGTTAAAACCGAAATCTTTAGCGATTCTAGTACAATAATTTTGTTATGGCTCTAAAATGAGAGTATGTTATCACATATAGTTAATATATCTAAAATTAGTAAAGTATTTGTTCCGGCTCTAAAGGAGTACGTAGTACATCATCATCTAGAGTTAATTTATATAAAATAGTAAAGTACAACTGCCAGTTATAAGCCATCACAATCCAAACTAGCTAAGCAGTAATTAGTCCTTTTAAGGGTATTTGGCAATGTCTATTTAAGTGTGTATCTCTGTATCTTAAGAGAATGTCATACTTTGAGCGAAACCATGGTGCTTCTATATGAGCTGTCAGGGTCTCACCACTATAGAAAAGGACATCACTGCCGGATCAACATCATCATCACTGCCGGATGTTGACCCGGCACTCCCTAACTGGCAGTGATAGTCGGGACTATCACTGCCGGTTCTTCAACCGACAGTGATAATAATATCACTGCCGGTTTATATTATACAACCGGCAGTAATAAGGATTATCACTGCCGGATTTTTATCCATAACCGGCAGTGCTAACAACTTATCACTGCCGGTTGTTATTTTTCAACCGGCAATGATAACACATTATCACTGCCGGTTGTTATTTTTCAACCGGTAGTGATAATCCATATCACTGCCACTTAATATTTTCCAACCGGCAGTGATAAGGTATTATCACTGCCAGTTATTTCTCTAAAACCAACAGTGATAAGTACAGTGCCATATTATCCTCCAAAACCGGTTACATAATTTTTTTTGTATTATATGTATGATGTAACGCTGTACTATATATATATTGTACAAGACATGTATTACATGCGGTATATGTTATGCATAATATTAATGAAGTATTGGTAAAGAATAATTCAAATATATTAAATCATCATAATATTTAACATTGAATATTGAATACTCATTTAATCATGACAATATTAATGAAGTATTTGTAAAGCATAATTGAAATACAGTAAATCATCGTAATATCTAATTATTACATTGTTCATTGACAATCGTTCATATTTCAGTTAATTGTAGCGCGTGGTTCGTAAAACTCACCATTCGGGTTGATCACTTCTCGAACGATGAACCCAGCCATCTGCTCTCGAAGGGCTTCAACTTCGCTGTCAAGTAGGCTGTTGGTGCCGAGCTTCACGCGCTGTCATTGAAGAAAATAATGCATTAATTAGCGTCGTAGTTTTTATAAAGAAAAGTAAGCGTCAACATGTAATGATATACCATCTCGCCATTGTAGTCGGTACTGTTAGTGACGAACGTGTGTATGTGTGTCATTACATAGTATGCACATAAATTGTTCCCTTGCGGTTGTCTTAGGCACGGAAAATCGGTTTTTATTCTGAACTTCTTCGTGAATGGACGGTACCGCGTGCTCTTCTTGTGGTATTTTGTGTACGCCCTGTGTATGGTTATGAATACTCATTAAACTTAATTAGGTGCAATTAAGTGCAATGGAATGAAAGATTACGGGAGCAATAACGCAACGACCGAGTTTACCTGTCTAGTAATTCTATTACTTCTTTGTAATCGTTTGTCGGTTTCCTCATTGAGTCCAACACAGTGATCGTACTATCGTCTAACGTAATGACGAGAAGGATCCAGTGAAAGCTGCAGAAGCCCATTAGTCATGACATGGTGTTGCACATGATAAAACTGACTAGTAGGCAGGGAAACACGTACTGAAAGTTGTAGGGTAAAAGTACGTAGGTCTTGTCTTGTAACTTTAGCAGTGCCTTTATTACGTACTCCTCGATCTCTCTCTCCGTCAATGGATCTTTAATAAGTTTGCAGTTGACAAGGCCGGGATCGAGGAATCCTACCCTTTCATTTAAGTCCGCTCTGAGTGTCATTGTCTCCATTCTACATAAGAAAGAAGTTAGACACTAAGTTTAAGGGTGCGTGAATGTACAAGATTGAATTATACAAGAGACTTACGAGTCCACATTCTTAATACGCACACGCCCGAGCATCTCGTTGGTACAACTGGTATAACTCGGAGGTTTCTACCCGAAAACTCCGTCCATATTATGAAAATCCGTTTCTTTGTATTTGGTGGGAACAGCGTCGTTTTTGTCTCTTGGACAAACTGCGATACCATTGATGTAGACGCCGTGAATCGTGTCGTCGATCTCGCTCCTCGTTTGGATCCACCAATGCTTCCCGTTAACGAACTTCCACCTTAGAGGGGGCCACGCCTTTAGCACCCTTACAGTGCTGCAGTAGCTCTTTTACCAACCTGTCCTTTAGATTTACGCCAGAGATGCGCTCGTAGTCCGATCGTTGGCTAGGTTGAGGAGATTCGTTGCCGTCGATCTGTTTAACCGTCGCTATGTCTAGGAGAAATCTCTTTTGGCGACCGATTTCAACTTTATCAGTCTTTGGCGTCTTATTGAAGTGAGTATCACCTGGCGTCTACTTCCTTTCTAGTTTCTTCTTGGTCATGTCATATGCTCGTTTCTTACAGTTGTCTTGGCTTCACGGATGTGCACTTTTCCCGTGGCCGTGATGAATTTTGAGATTGCGGTGCTCTTTCATTATTTTTTCGTGGCGCTGGAGGAGGAGGCGACTTTTTTTGGTGACGGAGGAGGACTTTTACTACCAGGATAGGCCGCGCCGTCATGATTAGTATCATCATCGCCATTGTCGTCATCGGAAAAAAACATTATGTAGCGCTTGCGCCACGCGATGAATGTGCCCGTGCTTTGTCCAAGAGTATTTCTACCTTCCTCATTGGGATCGTACCTCAACTTCACGGTAATTGTCAACCACACCGTCTCATCGATACTCGGCGTATCCCTCGGGAATTGGCGGTTATGCAACATCGCCCTCGCCGCATGGCCAAGCCATCCCTTCACCACCTTAATGGTTATGTTCGCTAGAGGCGTGTGCATCGCAACGTGTCGGCTCTACGATTTTGTCCACGGAAAACTACAGCCGAGTCCTCTTGGGAGGGTCCGCGGACGCTGGTCGCTTTACGAGCAACGGCGGGACTCTGGAGGTCATGTGCCTGACGTTCGTTGAGGACTTCGCTAGCATTTCTTGCATCTTTTGTATCTGTTTTGAAATTGAATTTCCTTTACATGCATCCTTTCTTCTATTACTCGTACACGTGCATCCAACTGTTCTTGTCTAGTTAGCCGGACGCTTATAGATAGAAGCGTCCTCTGGGAACGCCGCTTCCAGGCACCAAGCCTAACCTCTAGTACGACCAGGTGCTCTTTGTTACCAGGCGCGTGTTAGCTCGTCGTTCTCTCTTCTTGGTTGGAAGCACAGGTAGCTTGGGCATGGGCATCCGCGATCTTCTTTGAAATTTCCTCTTCTTTCTCGCTTATGAAGCTTAAGCTGTCATCATCCGACAGACTAGCTCCTCGCAAGCATCCAAGACTTTGATCTTGGGGCCATCTCGGACGTCGCAGAACAACTCCACTAAGAATTAGCTCTTCTTCCCTTGCATCCCACTTGGGTACTTTCTTCACGTAGCCACCGGTGTCTAGCGTATGGGGGTAAATGTTCTTGTCCGAGTTTGCTTTGTTCTTTTCACTAATAGCTTGGGCTTCATCAGACTTCTTATATTGCACGAATTCATCCCAAAATTGCCTCAACCTCGGGTACGTATCAAAATTCGGCGTTTCATCCTTCTTCACATACTCCTTATTCAGCTTTGTCTTCCAATTCTTCCAGGAGTTTCCCATGATGGCTAGTGCACGTTTCTTCGCATGCTCCAACTGATCTTCGGGAAACTGAAACTTGGATGTCAAATCTGTCCACAATGCTTCCTTGATTTCATCGGGAATATACGACGGGCAAACGCCACGATGTGTCCATGATTTGTAGGTGATGGGTACGTTATCTCTAGCTAGGACCCCGCATGCTGTTCGGTATGGCCCAAGCAGTGATGCTAGTATAACCGGTTCGCCGACTGCATTAAGCTCCACGATCACCTTTCGTTCACCCGTCCGCAACTTGTTAGGACCTCGGTGACGATGCTGCCTCTGTTCACGTGATGTTTGGCCCTGCATTTTGACTATTTCATTACTCGTCTAATCGGTATACGTGAAAATTTGGTCTAAAATAATTACCTCGGGTATGTTTGTTGCCTCGGTTTGCTGCAGGTTGAGGAAGCTTGTCAGGCTTTGTTCCGGGCTTTGGTTCAAATGCTCAGCGCCATCCGGCACTTGTTCCTGGTTAGCGGCCATGTGCACCTAATTTATCTAAAATTTAAAATTAACAAAGGCATAAGATGAATGTGATGGTATACGTATAAATTGGTCACGCACGAAGTTGTGGACCGAAATAGACTAATTGTACGTACAATATTACACACATTTGGCCATTACTTTCTTAAATCTAGTGATATTATTTCCATGCGAAACTACACTACTCGGTACATAATTAAACATAGGAATGGTGATATTACGCCTAGTTTCACGTTTAACTCATTTCACGCATGCATTGCACTAGTATAGAGAACAAAACTGACACATACAATATATAAGGTATTTATTACATGAATATAATAAATACAATGTATTGTTAAAACAACAAAAATCTCATTACATGAATATAACAAATACAATATAAGGTATTTATTACATGAATATAGTGTGAAGACTTCTACAAGATTCTTCATAACAAAACTTCACTAAGCTGGAAATAGGAACAAATTACATTTAATCGGAGAGCAACCAATTGATCCGAAAAATGTCAATGTATTGCTAATTGTGCAAGACATTGCACAAAAATAAAGATCGCTTAAAAACTACAGTGCATGATTAAAAATTAATTAATTCAACAAGTTGAGTAAGTAATTGTTTATCTAAGTGTTATAGTTTCATAAAGCAAAGAACAAATTAAGTAGCATAAAGAAATGTGTTTAGGGAGATAAATTATTATCTTTAACCAATTGATGAGATAAATTATTATCTTTAAGCAATTGACTATGAACGCTTGACGAATTGAGAAGATATCTAAAGTAGCGTCATGAAAATCGCGATTCAGAGAACTTGAGTAGATTCAAAACTGAGTCCTTAACTAGAAATCATAATATCACATTGATGGACCTAATTTGAACATTATGAAAAGTTTTCTAGTAATCGAATGCATATCATGTTAACACAAACAAAAATTAAGATGTTTGGCTGCCGATGTAGAGCCTGTACATGTGTGTGGAGTACAATATATGTCTATAACATCACCTTACAAATATATGATGCAATTCAAACGTCGTCTACATTCTAATGATTTTCTGCAGTAAACTAATTGACATATTGGATCGGTTAATCACATGACCAAAGATCCATGTTAAGCAATATAAGGCGATCACAACATTCACAATTAGTTATTTGCATTGCAGAACAAGCAAAAGTACACTACTCGGTACATAGGAGGGTCGGCGCGGAGAAGCACCGGACGTAGACTAGGGCTGGGGCGGTGCGGAGAAGCACCGGCGCGGTGGAGGGCCGGACGTCGAGGAGGGTCGGCGCGGTGGAGGCGTGGTGCGGAGGAGGGCCGGCGCGGGGAGGAGGGCTGGCACGGAGGACTACTCTCGGAGGAGGGCCGGCGCAGTGGAGGCGCGGTGCGGAGGAGGGCCGGCGCGGGGAGGAGAGCTGGCGCGGAGGACTAGTCGCGGAGGAGGGCGCCGGGGCGGTGGAGGCGCGGTGCGGAGGCTAGGGCACAGAGTGTGGGTAAAAACGGCGAAGTGTGGGAAGAAGACCGCGCGCTTCGTTTATATAGAGATAACGATCACTGCTGGTTCATGAAAGAAATCCGGCAGTGATATAACAATCACTGCCGGTTGAAATTAGAATGGCAGTAATACCTCCACATCACTGCCGGTTCTAATTAGATCCGGCAGTGATGTGGAGGTATTACTGCCGGTTCTAATTTCAACCGGCAGTGATACCACAACATCACAGCCGGATTTTTCTCATGAACCGGCAGTGATGTGGAGGTATTACTGCCGGTACTAATTTCAACCGGCAGTGATACCACAACATCACTGCCGGTTTTTTCTCTAGAACCAGCAGTGATGTGGGTGGGCCCCAAAAGTCAGTGGCTAAAGCCAAGCTCAAATTCAAACTAGGATACCTTTTGAAATATAGCTCCAAAAAGGATGAAATAAATTTATAAATTTGTATAAAATCATGAAGTTTTAGAATATATGAAACATTGATTTTTTAATCACATAAAAATTAAGTGAATTACAAATTTGCTAAGAACCCTACATGGACTTTACATAAATACTATAACACCATGAGCATTAATTTGAATCTTTTTAATAAAGATTAACTTCAATGTGCTAGATATTAAAAAATACATGATTTATGCAAAAGAAGTCTTAAGTAAATAAAAATTGATAACTGGAGATAAAGCATATCCTTATATTACAAATGGAAGTATTTTCTCCATACAAAATAAAGTATATCCGTATATTACAAATGGAAGCATGTTCTCCATACAAAATAAAGTGTATCCATATATTACAACTGGAAGCATGTTCTCCATACAAAATAAAGTATATCCATATATTACAAATTGAAGCATATCCTTCATACAAGAAAAGACATATCCGTATATTATTACAACTAAGCAACGATTCGACCTTCATTATGATCACGGCGTATGTATGTAGCTTCCTCACTGTCTTCCATAAGACCTAGGTCGACGTTCTCACCAAAAGGAGGAAGCTCATCGAATTGGTTGTAGTCTTCCTCTACATTGTCAACTCCGACAATTCTTCTTTTTCCTTGAAGAACCACGTGGCGTTCTTTGTCAGCCGGGTCCCAAACAAAAAAGATTTGTGTAACGACATTAGCAAGTACGAATGGTTCTTCTCCGTATCCGATGTGCTTGAAGTCCACGGTAGTGATACCGTACTTATCGATGTTCACGCCCCCAGGGAGCCTGACCCATTGGCACCAAAAGAGAGGAACCTTCAAAGGCCCATAGTCAAGCTCCCAAATCTCTTCTATGAATCCGTAGTAGGTCTGCATATTACCATTGCTATCGTAGGCATCTATACGGACTCCGCTGTTCTGGTTGGTGCTCTTGTTATCTTGTGCTCTCGTATAAAATGTATATCCATTTATGTTGTATCCTTCAAATGTCAGGATTGTACATGACGGTCCCTGAGACAGCGCTCTCAATTGAGCACACTCTGTCTGCGTATGCATCATGTGTCTAAGCAACCAATCTCCGAAGTTATCTCTGTGGTATCTCGAAATCCAAACCTCAGATTTAAATGGGTTTTTTCTTCTTAGCATATTCTTGTGCATATCAACATACGGTGCCGCTACAACTGATTGGTCCAGAACTGTAAAATGTGCTTGAATGAATGAAGCACAATCGTTAGTACGCTTCGATTTCTGACCTAATGTCCCTTTGCCCTGTAACCTCCCCTCATAGCGAGATATGGGCACACCAATCGGTTTGAGATCTATGTAATCGACGCAGAATTCAATGACCTCCTCGGTTCCCCAACCTTCGGCAATGCACCCTTCTGGCCGATGTCGATTACGAACATATTTCTTCACAACCCCCATGAACCTCTTGAAAGGGTACATCGATGTAGAAACACGAGGTCAAGCGTATCTCTTTCACAATATGAACAATGAGATGGACCATAATATCAAAAAAGGATGGAGGGAAGCACATCTCAAGCCGACATAGAGTGTGAATCACGTCTTGCTGCAGCTTACCCAGTTTCATTGGATCAATGACCTTTTGTGAAATCGCATTGAAGAATGAACACAACTTTATAATTGGGTCTCGCACTTTTTCCGCGAACACCCTAATTGCAACAGAAGCATCGTGTCATCATCACGTGGCAATCGTGAGACTTCATGCCAATTAATTTCAAGTCTTTCATTGAGACTAGCCTCTTTATGTTGGCGTAATAACGGACGGTACTTTGACTCGTGCAAGCAAATACACACGCTAATTTTCTCTTTCTTGCTAAGAGTGTAGCAAGCTGCCGGAAGGTACTTTTTACCTTTACCCAAATCTTCATGATGTAGCTCTTTCTGAGGTTCATATCTTCCAGGTTCATCTGTGCTTTGAGTGTATCTTTTGTTTTGCCAGGTATGTCTAGTAAAATACCGAGCAAGCTGTTACACACGTTCTTCTCTACGTGCATAACGTCAATTGCATGTCGAACATCCAGGTGCGACCAATAAGGTAGGTCCATAAATACTGATCTCTTTTTCCACAAAGGAGTCAGATCACGGAACACGGATCGATGTCTTGCCGCCGCCCCTTTCCATGGATAATTTTATTATCCTTTACGACCGAGTATATCTTTGCCGTTGCGATGTTTTGGAGCTGAAGCTGTCTCCTTTGTACCATCGAAACCTCTCTTGTTGTTGTGATACGGATGGTCCTTACGAAGGAACCTACGATGTCGCATGTAACACATTTTTCTGCAGATTTCAACCACCGCCACCAGATCACCCAAGCAATGGACGATCCGTTGAATCCTTTAATAGTCCGGCTGAAAGATTACCGAGAGCGGGGTAATCATTGATGGTTACGAACAACAACGCGTGTAGCATGAAGTACTCTCTTTTATACTCATCCCATAGCCATACACCGTCGCTCCACAATAATGTAAGATCTTCAACCGAGAGTTTCGTGTACACATCGATATCGTTGCGGGTTGCCTTGGCCCTTGGATCGAATGGCATCATAATGTACTTTCGCTTATACAAAGCCAAGGAGGAAGGTTGTAGATAAAGTCACCGGCCAAGTGCTATGACGACTGCTCATGTTGCCGAAAGGATTCATCCCATCCGTACTGAGCCCGAACCTTATATTCCTCACATCACATGCAAAGTGTTTCTTGTATTTTGTATCAATGTTCCTCCACTGCGCAGAGTCAGCAGGGTGTCTGAGCATTCCATCCTTCTTACGCTCCTCAGCGTGCCATCGTAGTAATTGAGCATGCCTTTTGTTCGCAAACAGATGCTTCAGACGTGGGATTATAGGAAAATACCACAACACCTTGGTTGGGGGTCTTTTTTCTTACGATGCACTTCGATGTCGGTATCACCGCGCTTATAACAAGATGCCTTGTAAACGGGACACGCATCCAATTTTACAAACTCATTGTGATACAATACGCAATCGTTTGGACATGCGTGTATTTTCTGTACTTCCAGTCCCAATGGGCAGACAATCTGCTTGGCCTGGTACGTGGTTGCTGGCAACACGTTTCCCTCCGGGAGAACGTCTCGCAGGAAACCTAATAACTCTGTGAAGCTCTTATCGGACCAACCATTGCTTGCCTTCAACTGCAGCAGCGTTAGCACAACATGCAGCTTTTTGAGGCCCTCTTTGCAGCCCGGGTACAAAGGTGTTGTAGAGTCCTCTACCATACGATGAAACTTCTGAAAATCCCTTTCACTCGTGTGGTTCTCCTCCCCATCATGCAACATCTGTTCTAGATCATCTTCATGGTTATCGACGAACGTATCATCTTGGGTGTCCACGAACGTATCCTCGACCGCCGTGGAGTCGTTGTCTTCGTCATCATCATCAATCGGATGATCTTCATGTAAAATCTCATTTTCACCGTGCTCAGTCCAACAAGTATAGGCAGGCTTGAAACCCCTTCAAAGCAAGTGTGCACGGATCGCCTCAAGATTAGAAAATTGCTTCTCATTCTTGCAATCTACGCACGGGCAACAAATGTAGTCCGTCAGCATAGTTGACTTGTACGTCGCAGCCACGCTCATAAAACTAGTCACACCGTTAAAGTACTCTCTATCGCGACGGTCCGCTTCATACATCCATCTTCGGTCCATCTGTAAATATTTATAACAAATAAAATCTCAGTAAATCAATAAGTGATCACAAATTATTTTATTCATTTAATTTGTTACGTACTACTAATTAATCAAGAAATCCATTTCCAAATCTCACTATTAAAATCAATAAAGCAAGTTTCAATTATTAAAATTAGCAGACCAACTTCAAAAATTATGAAATTTTTTTGACAAATTTTTTTTGAGAAAGTTCCACAAATAATATAACATTTAAAAATTAATTTTCAAGGTTTTATCACATTTTAAATTTTCTCTAAAATTCAAAACTTCCTCTTCTTAATAGGAAAATATTTTAAATAATTAGCTAAAAAGCATAAAAACTCATAAATACATAATTTATTATTTAAAACATAATTCAACAAAGAATATAAATACTTTTTCTAGACACATGATATCTAAATAGTTGCATACAACGACAATTAATTATGTAGTGCTGTCGTACTTAACATATTAAACGCAATCACTAATTTGGTCCTCGTAAAACTTAAATTCAAGCTACATCTTAATCTCACTAATCACTGTACACATAAAAAGGTGGTGAATTCAAATCTAGTCTCTATATTAGAGCTCTAATTGTGCTCATTATGCAATCGATAATTCTTACAGCCAACAACCATATAGAACGTAATATCCAACAAAAACCAACTACAAATAAAATGTACATCAAGATACGAACCGTAGATCACGAATTAGAAGTGAATTCCACCAAATTTGAGAGCAAAAATTCGCCCCTCTCTTCCCCAACCGAGCAAGAACAGAGCTCCTCTCTGTTCTAGAGGTGGGCAATCTGAAAGGGTATTCTGATGTCGAATTATCACCGCGGTTCTTTTCAAAAACCGCGATAAAATATCAGTGCCGGTTCAATAATATAATTCGGCAGTGATACTCTCTGCTGTTCCCGCATGAAAATTTAGGGTAATTCTTATCACTGCCGGTTATTATTTACAAACCGGCAGTAATATATCACTGCCAGTTTTATAATACGAACCGGCAGTGATACTGCTCTCCTGTTCTCGCGGGAGAATTTAGGTTAATCTTATCACTGCCGGCTTTTGTTTACAAACCGGCAGTGATATATTACTGCCGGTTGGATAAAATGAACCGGCAGTGATATTGCTTCAATTCGCCCGGGAAAAAACTATTGTGCCGGTTTGACTTGGAACCGGCAGTGATAATACAATCACTGCCTGGTGGGTCTCACCCGGCACTGATGAGGCGTCGCGGATATACCGCTCTGTAGTAGTGTCTATTTAAACAGTGGCCAGGCTTCATCGACGAAAGCAAGAAGCAAGCTTATAAAGGGACACTAGCTCTCAAGATGAGCGGAACGAAGGTAGTATAGACTGATCTACAGAAATTTACTTACCGTACTTTGTGCTCTTCTTTGGTCGAGTACGTAGCACTTAATGTTTTTTCATTTTTGAGGGGAAAACTTACTTGTTTTCTTTGGGAGGACTAATATTACTTTCGTTCTTTGGGAGGATTAATATTGTATGTATGTTGTTCTGTTGCAGGGACACGCCGGAGGAACTGCATCAGTTCGAAGAGACCTCCGCTGCTTCCAGGCTGACAAAAAAGAAATCGAGGGCTTGAAGTTGCAAATTGAGGCTCTTAACGACAAGCTACGAGCCTGGGAGGAAGATCGCCGGGAGAAGAACAAGCAGTACGAACAACTGGAGAAGAAATACGACCAGGAGAAGAAACATCGCCAAAATCTGGAGAAGAAATTGAGCGAATTGGAGGCATTGAGAAAATTCGCCCGTGCAGCCGCTGCCATAGGCCGTGCTGACTGTAAGTAATGATATCGTCGTACAGCCCGTTTGGAAGGCAGTAGTCTTACTAAATTCCGGAAGGAATTTCTTTAAAATTCCCGAATTCTAAACTTCAAGTTGTGATGATGGTACTGTTGTAAATCAGCTGGTTTACGAAAGCTCAATTGTGTAGATATTTTGCCCGATCGAACTAATGCCCATAAGGGGCATATTTTAGTCTCCTACGGTGTTTATCCTATTTGCGACATATACATGTGATGATTAATTTGACAATAATATTTGTGACGAATAATTTATTTGTAAAAGATCAAAGTATTGTGTTGTGTTTGTTTTTCTAATACAGGAGATGCAGCGCAAGTGTGCGCAACACACACAAACTGCAGATCGGGGAGAAGCCACGCAGGAGGCACGTAGCCCAAGAGCAGCACGCGTGTCACGCGAGACGGGACGTGAAGAGGTCTACGCAGATAAACGACGTAGTGTGAC
This sequence comes from Otatea glauca, assembly GCA_036346275.1. Classification (NCBI taxonomy): domain Eukaryota; kingdom Viridiplantae; phylum Streptophyta; class Magnoliopsida; order Poales; family Poaceae; genus Otatea; species Otatea glauca. Next base: position 53,548,530 of record CM070718.1, on the reverse strand, counting down.
AGCCGACAGGCCGTACAGACGAGTAAACCATAGGAGAGCAGCGAGCAGACTGTACAGACGAATGGGTCGTGTGTGTGTATATGTGAGTACTAGAAAGTACGCATGCATTTGGCTGCGCGCGCATATATTAGGCCGTGTGTACTGAGGCCTGTGTACGCTGCATGCAGGTGATTAATTAGGATTAAGTAATTAGGTTTAAGAGTCCTACACGCGTTCGGTTGGGAGTCCTATAGGCGTACGACTCGTTTCCTTTTTGCGTGGCTACAGTATAAAGTCCTTTGTGGACGAGTGATAATTTTTTAAGAAAGTTTTAAGATTTAGTTTAAATTTGAACTAGGTTCTAACATATTTTAATAAAATACTCCTAATTCAAACACCTCTAAGGAGGTCCCGTGCGGCTGCAGAAAAGAAAGACGTTCTGTACAGCTGTAGAAAGAAAAGGGAGTTCATGGCAGCGACACAAGAAAACAGAAAAAGATTGAGAAGAATGAAATGATCCCTTTTCAAGCCCTCTCTTATGTTTTTTTTTTACAAAAACGACTTGCTTTCGAAAAAATTTGCAAATCTAACCTCTTCCCCCCTCCCCACGCAAAAGGCGTAGCAGGCGACATGTAGGGAGAGTGGGAGGCCGACGACGCGGAAGCAGGTGCCAAGCGAGGTGGCTGCCATGCTCTGGAGGTGTGGAAGGAGGCCGAGCCGTGGTGCTGGAGTGAGGGAGTGGGCACGGCGTTGGCAATCTTGCTACGCGGCCTTTCTACAAGAAGCTCTTCACGCTTGTGTGTTGGTATATTTGGCTACGTCGAAACGATAAGATCTTCAACTCCAATAGTTTGTTTTCGACCACAATTTCTTCTAAGATTCGTTTTGATTTGAATCTTCTTCGGGCTAGAGGGAGTGAATTAAGCCTTCGGTGGTGCTATCACTGAGTGGCTTTGTACTTTGAAACCTAACTAATCTTTTTTTTTTTGCTTCGGACTTGTAAATATCTTTTGAGTAATATATGACTGTTGGACCACTTGCAATCTTTTCCCAAAAAAAAAAAAGAAAACGCCTCAAACTAATTGGAAGAAGAAAGATAGGGAACATGATAAATCTTTTACCCTAACTGATGAGAAGAGGATGGTCGGACGCAATGCGACCTTAGTAGGGAACGATCATATTGGTTATAAGATTGTTCATGACTTCCTCAAAAATAGGATTAACCCTTTAAAAAAAAAGAGGGTTCATTTGGCAAGCGACATCAAGGAGTCTAACGACTACCAAAGATCAAATTGGTGATATACTACTCCCCATCTGATTTTATTTTTCTAAGCAGTAGATTTATTTACTTATAATTTTGTCCATATGCAATGGATAGGTCATCAAAAATTATAAGGGATGTCAAGGATAATTTAAAGCCAATTTCACTTGAGAGGCAACCAGTTAGCCTCATTGGAGCTCCGATAGCTGTTAGCTGGTGGAAGGTTGTTTGTGATTAAGATTATTGTTTGTTAATTTTGTTTTTTCTTCTTTTCAGAATCTTAATTGGAAACAACCTGCTGACCAGTGTTAGGGTTAGATGCACAAAATGGGAGACAAATTTTTTACATGGAAAAACCTTGTGGGAAAAAACACGGGAGACAAATCACTAATTGGTTCAAGTTTCCATGTACATGGGGTGGCTTATATAGCCAAATTGAGAGTCCGAATAGTTGGAGATAAGGACTCTTATATTTGAATAAATCCAAATTAATTGGAAAGTTTGGATATCGAGGAACCGTGAATATCTCTAATAACCAGATTGGTTCAAGCAGTCAGGTTCCTGCTTGTGATAACCCGAGGGTTATCGAAGTTAATAAAAAATAATTAAGCATCTAAGCAAGCAATAAAAGTGATTAGGAAAGATAATTAAATTGTAAGTGATTTGAGAATTGCCGTCAGTCCCGCAGTGAAGGTATCGCTCCTCGATATACCTGATCTGTCCGGGGGCCAGATTGGCACCTCTCGCTAGACCGGGGTTCATCATTCGGCGCTTTTGAACTTACCTGGTACGGTTGCGAGTACCGTTAATATTTTGAGCGAGAAATGATCGTAGAGCCCTTAGCGCTAATAACCATCAGTGAAAGCCAAGGGCAAGATGGTCTTTATGCCCACAAGAGAGGTAAATAAAGCCCAGCTCATTGCCAACCGAGAGAACCATTCACAGCCAACCCATTCACAGCCGAGAGAGCTAGCCAACAGCCAGCTTATTTCACCTTTGCCTTTCTCCACACAAACCAAGAGCCACAGCATAGCAGCTCTCCCATTTCCATCCAAGTTCAGCAAAAGCATCAGCAATAGCCGAAGCAACAAGGAGCCCAGAAGGAGCAAGAGAAGGCAAGGAGCATCCAGAAGTGAAGCAAGGTGGAGTCATCCTGAAGGAGGAGGCCAGTACCAGCTTCTTCTTCACCAACATCAACACCATCAGTGTAAGCAACTTCATCAACCGAACCAACACCAGGTGCACATCACCAGTAGAGATAGGGTAGCCAGTAGATCGGCTAGACCCTAGTGGTCTCAGCAGTTGGGGATAGCCATTAAGGTAGGAAAGGTTAGCATCTCTTCTTTTCATGAGTAGATCAAACCTCCCCAACGAACAACCTAAACCACAGATTGTACATCTTTTTCATCAACCAGCAAAAATAGCAAAGATAAATTATGAAAATAAAAATGGGGTAGAAACCCTAGGTAGCATCAGTGAACCAGTAGAAGCCGGGTAGAGGAGAAGTCGTGGAGAAGCCGGCTCGGTCACCAAGCTGATGGGGAGCTGCGGTAGAGGAGGAAGCTGCAGCTAGCATCGACGCTGTGTGGAGGAGAGACGACGCAAAGGAAGCTGTGGAGGAGCCAACAGGGTTGGAGCAGGCCGCACGGGGAGGAGCCACGAGCAAGGCCAGCGCCGAGCCAGAGGAGAGGGAGGAGAAGCCGCAGCTGGGAGTTCGACCGGATGGAGTGTAACATCCTAAAAAGTTTAAACAGTGAAAATGTACGGATGAAATTGGAAAAATATAAATGTTTATGAGTTTTTCTAGTGTTATTCATTTTATTGGTTTTCTTGGAATTTTAAAATGTGTGAAAGCTTGATTAAAGAAATTGAGAAATGGGAAAGAGGTAAAAAGATAAAAAGGAAGGTAGTTAAAAGTAATAAAAATTTCTAGGTAACCCAAGCTGCACTGGTATTTTAGTGGGACCAATAAAAATATTTTAATGCATAGGATTGGGAATAAATAAATAATATAATCATCTTGTGACTAAAAACAGTAAACCAAAAATTTAAATGAAAAATGGTCAATGGCTATCTGGGGCCAAGAAAATTTCTATAAATGCTTGTCTGTACACACCACTGGTAAAATTTTTATAATTTAATAAGCTGGTTTAAGCCTATTGAAAATTCGAATACAGAGAGCCCAGAAAATAGGGAAAACAATTGTCAGAATTTTTATAAAAAATTTGCTCACTTTTTAGACTGGAAAATTTTAGGGTAATCTCTTTAGAATGATATGAACCCTTACAAAACTTTTCAAAAATAAATATTGAAATATGAACCTTTAATTAAATCAAAATCCAAAAATTAAGACCTAGGGCAGGGCACAGTGTCAGAATTTTAGTAGATTATCTAGAGAGTTTTTTTATCTCAAAATTTTACAGGAGGTGTATGACTCCCAGTAAGTTTTGTTCAAAAATTTTGGTAAAAGTTTGACAAAGGATGATGCTTAAACTAATGCAAATCCAGAGAGTTCATGTCTAGTCCCATCACGTTGAACGTTTTATTTCACTGACAAGTGGGCCCGGCTTCTATTGAGCCTTGTCACGCTGGCGAGTTGAGCAGGAGGGCACAGACGCTGCCAGTGGGTCATGGTCCCACTCGTCAGCCTCAGGGGGCATCATCCTTCTCCCCTTTCCTCTCCCGGCCGAGGCGAGGAGAGAGCGCCGCAGTCCTTGCCGTCCGGTCGTCGCTCTTCTTCTGGCCACGTCGCGCGACGCCCATTCCACGATTGTGCAGGCTATCCCTGGTCGAGCCGCACTGGAGAAGTGGCTGCGTCGCTTCGTCACGAGAGCACAGCGACAGCAACCGAGGCTGTGCGCTCGAGCTCAACCGCAATCACTTCTCCTTAGGCCTTAAGTCTCCCTCTAGCGTCGCATTGCCCTCCCTTCCTTGCACTTGCTTTCCATTTGGCTGAAAGCCTCGCATGAGACTTCTTCCCCAGTTCTTCCACAAGAACCCGAAAAGGGGGAAATCTCAGCAATCCGGTTAATCCGCCTCCATCTCTTCAAATCAACTCCACTCTAAGCTTCTTGAGTATTGCAGGGTTACTGATCAGCTGTCAAATCGGTTTGTTTTTGCCCGCAGTAACGCTGCGCCGCCGTCCTTCTTCTTCGCAGCCGGCGCACGGTGTCGGCTCTCCACAGGCCTTCTCCGACCTGACCACCTGGTGAGTTTGAACCCACCCGTACCACTGTAGCTCACCTAGTCCTTGCTTGCCGGAAAATCGGTCGTTAGCCGAGCTCTCGCCGGCTCGGCCATGGCTCCGCCGCAGCCTCACAGGGGTGACCCCTTTTCCGACCGCCGCTAACCGAAGTAGTGCCATCCCTAGGTGCGCCCTGACACGCTGGAGCTAGAGCCACTACCCATTCCGTCGCGGCGGAGCTGCTTAGCCGGCGGCAAGTCGGAGAGCAAAGCTCTCCGTTCTGAGTCGCTGACCGGTGGACCCCGCTTGTCATCGGGTCATCGCATTTGAATGTGTCTCTGCACGCGCGAGGAAAGGCATTTCCCAGCTGCGAAAGCGTATTTCGGATTTTAGTTGAATTTCCTAAACCGACCAAAATTCAAATGCTAATAACTTTTGAACCATCTGGCCAAAATTAGTGAAACTAGTTTCTAAATTCGTGTAAAATTCTGTAGATTCAGAATATCTAAAAATAAATGAAAGATGAGCATTGTGTAATTCCTAGAAATTTAAAGATGCTCATGGGTAGATATAAGGCCATGTGAATAAAATATTTTTAGGTAAGTTCAGTTAAAGTAAGATAAGTTTTTATGGAGTCTCTGGTTTATAAGGATTTCAAATAAACAAAAACGTTTGCATGTCACCTTGTTGTACATCATGTTTAAATAAAGTTAATGCTAAGCATAAAGAAGAGGTTATGTAAATAACCAGTAATAATTTAAGTTTAGGTATTTAAGATTCACTTTGGAGGGGCATATACCAATAGGAGCTGGTACAAGTGGAAATACCTAGGAAAAAGTATAGGTGATGGTTATTTAATAAAGAAAAACAGCACTTATAATGGCAAAAATAGATGTAACCTACTATGAACAGGTTCAAAATAGTTCAAATTCAGTTTTAAATGTTTTTAAGGTCATGCCCTGATGTCAGGAATAAAATGAATAAAAGTTGATGAGTGGTCTAGTAGTAAATGAAAGTGAAAGTTGAAATGCTATAAGGCAGTTTTTGTGATCATATGGCCCTTTTCAACATTTGATAAAATAGAATATATAAGTGAAAGATAATGTAAAAATAGTATAGACACACCCCAGATAGTATATACTAATAGGTTCTGAAGAAATTAAGCCATTTTATTAAAGTTTGTATGTTAAACAAGTTAGTGAAATAGGCCTAACTGTTATAGTTTTCAAGATAATTGCAATACTTAGCAGTTTCAACAGCTTGTAAAGTAGTTCATCTAAGCGAGAATTTTAGAGAGGATAATGTAGAAATGATCACCAAGGTTTGTACTACTAGGTCCCAGAAAAATATCTTATTAGTAAGCTATGCTTCATTCAGTTTTTATAAGTGTAATAACCTTAAGTGATATTGTTTAGTCTGTTTCCTTAGCCAATTTTATAGCCTAAGTTAAGATTTCAACTAAGCCTTTTTAACAGTAGACTTCAAGCCTTGTCTAATACCTAAAAATTAAGAGAAGCCATTAGAATTGTTAACCAAATTATGCTCTAGCTTATTTAAGATTAAAACCCTAATTTCATTAGATGTTGCACATAAATCTTATTAGATGAATAACCCTAAATGTCATGATTTTTGAGTGCTCACTTCTTGAAATAATGAGAAGGCAGAGAGCTATGTTCTTCTAGTGTTGCCCTTTCATGTCATCTTCGAAAGAACTAGTGAGCTAGTTTTCCTAATCTAAATAATAGTTGTATCTTAATTTCGAAATTTAATTTGAAATAATTCTTTTAGAACCATCCCTGTCTTGGTGTGATTTTGTATTTATCTTTGCTGTCTATTTTCTTTTTGCCCATTTGGAGTTTACTGATGTTCTTTTGTTCCTCGATTTCTCGATGTGTAGACACCGACGTCCTCGAGGAGGAAGACGACTCTATCGCAGATCCAGAATTTGTACCGGACAGTGAGCTGCAAGGCAAGCAACCCCTTGAGCATATTGAGCCTGATAATTTACCTACCTTATGTTGTTTTTTCCTATGTATGATGCATCCGGATAATTCTCCACAGAAGTGCTAATTTGGGTTGGAACTGTAGTTAATCCTGTACATTATTGTTTACCTTAATCTGTATGGACATGTGAACCTTGTAAACCCTAGTTTGAACTAGACATACTTAATGTCATTTTGGGTATAACCGCTAGCATAATATTCCTGCTTAAGCTACTCGTTTGTGTTTTCAGTCTTTTCAATCAATGTATAGTCCTTTTTGGAAAATGATCTGGTAGTTTGCTACAAAACCCCCAAATAAAACTATGGTTTGACACGGGTGATTATTGGCAATAGCCGGTTGTGCAAGGGAATTGCACGTAGCATAGGGTGGAGTATCGCCCGTGTCGGATTAAGGACCGAGCAAATGGGATGTTGTAGATCCATGTTTTTCATACAACCACGAGGGCTGGTATGGGACAGTCTTAGCCTATTAAGTTGTTTAGATGTGGCTTTGCATCTATAGAAGGCGGGAGTTAGCACAGGCATTCCGGTCAGATCTGCTTGTAGGGGTTTCTACATACCAATGCAACGGTGTACGCCTTGCCTTGGACAGAGACGTGGTGTTGGGTGTGATAAATGTGGATCCACGACTTGGGTGAGTGTCTCTATTTTCAGGGTGAGGGCCAACGTCCCGGGCTGGTGTAAAGCCACATCTAGATAATGTAACGGCTCTGTATGATCTCCTTGCCGACACACCAAAGGAAGTGTGTTAACTGGCCTGGCAAAAGAGGTTGATCATTCCTTGTGGGTAAAGCTGTACACCTCTGCAGAGTGACAAATCTAATCGATTTGCCGCACCCGCGGTAATGGGCACTTGGGGAAAATCCTCCCAATGTTAAAGTCTTTTGGTCTTTTTGGTAAACTGGGTTTTGGTTTGGGAACTGTTTTGCAACCAACTTTTGTGTCAAAGGATCGACACCGAGGACCTATGCAATCGGGTACACTGGGTTGAAAATCTGGAATAATTGCTTAACATATTGTTTCTTAATTGCTTTTATTAAAATGCGGTGTTGCAATCTAGCATATTTATATATTTTTAATGCTTTTGGGCAACTGCAAAAACAACCATAGCTTGTTTATTGTTCAGCTTGCATATTTAAATATTTGCATCTGTGAACCACTATAAGTCTTGCTGAGTACCAATGTACTCAATCTTGCATCTGCTGTCTCAGAGGACGAAGACTGCGATCTACCAGACGAAGCTCTTTTCTAGGCAGGTCTCGGGGGTTTCGACGATGATCTCTTCTAGGGTGCCTAGTCAGTTGCCTGGTGGTTTAGTGGGCAACCACAAGGCTGTTTGGAGTTGTTCGGCTCTCTTTTGTTTCCGCTGTTAAATGTTTTAATTTGTACTAAACTTTGTGTAATTAATGCTGGTATGTATGTCTTTCTGTTTGTTTGCGAGTATGGTTATGATATAAATGTTGTAAACATGTGAGTGCTAGCTACTGATCCAGGGAATGGCACAGTAATCACATGGAGGTTTCTGTTCATCAGAACGGGGTCTCACATGGAGGGAGTAGCTGGCGGGGAAGAGGTGCAGGAGAGAACTGACCGTGGGAGCAGGGAGTCAGCCGGATAGTAGGGGGAGGAAGCCAATCGGCTGGAGGAGAGGAGGTGCAGGATAGTAGTGGAGAGGAGTCGCAAGAACCAGGACCGGTAGAGCAGGGCCAGAGCTGTGCGGGGGAGAACTCGGCCCGTAGGAGGCGCAGGAGGCAGTCGGCCCGAGGTAGGAGAGGAGCCGATCATAGGGAGAAGAGGGTAGAGGGAGAGTGGAGGTAGGAGGAGAAGAAGCAGTTGGCAGGAGGAAAGCAGAGGCGAAGCAGCCGAGTAGCTATCAGCCAGGAAAAGAGAAGGCAGGGGAAAGAAAGAAGGAAAAGAAAAAGAGAAGAGGAGAGAAGGAAAAGAAGGAAAAGAAAGAAGAAGAGAAAGAAGGAAATGGGAAGAGAGAAAAAGTGAGGGGAAAAGGGTAGGAAAGATAATACGTGCCGCAGACCGCGTTGATTTTGTTGATCAAATTGCGGATCACATAAAAATCGACAACTAGTATGAATTAAATAGTGCCAAATAAAATTGTACAGCATATCAAAAATTGGTTGGACGCAAGAATAAATTGTTCACCTTAATTGCCCTAGTTAATGCTTTTTGCTTTCAGGATCAGACCTGAGCATTCCAGCCAATCAGATCCAGTACACGAGTGAGGCCAATTATATCGATCCTAATCTAGGCAAGCTTTCCTTTAATCATGTCTTGCTAAATGTTTTCAACTCCTTTTATGCTTATATATTGCAATTGAAAACCTTAAATTGGACTCGAATGGAAATATGGTTTGTGAATGAGTTGATGAGATGGTAAAGAGAATTTCGGAAATGATGTTTGGCTCATCCAATGAATGGAGCTGTGAATGTGTTCGTATGTTTACGTATGGTGGGTAGAGGGCGCCAAAGAGGAGGTAAAGTGTAACACCCTAAAATTTGCCATCTTTTAAATTTTGGAGATATTTTGATTTTTGAGAATTATTGGAAATTTATTGGAATTTATTTGGATTTATTCAATTATGGTCATTCTTGAAATCAATTAAAATAATATAAAAGTATATGCAACGTTTCATTGGAAATATTTTATTTAAGTTCAGAATGTCTTAAAATATTTTCCTGAATTTTTCTGGATTTTGCAGGGTATTTTTGCTATTTATTTTGGCTTTTTTTATTTATCTGATTTATTTTAAATCGAAAAAGCTTTAAAAATCGTTTTAATAGTACTGGGCCGGCCCAGCGCTGTGCTCAGCCTGGCCCAGCACTGTGCCAACCATTGCGATTCATCGCCGTTGGATCCGGATCGGACGTTCTTCGGTTTGCCATGTCGTCAGCGTTTGTGGACCGTTGATCCGAGCACACGCGGACGATCAGGATGGTGCCACGTCGCTTCTTCCCCGCGACATCACCGGAGTGAAAGTCGCCCATGTCTTCGCTCTTTCTGCGGCCGTTTTCACGCACGTCGATGCTCCTTTAAGTGCTTCGGTTGGCGCATTTTGCAGAGGACTTCAAGCCACTCATTTTCACTCCTCGCACGCACGCCGAGACCCTCTCTTGCGCCTGTCGTTGCTCGCCGTAGTTGCTCTTTTGCGCTACCGTCATTTTTGCTTTACCTCGCCGTCGTCCGTTCCTTTCCACCGAGCTCCAGCCCCGTTCCGAGTTCACCGAAGTGAGCCGCATCGATCCCGTTAGTTCTTCGCGCCGGAGAGTCACCGTTGCGCCGCCAACCGCGTCGTCTTCCTCAGCACCGGCAACTCTTCTCTTTTGCACCGCCGTCGACCCCGCCAAACCCCGCCGACCGTCCGATCTGCATCGTACCGCTCCGGTGACTCCACGTAGCCCAATCCTATGCTAGTCTGGCTTTAGTCGTAGCCGTTAGATCTGATACAAGCGGTTTATATTAAATCTGGCGTTTTGTGCTTTAAATTAGATCTGGGCCGCTGGATCGTTTTTGAAGGCGTGAGATAGTGCCACATCGCTACGGTGAACAGTAAACCGCTCAGGTACCATGGGCCGTTGGATTGGATCTGTACGGTGATAGTGGGTTGGAGCTGTGACGCGTGAATCCTCGCCATTCAGATTTGAACGTGCGGCACGGATGATGTCGTGCCCTCGCCAAATCGTGTGCGGACGCGTGTGCGTGTTGACCGAGGCAACGACCACAATCTCAGCTGTTGATTTCAATCGGACCGTCGAGATTTCGCCGCGTGTAGGCTTGGATATCGAGGCATCGTCGAGTCGGTGCGTGGGCTGTCCGTTGGATGCGTGGGCACGGCTGGATGTGTGACGCATGGAGGCGGTGCGCCGAAGTTTCGCGGGACACGCGAGAGAGCCAGCCGTTGGATTCAGTTGACCAGTCGGATGGATGACGCGTGTCGCACGCATCTCGAAGCATTGCGACGCATATCAGGGGATCTGACCGTTGATCCTTTGACTGCCATGATTGCGCCACGTGGCTGAGATTTGGTCCTTGGTTGGGAACGGCCGTGATGTTGACACGTGTCCTTGCACAAATCCCGAGATGGGTGACGTCAGCGGTGACGTCAGTGCTGACATCAGCTGGTGGGGTCAAGGGCACTGTTCTATGGACCCAGTCCACGGTGGACTCGACCCGAGCTGTGGACCGTGTCCAAGGACCGGCTGATGTGGCGGGCACCAGGAGCTGACGCAATAAATCGAGTTTCTTTTGAAAAGTAATTATATTAATTCGGTTTATTCTTTCTAAATATATTTGTAAACTTTGAAAGACTATAACTTTTGCATTTGAACTCTGATTGAGGTGATTCCAGTTTCTAAAAATTTGTAAAATTATGCTATTTTTAGTGGTAAATTTTATTTGAATTTTTGAGGTTACCTAGTCTACTGTTTTGATTATTAATTGCATATATGATTTTTACGCGTAGACGCAAATTTGCCGAAAAGTTTCGAGGAAGAGTTCATCACTCAAGATCAAGCTTCGGAACACGACCAGTAAATCTTTGAAAGCAAGTGATGCTTTGACCATTTTGATCCCAGTTTTTAAAATGTATTTTGCTTTGAAATTATGCATGCTAAATTAATTAAAAATGAATTTAAATTAATTTGGGTAATGTAGTTAATCACCCCATATTGTTGTTGCCACCTTGAAATTATTATGTGTGTGCCCTGAAATCATTGTCACCCTAGGATTGCTTGTATTGGTTGGATGTTAATATGATGCCAACACGGGGAAGGCTAGACCGTGATTAGATGCTTAGCCATGCCACAGGTCATGAATGACTTTTTGGAAAACATATTAATGCTGACTAATGAAATATTGAATGTATTTTGGAAATGGTGTGATGATGCTACGTGATGAAACTGAGGTATGAAGATCTGTGTGGTTCTGTACCGATGTTGAGTTATCGTTGGCATATGTTGCACAATAATCAACTGGGTGGGAAATGATTTAGACTGGGGCAAGTGGCAAGGGGCTTTGTGCCAGATGGACCTGTGTGGCAACGGGTTGATGAGAGTTGTGATGATGTGTGCCACATGGGCTTGTGTGCCACTGTTAAGAGATGAAAGTCTTGCCTTGGTCAGCTAAGGACTTCACCTTGCAAGTCTTTGAACTGAGTCACCCGTACAACCACATGTCTAGTATAGGACGAACCTAGTTGATTAGGGTTCTGATATCTTTCCTCTGATACCTCAGGGTGACAGTACACAGGGGTGTATATGTGTGGGGGAGCATACCTGTGATACGGCTTGGTGCCCATCCAACGGTGTTGGCCTACCCTATACTTCGGCTCTGTGTGAGGGGTGTGATAGTGAAGGCAATACCGGAGAGGTTCATTGGTTAGGGTAGAGGTTCCTGAAAGACTTTGTTACAGGCAATCACCTGTGTGGTGAGCGGCTGTATCTTGTGGGTAAAGTGTACACCCTCTGCAGAGTGTGAAATCTATTTGAATAGTCGTGTCCGCGGTATTGGACATTGCTCGGGGATTACAGCCAAGGGTTAGATCTTCAAAAATAAAATGTGGAAAGGGTGGCTGTGTGCCAGTGTCAAGAAAAAACTGATTAAGGCTGTGTGCCAAGTTTACTAAGAAAAACTGTTTAAAGAATTTAGTACTATTATTAACTGTTTCACCGCCATTAATCTAAGTAAGAAATGAGTTTAAAAATGCTGTTTGATGCAAATGAACCAAGTAAGCCAATTCTTTGGAATAAGCCTTGCATATAGTATTAGCACTGCATTCTGTGCATTACTTGTTGAGTGCCTTGAGTACTCACCCCCCCCCCCCCCTTGCTTATCAACACAAAATCAGTGGAGGAGTCAACACCAGCATGGGAGGAGTTCATCGAAGAGCCGGACAATTAAGGAGCAAGCCCAGTCTGTTGCCTGTGGCAAATTGATGGTTCCACAAAATTTATTTTGTTTTCCGCTATTATCTTTTGTTTACTCTGATAATGTAAGCCCTGCGTGGCTGATCTTATGTAAGGAAGACCATAAGGTCGTACAACTCAGTTTATATAAATGTTTGTGCTAATCATTATTGTATCGTCATGATCGTTTGTGATGTTCAACCCTGTAATGACTGTGTGTGCTAGTGTGATCCTGGACTGGCACAGAATACACAGAGGGACCGGATTCTCGGAATCGGGTCCCGACATAAAGCCGGCGGGGTCCTCTACATAGGTTATAATATAAGGTCAATCAACTGTACTCGTGCAATGAGCAGTATTCCAGTATCAACCATAGTGTGTGAAATCGATTAGAAAAGGTTGTCGCTATGAAGGCATTATGATCTCCACATTGTTGGTTATGTAGATAACTAGTAGTGTGAAGCTGGGTATGCCAGGAGTTCTAGTGAGGGACACAGAAATCAGCTGCGGTTGATCAGGCGCTATATTTAAAGCCTAGGGGAGTATCAGTGCTGCTGCAGTAGCATAGTACAACTGGTACGCTGAGAGTAAGTGGGGAATAGTCAAGGGCACCACTACTCGTCGGCTACCAGGGTTGGAGATCTAATGCTGGAATTAGTGATAAACGTTCTCGGGCCTCACAGGATGGGATCGCTGTGGCTAAAAATAATACGAACCTGCGTAGGGTTAAAATCTTGAATTCAAGTCTGTCTCCTGGATTGGAGGCTACAGAAGCTAAGTTTGCCCCATACACGAGTGCTAGTAGCTGGTTTTGAAATTTTAAAATAAACAACCCTTAAAGAAAACCAAAATCCTAATTTTTTGTAAAAATGGATGTTCAGGGAAGGTGAGTATTAGTTGGAGTTTGGATGGATTGGGAGAAAATCATTTACTGAATTTGCTAATAATGCTTACTGAGTACTTTTGTACTCACTCTTGCTAAATCACCCTTTTCTAGAGAATGGCCCTGGTGCTCAAGCTTTTGGATGGGTTGACGAGGCGGATGAGTTCTACCAGGAGGGATAGAAGGGATGAGTAACCGTGCATCGGTTTTGTTAGTCTTTTGGTGTAATTAGCAGCTATGTCATATCCTTTTATTGCTCTTGGATCTAATGTATCCTTATTATACTGGACATATAGCCCTGCGTGGCTTAGTTTGTAATATATTTACATTCAGTCTCTAATTATTGTTCTGTTATAACACTCTGAACACGGCGTACTAACTGATAAAATATCGAGTGCGCTCGATGTTTTGATTAGCTATTATACCTAGATTCGTGTAATTATCCCGATGTAGTGACAATGCTACTGTCGTTACCGTGGATTAATTATGCGGGTTACCGCACTGCTGCAAAGAAGACGAAAGACACTAGCTCAGGGCCTTCAAAGATAGTTGTCAGGAAGCCTTCAACCAGGAGTAGTGTCGCAGTAGCGGCCCCGACCAGTAAAGGTAGGCAATATAGTTCAACACTAAAGCATATTGTCATTGCGCTGAAACTATTTGAAACGCGTCCGCGTAATAGATGTGTGATCCTTCTTATCGGGTGATTGCAATCCATCCAGAACATAGTTTGGTTTTCCTTTCCGGGGGAAGGCTAACATGCCTTATGTCATACGATATGGATAGCAGGAAAGTGCATTCTATCTGCACTCTTGGAGAGTACTCTACAATCCCGTATCCTTCTATTCCCTGCTTCTCAGAGTGGTTATCAGATTGACACTAAAAGTAGAACAGCTTTGCACTCGCTATTGTCACGATATCAGTGCCTTTATAAGAATTGGGCGTTAAAAAGGAGTCAGGTCTCTAGTGTTGGGGAGTGGCTGCTTGGATAATTCAGATGTACTCTACTTCGGTTTGATGGAGTTCTTACCTGTCTGCTCAAAAGCATGCCTTCTTGTGGCTTAGAAAAATGTTGGCTAGCCTTGGAAAATATGTAAACAAGCTTTTCAATCTGTGCTAGCTAGCTATTATTTCAGTGGACTTAGTTACTCTATTTGCTTTCATGTATAAATTATTGTGAACACCCATTGTCTTATCTATGTTTGGAATCGTCCGCATTTTCACGTATGTCATCCTGTTTAATTGCATAGGGTAGGATTACCCTCTCATCTATACCCCTTTATAATGCACCTAATCAATTTTTCCTACGTCCACCTTAAATACGTCCACCCTAAATAATGCACCTCATTAGAGATGGCCCAATATTCGTGCACCCAGCAAAACGTCCTTAGAAACTTGCATTCATCAGAATGAACGTCTCAGATCTTTCAGTTTTACTCACCCACATTCGATGGCCGTTGTTTAATGTGTCTAACTCATTCATTCATGTGGCCCACAACAGGAGAGCCCGCACATATATATTTCAATTGAACTATATATATAGAATTTATGTTGCAAATTTAACCCATTTGATTTCGATTCAATATTTACCATACCAGTCAGTACCATGAATCGCGTGCTTAATTTTCTTCCATTCGTGCATGTGCACCACATCCTATACAAGGCGCCACGCATCACGCCATAATATTATTTAGCGAAAAATATTATATAAGGAATGTGTGTATGAAATGCAATTATCGTGTGATAAATATAAGGAATAAGTTCATTTTAGGACTTATTCCTAAATACACTATAGGAAGTAACAGATATTTTGATAATAATTAGCCTCAATCAGGACGCACAAATGGTGTTATATGTTAGCATTCATATTTGGATGACAATTAGGAAAGCCATTATTGGTCCAGCTTTCCAGGATGACATACTGCTGCCCATGCGGTGTTCGACCCGCCCGGCGCCGACTACACCAGGGGCTTGCGCCGCGCGATCGGCCTGCCGGAGATGGACGCGTACCTTTGCGCGGAGCGGAGGCGGCGGTGGTTGTCGACGCCGCACTCGCGGAGACGATGTCGGGCGGCGCTTGATGCGTGGAGGAGATCAAGGGCAACACCTTCGCATGCGGATCCTCCTGCTTATTTCTTTGTTTGATTCGCTCTCCTTCCAAATATGTAGTACATACGATTTTGGCAATTCAAGTCCGGTTTCCTTGCATGCAGATCCTCCTGTTTATTTCCTTGTTTGATTCGCTCTCCTTCTAAATATGTAGTACGCATAATGTGATCACAAGATTATTTATTATTAAGTATTATATTCATACTTATCTTTTATTTAATTGATAAGCAGATGTACTGCCGTCGTAGCGTTAGTACTGGCACTATACTAGTTTGTATAGGTATTGTCTTATATAGACTTTCCTTCTATATCCTCATGTACATGTATATATACCGGCCCATTGGCCTCATATTCAATACAAGTGCTATTCATAACATGGTAGCAGAGCGAAGTTTTTAGGGTTAAGAGTTTTTTTACCGGCGATGCACTTGCGCCCTCCCGAATCCTCTCCTCCTTCAGCCGTCTGCACCATCGGCCACTCAGTCACCGTAGGTGTCACTGGCCTTCCCGAGCTCCCCGTTGGCCTCCTCCGCGTCAACGTTCCGCTCCACCCGAGGCTTGAGTTGCTGGTCTTCACTCTGAGCCAAGACATCTGCATCTCTACTCAGGTCATCATCTGCGTTGTCGGCCACCCCGAGCTCCTCTGTCGGCCAGCTGCCTCTTCGGAAGTCATCGTCGCCGTCTGGGGCCGCCACCGACGAGGCCACCATCCGCTGTGTGGGCTGCAGCCGCCGAGGCTTCTCTCCACCAGCCCACCAACCGTGTTCGGTCGTCCCCTGTCGATTGACCACGTTCGGCCACCAGCCGCATCTCCCTTGGCCGCCAACTATCGCTTGCGTTCAGCTGCCCTCGGCCGCCGACCGCTGTCAGCGGATGTCCGCTTCAGCCCTTTGTGCCGGTCCTCCGCGGCTCAACCGCACGTGTTGCCCACCCGTCGGTGTCGCAACCTATGGCCTCCGTGCCAGCCCGCGAGGCCAGTGACCCAAGCTGGCCACCCCCTATGTCCCTCCGGTTGCTCTCTGTTGCTCTCCCAAACTGCGCCCCCGTGAAGTCCAGTCGCCCCGAGCTTCATTCAGATCTCAAAACTGAATTGAATTATGTTTTTCGACTCCAGTTCTATAAGTCCAGATCGGCTCTGGCTTCTTTTTGGTAAGAAAAAAGAGAAAAAAATGTCATCATCTTCTTATTCTTCTTCGGGGACTGTTTCTGTTCCTCGCTGCCCGGTTATCTTCGATGGTCTAAATTATCGAGACTAGGTTCTTCATATGCGCCTTCACATGTGGGGTCAGAGTCTTTGGAAGTTTCTTATTGGTAAGCTATCTTGTCTGCCTCATCCTACTCCCCCTGCCACGTCTTTTATTCCCAAGGAGGCCGATGATGCTGCTAAACAAAAGGCATCTGATGACTATGCTGATGCTATGGAATCTTTTCAGACTCAATTTACTGTATACTTTCATACTCAATTTACTGTATACAAGATATGGATTGATGAATATGCTCGTGTCTCTGCTATTTTGGTTGCTAGCATGGAGGTGCATCTTACTGGTGATATTGTCGCTTTGTCTTCGGCCCAGTTGATGTGGGCGCATCTTCGCGACCGCTATGAGCCTGCTGGCGATTCTTTGTATCTTGCTGTTGTGCGACAGGAGCAATCACTGCAGCACGGTGATTCTACCGTGGATGAGTTCTATGCACAGCTATCCTCGGTGTGGTGTCAGCTTGATTCTCTTGTACCGGAAGTTTCCCACACTTACCATTGTTGCCAGCATCAGCACTCTCATTTGGAGCTTCGTCGCATCTACGACTTCCTGACACGTCTTCAGGCTGAATTTGAGTAGATTCATGCCCAGCTGCTTGCTCGCCATCCTCATGTGACCTTGTTCAAGGCTCTTACAGCTTATTCGTACTGAGGAGACTCATCTTCGTGGTGCGCACCTATTAGTATCTTCTTCGATCCTGGCGGTGCCTCGTGCTACTCCTCTACCAGTGGTGCCTACTCTAGTGTTGGCTACTAGAGGTGGAAGGCTTCACTGCACCTATTGCAACAAGAACGGACATGTGGAGCAGTTCTGCTACCGGAAGAAGGATTTTACTCGTTGAGGTGGACGCCCTTCTAAGGGCACTGGACTCTTGGGTGCCTCCCCTCAGCAGACCTCTACTAGTTCTGACTCCACTCAGGAGATTCTCACGCTGTTACGTCGCATGGCTAATTCTGCACCGACAGGTTCTATTGGTTCTGCTACTTAGTCTTCTAGTGAGAAACCACCTTCTACATCCTCTTCAGGTATCTTACCATGGATTCTTGACTCTAGTACTTCTTTTCATATGACCTCTGATCCCACGTGTCTTCATTCCATTAGTCCTCTTGTTGCTCCTATCACTGTTCAGACTGCAGATGGGACCTCTCTTTCTATTGCAGGATGAGGTACTCTTTTTTCTCCCTCTTTTTATGTTCCTGTTGTTTCTCATGTTCCCAAACTAAGGTTGCAGCTTATATCCGCTGGCTAGCTCACTGATCATGGCTATCGTGTTATCATTGATTCTGACTCTTGTTGTGTTCAGGATCGTCGCATGGGGTCTCTAGTTGGGACTGGCTCTCGCCACCGTGACTCTCAATGTCTTGGGAGCTTGACTGGCTTCGTCTTTCTTCTGCTGCCCCTGCCAGTCTCTCAGTCTCCTCTACTGCTTTCGCCTCCGTTGCATCTTCTACCGGGTCGTTTGCTCAGTGGCATCACCGTTTAGGATATCTTTGTGGGTCACGTCTATCTTCTTTAGTTCATCGTGGCCTTTTAGGATCTGTGTCTGGTGATACCTCTTTAGATTGTGCAGGTTGTAAGCTTGGTAAACAGCTACAACTCCCCTATCCTTCCAGTGAGTTTGTATCCTAGCGTCCTTTTGATCTTGTTCATTCTGATGTTTGGGGTCCGGCTCCTTTTGTTTCAAAAAGGTCATAGATAGTATATTCTTTTTATAGGTAATTTCTCTCGCCATACCTAGATATATTTTATGTCTTCTCGTAGTGAGGTTTTATCCATCTATAAGAATTTTGCCACCATGATCTATACTCAATTTGATTCTCTCATTCGTGTTCTTCGTGCTAACTCGGCAGGAGAGTATCTGTCAGGAGACCTTAGTGCTTTACTTGCTACGCAGGGCACTCTTTTTCAGTTTTTCTATCCTGGTGTTTATGCTCAAAATGGTGTAGCTAAGTGCAAGCATCGTCATCTTCTTGAGACAGCTCATGCTCTTTTACTTGCTTCTGCTGTTCCACCTCACTTTTGGGCTGAGGCTGTTTTCACTACCACTTGGTTAATATTCAGCCTTCTTCTGCTCTTCAGGGTGGGATTCCAGTGGAGCGTCTTTGTGGTATGCCTCCTGATTATTCTAGTCTTCGCTTCTTTGGGTGTGTGTGCTATGTCCTCCTTGCACCTCGCGAACGCACCAAGCTGACTACTCAGTCTGTTGAGTGCGTTTTTCTGGGCTATAGTGCTGAGCATAAGGGATATCGTTGTTGGGATCCAACCGACGGATGCGGATCTCTCGAGATGTTACTTTTGATGAGTCTCGTCCCTTCTACCCTCGTCCTTCTTCCACTCCAGTATCTCTTGTCGAGTCACTTTCTTTCCTGACTTTTCCTAATACTCCTGTTGTCACTTTTCCTTTTCCACGGTTAGCGTCTCCTTCGCCGACCTCTCCACAGGAGTCTTCACCTCTGGTGCCTCCTTCAGCTGTTTCTTCTAACATTGTTCCTTCAGCTGTTTCTTCTGACATTGTTCCTTCTTGTCCTCTATACTACACTCATCTTTCGCAAGTTGAGGATTCTTCTGGTGTACCTATTAAGTCACCTTCTTCAGTGCCTCCTCCTCGCTACGCTCTTTGCGATCATTAGTCTATTTGGCCTCTTGGAGCGTCTTGGCTTTGCTGGTGCAGTTCTTGCCGAGCCGACTTCTTACCGTGATACTATTATTCATCAGGAATGGCAGCATGCGATGGCAAAGGAGCTTGCTGCCCTTGAGCGCACTGGCACATGGGATCTTGTGCCCCTTCCTCCACGTGTCCGTCCCATTACATACAAGTGGGTCTATAAGGTTAAAACTCGCTTTGATGGTTCTCTTGAGCGTTATAAGGCTCGTCTCGTGTTACGTGATTTTCAGCAGGAGTATGGTCGTGATTATAATAAGACTTTTGCTCCTGTGACTTATATGACCACTGTTCGCACTCTTCTTGTTGTGGCTTCTGTTCGTGAGTGGTCATCTCTTAATAGTGAGCTACGTGAGGAGGCCTTTATGCAGCCACCACCGGGGTATTCTGTTCCTGAGAGCATGGTTTGTCGGCTTTGTCGCTCTCTTTATGGGCTCAAGCAAGCCCATCGTGCCTGGTTTGAGCATTTTTCTTCTGTGATAACTGCTGCTGGCTTTTCTGCTAGTGCTCATGATCCTGCGCTCTTTGTTCACACTTCACCTCTTGGACGGACTCTTCTTCTATATGTTGATGACATGATCATTACTGGAGATGATTCTCAGTATATTGGCTTTGTGAAGGCACATCTTAGTGAGTAGTTTCTCATGTCTAATCTGAGTACTCTTCGCTACTTTCTTGGGATTGAGGTCCCTTCTACACCTGAGGATTTCTTTCTATCCCAAGAGAAGTATATTCAAGATCTTCTTGATCGTGCTTCTCTCACTGATCAGCGCACAGCCGAGACTCCTATGGAGCTCAATGTTCACCTTCGACCTACTGATGGTGAACCTCTTGAGGATCCTACTCGTTATCGTCATCTTGTTGGGAGTCTTGTTTACCTTGGTGTCACTCGTCCTGACATTTTATATCCAGTTCATATTTTGAGTCAGTTCATTTTTGCTCCCACTTAGCTCCACTATAGTCATCTTCTTCGTGTTCTACGATATCTTTGTGGAACTATTTCTCACCGTCTTTTCTTTCCTCGCTCCAGGTCCTTCCAACTTCAGGCATACTCCGATGCTACCTGGGCTAGTGATCACTCTGATCGTTGGTCTCTTTTTGCTTATTGTGTTTTTCTTGGTGGTTCTCTCATCACTTAGAAGACTAGGAAGCAGACAACAGTTTCTCGTTCGAGTGCTGAGGCTGAGTTGCGAGCTATGGCTTTTTTTACAACAGAGGTTACTTAGCTACAGTGGCTACTTGAGAATTTTGGTATTTCTGTTTCTACACCTACTCTTTTATTTGACAGTATAGGTGCTATTAGCATTGCTCGAGATCCAATGAAGCATGAGCTCACTAAGTATATTGGCGTTGATGCTTACTACATGCGGTCAAAGGTAGAGGATCAGGTTGTGGCTCTTCAGTATGTGCCTTGAGAGCTTCAGTTGGCAGACTTCTTCACGAAGACACAGATTAGAACTCAGCATAGCTTTTATCTCTCCAAACTCAGTGTTGGTGATCTACCATGAGTTTGAGGGGGGGTGTTAGACAGTATCCTAGTTGCCTTATATAAGAGATTGCTAGTTGCCTTGTATAGATATTGCTAGCCTTGTATAGGTATTGCCTTATATAGGCTTTCCTTCTATATCCTTATGTACATGTATATATACTAGCCCATTGACCTCATGTTCAATATAAGTAGGGGTGAAAATGGATCGGATACGGGCGGATATTGCTCTTCCCATATCCTAACCCATATTTTTTCCTAGATTCGAAACTGGATACGGGCTAGCTGGATCCGGATACGAATCCAGATAATTCGGGATACGGGCATGGGTCGGATATGTAACGGATTCGGATCGGGAACAGATAAAGATATACGGATAATAGACATATACATAAAGTAATATATATTGAATCAAAGCACATGAATAAGGATAATACACACACGCTGACACGCATATATAAGGATAAAGTTATACGGATAAAGTTACTAAAAATGAAATTACAAGTTTTTGTAACCTCCATGGCATGCATCAATTGAGATCACCACAGCAGCACCATGCCTCTCATTTTTTTCCGTTCTTTGTTTACATCACAAAATACACTTGATCACCCTTCGAATTAGATCAATCTGCCTTCCTCCCCTCCAATCTTCCCAATTGATGAAATCAGCTTTTCTCAATACTGTGTTCAGCATCCTTAGTGCCAATTCCTGAGCATTCCTGAATTGACAAATGCTGGATTGACTCAGATTCGGAACAGAACAAGCAATGTAAATCAACTTTCTTCCTCTTATTCAGATTGTCTCTAGTAGGCAATTTATTATGTGATAGTAACCAGAGGACAATATGTATTCTAGGAGGAACAACAATTTTTCATACAACAGGAATATAAACTGGCATGACTCTCAAAAATTAATAACTGCATATAGGGATTGCACACAACACGCTATATAGACCTGATGAAGTGAATTTAGAATCTTATGTTGAGCTCTAAAAAGGTGCAGTTTACCAATTACCATACGATCACACCAACATTACATTTGTTACATGGAGCAATCACAAATGCAAGCGTTCAAGTTTCAGCACTATGGGAAAAAGGCAGCTCAGCATCACCATTCTGACACAGCATGGAGGTTCTGTGACTTTCTTTGTCATTCAAAATAGCAAAAGGAAAGGTTTGAGAACCAATTACGTAGACTCCTCAATCCTCATCATTAGCTATTTCTTCTTCATCCTACAATTTTGTTAACTAAAGTAGAAAGGAGTGTCATACCACAATAGAAGTATTCGCAATAATGGTTTTTCCACAATCTCAAGATCATTGATTATAGATGCAACCTTGTTACCAGAATCTGAAAATTTTAAAGAAATATATATCAGTAAATAATAGACTTTGTTACACAATTATATTACGGACTGACAAACAACATAAACTATCACTTTTTCTAGATGCTTTTACCCAATCCTTGGTGCAGATCAATGCTTCTACAATCTCAGGTTCTAAGCGGCTGCGAAATGGATCAATGACACGTCCACCAGCACTGAACGCAGATACAGAAGCAACAGTTGACACTTGCGTGGACAACACATCACGAGCAACTTGTGATAGAATTGGATACACATCTTGCTGGTTTTTCCACCATGATAAAATATCAAATTTCTGATTGGATTTAGCAAGCCTTATTGGTGGTTCTGTCATGTATTTATCCAAGTCTTTTGCATCACCTAGATCAGTCAAATGTGTATCATATAAGAAGTTGTCAAGTTCATCATTTCCTTCCATAATATCATCTTTTGGTTCAGAAGTGACACTAGGTGTAGTAGTACTCTTTAAGTAAGAAGAAGCATATGCATCATATAACTGCTTGACAACCTTAGTAAATTCTTCAAGTTCAACTTCATACAACACCTGACCGTAAAACTTTTTCATGTAAAATTATATACACTTTCTCTTTCTCCTAGGGTCAAGAAAGCAAGCCACAGCAAGAGCAATATTTGACTTCTTCTAGTACTTTTCAAATTTAGCATGCATAGTTAATGCCATCTTACTAATAGTGGTATCATTGCTAGAACACCACTCAGAAATCAAAAGCTTAATATCACAAAAACTTGGATAAAACAGATTTGCCGTTGGATATAAAGTACCAGAGAATAGCTCAGTAACATCATTGAATTTCTTTAAGCACTTACAAAGTGTCAATGCCTTTTCCCATTCATCAATTGATGGAGCTATATTCTCATACCTACGGCGTTCCATGCACACAAGCCGCTCAAAAGCTTTTCTATAATATAAAGCATCCCATAACATGATATAAGTGGAATTCCACCTCGTTGCAACATCTAACGAGACACCCCTCTTTGTATCCAATTGACATTGAGATGCACATTTCTGGAACTCCTCCCACTGTAATGGAGAACCCTTTACAGCTGCTATGAATAATCGAATATGATGAACTACAGATGCAATTTCTTGCAAACCATCTCTAGCAACAAGATTTAATATGTGATTACCACATCTCGCATACATCTCGCATGGAAGAACATCCCATCACATATTAGGGGACTATGTGTTTTCAATTCAGCAATTACATCTTTAACACACACTTCATTTGCTGATGCATTGTCCAAAGTTAGAGAAAATATTTTCTTCTCAATATACCATCTCATAATGCCAGCAGTAAATGATTCAGACAGCTTAGCACCCGTATGTCGACCCCCCTACATGCATAAAATTGGTAATTATTTTCTGAATGCACCAATTATCATCGATCCAATGAACAGTGACACACATATCCTTTGTTATGATTTGATGTCCACATATCCATAGTTATGCTAAAGCGACACTGAACAGTTTTAAAATATTCAAGCAATTTGCTCTTTCTTCTACAAAGATATCCATTAGTTCTTTCCTAACAGTGACACGGCTCTTTATTGAAAGTTGGGACATAGAGATTTTATGAACTCAACAAAATATTCATGCTCAACAATATTGAAAGGGTACTCATGCATGATTATTGTCATATAAAATTTTCTCAAGCTGGATTCTTGGTTATACCTGTAAGGCTCAACCTCACTTGTACCATCCTCATGATTCTTTTCTACTTTGAGCTGTTGTTGGCCTGGCTTCAAGCTATGTTTGTTCCTCAAATGGTTCCAGAAGACCTTTGTGCCATTGGCACTCTCACATCTAGTTGTGTAAACACAACGCTTGCATTTGGCCCATTGTTGAACAACCTTCTTGCCTTCCTCCATAGATGTCACTGAATACTTGGTGTAGTACTCCCAGACAGGTGATATGGTCTTCTTTTGTTTCTTTACTTGAGGCTCAACATCTGGATCTTCAACATGCACAATGGCAGTAGGATTTTTATCTCCTGTGCTACTAGGCCCACTACCCATAGTTGGGATAGTTTGACTTGGCATTGTGGATGATACACTTTCACTTATACTTGCACTTGTGCTTGATGCAGATGCCATGTTCTTCCTAGTGTAGACAAAGTAACAAACCATTGGGAATATACATACAGACACATGAATTAGCATGCAGAGATTTAAGGGAAAACTAACTAGTAAAAGAGAACTATTATATCATAGTGTGCTCTTCATGTCCTAATGTTATCCCTTATCCAAGGCCAACGCAAAGAAATGACTAGAGTTCCATCCCGTGCAAATAGATTATGCTAACCATCCTCTGGCATATGTTAAGTGACCATAGAGTGGATCAAAGAGAATGCTAACCATCCTCTGGCATATCAATATGATAGTACTATAGTAGTAACATATGTGCTCAATTAGCAATTAGTTCAGAATGATGTGTTAGCACATATTTCTTGCTGTAGAATTTGAAATATATCAAGACATTCAGCACATCAAATTAAATAATTTAGCACATCTGTTTATCACCTAGCAAGAGAAGATAACACAATGTCCACACATACCACACTGCCCTGCCAAGAATTCACCAGTCACCACCTTACTCCAAGCACTAACCCCTGCAAATATAAACAACAACAAACCAAGTAATCAAGTTATTACGGAGTAGCAAAACTGTCCCTTTCTGAATTCCCTTGCTTTTGCTACTTACTCGATAGAATGGACATTGATTCACTCAGCTTATAGTAATGGTTCGGTTCATCGGTTGACTCGATCGTTATGCATGGATAGTGTATTCTAAATGAACTCATGGGGTATAATACATAAAAAGCAAGATTGTAGACAAATTCATGCATGATTGGTCCACAGCAACAGCCAAAGAAGCAATTTACTCACGGTCTCAGAATTTTCTTCCAGGGAAATCTCACATTTTTTTATGAGATACTTTCATCTTCCTAGATCATCTTTCACTATGAGATTAATTTCTAATCAAAACATCCATGTATATACATGGGTGCTGATCGTACTGTTTGAATAATGTAACTATATGATAAATGTAAATTTAAATATGAGAAATATCACATTCATACATCAAGGGATTGCTTTCTGCTGCTTCAAGTGGTAGGCTAGATTTTGCATACCATTTCGCCCTTCTAGGTCGGGCCATCCGGCCATGGACGCTCGCTGGAAGGGGAGGGGGGCACTAGAGGGGGCAGCCATCGTCCATCGACCAGGGACTCAGGGAGGGGCAGCCGCTGACCAGGGACTCCGGGAGGGGCGCTGGAGGCTGGACCGGAGGGTGCAGCCGACTATCCAAGGAAGGGCGCTGGAGGAGGTAGCCACACACTGGGGAGGGGGCAGCCATCGGTCAGGGAGGAGCGCTGGACGGGGGCGGGGTCAGCCGGGGTAGTGGGGGGAGCGACCGCCGGAGCCTGGGGGGAGCGACCGTGGGGACCGGATTGGGGGGAGCGGCCGACGTCTCCTGGAGGCAGCAGTCACCGATCTAGACTCTGGAGGACAGCCGTCGCCCGCCGATCTGGACTCTGGAGGATAGCCGCCGCCTGCCGATCTGGAGGGAGCGGACACCACCGCCCGGCGATCTAGACGGAGTAGCCGCTGATCTGGACGGAGCAGCCGCCTGGACCAGATTGGGGGAGCCACCACGCGATCTGGAGGCGCGACTGGGATTGGGAGTCTCTGGAAGACTGAACGAGAGTTTGGAGTTAGGGAGTTAGGGTTACGCTGCTTACACCATTTGGGTTGGCTGCCTGGCCCAGTAGAATCCGGATATCCGGATCCTGTCCCAGTTTTTTCGGATATTAGGTGTTCCGAATTCGATCCTGGATCCGAATTTAAATATCCGGATCCCGTCCCGGATCCGACCGGATAGTTAAATCCGATCCCGAATCCGGTCCCGACCGGATCAGGTCCCGGATCGGGCGGGAAAAACCCGACCCATTTTCACCCCTAAATACAAGTGCTATTCATAACATATACAACCTTAGTAGGGTTTATTCCATCCAGAAAGCCAAAAGCAGGGTTTATTCCATCCAGAAAGCCAAAAGCTGATATAACATCTTGCTTTGCTGTAAACAATTAGCACTATTTTTTTTTTGACAAAGCTACAACAAATGCCTTATTTATGTCCCAAGATGTATCATAGTACTACTTACAGTCTCTCGAACGGTTTGTTCTGTTCTCTTTTGTGTGAAAGCTGTTGTTCTGTACATTGATTTCATTTGCTGAGCATTGTGTATTTAAAGAGGACCTGAACAACAGTACATAATTATGTTAGCCCCCAAAACCTTGTCATTATGAACAGAGCATTATGATATGTTACATTGAAAAGTTGCAAGATTTGGCTGTTTCATATGAATCGAGGTTCTCCAGGATTTGATGTCATCTTATGATTTGCTACTTTTGGCATAATTTAGGAAGTCATGCCTGGAAGTTTTCCAACACATGAGCTTGTAATCCAACCATGACATTTTGCATACAACTGATCAGAAATTAGAATTTGCATCCTACAATGATGAGCTTGTCATGAAAGAGCTAACTGTAGCAATCATGTTCGTCATGGAAAAGTTTGCGTGTCATCTGATATAGTCCTTCGACAATGTTGCACTCAGCTTGAGGAACGGCAAGACCCGTTACTGGCTAAATTTTACTTCGTCGGTGATGAGAAGATCAACAGCTTGTAAGACATGCAGAAAGTTCCGCAGTTTGCTCAGTTCGCAATAAACAGGATTCTGCGTGTCTACATAAGATGCAACTCCGAAACTTATACCAGACTTGTAAATTTCTGAACTACAACAATTAAGTTCAGCAACTGATCGAGATCACGCTAGTCCAGTACACAAGATATTCAGCAACATGACATACTGAGTCCATGGAAAGGTTTCAACACATCCAGATTACAGCTAGAATGTACAAGAGCAGCGCTCCAGTAGGCTACTTTGGCATTGATATGTACAGAAAGGAAGATTTGCTGAAAGCAGGGATCTTATTCTTATGACTTGTTGGCCTCCAAAGCCTGAAATACATCCGTGCGAGTAACAATCCCTGTTTGAAAAAAGAAATGATCATGTAAACAATGTTTGCACAGTTATAACAATGAGAACTCACTTGGAACACTTGTATTTACACAATAACTCAAATCAGGGTTCTGAATAGTCAAAACCGGCGGAAATCGACCAGTTACCAATGGCACTGGTTATGGGCAGTGTTGCCAGTTTGGCTGGTTTTCAGTGAAAACCCAGAAAGGAGGTAGATTCTACTGCTTGTATAATGTTTAGGAAATAAAAGCCTTGAGAAAATATAAAGAAAATTAAAATGCATTGTATGTAAGACTGCTGGAAACAAATCAGTTTCCATCAAACAAGCAGGCAACATAACTATTTCCTTAAACCTAACAACCTGATGCAAAGAGTTTCTGGCAAAAGTTCAAAATAATTTTAGGGCTTATGGCAGTAAATAATGGTAAACCTGATATGTTAATGAAGCTCAATTGGCTGTAGAAATTATGACAACCCAGTTGAACCATACTGGTAATTGGCTACAACTATTCATTTTGAGAAATAAGCTATAACAAAGGGATTCTGAAATTTTTTACCGATCACTTGCTGTTGTTCATTCACAACTGGTATCCTGTGAACCTTCTCCTTAAGCATTAGTGCAGCAGCTTCTGCTCATATAATCATTTGCCAGAAAAGCACATTAGCAAATGGTCAGAAACACTTCGTATTTTTCTAGTAACTGTGGGTAGAGGGTATCAAAAGTTACCCAAGACAGCCTTCTCAGGTGTCAGAGTTATAGCAGGAGATGACATGATTTCACCAACAGTTGAGTCCAACTGCATCATGAGAGCAAGCATGAAGAATAAAGACCAGCATCACCAGGAATCTTTACAGATTCTAACCATCAGGTAAGCATGAAGAATAAAGATCAGCATCACCAGGAATCCTTATAGATTCTAACCATCAGAAATGTACTAGACTTCTTTTCCATAATATGCTATCTGATAGATTTATGCAATCCTTGTCATACCAAGGTGAAATTAACAAATCCCCAACCCAAATATATTACAAATATTTCTTCCACACGGAAATGCATGGCCATTTTTAAAAGTAAATCTGGGTGGTTTATGGCAGCTGTCAAGAGATGCAACGGTACCAAGCCATCTTGCACAGACTACAGTTCATCACCACACAAATCTCAATCACTCATTGCTCCATCGAGTTGAATCATAAAACCTAACAAAACAGGATCTACACAATTTCCAATCTTCCATTGGCAGTATGCCCCCATGGGCAACATAATGCGAACAGCTAAACCACGTCTATATTTATATTTGAGAATAACGAACTACTTTCTAGCATCACTTGATTTCTGAATAGGTGTATTCTACAAATCATCTATTAGATAACATGCTAGTTACCGAAGGACAATCGATGTCCGGCACTTAATACCCTACTTTCAAACAGTTTGACACAACTTTCATCCAATTTCCCAGCTAGTATCTATTTGTGTTGATGAATACATGCAAATATTCATGAAGTTACTGTCGAAGAGTTTGAAACTCTGTCCGCTTTCACTATATATTACACCTAACACACAATAAGCATACTTGACATGTATTAAGTTTTGATAATGTTCAAGGTCTTGAGGATGACACTGCGGATCAACAGGTAAAAGCTTTGTTTGTACTCTCGTGATTGAACTCAGGCTATTTGCCCTCCCTGGCTCTGTCTGAATAAGTATACAGAAGGTGCTAGGTGGAGTTCTAAGTTTATCAATAGTGGCCAAGTTCACTGAGATAACTAAGTCATCCGAATAATATCGGAGGCTTAGAAGGTAGTGGCCCTATTCAGGAAGATTTCATAATCAGCCACCATATTGTGAAAGCCAAGTCTGTGTAAATAAATTACTGCTCAAAAACAGATAAGAGTTGGACAAGGCGGTCAAAAACGTTGATATTTACCAACTTCAACCATAGAATGATCAATCCGTATCACGATATTTCACCATTTAGCTTACATATACTGTTTCCACTCCCATGTACAATTATGGATAGACCCATTCATATGGCTCATGAACCACTGCACTCCCTCACTTGTCCCTAAATATTGTGGTCCTCAGCTTAAGGACATTCAACATGATACTGGTTAGCTTTAATTTGTCTATATTTGGCACACCACCATGTAACATATACATAAAATTGAGCTTGTATAGATATATAGAACTAACAGTAGTCATGGTTATTAAAGCGATAAGGCAAGGCGAGGCAACTCGCCGCTTTTTTACCACCAAAGCGCGTAACGCGTGACCCCATACACACATCAAAATTTAACATTTAATAGTAGCATCAAGCCATCAACCATTAAGGCATTAACATTTAACAGAGGATACAGAGTCTTGCAAACACATAGCACATCCACCGAGGATCTAATTCTATAACATAAAAGGAAAAAAAGGGAGAAGATGAGGCCTCATGGGTTTGGCCTGGTGCAACCCAATTGCCCGACCAGTCCATGCCCTCTCCCTTAACCCTCTGCCCTAACCTAAGAGACCTGAATCCTTAGCTGTCCTCCCACCCAGCCGCCTCCTAGTTCCTCCCACCTTGCACCCTCTGCTTCCTCCCAGTTCCTCCCCACCCGCCACCTCCTCAACGACGACCGCGACGGCGATGAAGACCGCAATGGCGACGAAGACCAGAATGGATACACAGGACCACGACAGTGACGGTGATGGCATGGTTGAGCAGCGATGATGATCCCAAAGGTGATAGTGACGAAGGTGCCGGCATCCTTCCTACCATGCCCTTTTCCTTCTCTCTTGCTGTGGGTTCGCTATGCTGCTGCGAATCAAACCGTGAATCATCACGAATCAGATCGCGCTCAAACCTCGAACTGGTTCTCATGATCCAGATCAGGGTTCGACGATGGTTGCCATGAATATGGTAACTATGACCCATGTCTCCCTCCCTCTTCAACTGACTCCCCCACATACACACACAAAAAAATGATTCGCTGGCCCGCTCTCTATTACCTATGGCGCCTACCGCAGACTATTGGGATTAAATCACTCAAATCCTTCTTATCACTTTGGAAATCACTCGCTGATTTCTTCTCCTTCTCTTGTTGGGTATCTCTCTCACATAGACACACACAAGAGGAAGTAAATGGACTCACTCCAAATGACTTACTTTTATTCACCTCTCCTACTCAACTTATATCATCAACAACGTGATTACACGGACTCAAACGCACTCCAACTACTTAGACCTATTCTTAAGCCATTTCTCTTAATACTCGGCCCAACACACACCACTAATGCACGCATGCAGTAACCAACTGCTCCATGCATGCATGCCTCAGCCGGATATGCTCTTATGATGCAAACTCAAACATGTGACACTACTATACCATGATGTACTGACTCGTAAACAAATTTACGTGACAAATAACAAACTTAAATATACTGATGACAAGATTAATATCTAACACAGACATCCCCGACAACACACACCGCCTAAGCAACGTCATGGCAACACCTTGGCCATTAAGGCAGACGCCTTCAAGCAGGGTTCACAAAACCGACGAAAACCGCTCGAAAACCGCGGTTTTCGAGCGTACCGCTGAGTTTCGAAATCAAAAACCGTTCGGTAAACCGGTCCATTCAAAAAAAAAAATTAAAAATTTTGAAAAAAATTATGCGCTCGGTTTTTCGTCAAAATCTGCGGTTTTTCGCCAAAAACCGCGGTTTTCGTCAAAAACCGTTTTGCGACGAACATCCGGTTGGCAGCGGTTTTTCGAAAAAACCGAGCAGTTTTTCTAATTTTTTTGGAATTTTTCAGAAAAATTTGATTTACTAACCCTTCGATTTTTGACGGTTTTTGGGCGGTTTTTCGAGCGGTTTTTGCGGTTTTCGTACCGCGAATTTCGAAATTCGGTTTTGTTAACCCTGCCTTCAAGGACGCTTTAATAACCATGACAGTAGGTGAAACATACAACTGAATTCGGCATTCTTGCATACTCAAGAAACCAAACAAACCAGGCCAAAAAATATTGCAGTGTTACTTGTTGAAATCATCTATGTAAATACTTGCAGTGTTACTTTTTTTATTATATTACTAGGTAATTTTCAGTCCAGATTTTCCTTTAATACCGAACAATCTGTTGTTAGCAAAGAAGCATACTTATGAATCTTTTTTTTTTCGAAATGTCACTTATGAATCATTTTAATGGGAGTCACAGCCACAGGCAGGCAAGAGGGAGGAGCACTGACTGACCCCATTGGGTGCCTTGGCCTTGTCCTTCTTGGAGACGACCCCGATGCACCTTCCCTCGTCGTCGAGCACCGGCAGGCCGGACTGGCTGGCGAAGAAGGCGTCGATCTCGGCCAGTTTCTGGTCCGCCATGACCACCTGCACCGGGCGCGACATGACGTCCCCGAGCTTCGCCGTCGGGCAAATCTGCAGTTCGAATCGCCACCCATGCAGGCACCGAAAATCATCAGATCCAAGAACCCAAGAGGTAGCACACCCAAGAATGAAGCTAGCTACGGGACATCGCCGGATCACGAAACCTTGTCTGTGGTGACGATCTGCGACTCGAGGTAGGCGCGGAGATCAGCGTAGCTGAGGAGGGAGAAGTTCTCGGGCCACTCGCCGGAGAGGATGCCCTCCGGGTACTCGTCGATGGCCGGGCGCAGGTCCCCCAGAGCCGCCGCCACCACCGCCGCACCCCGGCGCCTCCGCCTTCCCACGGTCAAGAAAGCTGGCGCGCAACGCGGCACGGCGGGGAGGAGCGCGAGAGCGCCCTGGAAAGCGGCGGCGGCGGCGGCGGCAGCGGAAGGCGACGACGCCATGGACGACTAGGATGCCTGACGGTTCGGAGGTTGACGCTGGCCTCCGCGGCGTTTCGTGGTTGCGGCGTGTTACAGACACTGGTGAGCCCAGTAGAGTGGAGGGTGGCGTGGAAATTTCTGGGCGGGGCCCACCTGCAGAAGGACGGACGGACGGGATGTCGCTGTCAGGGTGGCGTCTAGTGAGCTTGTTTGGTGAGCAGATGGACTCTGCATTTCTCCCAGGTTACAAATTTGAGGTGGACAAAATCCGGTCAAAATTTGAGAAGAAAAATTGAAATTCGGAATTTTTGAACCGACATTTCTCTGAGAAATGCCGAAATCTTAGCGAAATTCAACCGAGCGAAAAATGGTCAAAACGATGTCAACAATGTTTGAAAGTTTTTGTAGATGGTCCAGACACAACACTTATATTCTTATAAAATTTTCAGAAGATGTTTAAGTCTAAGGAATTTTAGAAAATACTGATAGTGCTACTATCCTGATAAAAGGCTGACCGACAAAATTTAAAATAAATAAAAAATAGTGCAAACCATATTAGAATATTTTAAAAAAATTGGATGGTCCTCATGCATCAATAATGTTCCCTTAAAATTTTCAAATGATGATAAAGTCTAAGGATTTTTAAACAATTAGGAAAGATCTACTGATGGCTGACTAGTAAATTTCAACCGAATGAAAAATAGTCTAAACCACATTAGAAATTTTTGAAAGAAAATTTGGATGGTCCTGAAGCATCACTATTATTTCCAAAAAAAATTCATATGATGATCAAGCCTAAGGAATTTTAAACAATTGTGAGAGTGCTACTGTCCTGATGAAAGCTTATTGATCTATAATAGATTTGACTAAGCAACCAAAAAGGGTTGGAATTTTTGAAAGTTTTAGAAAAGGGTTTTGAGGCAATTCTTAAGCTCTCGTAGAAATTTTGGATCATGATCACACTCCAATAAATTTATAAAATTCTTACAAGGGTACTGTATCATTTGTGTTCCTTGTGTTTTTTATTTTTGAAAATATAACAAATGAAGTTCAATGCATCCATAGATTTGATTGAGCAAAAAGAAGTTTAAATTTTTTAAAATTTTAGAGAAGGGTTCTGAGGCAATGATTAAGCTCTTATAAAAATTTTGGATCATTATCATACAAGAGAAAATTGAAAAAATTCTAACAAGGTTATTGTATCAATTATGTTTTTTTTTAAGATAACAAATAAAGTTCAATTCTTTTGAAAAATTTTTGTATAATCCTGCACAACTAAAAATAGTACCATAAATCTTCCAAAGCATGATAAAGCATATACAATTTTATAAAAATCTGACAGTAATTCTGTCGAAATTATAAAATGTCTCAAAATTTTGATTTTTCAACAAATTTTCATAGAAGATGACATTTTTAAAGGTTATTGGGCCAAATCCAGTCAAAATCAGAGATTTTGTCAAAATTTCCCAAAATTATTGTAGCAATTTAAAAAAAAATTATCCGGTTAGGATTTTGAATCTCATCTCTGGTAGAAATCCGAAATCTCGACCGAGATTTCTATAATCTCTCCGGTTTTTAAAACCTTGATTTCTCGTCCTCACTGTGTGTGTTAGTGAGGTTATTTAGGATGTGTTTGGAGGCTTAAGTTCACTTCAGCTTCCAGAAAATCAGGAAGCTCATGAAACAATTCAACTTTTAAGTAATTTTTAGTATAAGTTAGAAGCTAAAAGTTAAAAGCTAGGCTAAACCTACATTTGCAGTTTATGGCTGAGGAAAATTAACTATTGTCAAATGATCTTTTATAAAAAGCTATAATTAATTTTCAGCTTAAAAAATCAAAAAACAGTTTTTTTAGAAAAGTTAAGACTTCCAAACAAACCCTTGATTACTAGCTCTGGTTCATGCTGCGTTGCGATACAACTTATGCTTAGCATTGTCTCACGCTGGTAGTAACATATAAGAAAAATACAAAAGTAATTTTCAAGGTAGAGTCACCACAAACCTAAGTTACAGCGACTCGATGAGAGGACAAGCATGCTATGCTTTTGTGTGACGCGTCTTGGCATGAACAGAGAAAACAACTATTTGATTTTTTTTCACAACATATATAATCCCATATGTGACACAAAATTATATACATTTTGTCGAGATGTGTTGTGGTAACATTTCCGATCTTCTTTTTTCTAGATTACAAATTCCCATTATAATCATGTTTAGAACACGGGATTTTTTCCATATAAATTAAACTATTTTCTATTAAATTCTGGAGACCAAACGGGCCTACATAAGGTTCCATATAAGGGTGCAATCAGCTCGGATTTGATCGAATTTCACTCTTTCTATATCTTAAACCATATTTTTTGTTGGATTCGAAGTCGGATACAGATAGTACCGGATAAGAACACGGCACGGATAATATCAGTCATGAATTCGAAGCGAATACAGAGCTGAATCAATACAGTGCCGAATATTATTTGTCGGATATCACGTAAAAGTAAATACTGCATATAGCATACATATAACAATAATTAATCAATCATATGAGTTCAATATACAACAGGATTATCGCAATTTAACATTTCATTTTATCAAGTAGTCCAACAAAGTTGCAAAAATATCAAATATTCCTTTATGCTTTGCAAAAGAATACTAGGTACTCACATAGGCAAGTGAAAACATATTCTTGTATGTCAAGCTCTAATGGCGGCGTGTAATAAACCAGAATTTTGCCTTTCAAAATAAAAAATATATATAAATATAAAAATATTATTCCTTTTGTGAATTTTCATAGAATAATTCAATTTTCAAGATTTTCTAATAATTATTTCGGATTTTATGGTATTTCTATGAATTTTCTAGATTTTAAAAAGGCTTTTCCTATTTTTATAAATTTAAATGTAATTTCTGCGTAATAAACAAAAACCAACTTTTAATTGGAAATAATTTTATTAAATTTAAAATGCCTGAGGAAATTTTTGTGAATTCTCCCAAATTTGTGTGACTCTATTTGCTACTTTCTAAAAAGCCTTTCCCGATTTTAGCAATTATATAAAATATATATATTCTTATATTGGAAATAATTTTAGTAATTTCAAAATACCCTATTTCATTTCTATGAAATTTTTTAGAATTTTTAGGGTTGTTCTAGTATTTTTTTCGTAGTAAAAAGAATTTTCAACATTTAAAACTATTTACTACTTAAAAATTATATTATTTGATTAGGCTATTTGGTTGAACCGAATTGAAGCTACTATAATATGGGTTATAAATGTTATGAGATAAGATTTCTATAACCGATTCGATTACCATCTCTATCTCTTATTTGTGGGCGAATCCGAACTCATCTCTTACGCTTTCCACTATATATTGAGCTTCCCCCCATGTAAAAGATCAATTGAATAAAACGAGAGAGTTCCACCCCTATATTCTGTGTGCTCCTTTTTCCTGTTCGTGTGATCCTGTTGGTGTGCTATTGGTTGATCGTGGGTGAACGACTACGTTTTACAACACGTTATCAGCACGAAGCTCTACCGAGGCTACCGATCGTAATCGTCTGCCTGCGACAATCTACACGGCATCGAAATTCATCCTGCTACACGCGATCATCCTACGTCAAGCCCTACGTAAGTTCAATCTACGCTGGTTGATCGCATTAGAAGAGAAAAGTACATCCTGTAGATTGTTTCAATCTGTTCAAATCTAAAATTGCAATTTTGGAGTTTCTGTTCATCGTAAAAAAAAGAAGGAAAAATCAGCGCATCATTGGTGGCGTCGACGTTCATGTTTGCCCCGAAGGAAACACCTGTGCGCATCTCCGCGGCTGCGATGGCAGCGCTGCCCGTCATTGCGCCGCTCGGCCGCGCCGCCAGCCGAGCCATCCGCCGATGTGCCGCTCGACCGTGTCACCTACAGTGACGCCTCTCGGACCATGCGCCACCTGCCGCAGCACCACCTGGTCGCCGGAAGATCGGCCCACGCGCCCATTGCTTGGCGCGTCCCGCATGTCGGAGCTTGACGGCATGTCTCACCACCGGAAGCTTGGCAGCACACTCTAGCCTCAGGAAACTCGGCCCGCTCGCCTCGACGGTGGCGACGACCAGAGTGCCCGATGCTTTTGCTCGGCGGCAGTTGGACTTGATGGCGACGGCACATTTCCCACATAGGCCACTTCTTGCATGACCGCTGTGCTGCCTGGCCTTGCCGCCACCCGCCGCCATCCACCGTGATCGCACCCCTACTCACCCCGGCAGCGGTTACGGATCAACACCCGCAAGCCTCAGACGCCCAAATCTCCCGCCAGATGGACGCCTCGCTCAAGCGCCACCGATGACGACGTTTTGCGTCTTCGTCTACGACGCCGACCGTCGCGCATGCCCGCACACGCCGCTCGGCTCAGTCGTCGCGCCATCGCGCTAACACTCATCGTCCGCCATCTGCGACGCTGGTTGCCGCGACTACCGGGTTGCGTCGTCGCTCCCGACGAGTGCCGACCGACACGCACGCGCACTAATGGCAGAGCGGCCCTTCGGCTTCCGTACGCGCGCGCACGGCGGCGGAGGCATCGGCCGGGTAGTGAAGACGGCGGACGGAGATGCCTTGGCTCCCGTTGCCGACGGCCGATGATGCTTTGCTCCTGCGCCGTCGGTGTGCTTGCACGCGAAAAAAATGAGTGGCGGAGTCTAGGGATTTTTGGGAACCCTAGCCACTGAACTAATGCGTGGCGCAATAGGGGCGAGAGGGCTGTTCAGGCTGTTGGGCCGAACATGCAAATTGATTAACAGTTTTTTTTTATAAAAACAATAAAAATGGTTACAAATCCTAGAAAATTAATTTCTAGGTATATGGACTTCCATAAAAAATTTTGATAAATTATTGTTTAGCATATCATTGGAAGTTCCATGCTCTGGGTTTATTTTCTAGCTATATGACATGTTTTATATGTGCTGGAATTTATTTTCTGTTATTTAAGTAATTCTGAAAATTGCTTGGAAAATTAACAGAAAAAGCTAGAAAAATCATGGAAATTATGTATGACCCATTGTTGAGATTCATGTTGTTGTATTTATTTTCTTAGCATTACTCCATGTTATTATATGCTGGAATTTATTTTCTGTTATTTAAGTAATTCTGAAATTGCTGGATAATTAGTAGAAAACTATGGAGATTGCTAGGAAAATTCTGAGAAATTTTAGATAATTATCTACTGAATAGATATAGACCAAGCTTTACTGATTGAATAGTGAGCATGCAATATAATGATTTTACCAGTAGTAAAAGTCATTTTGCATAAATAGAAATAGGATATGTTGGACATCGCAAAGAGGGAACCTATCAAGTTTGCCTTGAATGGCAACAATTACCTTACCCCAGAAATTAATACTAAGATTAACCTGATAGCTCAATCTTTTGGAGCTACTGTTTTCCCAGCCTGAAGCTGGTACCCCTGCTCTTCCCGAAGCCACTAGATGTACGGCTCTACACCTCCTGACCATCTTCATACGGACCTGAAGGCCGAATAGTTGATGGAAGATGAATAGCTGGTACTTTTGGATTCCATGAAGGGAAAATATATAACCAGCAAAGATCCGCCCAGTTGCCAGAAGCACAGCGCGAATGGATCCTCCTGCACTTTCAGGATTCTAAAGGCTGTGGTAGCATATAATTTTTGTCATACATAAGCTTGTCGTTGATCTATAATTATGTAACCAGAAAGTTACTAATGCTAAAAAGATCGAAAAGATATTGTGCACATTCCACTCCAATATGAGGATATTGCTGTAACAGTATCGTCGCCAAGTACTAGAAAGTACTCCGAGCTTATATGCATTTTACTAGAAGCAGAAAAGCATGATGAACTCCTGGTGAATAATCATCACGTACTTCATATGGGAGTCTTGCAATGCCCAAAGCACAGGCAAATGCTCAGCAAGCTAGCAATAGACATGGCCGCAGAAAGGGCTAATGGAATAATAGGGATAAGTGGAAGAATGACAAATTAAATAGGGGAAGAGGAAATTCATAGTGGAAAAGTAGAGGTAAAGGGTTAGGGGCTTCCAGAAGTAATGCTGCAAACCCTGAATAACCCTGTTTTATGTATGGATGCACTGGCCATTGGTCATGCAACTATCTCATCTCGAAGCATGTGGTAGACCTTTACATGCCATCCACTGGAAAACTAAATAAGACCCGGGGGAATAATATTAAGTCATACTTCACCGTTCAACTTGATGTTGATACGAATATTGAGAAGTGTGATGATATGATTCTTGAAATTATTGAGCTCGAGGAGTCCCAGGAGGGCACCTACATCTCATATGGAGACCTGGATTAGTCTTCTAAATATCCTTTCACTTTGCTAAGTCGATGTCACATATTCCTTATAAGTCTCCTTATCAGTTTAGCCCTAGTTTCTGAATGAACATTTGGTCTACGCTCCTGTTGAGCGATTATCATTCAAAAAATTGAATAAATTGATATTTCTCAGATATTTGATTAATTGTGCTATGTTTGTTCTATATTCTACAATTTGTTCCTGATGCAACAATTGTTTGATTGTTAAATCATACTTTCAATATAGAACAAAGTATAATCTAATGGTGGAGGAGAAAATCTGTCTAGAAGACAGTTGTACCACACTAAGTGAATTGAAAATATTATGACTATCGTCAAAAGCGATACTTTCATAGTTGGCACTAGAAGAATGCCATATTATACCCTGAGTCCGGTCGTACTCTCTTAAGTTTTAAAGACATTGGGCTGAATCGTTTCCATATGGAGACAAAGAATGAGGATGGTACAGAATACCAACTCATGACTAAGTTTAATGGATGTAATAAATGTGTGGTTAGAAAGCTTCATTCATTCCCCTCTGGATTATACTTTGTACATATAGATCCTGAAGTTTGTGTTGCGATAAAAAAATTAATTGCCCAAATTATTAAATTAAGAGCCTACTTTCCAGAAGAAAGGATCAAGTCTATTCAAATAGACAATGCCATCGAGTTTACCTCAAAGCATTTAATGATTAATGTATCGCTCTGGGAATTAATATAGAGCATCTCGTACCTTATGTCCACACTTAAAATGGCCTTACAGAGTCATTATATTAAAAGAATAAAAACTTATTGCTTCGCCGCTCTTGCAGAATAGTAGGCTTTCCACCAGGTATTGGGGCCACGCAGTGCTGCATACTGTGGTATTAATTCAACTTAGACCAACTGCACATTTGAAATTTCCCCATTGCAGATAGTGCGTGAAAAAGAATTAAGTATTTCCCATCTGAGAAAATTTGGCTGTGCTGTACACAGACCAATCTCTCCACCACAGCGTACCACCATGGGACCTTATCGGAAGTTGAGGATCTTTGTAGGTTATGAATCTCCGTCATGTATTAAAATACCGAGAGCCTATGACAGGGGATCTGTACACGGCTCGGTACGCTAATAAGATTGTACTAAGGACATTTTTCGGCATTAGAGGGAGATAAGTATCACATTAGAGAATGTTGAGTTCTTAGATCCACGCACTACAGAGATCGAACTTGAAGTTCGAAGGATAATAAATCTGCAATAAATAAGCTAATAATCTGCCAAATACCTTCACTGGTCATAAGGGAGTGAAAAGATCTCATATACCTGCAGTATATGCACCTAAAAGAGTGGAAATACTCTTGACCCTCATGATAAAAAGAGGGGGAGGCCTCCAGGTGCACGGGACTCAATTCCGTGGAGACATCCGCAGAAGTAGAGGACCGAACAAATAAGAATACTACCCGTGACAGTGGAAGAAGCTCAACTTGATGTTGAGAAAATCCCTGAAGTGATCCATCCCGAAGATGATAACCCCAGCGTATATTTGCGTGCACAATCCCATGTTGGGAAATCGGAATACCCAGACTCCATCGTTGCGGGAAATCATGAGGAGCTGGAAGAAATTTATAAAGAGATACCCCTGAAGTGATGCAGGAGAATTGTATAAAAGAAAGACTACAATTGTCACATATAATTGCCACTAAAATTGCTAAAGTTGAATCCAGAACCAAAGTCTATGGCAAAGTACCAGAAGCACTCAGATAGGGTCAAACAAAAGAAGCAATTGAGGTAGCGCTCACTTATTAAAAAGGAAAGCTTTGGTCCCGTTGACCAATCATATCCTAAAGTAATCCATGTAGGATCAAATGGGTTTTGCATCTGGAAGAGAAATGAAATACCCAGGTGGTGAGATATAAAGCGAGGCTGGTAGCACAAGGGTTCACACAGAGACCCGACATCGATTACGATGAAATATATTCTCCTGTAAAGAGTGGAATAATGTTCCGAAATTTAAATATTAATGGCAGCAAGCTTAAACTTATCAATGCAGTTGATGAATGAAGTTGAAGGACCATGTGGAGGTCTATCCAGATTTGTGATGAGTATTTAACTAAATTTGAGCTTGGTTTGATCTTGTTTGAGTTTGATTTGAATTGGATTTTCAATTGGAAGCAATTTGAGGTCTTCTCTGTTTTACCGGTGCTATCGGTCAGATCGAGTAAAAATGAATTTTAATGAGTGGACTGTGATGAATCTATTGCATATCATTGTGGGCATTTCTATGTGAGGTATTTCCTTGTTTTTGATGGTTGCAGGACGACGGTACTAGATCATGGTGAGGCGAAGGATGGCCAGGACTAGGCGAGGAGCGTCAGAGGTCCAGACGGTAGATC
Organism: Otatea glauca; assembly: GCA_036346275.1. Lineage (NCBI taxonomy): Eukaryota > Viridiplantae > Streptophyta > Magnoliopsida > Poales > Poaceae > Otatea > Otatea glauca. The sequence continues at coordinate 53,507,870 of CM070718.1, read as the reverse complement.
GCCAGAAGATGATCGAAGACGGAGTCCGTGCAAGCCATGAAAACAAGGAATGGATGTGATGCTAGCTAGATGCTGCTCGGATCGATGAGGGCCGTCGGATTGCGGTCTAGTTGATAGGATATCGGGTGTAGTTAGTATGCTTTGAAAAACCGTGCAAGAAAACCCATTATGTGTTGTGGGTTTTGGGTGAACCCTTGCATGGCTGGTTGAGTGGGTAAATCCTAGCCCTGGATGGATGCTCTAGGGTTTAGAGGCTCATCCAAGGGTGGTAGGTGGCCCAAGAGTTGTATAAATAGGGGTGGAGGGGTAGCCTTCCCCCTTGAAGGTTTTCAGGTTTTTTATGCTCCTTTGAGCTTTGCCCACATGAAATGTGAGGCTTTGTAACCTCTCCTTCCAAAAATGAAATGTTCTTCATTTATGTTCATGTTTCATTTCCTTTACACATTTACATTACGCATTTAAATTACGCAATTTAAACTCAGTATTTACTTTCCCGCATTTACATTCTCACAATTTACTTTATCGCAATTTGGATTTGCCTCCCTTCATTTTAAATTCTGTTCTTCTAGGATGTCTTGAGTGTGTTCATATGGTTTTTGTCGGGACCCGAATCTGCAAATCCGGACCCTCTGTGTATTCTGTGCCAGTCTAGGATCACGCTAGCACACACATCATCTGAGGTTGCACATTCTGAGACATTCACAAAGATATAAGAATAAATAGTGCAAACATGTATATAAATTGAGTTGTACGACCTTATGGTCTCCTTACAGATAAGTCAGCCACACAGGGCTTACATTATTCAAAGTAAAGAAATAGCAGCGGAACATAAATAAAAGGGTCGTGGAAGCCTTCATCTTGCCACAGGCAACCGACTGGGATTGCCCCCTAGTTGCTCGCATCCTCGATGTACTCTTCCTCCTATGCTGGTGTAGACTCCTCCACTGATGTTGGGTTTGATAAGTAAGGTGGGGTGAGTACACAAGGCACTCAACAAGTAATGCACAAAATGCAACGCTATTACTATATGCAAAACTAATTCCAATGGATTGGCTTAAATGGTTCTTTTGCATCAGCAAACATTTTGAACTAGTATCTTGTTTAGATTAAAGCAAGGGTACAGATATAAATAATACTAAACTCAAATGGTTTTTCATTGAAGATTCTCGAGACTTGACCTTAATCAGTTCATTTCCAACACGGCACACACCACCCTTCCCACATTTTGTTTATGAAAATCTACCCTTGATCAGTAATCCCGAGCAATGCTCAATACCGTGAGCACGGCTATTCAAATAGTTTGACACTCTGCAGAGGTTGTACACTTTACCCACAAGATACTGACCGCCACCACACGTGTGATTGTCCGCAACAAAGCTTTTCAGAACTTCTACCTTAACCAGAGAACCTCTCCCAGATTGCCTACACTATCACTTCCTCACATAGAGCCAAGTATAGGACCGGCCAATCACCGTTGGATGGGCACCAAGCCGTAGCAGTGCACGCTCCCCATACAGATACACCCACGTGTCTTGTCACCCCGAGGTATCGGAGGAAAGATATCGAACCCTAGTCAACTAGGTCTGTCCCATATCGGACATGTGGTTGTACGGGTGACTCGGATCAAAGGCTTGCAAGGTGAAGTCCTTAATCGACCAAGGCAAGACTTTCAACACTCAACAATGGCACATGACCCAATGTGGCATACAGACTCACATCACTCATCAACCCAATGCCACACAGCCCACTGAGCACTGACCTCTTGCCGCTTGCCCAGTCTAAATCTTTTCCCACCCATTGATTATTGTGCAACACATGCGCCAATAACTCCAAATCGATGCGGAACCACACAGTCGCGGTACCTCAATCTCATCATATGGCATCATCACACCACTTTTCAAAATACATTCAATATGTCTTTAGTCAGTATTGTAGCATTTTTCCGAAAGATCACTCATGATTCGTTGCAAGGCTAAGCATCTACTCACGGTCTAGCCTCCCGTCTTGGCACAATATTAGCATCCAACTAATATAATCAAACTTAGGGTGACAATGGTTTAGGGCATACAATTAATAATTCAAGGTGGCATAACAAAATGGGTTGATTATCTACATTATCCCAAATCAATTTAATTTCATTTTAAATAATTAGCATGCATAGTTTCAAAGCATAGATTACATTTTAAAATCTGGGATCAAAATGATCAAAGCATCACTTGCCTTCAAAGAGTTGCTGGTCTTGTTCCGAAGCTTGGTCTTGAGCGACGAAATCTTCCTCGAAACTTTCCAGCAAATTTGCGTCTACGCGTACAAACAAAATATGCAATAAATAACTAATACAGAAGACTAAACGACCTCAAAAATTCAAATAAAATTCACCATTAAATAGCTCATAATTTTATGAATTTTTAGAAATTTGAATCATCCAAATCCGAGTTAAAATGCAAAAGTTATAGTCATTTGAAGTTTGAATAAAATCAAAATACGAAATTAAGAAAATCCGATTTTTCGAAATATTTTTACACCGAAATTCGCATTTGTGACGTCGCACGCGTCATGATGACGTCAGCACAGAAAATAAATTCGGTCAAAATATTTTTATATATAAAAAATATGACGTCATCACGACGTCATCTCGACACGTGCACGCCTGCAGGCCGCCACGTCGCTCTCGTCTATGGGCCGGGTCCACGGGTTGGCCCCGGTCCACCGTGGACCGCGGCGACGTGCTTTCGTGCACCGGGTGACGCAAGCCGTGGCGTCGCCGACGGCTCGCAGCCAATCAACGCGACACGCGGTGCTAAACTAATAGCCGAAACTCGATTCAATCTCGCCCTTCCGATTTAAACGAGCGGCCGAGATTCATGCGACTTTTCGCCTCACCTCATCAAGGAGCCAACACGTGGCTTCACCGTGACCCTTGGATCGGATCGAGCGGTCACGATTACTCGGGTGACGTCGGCGAAGCGGCGGCGGCGACTCTCGGTTTCGCGCGTCACGCGTCAACACAGATCGCCCGATGCGGTGCGATCTCATCCGCCGATTCAAGCGGACGGCCGCGATGAGCCAAGGCTATCGGCTCTAGCCTCATCGCGACGCGACACGCGGCACAATCCAACGCACGGCGCGCGCATCCGACGGTGTGACCTTACGCGACGCATAAAAAAATAAACCCTACGATCTAGATCTAACGGTGAAATAAACTAATCGTGAAACTAATCGAAGCAATCTAGACCGTTGATTAGATCAAGCGGCCGAGGGTGAAGATGAGGATTACCGTTGATTGGCGGCGTGGATGAATCGTGCGTTCGGCGGCGATCGGATGGTGGGCGAAGCTCGGTGGCGGCGATGTCACGGTGGCGCAGATCTTGCGGAGAGGATGAAGACGGCGTGCAACGCGGCTGCGGGGCTTCTCCGGCGTGATGAAGTGGTCCACTCGATGCGGTGACTTGGTGAACTCGGGAAGGGGTCTGAGCACGGCGGGCGGCTCGAACGGCGATGGGAGGAAGCAAAACAGCGGTGGCGAAGGAAGGCAACCACGGCGAGCTCTCACAGCGCTAGAGGAGTCTCGGCGTGCGGCGAGGAGCCAAAGATGCGGGCGAAGGCCTCGCACGACGCCTTCAACGGGGACTTAAGGGCTGCCTCGGCGTGCGCGAAGCGGCGGCGGAAGCCACGGCCATCAACGCCACGCTCTCCGATGATCTCGCGGGACGAAGCGGCGTGGCGCGATCTGCGGCGTTCGGCGGCGATGATCCGAAGGCTCACGCGCGACGGGCGACGTGGCACACGCGACAAAGCGTCGCGATCCGGATCGGACGGCTTAGGCTAAGCGGCGCTAGGGTTTGGCGCGGGCGTGTGTGGGCGGAGTCACGAGTGGGCGAGCACAAGATCTTGGGCCGACTAACGATTTCGCCCGAGATAATCGCTCGGGATTTTAAATCCTTTTCGAATAAAAATAATTCGGGAAATTAGTTTTGGCCAAAGAAAGTAGTAAAAATATCTGAAAAATTCCAGAAAAATTCTGGAAAATACTTTGAGATGTTTGGAACTCCATTAAAATATTTTCAATAAAACTTTGCAAAAACTTTTCCTTTATTTAATTTGTTTTCAAGAAAGGCTATATTTGAATAATTCCAAATAAATTTCAATAATTTCCAAAATTTCTCAAAAATAAAAAATACTTCAAATTTTAAATTAGAGCAAAAATTAGGGTGTTACAGTTTTACATCTTTCTTACACACTAGGATAGACTAGAGATCAAGTTTTTATCAAATTGCAAATCTGTCCATAACTTGTTCTTCGCGCAGCAGTCAGTTTTTGATTTTTATAAAAATATAAAATCCTCTTTTTTAAGTGACTCTTATTGTAAAAAGTGCATGACTCATATATCCATCTCTGAAAAATTTTGTGAGTCTATTGGTTGCACCGTTTGAGCACTATGAAGTGAAAACCGAGCCTCAAACATTCTGATCGAAGTTCCTGACTGTCTATAATGCTTGATTTTTCATGTTTATTATGCAAATCTTTTCGAGGTTATTTTTGGTGGAGAATTTCAAGACTCAACTGCTCACAGGGAGAAAAATTCCCAAAACTTTTAGAGCAATAGAAACTCACCAACCACCTGCTCCAATTGAGGATAATTCCTGGAAAATCTGCTTTTACTTTTCTGGAAAGAGACTTTGGTGTTTTAGCTTTCTCTTTTAGAAAAGTAGTCTTTGAGTTGATTCCTCTTTGTTTGGACACTTGACAACCAGGATTGTGATTAAAAAATCCCTCCTATGATTCATGGTACTCATCCATGCAAGCTAGGGGTACACATAGTTATCTAATTGTTCGGGTTTTGGAGGGTGTGCGAATCTGAGAAACACCAGTTTGAAGGAAAATCTTTGGGTGTTTCAGATTTTTATTGTGAGATTGATTGGAGTATTTTGAGTAGGGGAAAATTTTATTTTGGATCATTCACCCCCTCCCCCTCTGATCGCCATTTCAATCTTTCAGAAGTGACCTCATATATATGGGTCACTGGATACGGATATTTACATAAGAATCCCTAAAGGAGTTACAATTCCGAATCCTAACAATCGCAACATATATAGCGTCAAACTGAAGAGATCGCTATACGGATTAAAACAGTCGAGGAGAATGTGGTATAACCGACTTAGTGAGCTCCTCCTGAAGAAGGAATATTGCCCCTGTGTGTTCATAAAGAAATCCCAGAATGGATTCTGTATCATCTCAATTATATGTCGATGATCTGAATATCATCGGAACTACAGAGGAGATAGAGGAAGTAAATGCTTACCTCACGACAGAGTTTTGAGATGAAAGATTTGGGTAAAACCAAATTTGCTTAGTCCTGCAGCTAGAGCATTTTCCCAGAAGGAATTTTTGTACACAGTCTTCTATACCAAGAAGGTATTAAAAGGATTTAATATGGATAAATCGCATCCATTAAAACCCCATGGTCATTAGATCTCTTGAAGTGGATAAAGACCCTCTTTCAGACCAAGGATGGAAAATGAGAAAATCTTAGGACCTGAAGTCCCATACCGATGTATCTTATGAATTGCACAAGGCCTAATATTGCATTCGTGGTAATTTTGCTAGCAAGACATAGTGCAGCTCCAACCAGAAGACATTGGGCTGGTGTCAAGACTTTACTCAGATACCTCCAAGGTACTCAAGATCTTGGATTGTTTTTTTAGAAGAACCAAGACTTAACCATAGTGGAATATATGGATATTGGCTATCTGTTTGATCCCCACAGTGCCAAATCACAGACTGGTTTTGTATTTCTCTGCGGTGGTATAGCCGTTGTTGGCGGTTTTTTTAAGCTGACCTTGGTAGCTACTTCTACAAACCACTCAGAGTTTATAGTTTTATACGAAGCCTCACATGAATGTGTTTGGCTGAGACGTGTGATTAACCATATCCAGAAGTCATGTGATCTTAACACCGTCGATACCCCCACAATTGTCATGAAGAAAATATTGCTTGTGTTGCACAAATGCAAATGGGTTATGTGAAAAGCAATATCACGAAGCATATTGCTCCTAAGTTATTCTATCCTCACGAACTCCAGAAGAACGGTGAGATAAAGATTTTGCAAACTAAGTCAGGTGGAAATCTTGCATATTTATTCACTAAGTCCTTACCAAAATATACATTCTGAAAATGTGTTAATGGTTTTGGAATGAGACGACTTAAAGATATGCAAAGCTCAGGGGGAGTAAATCCCTGAACCATGACCCTTTGCATGATCATGAAGGTCATATTTTAAATTCAGAAGGTTATAAGTTGTACTCTTTTTCCCTTAGTGAGCTTCCTGAAGTTTTCTCACATAAAGGTTTTTAATAAGGCAACTAGTTAACACGGAGTGCGAATACAATGTACTCTTTTCTCCATCCCTTTTTTCCCATTGGGTTTTTAGGAGGAGTTTTTAACGAGACATATGCATTACGCGGTATTCGCCCAAGGGGGAGTGTTATGAGATAAGATTTCTGTAACCGATTCGATTACCATCTATCTCTTATTTGTGGGCGAATCCGAACTCATCTCTTACGCTTTCCACTATATATTGGGCTTCCCCCCATGTAAAAGATCAATTGAATAAAACGAGAGAGTTCCACCCCTATATTCTGTGTGCTCCTTTTTCCTGTTCGTGTGATCCTGTTGGTGTGCTATTGGTTGATCGTGGGTGAACGACTACGTTTTACAACAATAAATATCTAATTAGAGTTATCTAGAATTATCCAAGAATATAATCAAAATATTCTTGTAAATATCTGAATCAGAATATCCGAATAGAGTTATCTGAAATTATCCGATAATATAATCGGAATATTTTGATCGGACAAATAGTGATCACCCGAATCCAATGCCGAATTCAAAACTAACTATTTGAAACTGATGCTGAATCCAACACAGCTATTCGAATTCAATCTGAACAGATCCAGTCAGTCGACATTTATCAGATCCGATTGTATCCCTAATTTCATGTGAGGCCATATATTGACCTCATTCTACTAGCATTTTTGAATTATGTCTTCCTTTTAATGATGTCAAATACTTGGAACAAAAGTCAACACAAATAGTGCCTCGGAACCTTGGAATTTTTTATTAAATAATTTTTAAAAAAAATTATTAATAACATCAGTCCAACTTTATTTCCAAATAAAACTCTTTTATCCACGGCATAGCCCGTGTCGTGGCAAATGCACATTACCAGCCATATCAGCTGGCGTGGCTAAAGATACCATGCCAGGCAAGTCAGCCATCATGGAGGCTACTGTGTAACGCCTACCTAGCGGCACTACCATGCCAAACCAAGCAGTGTGGCAAAGCCACCTCACCATGCTACCGACAAAAGGCATGACAGGTGTGTGTTGTGACACCAATTTTTTTATGAAATAGAACATGTGTAGACTTGGTGTACTCCAACTGGTGCTACCAACTGCCACACCAAGACAACTAGATTGGCAGTTTGCCGCGTCATGTCTTTCGGTGTGTCGGGATAGAGTTATTACAACTAGCCCACCCTTCTCCTACCATTTTTTCACCACTCATTCCTCTCCTCCTCCTGACTTCTCACTCTGCATCCAAACCCACCAAATCTTCAATTTTTTCACTCAATTTGAAGCAAATTTTCGCATAGGAAAGGTATCTATCATATGCCTATCATTTGTACCATTTGATTTCGTTGATTTTAGTTGTTTTAGGGTTTTCCTCATTTGGAATTTGTGCATGAGTTGGTTGTAATAGTTTAGATTTGGAATTCGTGCAATGAATCGGTTCCCAACAAACCATATTCTCCACACCTACATCCAACATAAATTCATATAAATGTTGTTAATAATTGCAAATAAACATAAATACAACTTTCATGACCTATTCATGCTATCCGATTCACTCTGAACTGTAATGATTGCAGCCGATTCACGTCCCACATCCTACTCGTGCAAAACCCTAAATCCCCAAAAATCTAGTCCCTTGTTCCCGAAAACATGTCATTTTAGCTTTCAAATTCTGTTTCTAAATACAATGTCATTCTACAATTTCACGATGACTTTTTTAACCATTTTTTTCCTTCTATACCATCCCTTTAGCTATTTCCAATATCATTTACTATCATGGACTAGAGTAAAACACATTATCCAAAAATATAATGAAAAAGGATAATACAGTCTTTTATACATGTGTCAAGAACCTAGAATGACATATATTTAGGAACAAGCACTACTACAGGAATGTACATCACAATCGGTTCTTTTTTATCATCACAGTCGGTTCTGGTGGCGATACAAAGTTATTAGACAGTGATGAGACGAACCTATCACAGTCGGTTTTCACACGATTGTGATAAATACATCGTCACAGTCGGTTCTTGATCAAAACCGATAGTGATGATCCCTCATCACTATCGGTTCTTTGCAAGAAGCGATAGTGATGAGGTACTCATCACTATAGTTTCTTGCAAAGAACCGATAGTGATGATACCCTCATCACTATCGCTTCTTGCAAAGAACCGATAGTGATGATGGGGTGTCTTTGTTACTCATCATTCACCCTCCCAAAAGCAGACATATTACATACAATATGCACACATATCACATTTACCAAGACCTGATTACACATAATATGCACATATCACATTCACAGAAAATAAACACTTTATTACAACACACATATCACATTCGTTCATAATATAGAACGTAAACATGCTTAACAGCCAGTACACATGCATATCACATTGACATATATAATTAATATTGTTTACATATTGATCCCAAATCTTAAAACATATATATGGACATCGTATTGTCGCAACACTTTTTATATAACAACAAAACAATGGTTTTTAGTTGCTAGAGTGCAGTTTTTGTCCCAATGTTAATAGCATCACACATGAATGCTAAAAAATGGATGAGATTACCACCTAATAAATGTACATTAACTTCAAGACATGTTGATCTTAAACAAATAGTGAGCACGGCTTGCAAGATTTGCTGAATTGTAATGCGATAATCACATAATGAAAAGCCTTCTTGATGTCATCCTGCAAGGCATCTTTAGGAACACCAAAAATCTTGTAATAGTCCTTCTCCATCAAACAATATTGACCTGATAGAAAATCAACAAATATAAAAGTGTGTACTCACTTATCTGAAAAAATAGGTCGAGTGCATTGTACTCAGTTAAGAACGAAGTAACTGGAGTACATGTGTACCTGAGAAAGGATTCTTTGGCAAGTAAAGAACATGTGAACTTCTCAAAACATGGAGGGGTAAAAGCATTGCTTATGATTGCTCCGATGTTTCCTTATCTGAATTGTGTTGGTGGACAAGAAATCGGTCACTACAGCTGAAATCCTGCAAAGTATTTAAAAGCATTGTAACAATAAACGATTTGTATCAAGTTGAGAATCTGGTGTATGTTACATATCAACAACTACTGATCCATGCAATTATGTTGGTAGCACAGGAAAGATCAACAAACATGAGAGCATAATGTTAAATTGCTTGCTGGCAAAAGTCCTGAAGATGTTTTTCATATAGGATAATGTAAATGACTGTAAAAAGAATTAATGTTGTGCCTTTCTCAACTCTCTTTGCAAGAACTAAACCCAAAATATCAGATGACATCAATTCAATATCTTGAAGGATAAAAGACATAAATAAAGAGCAAAATAGATACAATGCTAGTTTGGCTAGTTTCATTGAGCATAAAAAGCTATTATCTAGTTTTTGTAACAAAAACAATTATTCTACATATGGATTCAAGTCCGAGTATTGAGAAAATTAACCAAGAAACCGATGTACGAACAAATGAGAAAAATTTCCACTAAATTCTAACTCTGTATCAACAACACTAGTACTTTCTAAGTTGCAAAACCGAACATTTATCTTAGTAAATGAAAAGGAACTATCACATATTGGTTAAGAACATCACTGCATAAGAAATAAATTTACCCATATATTTAGAGGTGATGTGACACAAGCATGATAACCGTTGGCATTAGTACCCCACATTTGCTCATCGATAAGGAAACATCTACATATTAGCAGAGAAAGCGGTTCGCATATAAGATGAGATCAAGGGTTATGAATGCATGCCTCTCAACATTAATAAAAGTGGTCCGCATATAAGATGAGTGCAAGGGTTATCATCACACAAAAAACATGGATGTTCAAATATCATGTTGATATTTAGTTTCATCTATTCATTTCATACATTGGAAGTTCAAATAAGAACAAAATTGTTTGGCTCTGTTGCTAAATGTAGCATTTTATCACGTCAAAAGAAAGCATAGTAAGCACAATATGCATGACAACATAGGTAAATTTATGGGCGTGATTTGGCTCAGAAATTAAAAAATGGCGGTGGTTTGATTTTGCGGCTCAAGAACGAAGAGAACATTTACGGACATCCCATCCAGAAGGAACATAGACCGGCGACTTGATTGTAGCTTGTAGCGCAGGAGGCAGCCCTTGTGCCACAGCAATCTCCCCATCTCATCCTCCCACACAACCTCTAGTCCTTCCACCGCTTCCAATCCATTGCTTTCAGAAACAAGAAATTGAATCTTCTCAGTGTTCGCATCCACGTAGCCTTCCACCATGCCATGGCTCGCCCTCTCGTTGAACAACCGCTCCCTCAGCTCCTGGGCTAGATCCAGAGCCTTACCGGTGTCCGCTTTGAAATTTGCGCTCACGATGTCGAATCCCCTCAGGAGCAATTTCAGGATTTCATCTGCACACCGCACCAGAGACTATAAGATCAGACAATGTATGCGCTGAGAGTATGAGTAAGAGGAGTGGTCGGGGGTCGACGGTTACGGCAATGAGGGCGGAGCTCAGAGGCTGCGAGGATGGGGATGGGGGGAGCTTGGGGGAGGGCTGCGCCGGTGGGAGGAGATGGGTGGGGGAGGCGCTCAAACCCTAGTTAGCAGCCGAGAGAAATGAGAGCACAGAGTCGTGGGGACTCGATCGAGAATAGAAGTAGTGGCGGTCGTGTGCTATCTGTGTCGGTTTTCTTCGGAAACCGACATAACTAATAATATATCTGTGTCGGTTTTCAACAAAGAACCGATACAACTAATGAGTGTATCTGTCTCTGTTTTAAACTAAGAACCGACACAAGTAAGATCGGTATCAGTGTCGGTTTTCAACAAAGAACCGACACAACTAATGTCTGTATCTATCTCGTAAACTAAGAACTGATATTAGAATCTGTGTCGGTTTTCTTCGGTAACCGACACAACTAATAATATATCTGTATCGGTTTTTAACAAATAACCGATACAACTAATGATTGTATCTGTCTCGGTTTTAAACTAAGAACCGACACAAGTAAGATCAGTATCAGTGTCGGTTTTCAACAAAGAACCGACACAACTGATGTCCGTATCTGTCTCGTAAACTAAGAATCGATATTAGTATCTATGTCGGTTTTCTTTGGTAACCGACACAACTAATAATATATCTATGTCGGTTTTCAACAAAGAACCGATACAACTAATGAGTGTATCATCTCGGTTTTAAACTAAGAATTGACACAAGTAAGATCAATATACGTGTCGATTTTCAACAAAGAACCGACACAACTAATGTCTATATCATCTCGTGAACTAGGCGATATTAGTATACGTGTCGGTTTTAATGCCAAACCGACACAATTAATTGAGTATCTCTGTCGGTTTTAGAATAAGAACCGACACAATTAATGTCTTTTTTGTGTCGGTTTTACATTAGAACCGACACTATTAATTAAAGAATCGTGTCGAATTTTAATTAAGACCGACACAATTAATTGAGGTATCGTGTCGGTTTTAATTAAGAACCGACACCATTAATTTCATATCGGTGTCGGTTTTACATTAGAAGCGACTCCATTAAATATCTGGGTCAATTTGAATTAGAAACCGATAGCAATAATGAATATATTTGTGTCAGTTTTAATTCAAAACCGACAATATCATTAAACCTAGTACACTATTATTTGAACCATGATTTGTCCAGCAACCATCTCGATGGAACACTACTTGAATTTTGTGAAATTTTGCAGAAACATACTTTGGAATACCACAAAGCTTGTCCAAAAAGAATTTTCAAAAAAAGAGTTAGCATTGAAAAGATATTCCAAATTTGACTTCATAAACATGATTTTTGCTTAAAGAGTAGCTCTGGGCATATCACTATCGGTTCTCACTTAAGAAACGATAGTGATGAGCACATACACATCACTATCGGTTCTTATGTAAGAACCGATAGTAATGTGACTGTACATCACTATCGCTTCTCACTTAAGAAGCGACAGTGATATGGACATGCACATCACTATCGGTTCTTAAATGAGAACCGATAGTTATATGCATGGCACATCTCAATCGTTTCTAATGTTAGAACCGATTGTGATGTAATCAGTGCTACATCGCAATCGCTTCTAACCAGAGAACCGATAGTGATTATTATTAACATCCCTCCAAAGTCATCTATCACAATCACTTTTTCTTAAAAACTTAAGAACCGATCCAGATGAAGCGATAGTGATGAACCATTCTGTAGTAGTGAAGGAGAGTACCAAATTAATCCAAAATAAGGGAGGGAATGAGTGAGATTATCTTGTAGGATGATCTCCATGAGCTTATGGGCTTCAAATTGGTGTTAAATTGATGGATTTGGAGAGCTAGGATGTGGAGGAGAAAGGTTATCGTGGGGTGGGGTGGGGTGGGGTGGGGGAGGAGGTGGGGAAAAAGAATGGGGGTAGGCTGGCTCGGACACGGTTGTTAATTCAGCCTACCACTCCACACATGGTGGCGTGGCAGCTGCCACACCACAAATCTCAGCGTGGCAAGTGCAGATCGCTAACACGACAAATGTCCACGACAGCGTCCACAGTGACTGACCTTCTTTGGTGTGGCAACTTTGAGCACGCCAGCCGATATGTCATTGCAGTGTGCATTTTTCACATCACGGGTGGCGCTTTCCAAAAGGATCAGATTTAGAAATAAAGTTCATAAGATGTTATTAGTAAAATATTTTTTTTTCAGAAAATGATTATTTAATAAATAAATTCTTGGACCTAGGTTGCACTTGATATCATATAGTGGATTTTTATAAGCTTTTCAACTTTTCTATCCTTAAGACATAATGATAAGTAAATATTTTCTATTATTAACAAAATTCTACAGTACAAGAAATGCTAAATTGACCTGATGATTATGTAGATGTCGTGGCTACAAATAGCAAGAACACGTGCAGCATGTAGCATAGGAGCGTGACAGAAGTTTGTCACTTGCGGCAGTGAAATTATCCAACCACTAGCCACCATGTGGCTTGCTGTGATCCTGATGGACAACAACTTCTAGGCCTCTATTTTTGTAGTTCAAAATCGTGGCAAGCGTATCTTCGTAGCGGACAGGAATCTGATGTAGTTTGAGTGGGGATTGTCAAGTTTGTAATCCTCATTTAACCGTACGATCAGAAAGCGACGCGCGGGATTTTCTTTGAGTACTGTAGCAAAAATATTGTAGCAAGTTACTGTACCAACCCGTTTTTATTCGCTCTCGGCCGTCCGTTCACTCTGTCCAACGGTTGGATTGAGTGAGGCCTGCAAACTTGGCAGTCCCCACTCAAACTGCCCAAGGATCCCTGTCCCTTCGTAGCGTACAACTTTGCTCGGTTTATATTCTTCTAATATCAGTATTTACTTAACAATGAAAGCAAAGCTAGTTACTAAGAAAAATCTTCTTTGCTCAACTTAGGCGACGGAGGGTAAACTAACACAAAACCTGTTGGAAATATACGTAATATTTTTATTTTAGATTTTATTTTAAGGTAAATATAACAAAAGAGTAGAGATATATAGATCTGTAGGCAATACATTATACTTCTAAAAATGCTCAATAATTAAAAAATAATAGAGTCGATCGATCACACGAACAACTTACAATTGAGATTGATGAAGAACAAGAAGCAGTGATGATACGATCGTGGAAGTTATCGATGTTAAGAAAGAAGCATAGCGGTCATGCGGATGCACTGCCTAGAAACAATATTGCCGTCATGTGCACGTGATCTCTACGGCAACGGCTTAGAGATACTGCTCACCCTCCTTTTCAATGCACGCCGAGGAGAAAGGCTAGCGACGTTCAGTTGCTCAACACTACAGTGTAGTTATCCAGAGAAGAGAAAGAAGAATGGAGCATGAATTCGGTGTCCTTTGGCCTGGACATCTCCATGTCCTTATATAGATGTGTGGTAGTTACTCACTAGTAACTAACGACATTGTGTCAATTTACTCACTAATAACTGACGACATCATGTTTATTAAACTGAATTGAAGAAGACATTTAAATCACATATAAATAGAATGAATAGGGAGATAATTGTATGATTTAGCAAAATAAAAGGTGCAATAAAGTGCCAGGAGTCGCTTTACGACACGGCGCGGTTGCTTATCGCATGTCACAAGTGACACAATTTTTCACACGAAAATATGTGAATACGCTCGCTTGTGTTTGTGTTTAGCCAAAGCTCACCCCATGTTGTCCCCATGCTTGCCATGTATCACATTATTCAAGGAGTAGCAATGACTCCACTTTATAAATTACCTTCTCTCTACTTGACTAGTCAATATGGTACTAAACCATACATACTTTAGAGTTTTAAAGGAAACAGACCTCTCATTGGCCAATTTTTTAGATCCATTTCTAACAATCCTCCACCAATTCCAAAACAAACAATAAAAGGATGTAAAAGATCGAATATTGAAGTGTTATTAATATAACAGTCTTTTTGTATAAGTCCCGTATGGATTGAACCTGCACCTAGATTAGCAAGATTCATCCTCTTACAGCTGATGAATGGACTAGAATTCATAGCTTTTTATGATCAGACTTCACATGAAAATCACAACTGATACTAGGTTACCAATGAACCACACCTCTTAAATAGAGTATTATATGGTCATGCTTCCTTACCTCCTCATGAGCTTTCTATAGAATGCCCTGTTCTCATGAACTGCGATCTCACATTTATGCTCAAGTAGGTGTATTCATTCTAGGTATCATGTAGGCCAATAACTTCTTCCGTCATTTGGCACTAGAATACATTAAGGCTTTAAGCCAACCTTGCATACAGTTGAGAGTATTTTGTTTGTTAGGAGACAACTACAATTTAATAATATATAATCTCTTGTTACAACATCGACTTGTTTTTCTCATTACCTAATTCACGGAATCTTTCGATCAGGAAGATATAGATTATCATTGTGATGTAACTCAAATGGGCCAAATACCCACGTCCATAGATGCAACAGAAATCGTCTTCCTTGCTAGCCCTTTTGTAAAAGGATCCGTAAGATTTTTCTCAATACAAATACAATTCAAAACAATTAATCAGGAGTCTCTTAATTTTCTGACAGATTTAAGCCTACGCTTCACATGTTAGAAGGATTTCATATTATCTTCCATATTCATAAGCTTAGTCAATACTATTTGGTTATCGTACTATATTAACACTATCACCAAAGGCTGCATTCCGTCCTTTTTATGTTGCTTCTGCTATCAGTTGGAAATAATGGATAGGCACTTGGCCTTGTGTTGTCATGACCTAAAATTTGAGAATAGCATGATCATGCAAAGACCCTGAATTCGAGAGTAGCACGACCATGAAAAGACCTTATTCTTTGAAGCATTTCCTCGAATTATCAATGTAAGGCTCTAACCAACCCTGTGATGGTTACCCAAAAATGAGAGCCAATCTTTCATTATAAAAAGAGCTATATTCTTATATTAGGTGTGAGCCTATGAGGGCTCACAGGCTTGAGAGAACTTAATGGCAGAACAAGAGAAAACAAGATGGCGAAAACAACGTCATGCAACATCTTTTCTTAGAGCGTGAGCACATGCACTCAATTGTTTCTCTTTTCCAAACAAAAGGAGAGGTTATAATGCTGTCACCTCCTCCCATGGACAGAGAGCTGGAGACAGACTTGGATAAAAGTTGGAAGCATACCAAAATGTGAGCAGTGCAAGCTCGACTTCAAGACCATGAACTCGCAGCTTCTTTATTGCTGCAGCCTTCTACCTGATCTGTGAGTTGTCCATAGGCTACTTACTCTCATGAGCATGATGGCTCTCTTGGAGCTTCATAAGCTCCTGTCTCAAGCTAAAATGGTTCTCCAAACCTTGTACTGGAAGTTCTTTATACAGTATCGCAAGCTGAAGAAACACTTCACCATTCTTGGCACTACTGCAGAGGTTATAGTTCAGTTGCATTTTCTGAGAGGATACTTGAAAAGCTGATCCTTGTCCTTCTCTTGGTCATGCATGACATGAGATCAGTCATTGGAAAAGTCAGATGCACCATGGCCAAAAGTTATGCTTCCACTATCATCATTGTTAGCACTTAGCACATTAAGGACACTTGCAATGCCCCGGAAATTATCAAGCATGAATATCTATCTGCCTTAGAGACTCGAGTGCATTTACATGTTGGGCCCATGTCTAAATGAAGTTTTTCTGAAAACCATTTGTCTGTTACAGCAAGATCGCCCCAGATCATACCTCCCGTTTGCTTAACGAATTAACTCCGGACAGCTATAGAGATGCACAGACCGAAGATTGTCTCAGATCTTGCAGCGACAGTACCAGAAATGAGATCCCTGGAGAAATTTATAGAGTTAAAATAGGGTGGGTACAACCGTGCTGGTGCACACAAAATTGCAGCCTGGCCCAGCAGCAAGTGACCTTAGTGGGCTGAACTGTGGGCCTGGAAATTTGCAAGTTTTGGATGATTTGGGCCGGATATATTAAAGGCCCACTCAACTTTATTTCATTTATTTCCATTTCAAAAACTTTATTTCATTCATGCTCCTTAGGATGTTAAAATCTACTGTAGCCTCTTCCTTGGAAGCATCGGCAAAATTCAACTCTATGCATAAGAGTGAATTATGTGCTCCAATAAATTGGAATTATAAGTACATATATTCTTTTGGTGGCAAATCATCAATTTCCCCATGCATACAAGATAAGGAGTCATGTCCAAGGATTCAAATTTCGTTTTCGGATTTAATATCGCCTAGGGCCGAAATGCTAAATTTCGTCGAAATCTCGAAATTATGGAAAAATCTCGGACGAAAATTGAAAATCAAAATTAAAATCTGGTCCATTTGCAAATGAAAATTTCCAAAGTTCGGCGAAAAATCCTGAAATTTTGGGTTTTTTGCACCAGCATAAAAGTGGGCCGAACGTTGACTAAAAATTTTGAAATTTCTTTTGGAGAGTCCTGATATATTTTTGCTTTTTCCATAAAAAATTTAGATAATTCTGAAGCCTTTGGAATTTTTAAAAATTCAAACATTGCTACTGTCCTGATAAAACGCTGACCGACAATTTTTAACCGAATGAAAAATAGGACAAACCATTTTAGAAAATTTTGAAATTTTTTGTGCATGGTTATTATGCATCACTAATGTTCTCAAAAAACTTTCAGATGATTAACAAAGTATCATAAATTTTTGAAAATTCAAACAGTGCTACTGTCCTATCAAAAGGCTTACCTGCACATTTGGACAAAATGAAAAATGGTTTTAACCACATTAGAAAATTTTGAAAAAAAATTAGATGGTATTTATGTAACATTAATGTTTATATAAAATTTTGAGGTGATGATCAAACATAAAAAATTCCCAAGAAATGTGAATGTGATTATAAAAAAGCTTTTTTAGTACGCCCTGTGCCTAGCAGAGACCGGAGGGTACTTCACAATTTTCGGACCTCAGAGCGCGTGCTTCTACCGTTTACTATTTTTGATTGAGCAACCAAAAGAGGTTTCACTTTTTTGAAACTTTTACAGAAGGGTTATGAGGGAATTATTAAGCTCTCATAAAAATTTAAGGTGATGATCAAACATGAAAAAAATTATAAAATTCTAACATGGTTACTGCCTCGTTTATGTTAATTCTGTTTTTTTATTACAACATAACTAATGAAGTTAAAATATTTTAACAAATTTTCTGTATGATACTATATGTCTTATTTTGGCACCATAAATTTTTCATAGCATGAAAAGTCTTCCTCAATTTTATAAAATTCCGACAGTGTTTCTGCCGAAATTTTAAATGTCTCAAAAATTAACTTTTTGGATAAATTATCATTGAAGATCACTTTATTATATGTTATTGATTCCATTCCGGTGAAATCCAGCCAAAAAAATATAAAAAAACGGTTCATTATGGTGAAATTTTGCCGAAATAAATGAAATCACTGTAGCATTTTCAAAAAAAATTCAAAATTCTCAATTCGACCGGTATTTCCAATCTCGTGGGGGCCCAAAATCCAAGATTTTGTTGAAAAATCACTGAATTTTGCCGAATTTTCAAACCCTGATCTTGTCTACGCAATTTTATTTTGGTGGAGAGATAGAAGCACTAGTGCACTACCCTCGAGTACAATTCCTCTACCTTGTGATGCTACAGTGCCGTAAATGTCGCGAAATTAATAGCCCATCCATGCAGCTCTTAATTCCAGTTAGATATTTTGTGACAAGAAAGAACATCAATGATTTCCCCTTCTTTTTCATGTGAAATGCCTCTGCCATGTAGACATGACATGCCAAACCCACCTTGTATGTTGACCTACATTTGGCAGGAAGATAAGGCTGTGCACTGCAGCCACATGGGTTATTATTTCCATTTCATGGATTAGACAAGCCATCTGAGTTATTTGTCTTGCAAGTTATATAACTAGCCTTACGACCTCATTGGATAAAATGGTGTCTATCGGCCATTCAAACTCTTGCTCATGCGTGGTGTGGGGCAGAAGATGTTTCAACAATCAAGATGGATAATTGATGAAGAACGTGCATGCATGGGTGGATTATTTTATCAAGAAAGTGACTAGATAGTTGACGACATTAAGCGATTACTTTGCTTCCATGCATGTCTAACGTTAATGGCACACGAAATCGTTCTCATGAATTATTTGACAAGTTGAGCTACTACAACTTGAAGTTGATATGTATGGCGTTTGCGAAGCTAATGGCATCGGTTGTTATAGCCATTCTTGGTGCGTAGCACACTATATTTGTCGATAGAGCTGAAAATAGGCAATATATCTAGCCAGTGTATACGCCTTGCCTTTGGCTAGCATCTAGATATATGTGCCCCCTAGGATATATACTCCCTCAGTCACAAACACTTATCGTTTTAAATACAACTATCAAACTTTATAAACTTTGACTGTTAATATCTTTTAAAATATTTAAATTAGATACTTGAAAAATCATGTGTAGATTTTTTGCAAAAATACTTTCATGATATTATAATTTTATTGGATTTTATAACTATATTATAATGAAATTAGCGGTTGATATTGTTTTCTGGAGACTGTGTCGATGTCCAAAATGATAACTATCTGTAACTAAAGGGAGTATATTCGATCATCAAAGATAGCTACTCCCGATTGTAAAAGGGAAAAGAGAGAGACATGTCTACTCCTAACCAATTAGAAAACCACTAATTTTTATACAAACAGTCCACTCAATAAATGAGCAAACACATATGAATTCATTTGTCACTACCTTGAAAAAGGCCATCTGTGGCGGTTCATAACTGCCATCAGTGGCGGTTTTTGAACCGCCACAGATTTAGTGCCACTGATAATCGAGGATTATTAGTGGCGGTTCTAAAAACGCCACAGATAACACTATACATTGCGGTTTTGGCTAGAACGACCACGATATTCGGTATCGATGGCGGTTCGAGCCAAAACCGCCACTAATAATCCAAAGTATCAGTGGCGGTTTTTTGATAGAACCGCCATCGATACTCAAATATCAGTGGCGGTTCTACCCCAAAACCGCCACTGATAATCCAAGTATCGATGGCGGTTTTTGATAGAACCGCCATCGATACTCAAATATCGATAGTGGTTCTAGCCCAAAAGCGCCGCGATAATACGACTATTAGTGGCGGTTTTGGCTAGAATCGCCATCGATATTCTAGTATCGATGGCGGTTTTTTATAGAACCGCCATCGATATTACGTCGATAGCGGTTTTGGGCCAAAACGCGCGATAATCCACACACAAAAATAAAAAGCGGCATTTGTGGCTAGCCTCAGCAAAGCGCTAGCCATGCCTCTTCATTATATACATTATCGGCAATCACAAAAGAGGGTGATATACATTATTGAGGATCCTAAACCATATATACATTATCGGCAATCACAAACATCTCTAAGCGGTTAAAACACAAGAAGGTTTCACCTCTAACCATCAAATTGCAATGAAAGCGAAATAACCTCATTACATAAATGTAATCAAGAGTAAACTAGTCCTATGAGCCGCACCAATGGCCTTGCTTTTACAATTTACACGATTTAGCACCCATAAACGAAATGATGATAAGGAGGTAATAATTAGTATCATATGCCAACAATATAGCCCCATGTTTCAAAACTTCAATTCTAGAGTTTATGCAATCAAATACCACCAAGATTTGTACAATGCATGCAGACCATATGAAATGTACCGGAAAGAGATAGCTCTAAATTGTGCAAGCAATACACTTCACTAATAAAAGTAAATTGAATTGCCCAAGATGCATCCAAGCATTGGTTTGAAGGCATCACATCACGAGCTACCTAAAAGATCACATTTTTCATCCGGTTAAACATTCAAGGGTCGATTCATAGGAAAATAGATTTCGGGAATGCCACCTATATACCATGGTATAAAACATCGAGCGATCGAAATATCAAGGCACCCTAGTATTGCTCTAATTTCACCATCATGAAGGAGGAAGATGAGCTTATGCAGGCTTGGGGTAGTTGGGTTTGGGTGCAGGTTTGGTCCCTTGCACTTCTTTGCATGACCACCTTACGCCTCTCCACCGGTGCGAACAGGATCGATCCAACACATGGGCTTCTTGATTTATCAAATTAACATGTATTCATGCACTCATGTATGGCTTGGGAGATCGATCATGAGCGTTAACTATGATGCTCGATTGCATGCATGCAATGCACAAGCTAGCTAGGAGTTATTAAGCGATATATATTTGGCGATGACTTACTTCCTTTTGTAGAGTCTTGTTCTCCTCCTGCAGTGATCTCTCCTGCATGCAACAACAGTGCCATCCATTGAACTTTGAACATGTATATATGACCAATCGAAAGTAGGAACTAATTAGTGCAGAATGCATGCATGCACGTTTGAAATACACAAACCAATGCAGTTTGTGATATAATCTAATATATGGTAGTGCAAGTGACCATACATGCACAACAATGTGATGTGCGAGCGAGGTTGCGGCTTGGTTACCTTTTTCTGTAGCTCAGAAATGGACTCCAACACAAGGTGGCTCTGCAAATACAAGTATGTTACACAGTTAGTCATCAATTGGAAATTATACTCCAGGAATATGCCCAGAAGACATCTTTTTTGCAACAGTAGGAACCACTTTTGCAGATATAATCTGAGCATGATCGCCTTTCATTTCGATCCGATTAGAAGCAGATGAAGAGATTTCATTTGCACTACTAAGTTAAAATTACTACCTTTCTTGATCGATGTGCTTTAATGAATTCCCACCGCTTTGCTCTAGTTGTTGGAGTTCTTCGAGTTCAAAGAGTCCAGATCCTCTCTCATGAGGTGCCTGCAGGATATATGAGTTGGTTTACATCATCCTCGGTAGTGCAATCTAGCTAAGTAAACCAGTCCCACGAGCCACACCAATGGCCTTACTTTGACAATTTACACCGATTAGTAGTCCATGATCCAAATGATGATAAGGAGGTAATAGTTAGTATCATATCTAGGTCAACATTAAGTTTATCTAGTAACCCGCTCTCTTTATCAATCTACTGCACTTCTAACATCAGTTGTGACCTTAAGCAATACTGAAAGAATATACAACAAAAAGGCCAAGTGAAAAACACATAGAAGTAGAGAAGGATTGTGCCTGTAAGGAAGGAACTTTACTCTCTACAATCTCCTGTAGGGAAAAAACATTTTAGAATTATGACCTCAGCAAAATAAAGTAGCACATGTGTATATGGTAACTGAACTTGAAGACGTATAAAAAAGAAAGGATCAAGAACAACACACACCTTGATCGCTGCTCAGTTTGTGAAGTGTAGAGAAAATCTGAAACTGCATCTCAAGGAAACTATGAAATGGGGGCGTCAAATGGATCAAGCTTGTATGAAACGAATGATGTTAGTTTGTTTGCTCTCTCATCTCTCTTTTCGGTATCAACTGAAATAGTAGTCATATCCAAAAATATGATATGAACGACAAAGGCTGAGCAAATTATTTCTAAGAAGAAACCAACATGATGAGCAAGAAAAGCATGATTCACTCAGAAAACCACGCATTTCTTTAGTAATTTTTTCACTTGGTTAGTTTATCAAACTATTACAAACACATGAAATATTTAGAAGTGTCACTCGCATGTGTGTGTGTTCCTGAAGAAGACAAAAGTACATGCAAGTTTAGCACAACCACTGACAAAAGAAGTGGCATTGACAAAAGAAGGGGTTCCCATTTGAAAGGAACAAAGAGTTATTTCCACTTTGTAATGAAACAGAATTGAAGTAACAAAAGCATAAACTAGTGGAGGTAAACTAGAAGCCTACGGGTCTTCGGAGGTTGGAGACACGTGTTTTGAGACAAGAGCATGGATGACTGGATCGTTGTTGTCTTCGTCATAAAACTCGCTATTTTTGTTGATTATTTCCTTCATGATGAAGTAGGCGAGCTGGCCCTGAATGGCTTGGATTTCAGAAGGAAGCAGTCTTAACGTAGACAACTTGAGGCGCTGTAAGTATAAAAAACAAAATTAAGAGAGAATATAGAAATTGAGTGGTGCGAATCAATGTGTCATGTCAGCATGACTGACCTCTACGTCATTGTCTTTTATTGTGCATGATTGTAACATCCCGAAAAATGCAATAATATAAAAATTCATATTTTGAATTTGGATATATTTATTTCTGATTTTTCCTGACATTATTGGAATTTATTTGGATTTTCCCTGGATTTTGATATTGAATGAAAAAGTAAAGAAATGGAATTAAGGAATGGATAATGGTAACAAGATAAAATGGTAAAAGTAAAAATTTGGAAAAATTACCATGGAACCTTAACCATGCTGGTAAGTCAGTAAAATCAACAGGTAAAAATTTTATGCACAAAAAATAGGTAAATAAAATTTATGACACCTCTTTTGACTAGAAACAGTACAAGCCAGAATTAATGAAAAATATTCGAAGATTATCTGCAACTGGAAAAATTACCATAATACTCTCATAGTAGAATTTATCTCTGGTAAACATTTCAGGATTTTATCACACCATTAAGACCTTATAAAAATTCCAAAACAGAGGCTTTAAAAAATTTGGAATTTGCAATGTCAGAATTTTTATAAAATAACCACCAAATATTTTGACTTTAAAATTTTACAGAGACATCCGTAACATAGATATAACCCCTCATAAAAGTTTCACAAATAAATAATACGGTTTGAACCTTTAAATAAATAAAAACCCGAAATGGAAATTTTGGCTAATGTACAGTGTCAGAATTTTAATTAATTCATTGTAAGATATTTTAGCCCAAACATTTTACTGAAGTAAGAAGACTACCAGGAGATGCAGGTCAAAAAGTTTCGTAATTTTTCCACTTGATCTGTTGGCCATTTTAATGCCCACATGGGACTGTCCGGACCGAACCTATCCTTTCATTTTGTCTCTCTCACTGGCGTGTGGGCCCTGTCCACTGTGCCGTAACCGTTCAGCGTCAACGGAAAAAGGCTCTCAGCCACTGACCGGTGGTCTCGACCCCACTTGCCAGTTGCTCCTTCCTTTTCTTCTCTTTTCTCCTCAGCTGCTCGCCTCTGCTTGCTCCCTCTCCCGAGTGAGACGTCGGTGCATCCTCCCGAAGCCTCTACGGGCAGTTGCGTCCCTCTATTCTCTGCAGCCACGATCGCCTTGGAATTCCTGTGCCATGCCCTATCGTCCTCCCGTCGTTTCCTTGCCGGCGGAAGACGTGCGCCACATCACAGAGCGCGCCAAAATCCGCCGCAATTCAGCCGTGAGTTCAAACATTGTGAAGCAAGCTTTTCTCCGGCTATAAATACCAACTAGGCATCACATTGAGGCCTCCCTTCTCCCTCATTCACCCCCAGAACCAAATGATCAAGCCGAAACCCAGGTTCTTTGCCATTTCGCCAGAAAACCGAAAAGGGGGGAAAATCACGATTTAGCCAAATTAGTGAGTCTACTCCCAAATTAGTTGTTTCTGAAGCTTACTAGAGCATCACTGAATACTCATCAAACTTCACTTTTAAGCTTCATCGACCGTAGCCTCGCCGCAACCTTCGCCCTTCTTCCTCGGCTCCGGCGCACGGTGGCGGCCCAACCCGCCACTTCTCCGAGCAAGCCAACCACCAAAATGGAACCCCGGCGTCACGTGGATGCTTAAAACGCTACCGATTCCACCGGAGCTAGCTTCCATTTCTTCCCCGGCGAACCGCACCTCCCTCCGCCGAATGCCGCCGGTGGCAGCCTACTCCGACCGTCCCCGCCGGTGATCGATACCACCCCCGGATGCGCCATGCCCCTCTGGTGCTAGCCATGCCCTTCCTTCGCGGAATCCGCGAGCGCTGCGTCGCCGACGAGCCCTAGCCGCGCCCGCTTCGTGTGTCATTGCGGCGTGGGACCCGTCATCGATCGGTCAAAATGTCCTCGATTCATTCGGTAAAGGCGTCTTCTCTTCTATGAAAGCGTATTTCCGAATTTCAATTCTTTTTCCAAAACCGAGCCAATTCAAACGACAATAACTTTTGAATCCTTGGTTCAAATTGAATGAAACAAAATTCTAAATTTATCTAAAATCTAGTTCTTTCATAATATTCAATAACATTTTGAAAATGTTCACTGGATAAATTTGAAATTCAAATTTAAAGAAGAGGCTTAAAGAAGTGCTACAAACTTGGAATGGAATGGAACCAATTTTAGTGAAATACTCATGCTTCCAAGAGTTCAAATATATAAAAATATTTAAATTTCATTATTGTTTGAACTGTTTTCCATTAAAGATTGTATTCAATACACTAGAAATTCAAATATACATAACTTGAGTAAAAGAAATATGGAATAAGTAAAATTGATTTCTAAATATTAGCATGGCAGTAGGATACCTGAGTTTGCCAAAATATTTAAGAAATGAACCTGATTTGAATTAACTTGAAAAGTATGAAATAACTTAAACATAAAATGCATGTATATATGTATAGAAAGTTGAATAGTTAAAACATGGGTCAAATGAATTCAAATGATCGCCAAAATAGTTTTGTTATGTTCCTGGCATTACAAGGATCTTAGATATAAAATAATATTTAAAGTTTACTACATAAAAACAGTAAAAGATTAATAGACAAAGTGTTAATACTTGCATGATTTAAATAGCTATAACTTTCTCAAATAAACTCTGAATCTGATGAAACCAAATCTTATAACCTCGAAAAATAGTACTCTTGCTGTTTATTCAATAATACCTTATGTTTGTGCATGGATGAAATAAAATAATGTTAGACCCTAATGATCGCTTATAGGAAAAACACTTCAGATGGAAGCCAAATATCACAGAACTAATTTTAAAATGTTATTAGAGTCATAACCTGTCAATTCCTAAAAAATGAGTAGATTATCCTAGACGGTGTAGTCGCAATCTTATATCAAAAACTGAATCTTTATCGTGTAGTCGATTGAGCCCTCAAGCATTTTCATCAACCCGTAGAACCTCTCGTCTAAATGCAAATATTATGAAGACCAGTTTAGAAATGATATTTGGGTTGTGTACTACCATATTCTAGAGAAATATTTTATTTACAACTTTCGTTTCAATTAAATCTTGCTAGTTGAATGCCCTTAAAAAGTATGATTGGCATAACCTTTAATATCACATAAGCTTTTTCATGGATGAATTTAATGTCTCATCTAAACACCAAAATGTATGAAATCAGCCTAGATATGTTCTTCAAAGTATATGCTACCTAATTTCGAAGAAATAATTTTATTTCGTCATGTTTGGAATATAAGCGTTAATAGTCAAATAACCATTAGTTTTATGTTTAGTGAACCTTGTAAGAATGAAGTTTGTAGCTAATATATTTGTATCACCAGAACCTTCTTAAAAATCATAAATAAATCTAGTAACCTAACCTAATAGATCTAACTCATTCAAAACCTTTCTTATGCAAATCACTTAAGGTTAAATGCTATTAGCATAACCGCTTTAATTTGTGTTTTACTTCTTTTAATCCAAATAATTTTAGCATCTATAATTCGAAGTTTTAAATACAAGAATTCATAATTTTAACCTCTTGAATTCGTAATTCAAGAATAGATAATCCGTTAAAGAAACCCTGCTTCGTTTGTATCAAAACCATTAAGTATATGAATGTGTAAGTATCTAAATCATGAGATCTTAAATAATTCAAACCCTAAAGCATTCCTGTCTTCTGCAGTGAATTTTCATTTGATTTTCTATCTATTTTCTTTTTGCCCTTATTGAAGTTTATTATTTGCTATATTTTCCGAGCGATCGACGTGTAGAATCCGACGTCCTTTCCTCCGTCGTTGCCTCCGTCATCTGCGACCGTGTCTTCGTCGTAAGCAATGAATAAGCAAAGCAAGCAACCCCTTTGACCATTTTTGATCCCAGTATTTAATTTGCATTGTGTTTATTAAAATGTTTCATGCACGCGTTTACTTTCTGTAAATCCGCTATTTTGTGGTACTGGTAGTTATACCTGTTGTCTCATGAAACTTCCTTGATAAGTATGGATATGTGTACCTTGATAACCATAGATTGAGCTTAGACAATTACTTAATGTCATTGTGGGTATATGCGATTACTTCTATCCATGCTTAGCCATGCTTTTAGAACAAATGAGAATGATGATCAGATCAAAATTTGTTTCTTAGGAAATGGAAAATGTTGGAAATAAAGTTGTTAGTTATGGGTATTTTGATTTAAAAACCCAAAATAAAACTATGGTTTTGATGCGGCGATTATTGGCAATAGCCGGAGGTGCAGAGGATTTGCACGTAGTGTAGGGTGGAGTATCGCCGTGTCGGATTAAGGACCGAGCAATGGGGCGCTATAGATCCAAGAATTTCGTACAACCACGAGGGCTTGTATGGGCGGGTCTTAGCCTATTAAGTTGTTTAGGTGTGGCTTTGCATCTAAGGAAGGCGGAGTTTTGCACAGACATTCCGGTTTGATGCATGCAGTAGGGGTCTACTTACCAATGCAACGGTACGCCTTGCCGTGAGGCGAAACGTGGTGTTGGGTGTGATGAAAAGGATCCACGTCTTGGGTGAGTGTTTACGTTTCTATGGCGAGGTCAAACGTCCGGGCTGGTTCAAAGCCACATCTAGATAATGTAACGGCTCAGATGATCTCCTTGCCGACACACCAAAGGAAGTGTGTTAATTGATCGGCAAAGAGGTTGATCATTCCTTGTGGGTAAAGTCGTACACCTCTGCAGAGTGTAAATCTAATTAATTAGCCGTGTCCACGGTCAAGGACACTTGGTGAAGTCATTCCAATGTTAGTCTTTTGTATTTCCTAAAATTGGGTTTTGGTTTGGAACTTGTTTAGCAGCTTTTGCTTTATGTCAAAGGATCGACATTGTTGGATTCCATTTCTAGATTATTCGATATTCACGATGGGTTGTGAGTATTACTTATGCTTTACTTATTTCATATCAGTCAAATATGCCTTTACAAATTCCGTTTGCAAATAACTTGATTTTACATTATCAATTCCGCTTTATGCAAATTAACTTTAGTAGCCTCCTTTGAAATGGTCTGCATATATTATAGGCTTTGCTCAAGTCTTGTGGAGTACGAAAGTACTCACCCTTGCTTATATGTTGTTTTTAGGTGGATAAGTTAGCGAAGCTTCGAAGGTTTTCTTTCGTCGCAGGTTGCGGGATCTTCTTCGTCGTGTTCTTTCTAGGGATTATGCCTTGTCGGTTGCCTGCGGGTTTTGGATGGGCACACTACAAGACTTTGCTTCTTTTGCTGCTATATCTCTGAGTTGTAAAGCTTTCTTTGCATAATAGCTTTCGCTTAATAATATTCGTTGTATGGTTGTGACTCCAATTGTTGTAAACATGTGAGTGCTAGCTACTGATCTAGGGAATGGCACAGTAATCACATGGAGGTTCCTGTTCATCAGAACGGGGTCTCACAATGATAAGATTTCGCGCATGTACTGGCACACGAAGTACCCACATAAATTTGTTCCTTTCGGCTGCTTGTGACACTGCAAAAATCGAATGAACTAAAATGTCGTCGAAGGAGCTATTTACTATGAAATATGATATAAGAATATTCCTTTCGTGCGTACCGGAAACTTAGTACGGATTGTAAGGGATTTGTGGTATGGGCGGTATCTCGAGCTCTTCTGACAATATCTTTTGAACGCCTCATTCACTAAATGTGTCATCTCTTCAATGTCTTTTTTAGGTTTATCCGGTGGATCCATGATCGACATCTTGCTCTTTTACGGATGAATTATTACGAGAATCGATGGAAGCTACATACACATGCATGATGCCAGTCATTAGTCCTTACATCAAAGTAAATAACGAAATAAACGAGTAATTTAACTAGCTAGTGAGCAACTTACTTAAAATGGTATGGCAAAAGTATAAACTCTTTGTCTTGTAGTTTAATCAAAACTTTATATCGTACTCCTCGACCTCCTTTGGTGCTCTTTTGATTTCATGTTGGCAAAGCTGTTTCCGGTCGAGGAATCCCATCGCCCTTGGTTCTTCGTACTTCAATCATCTCGTATCTATATAACGAAATAGTTAGACATGACATTTATCGGTATTACGTGAATGTAGGCCAAGATTGATATATTAGACACTTACAATGACCAGCATCTCAAAAAAGATATGTCGAGGGCGTCGTGATAGAACAAGTTGTGCAAGTTATCGAATTCTATTAAGAAGTAGCCACGGCCCTCATGGTGAAAATGTTCCTCACGAAAAATTGCAGTGATCACCTTCGGGAGTACGTCTTGGTTGGATCGATCTAAGTACCATGCATGTAATCGCTGCATCATGGGTGTTAGACTTTTTAACTTCGAAGCGATGACAAAGGGCTTGCCTACCTCGAATTTCAATCTTTGTTGATTATCTTGGTCATCAGACTGTGCCTTGCCCTTACTTTTTTGTCGCACGACATCATACTCGATCTGGCCTCACCGCTTTGATCCGTGTCTGACTTGTCTAATGTGCCAATTTTTGGGATCAGGGGTTGCAGGTTTGTCCTTTGAAGTACCAGGTGTTATAGGTTTCTGCTTTGGAGTACTAACAGTGTCCATCTTGATGGGGTCCTCAATGGATTTCTTTTCTACCTCATTTTGCTTCTTCCCCGTTTCACTCTCAGGTGCTGGTGACGGATGTGAGGATTGTACTACAGGAGAGGCTGGCACTGCATGGTCCAAGACGATGTCACGCTTGCGCCATTGGATGAATGAGTGGACAGCACTTCCTAGAGTTGTTATCTCATCATTGGCGAGTTTTTCCAGTCCGATCTCAGCAAACTGTGCAAGTACCGTGTCCACTTGGACCTTTGCATAACCTGGCGCTATCGGGGTATTGTGCAGGACACTCCCTTCTTGGCACGGATAGACTACCCCTGTAGCAGCCTGTACAAATATGTTCATCACGGGCACGTTGAGCTGACAGGGTGTAGGGTCCTGTATGTCGTCCACAGGATAATGGTTGTTGTCCGCTTCTGCCAATGGCGTGGACGCGCAACTGCTGCGACGACCTGTAGGGCTTGATAGAACGTTGTGGGCCTGCGACTGGCTCAAAGCTTGTTGTACTTGTCGTTCAACTTGTTCTTCAATGGTGCCTTGTATTTCTCGCAGAACCCTTTCCTTCATCATTTCCATTTCCTTCTCAGCCCGCTCTTCTTTAGCTCTCTTCCTACTCCTATAAGAGTCTCCGTGCTCAGGGAATCCACTCCTCCATGAAACCTTGACCCCGACGCCTCGTGTCCGACCGGGGTGCTCTTTGTTTCCTAGGGCATTGTTAGCTCGTCTTTCTCCCTATCCGGGTGAAAAGATCCTTGGGTGGATGGGCGTAAAACTCATGAACTCTTTGCGTCATTGCTTCGTCTTCGCTGCTCTTGAATGATAAACCCCCAGTAGACAAGATATCTGCCCTCGCTAGCATGTAGTGCTTCACTCGGTCTGATAGTCCGATCAAGGGACTTGTGCCAGCCAATTGGACCGCTTCTAATTCCTACCTCTCCCATTGAGCAATTTTACCCGCGTACCCACTTGTGCCAAGTGCGTGGGGTGAGTATTCCTTCTTGCGATGCTAATGTGGTCCTCTTTGGACTTCCTTGTCGCTCCGATTGCTTCATCGCCACAAACTCATCCCAATATGGCTCCAATCTTGGGTACTCTCCGATGGTGACGGTTTTCTTCACATAATTTGTGTTCACCGCCTTGAAGTTTCTCCACGCCGCATCCATGGTCATCAATGCGTCGCGACGCACAAGATCTTCACTCCTTGAGGAATTGAAGGTTTCTTTGAGCTCGTCCACAGATCCTCTTTGGTGGCTCTCGGGCAC
This sequence comes from Otatea glauca, assembly GCA_036346275.1. Taxonomy (NCBI): domain Eukaryota; kingdom Viridiplantae; phylum Streptophyta; class Magnoliopsida; order Poales; family Poaceae; genus Otatea; species Otatea glauca. Next base: position 53,477,198 of record CM070718.1, on the reverse strand, counting down.
TTTATGCCAATCCGAATAGGTGATTGGCACTTTATCCTACGATGCACCCGCATGTTGACTGTATTTTCTTCTTGATTTTCTCAGTGCAACAGGGGCCCCAGAATCTAAGACCTCTGAGATGGTGTACCGGCCTTCAGGCTTCTTAGTTTTCCCTCGTCCTCGGCGTCTTGCAACAGGAGCATCATCTCCAACAGCGGTGGAGGCCTCGGTACCTTCGGTGGTTGGGTGGAGGGTGAGGTACCTGATTGGACTCTCCTCCACTATAGGATCGGTTTCGGGCTCCATTAGAACTACAGTTTGACCCGAAACATAATTTTCGTCAATTACTATAGAATCATCTCACGGAATTTCAAAGTACAGAATCATCTCATGAAAATGATTTTGCAAGAGCAAGAGACTTAATTAGCTCAGAACAAAACTAATTAAGCAAGCATTAACTCTTGAACTAGTGCTGATTGGTTGTAAATTTTGTGGACGCAATATATAGCTATGGTTTACTGACTATTCCATATAACAATATGATTAAAAGTGCATAATCCAATGATTGCCGAAATGATATACATCGCAAGATCCAGCATAAAAGCAAGATTATGTCATTCATACAATGAATCATGTCTTACACCACCAAAAGAATGAAAATGGTATTGAATTGTATTGCTCTCAGATTAGGGTCTAATGAAAAGAATGAAGTGGTGATGTACAAAGCGAGATTAGTAGCAAAGACCTTGCATTGATTATGATGAAACTTATTTTCCTGTTATGGATGGTACTTATTTATTAAACGTGATGATGGATATGTTGCGATGACTACACAACTTAGTAGACCATATTGTTTCAAAATGTGGCATGAATGTCTAGGTCATCTTGGATACCTTGCATTGATAAAAATCATCTAGGAAACACTAGTACACAAAGTCCAAGAGATGAGAATATCATTCTCGAGAAATGTTGTAGTGTTAATCCAAGGAGAATGGAACAAAACCCAATGAAATCACACACATAACAAATAACATTGGGGACTACGGATGTCAGGTTGTCAATATTCCTCGAGATGTTTTTCTGGTTAGTCACAAATGGGTGTTTGTGAGAAAGATAAATGAAAAGAATGAAGTGGTGATGTACAAGCGAAATTAGTAGCAAAGACCTTGCCTTCTTCCCCAAAGTGCGTGTTGAGAAGCGGCAGTCGAGGGCTGCGTCGGCGCTTGCGCGCGGCGTCGGGGAAGGGCGGGGCGGCGGGTATGGCGTCGGGGCGGGGCGGCGGGGCGTCGGCGAAGCGCGGCGGCGCAGTCGGTGTTGAGCGCGGAGGCATCGAGCGCGGGTGGCGTCGGGGGTGGCGACCGTGGCGGCGTCGGGCGCGGCGGGAGTTTAGAGGTTTAGGGCGCGTCAGAAGAGGCGGGAGTTTAAGGGTTTAGGGCACTCGGTGAGAAGAGAGTGTTGTATCCATTTTTATATACGGAGCATATTATCAGTGGCGGTTCTTAAAAAGAACCGTAACTGATACAGTTATCTGTGGTGGTTCTTTATACGAACCGCCACAAATAATTTATCAGTGGCGGTTTGTTGTAAGAACCGCCACTGATACATATAATATCTGTGGCGGTTCTTTATACGAACCGCCACAGATAATGTTATCAGTGGCGGTTCGTTGTAAGAACCGCCACTGATACATATATTATCTGTGGCGGTTCTTTATACGCACCGCCACAGATAAGGTTATCAGTGGCGGTTATTTTTAAGAACCGCCACTGATGTGCCTACCCTGAAATATGTTTCTGAATCAACAATACGCTTCACTTTATATTGTCGAATAGCAGCGCAGAGTTTAGAAGACCTTGTTTTTGGTGCTGCGCAATTGCAACGTTTTCTGATTTGTCTATTACTTATAAAGCAAATACATAAGCAGTTTACAGGAAAGAATCTGGACTCCTTTCACCTGACAGACTCAACAAACTCTCCAAACTTTCAACCGGATAAAGCACTATTTTGTCATCCGGCAAAACAACCAAGTACTCTTCAGACTCTGAAACAATCACCAAAACTAGCAGAGTCCGAAACTGACTCAAAGACCAGAAAAACTAGCACATAACTAGGAAACAAAACCGAAAACAAACTTTATACTACCATGCACAAGATTATACTAGGAAACAAAACCGAAAACAGACTTTATACTACCATACATAGAAGACTTGTGCGGCCTAGTCATCCCGTGAACCAGGCGGCGCCCGCCCAGGAGGCGGCTCGCCTCGATATTGCCATTACTCGTATATAGCTAATTATTTTCTTTCATAATTTGCCCTTCTTCATGATCGACGTGATGATAGGTAGCTTCCTGAGTGGTTTCTTCCTCGAGCCTGATGTTGCCATCTACGAAAGGAGGCAACTCATCAAACTGGTTGTACTCTTCCTCATCCACGACATTCTCAACTCCGACGATCCTTCTTTTTCCCTGAAGAACTACATGGCGCTTCTTATCTGCCGGGTCGATTACATAGAAGACTTGTGCTACTTGCTTCACAAGTACAAATGGTTCGTCTCTGTATCCGACATGTTCGATGTCCAGAGTAGTGAAGCCGTACTTGTCCACCTTGACACCCTTTGGGAGTTGTACCCAACGACACCGAAACATTGGGATCTTAAAAATACAGTAGTCGAGCTCCCAAATCTCTTCTATGAACCCATAGAAGCGACTCTTCTTACTGCCCGTGTTGTCATAGGCATCTATGCGGACACCACTATTTTGGTAAGTGCTTTTGCTATCCTGGGATCTCGTGTAAAAGGTATATCCATTTATGTCGTATCCTTACCATGTCAAGATTGTACCTGATAGCCCTTTTGCCAGCCACCTCAACATGACACTCGTTTCTTTCCCAATCATATGCTCTTTAAACCAATGATTGAACAAACGGTTATTCTCTTTTGTTACCCAAACCTCTGATCGTCCACGATTTTCCTCTCGTAGCTTATCCTTGTGCATGTCTGAAAGGACAGGGGATGTCGCCTAGAGGGGGGGTGAATAGGCGAATTAAAAACTTTGTAACTAAATGCAGCGGAATAAAAAATTTGCAGCTAAATAAAATCTCCCGAGGGTCTAAGTCCGGAGTGTCCGGGATTTTTATCCGGATACTCCGAAATGTCCGGACTGTCCGGGTTCAGGAGTCCGGATACTCCGGATTGGATCCGAGGGACTCAGGCCGGAGTGTCCGGGACTTATCTCCGGATACTCCGAAATGTCCGGACTATCCGGGTTCAGAAGTCCGGATACTCCGGATTTAAGACCTCGAAATGAGATTTTAAATCCCTGCAATTTTTCAACAATCTACTTGACTACAAAAGATCTAAATGCTATCAGGTACCTGGGGATGATGTAGATCTAGAGCCAAACAAAACAAGAGAGAAGATCGGGCAATTTCAAGATTCAAAAACAAATACTAAAGCAAGAGTAAGAAGCAAACTTGGAGACGATGATTTTTCACCCGAAGTTCGGATCCTTGAGGGGATCCTACGTCTCCGTTGAGGCGGCTCGGTCACACTTGAGCTGGGGTCTCTTTCAAACCTCTTCCTCCCGGTGTTGCACAAATGCACTCGCCGGTCTTCACTCCTCTGATTCCTTCCCTTACGGAGGCGGAACCGGCCTTCACAAACTTCCCATGGCCAACCACACAAATCTCCGGTGGCTCGTAGGCGACCTCCTAGCCGTCTAGGAGTCCTCAACCTCCAAGAGTAACAAATTCTCACGAAGAACAAACTTGGAGATGAAATCAAGTGCTCAAACAACTCAAAACTCACTCAACCTAGCACCTCACTCCTCAAACTCTTCCCAACCCTTCTCACCAAGGGAATCACTTAGATCTAAGGGTAAAGAGGTGTTTTGGGGGCTCAAGAACAGGGTATAGCACCTCTAATCAACAGGGTAAAAAGCCTCCTGAAGTGAGGAAGAAGGGGGCTTTAAATAGAGGTCCCAAAAAAACTAGCCGTTGGAGACGGCTGTACACAACCCGGAGACTCCGGAAAAAACCCCGGATACTCCAGACTATCTGAGAGCAGCCACCGAGGGCGTCAACCCGGAATGTCCGGACCAAATGTTCGGATACTCCGGATTGCACTGAGCAGCCCGACGAAAACGAGCATAACTTTTGACTCCGGACTCCGATTTCAGAGATCTTGGACTCTACCGAAAGCTAAGAATGAGGGCTACACAACCAACAAGGTATTACTACCCAAAACTCAAAGGATAAACACACATATCACAAAGAATCCAAGGGAGACCTACAACCCTCACTTTCCGGCACAACCAACACCACTCTCTTTCTAAGATTCACAAGGATGGATCACTTGAGTACTTGACACATCTAAAAGTCATTCCACATCGCATCTCTCTTAATAGTACGGCAATCCTTAGACTCAAAATAAATCAAAGATAATATAAGTCTAGAAATAGTCACTTGCCGTCTTCTTTCTTAATGCCGATGCATGAAGACTTTCACCATATAATTGATGACATCTTCGCCTTGTCCAACTCGATTCGATTCACCTCATGAGACTCTCGTCCTATCAACCTTGACTTGATCATCCTCTCTGACGATCTCCACGCCAAGTCGATCTTGACTTAGTCCTCAACTCTTGGTGACACCGCCGTCTTGTTGACCTCGGCTTAACATCATCCTCCAAGATACCTTGGTCATCATACACATACGGGACCTAATTCTTTCCAAACTCCTCATGAAAGACATTAGTCCCAAAAGCTCAATAGATATGAATAAATTGATATTTGTGAGCAGTTGATTTCAACAAGTGTTTCATATAAAGAAGCACAATATAAATGGAAACACTTGACATAAGAAATGTTGTCCACTAAGTACATCATGATGAATATGTAATTGATCTATATGCACTAAAGAGATAATTGTCAATATGATGAATCAATTAAATCATGGCAGGATCACAGTCTTTACTTAAATGAAGCACATGATAGAATATACACGAATTTTACATGTGCAAATAATGTTTGGAATAAGAGTAAATATGTGATCCAACACTAGATTAAACTTCACTAAGAGAATTGCATGAGAAGATATACAACTAAAACATGCATGCACCAAGTCAATCTATAGCAATACGAAGTTTAACTCTAGTTAATACATGCATACTATAAACAAAGCACATAATGAACTCAAATGAATATATATGCACAAATAAATATGACATGAACCAATGTGCATATATATAATCAACATGCTACTTGGAGTTCGCCATGCATTTGCACGAAAGGAATGCAATAACAAATATAGAATAGATACCAAAATTGCATACCTTATCTTTGCTTAACCATCCCACTTGATTTTCCTCTAAATAGATGAGACTGATAATCAACTAGGCAATAACAAGTTAGTCTCATACCAATATAATCATATTAGAGGTTTGTCGTTTGTTAAGCACTAAGTTAAGCATTTACTTAATTACATAGATTGTCATTATATGCGTTTGTCATTAATCACCAAAATAACATAAGTGCCTAGATGCACTTTCAATCTCCCCTTTTTTGGTGATTTATGACAAACCTATTATCAATTCCACCAAATGACAATATTAAGATATTTAGCATTAAAACAAGCATGAAGAAACAATAAAGGATCATACTTACAAACCATCCCTTTTTGTCAATCGATTAGGGGACAATTGATAAATCCATAAATTCTCCCCCTTTTGTCATTAATCCCAAAAAGGTTCTTATCTGTTCTCCCCTTTGATTGCACACTCGATAAAAAGATTAGGGAGAAAAAAAATAAATATAAGGAGCTAGTAATAGGACAATAATATTAAGCTCCCCCTAAATCTAGGCAAGATATGATACCAATTATTTTCAAGATTTAGGTAATAGATTTTTCTAATTATACAAAGTTAAAGTAGTCATGATTCACAGGATATAAGTGATGCTTAAACATGACACACGAATATGATTTCACTTGGAGAAGATTTATTCTTTAAACATCAAGATCATATAGCAAACTTATATAATTTAAGCACATGCTCATGATCAAATTAAATTCTAACAATCAAGATCATATAAAGAAGGTTACACAGGAAGGAATTGCTTATATGATCACAAGATGTATACAAGATCATGAATCAAAATTGTATAAGTAAGATGCACTTTCATGATCAAGAATTTCATAAACTTATCAAGGGTATACCTCTTTGCAATGTGTCACCCATATGTACCTTTTTCTCCTTGATAATGCCAAATGCAAGTCAGATGACACTTCAAAACAATTTAGGATTAGAGGATACCTCTCGAAGGATACCAATTAATGATACCAATTGAAAGATACAATACCATTTAGAATGACACAATTTAGCACAATCGTGTGCACAGACATTATTGAATATGGTCAAAAAAGAAACACGTCCCTTTGTCGATTCTTGTCCACCGTATGTTCGAATCGGTCATGATCACGCTACCGCCTTAGATCCCTCGGACTATGGAGCTCCTCTCCATTTCCTTCATCCCACCATCGAAGATGACCCCTTTTCCAATACCTTGAACATCAATAGACAAGCACACGATTTCTAGGAACAAATATCTTTTAATTTGACCCAAGTTAGTTTGATAATGTCTAAGTACAACATGCATGATATATATGATATACAAGACAATACTCTTTGCATGCAAAGAAATTCAAGATATCAATTAAAGATTTTATTACACCACTTTACAATGAAAATATTTGAAACTCATTCAAATTTAATCTTGTCATCCACTTGTAAGAGAGACAATGAGTAAAACACATTCAACCTCACTCTTGAGCTTACAAGGGAAATTTTCTCTTTTCCATAATAAACTCCGAGTTATGCAAGAGAGGAAACATTTTGAGGCTAAGTTACAATTATATCCAATTTCTAGAATAACTTAGCCAAAAGATGCATTTTCATTGGAATGAAAACTTAAATAGATATACTCCATTTTGAAGCTTGGAGCAATTAATAAGTTCACTTGGTTTTCATCTTGAAAGGCTTGCCAAGATTCCAATTTAAAAACTCTTAAAATCTCAAAAAGATGCAAATAGCAGCACAAAATCGATTATAGCTTTTAAACCATTGCTCAAATGCAAAAATCATCAACGTGGAACAGATCCGTCTCGAAATTCTCTTCGAGGGCTATGAAGACCGAACATTCATTTGAGCAAAGAAAAAACCCCAAAGAATGGGATAATCAAGAGATTGCAAGAAAGTATAGATTGCAATTTAAGTATTTGGTCCGAGGAGTACAACCCGGATACTCCGGTGTTTTTGATCCGGAGTGTCCGGATACTCCGGATAGATCAACCAGATACTCCAGGTTGTTCAGCTTCACCCCAAAAACTTGAAAATAGTGAATGCTGAACCGAAGGTTTCGGGAAAAGAAATCTCGCTTTAAAATGGTCCTGAGGATGAAAACAACAGAAAATGAGCTCCCGAATAATTTTAGATGAATCATTGAGCAATAAATTGAGTTACCTTAGTTTTCATCACAAGGAAATACTCAAATCATCTTAAAGGTATGCAAGATTTCAAAAGTGTAATATGCTGAAAAATTCAGTTTTAACATTCCATTTAAGCTTTTTGACAGGGCTGAAAGAAGGTTCAAACAAGGTTCATAAATTCTGAAAAAAGTAGACAATAAAGTTCAAATATAGAGGATCAAAATATGTTATAATAGTCTCATCTGATTATGAACCCATTTGGAGATACAAAAATCACAAATCAGCCCCACAATCAGCCTAAACCTGAAATTTCAGCAAACTGAACATTTTGAATTTGGGTAAAATCTTGATAAAATGAAGTCCAATAGCCATGAGATTTTGCATAAATGTTCCATGGACATACAAGAGACTTCTCCAAAAAGAATTTCTCAAATATCACCCTCCAATCAAAAATTAGATCAAAATGGGCATTGGAGGTTTGATTTTGACACTAAGTCAAAAGAAGTCAACATTCTTGCAAATGAGTTCAAATAAATTTGAAAATTTTCAGATATGAACTTAATATTCAAGAGATGGTTTTCTAACAAAAATTTTCAATAAATAAATTTCACTTTGAGAAATGTGGTGAAATTTGCATTTGAAACACATAAAGAATAAAAATCTTCATCAATTCCTCAAAAGGGCAACCAAATGAGTTTTAAATGGAAATATGTACTTATGTTGCTTCAAATGAGTTAGAGAGATGTCTATAAGCCTATTTGCATAATCAAATCCATTCAAATCGTAAAATCCAACTTAATGCGAGAGTATGCCAAATAAGATCAAAAGAGAGAAAAAGCCATAACTATTTCAAATTAAGTTGAAATTATTTGAAATTGTGCAGAAACATTCTTTAGACTCCCAAGAAACTTTTCCAAAAAAAATTTTCCAAAAAGGAGTCTCCAATCAAAAGATATGCCAAATTTTGCTTTGTAGGCATGATTTTTACCCAAAAAAAGTCAAAACTTTTTCAAATTGAGTCCAAATGGTTTGAAACTTTCCAAAAATAAACATTGGACTATTTATAAGGTTTCCCAAAAATAATTTCATTAAAAAGAATTTTCGTTCAAAAGATATGGCAAAATGCACTTTGTAGGTTTGAAAAGAAATTGAATTTTCACCAAATGCTCAAAATGAATTCCGGATTAAAATTTATGGAGATTTGAACTTTCATAGCTTTGTATGAGTTAGAAATACTATTTCAATCCAATATATACAAATAAATCCAATTCAAATAGCGAAATCCACAAAATGCAACAACGGGTCATTTTGGGTCAAATGGATGATTTTGGTCAAATTCAAATGCCTATAACTTTTGAACGGTTGGTCGTTTGGAAAAACTTTGAACTAAAGAAATGCTTAAAATGACCAACCCTATGAGTTTTGTATTGATTACTTTTTCAAAAACTCAATAGATTTTAACTTATAAAAGTATTTCATTTAATTCAAAAACAAGATCATATAAGATCCATTTGAGGCCAAAGTTTGACTTTTAGCTTCTAGCCAAGGGTTAGATACTTGAAAACATTTGAAATGCATTTGAAAACATTTTAGAAGACTATTTTCATAAGATTTTGCATTTCAAACAAATATTTTGCTTTTATCCCTTTTTGAAGCAAGTTAAATAGGAAATAGTTTTTCATAAAAAGCCTCAAAATACAACTCAATTTGGATTTCATGCAATTTCAATTTCCATGGCTTAGAATTGATTATCAAGATAGTTTCTAGCCAACATTTATAATGAAATCCAACTTGAATGCTAAGATTTGAGCAATATGCTTAAATAAGCTATTTTAGTTCAAACCAAGAATTTTGGCCAATTTTGATTTCAATATAGAATTTTCATTTTGAAAGCTTGTAAAACATTTGAAATACATATTAGAATACTTTTACAAAGATTTTTACAATTTTGGGCCTTTTAAACAAAAGATTTGACTTTTGACCAAAATGGTCCTTTTGAAATAGCTATTTGTAAAACAAAGCCAAATATTTCAACACAAGATTCAAATGAAGAATAAGATGAGATATAGAGATTTGAATTTTGTGTATGAGTCTAAGATACCATTTTGAACCAAGATACTACACAAGATCCGGTCCAAACGGAGAAACTCACTAAGTGCAATAATATGACTATTATGGGTCAAATATAGTTTTTCGGCGAGTATCAAAATCGAATAACTTTCGCTAGGTTGGTCTTTTGAAAGTCTTTTGAACAGAAGAATTATTAAGAATGACCAACTCTAGGATTTTCGTTTTGGAATTACTTTCAAATTCATTTTACATTTAATTCTATGAAAATTATAAGTTTAAATCCAAAACAAGATACTACTATCTAGATTTTGATCATGAAACTCATTTTCTTTTCAAAATAGATTTTGTGAACCCAAAACCTTTGAAAAACGTTTCAAATATATTTGTATACATTTTGCAACTAGTTTTTTACAAGAATACTAATGGTATACAGAATTTTGACTTTTGGCTAAATAGCTTGATTTTGAAAATATATATTTGCACTTATATAAATATGGGCACATGTAGGGATGTAATATACATGGTTATGATTTAGCATTCCCCCTTAATGTGCCACTATCCCAAACTTACTCAAGATTGCAATTAAAACAACTAATAAGCATGAGCAAGCATATAACAAGCAATCTAAATTGATTTTCATTAATAACGTAGCTTAACCTACACAAGGCTAGAAGCTATAAGAATCAATTTAAATACTTGTTACCCGAGATGGCATTGGTTCATGATTGAAGTGAATGTCTTCAAGCTTGGCTCCTTTTTGCACATGATGGAATCATTCTCTTGATCGAGCCAAAACTTCCAATGCATCTCCAAGCACCTACAATTCTTTTAGGCACTTTTTGGTACCCAACTTTTGTTGGATCCAAGAATGTTAGTCACAAGTGATTTAGGAACCCATATGACCCTAATATTTATAGTTTTAGGTGAACTAAGATGACTAGCAATGGGTTTGAGATTATTATTCCTCCTAAGCGAATTATTTGCATTGTAAAGAGAAGGCTTAAGAGGTCTAGTAAAATTCTCAAACCCATTTCTAGTTTGATCCTTTCTAAGCATATGATGATCATTATAATAAGAACGCTTAGAGGATCTAGCAAATGGTTTGCTATTGTTATTTTTCCTAAGCACATGATCAACATGATTTTTCTTGGTCTTAGGAAGTCTAGCATTTTGAGCAAACACATTTCTAGATTCATTTCTCCTAAGCAATTGAATATCATAATTTTGCAAATACTTGGGAGAATCGACAAACTTGACAAACACATTGCCATTTTTGTCCTTCCTAAGCAAATAATGATCATTGATAATAATAGGCTTAGGAGTAATACCTTTGGGACAATCCTTACTGATGTGTCCCTTTTTCCGACAATTGTAGCAAGTAGGCTTTGAGTGTCTCTTTTTCTTGACTTGCTCTTTGCCGGTTTGCCTCATTGTTGATGGTTGTGGCTTGATCTCTACTTTATTAGGGCACACGGAGGCGAAGTGTCCCTTCTTGTTGCAAGCAAAGCACTTGATAGTCTTCGTTGACTTGCATTGTGCCTCATCTTGCTAGTCTCCCTCTTGGAGATGTAGCCGAGTCCTCGCTTATCTTGAGGCGCCCTTGGCTTACTCAAGATCTCGTCGAGAACGGCTTTTCCCTTTACGCACTTCTTCAAGCCATTTTCTAATCTAATGACTTGGGCCTTAAGCTCCTTATTTTCCTCTACAAGGTTAGTCTCAACATGCATAGAGAAAGTAGAAACATTTGAATTTGAGCAACAAGGTAAATCATTGCAAGAGGTGGATGTGTCAAATTTTGATGAAATATTAGGATTAAATTTAAGCAAGACATTTCATCAATTAAATCACATGAGATTCCTATATCCACCTTAGGCTTATGAATTTCTTTGGAAAGGAGGGATTCATGATTTTCTTGAAGCCTATTATAATTATTTTGTAGTGATTCATGTTCAAGCTTCAAAATTTTATATTTCTTTTTCTCCTTTCCAAGACATTTATTGAGCTCCTCTAGCAAATTCATAAGTTCATTATAAGTGAGCTCATCATCATCATCATCACTTACCTCATTCTTACCTTTCGCCATGAAGCAACGGATTTGTGATGGAAGAGCATCTTCATCGTCACTTGAGGCGGAGGTTGAGGTTGATGGAGATGTCGGTTCTTCATCACTTGAGCTTGAGGTGGAGCTTGATGTTTCATCTCCCGACATCTCTTCTTTAGTGCAATCCTCAATAGAAGTGGATGATTCAAATAGTTCTTGAAGCTTTATCCACATTTCATGAGTGCTCTTAAGATTGCATATTCTATCAAAGATTTCATCACTCACAACACAAAATAAAACATTAGTAGCTTGAGCGTCGAGATGTAGGCATTTCCTCTCTCCTTTAGTTGGAGCAACTTCATTCAATGGAGAGGAAAAGCCGACATCTACGATCCATCATATTTGGGGCTCATGGATTTAAAATGAGAAGTCATAATTAATTTCCATGAAGCATAATTTGTGACATCTAGCACAAGTGGATCATGTGAGTGCACTAATCCTCTAGTCGACATCCTTTACTCTCTAGACGGTTAAGTCTAATAAAGGAGAGACCTTGCTCTGATACCAATTGAAAGGATAGGGGATGTCGCCTAGAGGGGGGGTGAATAGGTGAATTAAAAACTTTGTAACTAAATGCAGCGGAATAAAAAATTTGCAGCTAAATAAAATCTCCCGAGGGTCTAAGTCCGGAGTGTCCGGGATTTTTATCCGGATACTCCGAAATGTCCGGACTGTCCGGGTTCAGGAGTCTGGATACTCCGGATTGGATCCGAGGGACTCAGACCGGAGTGTCCGGGACTTATCTCCGGATACTCCGAAATGTCCGGACTATCCGGGTTCAGAAGTCCGGATACTCCGGATTTAAGACCTCGAAATGAGATTTTGAATCCCTGCAATTTCTCAACAATCTACTTGAATACAAAAGATCTAAATGCTATCAGGTACCTGAGGATGATGTAGATCTATAGCCAAACACAACAAGAGAGAAGATCGGGCAATTTCAAGATTTAAAAACAAATACTAAAGCAAGAGTAAGAAGCAAACTTGGAGACGATGATTTTTCACCCGAAGTTCGGATCCTTGAGAGGATCCTACGTCTCCGTTGAGGCGGCTCGGTCACATTTGAGCCGGGGTCTCTTTCAACCCTCTTCCTCCCGGTGTTGCACAAATGCACTCGCCGGTCTTCACTCCTTTGATTCCTTCCCTTACGGAGGCGGAACCAGCCTTCACAAACTTCCCACGGCCAACCACACAAAGCTCCGGTGGCTCGTAGGCGACCTCCTAGCCGTTTAGGAGTCCTCAACCTCCAAGAGTAACAAATGCTCACGAAGAACAAGTTTGGAGATGAAATCAAGTGCTCAAACAACTCAAAACTCACTCAACCTAGCACCTCACTCCTCAAACTCTTCCCAACCCTTCTCACCAAGGGGATCACTTAGATCTAAGGATAAAGAGGTGTTTTGGGGGCTCAAGAACAAGGGTATAGCGCCTCTAATCAACAGGGTAAAATGCCTCCTTGAAGTGAGGAAGAAGGGGGCTTTAAATAGAGGTCCTAAAAAAACTAGCCGTTGGAGACGGCTGTACACAACCCGGAGACTCCGGAAAAAAAACCCCGGATACTCCGGACTATCTGAGAGCAGCCATCGAGGGTGTCAACCCGGAATGTCCGGACCAAATGTCCGGATACTCCGGATTGCACTGAGCAGCCCGACGAAAACGAGCATAACTTTTGACTCCGGACTCCGATTTCAGAGATCTTGGACTCTACCGAAAGCTAAGAATGAGGGATACACAACCAACAAGGTCTCACTACCCAAAACTCAAAGGATAAACACACATATCACAAAGAATCCAAGGGAGACCTACAACCCTCACTTTCCGGCACAACCAACACCACTCTCTTTCTAAGATTCACAAGGATGGATCACTTGAGTACTTGACACATCTAAAAGTCATTCCACATCGCATCTCTCTTAATAGTACGGCAATCCTTAGACTCAAAATAAATCAAAGATAATATAAGTCTAGAAATAGTCACTTGCCGTCTTCTTTCTTAATGCCGATGCATGAAGACTTTCACCATATAATTGATGACATCTTCGCCTTGTCCAACTCGATTCGATTCACCTCATGAGACTCTCGTCCTATCAACCTTGACTTGATCATCCTCTCGACGATCTCCACGCCAAGTCGATCTTGACTTAGTCCTCAACTCTTGGTGACACCGCCGTCTTGTTGACCTCGGCTTAACATCATCCTCCAAGATACCTTGGTCATCATACACATACGGGACCTAATTCTTTCCAAACTCCTCATGAAAGACATTAGTCCCAAAAGCTCAATAGATATGTATAAATTGATATTTGTGAGCAGTTGATTTCAACAAGTGTTTCATATAAAGAAGCACAATATAAATGGAAACACTTGACATAAGAAATGTTGTCCACTAAGTACATCATGATGAATATGTAATTGATCTATATGCACTAAAGAGATAATTGTCAATATGATGAATCAATTAAATCATGGCAGGATCACAGTCTTTACTTAAATGAAGCACATGATAGAATATACACGAATTGTACATGTGCAAATAATGTTTGGAATAAGAGTAAATATGTGATCCAACACTAGATTAAACTTCACTAAGAGAATTGCATGAGAAGATATACAACTAAAACATGCATGCACCAAGTCAATCTATAGCAATACGAAGTTTAACTCTAGTTAATACATGCATACTAAAAACAAAGCACATAATGAACTCAAATGAATATATATGCACAAATAAATATGACATGAACCAATGTGCATACATATAATCAACATGCTACTTGGAGTTCGCTATGCATTTGCACGAAAGGAATGCAATAACAAATATAGAATAGATACCAAAATTGCATACCTTATCTTTGCTTAACCATCCCACTTGATTTTCCTCTAAATAGATGAGACTGATACTCAACTAGGCAATAACAAGTTAGTCTCATACCAATATAATCATATTAGAGGTTTGTCATTTGTTAAGCACTAAGTTAAGCATTTACTTAATTACATAGATTGTCATTATATACGTTTGTCATTAATCACCAAAATAACATAAGTGCCTAGATGCACTTTCAATGTCCATATACGAGGACACCTCAACTGACTGTTGCAAGACTGTGAAATGAGCTTTTTCGAACAATCCATGATCGTAAGAATTTGTTGATTTCCTTCCAATCGTCACTTTCCCAGCTAGCCTACCCTCATGGCGAGATACAGGCACTCCTACCGGTTCCACCCCCTCCATGTAACCCACGCAAAACTCGATAACCTCCTCAGTTGCATAACCTTCCACAATGCAGCCCTCCAGCCGAGATCGATTGCGTACATACTTCTTCAGGATACCCATGTACCTTTCGAACGGGTACATCTGATGCAGGAATACGGGGCCACATACATTTATCTCGTTCACAAGGTGAACAATGAGATGAACCATTGTATCGAAAAATGATGGAGGGAAATACATCTCTTGCTGGCATAGTGTCTTGACCACATCATTCTGCAGTTCAGAAAGTCCGATGGGATCGATGACCTTCTGTGAAATCGTGTTGAAGAAGAAACACAACCTCATGATTGCCTCTCGGACCTTTTCAGGCAAAATACCTCTAATTGCAATAGGAATCATTTGTGTCATCATCACATGACAATCATGAGACTTCATGCCAGTTAACTTCAAATCTTTCATCGAGACCAGTTTCTTGATGCTTGCGGAGTAACCGGACGGAACTTTCACACCATGCAAGCATTTGAAGAGGTCTGTTCTCTCTTTCTTGGAAAGAGCGTAGCAAGCTGGGGGAAGGTAAAGTCGCCCTTTCCCGGTGTCCTGAGGATGTAGCTCAGCTCTGATTTTCATATCTTCTAGGTCCCTTCGCACCTTGATCATCCTTAGTTTTGCTAGGAATGTTCAAAGAAAAGACCAATCAAGTCATCACATATATTTTTCTCTACGTGCATGACGTCTATGCAGTGTCGAACTTCTAAGTCCTTCCAATAGGGCAAGTTCCAAAATATCGATCTCTTCTTCCACGTGGTCTTCTCAGTACGAGACCTCGATTTATTATTACTATCTCCCTTTCCAAGTACGACATTAATATCCTCAACCATATCATATACCTCTTCCCCACGACGAGGCCTTGGGGCTATACCATCCTCTTTTGTCCCGTCGAATTGTTTTTTCATATTGTGGTAGGGGTGATTCCTGCGAAGGAACCTACGGTGATGCATGTACACGGTTTTCCTCGAGTTATTGAGCCACACACTAGCTGTTTCATCCATGCTTTGGGGCATGCTTTGGCCCCATTTACTGAGACGACCGGATAGGTTCTGAAGGCGTGGAAATCATTGATGATGCAAAACAACAATGCGCGTAGGATGAAGTACTCTCGCTTGTACTCATCCCATACCTGTACACCTTCGTTCCACAATACCACAAGATCTTCCACCAATGGTTGTAGGTATACATCAATATCATTGCCAGGTTGTCTCGGCCCTTGAATAAGCAGCGACATCATAATGTACTTTCGTTTCATACACAACCAAGGAGGAAGGTTGTAGATACAGAGAGTCACGGGCCAAGTGCTATGAATACTACTCATGTTACCGAAAGGATTCATTCCATCCGTACTCAACCCAAACCTTATATTCCTCGGTTCATTCCCGAAGTCCTTCCTAAAGAGCCTATCGATGGTTCTCCACTGAGTAGAATCAGCAGGGTGTCTCAGCTTTCCATGCTTTTTACGCTCTTCTGAGTGCCATCGCATCAGTTGGGCATGTTTTTTGTTTCCAAATAAACGCTTCAACCGAGGAATTACTAGTAAATACCACACCACTTTAGCGGGAGCTCCTTTCTTCACCACGGTGCCCTCGCTGTCATGGCCTTTATGCTTGTATCGCGATGATTTGCACACCGGGCATACATGCATGTCTGTATACTCTTTGCGATAGAGTATACAATCGTTTGGACATGCATGTATTCTTTCTACTTCTAATCCCAATGGACATACAACCTTCTTAGCTAAATAAGTGGTTATCGGCAATACATTTCCATCTGGAAGCATGTCCGCTAAGAGATGTAATAGCGTCGTGAAACTCTTATCGGACCAACCATTGCTTGCCTTCAATTTTAGAAGTAAAAGCACGGTGTGCAACTTTGTGTATTCCTCCTTGCAACCCGGGAACAAAGGTGTGTCCGAGTCGTCCAACAAACCCTTGAATTGATTGAACTCTCTCTGACTAGTGTAGTTCCCTTCTGCATCTTGCAACATCTGAGTAAGATTATTATCGTCAACAATGTCCAACCTATCCTCACCAGATCCATAACTAATGTCAGCTGCCATAATGCCTTTTCCATCATCCAATACGTTATCACCTTCATGTATGTTTTCCTCTTCACCGTGACTTGTCCAACGTGTATAGACAAGTACAAAACCTCTTCGGATCAAGTGCAAGTGGATGTGCTCTTTGTCTGAAAACATTTTCTCATTTTTGCAATCAATGCATGGACAATGTATGTACTCCGCCTTCTTGTGCAACTTGTTCTCCTCAGTGGCTCTTAGAAAAGTAGATACCTCGTCGATGTAATCTCGGCTGTAACGGTTCGCATTGTACATCCATCTCCGATCCATCTAAAATTAATTAACATATAAAAATTGATTAAAAAACTAATCTAAATACTTATCTTGTAAAGAAGCTAGATAATAAATTCATCATCTAAAAATGATGAGCACCCACCTACCAAATTAACTAAAATTTCATGTATATTAATATCCACTAATCTTAAATAAATAAATTTAATATATGCAAGATGTATATTATACGTGCACACTAATGGAACCAAATTAATAGTAATTAAAAACTAATCTAATTACCTATCTTCTAAAGGAGCTAGATAATAAATTCATCATCTAAAAATGATGAGCACCCACCTACCAAATTAACTAAAATTTCATGTATATTAATATCCACTAATCTTAATTGAACAAATTTAATATATGCAAGATGTATATTATACGTGCACACTAATGGAACCAAATTAATAGTATTTAAAAAACTAATCTAATTACTTATCATCTAAAGAAGCTAGATAATAAATTCATCATCTACCAAATTAACTTAAAATGCAATTTATATTAAATATATGCTTGATCATAATTCATCATCTATAAAAGGAACAAAACATCATCTAATGAATCTAGGTAAGAAATAAATTCATCAACTATAAAATGGTAGGTAAATAAAAATAAACAAAATCTAAATTTTTCATCACATCTACATATAAACCTTAATTGAACTAGGTTTAAAAATTAAATTGCAACAAGATTAACACAAATCAAGAGGGGAGAAAAAATAACTCACCAAGGAACAACTAGAGGAAGTACAACACAAGAATTGGAGAAAACGAAATCTGAAAATTAGAAGTTTTGGTTTGCTCTCGGGAGGAAGAAGACCGGTCTTGCATCGACCACCTACTTATAGGCAGTATTATCAGTGGCGGTTGTTAACTAGAACCGCCACTGATAATATTATCCGTGACGATTCTATCCTCGAACCGCCACTGATAACAAATACATCATCAGTGGCAGTTGGAGGATAGAACCGCCACTGATAACTAGGTTATCCGTGGCGGTTCTATCCTCCAACCGCCACTGATACAATTGTATTATCAGTGGCGGTTCTATCCTCCAACCGCCACTGATAATTTATTATCAGTGGCGGTTCGAGGATAGAATCGCCACTGATATTCTTCCTACCATTTTCAATATAGAACCGTCACTGATAATTATATTTGTGGCGGTTCAAAAAAACCGCCACAAATAGACCATCACCTATTGCAGGTTTTGGCGTAGTGTGTACAAGTAATCCACTCAATAAAAAGAAAGGAAATTTGTAGATTTTTAAGTTGTTGTAGAGCGATTAAGCCACCTACAAGGCCAGGATTACAATACATATGCTACTGTGATTGAAATTGCTATTGTACTTTTCTAGAGTAAATTTCAAAAAACTATAAGTTTATTGTACAAACTATCAAAAAACTACAGGTTATAGCTCATATTTCATAAAAATATAGGTTTTAGAATTGACCATTTCTTGTAACAGGTCTAACGATGTAGACTCACATGGCAACCTCATGTGCCCCTATTTTCCGTTTCACTCGTGCATGAGGTTACCATATAGGCTCACAGACCTATTATAAGAAACGGTCAATTCTAAAACCTGTAGTTCTGTGATACAAGTTCACTATAAAATAGAAGCTAAAATTTATAGTTTTCTAATAATTTGTATAAGAAATATGTAGTTTTATCCGGCTCCAAAGATACTGTCACAAATATGGCAGGTGATTATCAAGGATGGCTACTCCCAAGTGTCAAGAAAATGAGATATAGCTACTCCTAACCAATCAGAAAAAAGCTAGTAATTTTTGTACAAACAGTGACAACAAGCAAACCCTATCGACACTACAGGAAACAGGGAATTTAACGTCGGCCATTTTAATTAACGTCGGCCGAAGAATAAGCCGACGTTAATTAGTTAATTAACGTCGGCTGACATGGGACCGACGCATTAATTAATTAGTGCGTCGGCTTATTCTTCTACCGACGTTAGTTGTAGGATAGGTCTTGAAATCGCGCCCGCGCCCAATTGCCCTGCTCCCGCTTAATCGCTCACGCCGCCCAATTGCTCACGCCGCGCGCGCCATCGCTTCACGCCGCCGCGCCACGCCGCCACGCCGCGCTCCTGCCCTGCCCGGCGCGCCACGCGCTCGCCCGTCGCCTTCGCCGCTCCTCGTGCACGCCGTCCACGCCGCCGCGCCTCTCCCGCCCGGCGCCCGGCTCCTCCGCCCGCCCGATCGCCGCCCGGCTACCCTCCCGCCCGCCGTCGCCCCCGGCTCCCCTCGGCTCGCCCGTCGCCCGCTCCCCTCGGCCTGCCCGGCTCCCCTCGCCCGCCCGGCGCGCCTCGGCTCCCTCCGCCCGGCTCCCCTCCGCCCGCGGCGCCCGGCTCCCCTCCGGCCCGCCCGGCTCCCCTCCGCCCGCCCGGCGATGCCCGGCTCCCCGCCCTGCTCCCCTCCGGCCCGCGACGCCCGGCTCCCCTCCGGCCCGCCCAGCGACGCCTTGGCTCCTCCTGGGATAAGGTACATACATTGAATCGGTCGAAACTTTAGGCATGTGATTAGGAGTTAGGACAAATATGAAATGATGGTGGATAACAAAATCGGGGCATAACAAGTTCCAAGTATCTTTTGTGCTTGCACCACAGCTAAAAAGTTGAAAGCAATGGGAAACAAGACAAGAGTGGAGATAATATAATGTTGTATGTTTGACCTAGCTTAAGGAAAGCCTAGCTATGACCCTATCCATGTTTTCTCTACACCATATATAGCATGTAAAAGAGCAAGGCGATGATGCCTAAACCCTAAGAGGAGGGAGCCCTGCACATCGAATACCAACTTGCATGTTATGGAAGAGGATCTAGTTAGTTAGTATAATTAAGCGGCTCGTGCATGGCACTTTGAATTAATCGTGCAAGCAAAGACAAGAAAATTTATGCCACAATGTATGGAATACCACCATATATGCATCTAGCTTGTTCATGCAAAGACTACAGAACTTTTTAGGAATCAACGGATCGAGGGGAGATCCCTTCACGAAATTAAATTGATTGCTCAAAAGACATTACCACACACGAAACCATGCACCGCTTGCATGTCAAGAAAAACAGATGACGTATAATGTACATACATGCAGTTATATTGAAAATAATGGGTCTAAAAACAGATATATATATATATATATATATATATATATATATATATATATATATATATATCACATATCTATATACCGATGCATGGTGTATCTTGTATGCAGTGGTGGGAGGAGATCAACCAAGAATTAAGTTTGCTTATAGCCGGATCCTGTGTATTAGCTACCTCAATATATAAACCGTATATGTATCACTACAATATACTTAAAGCCTGATTTGATATCTTATGAATTGTGCTGTTAGGCCGACTCAACTGAATTTTTATATATAGCTATCTTGATGGATCTGTTGTTAGAGGAATTTCATATTTTCAATGTGGATTTTGTTTGGAATTTGTGCAATTGTTCTTCTTTGTTGTATACAACTGCATATTGTAAAGGTAACTATTACTTTTCATTTGATTCATCATTACGATCAATGCCATATTGTAAAGGTAACTATTACTTTGCATATTGTAAAGGTAACTATTACTTTTCATTTGATTCATCATTACACCAACGTATAAGTGGAGAAGTTAGCTATAATATGCAAATGTCACTTTGCTTTCTCTCTTGTTTAGTTGATATGCACCTATTGGATAAGTCTAGACAGATTTAGAATTGGATACTTGATGCCATAGAAAGAGATATAGGAGGTTAAGATTGATTGACCCTTCTTGTTTAAAGGCAACTTATGCTCCACAACTCAATTTCAAATTCATTAATCAGTTCTTTAATGTAATCGACTGAATGGTTGGTAAGCACTATTAATCAGTTCTTGAGCTAACATGCTTTATTTGGCATCTTTGGAAACTATATAGCGGTTTGAACTCACATGCTTGAGCATTATTTATGCGGTGTTGGTGTTTGATTGTCGATTGTGCCTTGCGTGTTGATTATAGGAACATGTGTTGGATGCTTCAACTGCTCCCTTTTCTTCAATTACCCCAACTACGCAACCTATTCCCCATTTGGGCTCTTGGAGAGTATCGCCATAGTATAGCCTCAAGTATGGGTGACGACCGCCGATGGATGTATGAAGGTTGGGAGAAAAGTGGGGCTCACTCGGTGAGTGGACGGTCAAGGCTACCGCTTTTGTCGACCGTGCCTTCTCTATGTCTAATCTTGTTAAGGTGAAGTGCCCATGCAGCAAGTGCCGTAATTTCCACCCCGGGACAAGAAATCGATGTCTCGCACTGTGTCGGTTCGGTTTCATGCCAAGCTTTGAGTTGTGGGTACATCATGGTGAGTCACGTCTTTGAAGGACCTCAAGTTGCGGTTGAAGAGGAAGATGATAGGGCGGGCGATGATAGGATGGATGAGATGCTAGAAGCTTTGCGCCCGAGATTAACCTAGACTCGGAGGATCCGCCAACACGTGAGGTTCGGGAGTTCTTTGAGCTACTTAAAGCTTCAAGAGTTGCACGAACACACGAAAGTGACCCACTTGCTTTTGTGACGCGCTCATGGCTATTAAGTCCAAGTATTTCTTTTCCAATAATTGTTACAATGATCTCGTGGAGTTGATCTACGATATACCGCCGTGAATCATAAGATGCCTAGAGACATGTACCAGTCTAAGAAGATGTTGTGCGTCTCGGTATGAAGTATGAGAAGATTGATGTGTGCAAGGATAAGCGTATGCTTTTCTGGAAGGAGCATGAGAAAGAGAAGCATTGCTTAGTGTGTAAAAAACCAAGATTTGTCGAGGTGGTGAACGAAGAAGGTGAAAAGTTAACGACCGATGTTGCACACAAGCAACTTCGGTACATGCCTCTCACACCTAGGCTGAAGCGGTTGTTTATGTCAAAACGAAGTGCCAGGCACATGAGGTGGAACAAAGAAGGTGTGCGTGAGAACAGCGGAGTAATGGTGCACCCGTCGGATAGTGAGGCATGGAAGGCTCGGATAGCTTTGACGAGGACTTCGCGAGGGATGCGAGAAATGTTCGCATTGGGTTGGCGACCGATGGTTTCACGCCTTTCAACACAACCGCCGCATCATACTCGTGCTGGCCAGTCTTTGCTATTCCATACAACCTTCCACCTTCCCTTTGCATGAAATATGAGTTTATGTTCTGTGCCTCATCATACGGCCCCAACATCACGGAAAGCGTCTCAATGTGATGCTCAAACCCTTGATCAAGAGTGAAAAATTATGGACGGGGTAGAGGCGTATGATGCTATAAGAAATGTAAATTCAACCTTCGTGTTGCATATTTGTGGTGCATCCATGATTTCATGGCCTATGGTATTTTCTTTGGCCGAGTGTCATGGAAAGTTGACATGTCCGATCGTGGTTCGATACATCGATTGTTTTCGCCTTGTAAATGGTGGAAAGATCATTACTTGATTGCCATAGGCGTTTCGCCCTTAGACACGCCTTTAGGTTCGGAGGAATGCCTTCCGTAAGGACACGGTTGTCGAAAGGGTCCGCCAAACGTCTAAGCGGGCGTAAATTGCCGATATCTTTGAGTAAATTGGAGGAGAAAGATGATGGGTTTGAAGGGTTTGGAGAGGAGCACAATTGGACTCACATTTGTGGATTATGGGAGCTCCCATATGCGAAGGCCTTGATTACGATGCACAACATTGACGTCATGCATCGAGGCGTAACGTTGGTGAAAGCATTATAAGCACGGTCATGGATATGACGGACAAGACAAAAGACAACCTAAAGGCCCAAGAGACTTAGCAGAGATCTCAGAATCGCCAACACTTGAGCTCACCGGCGGGGGTAAGCCACGCGCTCCATTTTGCCTTAAACCTAAAGAAAAGAAAGAAGTGTTGAGGTGGATGAAAAATTGAAATTTCCGATGGTTACGCAATGGGATTGAGACGAATTGTGAATGTGAATACGGGAAGCTAAATGGGTTGAAGAGCCACGATTACCACATAATCATGGAAAGACTCACACTGTAATGTTTCGTGGGTATCTTAATGATAATGTGTGGAAGGTGCTAGGTGAGCTAAGTTATTTCTATAGACAATTATGTGCTAAAGAAATATCGAAAGACATGATGGAGAGGTTGGAGAAAGAGATACCGGTGCTTGTATGCAAGATGGAAAAATATTCCCTCGGGTTTCTTCAATCCAATGCAACATCTACTTGTTCATCTACCTTACTGAAGCTAAGGTAGGTGGCCCTATTCGATATAGGTGGATGTATCACATTGAAAGAGCTCTAAAGAAACTTGAGCTATGGTTGGCAATAAGGCAAGAGTTGAAGGGTGCATTGCGAAGCATTTTCTCTAAAGAGATATCATACTTCTCAGTGTATACTTTGGAGAGGAACACAAAGTCAATGCTCCCATGATGCGGTACCATGTGGATGAAGAGACACCTTGTAGTGACCTCTGATTTTCCAATGGAGAGGCACTACCGTTGGTAGTTGCATCGCTTACTATTACACTTGGAAGAAAAGAAGTCCGCTTTCTTTGTACATGTACTCCAATATGGAAGAGATGGAACAATATTTCACGTAAGCGTTTACTTTGTACATGTCAAACAAGCTATGCTGCCGAAGACATCATTCATTTATGTATCCATTTACGTTTTCATTTACAGTGAATTCGATAAGCAGAACTGGACGTCTATTCGTCAACCAACTGCCAAGCAACTTAATACGATGCGTCGGGATGGAATAAATGGGGGCCCTAATTTCATCACTTGGTTCCGAGATCATGTAACACCTTCACATCCTATAATATTCTGTAATGTTACGTATCAATATATTATAAATCTTATACAACTTCGAATCGTATTTTGTTGGCAGTGCGTGAAATATGGGAACGTCCATGAGGACTTGCTTCAGCTATCCTATGGCCGCGTAACTGTTAAAAGCTATGGGCGATACGACGTGAACGGGTTTCGGTTCCGTTCAACCAAATTTGAAGCTGGTCGTCCCCTTGCGGCCACAACAAATACTGGAGTTGTAACTAGGGCAATCGATGCACAAGGGATCGAAACAAATTTCTATGGAATCATTCAAAACATCCTCGAGTTCAAGTTTGCAGGGAATAAGGAGCTGAAAGTAGTCTTTTTCGATTGTGTTTGGTTTGATAGCAAACATGGGACTCATCAAAACCAGTATGGGATGGTAGAAGTCAAACACAACGAACAGCTACATGGCTATGACAATTGTATCCTTGCTCACCAAGTTGAGCAGGTGTATTATATGCCATATCCATGCGCAAGACTGAGTGCTTGGTGGGTTGTGTACAAAGTGAATCCCGAGAACGGTTACATACTCCTAGTGATTGGTTACCTTGATAGCCGGTGGAGGCTATGGAGGTTCTTGAGGTTTTCAAGATGAAGAATTGCCAAGCACTTTTGATATAGAGGCTGGTCCAGTCTCGATTCTTTAGTCGGAGACCGTGGAGATATAACGATTCCGAGAAGCGGAGAAGACAACCAATCAAGAAAAAAGTAACATATCATCCCTTAGAAAGAAGGAGACTACATCATCGTGACATTGATGAATTTTGACAAGTAAATTTAAATTTCTGTTTTTAATTCTCTAATTTTGTGTGTTTATTATCTTGTTCGTTCGTTCATTAATATTGTTGTTGTACTAACTTGATATTTTTGTTTCAACAGGATGCCTCGATCGATCAAGCAGCTGGCGAAGGGACTCCTCGGTGGTAGGAGGAAGTCCAGTAGTTCGCGCGATGAGGAGGCCTTGTTTCAGGGTAGCGCTTCAAGCGCAAGTAGACGACGTGCTTTGTTGAGTCAAGCGGATCCTCAGGTAACTAAGCTTTTGATGTGTACTTTGTGTCAAAACATAAATATGACATAAATATAACTGTCTTGTATTATTTCGCAGGATGAGACATCGCCGGAGGAAGAAGTGGCTGCTGCCGTGGATGTTGATGAGGGTCAGGAGGCTGATGTTGATGCAGGTAAACTAGAATGTTATATTCTCTTAATTTATTTGATTATTATCTTCTTTATTCATTCATTATTATTGTTGTTGTAGGTGGGATCAATGAACATCGGGAGGCCGATGTGGGCCAAGGGGATGATGCAGAGAAGAGGACCCAATGGGTGGGGATACGACCGAGGGTTCTACCGAGCCCGCTTTGAGATGGAGGAGGAGCCATCTGTCGCCCCCTGCAGCCCAGACGGGAGGAGGACAAGGTTGTGATCACTCCTGTTGGCGATAGGTTTGTATTTTCTAAACCATGTCTTATTTCATTTCTTTCCGAACTGGAACTATATCATTTATATGTCTTGCAGTTCATGGGATGACTCGGGGTTTGTGGTAGAGGACACCATAGGCGTGTTAACTACGTGCTAGGTAACCTCTGCCGTTTGCACTACCCCGGGTTGGTCACAGCTGCCAATGGCGAGCGATTTGTTGCCACTAGTTGGGATCATTACATGCTTGCTCCTAATGCCGAGCACTTGAATGCTCAGGGGGCAGTTTGGAGTGACTTTTGGGTAAGATTCTCTGTGCTAGTTGGTATTGGTTCAACTGTCGATTCTTTACTATTCTAACTATTCTTTGTGATGAACAATTGCAGAAGCGTTACCGTTTGGTTGACGGTGCAGACATGGAGCATGCTCGTAGAGTTTTCCATGTAAATGCACGCGCGGTGACCAAAGATGCATTGTCTAATGCTCGGATTCAGCAACAAATCTTTACTTGAGGTCCATTAAAGGGCAGCGGATTAACAGGACTCGCGGGTCTTCAGAAAGTTACTTGACCGAGGAACAGTACGGGCAGGTAAAACAACAAATATTGGAGCTATTTGAGTTTAACGTTTCTTGGTAATGTTGTTTTAATGTATTAATATCTTTATGCAGGTCATGATTCCATGGTTGGCGGACCGTCCAGAAGCTTACCAGGCTCTTTGCCGGCGTTGGGCTTCACCTGAGTTCATCGCCAAGTCAAAAAAGAACCGAGACTGCCGAGGCAAAGAATCAAAGCACACGTATGGCGCCGATGGACATATGCGTAAAGCTAAGCGCATGGTAAGTCTGGCAAAATACATGTTACCAAGTATATGTATGCACCTAACTTATGTCTCTGGAGGCTCGGACCGGTGTTCACCGAGTGATATTGAAGTGTACGTGGAAGGTCATAAAGGTCGAGACCCGACACACCTGACGGTATGCGATCAGAATGACTATTGATCGGTGGTTAGTGCTCAAAATTTTGATTTAATTCAAATTAAGTTGTTTGATTTGCGTTCCCATTTAAATTGTCCGATTTGGTTATGTAGGAGAAATATGGCGACGAAATGGTCAAGCGCCATGGTGAAGACTATGATTGGAGGAAGGAACCGCTGACGGCGTGGCTGTGCATGCTAGTGGAGGCGGCAAGGCCCATGGACGGTGAGATGTCATACCTTCTAAAATTTCATAAAGTCATAATTTCAAGTGCTCAAGCCTTTGTGATCACGCATTTTGAAGGTACTCCATGTTCACTGGAGTGATCGACTCGGCGGTGGTGCGAGCTGAGAGGGGATCTTCTTCGTCCCAGAGCTCGGGGGTTGGTAGCCGTCGCTCCTCGGTAGCAGAGTTGGAGGTTACTAGGTCTGCGTGAGAGCTGCGCCAGCGTGATGATTATCGCGGGCTAGTCAAGAGTACTACGCTTCATATAATGCACTTGACAATCGCGATTCAAGTAAGTCCAGTCTTCAATCTATTGCATTTAGAGAATCTATTAATTCAAAATACGTATACATTGTATTTGTAGGCAATGTTCCAGCGATGGGGCAAAACATTGTCTTTCCACGTTCATTACGCCACCGCCACAATGGGGATGTATCCTCCGACACC
Organism: Otatea glauca; assembly: GCA_036346275.1. Classification (NCBI taxonomy): domain Eukaryota; kingdom Viridiplantae; phylum Streptophyta; class Magnoliopsida; order Poales; family Poaceae; genus Otatea; species Otatea glauca. Next base: position 53,450,060 of record CM070718.1, on the reverse strand, counting down.
TCCTGCAGATCGGCAGGTGCTTGTTGAAATGCTTACTTGCTTTACCGAATGCTTACTTGTATCAAATCTGTTTTTGTATCTGTATCTGTTAGTGTTCTGTATCTCTAAAGCCTGATTTGATATCTTATGAATTGTGCCTGTTAGGCCGACTCAACCTGAATTTTTATATATAGATATGCTGATGGATCTGTTGTTAGAGGAATTTCATATTTTCAATGTGGATTTTGTTTGGAATTTGTGCAATTGTTCTTCTTTGTTGTATACAAGCGCATATTGTAAAGGTAACTATTACTTTTCATTTGATTCATCATTCTGATCAATGCCATTTGGTATCGATACTTGGTCATTTTGTGATTATGTGTCTCGAAACATGGCATAAAGTAAGTGGGAGCGAATCTTGCGACAATCGTTGCTCCTTAATGAGCTTCTGTTACTATATACTCGTTTACATGTCTTCGCTTTCCTAGTAAATGTCTTTGCATACCCGTTTTCCTTGTCTAATGAATATTTGTGTTTTGGTCTCGGGTACCGTCGGGTCCGGTATCCATCGGGTTCGGTGCAGGTGCGAATTTGGACCCATGGGTACTGTCGAGTTCGGTCTTATCGATATTTGGTCTCGGTCCGGGTTCAATGTGTTGGACCCGAGGTACCACCGATTGCCATCCTAGTCCTAGTTAAACCGTGTAAATGTAGTTAAATTTACTCAATATGGCTACACTTACTAATATGACCACTAAACTTTGTCAAAACTTGTAAATCTACTAAAATTTGATCAATCTAGCTATAATTGTTGCCTTATGTAGGATCATCGGCACATGGGTCCTCGTCTTACTGAGACTCACCGCAACGCTTGCAAGACACTGCAGATCCGTGGTTCGTTTCTTACTTGTTTCCTTTTGGTACATTCATTCTTATATTATTGTCTAATGTTGCATTTTCTTGTGTAGGGAACCGGTGGTAGCTGCCTTTGTCAACGCGCTCTTTGCTTAGGATCAAGCGGCGAACTCCAATCAACGGATGGCGGCGATGGTTGTAGCTTGTTTGATACTTGTGTCACTTTTGCGTGTTTGATTCGAGTTGTACTTTGGATGTGTTTGTAGTTGTGTCACTTTGGCCTTTTTGAATGTTATGACAATTTGGACATTATGATGGATCGATAACTTGATTATATGCATGTTCTTTCTTTGGATTGATTATATTCATGAATTGTATTGTGTTGATGTGTGAATTCTTTGTCAATGTTGATTATATTATGTATTGAATTGTGTGGCGAAGCATGAAAATAGGGTAAAGTTGCCCTAATATGGCTAATTAACGTCGGCCTAAACGCGCCGACGATAATTAGTGTCTGGGAAATTCGGCAAATCGTTAATTAACGTCGGCCGTGCCTAGGCCGACGATAATTAGTGTCGGGAAATCCGGCAAATCGTTAATTAACGTGGGCGAGCCTAGGCCGGCGTTAATTAGCGAGGCACTAATTAACGTCGGCGGGCCTGGCCGGCGTTTAGTGCTGAGCACTAATTAACGCGTCGCCGTGACTAGGCCGGCGTTAATTATTGGGGTCGAGCGATAAGTAACGTCGGCTGCGTCTGGCCGACGTTAAATAGTAATTACCGTCGGCGGCCGACGTTAATTAGTCTAATTAACGTCGATTAACTATCGTGGGCTAGCAGCCGACGTTAATTACCCGTTTGCCGACGTTAATTATTACTACCGTCGGCAAACGGCTAATTAACGTCGGCCTTTGGCCGATGTTAAATTGCTGGATTACTGTAGTGCGAGTCGGGATGGATATTTCCACAATTTCTTTTTATGAATTCACCCCTACGTGTAGCCTTAATTTCCGTTTCTAAGAAAACGGCCAAACTAATATAGTCCATGTAGAAAAAAGTAAGAAGATTCCTAAATTTCCAAGTGGTTGATATGGGATTGAGCCGCCTTACCCTAGTGAAAGAAAAGTGGGTACTTCAATACATATGCTATTGTATGTTGCTACAAATGTACAACAGTTCCTGAACAAATCTATGGATTGAATTTGGATTCTACATGTTGGGAAATTAAGGTACATCACAGACACAGCGTTGGAGCAGTGCACAGGCCAGCCGCTAATGATCGATCATGCATGTCAACACACAGTTAGCTAGTAAACATCCTCTCACCACACTACACTGGAAAAGGTCATCAGTGACGGTTCATAACTGCCATCAGTGACGGTTATTGAACCGCCACAGATATAGTGCCACTGATAATCGAGGATTATCAGTGGTGGTTTTCTAACCGCCACAGATAAGTGTTATCTGTGACGGTTCTACACACTAACCGCCACAGATAACAATACTATCTGTGACGGTTCTATCCACCAACCGCCACATATAACTACACTATCTAATTACTTATCATCTAAAGGAGCTAGATAATAAATTCATATATATGCAAGATGTATATGTCCGTACACTAATAGAACCCAATTAATAGTAATTAAAAAACCAATCTAATTACTTATCATCTAAAGGAGCTAGATAATAAATTCATCATGTATCAAATTAACTTAAAATGCAATTAAATTAAATATATGCTTAATCATAATTCATCATCTATAAAAGGAACACAACATCATCTAATGAACCTAGCTAGGAAATAAATTCATCAACTACAAAATGGTAGCTAAATAAAAATAAACAAAATCTAAACTTTTCATCTCATCTACATATAAACCCTAATTAAACTTGGTTTAAAAATTAAATTGCAACAAGATTAACACAAATCAAGAGAGGAGAAAAAATAACTCACCAAGGAACAACTAGAGGAAGTACAAGCACAAGAATTGGAGAAAACGAAATCTGAAATTTAGAAGTTTTGGTTTGTTCTCGGGAGGAAGAAGACCAGTGCTGCTATTGACCACCTATTTATAGGCAATATTATCAGTAGCGGTTTTTAACTAGAACCGTCACTGATAACATTATCTGTGGCGGTTCTATCCTCGAACCGCCACTGATAATTCATTATCGATGGCGGTTCGAGGATAGAACCGCCACGGATAATCAATAGAATCGATGGCGGTTGGAGGATAGCACCGCCATCGATAACCTAGTTATCGATGGCGGTTCTAGCCTCCAACCGCCATCGATAATGTATTGTTATCGATGGCGGTTCTATCCTCGAACCGCCATCGATAATCGATATCGATGGCGGTTCGAGGATAGAACCGCCACTGATATTTTTCCCGTCATTTTTGAAATAGAACCGCCACTGATAATTATCTTTGTGACGGTTCGAAAAAAAACCACCACAAATAGACCGTCACCTATTGCAGGTTTTGGCGTAGTGCCATGAGATGGCATGTCAACAAGATTGGGGCAATTAACAGACCTAGCTTGCACAGATCGAATTTCTCCAACGTTTCAGCTGTTAAGCATTGCAAGTAAGTTTGGGGCAAAACCCTCCGGTTTTATTATGCACATGGATTGTCATTGCATGCGTGGATACATGCATGCATCCGTCACATGGAGGCAATGGGAAACTAAACTTTGGTTGATTGATTAATTTGCATTTGGGATTCATGCTTTGAATGCATATATTGTTGTCCACATGAACATATTTTGAGGTGAATTTGGATACCTGTTGCCTAACGCTCGGGAGATCCATGTTTTTTTTTTTTTGAAAAAAAAGGCAGGAGCTCTGCCAATGCATTAAAAGAGGTGAGAACAGTTACAGAACAGCCAAAGCTGGGAGGATTAGAGGGAGAGCCTATGGAGCTACACGCACAGGAATTCCCTAATCAGAAAGAAGAATTCATATACCAAGACAAAGACAAAAATTGGTAAGAACGCGGAAGCTTCAGGTCCCGAAGTAGCTCAACTCTTGCGGAACGTCATGCATTCCGGAAAGCACTCTTTCGAGTCTGGACTTCCTGAAGGATGGCATTGACCACCAGATGCACCGCATGATATGAGTTCGTGAAGATACTGTCATTTCTTTCTTTCCAAAGGTTCCACATGGTGACCTGGACGATGCCGTCCACCTCCTTCCTGCGCTCTCTTGGCACGGATGAGCGGACTCTGCCCAACCAAACGGTGAGACCTAGCTGCACGGATGAAGCATCTGGAGGCAAGGTACCAAATCTCGGCGAAATTCGGCGAAATTACGCTGAAATTTCGGATTTCGGACCACCCCGAAATCTAAAGTACCGACATGGAAAAAAATTTAAAAAATTTGAAATTGCTACAATACCCGAAATTTCGTGTTTTTTGGCCGGTTTTGAAACTTTTAGGGGCGAATTTGACCGTATTTGGTCCAATAACCCTTGGGAAAGTCATCTCCTATGAAAATTTGTTGAAAAAACCGAATTTTTTAGACATTTCAAAATTTTGACAGAAACACTGTCAGATTTTTATAAAATTGTACAAGATTTATAATAAGCTTAAAATTTTATGGTACTATCCTAGTAGTTTGGGATCATAAATAACAAATTTCAAAATAATTTAAATTCATTTGTTATCTTTAAAAAATCAAAAACTGAATGAACATAATTGGGACAGTTACATTGTCAGAATTTTATAAATTTTCTTGAGTGTGATTATGATCTGAATGTTTTTTAGAGATTAATAATTGACTCAGTACCATTATATAAATTTTTTAAAAAAATTCAAATTTGTTTGTTTGGTCAATCAAATCTATGTAAGCATTGAACTTTGTCGGGACCCGAATTTGCAAATCCGGACCCTCTGTGTATACCGCACTAGTCCAGGATCACGCTAGTGCACACAGCTCAACATAGATGCTATCATAGTCACACACAATGAAATATAGCATAAACTTCATTAATTAATAATAAGCTGTTGTCTTACATGAATAATGCCTCACGAGGCTTAAAAGAGTATCAATGAGAAGCAGCGGAAATAGAATAAACGCAGTGGCGCTCCAGTTCGCCACAGGCAACTGACGAGGCTCGGACCCTAAGCATTCGCATCCAAATAATCCTCATCCATGACTGGCGTAGATTCTTCCTCTTCTGAAGTTGTTGTTGATGGGGTGAGTACATAAAGCACTCAACAAGTTGTGCAAAATAATGCAAGTCTAATATTCTATATGTTTGGCTTAATCCAAAGGAATGGCTAGTAAGGGTATTTTTGCAATAAAGCAGCATTTAACAAGAATACAATAAATAGATTGGAAAGCAGTAAAACAAATACAGTAATTAATAAATTCAGTATTTCTGAAATACACCAAGTTTCCAATCCTAAATTAATTTTCCACTTTCCATGGCACCTTGCCATCCCAACAAGTTTTTGTTTAACAAAAGTCTAACCCTTAACTGTAATTCCCGAGCATTGCCCAATACCGTGAGTGTAACATCCCGAAAAATGCAGTAATATAAAAATTCATATTTTGAATTTGAATATATTTATTTCTGATTTTTCCTAACATGATTGGAATTTATTTGGATTTCTTTGGATTTTTGTATTGAATGAAAAATTAAAGAAATGGAATTAAAGAATGGATAATGGTAAAAAGATAAAAAGTTAAAAGATAAATTTTGGAAAAATTACCATGGAACCCTAACCACTTTGGTAACTCAGTAAAATCAACAAGTAAAATTTTATGCACAGAGAAATGGGTAAATAAAATTAATGTCACCACTTTTGACTAGAAACAGTGCTAGTCAGAATTAATGAAAAATATTCGAAGATTATCTGGATCTGGAAAAATTATCAAATCTCCCTCAGTGCAGTGTTTACACCTGGTAAAAATCTTAGGAATTGATCATGTCGGCAGAGCCCTCTAATAATTCAAAAACAGAAACAATTAAAAGCTGGAAATCTTCATGTCAGATTTTTAATAAAATAAATACCCAATATTTTGAGTTGAAAATTTTACAGAGACATTCTTGACCTAGGTATAACCCCTCATAAAAGTTTGAAAAATTAATAATAAGGTTTGAACCTTTAAATAAATACAAAACCGAAATTCAAATCTTGTACAAGTCTACAGTGTCAGAATTTTAAATAATTAATTACAAGATATTTTGACCTAAAAATTTTACTGAGGTAAGAAGACTACCAGTAGAGACCAGTCAAAAAGTTTCACAAAATTACGCAGTGATCTGATGGCCGTTTTAATGCTCACATGGAGCTGTCCAGCTGAAGCTTATCACTTTGACTCAATTTCTCTCGCCGACATGTGGGCCACCCGTTATTCCGTAACGTTTCGCTGGAAACAACGGAAAAGCGTCGCTCTCGCTGACTGTGGTCCCGGAACCCACTCGTCAGCCGCTGCTTCTCTTCTCCCCCTCTCTGCCGACGAACTCTCCCGAGCTCTCTCTCTCACGCCTCTCTGCGTCTCCACGCGATTCACGCCGACCTCGGCCTTGCGGCGATCCACTGCAGCCACGTTCATCCTTGGAATTCCAGTCCATACCTGACCAACTCTTGTCATTCCTTGCCGGTGAAATCACGCGCAAAATTCACCGCGAGACGAATTCGGCCGCAAGTTCCCTCAGTCGTTCACACCCTGTATTACCACCCATCACCGGCTATAAATACCGCCTGTGAATCGCATTGAGACTCCCTTCTCCCTCATTCACTCCCTAACCAAACGCTAGAGCCTGAACTCCTTTTCCCCTCGCCATTTCTGCCAAGAACCCGAAAATGGGGAAGAATCGCGATTGAGCAAAAACCGGTACGTATCAATCGAATTCATTGCAACCGAAGCATCTCTGGGCATCGCTGAGTCCATACTACCCATCAATTTCAGCTTTCTTCTGCTGATCAACCGTCACCACTGCGCCACCTCTTCCCCACAGCCGGCCGACGGTGGCAAGCCAACCTGTCGCCTCTCGGCCGGCCCGGAAAAACGGGACCCGGTGACCCACCGAGCCTCCCGGTGCTACCGATTCAACCGGAGCTAGCTCCCATTTCTTCCCGGCGAGCCGCACCTCCCTCCGCAAGACGCCGCCGGTGGCGAGCCTCTCGGCCATCCCGCGGTGGCCGGCACCTCCCAGCGCGCCATGGTCCATCGCGCTAGCCGTGGCCTTCATCATGCGGAATCTCGCGAACATCGCGGCGTGCAGCCCTAGCCGCCGCTCTGTTTTTCCTCACTGACCCACGGGTCCCTACTGTCAGCCAGACAAGCAACGTCCTGTTCTACGGTGAAATACGCTTTCCAAATTATGAAAACGTAATTCTCATTTTTTTTCCAGTTATTTTGTATACCCGAATTAATTCAAACATTTATAACTTTTGCATTATAACTCCGAATTGAGTGAAATCAAATTCTAAATTCCTCTAAAATCTAGTTCTTTCAGAATATAAAATAATATTTTGAAAGTGTTCACTGGGTAAATTTAAAATTTAAATTCAAAAGAAAGGGCTAAGAACACACTTCATATTAAAAGGTTGTAAATAAACTTAAAAATGAATGGAATCAAATTTAGTGAAATAATCATGTTTCCAGGAGTTCAAATATATAAAAATATTTAAATTTCATTATTGTTTGAAATACTTTTATCAAAGATAGTATTTAATATATTAGAAAATTCAAATATACATAATTTGAATACATGAAACATAGAATAAGTAAAATATAATTTCTAAATATTATCATGGCAGTAGTATACCTGAGTTTGCCAAAATATTTTAGAAGTGAACTTGATTTGAATTATCTTGAAAAGTATGAAATGACTTATAACATAAAGTGCATGTATATTTGTATATAAAGTTGAGTAGTTAGAATTATGGGTCAAATGAATTCAAATGATCACCAAAATAGTTTTTCTATATTCCTAGCAGTACAAGGTTTCCAGATATAAAATAACATTTAAAGTTTGCTATATGAAACAGTTAATGTTTAATAGTCAAAATGTATATACTTGCGTAATTAGAATAGTTGTAACTTTCGCAAATGAACTCTGAATTTGATGAAACCAAATCCTATAGCCTTGGAAAATAGTACCCCTGCTGTGAATACAAAAATACCTTATGTTTATACTAGGTTGAAATAAAATAAGGTTAAACCCTAATGAATCCTTATAGGAAAAACATCGCGGATAAAAGCCATTTGTCGCGAAACCAACTTTAAATCACTTCTAGTGTCATGCCCTATTAATGCCTGAAAAATGGATAAATTATCCTAGGCGGTGTAGTCGCAACCTTATATCAAAAGCTGAGCTGTAGTCGAGTAGTAAATTGAACTATCAAGCCTTTTCATCGATCCGTAGAACCTCTCGTCTAAATGCAAATGTATTAGAAATCAGTTTAAAAATGATATTTAGGATATGGTATACCATATTCTAGAAAAATATTTCATTTACAACTTTCATTTCAATTAAATCCTGCTAGTTGAATACCCCTAAAAAGTATGGTTGTCGTAACCTTTTATATCACCTAAGCATTTTCAACTAAGAAAATAATGTCTCGTCTAAAAGCTAAAATGTATAAAATCAGTCTAGATATGTTGTTCAAAGTATATGCTATCTAATTCCGAAGAAATAACCTTATTTCATCATGTTTTACATATAAACTTTAGTAGTCAAATAACCTTTAGTTTTATGTTTAATGAACCTTACCATAATAAGATTAAGTGAACTTTGTAATAAGGAATTTGAAGTTAATAAATTTGTATCACCAGAACCTTCTTAAAAACTATAAATAAATCTAATTAGCTACCTTATCAGTCATAACACCTTTCGAGATCGTTTCTTATGCGAGATCACTTAAAGAATTAAGTATGTTTTGCATAACTCCTTTAATTGGTATTTCAATTCTTTTAATCCAAATAATTTTAGCATCTATAATTCGAAGTTCTAAATACTAGAATTCATAATTTTTAGCCTCTTGAATTCGTAAATCAAGAGAAGATAATCTATAAAAGAAACCTGTTTCGTTATCTCAAAACCATTAAGAATATGAATTTGTAAGTATCTAAATCATGAGGTCGTAAATAATTCAAACCCTAAATCATCCTGTTTATGCAATGAATCTTTATTTGATTTTACATCTGTCTTCTTTTCGCCTTTATTGAAGTTTATTATTTGCTATTTTCCGATCAATCGGCGTGTAGAATTCGACGTCCCTTCCTCCGCCGTTGCCTCCGTAAATCTGCGATCGCGTCTTCGTCGTAAGCGATATATGAGCAAGGCAAGCACCCTCCTTTGACCATCTTGATCCCGAATTTAATTTGCATTGTTTATTAAAATGTTTTATGCATCGTTTACTTTTTGTAAATTGCTATTTTGTGGTCTTGGTAGTTATACCTATTGTCTCATGAAACTTCCTTGATAAGTATGAATATGTGAACCTTGATAACCATAGATTAAGCTTAGACAATTACTTAATGTCGCCATGGGTATATCACGATTACTTTTATCCATGCTTAGCCATGCTTTTAGATCAAATAATGATGATGATGATCGGATCAAAATGTGTTCTTTGTGAAATGGAAAATGTTGTCATTGTAGTTGTTGGCTATGGGTATTTTGATTAAAACCCAAAATAAAACTATGGTTTCGATGCGGGCGATTATTGGCAATAGCCGGAGGTGCAGAGGGATTTGCACGTAGTTAGGGTGGAGTATCGCCCGTGTCAATTTAAGGACCGAACTCAGTGTTGTATGATCCAAGATATTTCGTGCAAACCACAAGTGTTGTTATGGGACTTCCTTAAACCAATTAAGTTATCTAGTTTAACTTTGCACATTGGTAGGCTGAAGTAGTAAGGGCTTTCCTTTCGGGGTTTGCTCGACGGGGTGCCCACACCGAGGTGTTGGGAACAACACTTACCAATATAACGGTGTGCGCCACGTCTATGGGGAGTTCCAACATTCCTATGCTCTGAGTTCTCCCAGCTATAGCGTGGGTTTTATCGTCCCGGTGCTGGTGCAAAGTTAGATTAGATAATGTAAAGGTTTTCGTCATGAACATTCTGGCCACACGCTTTAAGTGCGTGAAACTTGCGGCAAAAAGAAAAGGTCATGACTTGTGGGTACAGTTGTACACCTCTGCAGAGTGTAAATCTAATCGATTAGCCGTCCCCTCGGTCATGGGAAACTTGGTGAACTTGCACTAGTTAAATGTTTAATTTTCTAAAATGGGTTGTGGAATGGAACTTGTTTAGCAGCTTTTGTTTTCATGTCAAAGGATCGACATTGATGGATTCCATTTCTGGATTATTCGATATTCACGATGGGTTGTGAATATATTACTTATGCTTACTTATTTCATATCAGTCAATTATGCTTTTATAAATTCCGTTTGCAATTAACTTGTTTTACAATGTCAATTCTGCTTTATGCAAATTAAGCTGTAGTAGCCTCCTTTGAAATGGCTCGCATATATTATAGGCTTTGCTCAAGTCTTGCGAGTGCGTATGTACTCACCCTTGCTTATATGTGGTTTTTAGGTGGTTAAGTTGCGAGCTTGAAGGTTCCTTTTAAATCGCGCAGTTGCGGGTTTTCTTCGTCGAATCTTTCTAGGGATTATGCCTTGTCGGTTGCTGCGGGTGTTGGATGGGCACACTACAAGACTTTGCTTCTTATCTTGCTTTATCTACGATTTGTAAGAGTTTTCTTTATGTAATAGCTTCCGCTTAATTAATATTTGTTGTATGGTTGTGATTCCAATTGGTGTATGTGCGTACTAGCTATCGATCATGGGACTAGTAATGCGAAATGCACATTAGATTTCCATTTTGCAAGTTTGTAAAATGGGGGTCAGTCTGATGAGCACGACTATTCGAATAGATTGTACACTCTGCAGAGGTTATGCACTTTACCCACACGATACAACCAAACACCACCAAGGCGAGTGATCATAACAAAGCCTTTACAATGCTACACCTAGACCCAGTACTGCTCGCTAAGGTTTCAACACTGAAGGGTTAAACCACCACAACAGGGCCCCCCTCTTGCGCCATGTGAGTTAAACCGTAACCCGGGACTCACTATTCACCACGACAGGACCGAAATCTAGGTTTCATAAATTATTGACTAGGTTTGTCCCATTCCGGACATGTGGTTGCAAGAGAGACTCATGTCAAAGGCTTGCAAGGTTAAGTCCTTAAGGTGATTAAGGCAAGACTTCCACATACCCTGCCAAACTGGCCCACCTTGGCACACCGCCCTTGCCACTTGCCTCAATCTAAAATCATTACCACCTCTGTTGATTACCAAGCACCACATGCCATCAACATTTCAATCCCGATGTGTGACCTCCTCGCCACGACAACTTGATATCATTGTGTGACAACACATGACACACCAATTCATAAACATTGTTCCATATTCCATTAGTCAAGATTAAGTATCGACATTCGGACACATGTGATGACGTGGCATGGCTAAGCAATCTATGACGATCTAACTAGCCCATGTTGATTATCAACTATAATTCCACATCCTAGGGTGACAAATAGATCATGGCATATAATTGACAAGGTATGGTTTAATTCAAATAGGCATATTATCTAATTCCCAGTTAATTGAAATCATTTATACACATAAAATATCATGCATAAAGTTTAAAAGACAAAATAGTAATTTGGTGAAAATTAGGTGCAACATGATCAAAGCACAACTTGCCTTGGAGTAGGTGCTGGTCTTGATCTGAGCTTGGGTCTTGGAGCGGCGAATCTTCTTAGGATCACCGAAGCGATTAAACGTCTACGCTAAACGATGCCAAAATAGCAAATAAACACCAAACCAGAGAGCAACCAAACTCCAAAAATAAAATAAAATTCACCAATAAATAGATCTTGATTTTACAAATTTTAGAAATTTGAAACACTCAAATCCGAGTTAAAATGCAAAAGATATAGCCTTTTGAAGTTTGAATAAATCTGAAAATACAGAAAATAGAATTTCGATTTTTCGAATTATTTTCTATTGGAAAAGATTTTATTGCGCAACGGCGACGTCAGCCCCGACTCGGACCAATCGCGCCGACCGTCGCTCAGTCCATGGACTCGGTCCACGGAACCGCCTCAGTCCACCGTGGGCGCGCCCACGGCGCGCCGCGCACGCACGCGCCGACACGCGCGGCGCATCTGCGCGACGATCGGCGGCTAACGCTTCTGCTTTGCACACGCGGCGCGATCTCATCCGAACAACCCTAATCCAGCGGTCACGCTTACCCGACATTTTTATCGCAGACGGCGGCGTGGCTCGTCTGGATGGTCATTGCCGAGATCCGACGGTGTGCGCGGCTTCAGCACGGCGATGTCGCGCGGCGCCGAGTTCCCGGAGACGAGGACGGCGGCGACCAGACGGCGTTCGGCTCTGCCGTGACGAAGAGGTAGCTGCTCGGTGCGGCTCGGCGTGGCGAACCAGCTGGAACCCACACGTCGAGCGGCGGCAGCGGCGAGCGGCGAAAACGCAGCGGCGCTAGAAAACTACGGCGAGCTCTCGGGGCTAAGCGGCGGTGACTCAACGGCGAAGGCTAGCATCGGCGGATGCGCTGCGGGATGAGGAACCTCGGTGTGCGGGCTGCGGCTTTTATAGCCTCGGCATGCGCGCTAAAGCGGCAACCTAAATCACGCGGCGGCGGCGGCATGCGGCGGCAGATTCGAAACCGAATCGAGGCGAAGGGCGACACCGTCCGATTTAACGAGCGGCGAGATTAGATCCGGTGATACGATCCGATCCGCTCTTTCCAAAATCAACGGCGAGATCTAAACTTACCAAAACAACGCGAAACGATCCCGACCGCTCGATCTCAATCCAACGGCCAAAGGCGCTAGGGTTTCGCGAAAGGAGACAGCCGTCCGATCTTCATCCAACGGCCACGCGCGGAGGCGGCGTAGCGGTGATCGGGCCGCGCGTCGATGGGCGCTACGCGCACGATCTTGGGCTTCGGCCCGATCTTATTCACTCGATTTTCAAAAGCTTTTGATTTAAAATAATTCGAAATTAGATTAATCTACTTTAAGCAATTAAAATATCGGGAAAAATCGAGAAAATTCTCATAAATACTTTGAGACATTACGAGCACAAATAAAATATTTTTGGTAAAACTTTATATTAACTTTATCTATATATATTTAGTTTTCACAAAGGTTCAATATACTTAATTAAATTCAATTCAATTAATTTACGGAAAAAATCCAATAAATTGAGAAAATCACCAAAAAGCATATGAGCGAAATTATAAGCCAAATTTTTGGGATGTTACAAACCTCCCTTAATGAATCTCGACCCGAGATTCAAGGTGACTAGGAAATAGGTTTGGAAATTCGACTTGAGATCCTCTTCACGCTCCCGGGTTGCTTCATTCTCGAATGGTTGCTCCATGAACTCGCAAAGCGAACCGACTTGGTCACGGTCTTGCGGTCCATAACATCCGAGATTACGATTGGTTGCTCCTTGTAGGTCAGATCTTTCTGCAATTCAATCTCTCCCAAAGGCGTCTGCTCCGCTGGCACCCGAAGACACTTCTTGAGCTGTGACACATGGAACACATCATGCACGCCTGCTAGTGACTGCGGCAATTCTAACTGATAAGCAACCTCCCCTCGACGGCTCAAAATTTTGAACGGTCCAACATATCTTGGGGCAAGCTTCCCTTTAACGTAGAACCTTTTAACTCCTTTCAGAGGGGTAACCCTAAGATATACGAAATCATCAGGTTCGAAGCTCAAATCTCGGCGTCGATTATCTGCATAACTTTTTTGTCTTGATTGCGCGATTTTCAACCTGTCTCTTATCATGGCAACTTGCTCTTCAGCTTCCTTGAGAATATTAGGGCCAAATATCATACGTTCCCTGTCTCATTCCAATTCGTGAGTACGCGAGCCACACGACCATATAAAGCTTGAATGGCGACATCGCAAACTAGCACAGTAATCGTTGTTATAATCGAACTCGCATATGGCAAACACTTATCCCATGATGTAGTATAGGCTAATGCACAAGCCCTTAGCATATCCTCGAATTTGATTTACCCTTTCGTTTGACCATCGATCTGCGGATGATATCTTTGTCTTTGAAGTTCAAGCAGCGTTCCCATAGCTTCATGCAATTTATCCCAAAATCTCGAGGTGGCTGGGTACCTCTATCGACACTATTTTCTTTGGTACACCATGCAAACACACGACTCGGCTATGTATAGTTACGCTAACCGGTCTCTGAGTAAGTGGTCTTGGTGGAATGAAGTGAGCAACTTTGGTCAATCGATCCACGATAACCCATATAGAATCATACCCATTTTGAGTTCTTGGCAATCCGGTGACGAAATCCATACCGATTTCTTCCCACTTCCATTTCAGGACTTTTAGCGGTTGTAGCAAACCTCGCTGGTCTCGATGTATTGCCTTAACTCTCGGCATACATCGCACAAGGCAACGTGCTCGGCGACTTCGCGCTTCATATTCGCCACCAAAACCTCTCCTTTAAGTCTGGTACATCTTAGCGCTTCTGGATGAATTGAATACTTGGAATCATGAGCCTCTTCCAAAATCAACTGCTTAAGTTCTAGTCATTTGGCACACAAATGCGACCCTTGAACCACATGGTACCTTGGTCGTCCACGGTAAAGTCCTTTGCTAATCCTTCATCCTTTTTAGCCTTGATTCGGTTGACTTTCTCATCATCTTTTGTCCTTCCCGAATTTGATCTTGAGCATTGGCTTCACTTCCAAAGCAGCTAGGAATCCTTCTAAAACTACTTCCAATTTTAAATTTTGCAATTCTGCGCATGATTCGATTGTCCTTCTGCACCATCATATTCGCCACGTAGCTCTTGCGACTTAAGGCATCGGCTACCACATTTGCTTTTCCGGATGGTAATGAATTCCCATGTTATAATCCTTGATTAATTCCAACCATCTCCTTTGCCTCATATTGAGATCGATTGAGTGAAAATATATTTCAAACTCTTATGGTCCGTATATATCTCACATCTATTTCCAATGAGATAATGACGCCACAATTTCAAGGCATGCACCACGGCACCAATTCCAAGTCATCGTAGGATAATTTCCTTCATGCGGTCTTAAGCGCCTTGGCGCATATGCGACCACTTTACCCTCTTGCATCAATACGCATCCAAGACCTGTCTTGGCGCATCACGATATATATCAAGTCATTACGAACATTAGGCAAAACCAACATCGGGCTGTTGTTAAGCGCTTCTTTAATTCCTCAAAACTCTTATCACAATCTGGCGTCCATGAAAATTTCTTTTCCTTTTCAATAAGCGAGTAAGAGGTCTAGCAATCATCGAAAATCCTTCTATGAACCGCGATAATATCCTGCCATTCCCGAAAACTTGGACTTGAGTGACGGACTTTGGTTGCTCCCAATGCAACATCGCCTCCACTTTGCTTGGGTCGACAACTCCTTCTGCGATCATGACATGACCGAGAAATTCCACCTTTTCCTTCCAAAAGTCGCATTCTTGAATTTAGCATACTGGTGTTGCTCACGCAGCTTTTCCAACACTCGCCTCGGATGATTTGCGTGCTCGCTTCGGTCTTGAATATACCAAAATATCATCTATGAACACAACAACAAACTTGTCCAAGTATTCCATGAAAATCTTATTCATCAAGTTCATGAAATAGGTGGCGCATTGGTCAATCAAAAGACATGACCGTGAACTCATAATGTCCGTATCTTGAAGAAAATGCGGTTTTGGAACATCTTCCGTCCAGAATCTTTAGTTGATGATATCCGGAGCGAAGGTCTATCTTGGAGAAAACTCCGGCTCCTCTCAACTGGTCGAGCGGATCATCAATCCTTGGCAGCGGATACTTATTCTTAATCGTCACTTCATTAAGTGCACGGTAATCAATACACATTCTAAGGCTTCCATCCTTTTCTCGACAAACAAAAGCGACGCTCCCATGGCGCGAACTTGGTCTTATAAAACCTTTCTCTAATAACTCGTCGATCTGTTTCTTCATCTCTACTAACTCATCGGTAGGCATCCGGTAAGGTCTTTTGCTATTGGTCTTTATGCGGTACTAACTCAATGACAAACTCGATGTCACGGTGCGCGGCATTCTGGCAGATCCTCCGGAAATACATCTGGATATTCTTTGACCACCGCACGTCCTCAATCTTGACGGCTTTCATGCTATTAACCATTAATTGACCCTTGCGCGGCGATGTCGCTCGAATTCCACCTTTTCTCTGTAGGGCTCTCAATGGATACAACCCTTCGACCACAATCCAATACCGTCTTATGCTTGGTTAACCAATCCATACCAAGGATAACATCTAAAACTTGGGCATCTAGAATAATTAAGTTCGCTAGGAACTCTACCCGTTAATTATCGACTTTACCCCAAACATCCAATATTAGATCTTAACTCGGATCACGGGGCTTGAACTAGCATCACACACTTGAGATTTTTCATGCTAAAACCATTTTTAGATGCAAAAGCTCGAGAGACAAATGAATGTGAAGCTCTGAATCAAATAATCTTTATTGCAGTCGAGTTTACCAAAAACTTACCCGATTACAACGTCGATGCTTCAGGCTCCATCGGCGGTGATGTGGTTGACTCGCCTCGAATAGTAGCTTGAGGCGTCACTCCTGCTGTCCGGCTCCTCGATTCGCTCCGTCATCGGTGCCTTAGCAGTGTCGTTCCAAGGTTGAAACGCTTGGCGTGATTCCTCCTTTCGGGACATCTATTAGCATAATGCTGACTCATTGCAATCAGTAGCACCTTCGGCGGTATCTTTGACTCCCCTTGAGCATTGTTACCTTGGGCGGCGTCGATAACCTTGTCCTAATGGTCGCGGTGCAGGTGTTGCTGGCTTGTTAACAGCTTGTGGTTGGAACCTAGCAAACTGTTGCGGGTCATCCTCATTCGTAGGTGGTTAGGCGTCCACAGGTTAGTCATCAGCGTTTGCGATTTTCCCAAGCTCCTTGCGCTTATCCTCGAATCAAAGCCTTGTTTACCAATTCTTGGAAATCGGAAAAGTGTGGGTGTCGGCCCACTTGCGACTACGAGTTTAGTCCTTTCATGAAGCGGACTGTCTAGCCTTGTCCGTCGCTACATCTTGAGGAGCATAGCGTGCTAAGCGTGTGAATTTGTTCAAGTAATCACCACCGGTTGGCCTCCTTGCTTAAGCGCCTGAATTCTTCCTTTTCAGTCCATCATTCCCTGCAGTGCGTAATGCTGGCGAAAGGCCGTTGCGAACTCTTCCCACGTGATTTCCATGGGTGCCTCATGAGTAGCACGATGGTTCTCCCACCATTCTCGCATTGTTCCTCTAGGCGATGGGATGCGTAAAGAACCCTCTCATGCCCTTCACATTGTGTGATGTACAACTTCCTCTCAATGGTTCTCACCAATCATCCGCTTCCAAGGGGTTGGCGTTGCGAGAATGTTGGCGGTCGGGTCCTCATGAAGTCGACAACTTGGAGTAAGGGCGAGGCCCGCCATTGTTGTTCTTTCAGTGGGTTGTTGATGCGACCATATTGGTCATCTGCTGCATCATAGTGCGCATCAAGCGAGTTTTGCTTGTGAGAAAAGCTCCCAAGTTCTCGCATATCCATTTGGCGGTGCTTGCTGCGGTGGTACTCCTTCATTGGGATTGTTGCTGGCGTAGACCACTTCCGAAGCCCCATTGTTCTTTGCAGTGTTCACCATCCGCTTGATTGCTTCTTGGGTTAGGAAAGATAGATGTAGCATAGATAAGATGCAAGAATTTCTAAAGCGGAAACAGTTAAACCCAACTTAAATAATCTTTATTATTATTACTTGGTATGGTTGCTTACAATGCCTAAGGGCTTTGCAACTCATCTCGCACACTCAAACAAACAATTAAGAACCAACTAAACATGCAACTTTAACGTCTACTAAAAGGGTAAAGGCTAACTTAAAAACGCGACTCAACACTCGAGTCTCAACACAACTCTAAGACTGACTCTCACTCATCCCACCACCTGGTGAGGACCGATCCGGGCATACACGGTGGGTGGGTGGCATGGGTGCGAACCTATCTGGTGACCCTCTGCTGGCTCCTCAGGCTCCCACTCACGCTCTTCCGGGTCTTCTTCTTCTTCTTCTTCGGCGACCTCATCCGGCTCCTGGACGACTTGGTCCGCTATTTCCTCGGCTACCTGCAAGGCCTCCTCCAGCTCGCCGATGACTCTGGCTGCTGCGTCGCGGGTCTTTTGAAGCTCCGCTCTGCCACTCTCAACGCCTCACACGCTGTCTCGGTTCTTGCGCGGTGTCCCTCAAGTGATCCTCACGGCGGTGGCGAACTCGGCAAGTGTCTGCGATGCACTCTCCTTCCACGATCCGTCGACGCCGCACGCGCTTCGCCTTTGTCGGGTGAAGTCGAAATCTGATGTTCTGCGGCTCGTAGGCGTAGTCGTGGCGGATCCGTCGTGAGAGCAAGTCTAGCGACCTCTGAACTCGGCCTCGTAAGTGAACCTGCAGGCGGTGATGTGGATCGGTCGGTGGTCTCGTCGCACTCTCGGCGAAGATGATCGACTTGCGAGAAGAACCCCGATGCACACCGTTGGCGTTCGATTGCTTCCTCGGTAGAGCGGACGATCAAAGCCTCCAATCACTTGAAGAACTCTCCACGGCTCCATGGCATAGCCACCTGTCTTGACTCGAAGGATGAAAGATCGGCATCTATTCAAAACAAAATTTTGAATAAGATCTCCACTCAAAGCGACAACGAAAAGAAGGTAATTTAGCAAGGATGAGAGTAGGAGGATGAGATAAGCCAAGAGTTTCATATTAGTCAATTTCTTTGTTTTCTTTAGAAAATAATTTTGGACACTCCTAAGAGATACCAACTACCTAGGGCCAAGACCTATAGTCGGTATGGCTCGATACCACCTCTGTCGGGACCCGAATTTGCAAATCCGGACCCTCTGTGTATACCGCACTAGTCCGAGGATCACGCTAGTGCACACAGGCTCAACATAGATGCTATCATAGTCACACACAATGAAATATAGCATAAACTTCATTAATTAATAATAGCTGTTGTCTTACATGAATAATGCCTCACGGGGCTTAAAAAGAGTATCAATGAGAAGCGGCGGAAATAGAATAAGCGGATGGCGCTCGATTCGCCACGAGCAACCGACGAGGCTCGGACCCTAAGCATTCGCATCCAAATAATCCTCATCCATGGTAGCGTAGATTCTTCCTCTTACGAAGTTGTTGTTGATGGGGTGAGTACATAAAGCACTCAACAAGTTGTGCAAAATAATGCAAGTCTAATATTCTATATGTTTGGCTTAATCCAAAGGAATGGCTAGTAAGGGTATTTTTGCAATAAAGCGACATTTAACAAGAATACAATAAATAGATTGGAAAGCGATAAAACAAATACGATAATTAATAAATTCGGTATTTCGAAATACACCAAGTTTCCAATCCTAAATTAATTTTCCACTTTCCATGGCACCTTGCCATCCCAACAAGTTTTTGTTTAACAAAAGTCTAACCCTTAAGCTGTAATTCCGAGCATTGCCCAATACAGTGAGCACGGCTATTCGAATAGATTGTACACTCTGCAGAGGTTATGCACTTTACCCACACGATACAACCAAACACCACCAAGGCGAGTGATCATAACAAAGCCTTTACAATGCTACACCTAGACCCAGATCTTGCTCGCTAAGGTTTCAACATGAAGGGTTAAACCACCACAACAGGCCCCCTCTTGCGCCATGTGAGTTAAACCGTAACCGGGACTCACTATTCACCACGACAAGATCGAAATCTAGGTTTCACAAATTATTCAACTAAGGTTGTCCCATTCGGACATGTGGTTGCAGAGAGACTCGGGTCAAAGGCTTGCAAGGTTAAGTCCTTAAGGTGATTAAGGCAAGACTTCCACATACCCCGCCAAACTGGCCCACCTTGGCACACCGCCTTGCCACTTGCCTCAATCTAAAATCAATACCACCCGGTTGATTACCAAGCACCACATGCCATCAACATTTCAATCCCGATGTGTGACCTCCTCGCCACGACAACTTGATATCATTGTGTGACAACACATGACACACCAATTCATAAACATTGTTCCATATTCCATTAGTCAAGATTAAGTATCGACATTCGGACACATGTGATGGCGTGGCATGGCTAAGCAATCTATGACGATCTAACTAGCCCATGTTGATTATCAACTATAATTCCACATCCTAGGGTGACAAATAGATCATGGCATATAATTGACAAGGTATGGTTTAATTCAAATAGGCATATTATCTAATTCCCAGATTAATTGAAATCATTTATACACATAAAATATCATGCATAAAGTTTAAAAGACAAAATAGTAATTTGGTGAAAATTAGGTGCAACATGATCAAAGCACAACTTGCCTTGGAGTAGGTGCTGGTCTTGATCTGAGCTTGGGTCTTGGGCGACGAATCTTCTTAGGATCACCGAGCGGTTCAACGTCTCACGCGAAACGATGCCAAAATAGCAAATAAACACCAAACTAGAGAGCAACCAAACTCCAAAAATAAAATAAAATTTACCAATAAATAGATCTTGATTTTACAAATTTTTAGAAATTTGAAACACTCAAATCCGAGTTAAAATGCAAAAGATATAGCCTTTTGAAGTTTGAATAAATCTTGAAAATACAGAAAATAGAATTTCGATTTTTGAATTATTTTCTATTGGAAAAGATTTTATTGCGCAGCGTGACGTCAGATACGACTCGGACCAATCAGTGCCGACCGTCGCTGGTCCATGGACTCGGTCCACGGAACCGCCTCTAGTCCACCGTGGACGCGGCACGCGCCGCGCGCACCACGCGCGCGACGCCGCGGCGCATCTGCTTGACGATCGGCGGCTAACGCTCTGCTGCACGCGGCGCGATCTCACCCGAACAACCCCGATCCAGCGGTCACGCTTACGAGCTGTTTCACTGCGCAGACGGCGGCGTGGCTCGATCTGGATGGTCATTGGAGATCCGGCGGTGTGCGGCTTCGGCACAGCGATGTCGCGGCGACGCGAGTTCCCGGAGCGAGGCGGCGACAACCCAGACGGCGTTACGGCTCCTGCCGCCGACGAAGAGGTAGCTGCTCGGTGCGGCTCGGCGTGGCGAACCAGCTGGAACCCACACGTCGAGCGGCGGCACGACGGCGAGCAGCGAAAAAGCGGCGGCGCTAGAAAACTACGGCGAGCTCGGGGCTAAGCGGCGGTGACTCAACGGCGAAGGCTAGCACCGCGGATGCGCTGCGGGATGAGAACCTCGGTGTGCGGGCTGTGGCTTTTATAGCCTCGGCATGCGCGCTAAAGCGGCAACCCTAAATCACGCGGCGGCGGCAGCAAGCGGCGGATTCGGAAAACCGAATCGGAGGCGGTGGCGATACCGTCCGACGGTAACGAGCGGCGAGATTAGATCCGGTGATACGATCCGATCCGCTCTTTCCAAAATCAGCGGCGAGATCTAAACTTACCAAAACAACGCGAAGCGATCCCGACCGCTCGATCTCAATCCAACGGTAGAAGGCGCTAGGGTTCGCGAAGGAGACAACCGTCCGATCTTCATCCAACGCCACGCCACGCGCGGCGGCGAGCGGTGATCGGGCCGCACGTCGATGGGCGCAAGACACGCACGATCTTGGGCTTGGCCCGATCTTATTCACTCGATTTTCAAAAGCTTTTTGATTTAAAATAATTCGAAATTAGATTAATCTACTTTAAGCAATTAAAATATCAGGAAAAATCCCAGAAAATTCTCATAAATACTTTGAGACATTCTGAGCACAAATAAAATATTTTTGGTAAAACTTTATATTAACTTTATCTATATATATTTAGTTTTCACAAAAGGTTCAATATACTTAATTAAATTCAATTCAATTAATTTCTGGAAAAAAATCCAATAAATTCAGAAAATCACCAAAAAGCATATGAGCGAAATTATAAGCCAAATTTTTGGGATGTTACAAACTTCGTTTGTTATATTATATTTCAAAAATCAAAAAGAAAAGAACATAAATGGTACTGTGCCATGTAAGAATTTTATAAATTCACTGGAGTGTGATCATGATTCAAATTTTTTATGAGATATTAATAAATTCCTTATCACGATTCTGTAAAATTTCCAAAAAAATTTAAAAAAAATTATTGCTAAAGCAAATCTATGTATTGATCATCAGACTTTTATCAGGACGTAGGACTGTCTGAATTTTTAAAAAATATTAGGGAATGATCATCATCTACAAATTTTAAATAAATATTAATGTTACATCAGGACCATCCACAAATATTTTCAAAAGTTTTTAATTTGGTTTAGATAATTTTTCATTTTGTTCAAGTTTGCCGGTAAGCCTTTTAACAGGGCAGTAGTACTGTTCGAATTTTTAAAAATTCATACAGTTTGATCATAATCTGAAATTTTAATGAGAGCATTAGAGATACATCATAACCATGTAAAAAATTTTCAAATGTTTATAACGTGGTTTGAACCATTTTGCATTCGGTTCAAAATTGCTGGTCAGCGTTTTATCACGACAGTAGCAATGTTTGAATTTTTAAAAATTCCACACACTTCAAAATAATCTGAAATTTTTATGTCAATATCACCAATGTGTCAGGACTCTCCAAAAAAATACAAAAATTTTCGACATCGTTTGTCCTACTTTTTTCCCGTTGCAAAAATACCGAAATTTCGGTATTTTTCAGCGAATTTCGTTTTTTCTCGGTACAAAACAAACCGGATTTGAATTTTTGTTTTTGAATTTCGAACGAGACTTATCCGAAATACCCGAATTTCGCCGAAATTTCGGAATCCGGTCATGGGCGGTATTTTATCCGAAAACGAAATTTGAATCCTTGTCTGGAGGTATATGGGTTATGGTCATGTAGCACAATACCTAGGCCCACACCTGCCTCGTGAAAGGGCATAGCAAGAGCAAGTAACCTATAGATTCGTTGTTCGATCCACATAAAACACAGACTGCGCTGTGTGTCCAACCCCTAAGTGCAAGCCTGTCGGCTGTTAGGATCCTTTGCTGAGCAAAGAGCCATGCGAAGAACTTGCATCTGGCATCCGCACTAGCCTTCCAGATCATGCTGCAGTTCAGATCTGGAATGGAACCTATGAATTGTATCATGTACGCTGTCTTTGCTGAGTACTCGCCATTGGGGTTCCATTTCCACGATATTTCATCGTGCACATCCATGTTCAAGTGCTTTAAAATGGAGAGAGGGTTTTGCTTCGGTACTAAGAATCCCAAGCGTTGAATTTTGATCGAGCTGTTAAGATTAGACGAAATTCGACATGTGGGAACTGCAGAGGATTTTGACTCTATTTTATATATATGTTAGTATCTCTAGGTATGCACGACCATGCAAAATCAGAGTGTTGAGAATCTAGTGGAGAAACATGCATTTAGGAAGCCTCCAAGTGTTATTAAGATGGTATATATATATATATATATATATATATATATATATATATGCCGTGATTGGTCGACATGCATGCGCTACACTCCAAATTAAGGAGTTGAAACTGAGCTAGTATAATACAAGTTGTGGGGGAAAAGTCAGCAAGAGAGATTAGAGTGGTCAACAGGAGTTGAAAGTATATACAGTATATGCATGTTTTTTACTTGTTGGAGTGTATAATATATAGAGAGAGTTGTTAATTAATTAATGCACTGCACATTCCAATACAGTACGTGTTGACTAATGATCACTCTGCAGCGAGAGGCATACATACGTGTAGATAAACTAACTCATATGTCAAAGCACACATATTGAGAGACTACGTGGTGGTCTATTTAAATTTGTGATGGGCATTTGATTGTGTTTCAGCTTGTGGCACTTAGGTTTGAGTTAATTTAAATTGAGTTTGTATTGGTTTTGAGTAATTTGAGTTCAATGGTAGTACTACCGATGTATTAAGGGTGGTACTACCGTATTTGTGGTAGTGCCAGGCTTTGTGAGGTGGTAGTTATTTTTCGGAGGGGTCATTTTTCTGGGTTGAGTGATGTCGGTGCTACCGGCCTTGGAATGGCGGTAGTATCGACCAGACGGTACTACCGGTCTTGTGTAGCGGTAGTTATTTTTCAGAACGAATTTATTGAGCATTGACAATTGTGGTTAAGCGATATTTATTGCATATTTTGTTAAGCAATGTTACATGACGTTTTGCTTATCTGTGATGGTTGTAGGACTTCGGAGCTAAGTCATCATGAGGTGGAGGAGACCGGGACTAGGCTAGGAGAGCTGAGGTCCAGACGGTCAAGATGACACTAGAAGATAACTAAAGCCGGGGAATTGCAACAAGCCTAGAAGACAAGAAGCTGAATCGTGAGCTACTGGTGATGGACATGGCAGGCAACGGCAAGGTGGACCATGACTATGCTCAGGGAGGAGACGTGGTCCAAAACGGTCAAGGAAGCTGGGGCTGCCATGGTCAAGCGGACAAGGATATGTGGCATGCAAAATGATTTGGGCCCATTTGTAGCGAGGATGATCGGGGATTCGGACGCGTGAGAGGCTTGGCGGCAAGTCATTGAAGCCACATGGAAGGTGACAGAGCATGAATGATGCTTCGGAACCAAGAAAATACGAAAAGACTGGTAGATGGGCATATTAGTAATTTGCACATTACCGAAGGTGGAGGCGGTTTGAAAAACCACGACGTTGGCCTAAGTGGTTTAGGTCAAGCCAAAAAGGAGATGGACGCGATGCGGACCCATTGAGCTAATTGGAGCGTCATGGAAAAGACTGCTTTGAGAAACGTGCATCTGAAAGTGTAAAAGTCGTTATGGTGTTGGGTTAGCGGGTTAGCCCATGTTGAATGTAGATGGAATCCACTTTGTGTCTAGGTTATGGTTTGTGAAGTGCCTCCTCTATATAAGTGGTTGAGATGTAGAGGGAGAGAAGAACTAAGTTTTGTGAAAGAAGGAACCTCCTACAAAAAGAGAGGAGAGTCCATGAGTGTGTGCTCTAGAGAGAGCTTTACCCTCCTGTGGATAGGCTTTATAATCATCCCTTTGAAGATAAAATAGAAATCAAATTTGTGCTCATGTTCTTGCTCAACTTTTGGTCTCCCTCCTTCTTGAGTTTTTGATATCTTTCTTTGGTTTCTTTCTTCTTGATCTTGTGTTGCTAAGGATGAATAGTTGATGGATGAATCCTCTATAAATCACATCTCAATCATCTAGGCAAGCTTTAACAAGATCTCTAAAGTTCTTCTTAATAAATCAATTTTTGGCTTGAAAAAGAAGGATTTGTGATAGATCATATTCTTGCACATTTGAGGGCTGCTTCTTTGTTGTTCTTCCTTGCTCAAATTAAAGTTTTGTGGTTTTGACCCGGTTTTGGTGCAATCTTCTTTAAATTTGAAAAAGGTCATAACTTTGACATCGATCTATTTGATTGATGGTTGGAATAGGTTCCTGACATCAATAAGAAGGTGCATACAAAGTTTTATGAGATTTGGATCAGCTAATCAAAAGTTACATCGATTCTTGTTTTTTTGAAATCGTGCTGATTTTCCTGTTCATCCGGTAGTACCGGACTCTGGGATTTGGTACTGCCAATTTTACTGTTCATTCCAGTACTATCGGACTTATAGTTACGATAGTACTACCCCCGGACTGATTTTCTCTGAAAATTTATTCTTTCGCTCCTTTTAGATGAAGTGAGGTTTTGGTTGGTTCTTTTAGAGGGAAAATTGCTGTTGATTATTCACCTCAACTGATCGTGATTTTTGGTCTACACATGTACTATGAATTTGTAAGATTAAGAAGAGGTTCACTAAGAATGATGCTACTCAAGCATATCATTAGGAACTAAGGCGGTGAGAGGTGTACTGAGTCATTGAGAGGTGTGAGTTTACATTTCCACCATCCAAATTCGAGCTCTCTTCTCTTAATTTGAGTGGTAGTAGTAGTAGGGAAGACCCCTACGGTGTGTGTATATATATATAAGAAAAAGGAAAAAGTTATGTGCAAAGGTTACAAGTTTTAACGGAAGATTACAATCTCAAACTGAGATAGACATCAAGAAAGAGTCTCAAGCCAGATTAATAATTGTTGTTTATGCTGTTCTTTAACACAGTGCACATGCAGTGTGAGCTCATTCTTAAAAGTCTTTTCCAATTCAATAAGCTCGGGGCAATATTCTAGAATATCCAATCGTCTCGTTGCTTCCATATTTCCCAAGCTGCAATAGTAATAATTTCCATGTAAAAGATAGAATCAAAGTTGTTCTTGGAATGTTCAACCTTTAAGACAATATCCTGTGTATTATCCCATAGCATCCCAATAATATTCCAGTATTCGACACTGAAGGAGCAATTGAAGAAAAGATGATTTACTGTCTCCACATGTTGATCTTGGCATAGTATTCAAAAAAGGTCATCATCAATTTGAAAACGTTTTCTATTAAGCATATCTTTAGTGTTCAATCTATCCAAAATCAATAACCAAGCAAACACATTGAGCTTCATCACACATTTACTTTGCCAGATCCACTTAAAGGGTTTTGGTACCACCATTGTATTAAACGAATATCGATCGAACTTTTGTGACTGGTAAATGTGCATATTCCAAATATATGTCCAAGCATTCGAGCAATTATTCAGGAGTAAAAACCTTTGTATATCATCAATTAGCATATTGTACTCATGAAAGGCATCATTAGAGAGCGGTAGATTGAAGTTTTGTCTTATGCCTGGATTGTTTAAAAACTGTGATACCGAGCTCTCTTTCTTTTTGGCAAAAGTATATAAGGTTGAAAATCTTAGGCAATAAATGTTGTGATTCCAAATATCTGTCCAAAATAATACTGATGTCCCTGTTCCCACTGAAACCATAGCAATACCTCTATAAGAATTGATGTATTTCAAAATATCTCTCCATCAGAAAGATCCTTGTATTTTTGAACAGTGAGGGATTTTATCCCTATAATAGGTGGACCAAATCAAATTAACCCACGGAAGATCATGTCTATTGTAAAATTTGTGAAGGTTTTTCAACAGAAGAGCCTCATTCTGAGTTTGGAGTTTAATAACACCTAGACCTCCCTTGTTCTTTAGTCGACAAACCAATTCTCAAGATGCTAGATTTACACCCTTTTTGTTGAGATCCGAGCCACGCCATAGACAATGTTTTCTTGCTCTATCAATATTATTGATCACTGTTACTAGTATTCTCAACGAGCACATGTAGTAGGTGGGAAGGGCTGATAGAACTAAGTTAATCATTTGCAGTCGACCACCATAGGATAAGTAGGATGCACAATTTGATAATCTTCTCTCAATTCTGTCTATTAATGGTGAGAAATCATTTATTCTTGATCTTGTAGTCCCCAAAGGTAAGCCTAGATAAGTAAAAGGCATGGATCCAACTTGGCATCCAAAGGTTTGAGCTAGAATTGATAATTTCCTTTCATGGACATTGATTGGTACCAAAAATGATTTGTGGTAATTTACCTTCAGACCCGTAGAGGTATGGAAAGAATTTAGAATTGCTTTCAAGCATAATAGTTGTCTAGCACTGTCCTCCATAATTAGTAAAGTGTTATATACTGTATAATGGGGAAGTCACTATCTATTGAGGATGGAATTGATAGAGAGAAAACTCCTCTTTGGTGTGCCTTGTTCATTATTGATTGTAAAAGATCAGCTACCAATACAAAAATGATAGGAGATAATGGATTAATTAGATAAAATCCATCTTTCAGGGAAATCCTTTCTTTGCATTACTTCAATAATGATAGTATGCTCCACGGTAATGATTTCCTCGTTTACATTGGAACTATTTGCTTGGGACTCCGAGTCCCAAGCAAATAGTTCCAATGTAAACGAGGAAATCCTGAGTTGAGTAAAATTTTATCTAATTAATCCATCTTTCAGGGAAATCCTTTCTTTGCATTACTTCAATAATGATAGTATGCTCCACGGTATCAAAAGCCTTTTCAAAGTCTAACTTGAGGATTAGAATTACTTTCTTGGACTGTTGACATTGGTGTATGTACTCAAAAGCCCACGCTAGACAATCTTGTATTTTTCTATTTGTAATGAACCCATATTGGTTTTTGTGGATTAGCTGAAGAATTTTTTTTTTGTAGATGGTTTGCAAGTAATTTTGTCAAAATCTTGAGAGAGGAATTGAGCAAGAAAATAGGTTGATAATCATTGACCCCCTCTGGAGATGACTTTTTTGGCACTAGAGTAATAAGAGAATTATTGATGCTCTGAAGCCGAATTTTATTGTCATAGAATTTTGCACAAAGACAATAGAAATCCGTTTTAATAATGTGCCAGCACCTTTTTATAAAGTGGCCACTAAAACCGTCTGCCCAGGGATTTATCAATAGGCATATCTTTTACCAGTTTATCGATTTCTTCATGAGAAAATCGTGTCGCGAGGACGTCAAGACCCTATACAGGATTAAGCAAATCTTGTAAGTTAAAAAGCATTGATGGCAGACTATTTGTACCCAATCGATCTCTAAAAGAGTTCCATAATAAAACTGCCTAATCATGATGCCCTGTAACACCTAATCCCTCGTAGGTATTCTCATTTTTGGAGGAGCCTCCTGGGATCAGTTGGTTAGTACCATGGATGGTTGGCTAGCCAATCTGGATGGGAGTGCTCATTCCTCGATGCATGGATCACCACTCAAATCAGATCTTCTGCAAGAAGCAACTCAGAGTTCAGATTTTCAGTGTGCAGAGTGGACTGGTAGCAATCCATCCGCAATAATACCCCTAAGAAACAGCGAAAGGAAGTAGACAAAGTACGAATCTATGCCTTTTGGAACATTTAGAAAGAAAGGAACCACAGAATCTTTGACAATTTATATCACACATACAAACTTGTGTTCAATCTCATTTCTCAGGCAGGTAACCGAAGAAGAGTACTGGCAAGAGACTAAGGCCGTCTACTGGACTGTGGCTGCAACAGTCTCTTGGGCGGTTGACTCTAGCTTCAAACAGGTGGGTCTCAAAGCCATCTTCATCTACGTTTGCTCGAACATTTCAAACGAAGGGAACAGGACAACCTTTCTGGTTTAAACCTGTTCACCTTGGTGCAAACCTGTAACATGTAGCCCCCCTCTTGTTTTTGTTCCAGCTAGCTCTTATTTTCGTTGGTTCCCAGCTTAGGTTTTGAGGCAATGCTGTGAACTACTTCGTTGTCTCTTAACCCTAATTTACCTTCTATAAAGCAAAGAAGAGCTTCTGCCATATTTTCGAAAAGGAAGAGAATTCGGAGTGGAAACAACTTATGTATATACACATAAGGTACTGCATTGATTATTCCTGTTCTGAACCGTCCGATCAACAGTGGAGTTCAAAGAAAAAATGAGGAAAAGGGCCAATCTAACGAAACATACTTAGGTTGTTAGCGAGAGAGGGCTAATTTGGTTAATTAGTAATTTAGTGGTATAAACAATTGTTGTTCTTAAGAAAGCTTCACCCCAAAGGAATGGCCAGGACCCTCCTTGGCCCCAAGAAACTCCGCCATTGCTCACGATCAAATAATAAGGTGAATTATAATATGGATCCCGTCATTAGCATCATATCAATTAGCAAGATTTGTATCCAGCCCCTCTGTTTATTTTTCAAGAAAAATGCTTTAGTGCTAGACATTCCCTCCTAATATAAGATACACAAATCTTAAAAAAAGCGAAGAGGTAAATAATCACCATCTACCCCTCATTCATAGTTTAATCTTTGTGCTAGCAGTAGATGCAGAATGGCATGAATGACCGGAGCCATGATCAGTATGAATGTACGATCCCGGTCGATATGATCCGGCCAGACAGCAGGCCATGGCTTGGCGTCCCTGAGCATGTTATGTTGCGGAGGTACTGCAGAGGACTACGGCCACATAAATAAAGACGTCGATCTCTTGCCCTGTAAGTCAGTAACTGCATTGCTCTCCAGGTCGCAGGCATTGGATCGTGGAGCCTGAAAGTGCTCTCATATTGTTCAACATTCCTTTTTAGTTCAGTCGGTTGCATACAACCTATGCACAGTATACTCATGTTATCGTAAGCGTACGTATTTTTTATGCATGCTAAGAAATTAATTGTACATCTTGTACATTCACTCTTCAGTAGTGGCCATAAGGCCATGACTTTAACTAGGATTACGGTAACAACGGTCATCCTCTGCTTTGCATAACTTCACTCTTCAGTATCTTTTGTGGCACCATTGAAAAGGTGGAAAATAGGGTAAATTTGGCACTCTGACAATGGTCAATGGGTTTGGCCATGACAAAATGACCATTCTGCCCCCTCCCAAAATAATAAAGAAGCTGATAAATAATCGAACGTCACCGCCGTCGCTAACCACGGTAAATCCATGGCAGAGAGATAAAGAGGGAAAGAAGGAGAGGAGGATTGGGTAAGTAAGGTTCGAGTGCATTTTTGCCATTTTCTGAAAATTGGCTCCAGCAATGGCATAAGGCCCTCATTTCCCAGCTTTGCAATGATTGTACAACAATTAGCTCGTTTGCAATGGGAAATCTGCTTGGTTTTTTAAGGAAAAGATGCTTCAACCTGCTCGGGTTACTAAATAGTACTCCGTTCAGTTCATAAAAACTTGTTGATGTGGGATACGTATAGTCAAACTTTTGATATTTTAGCTATCGATATCTTTTAAAATATTTAAATTGGATGCATGAAAATCATATATGTAAATTCGTCTAGAAACGTACTTTCATAATATTATAATTTTGTTGAATTCTTTAAATATATTACAGTAGAAATTAGTAGTTAAAGTTGAGTTTTGAAGACCGTGTCGACGTCGAAAACAATAACTATTTATGTTCAGAGTAGTTAAGATGATCAAATTTACCTCCTTGAAGTGAAAAAAAAAGACAGATCAAATCTGTCTGCTGCATCGACCAACGTCAACTAGACTAGCTCTTGGGAAAAATGAAAAAAGTTCAAAGGTGACATGACCTGCAATTATTGGAACACACACGTAACCATACAATCCTAGTTAGATGGCAACACTACAGAAAAAGGCAAGAAAAAAATTAAAGTTGACGAATAATCATCTGATCGACGAACCGACGGGATTAACGCAGCAGTACGTACGACGCTGTCGGTTGCAAAATTTTCAGCAATGCAACGATCTGACGATGATTACAAAATAAGTTCAGATCTCCCTGTCATAACCCTCTCCTGTTCCCCAACTATTCGGACATCGCACGTACGCATTGCCACGAAATGCTACGTACTTTTGCAGGAGTTGAGTTTGTTGCAGTGTGCACAACGAGTCAAAATTATGTGGCTTCGATCAAATCATCAGTACAGTTGGAGAATGCATGCCAACCGGTTGGTACTTGGCAGTTTCAACATATAGCTTGTTGTACTGATTTGTTCCATTAGGGTAATGTATGGGCGAGAATCGAGTCGAATTAAACATCTAGATGTTGGGTAGATCATTTGTGATTTTTTTTCAGAAATCAGTTAATTATGTGACTTAATTATTTATTCAGAAACCAGTCTTTTGTATTTATATAGATTTTTAGATGCAGTATCACTTAATTATTTGTAGGCTTGCATTATTGTTACTATATATGATCATGCCTGAGAGCTAGTAACTAGAACAATTTATTTTTTGACAATGCAGAAAGTTTTGAGACTTGATTGAATTGCGACATGATGGAATCAAACCGTGCAAATTCCACAGAAAACAAATGAATAACCGGACTTTTTATGTACCTACCAACGAGCTAATTGTACTAATGCTCATGAGTAATAAAGATTATGCTCCTCGTTTCTGAAATAAATCACCAATAACCTGCCCAAAAACACATGCACAGTAGAGTACATTAACACAGCTAAACAGAGCAACATCACAGTCGCAAGGATACATGCAAGACAGGGTATAGGATACCACCTCACTCACGTACGGGTTGAGAAGAACAAGTTAACCAATCTAGTAGTACTAGCTATATATAATATATCTCCTCCAACCTTGTGTCAAGTGTCAACTACTACAAAAAGCTAGCTAGCTCCTGATCCATCCATCCATCAACCCAACAGTTCACAAAAGCCATCACTTTGGTAGAAGATGATAAGAAAATGGTCTAACTATATATCCAGTACTCCCTTTTGCTGATCATGCATGTCCCATAATAGAAGAAAGTGATGGCCAAAAGTTTGTTTGTTAAAGCCTACTACTCGACGTGATGGTGAAAATATAAAGCGCACCCTGTCTATATATATATAGTTATATATAGGAAAAATGAGTTGTCAGACTTTGGTCTTGATAATTTGCTGCTTCTCTTAGGGCTCCAATATAGACAAGTAATCCGTCCGTCCAAATTTATAAGACGTATTTTTGAATGATCTTGTCTTTAAATATTGTACATATTTTTTTTCAATGCAAAATTAGTGTAATGTTCCCTGTATACCCCTAATAAATATTTATCTTTACTTCATATTCTCTACATACATGCATGCATTGAATATAGTGCTTTGTGATAGTAATTAGAGATAATCTAGTCATTTTCAATATCTTCTTAGTCTATATATCAAGAAGAAATACGTCTTATAAACTTAGACAGAGGAGACGTTATGATCTCCCGCCGTTGAGAAAAAGCGGCAAGCTTTGTAGCGAGAACTTGTTGTTAGATTGGACTTTTAATTTGTAGCGCAAAAAAGTGCAGAACATAAGGGTTATTAGGGGCTGTAATAAGGATGGCGACAAAGATGAAAGAAAGGTCAATTTGGACGGTGAGAGGGTGACTCGCTTGTTAAGGAACCTCGCTATCGAATAGTCCGGCGTTCCCTATCGAATAGTCCGGCGTTCTCGAACAGATCTGAATTGGAGAACAGAAAGGGAGAGAGACACGTGTTTAGGGAGAGCAACAGCGGAATTCTTTTATTGCTAATGATTGCTTGTACATAGGGGGACCCCCTCCTCCTTTTATAACGCTTACCTAGGGTTTCGGCTAAGGGGCCAACATGGGCTTTCCATGGGCCACGAGGGTTTCCCAACACTCCCCCTTGGGCCCTTTGCCGCGAGATGCATATGCCTCATTAAAACTCCAGAAAAACCCAGTGGGAAAAATACTTGGAGAAAGAGTACATAGCATACGCTTACTATGTTGCACGAATTGCCTCGTTAAAACCTTATGCAAGAAAACTTCATGAAAAACTTGCTAAGGAAAAAGAGTACAATTCTCCCAACTTCAATTGCTAATCTTCGAGATTCATGTTGGGTATTCATAATTCATGCTCGAGATTCATGTGGGAGTATGTGAAATATCTCCCTCTGAAATCTGCACTTCTCTAAGTCTCATCATCCCAATTCCTTTCACGCACCTTTCAAAGGTAGATGCTGGGAGTGATTTAGTGAACAAATCTGCAAGATTTTCACATGACTTAGTATGCAATATCTTGAACTCGTTCATCTTATGCAATTCGTGAGCATAGAAGAACTTGGGGTTGATATGCTTCGTGAGATTGCTCTTCACATAACCCATCTGTGCTTGGGCAACACAAACTGCATTATC
Source organism: Otatea glauca (assembly GCA_036346275.1). Taxonomy (NCBI): domain Eukaryota; kingdom Viridiplantae; phylum Streptophyta; class Magnoliopsida; order Poales; family Poaceae; genus Otatea; species Otatea glauca. The sequence goes on along the minus strand of CM070718.1, from coordinate 53,416,628 downwards.
TTCATAAATTATCGTGGGAGTTTGCTCAATGTTCAAGCCACATGACTTCTGGATGTGGTGAACCATTCTTCGAAGCCATGCACATTCACGAGATGCTTCATACAAAGCAATGATTTCCTAGTGGTTTGTCGACGTCGAGACGAGAGTCTGCTTAGACGACTTCCAAGAAATTGTTGTTCCTCCACATAGAAAAACATAGCCGGTTTGGGACTTGCCAGTATGCGGGTCTGATAAGTACCGACATCGGCATAGCCAACCAAATTCAATTCATTGTTTCTTGAAAAAGCATCGAGGTCTTTGCTTCCTTGGAGGTAACGGAAGATGTCCTTGATCCCTTTCCAATGCTTTTTGGTGGGTTCTGCACTATACCGAGCTAGCAAATTTACAGCGAACGCAATGTCCGGTCTGGTACTATTCGCAAGGTACATGAGCGCTCCAACTGCACTCAGATATGGGAATTCTGCTCCCGGGACTTCCTCCCCTCTTCTCTAGGTGCAGTATGGGTCTAGGTGCGCTTGGAGTGACCTTCCGAGCTATTGGAGTCTTTGCAGGATATGCTTTTTCAAAACCAAACCTTTCCAACACTTTCTGTGTGTAGGTTGATTGATGTACCAAGATTCCTCCTTGGACATGCTCAAGCTGCAAGCCTAAACAAAACTTGGTTTTACCCAAATCCTTCATTTCAAACTCAGACTTCAAGTATGAGCATGCTTCTTCAATTTCTTTATCCGTCCCAATGATGTTCAAGTCATCTACATAGACGGAGATTATCTGAGAATCCATTCGGGACATTGTATAAACACACATGGACAATCTTATTGTTTGTGTAGCCTTTCTTGCAGAGAAAGTCACTCAGCGATTGTACCACATTCTTCTGACTATTTCAGCCCATCGGTGATTTCTCCAATTTCACCTTTGTCAGGTTTCTATTTGCTCCGTCTTGGTTGGGATAGGAATTCCTTAGGTACTTTCATGTATATCTCGAATCCAAGTTTCCATCTAAATATCTTTGTGACAACATCCATTAGCTTCATTCTCAACTTCAAGTTGTTGCCATTGAGATCAAATATCTAAAGGTAATTCCTCCCATGACCGGAGAATAGGTTTCTTCATAATAAACTCCGGGCGTTGAGTGAAACCTTGAGCTACAAGCCTTGCCTTGTACCTTACAACCGTTGTTTTCATTCCTCTTAGAACAAAGACCCATTTGTGACCTACGGGGTTTATATGGGGAGGTGTGCGGTATCTGAGCCCAAACACCTCTCTCTTGTTCGGAGAGACTAACTCTGCAGATGATTGCCTTTTCCATTCTTCCCAATCTAGCCTTTTCTTGCACTCTGCTAGAGATGCGGGCTCGGGATCATGATCAATGATCGAGGCAATCTTCTTTGCTGAAGTATGCATCAACGTTGGTCGTTGCTCTATTCAGGATTCTCTGTTATTACAAAGTTTATGGCTATTTCTTCATGGGGTGCTTCATGCACTTCTACTTGCTCTTCTTTGCTATTCCCTATCGCAGAGCAAGTTCCTTTAGCTTTCATCGCCTATGTGTGCGCACACATTATTTCGTGGCTTCCTTGATGGAAGATTCAAGTGCGGAATTGCCTTTCTGTTGGCTTCTTTTTAGTGCCAGTCTCAAGCTGGCTCCCCTTCTTTCCTTGGGGCATTTTCGTGATTGGTTGTGGTAAGTCCTCTCGCTTGATTTTCTCAGGCGTCTTGGTACTTTGGGTTTGAGGAGCAGATTTCTGCTCTTTTTCTTTGAGGCCTCTGAGCAGGTTGAGGATACCTTCTATTTTCTTTGGTATTTCCACCCTCTCGGTGCATTCCTTGCGGGTATATGCGACTTAACGCGCCCTTCAGATCACAAAATGATCAGCGGTTCATTTGCTAAATTCGCAAATCAATTATCTTACGGACTTCTTGATTTGCTTCATTAGTGCGGGGTCATGTGCGGGGATCGGTGGAATGCCATATGATTTCCAGCATTTTTCATCCAAAGGTTGATTTCCTCCCCTAATGACGATGAACGATCCTCGTCAAAGATGCAATCGTGAATCGGGTGTATGCAAGTCTCCGATCATGGGTTCCAAATACGATTATGGATGCACTCTCATAACCAGCGTATATCCCAGACTTGCGAAGAGGGCCCATTGCGATCCATTGAGGGGGTGGTATAGGTACATATACCATACACCCAAATTTTCTAAGATGGGAGATCTTGGGATGATCCGTGCACAAGCCGCATAGGAGAATGGATGTTGTAGGCGACGATGCGAAATTGATAAGAGCTGCTGCGTGCGAGATGCGTGTCCCCAACAAGTGTTGGGCAAGTTACAACTCTGCAAAAGCGGTGCGGCAATGAACTTAATCCTCTTTATTAATGCTTGGCTAGCCCATTCTGCGTATGGACGTGCGATGCGGAGTGCTCAAGCTGCTATCCTGTTGCGATTGCAATAATCATCAAATGCCTTTGAAGTAAATTCTCGGCATTGTCCATTCGATGGACTTCACGCGATGATCGGGAAAGCATTCTTAATTCTTATGATCTGCGAGATCGACTTTGCAAAAGCATGGTTTCTTGTTGACAATAAGCATACATGCGACCATTTCGAGGAAGCATCGATGAGCACCATAAAGTATCGAAAGCGGCCCCGACAGGCTGAATCGGACCGCAAATATCCCCTGGATGCGTTCCAGGAATGCAGGGATTTCACTTTGCAATTTCATGACAGAGGGTCTAGTTATTAATTTCCCGGTGGCACATGCAGGGCACACAAAATCTTCATGATTCGGGAAATTTTTAACGTTAATGTCATGACCTTGTGAGTTGTTCACTATATTTCTCATCATTTTAAGACCAGGATGGCCTAATCTACCATGCCATAAAGAAAATAACTCAGAGCTTCTAAAAACAGTCTTCAAGGAAGTATACACTTCGGGTGCTTGAGTATTCGTGTAGTACAACCCAGATTCATATGAGGGACATTTTTCTAATACCATTTTTCCACATACCGCGTGCTTCACAATGCACAAGTATTCTTTGCCATTTTCTTCATTGGTTTCTACGTGAAAACCATAGGCGCGGATGTCTTTAAAGCTTAAGAGAGTCTTGCGTTGATTCGAGGTACAAAGGGCTTCTTCAATTACCAAAGTTGTACCCATAGGTAATATAATTGTGGCTCTTCTGAGCCGATTACATATGAGTCGCTTCTGCGATCGTAGTAATCTTTCAGCGTTCTTCGTGATCATTGGAAATATTTAGACTCTCTTAAGATGGTATTTGTTGTGCCACTATCAACAATGCATATCTCTTCCATTTGGGCGCTACACGATTTCTAGATAAAAGAAATATAATTCTAATCAGATAGAGGCAAAAAAATCCAAATATTGCTTGCAGATTTGAAGAATACTGGAATAAAGAATAAATTGCGTATTTATTCATGAAAGAAGTATGCTCTTCTAGAGCTTACAATTCACTATTCAAAGAAAATGCTAACAACCATAATCTAAAAAAATGCATTAAACAGAATCTGTAAAATATGCATTAATTTCTGCTTCTATGTTATCGGCAGAAGTTTTCTCTTCATTTGCCATAATAATGGCTGCAGCATCGATGTCCAGGCTATTCTGTGAGGATGAGGCAAGTGGGGTATCTACATCTATGACATCATCTTCACCGATGTTGGCGAAGTGTGCTTCTGCGGGGGCATTTTCTTTTGCCTTTCTCTTAGCCTGATATGCGTTGATCACTTCTTTGGATTCCCGACATATCTTCGACCAATGTCCCCAAGTGCCACACTTGAAGCACGTTTGGTTCTGCTGTCCATACGGCTTGGTGTGCGTCTTTTCTTTGTCATCCCTCTTCACAGGGGCTTTGGACTTTCCTTTGGCCTGGGGCCTCTCTTTTCCACCCTGCTTGCCCTTCTTTCTATGAGTGGACTTTCTCACCTTGTAGCTATTGGCATTGACTTCTGTGCCAGTGCCTCGTCCAGGTGGCTGCGAGACATAGTTCTTGCGTAGAACATAGTCTTGTGATTCCGCAACTTGCATTACATCAATCAGTTCGCTATACTCCTTGTATGCGTCGGCGATAAACTGCGTGCACTCTGGATAGCATTAGGGTGGAAGGTAGAGAGAGTTTTCTCAATCTTCTCTTCATCGGTAATCTTCTTGCCACATAGAGAGATTGGTACAAATTCATGCAAAGCGAATTGTACTCGCCCTTGTTTTATAGTCACGCAAATCTCGGCGCACCCAATCTTGCGTGCTTGGGGCAAGATGGTGTACTTGAGTTTTGAACCGCTTCAAGTGCGGACCAAAGCTCAAGTGCACTCTCCTCGACCATATATTCATTCTTGAGTGGTGAGAGGTGGTGCTCGAGAAAATGCGAGACTTGATCGTTACGCTCTGCGGTAGGTTTCAGCGTCTGCGAGGACCCTAGACCAATCATTGCATGGAGCTTCTTGCCCCAAGAACAATCTTAACGTCCGATGCCCAAGTGAGGTAGTTACGACCGTCTTGGGGCGAGTTCTTCAAACTCACGATTCACAATGCGGACATCCGCATGATTTCAAAATTACGGTTTAGATTCTGCGTGTGTCGATAGAAAATGGTTGCAAAAACACAAAGTGCAGAAAAATAGATTGCTATGCATTGCAATATTTTAAATAAAGCAACAGATCCAAAATTCATAAAGAATATTCATAAAACAGAGAAATAAGGCCAGAAAAATTAAAAACAGAGCCAAATAAATCTTCTTGATTTTCTGGCAATTTTTTGCAATTTTTTCAAAATTTTCTGCAATTTTTTTTCTCTTTTCTTTCTTTTCTTTTCTTTTCTTTTCCCTTCTTTTCTTTTTCTCTTCCTTTTCCGGCCGACGGCCAGCTGGGCCTTGCTCGTTCTTTTTGGCCCAAACACACGCGCGCAGCTAGGGTTTCCCCTAGCCGCCGCAGCCGCCGTTTTTTTTTTCTTTTCTTCTGCGGTTCTTTTCTTCCCCGTTTTGCTCCCGCGCCTCCTCCTCCTCACGCCTGCAGGGTCGCTCTTGGCCGGGGCACGGCTGCGACAAGCCGGGCTGCGGTGGAGCGGAAGGGACGGCCTTGCGCGGTGCGTCTTAGAACAACAAAGCAGCGTAGTGGCGCGGCGGCGGCGTAACCAGGCGTGAGCCGTGGCGCCGTCTTCCTGGCGCGCGGCGGCGGGAAGGCGAGGCAACTTCGGCGCCGGTCCGCGGCTAGGCGGCGGCGACGCGACCGGCATCGCGGCGCGCCGGTGCGGGAGCGAGCCGGTCGGCCATGGCGGCGGTACGAGGCGGCGCGCGCTTCTTCGGGCGGCGTCTTTGCGGCGGCGGCGTGTGGGTCGTCTGCACGGCCGAAGTCGGCGGGCCGGCGCGTCTACGGCGACGGCGCGCGGCGGATTCGCCGCGAGCTGGCCGGGCGGCGCGCGCGCGCGCTGCGTGCGTGGCGCGGTCGGCGGGCACCGGTGGCTTCTTCTTTGGAGACATGGCGCTGGTGATGCGACCGAGGCGGCGGCGCGACACGCTGGTCGGGCGACGGCGACTAACGGTGGCCGCAAGCCGTGGGCGGGAAGACCGCCGGGCGGCGGCTTCAAGGGCACGCAACAAGTGCTTCTTGCGCTGTACCGGCCGCGACGGCGACGGCAGCTGCGATGCGGCCTTGCGAGCGCACAAACCGAAACCATGTTTTTTTACGTGATGGCGCATGTCTTTATTCGTTGTCGTCGTAACCGTGCCATGAGACGCAAACACAAAACAGATGCAAACAATAGATGCATGCATAGGATCAACAACGATTAGAATCAATCGCCGATTCTCACCTCTTCTCACCTTTTCAATTCTGATCTCCGGTAGAGCTTCGTGCTGATAACGTGTTAAGGAACCTCGCTATCGAATAGTCCGGGGTTCCCGAACAGATCTGAATTGGAGAACAGAAAGGGAGAGAGACACGTGTTTAGGGAGAGCAACAGCGGAATTCTTTTATTGCTAATGATTGCTTGTACATAGGGAGATCCCCCTCCTTCTTTTATAGCGCTCACCTAGGGTTTCGGCTAAGAGGTCAACGTGGACTTTCCATGGACCACGAGGGTTTCCCAACATCGCTAACTCCCAGCATGCATGCATGCAGCAGCAGCAACAACAAACAACAGCTAACTGCCGCTCGATCGATCGCGATATCAGGGCACTCAACAGGAAAATTGAATTAGAAAGGTTTTGAATTTGGTGATTGCAACGTATGGCTTGTCGATCAATATACTATCATGCACCTCCATGCATGGCACTAGCTGATTAGTGGTGATCAACTAACGGCCGGCCACGTACACCCACTGCATGTGCATGATCGAGTGCCACCTGAAAGCTTTAACGAATATTCTGACTACGAGCAACATGCATGCATCATGTTAAACTCCAAGCAAACCCTTAACCACGCATGCATCCATTCCTAGCTTTGGATATCGTCGTAAAATAGTATTCCCTCGATCTTGAATATATAGCTTTCAAATTTTATTTCTAAATATTTGCTATTCTATAATTTTAAGGTGATTTTTTACCATTTTTTCTTCTGTATGTTTCACATTTAGCTATTTTCAGTGTCACTTAATATTATGGACTATATATAGTAGGCCACATCAGGGTTTCAAAAACCGACGAAAATCGCTCGAAAACCACGGTTTTCGACCGTACCGCTACGGTTTGAGATTCAAAATCGGTCGGTAAACCGGTCTAGTTAAAAAAATTTGAAAAAAAATATGCGACGTAAACCGGTTGAAAATCGGTGAAAACCGCTCGATTTTCGAGGAAACCGAGCGAAAATCGCTCAAAAACCACTCTAAGGAACATACAATTGGTTGGATCGATTTTCGATTTTTTATTTTTTTTTCAAATTTTTTCTTTCTTAACCCTACAGTTTCTAACGATTTTCGACTCGATATTTCCGATTTTTAAATTTCGAATTTCGAGTGATTTTTTCAAAAATAGTTTTATAAACCCTAGACCACATTATCCAAACATACAATAAAAAAGAATAACATAATCCTTCCTAGATGTGTCTCCGTTAAAGTGCAATAACCTACATGAAACAGCTAAGGCCGGATGAGTGACGTGGATGCGAGATGGGAGTGTGAAGCCAATTGGACGTGGAATTAATTGCACATGGAATCGCGTTGCATCACGTGGGTTGTCAAGCTCAAACGTACGAGAGCGAGGCGGCGCTGGCTCATCCTCACGTCTCCAAAAGAAAATGAAAAAAAAAAACGGTCGTAGTATACTCGCGCTACGTGTACTGTGCTCGTACACAATTGAGGAAGAAGTGAAGCAGACTGCAAAAGTGAGTTTGGCCGTCAAAACAACATGCTCCCGCCATCACCGCCCAGGAGAAAAACTAAGTTCTTTCTGTCCATATCAGACTGTCAACGAGCAGCAGCGCCACTCCCACATAGGATGCCAATCTTACCTTATTACTTATGTACCTAGAGATAAAAATTCTAATAGAGGTGGGTATATTCCTTTTTTTTTTTTTGTCTGTGAGGATGTTTACCGGGCTAAACTTTACTCGACTGGTAAACGGGTACGAATATGGGGGAGCTTCACCGTACCCGTTCCGCCTGATTACCTGATATCTTGTACTGACATGTGGGCCACAATAGACACCTAGTTGCCTCCCTAATCCCTAATTTGTGGTATCTTATATTAGCAATTTGTGATTGGTAATGTCATGAAGGGCGATTTATGATGTGTGTGATGACTAATAAATTGTTTCTATTTTAATTGTTGAACTTGAGTACGTGTGATGACTGATGAACTATTTCCATTTTAATTATTGAACTTGAGCATCTGTACATCCTTTATCTGCATGTGTTATTTTAATTCTTATTCCATGTGCATTTGAAATTTTGAATCATTGATAACCATTCTTCAATTCACATAACGTAGCTAATTTGTACAATTTCATCAAAAAGATTATATTAGTACCATAGCTCATCATCTCCTAATGCCCTTTGGATGAAATGATTGTTGATGGTGGCGGGTAAACGAGTATGCCTGTGGGTATCGAGTACCTGCGGGCGACGGGTATGGACAAGATTTTTCGTCCGTCACCCTTCGCAGGCATACCCATGTGGGAGATTTTGGGTGATGAGTATGGACATGGACAAGCACTACCCGTGCCCGCCGCACCCGATTGCTATCCCTACTCCCACATGCATAACCTCGATCACCCTATTCCTGATCAAAGCTCCTACCGCATGCTGCTCTCGAACCCAAGCTGGACATTCAAATGGTAAGAAAAACTTTAATCAAACACTAAGAGTAATTGGAAGCATCATTCATTGATGGTCTACACAGCCTAGCTAGCTAGCTACAAGTAATCACAAGCAGTAGCATAATCCACATCAAGGACAATGATTGATCGTCGGCGAGCAGTACCATTCATTCATATATTGCCTAATTGCTCAAAGAATTGTAGCTAATGTCATGACACACGAAAGTTTTTCACATGAACAAGTACTGTCATGGCATAAGACAGAGCACCACAGAGCATTCAGTGAATTGGACAAAGTGAAACTCATATTTGACATTGCTGTAAACAAAGCAATTTACAGAGGCAGCCTACCAATACAAAATTACCAAATCAGAGTCTACCAACCATATCGAAGTATCTGAACCATGTATGCATCTCAGAAATCATTTTCGCCTAAAACATGGACAAGCACACATCAATGCTTACTAGCTAATAAAAATTGTAATCACTTATTCTGTTAACAAAAATTCACTACCGTAGTTGACAGAGCAGTGCTTTTCTCAAGGCCCTGATTAGAAAGAACTTAACATGCACCCCTAGCTAGCTACTTGCTGCCGCGGCCGCCGTTGTGGTGTAGGGTTTGCCCGGTACATCGCACTGTCACAGAGGATCCACCTTTCACCGCCCCTGCCTCGTGCCCTGTCATGGTCGTTTTCTCGATCGGCGAGCCAACTTAACTCCACCATGTCCAGCCGGTAGCAGTTACAGTGCAGCGCCGTTGCTACCTATTTTGGTGAGCCATCTCATCGATCACCCTCGCCAAAATTTGACGTATCGTACGCATAATATGGAGGAAAGCAGTGGCACGAAGGCAGGACAAGAGACAGGGTATCTCACTACCTCCGAGAGAGAGAGAGAGAGAGTAAAAGAAAAGGAAGGACGAACATGCATGGCGGCATGCATCAGCTGCTCAACCTGCTTGGGCTCTCTAACCTGACCATACACGCAAGTCACAGAGACATCTGGGCATAATGCATCGCTAGGAGATGGATTCCTGCATGCTCTCTGCTCTGCTGTACAGCTCGGTGGCAGCACCACTAACTGCGCTAGCTGCTGCGCTCACAAAATCTCTCTCTTGTCTGTACAACTGCGTGCCATGTCTACCGACCTATTCATGGAGTATGTGCCGTATTGTCTAGTCTGATCAAGGTCGTTGTGCATGATCTAACAGCAGGATCTGCCACGGTTCCATATGCACGCGTCCTCTGCTTCTGTCTCTTCATGCACTGGTGTTCTTGCTCTCCTCCTTGATCTTCTTCTGCATGTGGGATTGCATTGCTTGCTTCTACTGCTTGTACCGGGCTTACTTAATTTCATGGTTCTTCCTCTGTGGTAGGCTGGTAGCCTGGTAGGTAGTAAGTACTACATCTGTGAGATAGCTTGTTTTCCTCACATTTTTCACCTCTATGCAAAATGTGCAACAATATCGGTCAGACATGACATTATCCAGAAGGAAAGCGCTAGATTACAGAACATATAAGTAAGGGCAAAAGCATGCGTGTGAGGTAATTCTGTGCTGGACTGGGTATCAGCTGAGGACCTGATGTCCCCAAGATCCAGATGTTGGCGGCCTCGTACCTTTGTTTTTACTTACCTCTCTTTTGTCTGTTTTATTAGGACGAGTGCTCGTTATTTTACTGCGGTGATTGATGATGACTCACACCTTGGATGGGGTAAACAAACAGTGTGTGTGTGTGTTAGTGAGAAAGGGAGTAGTTAACTAGGGCTGCTGGCCTGCAGTTATCCTGATGTCTAGTTCTTAGTCTGGACAAGAGCATGCAATGCAGAGGGAAGCATTGGCCATTGCATCGCATGTGTCAGAGATTCCTGGCTACTAGGCCTGTTGCTTTAACCTTTTCTTTCACTCATTATTAAACTCGCCATGGCTTTGTTTCGCTTTGCTTTCTTGGTTCGTACGTTGCTCGTGGCCTAAGTGTATTTGCCTGCTCTGCACATGGTTTAAAATCTCACCCAAATTTTGCGAGATGAGATCTCGGTTCTCGGATATGAACGATTTTTGAAATACTGGCCGGAGTAAAAAAATTAAATTGCTACAGTAATCTTGACCCGATTTTGCCAAATCTCGCCGATATATTGTGTGTGTTTTGACCGGATTTGGTCCAAAAACCCTTAAGAAAGTCATCTCCTATGAAAATTTGTTGAAAAACCGAATTTTTGAGACATTTTTTAAAAACTACAGAAATATTATCGGATTTTTATAAAATTGTATATACTTTATCATGATGTGAAAATTTTATTTTACCATTCTAAGAAGTGTAGAATCATAAAAAAAATCAAAATAATTTAACTTCATTTGTTATCTTTAAAAAAATCAAAAACCGAATGAACATAATTGGGACAGTAACCTTCTCAGAATTTTATAAATTTTCTCAAGTGTGATCATGATCCAAAATTTTTGTTAAAGCTTAATAATTGCATTAGTACCATTATCTAAAATTTTCAAAAAAAATTCAACTTTTTTAGTTTGCTCAATCAAATCTATGTATGCATTGAACTTCATTTGTTATATTTCAAAAATGAAAAACAGAAATAACATAAATAGTACAGTGTACTTGTAAGAATTTTATAAATTTACTGGAGTGTGATCATGATTCAAAATTTTTATGAGATATTAATCATTTCCTTAAAACCCTTCTGCAAAATTTTCCAAAAATTTAAACCTTTTTATTATTAAAGCAAAACTATGTATTGATCATTAGGCTTTTATCAGGATGTAACACTGTCAAAATTTTTGAAACTTCTTGAAGCTTGATCATCATTTTAAAATTTTATGAAAACATTAATAATAAATCGGGAACATCCACAAAAATTTACAAAATTTTCTAACGTTGTTTGTACCATTTTTCATTTGGTTGAAGTTTGCCGGTATGGCTTTTATCAGAACAGTAGCACTGTTCGAATTTTAAAAATTCATGAAGCTTGATCATTATCTGAAAATTTTATGTGAATATTAGTGATACATCATAACCATGCACAAAAAAATTGAAAAATTTCTAACGTGGTTTGTTTTATTTTTCATTCGGTTCAAACTTACCGGTTTTCTCGGTAGAAAAAAAATCCGGATATGAATTTTTGTTTTTGTATTTCGTCCGAAATTTATCTGAAATTCCGAGATCTTAGCGAGATTTTGCTCTCCGGCCAGCTTCGAGATGTCGAGCGAAAACGATATTTCAAACCCTAGCTTTGCACGCTTTCTTCTTATTTTTTTTGTTTATTTTCGAACGAAATTACAAACTTAATTATTTTTTTCCTTGACCTACACAAGAACCAGTAACCCACCTACTGTGCTTGACAGCTCCTCAACAAGTATGACAAGTGACGGCCCCACCTTCCTGGCCAGCACAGGTACCGTGGTACCCCGTTTGCCGTGGTGAGTCCTTCAGACGTGCTATGCTGATGGGAGGTGCTACGATAACACCACGGTAGAGAAGAGTGCAATAGATGACACGTGTCGTTTGACAGTGTTTGCATGATGAGAAGAAAAAAAAAAGACTAGATTAAGAATTTTGTTAAAAAAAACTGAAGAAAAAGAAAATGTAAAGAAAGGCCAAACAGGGCAAAGCTTCTCCTTCCTCCTCGGCGCCTCACCCGGGGCTGTGGATAAGCTGGTGCCGGCATCTCGGAGCCTTTTTTTGTCTCGAGCAGTGTCGGTAGCAGTAGACCAGTAGTGCCTTTTTCAGACACTGACTGGTACGTACGTAAGAGCTGGTTAAGCCGTTGATGAAGCAAGCTCACATGCCAGAGGTCAGAATGCGTGAGTGAATCGTAGTGGCGGAGCTTGATGAGCGGCGTCAAACCTGGCCGCGGATGCGGCGTGACCCCCGCTCACCCTGTGCAGCATGCGTTGATATGATATGGCTTGCCGCGGATGCGCCCGGTGAGCCATGCGTACACGAGCAAGTCATCAGCCGTTTACACGCTTCCCGTGCCATCATCCTATCCACTTCTCGCTCACGCGGAATATAAACCGTACCGTTCCCAAAAACCACTGCGTGGGTTGGGTGCCAATTTATACGTTCAAATATGTTCGAACTCTATTTTGCTGTGGAGGAATCTGAATCTATCTCTTATGGGTTTCTGCTATAAATATAGCATCTAATTATATAAGAGAATCGATCTAATAAAGAGAAAGTTTCGCATCTCTATATTTTGTGTGCTCTTCCTGACTATTCTTGTTATTCGATCGGTGTTTTATGGTGGATCTACGGCGGACGTTATCGTTTTACAACAATTAATTTTCTTCTTTGGCAGATGTGGTGACCCCTATTTTTACATAAATGCAAAAATAGAAATCTAATGTGCATTCCGTACTAGTCCCATGATCAGTAGCTAGTACGCACATACACACCAATTGGAATCACAACTATACAACAAATATTATCAAGCGGAAACTATTATACAAAGAAAACTTTACAACTTAGAGATTACAGCAGCAAAAGAAGCAAGGTCCTGCAGTGTGCCCATCCGACCCGCAGGCAACTGACAAGGCATAAACTCTAGAAAGAATACGACGAAGATAATCCCGCAACCTGCGACGAAAGAGATAACCTCAAAGCTTCACTAACTTATCCACCTAGAAACAACATATAAGTAAGGGTGAGTACTTTTGTACTCCGCAAGGCTTTAGCAAAACCTATAATATATGCAGGCCATTTCAAAGGAAGCTACTACAGTTAATTTGTATAAAGCAGAATTGATATTGTAAAATCAAGTTATTTGTAAACGGAATTTGTAAGAGCAAGTTGACTTATATGAAATAAGTAGAGCATAAGTAATACTTACAACCCTTCGTGAGCATCGAATAATCCAGAAATGGAATCCAAAAATGTCAGCCCTTTGACATAAAGCAACAGCTGCTAAAACAAGCTCAGACCAAACCCATTTTAGAAAATAACAAAACATTTAACTAGTACAAGTTCACCAAGTTTCCCATGATCGAGGGGACGGCTAATCGATTAGATTTACACTCACAACTTTACTCACAAGTTATGACCTTTTTTTTTGCCACATGTTTCACGCACCTTTGGCGTGTGGCCAGAATGTTCATGACAAAAACCTTTACATTACCTAGGTTAACTTTGCATCAGCCTGGGACGTTAAGCTCTCGCCATAGAAACAGAAACACACACCCAAGATCTGGATCCATTCACATCACACCCAACACCACGTTTCTGCTCATGGCAAGGCGTACACCGTTGTATTGGTATGTAGAAACCCCTACAAGCAAACCTGGAAAGGAATGCCTATGCAATCTCCCGCCTTCCATAAATGCAAAGTTAAACTAGATAACTTAATTGGTTTAAGGCTGCCCCATCCCAACACTTGTGGTTATACAGATTATCTTGAATCATACAACACTAAGTTCGGTCCTTAATCCGTCACGGGCGATACTTCACCCTACACTACGTGCAAATCCCTCTGTGCATCCGGCTATTGCCAATAATCGCCCGCATCAAAACATAGTTTTATTTTGTGTTTTTTTTAATGAAAATACCCATAACCAACATCTTCATTTTCAACATTTTCCATTTCTCAAGAAACAAATTTTGATCTGATAATCAATTTCAATGGTTCTAAAGCATGGCTAAGCATGGATAAAATATAATCGCATATACCCATGGTAACATTAAATAATGTCTAAGCTTAATTTATGGTTATCAAGGTTCACATATTCGTACTTATCAAGGAAGTTTCATGAGACAACAGGTATAACTACCAGTACCACAAAATAGCGAATTTACAGAAGGTAAATGTATGCATGAAACATTTTAATAAACACAATGCAAATTAAATACTGGGATCAAGATAATCAAAGGGATGCTTGCCTTGCTTATTTATTGCTTACGACGAAGACGCGGTCGCAGCTGACGGAGGCAACGACGGAGGAAGGGACGTCGGATTCTACACGTCAATCAATCGGAAATATAGCAAAAATTCAACTTTAATAAGGGGCAAAAAGAAAACAGACGGAAAGCCAAATAAAGACTTATGGCATAAAACAGAATACTTTAGGGTTTGGACTGAACGATTTCAAGATCTTATGATTTAGATAATTACACATTCATATAATTAATGACTTATGATGAACAAAACAGGGTTTCTTTGATAGATTATCTATTCTTGAATTACAAATTCAAGAGGCTAAAATTATGAATTCTTGTATTTATAACTTCGAATTATAGATGCTAAAATTATTTGGATTAAAAGAAGTAAAACACAAATTAAAGGGGTTATGCGAATAGCACTTGATTATTTAAGTGATTTGCATAAAAAGCGGTTTTGAATGAGTTAGATCTGTTAAGCTAGGTTACTGGATTTATTTATGGTTTTTAAGAAGGTTCTGGTGATACAAATATATTAACTACAAACTTCTTCGTTATTACAAGGTTCACTTAATCATATTATGAAGTTCATTAATCATAAAACTTAGGGTTATTTGGCTAATAGGATTTATGTGCAAAACATGATGAAACAAGGTTATTTCTTCAGAAAAAGGATAGAATATACTTTGAAGAACATTCCTAAGTTGATTTCATACATTTTAGTGTTTAGACGAGACATTACATCCATTGTTGAAAAGCTTACATGATATTAAGAGTTACGATGATCATAAAGCTTAAGAGTATTCAACTAGCAGGATTTAGCTAGAAAGCAAGTTGTAAATAAAATATTTTTCTAGATTATGGTAGACTAAAACCTAAATATCATTTCTAAACTGATCTTCATAATATTTGCATTTAGACGAGGTATTCAACGGGCTGTTGAAAAAGCTTAAGCGTTTCTATAACTACAAGATAAAGATTCAGTTTTTGATATAAGTTTGCGACTACACCCTATAAGATAATCTACCCATTTTTTAGGCATTAATAGGGTATGGCTCTAAGAGTGTTTTAAAGTTGACTTCGCAATGATTGGTTTTTATCCGAGATGTTCTCTATATAAGTGATCATTAGGGCCTAACAAGGACTTAGTTCAAATTTACACAAACATAGGATATTTTTGCATAGACAGCAAGGGCATTATTTTTCAAGGTTATAGGATTTGGTTTTGTGAAATCTGATGTTCATTTGTGAAAGTTATAACTATTCAAATTGTAGAAGTATTAATACTTCGACTACTAAACATTTACTATTTTCTATGGTAAACTCTAAATATTATTATGAATTTGGAATCCTTGTGATGCTAGGAGTATAACAAAATTGGTTTGGTGATTATTTGAATTTATTTGATCTATATTATAACTATTTGATTTTCTATGCATATATATACATTTTACACTTAGATTATTTTCTATTGTTGAAGATAGTTCAAATCAAGTTCACTTCTTAATTATTTTGGTAAATTCAGGTATTATACTGTCACACTAGTATTTATAAATTAATTTTTACTTATTTCACATTTCTTTCATACAAGTTATGTATATTTGAATTTCTAGTGTATTGAATACAATCTTTAATAGAAAGTAGTTCATACATAAATGAAATTTAAATATTTTTATATATTTGAACTTCTGGAAGCATAAGGATTCCATTAAAATTGGTTTCATTCAATTCTAAGTTTGTTTACAGAATTTTTGTGTAAAGCATATCTTTTGGCCTTTTATTCAAATTTGAATTTCAAATTCACCCAGTGATCATTTTCAAAATATTATTGCATATTATGAAATTAATTCATTTTACATGAATATATAAATTTATTTCATTCAATTTGGAGTTATAATGCAAAATCTACAAGCATTTGAATTAACTCGGTTTCTGAAAATAACCTAAAAACACAAAAATACGCTTTCTCTGCTGGAAAACGGCTTTCGACGCACGCGTGTTGGCTCAACAGAATTGGCCCACGGACACTGATAGTCCGGGCCCATCGGTCGGTGGCACAGAACAGGGCCTCCGTTTTTCCGGCTCGCCGGTGACGAGTCGTCTCCGGGGCGACGGAATGGGTAGCACTAAAAGACTCAGTGAACCAATGCGCATCTAATGGTGGTACTCACTCGACCGGAGATGGCCGGGAGGTAGGTTGCCACCGTGGGGGTGCGGCGGGCACCATGGCTAGGTGAGCAAAAGCTCGTCGCCGGCCATGCTTTCGCCGGGCAGGGATGGAGTGAGCACTAGTAAGCTAGAGGGGTTCCATTTCACCTGAGAATGGGGTCGGAGAAGAGCCGAAGCGTGCTGCCAACGATCGTCGGCCGAAAGGAAGAAAACAGTGGTGAAAGATGTGCTGCAGACAAGAACAAGTGAAAATAATGATTGATCAATACTCCATGAGACACGGCGAAGTTTTATGCCCAAGCGATTCCAAAGATTGATGCCTATTTGGCTTGCTTCACTGATTTCCTCCCTTTTGGGTGTTTGCGGCTACGACGAAGAGGAGGAAGACCAATTGAGGTGCTAGGTTCAATTGGAGTTCAAAAGAGTGGAGAGGGCCTCAATGCGACGCCAAGCCGGTATTTATAGCCGGAAATGAATGGCAGTACAGGGTTTGAACAGAAGAAAGAAGTTGCGGCCGATTCTATGCACTCTCGGTGAAGTGGCGCAAAGCCTCACTGGCTCGGACGACAGGGAAATGACCAGGTATGGCGCGGGAGAGGCCAAGGATGATCCGTGGCAGTGCACGATTGAACGGGCGGCGCGATGGTTGAGGCGTAGAGAGTCGGTGAAGACTCGGGAGAGAGAGCGGAGGGCTCGGCTGTGGGAAAGGAGAAGAAGAAAAGGAAAACGGCAGACTGACGAGCGGGACCGGAACCACCGATCAGCCAGAGAGGTGTTTTTCCGTTCCTGCCAGCGAACGTTACGACACAGTAGACGGGCCCACTTGTCAGTGAGAGAGGATGAGGCAAAGAGATAAGCATGGCCGGGACAAGCTAGTACACGCATTAAGATACCGACCAAATCACTGTCAAATTTTGTGAAACTTTTTGTCCAACATTTCCTGGTAGTGATTATCTTCCAGTAAAAATTTCGGACCAATATATCCTATAATGAATTAATTAAAATTCTGACACTGTGCATTAGCCAGAATTTCCTTTTTCGGATTTTGATTTATTTAAGGGTGTAAATTGTATTTATTATTTTCCAAACTTTTTATAAGAGTTTCGTTTGGTTTTTATATATCTCTATAAAAATTTCAAGTCAAAATACTGGGTGATTATTTTATAAAAATTCTGACATGATAATTTTTCAGATTTTTGAAACCTCTGTTTTTGAATTTTTAGAAGGTCTAAATGACATAATAAAATCCTAAAATTTTTACCAGAGATAAATTCTACTCTGAGGGCATTATGGTAATTTTTATGGCTCCATATAAGTTTCTAATATTTTACAATAATTCTGACTTACACTGTTTCTAGTCAAAAGAGATGTTATTCTTTTTATTTATTTACTTTTGTGTGTATAAAATTTTTACTTGTTGACTTTACTGACTTAACAGCATGGTTAGGGTTCCATGGTAAATTTTCCAAAATTTTACCTTTACCTTTTTATCTTTTTACCATTATCCATTCTTTAATTCTGTTTGTTGGATTTTTCATTCAAAGCATAAATCCAAGGAAAATCCAAATAAAACCAATGATGTCAAGAAAACTCAGAATTAATCATATTAAAATTCAAAATATTCATTTTCATTCGATTATATTTTTTGGGATGTTACAGCAGAATTAAGTTCCATCTCCAAGATCGCAACGCGCAGTATATATTGTTAGCCTTTGGTTTGTTAACGCGGGTGGGTTGTAGCTTAAGCTTACCCGACATCACCGGAGCTTGAGCTAATTACCAATCGAGCAGTGTTTCAATGCTTTCTCTCCCAATACAAGTTGCACAAATCTTAAAGTAAGCGAAGGGGTAACTATTCATTTATGCTTTAATATTTATGCAACTGTCAAATGGAAAAGTATGGAAGCACCTCTCCAATCAATTGCGTCCTTGTCATCAGTTCACCACCTTGCTTGACCTACGTACGGACTGGACCATTGGGCTGTGCTTCAGCTTTGGGCTAAAAGCTCCCCCCAAACAGCATGGCTGCAAAGCAGCTGGAAAGTTAAGCCACAACAGAAACACTCCCAAAAGCTGTAGCTACTGGGGAGGAGCTTTTTAGCTATGGCTTCGCTTGACCACCTCCCACCTCGCTCGCTTCGCTTTCCCGACCTCCGCCACCCCGCCTCACTGCCTCCGCGTCACCTCCCCACTTGGACGCTGCTGTACTTCGCTATGTTACTACCTCCCCACTCGGTTGGCCCTCAAAGCTACAGCTGCAGCAGCCAATTTGCTAAACAGCATAACAAGAAAAACCACGACCACATTCTGGTGCTTTCTGACCAACAAATCAAAACAGTTTTTAAATTGTATGAGCTCCCCAACCAGGCCCATGTGTACCAGCGGGTGCAACAAAAAGATGCTTATTTCCGGTGGAAGTATGTGCATGAAACTATAGGGAAAGATTGTTTCGCATGTAGATAGCTACGTATATACGTACGTTCGAAACTAGCTAAACCTAGCATCCAATGCAAGCTAACCCCCCAACATTTTGGAGTATTTTGCGTCGACCAAGATGCGGTTAGGGGAGACACACCCATGGAAACATGCATCATTGGGTTGGCTTTTGTATTGGAATCATTTGGTCTAGCTAGCTCACTCGTACGAGTGTACTACTCATGTAATTAAGCCCCTGACATTCTCTTGTCCCCCACGGGCTACACACGTATAGTAGAGCCTTTGGACATAACCAGCCGTAAGAATTACAAGTAAATAAAATGCAGGACAAAGGGATGCCATAACTTGTGGGTGAAGTTGAGTGAGCACACAGCTTTGCTCTGTCCCTATATATATATATATATATATATATGTGCATCGATGTATCACTCATTCTTGTTAGTGCATGTTTGATCTCAGATGCAAAATCAATCTTGTCGCACACTTTTTTGCACTGGCTCAACCGGTCAAATTAAGGTTGATTAGCCTCAAAATTATACTAGATCTTTTAGACCAAATGTACGCACACATGTCATGTGTCATGTGAAGTTTGCAGCTCCAGTACGTAGCCTGCAGCCGCTAGAAGCAACAATCTGATTAATTAGTGCTTTAATATTTATGCGATTGAAAGGGTTTTTAATTAGTGCTTTAATATTTATACGATCCATTGTTAAGAGAGCGTAGAATCACCTCTCATTTAATAATTATTTGATTTGTGAAATGAAACGCTCGAATGTACTAAGTACGCGTGTCAGTGACGGCACGATGGCAACGAACGGCAGCCGTCGATCACGCACGGATCCCGAGTCTTGTCGGCATCTCGGGCCCACCTGTCAGCAGAAGCTGTGAACTGGACAGTGCTTGAGCCTGAGTCCTTCGGATGCTTCGCACGGCCCCACCCCACCGCCCTCGGGTGGCACGTGCGAGCTCAGTTCGTTACACGGGCCGTCCATCCGCAACGAATTGAAGCTAGGAAAAAAAAAGGGCAGGGTGATTGCGCTCAGCCCCCTCGATTTGTTTTTATTTGCTTTTCGTAGGAGCCCATGAATTTCTCCTATCTCCTTTGAGGGCGAGATTGTTAATACTATAATTAATTTAGAGCCAAGCGCCACTCCTTGGGAACTCGAAAAAACAAAGGGCACAGCATTGTTCGCATGGTTCAAGATCAACGGAATTGAATTGACCGAGGAAAATAACCAAGTACAGACCAACGCTTGCACAAGGGCTACTAGAACACCAGCAATTACCAGCAAAGAGAAGGTAGAAGTACAAACTGCTGCTATTAACAGGCTCGTCAGTACATCACTACCTCCATTTGGCCGTATATGCTGGAGTATTTCTTTTGAATTATAGTTTCTAATAATAATACAAAAAATACCACTGTAACTGAACATGTCTGCAGGATCCTGATATTACGGTGGACCGTTTTTTTATTAACGGGATCGAATAGTACAATCATCATTCTACCATCTATCAATCTATACCTATAGGCTATACTAATTAGGCGCTCTAGTCATCTATCTGGTGATCCCAACTCCCAAGTAATAACGGTTCAGATTAAAAAAAAAGAGTCAATGTTAAACACGATCCAAATCAATTGAAATTTAGGATATAAATAAAGGAAAATAAAAAATTTGGCTTTCATACGACTTCCAAAGTAACATCCATAAATATCTATACCAATTAGGCACTTCAAAGAATTAGCACCCACATTAATTAAAAAAGATCTAGCCATCTATCTGACAAACCCAAATTATAACGGTTCAGATTAAAAGAAAGTGTTCATGTCAAATACAATCCAAATCAATTAAAATTTGGAATAAAAATATAGGAAAATTAGCAATTTGACTTTCATATGACTTCCAAAAAATTTGAATAAAAATAAAATAAAATAGCAATATGATTAGCATACGAATTTCAAAGTAAAATCCATAAGAAATAAAATTCGGCATAATAATTACATGAAAAATTGAATTAGTATTTTTATACAAATTATAGAAAAATCTGAAAAAATCCACTCCAAGTAGGATACAAAAAAGGCAATTTCGAAATAAAATTAAGGATGATTAGAAATTTTATTTCTACGTGAATTCCAAACCTAAATTCCAAAATATTAAATTTGCAATTAGATCCATACCTATACTAACTATAGACTACAAGGGAATTTCCACATTAGTCAAAAAAAGAAAAGATTTATAGGGTCCATCTAACACACCCAAGTTAGAGAAAAAAAATGTGTTATCCAAGTATATACTAAGGATTTAAATGTTATCAAATATATAGTAGTTCAAAAATATAATAAGAATGTTTGAAAATGTTTTGACCACATCAGTTTTAGGCAGAAGTAAAACAAAGCTTTAAAATCATTGGGGTGCTCACCAACAGGACCAGGTAAGGCCTATTTGGTATGATGTTAATTGCAACATGCTTACTGTCACTAAGGTTATTTTTGTGCATGTTAACAGGACTTTATTTAGCATATATGTCACTAGAGTAGCAACTTATGTAGGACTGATCGAAGAAAATGGAAACAAGTCATAGGATTTAATTTTCTTTTTTTGCATGATTTGTCCTACCAATTGAGTGAGTTCTCAAGAATGCAATTGATTATTTCAAATTTTGATTGCAGAAGTTTTTTTAACTCTTCGCAAACAAAAATTAATTGATATTTTTAGTATGTGTCATGATATTCACATCAGAACTGTGAAAAAAAAATTTCTACATTAGTTTAAAATAGATACACGCAGCAGGGTATGATACTAGTAAAGTTCTACTAGGATCATACTCGTCCTAAGCCATCTCAAAAAAAAAGATCAGTCCTAAGCATGCTTGGGATATATGCTGATAAACCTCATGGGATACGTGCATATGGTAAATTTGATTATCCACCGTCTTGGGAGCATGCAGAACAAACCACCCGGCCGAGGTCTACACAGAACGGAGCAAGTAGCCAAAATCTGTTCCCATCGTACGTCTTCGTTTAGTTCGTCTTCAAAAGTATTAAGATTCGCTCAGGTGGAGGACTGAGCGCTTAGTTGAGGCTGCCGTTCTGCAGCGCGTCGCCTCGCCCTAGTGCTCATGCATGTACGTGTATAGGTGTGTATGTTTGTAGTCCGATTGTTGTTCTTTTTCTATAATAATTGCTAGAGCTCCTAGCCAATATATATATATATATGTGTATTATATGTATATATATATAAAAAAAAAGATCCGCTCAAGTGCCCTTAATTTGAGTGTAGCGCCTTGCTTTTATGTAACATCCCAAAATTTGTATTTTATGGTTTCGTTGTGCATTTGCTATTCTTGAGAATTTTCTAGAATTTAATTGAACCGTCCATATCCATCCGATCTGAACCGGCCCGTGCTGTAGCCCAGTCCATCCCGCTATGCAAAACACTAACTTGAGTTAATATGAGCCGTTGGATTTGGACGTGTGATCGAGATCGTGCCACATCACCCTTGCGCTATGAGCCGCTCGATGCTTGCCACGTGTTCGGTTCGGATCTTGTCGCATCATGTCGTCGTATCGCTAACGGAGTCCGCCGCCACCGTCGATTCCGCCACGGAATCTGTGCACAACCATGCCTGCCGAGGGGCCTACTTAATGCGCCACCACACACATTAAACTCCCCACCTCGCCTTGCACGTTTCACCCCAGTGCACGCACGCCGAGAAGCCCTAGCACCGTCGCTATTGCTCGTCGTAGTTCTTGCATTGCGCCATCCATCGTCCTCTGTCGTGTTTGTGACCAGATCCGGGTTCGCCATCTTGCGCTGCATCAGATCTGACCAGTCTTGTCGCCTGAGGAGTTCGACAGCGCTTTCACCATGGTCTTCGTCCCCGCTACTGGTAAGAACCTTGCCGTCGTTCTTCGTCTTCAACCACATCTGTTCGATCCGCAGCCAACGACCTAGATCGCACCACACATCAATCTTGTATCATCATTGCTCGCATAGCCATAGCCGTTTGATCGGATACAAGCAGTCCAGATCGTGCCAGGTGTCATGCTATAGGATCGAGGATAACCAACTAGAGGGGGTGAATAGGAGGTTTTTGAAATTCTTCGTCTCTAATTGCAATAAATGGAAATCAAATAAAGGATTACAATTTTGATAATTAAATCCTAAATCTCTAGGTTTCAATAAGTGCACCGACAACCTACACTAGGCAAGAATAAAATCCCAGTCACAACATCACTATACTAAAATTGCTAGGAATGAAAATTGATCACAAGAAACAAGAATTCAAACCACAAGTAAGAATGACACAAGAATTTATCCTGTGGTCTCGGAGATTTACCAGTCTCTCCTAATCCATGTTGAGGAAGCTTGATCAACTTCAAGCCAGCTCCAATCGCACGAGCCTCCCTCGATCACTTGGTAGTTCTACCCCGCTCTGGGTAGGCGAACTCCGGTCTTCACAATCAATAGGGCTTTCTCACAAGCTTCCTTGAGAAAGTCACCGGTTCCTTCGCTTCCAAGCCGTCTAGGAGGCTGCAACCTCCAAGAGAATAGGGTGATGACGCTTGCTTGAATGTGAATCAAATGTCTAAATGGCTCAACACTAAATGCAACACTTGAATACTCCTCACTCACTCAAAAATGAGAATTAAATGCACTAAGAGCAAGGGAGACTTGCTAGAGCTCAAGATGTATTCAATGAATAACCAAGAGAGCTTTAGTATGCAGGTGTGGGGGTATTTATAACCCCCACTCATTATTCTAACCGTTAGGGACAAGATCTTGGAAATTCAAGAAATCCGGTACTACTGGCGTGTAAAGCCCGGTAGTACCGGGCTGGTCCCAACGGTTGATTTTGAGCAATTAATGCGGCGGGAAAGAGCAGTTGAAAAGGTCCGGTACTACCGGTGCACAAAGTGTGGTAGTACCGACTTTCTGGGAGAGATCTACTCAAGAGAAGCCCATTCTGGAAAATAGGTACCGTTGTATAAAGTGAGGTACTACCGAGATCCCGGTACTATCGGCTTTTAACCTACGGTAGTTCCGATTTGAAAAACTCACGCAAAACATCCCCTTCTGTAAAAAGGCTATCGGCCACATGGCCGGTACTATCGCACCTGCGGTAGTACCGTAGCTATCACGCCGGCAGTACTAACATGAAAAAAATCAAGGATGTCTTCAAAGATGGGCATATCTGGAAAAAGAAGTACCGTAGTACAGATTGTGGTACTACCGCCTAGGCAGTACTATCGGCATTATGCCTGCGGTAGTACCGACTTTGCTGAAAATGCAGATTTTGCTTTGAAGCACAATACTAAATGCAACTAGTAGATGACCTTTTAACAAGATATGAGCCATACGAAACTTTATTCAAATCCAAACTACTAATCATTACTCCCCCTTGATAGTACAACAATTAACCTATTAATCCGATCTTTTTACTTCTAGCTTCGAGATCGGTAAAAGCTAAATAAAACATCCTTAACACATATATATACCTTCTTCTTGATCTTTTGGTTCCCTTCAATGGACCTCTTCTCTTGAAAGATCTTCAATCTCATCAAGGTGTCAATATGAAGACCAACCTATTCTCACAAACTTAAGAGAAATTATTAGTCCTTTAATACGATTGTCATTAATTACCAAAACTCAAATAAAATTAGGTGCCTAGATGCTTCACGTGTACCAGGACATGCCATGTGTCCACGTTGTTGCCATCGATCACCACATTGTGCACCGTTGGATCTAGTTTGGTCGGACACAATGCTGCCACGCGTCGCATCTGCATCGCGCCGTGCATCGCTGCTAGCATCAGCCCATTTGACATCAGTGCTGACGTCTGGCGCGACAGCCAAAATGCCGCGGATCGAGTCCACAGTGGATCGACAAGGTCCGTGGACTGGGTCTATGCACCGTTACCACATGTCGGTTTCCGATGGTCCAGATTGGGTGCTGACGTCAACCGACGTCATAATCTGATTTTTCAGTATAGATCTAATTCAGGAAATTAATTATTTAATATTTTCTGATTTTCCTATTTATTCAAATTTTTGTGAGCCCGTTCTCCCTTATACGTGTTCCGATTGAGACGATTCAAATTTCTAAAAATTTGTAAAATCGAGATCTATTTAATGGTGAATTTTATTTGATTTTTAGAGTTTGTTTACTCTCTATTTTAGTATTTATTTAGTATTTTCTCTCGATATACGTAGACATCGAAGTGCTTGGAGCGTCCTAGGGGGAATTGTTGTCACACGATGATGCTGAGTTGTGGTAACACACATTGTTCTGCAATGAAGTTGAATTGTTGATGGCATGTGTTGCATGGTAATCAACTGGGGTGGTAATGATTTAGATTGGGGCAAGTGGCAAGGGGCTCTAAGGTGGGTCTATATGGCAAAATGGGTTGTGGAATTCTTGCCTCGGTCAACTTAAGGACTTAACTGTGCAAGCATTTGACACGAGTCAAACATACAACCACATGTCTAAAATGGGATGGACCTAACTGACAAATTTGCAATATCTTAGCTTTGGTACTACTAGTGGTGGTGTGAGTCCCGACCGAACGATGAAACTCACATGGCACGGAGGGGGCCCCTGATGTGGTAACCAGTCCCTTCAGTGTTGAAACCTTAGTGGATAGTACTGGGTTAAGCCAGAGCATTGTAAAGGCTTTGTCATGATTCCTCTGTCGGCACACCAAAGGAAGTATGATAATGGCCAGATAAAAGGAGATGATCATGTCGTGTGGGTAAAGCGCATATCCTCTACAGAGCGTAAAATCTATTTGGATAGCCGTGCTCACGGTATTGAGTAATACTCGGGAATTACAGTCAAGGAATAGAATTTGTAAAATAAAAACTTGGATGGGAAAGCTGGGTGCTAGTGGAAGTTTGGAATATGTTAGGGTTGGGTGCCAACTTTACTTGAGAAATACTGAAAGTTACTATTTATTATTTTTTTTCTGTTATTTCAATCTAGTTATTGTATTCTTTTATAAATATTGCTTTGTTGCAAAATAGCCATGTTAGCCATTCCTTTAGAACAAGCCATGCATATAGTATGATAGATTTGCATTCTGTGCATAACTTGTTGAGTGTTTTATGTACTCATCCTTACCAACAACAACATCACCAGTTGAGGAGGAGTCTACACCAGTTTTGAAGGAGTATCCAGAAGAGACGAATGTTTAGGGTATGAGCCTTGTCAGTTGCCTGTGGTATATTGAGGGGTTTATCTACGTTTTTATTCCGCTGCAATTTAATCTATTATTCATAGTTTAGCCCTACGTGGCATATTCATGCAAGGTCGATCATAAAGTCAGTCAACAGGTTAATAATTAATACATGAAATCTTTTATTATGATTCCACTTGTAAGGCCCCCATTTTTGATATTGAATACCAACAATGGGTTCCCTGTGCATACTGTACTAGTCCCATGATCAGTGGCTAGTACGCACAGATTACAAATTGAAATCATATCCATACACAATAATATTACATAGGCTAAGCGTCTGAGATTACATAATA
Organism: Otatea glauca; assembly: GCA_036346275.1. Classification (NCBI taxonomy): domain Eukaryota; kingdom Viridiplantae; phylum Streptophyta; class Magnoliopsida; order Poales; family Poaceae; genus Otatea; species Otatea glauca. Next base: position 53,390,342 of record CM070718.1, on the reverse strand, counting down.
GTATTACAAGCCAAAAACTTGAAAGCGGCAGCGAAAACTTTATTTCTCTTGTAGTATGCCCATTCACCCTCAGGCAACATACAAGGTAAAGCCCTAGAAAAGATCGTCATCATAACCCCCGAATCCTGTATGGTCGTAATGATCATCGGAGTATTCGATATCATCACCTAAAAACAACATTGATAGCAAGATTGAGTACATGATGTACCCAACAAGTCTCATAGTGTATCGCAAATGCAAATATAAATAAATGCAGGTTGTAGCAATGGAATGGTTTCTACGGTTATTTTGCATTGGCAAATTGAAGCATAATCATATACTAGATTGCAACCGAAATTTGTAAAAGAGCATATGTTGTAATAACAAGTATTGACAGCATAAATTAATCATTATGACACAATCTACCCGACTGATTCAATCCATTCCCATGTCATCCCCTGACATGAAGTATATTCCAAAACACCATTTCCCCATCAAATCATTTTGGAAATATTAAAACTCTAACCATGTGATGACGGTACCAAGTGCCTTTGACCGTAGGCGCGGCTAATTAATTAGATTTACACTCTGCAGAGGTGTACATCTTTACCCACAAGAAATGATCTGCCATTTTTGCCAGGCTAGTTGACACTCTTCCTTTGGGGTGTCGGCATGGTGATCATGACATAACCGTTACATTGTCTAGACATAACTTTGCACCAGCCCGATGACGTTAAATCCTTGTTATGGAGAAGAAATATGACAGTGTGTCCCTGTCATTAAAAGTGGTAATACAAGTAGTAATTCCCTGCAATAGAAGCAGTAAATCCCTGCAATAAGGGTTTCTTCCCATACCAAGGCGTACACCGTTATACCGATATGCATTTACCCACAACGAAGTGTGGAAGCCCCTCATAAGAAAACCTAGAAAGGAATGCTCATACTATCTCCCGCCTACCAATATGCAAAGCCAGACCTAAGCAACTTAATAGGTTAAGGCTGCCTCATCCCAGCACTTGTGGTTGCACGAAAGTCTTGGCTTGAAAACAACCCATAGCTCGGTCCTTAATCCGACACAGACAATAATCTCCCCCTACACTACGTACAAGTCTAGCCCTTGCACATCTGGCTATTGCCAATAATTGCCCGCATCTAAACCATAATTTTATTCTAAGTTTTTAGTCAAAATATCCACAATTGATACTTAGCAAATCCAACATTTTCAAATTCCCAAGAAGCAGTTTGATTTGATTATCTACTCCGTTGCTAAATGAACATGACTAAGCATGATTATTAACCGTATATTACCCAAGTTGACATTATGTAGTGTCTACCCCTTTTTCTATGGTTATCAAGGTTCACATGTCCATGCTTATCAAGGAAGTTCCATGAAGTATCAGGTATATCTACCAATATTCCAACATAGCATTTTTATGATAAATATGCGCATGCATAATCGTTTTGCAAGCATTGAAAGTAAATATTCGAAGTAATGGGATCAAAATGATCAAGGGGGTGCTTGCCTTGCTGGTTGTTGTTAGGTATAAAGTCCGGGTCGTTGACGAGGTCGTCGTCTATTAATTCAGGCTCGTCGGAATCTACTCGTCGATCATCAAGAATAACATACAATAAACAGCAAACTAAAATAAGGGCAAAAAGAAGACAGCTAGAAAATCCAACTAAAAACTTACTCACAAAAACAGGAGTGTTTATTAATAAGATTATCATTCGTGTTTATGTGGTTATACTGTCTTTTTGTTTATGTTTACCTTCACTCTTTTTGGACTAAATGATATCGAGTATTTCTTGCTTCATATGAATTATTCATTTTACTTTAACGAATTCTAGATGCTAAAATTATTTGAAGTAGAAAGATTTGTCTTATCGTGATAACATAAAGTAGCATGCTGTTAATAGGATTCAGATGCAAAGCAATGTATTTATAGAATTTTGAATTAATCATTCATCACCAAACGTCTTGCTGTCATTCTATTATGAATGCATAACATATTAGGTTATTTACTAGATCTTCATGTATTAATTATTAGATGCATGCATGTTCGTATATGAACACCTGCCCATATATATATATATATATATGCTTATTCATGCTCGTTATACTAGGACACAATCTATTTGCATAATCCATTATTTACCCAATGTTTTTATTTAGCCTAACATCATACTGCTATCATGCTGAAAAGAAATATGTTTAGCAATCTCCTGAAATTCTTCTTATTAGTTTATTTATTATTTCATAATCAAACTAATAATATTAGACTTCAATAGAAAAGATCTAAAATAACTAGTTGCCTAAATATTTTTATACTAATGGGTTCCTAGCAGAATAAGGATCATAATAAAATTGGTTCCATACAAATTCAACTTTATTTGCAAAGTTTCTACATTTAGTCTACTTTCATATGTACTATTCACCTTTGTATTAAAATATTTTTCCAGAATAGCTTTTCAAAATATTTTTGCATATTCTGGAAGCTCTTGATTTTATATGAATTTATAAATTGCTTTCATCTCATTTGGATTTCAAATGCGAAAGATATTCAAGTTTGAATTTTTAACCGATTCAAAAATCTAATGAAAATAGCAAAATACGCTTTCGCTTTACCGAAGGCGCCTTTTGGTTCGCGCCACAAGATTATTCAAATCTGGTGAGCAGCGACATCTTGGGCCCTTTGTCGTAGTCCGAACAGGGCACGAGCTAGGGCTCACCGCCGGCGAGGATCCGGTGATGCTCTGGTCCGGCCGAGGGCGTGGCTAGCATCAGTACACTATTACGCATCTAATGGTGGTAGCCATTCCTACCAGCGACTAACCGAACCATCTCGCCACCGTGGACATGCAGCGGCGGAGGAGGCGGCGAGCCGTGCCGGCGTCAAAGAGCTTCTCCGACGGAATCGGTTCCACTTAAAGCATCTACGAGACCTAGAGATTCCATTTTTATCGATTAGGAAGTGAGATAAGTGATGGGTTAGCTCACCATCGATCATCGGTTTCAAAGAAGAAGGGGGCGTAGTGGCGGCGGGGCTCCGGTCGGAATTTCCTGAAAATGATAAGAGGGTTTTTGATGCTTGTGAGCTGGGAATGCTCTAACAGAAAGCAATTGAAGAATGGTTGCTTGTACCACCTTCAATCGATCACGAACTGAAAGCTAGGGTTCTTCGACTGATTCAGGAAAACGCGAAATTGGTAGTGATCAGTGGAGTAGGATGGACGAGACTAGAGGGGTTTTGAAGCACGATCTTTGGCGAACTCAATCCGGTATTTATAGGCCAGGGGTATCGCTGTAGAGAAGCTCACACTGGGTGTGAACTCGGCTGAGTTTTGCAGCGCGAGAACAGGAGAAGGCATGGGCCAAATTGCGGATTTTCAGGGCGAGGACAAGGCGTGGCAAGCTAGTAATGAGGCGGTTTCCTTGGGCGAAGTGCAGCTGCCGCAGTGGCGATGCTACAGTCGGCGGAGCGGCTCCAGTCACGCGCGAGCTCGGCTGCGAGAGGGGAGGAAGAAGGCGGTGTCTGCGGCTGACAGGTGGGACCGCACAGGAGAAAGGGCCCCCGCGGCAGAGAGAGAGGAGGAGAACTCCGGCTTGAACTGCAAGAAGGCTCAATTGGGTTCACGGAATCTATTTCCTATCTAATCGGTAAACTAATGAGAAATTTACAAAGTGTACCAGAGCTAGGTTAGGATCTACCATAAAAATTTCAGACCTATTGGATGCATGAGGAATTTACAACAATTCTGACAGTGCACTGTGCACAAATTTCTGCATTCGGTTTTATATTTACTTAGGTACTTAAATCTTATTCAAAAATTTGGAAACTTTTTTTCAGGTTCCTTATGGGTACATTAACCTTCTGTAAACTTTTCGTCTTTAGATTCTTGACAGTTTATTTAATAAAATTCTGACATTGAAGTATCCAGATTTTTAGCTATTCAGTTTTTGAATTTTTATAAATATCAAACATAAGGATTATCTCCTGATATTTTTACTTAAGATGACTCTATCCAGGGAGAAGATAATATAAAATTATTCACATCGAAATTATGAACATTTAATTTCTGACATTTTTGCTATTGCTAGTCTTGATTCATTAAATTACCTTTCTTTTCATCATTTAATATTTTGACATGACTTTAAAATTATATTTTATGTTCTGGATAGCTCCACATATTTTACAGGGATGTTTCTTACTTTTTTTTGTTTTACAAATCTTTTCTTATTACTTAAGTAATGTTTGGTTGTTTATAAAATGGGTTTTCCTATTAAGCAATAATCAAAGGTAATCAAGAAAACTCAGAGAAAATTCAGGAAAAATCAGAAAAAGGCAAAGATGAAATTTGGTTTAAATATTTACTTGATTTCTTATTTGTATTGGATTGATAGGATGTTACACCACTGTATATGATTGTGATATTCATCTATGTTAAACCTTGTGCACTATCGTGATCTTGAACTAGTGCGATATACACAGAGGGTCTCGATTTGTATATTCAGGTCCCGACATTTTACTAATGTGAGAATTGGCTTCTAGATTAGAAGTATTAGATTTACATATGCTCTTCCATCCAGGGTTCACAAATTTTTTTTTTATTTTCACTCGATTTTTTATTTTTAATTTTTGCAAATACCGGGCGAAAATCGGTAGAAACCAAAGAAGTTTGAATTCAAAAATTTGAACTCGGCAGTCAAACAATGGTGAAAAAAATTCAAAAATCGAGCGATTTTAGACTTGTTTTTTTAATTGTTGATCGATTTTCGAGCGATTTTTTCGATTTTCAACACAACAAAGGAAAATTAAAAAATTGCAAAAATTTTGAAAAAAATTATAAAAATCCCAAATAATCTACAAAACACCTAAGAGAAATTTCAATAATTTTTGGATTAATTTATTTCTTCTAGAAAATCAAAAACAATAATTAATGCATAGGAACAAAAACACTATCATATTTTTATAAAAATTTATAAGCTTGGACATGCTCTTAAATTTTAATGGTACCATAAATAGTTCTCAAGTATCATGTATTAAATTTTTCAGAAATATTAGACTTCATTTAGTGCCCCTAGAAAATAAAAAATAGAAGAGTAATGGTGTTATACCTCTTTATCTTTAAAGTATACTCTAATAATGATTATAAGATACTCCAAAGTGAGTTGCACGAAAATATCATAATTTATTTATATATTTCTTTTACATATGGAAAAAGGGTATATAGAAAAAAAATAAAGGGCTCCAATGATTTTTTTTCAACCATGTCGTATTAGAGTATCTTATAATTATTATTGGAGTATACCGAAAGTGATAAAGGAGTATAACACATTCGTTTAAATGGTATATTGGAGTATAATACGTTCATTTAAATGGTATATTCAAGGTGGGAGTATGTACTCCTTGGAGTACGGAAAAGGCTTCATACATACATACATACATACATACATACATACATACATACATACATACATACATACATACATACATACATACATACATACATACATACATACATACATACATACAGAATTTTTTTTTAAAATAATACTATTTTTATTCTATTTTACAAAAATAATATGCCGAAAAAAAAATTACAAAACTACCCAGTTGTCGCCATTTCAAATGGCGACAGACAGCCTGTCGCCATTTCAGATAGAGACAGACTCTCTGTACAGATAGACTTTGTGTCGCCATTTGAAATAGCGAAGAACTCTCTGTCGCCGTTTCAAATGGCGACAGAGAGGTTTAGCCCATTTTTTTATTCGAATTGCAATGTATGTAAATTATGAGCTGTAGTGTAGTTAATAAAAAGTCGATATTAGTTGTTGTGATGTTTTACGAGAGGAGATCAAAAGAGTGCGAATCGAGATGCGGGAGAATGATTTTTAGCCTTTTAATGACAGTAAAATTTAATGTTTAAATGTAATTTTTAGGAAGAGTAGACCAGATTTGCTCTTTGATATGTGCACTACCATATTCAGGAAAATATTTAATTTACACCTTGCTTTGCATCTAATTTTCACTAGTGCAACAACCCTAAGTATTATAGTCGACAACAACGCATGTTATAAATAGTTCCCACGAAGCACTTAAATTATTTGTTGAACATATATATAAGGGCACATACATCGAGTTCAGATGATAAAATAAGCAATAGATACATTATATTGCAAGGGCATTACAACAATGACGAAATTGCTTGCGAACTAACTAACGAAAGCTTGGTTGTCATGGTGGAACAAATGATCGTTCGCCTATCTGGTACACCGAATGATGTCCCATATTTTACGCATATTACGACCAGTGTAAATTTGGAGGTTTGTCCTCGGACACCGCTCAATCCCACTATGAAAGAACTCCATGGGGATCCGCGGTGCTCTGTGTGTCGCCGAATGGGTGGCCTATGCCGCACGTCTCGGGTGTGTAAGACAGAATTTTTGGTCTTTTGATGTGGATTTCGCCTCCCACATGGGCATGTCATCCCAATTCGGCGTCCCTTATGTTATTACCACAGGTTCCGGATGGTCCGCGTAAGCGTCAAGGATTTGTTGCGTGGTGCGGACCTCGGTCGCTTCCTTGTCCCTTCCTCTTGAGAGGAGGTACCCTCTTGCACCTCGGTGTGTTGGCGTTGGCGGACACTTGCGAGACGCTGCTCTGTTCGGCTCGCACTCCAGCGTATGGTGCGGGAGGTGTGTGTTGGGCTTATCGTTGTACTGGCAAGCGTGCCTGCGATCAATGCGGTATGCCGCGTTGGCGTTGAATAACACCGTAGGCGTGCTCGAGTCAGCTTTTACGGCGGTAGTAGCACCACGGGGAAGGTTGCTCCCCAGTTATCCCATACGGGAAGTTTGAGATGTGGGTGGTACGTCTCCGGGTCCACCCAGTTGAAGTAGCCGCACCATTCATCCTCGGCCAAGGGGCACCGGTAGAATCTCCAATCCGCTAGTTCATCGTGGCAGGTATCAACCACTGCCTGAAGGCCGTGTTCGCAAAAGTCAGGGCTTTCGGGTGGCCCCTGGAGAGGTTTCTCCTTTGACTCGAGCAATTTCGCAATTTTCTTTTTGAACTCCTATATGGGATGAACTGGTTTAGAATTACTACTTTGTGAGTGAAGCATGGGTTCGTCGCATGAAACTCACCGATTGGTTGACCTCTTGCCCACCGGCCCTGAACTCTGGTCGCTCTAGAACAGGGACGTATCCTGGCGGCCTCTCCCACCGGTTGAAGTTCTCGGCGAAGCGGGTTGGCGTCGTGGCGATTGTAGACAAATTCGTAATCACGTCGTTCCGGCCGTCGATCCATTGGAAGAAGCAACACCGGTCCTTGTCTTTGAGAAAGGAAAGAACGATCGTGAAATGGTACCGTTAGCTTTGTATTTTATGGATACAAGTAGGTTTACGGTAGGCGAACTGCTTGAAGAGTGAGCGCGGCGCGTCTCTCCGTGGGTAGATTGCATCATCTTCGCGGAAGGTTCTGATCGCATTTGGTGCAGGCAACTCCGCAGAGCGGGCGTGCACGCCTCGGTATCCGGTATTCGGCGGGATGACTTACGCGCTTTCAAGAGGCGACGGAGAACGACATCGTGCCCTAATTTGTGTAGATTCAGATTGCGTGTATTGCTTGTTTGGTGGTGTTGGATGTGTAACCCTAGGCGGTTTATAGTGGTGGTGAGTGGTTACTCCGCACGACTACTGACACTTGTCGGTTGGCGTCTGGCATCCTCTCGTGAAAAGCCGCACGACATGTCACCCATCATCAAAGCCGCACACTTTGTCACCTTCTGCGAAAGGTCGCACGATTTGTCACCATCGAGAAAAGCCACACGACTGTTATCACGAACAAAAGTAGGCGTGAGTGGTCACATTGAAGCGTGCTGCATGTGTGACAAAGCACGTGTGCGAAAGCAAGAGAGGTCTGTCGCGTGTGGTCAAATCGGCTGAAAAGGTTGAAAGCATTGCGCCGTGAGTTGTCTAATCGCGCGTGGAAAGTCGCTACAAGGTCGTACATATGTCGAATGGTGTTTGGGCTATTACTCCATAATTTTCATGTAAACTGTTATTTTACTGGAATCCACGAAAAGCTATAGTGATCATACCGTAATGTGAGGAAATAAAGTGAATTTGACGTAATATGAGGAAATAAAGCATCATTTTGTGTTGATACAAAATATATGAAAGGAAACAAATTATTTGGGATAGTTTGCCAAGACGTCTTTGTCGCATCGACCGACAAAGTAGCTACGTGTGTGTTGTCCTATCGACGTGACAAAGGTACTAGTAGCATATTTACAAATAGCGCCACTAAGTAAAAGATTATATATAGCACAAAACTTCATAAATAAAACTAACATATGTGATATTACATGAGCTAAGGAAGTAAAAGACGAGATTGTTTACGGTACATCATGTGTAAAAGAAACAAACTAGCTAGGGCCCTGCGGCGGTGCAACACCTCGTGTGGTCCCAGCTCTCTCTGACCTTGCACATGTCGAGACGGATATGTGAGTGGTTAGGGCACGTCCACGAGTACTCCTAGGAGGCGGACCGGGGGTGGCGAATGCGAAGGCGTCTGTGTCGGTGAGATGGGCCGGGGCCGATGCGTCTTCGACGAACCAAGTACCACACCATGGATGCGATAAGGATCGGCGAAAGTCGAAGTCCTCGTCTGGAAAGTACCGTAGTCCCCGAGGTGCTCGCACTCTGGTCGGCGGGATTGGGCTGTTGACAAACTTTTCAAGTTAGAGCGACACGTTATGTGAACAACAAAATATATGAAAAAGAGACCACTGATGTACTGCGGTCATCGGATGACGCCGGTCCGGTACGGTGGAGCCCCAGGCGTCCGACAGGGGCGGCGATCGGGTCTGCTGTGTCGACCTCGTCTGTGCAGCGAGCGAGGGGATCTGCACCACGTCGTCATACTGGGCCGCTACACGTCGGTGTGCGGCGCGCAGTAAGTCAAGTCCTGAATATGGCGCAGCGCCCCTCGAAGGCCGTCCGCTGTGACCCCTATCGTATGGGTGGCACCGACCGCCTGTAGCAACGCCGACGTCGCCTCGTGTGCCTCCCTGGCAAGGTCGCTCTGCGAAAACGAAAAGAGGCTAGTTAGTTGGCATAATTTTCAAGACGTTACGTTGAATGACAAATGGAGGGAGTACGAACCGCGCGGTGGAAAGCAGAGTCTGGCTGGGTGGGGTACGTGTCGGAAGTGGTCGGATCGTGCCTGGGAGGTGACTCCACGACACGCACAACTCGAACGCGGGTGCGCGTGCTGTACCACTCGATATATGCGTCGTACGTGCCGTGGTCGTAGGGGGCAGTCTCGTCGATCACATCCGCAAGAGCCGTGCCCATCTGCTGCGCGCATGAGGTACCATGCGTCTTTGCCCACTCTGCGTCGCGAGGCGAAGCCTTTGCGTGTGTACCGCAAAAGCGAAAGCGCAACATTAATTCGCAAGCCACCGAGATCGTAAGTACTAGCGAAGGAAAAAATGTAGAAATACGAACGAGTGCACGGCTGCTTTGGGCAACGGCGCTGTGGTACGGGAGCGCTGCGCCGTAGACCAAAGCGCCTCAAGGCGCGGTTGGCGGCGTACGGCTCGACGAACACGTCGAACACCAAGTGATGTCGGGTCAACGATGCGCGCGTCGGCGATGGTGCGACGACAGCCAAGCGGCGCGACGTGCTCGCACAAGCTCGAGGCGTAGGGCGCCATATGACGCGATCGTCCGTGAGCTGGTCCAACATCGCTACGTCGAGGGGTACGGCGTGCGTCGTGGATCGGGTGAACCGCGCCGCAAAAAACACCAGCAATGAACGTTAGTACAACACGTGGAGAATTAAAAAAACAACATACGGCTACGATAAGTAATACTGACCTGTCGGCGACACCACAATGTCCCCATCGTCGGACGATCAACCTCGTCCTCGGGAACCCGAGAAAGTCTGCGCGGTGGTAGCGAGTCTATCGATGGTCGTCCGATCTGGAACCTCTCGAGCGACCACGGTGCAGTAGCAAAGGGCGGCGGCGAGTGGGCGAGTCGGACACGCGACGACACCGTCGCACAAAGCACGATGCGTCGCGGCAAGTACCGCAGGTCCCCAAGCCAGCTGCGGGATCTCCTCCAAGTCGGCGTCGGCGATCGTCCTCGCAAACTGGATCATGTGCCTGTCGACAGTGTCCCCGTGCGACGAGCAGAACAAGACCCACCCGAAGAGCCACAGAAGGTACGCCTCCAAGTGCGGGTGACGGCCTGCTCCCGACTCGGGTACCATCCTCTCGGTGCGAAAGTAATGGTTAGGTTGTAAATGCAATGAAAATCACACACGGTGAGTTAAATCGAGATCGACAAGGAAAAATCGTGCTTACGTAGAAGCGCACAAGCCACCGCATTGCGTCGCCGTCGCATGCGAAAGTCGTGTACTGTGGCTGGGGTAGCACCCCCTGGAACCGGTGGAGGATATCTGCCTGCCACTCTGGGTGGACGTCTGCAGGAACCACCGCATCTCCTGAGCAGGGCAGGCCTAGGAGGTAACTGACGTCCTCTAGTGTCGGCGCCATCTCACCACACGGCAGGTGAAAGGTGTGGGTCTCAGGCCGCCACCGGTCCACTAGAGCAGTCAGCAAGCTCCTGTCGTAAGGGAACCGCCTAGAGGCACTCCGTCGGTCCTGCGCATCCGCGGCGGTCGCCTCGACCATACGGGCAACAGGTAGTAGGCCAGCCGCCCTCAACTGCGAGAAGAATGTGAGAAGTATTATTGTGGTGTCGAAGGGACATGAGTACAACACTGCGGCGAAATTGAACTAACCTCGGGATCCATCGCGGATCGAGGCGCCACGCCCTCATGGGGTGCGCAGCGCAGAGCCCCAAGCTCCAAAGCGGCCTCCCCATCTGCGGGGGCAGCGTCGCTAAACGGCTCCGGTGAGTCGTGTCAACCGACGGGTCAAGCAACTCGTACAACTGTCCGCCCGCCATGCCTGCAAATAAAAATGTTTATGTTACATAAGGTGTAAAAAAGGTGCAAAATAAATACAACAAATACAAATAGAATATGAATGGAACAAGTACTGTCATAATTTAGAGCACACGTAATACATGGAAGTAAAAATGTTCATCTATGTGCAAAGCGTTAAAAAGATACAAAATGAATACAACATACTACACTCTCATTTAATCAAGTACAATAACATTCGTATTACATATTTTGACCACACGTACGAATTCGATACAAGCAAAATGAAATTCTAGTGCATCGAAGTAAACCATAGTTCAGTATGAAAAGAACATATAACACTTCACGGCTTCTGAATCTTCGGGCAACTCTTGAAAGAGTGCCCTGTCTCCTTGCAAGTAGAACATTTCTTTACGCGGCGGCCACTTTCGGCGGCGTCCATATCATTCCTTATACGCCTGGATTGCCTTCTTCCCACTCCCTTTAGCTTTGCTCATATGCGGGACCCAACGTGTATCCTCCCGACTTTTGTGCTCGTGAATAAACCCACCACTCGAAACCGTATATTTCCGCGCTCAAAGTTGCGACCACGACTTCCTTACTAAAGAATTGAGACATGAATATACCTGGATCCATGTGAATCATCGAGCAGGCAGCCATAACATGGGAGCATAGCCTGTGTAATAGACGAGGCTTATTGCAGGTGCAGACACAAGTTTGCCTGTGTATGATGCATTCGTGAGCAACTTTTCGTCGGTTCGTCCCACGACCGGCTTTCTCCTTGCACATCACCTCAAAACGGAGCTCCCTCGTACCCATCTTCGTTGCTCCGTGCATCTCCCCCTTCTTGCCTTTGTCCTCCATGTATGCAGAAATCATCTCTGAGTACTTCATAGCAGGATCGTTCATGCGCGTGATCGCCCTTGCATGGCGATCAACGAAGTACTTTGTGATGCCACGAAGAACACCCTCGACAATACCAACCAAGGGAAGGGGTCTCAACCCTCGCATCACCCAGTTGTAAACCTCCGCAAGGTTTGTTGTCATGACACCATACCTCGCACCATCGGTGTCGTAAAGCAGAGCCCATTTCTCCCTAGGCTCATGCTCTATCCATTCGGAGAAGCGTTTCAAAGCCCTTCCATTCCTTCGAACCAGGTGGGGAGGGTCAGTGGGTAACTCCTCCAGCGCGACTGGGGCCTCCCCCAAGGCTGGGGCTGCCCTCTTCGTTGCCTCTGCTGTGTGCCTCGATGTCAGCTCATCCAATTTCTTCAAGAGTACATCAAACTTTCTCTGCTGGTTACAGTCGTGAGCCTCTTGAAAAGCTTTGTTAGCTCCTTGTTCTGGCTGCTTGTAGAAATTGGCACCCATATGACGCTTGCACCACCTACTACGCAAATCAGGCCATGGATGAGTCTCATCCACACCTTGCTGCAACTGAATAATTGCCCTCAAAAGCCGGAATGCCGATCGTGTATGATACACATTCGGGCAGGCGATGAACGACACCGCTTTGACATTCGTAGGAACCAATGCCACTATCGTGTTTTCACCCTCCACAAATCTGGCGCTACGGGAGAACTTGATTATTGCCATCCACTCCTATGACAGTCAATATCTGCCCTTTGTATTTACCAGTCAAAAATGTCCCATCGACACATAACAAAGGACGACAATGCCTGAACGCATTGATGCATGGACCTTAAGCGAAGAATGCTCGCTTCAAAACCATCTTCCCAGAGAAGCACTGCGAAGGATGCTCACAAATGTCCACATAAGTTCCAGGATTTCGGTCCTTTATCACCTGAAGCAAACCTGGCAAGTTCTGGTAGGAGTCTTCGTACATGCCGAACCGTGTTTCCAATGCCTTCTGCTTTGCTCTCCATGCCTTCGCGTAGCTTATTGTATACTGGAACCTCTGTTGTATTGCGAGTACGATGGCCCGTGGCTCTAAATCTAGGTTGCCTACAATCTCTCCGTACATTGCATTGGCAATAAAGCGATGATATGTTCGATGTGATGCGCAGACTCGTTAGTACACATGTATGTGGAGCGACTATATAACACTTCCAAATGGTGTCCCATTTAGGCCGGTACGCATGGATGGCGCCACGGGCAACCCTCCGTCGGCATCTTACATCATACACCGCCGATCGGACTTTACAACCTTGAAGGCTCTGCGCAGCGACACCGACCATGCTATTCGCTTCTTGAACCTCACTCTTATTCTTGTAAATTGCATCTTTTCTCACCTCATTCGATCATCTGCGAAGGGGCTGTTCATCATCGTTCACCACCACTGTCGAACGGATACTCATCCCACTCTGCGGGAATAGATCTTGGTGGCTTCATCATTACTTAAAGCCTCATAGTCCTCATTCTCTGTGTCCATCGCCCGACCATCGACTCAATGTTTTCGCCTCGTCGCCATGCCCATTGCTTCTTGAACCTCTCCGTTGCAACATCGGCTCTCCCACCTTGCACTTCGTCGACCGAACCTACATCCTGCTCTACTAAGCCTACTCTACTTGTCTTGCTCTCCCCAACTTCCTCCGGTTCTTCATCAACAACCTCTTCTTTGCGTCGCATGCCCGGTATTGACTTTCTCAAATGCTTGTGCCAATAACACTAATGGCCATCCTTTCTCAATTGCAATTCTTACGTCGAACTCCAAGATTTGACCTCTCATTTCCATTAACTCCCGATCGTGCAATCTATTCTTGACAAACTACTCCATGTAACTTCGGATCATGCAATTCACGGTCCAAAGAGAACATGTGGTACAACCATCTCATAACCGTAGCCCATGAACGCTCCCTGCGCGTGATGAGGCTAGCCTCTACACTTGCGAAATGACTTAGATCTACCCTTCAACACCCATATGCGGAACTCCTTCTCCATAATATATTTTAAATTGCACTCTATCATCCATACCTGTCATGCAAATTCATCGAATTCTTAACATTTGCACAATTTAACTCTTCATTGTAAGACTAATAATGATCACAAATTTTTAATCGAGACAGATTGCAATATTTCAATTCTTACAAATTCTTGATTCGTGATCATTTTCAAATTTCTATGAGAACATAACTAAACTAATGTGTCAGAACCTCTCTGATTGAGTTATATTTCGGTCGACAATTTTAGCCATCCAACTCTACATGACATCTCCGAATTCTCGGTACACAAATAACCGAATTTGGATTCTACATTTCCATTAATTGAAAATTTATCCATGATCTCTAATCAAAAACTATTATTACAATCAAAATTTTAATCCCTACCTCTAGGTCATCCCTACATCGAAAATTAATTACTAACTAAGTCGCATAACTAAACATCTGTCCATACCGACATAACTATAAATTCTTGACTAATTCATCTAACTAAACATCTATTCTTACCAAATAAATATAAATTTCTAACTAAGTCAACTAGCTAAACAACTTGCATCAGTTCTCATTCCTAACTAAGTCATCTACCTAAATAACTATTATTACTCTATTTAACTGATTACTATATTACATATTCAACATTTAAATACTTAAAAAAATTAGTACTGATTTAAATGCAGATCTTGAAGTCCATCTCCCTTTCTCCTCCTCCTTCTCCTTCTCCCTCTCCCTCTCCCTCCCCCTCCCCCTCCCCCTCCTTCTCCTTCTCCTTCTCCTTCTCTTTTTTCTGTTTTTTTTCGTTTGCTTTTGCCGCACGAAGGCGGGGCATGCGTGCTTTATATAAGCGTTGTCCGTCGCCATTTCAAATGGCGACAGACTCTCTCATCGCCGTTTGAAATGGCGACAGACGGTGTCGCTATTTAAATAGGCGACAGAGGTGACGTTGCTCTCGTCGCCATTTCAAATGGCGACATGAGAGTCTATCTCTATCTCAAACAATGACAGTCGTCTGTCGCCATTTGAAATGGCGACAGACTCTATGTCGCCATTTGAAATGGCGACAACTGGGTAGTTTTGTAAAAAAAAAATTTGGCATATTATTTTTGTAAAATAGAATAAAAATAGTATTATTTAAAAAAAAATTCCATACATACATACATACGCATATATTTTTGATCGGTTTACTTTGACTTTCGATCGATTTTTTTATTTTTAGCACACCAAAGGAAAATAAAAAAAAATCGATAAAAATTTCAAAAAAATTGAAAAAATTACTAAAAAATCCAAATTAATCTATAAAACACCTCAGAGAAATTTAAATAAATTTTGAAATCATTAATGCTTCTAAAAACTCCAAAACAACAATTAATGAAAAGGAACAAAGACACTATCATATTTTTATAACAATTTGAAGTATTTATTATATTCTGAAATTTTAATGTAACCATAAGTAGTGCCAAAGGATCATGTACTAAAATTTTTAGAAATATTAGACTTCATTTATTGCCCATATAAAATGAAAAACAGAAGATCATATACAATGATAGTAGCATTTTCAGAATTTTTAAAAAATCCACATGTCTTATCATCATCTCAAAATGTTACAACATCATTAGAATTACGTTAGAACCTCACAAAAGAAGTTTAAGAAATGTTAGACTTCATTTTGTGCGCCTAGAAAATCAAAAATAAAAGAGCATATATTTTGTCAGTATCACTGTCAAAATTTTAAAAAATACATAGGTATGCTAATCATCTTTAAATTTTATAGCATTATTAGCATTGCCTTAGGACCTCACACAAAAAATTTCAAATTTTTTTTACACTTTTTACTAAATTTTTTTAATCTGCATTTGAACTTCACGATTTACCGAGCAGTTTTTATTGCAAAGCAGTCGAAATTGCGATTTTCGATTGAAAATAGTCGATTTTGTGAACCTGTATAAGGCTACAAGAAGCGAACGCATTGCCTTAACTTTCTAATATTTACACCCAGATCCTCATGCAGGCAATCTTGAGAATGTTTATAAAATATATAATCCCTAAAGCAACATGGAGACAAACGGTCAGAGAGTTTGTCAATGGAACGTCTTTTGCCAAATAAATTGGTGACAAAAGTGTCTGTCGTTTTTTGAAATGACACTAAATGGATTTGTGGCCAATTAAAATGGTGGCGGCCTAGTCTAGATGCCACATAGGCATTTTGCCATTTTAAACGACGACGCCAATCTTATCCATTTCAAATGGTTGCATAGCTATATTTTTATAATTTTTTCGACGTATTATTTTATAATATTAATAAAAAAAAGTATTCTTTAAAAAAATTCTTCTGACGGAAGCCCGGATACAGTTTGACTTACTTGACTGTACACAACGAGATTAGCGAAGCTGCTTAGCTTAAAAGCCCAATTAATTGGCGGGAGGTTTACACACTGAGACACCCACCAGAAACCGAAACGCCCTAAGCTTTCCAGTATTTACACCCAGGTCCTCGCGCAGGCAATCTTGAGAACGTGTTTGTAAAACATCTAATGCCTAGGGGCAATGCGGTGATGAGCGGTCGGGGGCCGAGGCGAGGCAGTATAAATGGGCGCGCCTCTCAAAGCTCTCCTCCGCGATCCGCCTCCGCTTCCATTCCACAATCCTCTTCTCCCCACCAAGCGCAAGCTGCTTTGAGAGAGAGAGAGGGAGGAAGGAGCTGAAGCAATCCCACCGGCGGCAATGGCGGAAGCGGCTGCGGCGAGGAGGTGGGCCCCGCTCACGGCGGCGCTCGGCACGGCCCTCTTCCTCCTCGCGCTCGTCGCCGGCAGCGTCGCACTCGGGGGCGTCTCCGGCGGTCGGCTCCTAGCCGGGCTCCGGTAATTAACCCTCCTCCTCGCCCTGCAACGTGGGTGCATTCGTGAGCTCCACTGCTCCCTCCCGGGCGGTGAATTTTGGTTGAAGTTGCTCGAAAATTTTGTGTGTGGTTTTGAATTCTTCTGGGGGCGCTTGGTCCAAGCTGCTCAATTTCCGGTTTTGTTTCTCAAATTTGTTGATCCGTTCTGAGTTGTGTGACGAGTGCGCGTTGTGTTTGCCGTTTGGTGATTAATTTCGGGGGCGCCTCTGTTCCAGGGTCGGGAGCACCGCTGCGGCGAGCGGCGCGAGGCGGTGGCTGCGCGACTCGTCATGGCCGGCTGCCAGGTGAGCACTCCGCGTCCCTCCTTTTCCTCCCCTCGCGTTTTGGTTTCCAACATCCGACGCATCTTGAGCGTCGGTTCCCCTCGGGCCCGCATCTGGGCCGTCCAACACTCGCCTTGATGTCGTCCACAAAGCAGATCCGGATCGTAGCAGTAGAGCATTACCACAAGAGGGAGGCGGTTCCGTTTTAACCGATTTGTTTCCCCCGATTATTTTGATCCAAAAAATATTTCCAACCCGTGAAACTTTCGGTTTGTGCTCGCGCGGTAACCAGCGAAATTTGTATTTTGGGGCTGGAAATTTGGGATTGGATGCTTAGATCGCAGCAGCAGAGACTAGAGAGCAGAGATGCTTTTTCGTGGCCAGTTCGTTACGGCGGGAGAGAGAGAGAGAGAGAGAGAGAGGGGCAGTGTGGTAATTTAGCAACAAAGCAAAGCAAAGCCAAGCCAAGCCCCGTCCTGCGCCTGCACCGGCCATGGTCAAGCGGTGAAAGACTTTAGAAACCTACAAAAGCTGGGCCAAGAAGCAGGCAGAGGCACATAGACAAATCACTGCCACCGTTTCGCGTCCCCAAGAATGCACCCAGAAAAGGAGGAAAACATCTCCCTTGCAAAGGCACGAGGCAGCATCCATTGACACCTCGCGAGGGTGCTTCTTTTTCCTGTGCCGGGAAGGAAGGATTGTTCCTGTTCAGCTTTTGGGTACAGCCTCGCGTGCGCAAAGCGATGTTGTGCAGAGGAGAGGGTAGCAGTAGCTGCGGTTCTTCTTTATTCTTTGTTACTACGACCTTTTAATTCGCGACCGACCAACCCACGCCTTGAGCGGCATGCACGAATCATGAACGGCAGTACGGCACACGGAATGATCTCTTTTATCTACTACTGATATCATTCCCGGCGTTGCAAATTGCTCTTGGAGTAGCAGCAGCAGTAATTCTTGTACCAAAAATCGCTAATTTTCTAGCTGTCGTAGAATACAAACAATCTTGCCACTTTTTCGCTGTTGCCATCAACTGCATGTGTGCCGTTCTCGCTCGCCGATTGCGACGCTTCCGTTGTCGTCTCACCTGGAGTTTATCTTCGCAGGAGCGGTGGCGACGCCGACGCCGACGCGGTGGTTGGCGCGGTGGAGGATCCGGAGGCGGTGGCCTCCCAGGTGCACATGTAAGTTGGTGCTCCTTTTAATTCTTCTTCTCTCACCCTAATTTATCATTGCTTAGTACTGTTGCCATCGCACTGTAACCAAATCCGGAACGACAGAAATGAAGTGAACTTAGTATATATGCTGCCTAGTTGTGTGGTCATTGCATCAGTGGTTACTGGTAGTTACTGCTCAGTACTAGTACTCTCTTTTTTCCTGGTTGAGATAGTACTATTGTTTTGAGCTAGTGTGTTGCAGACTTGTAGTAGTCTCACCCCCCGTCCCCTTACGTTAAAACACAAAGTGGAAAGGAGGGAGGGAAAAACGAGAGAAGCTTTGGCCAATATTTGGCCTTTGTTCGCATTTTTTTCCATCAAAATCTTTTTTAAATTTTTTTACAAATCTAACTTCTTTTCGATCGCCGAAGCATCGGTAAATGACACGTGTTACTTATCGTGTTTTTCTACTACGATAGTTCATTGGCACCGCACCCATCGGTAAGAAGGTGGACCTGCTACTTGCCGTATTTGTCAGGGAGCTACCGCGATGAATAGAGCTTTTGTGTGTCAAAAACTTACCACAGAGATAACAGCTGTTTATACTTTCGTGGTTGTGAAAGGGGATATCTTCGAAAGAGATCAAAGACCGAAAAAAATTATGTAGACAAGGTCAAACACACCTAGGCTTGAAAACTAGAATGGGTCTTGATAAACATCACCCGGATGTTTTCTTAACAAAAAAATATCTAAATTTTGGAACATTGGATTTGCGGTGAGATCCGTAAGACGTGAAGGGAGGTGATTTTGTGTTTTGATGGATGATTTAATACTTTGATCTAAAGACCTAAAATTTAGATGTTTGTAAAAAACAAAAATATTCGGATGAAAGCTAAGACACTCCCAACTAGAATACCCTGGCCGGAGCACATCTTGAAAATTCGAGGGGAGAGGAGGGTGTACTTTGCCTTCCACGTGGGCTCAGAGGAGCAGAGGCTGTGGGGCCCACCTGTCATGCACCCACACCCAGCCACGCACCTATACGCTTTTATTGCGAGGTGTCCTGCTGCAACGCCGTTGCGGAGGCATTAACTCGGCTTCCTTCTTTTGGGGAGCCCTTACGCGCGCCACGGCAACAAACCCCTCTCTTTGTGTGTGCGAGCTCTCTGCTCTGTGGCTGCAAGCGTACACTAGCTAGAGTGGTAGTAGCGACACACCACGTTCTCCTGGGCCTGCCTGCCCTGCATTTGCGACGCGCCACCATGGACGCATTGATGGTGCTCACCAGCAACCTAGCTCGCCCAATTCTCTCCCACCACCTAATCAATCTTCTCCCCCTCCCCCTCTTGTTCTGCACGATCTGCTGGTAGAGCTGGTAACGGCAGGTGATTGACATTTGAGGCTCTGGATTGTAGTAACTTGTTCAGAATCTAGGAACTGATCTGACGAAAAAGAACTCTCCTTGTTTAGTTTGGTGACAAGAACCACCGACAGGTCAGATCCACCCAAGAAACAATAGGAAATTAGTGGACAGGGAATGGGTCCCCGAAGCAGTAGTTATATCTGTACTTTGTGTAAAATCATCGTTATGTTTTGTGCACTGATCATCGAACTGTACAGTTCCTGAGTGTTACACCCTGTAATGACTCGATCATGAGCAAAGAATTCTCTGGATGCTCAGGTCCATCAACAACAGCACCGCCCGGAGGAACCTCGGGTACCTGTCGTGCGGGACGGGCAACCCGATCGACGACTGCTGGCGATGCGACTCTGACTGGCACAACAACCGCCAGCGGCTGGCGGACTGCGGGATCGGGTTCGGCCGCAACGCGATCGGTGGCCGTGACGGCAAGATCTACGTGGTGACTGACCCCGGTGACGACGATCCCGTGAACCCCAAGGAGGGCACCCTGCGCTACGCCGTCATCCAGGACGAGCCGCTGTGGATCATCTTCAAGCGCGACATGGTCATCACTCTGAAGCAGGAGCTCATCATGAACAGCTTCAAGACCATCGACGGCCGTGGCGCCAACGTGCACATCGCGAACGGTGCCTGCATCACGATACAGTACATCACCAACATCATCATCCACGGCCTGCACATCCACGACTGCAAGCCCACCGGCAATGCCATGGTGCGCAGCTCGCCGAGCCACTACGGCTGGCGGACGATGGCTGATGGTGATGCTGTGTCCATCTTCGGCTCCAGCCATATCTGGGTTGACCACTGCTCGCTCTCTAACTGTGCCGACGGCCTTGTCGATGCCGTCATTGGATCCACTGCCATCACAGTATCAAACAGTTACTTCACCCACCACAATGAGGTACGTACGTCGTAGGTCCTACACATTTGTTTTCATCCTACAGTAATTGCTTGTCCATCTTTTGTTTCCTCCATCAAAGCCATTGGAATCTCCAGGCTTTGGCGTATGTGAAGGACTTGTTTCTTTTCTACGAGCACGTGTAGTTTAGCGTATAGCGTTTCTACCGTACACAAAATTTAATATAGACAGTTCATTCGTTTTAATCCAATAGATAAGATTAGCTAGTATATATTTATACTTCTTCGAGTAGTAGAGCAGTAGGAATACCTTCAGCAAATCAATACCTAGATATGAATTCTACTACCTACCGTATACTGCTAGTACAAAGCACTGTGAAATTTATCGACTTAAGTTTCACGTCAATTGTTCTTCCAAATCTTACCAGAAGTTGTCTGTTGGCTGTACTGTGGATGTTGCTGTAGCATCTCATGTGCAAACAGGATTCTTTTGGCGTTGTATGCAAACAGCCTGCTTGGATTTTTCACCGATGGTAAATGAACAATGCAGGTGATGCTCCTGGGTCACAGTGACTCCTATGCGAAGGACAAGGCAATGCAGGTCACAATAGCCTTCAACCATTTTGGCGAAGGACTCATCCAAAGAATGCCAAGGTAAATTCATGAACTGAACCAGTCTGTGTTAAGAATTTTAAGATTACCAAGACACTAAAACCTGCCCCATTTTGGCAATAGTTTATATGCTTATTTCTGTCCAGCATTGCATCGCATTGCCTCTGTTCAGATTGAATGACAGTTTGCTAACTCTTGTCGCCATCTAAATTGCCCTTGTTTCAGGTGCAGGCATGGTTACTTCCATGTGGTGAACAATGACTACACCCACTGGGAGATGTACGCCATTGGCGGGAGCGCGGAGCCAACCATCAACAGCCAGGGCAACCGCTACCTCGCTCCGTCAAACCCCTTTGCCAAGGAGGTATATATCGTCATCGTCTGCCAGTACGCTTCACGGATTCACCCTCAGCAACTATTCAGTCGCCAACTAACTTTTGGTATGAACAAACCGCAGGTGACGAAGAGAGTCGAAACTTCTCAGAGCATCTGGAAGGGCTGGAACTGGAGATCAGAGGGCGATCTCCTGCTGAACGGTGCCTTCTTCACTCCATCCGGAGCAGGCGCCTCGGCCAGCTACTCGCGCGCCTCCAGCCTCGGCGCCAAGTCATCGTCCATGGTCGGCACCATCACCTCCGGTGCGGGCGCCCTGTCGTGCCGCAAGGGCTCTGCCTGCTAGTGCACCGCAGGGACTGATGAAAGAAACAAGATATAGAAGCTACAGCTACTGGAACATCACGGTTACAGTTTTTCTATTTTAGCCACTTTTGACAACGGTTATATGATGATGATCCCCAATTCACCATTGCTCGACCTCCCCCTGCTCCCGCGGTCAACACTCGGAGCAGGCGAGAAGCGTTGCTGATTGATTCGTCGCTCGGTGTCCTATTAGTCCCCTGAGTGTGTGTGTGTGTGTGTTGTGTCGGGCTCTCTATGAGTCTCATCTGTCAAAAACAGTCAAGGCTGTCACTCGTTGTCGTGCCTGGATGGAATGGGTTTGCTGTAAAAGATGCGTATGAATAGCTATCTTCTTCTTCTTCTAAAGTGAAAGCTAAAACAGGCTTAATCTGTTAAAGAGTACTGCTGCTACGGTGCTATCTACCTGTGTTGTTTTGAGATGTGAACTACTTGTGCTGTGCCGTGTTTGAATCGCCTGTGATGCACTCACTATCTTGCATCGTTGGTACATCTGAATGCTTTGAACACCTCATGTCCTGACAGAACATTTGTTGGTATCTATCTTACAAGTAAATTATCAAGATCGCGAGAAACCGCACATTGCGGTGTGGATATCGTCGCGGATTGAGGGGAATGGTTGGTACGGATACGGAATGATCCTCTCGGAATAAATCCTTGGTGGTTGCTACCTCCAAACTGTCTTCTGATTTCTGAACGTAGGGTCTCGGAATAAATCCGGAGGTGCTGAATTGAATGCCGCACGCTGAGCAACGAATGGCGCGCATCTGGATCCACCGGTGGGGCTGCAAGCATCTAATGCAGATTGCTGGTCGCTTAATTTGTGTCCACGAACCATGATCACATTCACATCTAATGCAGATTAGTCCCATCATCCTATTCCTATTCCTATTCCTATTCCTATTCCTATTCCTATTCCTATTCATGCAGGAACCCAAATCAGAAGGCTCTGTAGTATTGTCAGAGCCACTTCCAGTCAGATGCCAATTAGGCAGGTCAGACGAGACCTTGCACAGGAAAACAGCAAACCGGCAAAGCAAAAGCAGACACCCGAACAGCTTTCTGCTAGGTATGAACGACATGAATGGAATTGGAGTTAAGTTCTTGGATCAACCCAGATGAGAAGGGATGGGGTCTCCAGCATCGCAGTAATAACACGTGTGAGGGAGGGCTTTGCTCGATCCGTTGGGCAGGGGCAGGGGTAGCATGGGGTGGGGTGGCCATGAAAGCGAAGGCGCAAGCTGTGCGTGTCAGGGATGGGACGGACGGACGGATCTTGCTGCTTCCATTGTTGCTGTCGGTGCACTAACTTTCCCTGCTGCTCCCTTGTGCGCTGTCTTTCTTGCTATTTCTCTTATCCCTCTGTAACTTTAATGGAGTTGTAATATTTAGTGAGATCTGTGCGAAGGAAGCTAGCCAGGAAGAGAACCGCAAAAAAAAAATTAATAAACAAATATCTGATTTTTTCACTTGAAGACAGATGCATAGGTGGATCAAGTATAGGCACATGGGTGTACAACTGTACACCCAAATTTTGTTTTAAAAATCGATTATATAATAAGTATTATATATATATAATAAGACAAAATCAGCATATATGTTCACTCATCAACTAATTTTGAACTATTTCCATTCTATCACATCTCCTCTCTTCAACTGGCTGGTTCAACCCATTAGCGAAAAGCACACACCTCTCATCTCTCAACCGAGTATGGTACATTGCACAACTTAGACAACCCTAGTCAAAATTCATCCCTTTTATCTTTCATGTTCTCTGCCCCTCTCTCTCTCGACTTCAGGGCGGCGGCTAGCAGTGCACTTTGACAAGCAAGCGGTGACAGGAGCTTGGGGGGTTGAGGCGACGGTGGGGCTGCTAGGCAAGCATGAGCATGAAGATTGAGGCTACTGTTGCAATGACCGATCGAGGCACCATCGACTAGAGGCCAGAGATATTCATGTATTATCTTGTTGAATGTTGAGAACATGAAATATTGATAGAAGTGAATAACCAAGATTAATTAGTTGATTGTGTGATTGTAGAGCTTAAGAAAATAAAAGCGTGGTCTATAGATTTGATAGCTTTGTGGATCAATCAAGAAAGACATAGAAAACAACTACAACTACTACCTCCACACTCAAACCAATATATGTAGAAAGCAAATTAATTTTGTGAAAGAACGAGTTAAGTATAATGGATGAAAAATATTTCAGCAACGCTTTTATGTTTTCCCTCCTAATACAAGTTGCGTAAATCTTGAAGCAAATGAAGGGGTAAGTAATCATCATCTACCCTTCATTCATGCTTAATATTTGTGCAACTTTCAAAAAGAAAAACATAGAAGCACCACTCTCAATTTTTTTCTCTTTAAGTTAGTAATGAAGCCATATTATCTTACTTCTAAGTTATGTAGTCTCATGAGTTAATTTGTAATTTTTCTTAATTATTTTATAATTTTTATTAATTATTTTATAATTTGTCCCAAGTTTCGATTTGTTACAGACGTTTTTGACGTGTTCCGCTAGTAGGTTGATTTGTCCCACAATAATTTTAGTCTGTTCCACTAGTGGATTAATTCTATTTGTTCCATGGGCACTCTTTCGATTTAGAGTAGATTTCATAAAACTTTAAGTTTTTCATATAAATTATCAGAAAACTACATGTTTTGACTCATGGTTCACAAAACTACAAATTTTACGAGAACTTGTGTTATAGAACTACACGATTTAGAATTGATCGTTCCTTGTAACGATTCTGGTAATATGAGCCCACATGGTAGCCTCACACGTCTCCATCACATGTTCCACTCACTTGTGAGGCTGTCATGTGGGTCCACACTGTCAGACCCGTTACAAGAAACAGTCAATTCTAAAACCTATAGTTTCGTGATAAAAGTTCTCAAAAAACTATAGTTTTGTAAAATAGAAGCTAAAAGCTAAAGTTGTACGATAAGTTTGTAGAGAAATATATAATTTTGTAAAAATTACTCTTCGATTTATTTCACTGATAAATTTGATTTGTTCCACCACTATTTTCTACTTGTTCCATACACACTTTTTATTTTCTCAATTAATATTTGTTCTCACTAATATTTGTATGTAAGTTTCAACTGGCACGTTTGATTTTGTCGCACTAATGTTTTTTTTGTTCCACTAGCATTTTATTTGTTATACTAATATTTTTTTATTTCTTTCCGACAACACATATTACTAGCACTAAGCCAAAATATGTACCATATTAGTCTTGTGGTAAGTTGAATTTTCGAATCTATAATAAATTGCCTTGGGTCGTTGGGCTCGGCCCGTTTTGTCTTTTAGGCTGGACCCGAGTAAAAGCCCATCCAGTCCGGCCCACATGTTACTTAGTATTTTGGTATGTTGGTTCTTCCCGAGAAATGGTCCAGAAGCTAGTGAGGCTAGCTAATTACTTATATGTGCTTCGATAATATGTAGTGATGCATGCTTAATTATTGAATCCTAATGGGAAAATCGCTAATTACTGAATATCATCTCGATGACGAACAAGATTCTCGAGGCGAAAAATATCTAGCCATGTATATACGTATGGACGTGTACAGGCTATGTGCTGATCGATCAAGTGGTTGTGTAAGCAATGTCGTTTTCGTATGCGGAAACTGAGCAATATGAACATTTTAATGGGGTAGTGTATGCAGTATGCATACATGAATGCACATATGGATTGGAAAAAACCATATAGACGACGACTAACATGCGTCTAGACATCGGATAGGATAGGGATCATGCATGCATGTTCAACATTAGTTATATCGCAAGCCGCCAATTAGCTCCCGCGTGCATGCATGTGCCGCGCCGCACGACGCTCTTGATTTAAGGCTCAACTTTTATCTAAATATGATTATTTTTCTAAGGAATAGGGATATGTAACACCCTTCATTTTGGTCGGAAGTTTATCCAACACATCAAACTATGAAACCAAATATTTAGGTCCTTAACTTTGAGATCTGGTTGAAATAACATCTTGGTTCGGTTCCGCATATTGGTATTTGTAACATCCCGAAAAATACAATAATATGAAAATTCATATTTTGAATTTGAGTATATTTATTTCTGAGTTTTCCTGACATCATTGGAATTTATTTGGACTTCTTTGGATTTTTGTATTGAATGAAAAATTAAAGAAATGGAATTAAAGAATGGATAATGGTAAAAGGTAAAAAGGTAAAAGATAAATTTTGGAAAAATTACCATGGAACCATAACCACTCTGGTAAGTCAGTAAAATCAAGAAGTAAAATTTTATGCACAGAAAAATGGGTAAATGAAATTAATGTCACTTCTTTTTGACTAGAAACAGTACAAGTCAAAATTAAATAAAAATAATCGAAGTTTATCTGGAGCTGGAAAAATTACCATAGCACCCTCAGTGCAGTGTTTACACTTGGTCAAAATCTCAGGATTTGATCATGTCGGCAGAGCCCTCTAATAATTCAAAAACAGAAACAATTAAAAGCTGGAAATCTTCATGTCAGATTTTTAATAAAATAAATACCCAATTTTTTGATTTAAAAATTTTACAGAGACATCCTTGACCTATTTATAACCCCTCATAAAAGTTTCAAAAATAAATAATAATGTTTGAACCTTTAAATAAATACAAAACCGAAATTCAAATCCTGTACAAACCTACAGTGTCAGAATTTTTATAATTTAACCATGCGGTATTTTAATCTAAAATTTTTACTGAAGGTTAAAAACTACCAGTATAAACTAGTCAAAAAGTTTGAGAAAAATTGACCACGATTTGATAGCAGTTTTAATGCTCACATGGAGCTTGTCCCGGCCAAGCTTATTCCTGCCTCATCCCTCTCACGCCTTGTGGGCCCGCTTTGCCAGCTTCCTTTTCCCTGCCGACTCCTTTCTCTCTCTGTCAAACCGGCCCGCTCGTCAGAACCCCTCTCTTCCTGTTCTTTCCTCACACCAACTCTCCCGAGCTCCTCTCACGCCTCTCTGCGCCTCCACGCAATTCCACGCCGCCTCGCCTGGATTCGCCGACGCCCGTTGAATCATCGCCACGGCTTGCCCTTGGTTTTCCAGCGCCATACCGCCGGTCATTCCATGTCCTCACGCGGAAATTCGCCAGATCTGCGCAAAACCGAGCCGCAACCTCCCGACTGTTCATACATCAAGTCACTACATTTCCCTTGCTATAAATACTAGTACCGCATCGCACCGAGGCCCTCGTTTCTTCACCTTCTCCCGAGCCAAGAACCTAAGCCAAATACTCGATTGCCGCGTTGCTCATCGAAAACCGAAAATGGGTAGAACATCAAATTGCACCACTCTATTGCGACTCGCTCCAATTACTCCCACTGGAGCACCTGCGCATCACTAAACTCGACCCACTCGCCAATTTCAGCTTCTCCTTCCCGAGACCATCCTCACCGGCGCCCTCCTTCCTCGGCTCGGCAAGACGGTGGCGCACCTCCTGACCGTTTCGCCCGGACAACCGTCAAAATGGAGCGCTCTAGCCTCATGGATGCTTAAATGCTATCCATTCGGTAGGGAAGTCTTGCTTTTCTTCTCGGCGACCGCACCTCCTGCCGCCGCATGCCGCCGGTGGCGACCCTCTCCGGCCCCGCCGATGATTGATACCACCCGAACGCGCCAAGATCCTGAGCTCGCCGTGCCACCCATTCGCGGAACCCGCGGAACCGTCGCCGTTGAGCCCGAGCCACTCCTCTGTTCTGTGTCACTGCGCGTGGGACCTCCTTGTCAGCCGGCTGAAGCAAACTGAGTACAAATGGTAAAAGGCGCCTTCTCTGATTAAAAACGTATTTTCATTTTACACTTTATTTTCAATACCCGAATTGATTCAAACATTTATAACTTTTGCTTTGTAACTCCGAATTGAGTGAAATAAAATTCTAAATTCACCTAAAATCTAGCTCTATCAGAATATAAAATAATATTTTGAAAATGTTCACTGGATAAATTTGAAATTCAAATATGAAAGAAAGGGGTTAAAAGCACACTTCATATTAAAAAGTTGTAAATGAACTAAAAAATGAATGGAACCAATTTTAGTGAAATAATCATGTTTCCAGAAGTTCAAATATATAAAAATATTTAATTTCCACTTATGTTTGAATTACTTTCCAATAAAAGTTGTATTCAATGTACTAGGAATTCAAACATACATAAATTGAATAAATGAAACATGAAATAAGTAAAATTGATATCTAAATATTAGCATGGCAGTAGAATACCTTACTTTGCCAAGATAATTAATAAATGAACTTGATTTGAATTAACTTGAAAAATATGAAAAGATTTAAAACATAAAGTGCATGTATATATGTATAGAAAGTGGAATATTTAAAATAAGTCAAATGAATTCAAATAGTAACCAAACCAGTTTTATTATACCTCTGTCATTGCAAGGATCTCAGATATAAAATAATATTTAAATATTATTACATAAAACAATAAGTGATAAATAATTAAAGTGTTAATAATTGCATAATTGGAATAGTTGTAGCTATCGCAAATAAACTCAGAATTTGGCGAAACCAAATCCTATAACCTTGAAAAATAGTTCCCTTGCTGATTAGGCAAAAATATCTTATGTTAGTGCTAGGTTGAAATAAAATAATGTTAAACCCTAATGATCGTTTATAGGAAAAACATCGCGGATAAAAGCCAATTGTCGCGAAACCAACTTTAAATCACTTCTAGTATCATGCCCTATTAATGCCTGAAAAATGGATAGATTATCCTAGGCGGTGTAGTCACAAACTTGTATCAAAAACTGAACTCTTATCGAGTAAAAATTGAACTATCAAGCCTTTTCATCGATCCGTAGAACCTCTCGTCTAAATGCAAATGTATTAGAAATAAGTTTAGAAATAATATTTGGGATATGTACTACCATATTCTAGAAAAATATTTCATTTACAACTTTCATTTCAACTAAATCCTGCTAGTTGAATACCCCTAAAAAGTATGATTGTCGTAACCTTTTATATCACCTAAGCATTTTCAACTAAGAAAATAATGTCTCGTCTAAAAGCTAAAATGTATAAAATCAGTCTAGATATGTTCTTCAAAGTATATGCTATTTAGTTCTGAATAAATAACCTCATTTCATCATGTTTTACATATAAACTTTAGTAGTCAAATAACCCCTAGTTTTATGTTTAATGAACCTTGTCACAATAAGAATCAGTGAACCTTGTAATAAGGAATTTGTAGTTAATATATTTGTATCACCAGAACCTTCTTAAAACTATAAATAAATCTAATTAGCTAGCTATCAGTTATAACTTAATCGAAACCCTTCGTGTGCAAATCACTTAAGGCTAAGTGCTAATAGCGTAACCTTAACTAGTGTTTTAATTCTTTTAATCCAAATAATTTTAGCATCTATAATTCGAAATCGTAAATACTAGAATTCATAATTTTAGCCTCTTGAATTCGTAAATCAAGAGAAGATAATCTATAAAAGAAACCCTGTTTCGTTATCTCAAAACCATTAAGTATATGAATGTGTAAATATCTAAATTATGAGATCTTAAATAATCCAAACCCTAAAGCATTCTGTTTCTGCAATGAATTCTTATTTGATTTTTCATCATCTTCTTTTAGCCCTTATTGAAGTTTATTATTTGCTATATTTTCCGATCGATCGACGTGTAGAATCGACGTCCCTTCCTCCGTCGCTACCTCCGTACCATTTGTGATCGCGTCTTAAATCGTAAGCGATATATAAGCAAGGCAAGCACCCTTTGACCATCTTGATCCCATAATTTAATTTGCATTGTTTATTAAAATGTTTCATGCATACGTTTACTTTACGTAAATTGCTATTTTATGGTCTTCGTAGTTATACTGTTGTCTCATGAAACTTCCTTGATAAGTATGAATATGTGAACCTTGATAACCATAGATTAAGCTTAGACAATTACTTAATGTCGCCTGGTATATCGATTACTTTTATCCATGCTTAGCCATGCTTTTAGATCAAATGATGATGATGATGATGATGATCGGATCAAAATGTGTTCCTTGTGAAATGGAAAATGTTGTCATTGTAGCTGTTGGCTATGGGTATTTTGATTAAAACCCAAAATAAAACTATGGTTTCGATCGGGCGATTATTGGCAATAGCCGGAGGTGCAAAGGATTTGCACGTAGTTAGGGTGGAGTATCGCCCGTGTCAATTTAAGGACCGAACTCAGTGTTGTATGATCCAAGATATTTCGTGCAAACCACAAGTGTTGTTATGGGGCTTCCTTAAACCAATTAAGTTATCTAGTTTAACTTTGCACATTGGTAGGTGAAGTAGTAAGGGCTTTCCTTTGGGGTTTGCTCGACGGGGTGCCCACACCGAGGTGTTGGGAACAACACTTACCAATATAACGGTGTGCGCCACGTCTATAGGGAGTTCCAACATTTCTATGCTCTGAGTTCTCCCGGTTGTAGCGTGGGTTTTATCGTCCCGGTGCTGGTGCAAAGTTAGATTAGATAATGTAAAGGTTTTCGTCATGAACATTCTGGCCACATGCTTTAAGTGCGTGAAACTTGCGGCAAAAAGAAAAGGTCATGACTTGTGGGTACAGTTGTACACCTCTGCAGAGTGAAAATCTAATCGATTAGCCATCCCCTCGGTCATGGGAAACTTGGTGAACTTGCACTAGTTAATTGTTTAATTTTCTAAAATGGGTTGTGGTTTGGAACTTGTTTAGCAACTTTTGTTTTCATGTCAAAGGATCGACATTGATGGATTCCATTTCTGGATTATTCGATATTCACGATGGGTTGTGAATATATTACTTATGCTTTACTTATTTCATATCAGTCAATTATGCTTTTACAAATTCCGTTTGCAAATAACTTGTTTTACAATGTCAATTCGCTTTATGCAAATTAAGCGTAGTAGCCTCCTTTGAAATGGCTGCATATATATTAGGCTTTGCTCAAGTCTTGCGAGTACGATTGTACTCACCCTTGCTTATATGTGGTTTTTAGGTGGTTAAGTTGTCGAGCTTGAAGGTTCCTTTTAAATCGCGAGTTGCGGGTTTTTCTTCGTCGAATCTTTCTAGGGATTATGCCTTGTCGGTTGCCTGCGGGTGTTGGATGGGCACACTACAAGACCTTGCTTCTTTTGCTACTTTATCTCTGATTTGTAAGAGTTTCTTTATGTAATAGCTTCCGCTTAATATTATTTGTTGTATGGTTGTGATTCCAATTGGTGTATGTGCGTACTAGCTACTGATCATGGGACTAGTACGGAAATGCACATTAGATTTCCATTTTTGCAAGTATGTAAAAATGGGGGTCGTTACAGTTGGTATCAGAGCTATGCTGACTGTAGGATAAACCCTAGATAGAATGGTCGTTAGCATTGGAATAATCAAATTCAAAATCCTATGTCTAAAGGTTATCACATTTGCAAAATGTAGATTTTGCTATTCTTCCCTCTATCTTAAGATTCTCCTCTTATCCTTACATTCATTTTGTTTCGTAAACAAATTTTTCTTTCCCTTAAATTAAACCTTGACAATTGGAGACTCCGGTGTCTACATCAACAATCTTAAGGAAGAGAAAGGTCACTCCGTGAAGACTGGTGTTGATAGGTTGAATAGGAACATAATAAGCTAAGATATTTTAGAACCCTTGTAAGTTAATCGATGACTGTTTTGTGAGTTTTGTTGAAATCTTCTCTCTTGTATTGCTTACGGGTTACTCTCGCAAATACTAAACCATTTGGTTGAAATTTACGATGTGCCAACCCTTATTTAATAAGAAAATTTAATTAAAAAGATTTTAAGGAACGAAAAGTTGCCTGGTAACCGAACTGAATATAGTCTAAATGTCAATCTTCTCTTGACTGCAGAATGCCTAAAACAAGATCCTTAAGGAAATTATTGGAGTGTGAGGTCGCTCAAAATCCCCGATCCACAAGAGCCAACATTCCAACTCCAGTCCAATCCGGTCCCCAAAATCCAACTGCTAGAACATCCCGACACAATGTTCGTCATGAATCACCTCCGCCTCTTCAAGACCCAAGTGAAGTATTTCCTGAAGAACAATCTCCTGAACCTCAAGCTATAGCTCAAGTCTTGACAATGCTTGAGCAAGAGCATCGAGTTGATAATCTTCTACTCCAGCAAGTGATACAGAATACTACCCACCTTAGCGAAACTAGGGATGGAAATGGTGGTACACCACATTACTCCAAGCTGGGAGAGTTTCTGAAGACTCAACCCCCGACTTTCTCCTCATCAGTGAAACCTCTTGATGCTGATGATTGGCTCCATTCCATTGAGAGCAAGCTAGTCATTGCGCAATGTAGTGACTATGAAAAGGTTCTCTATGCTTCTCATCAACTGCATGGAACTGCAGCAGTCTGGTGGGAAAACCATCAGGCGATGCTCCCTGAAGGTCAAACTATATCTTGGGCAGCATTTAAAGAAGCATCTCGTAGGACTCACATTCCTACAAGTGTCATCGAGATCAAGAAGCGAGAATTTATGGAGTTGAAGCAAGAAAGCTTATCAGTGATGGAATATTTACACCGCTTCAACCATCTATCTCGCTATGCTGTTACTGAAGTGTCAGATGAAGCCCGAAGAATTGAACATTTGAGAACATCCGAACGAAGAAATCAAGTGGATGCTAGTCGCCCACGACATTCATGATTTCAAACCTTAGTTGATAAAGCTATTCGAGTGGAGTTCGGCATGAGAACGAGAATGGAAAGCGAAAGCGCAAATGGATAGCTCGTCGATCTATAAATGATCATTCTCCAAAACAACGTCATTACGGTCATTCAATGTTCACCACATGTTTCTCAATTCCAAGCAATGCCGAGGCGAACTTTTCACCCTCAACACCGTAGTTCATTCACTACAAACAAGCCAAATTATCTTCTAGCACTCGGTGCGTGAAGCCTATCCTTGTCCTAAGAAGGATTACGAGCGACTTTATGCGCATCGGCGAGCCCTCAAGTAAAGATCGGATGGTTGGAAAGTTGAAAATCTCTAAGTCACCCTCTATTTCAAAGCAAGTTACTATTTCGGTCGTCTGCATGCCATATGACAATGAGAAGAAGCTCATAATGCACTGATGTGGTACTAGGGACATTCCTTGTTCACTCTGTACCTACATTGGTGTTATTTGATTCCGGTGCGTCACATTCCTTCATATCCAACAAGTTCATTAAGCAGCATGAACTTCAAGCTGATTTACTTCCCACAAAGATGATAATCTATTCGCCAGGAGCAACGATGAAAACCTCGAAACTTTGTTCTGAGGTATGCATTGAGATTAGCGGAGTATCTTTCTATGCTAATCTTATTGCTATTGAGACCTCGGGACTAGATGTAATTCTTGGTATGGATTGGTTATCTAAGCACAAAGGCTATATTGATTGTGCTAACCGATCTATATCCCTTCTCAGTCCTGATGGAATTCAAGTGCAGTTTTCTTCAGTCAGTAGCACTCCGGCTCAACAACCATTTCTTGGTTCTACTTTGGTTACAGAATTGAGTCAAGTACCAGTGGTATGTGAATATTCTGATGTGTTTCCAGATGAACTGCCAGGAATGCCTCCAGACCGAGACATGGAATTTGTCATTAATCTTGTTCCTGGGACAGCACCTATCTCTAAGCGACCTTATCGCTTACCTCCAGATGAGTTGGCTGAATTGAAGAAGCAACTCAACGAACAATTGGATAAAGGATTTATTCGCCCTAGTTCATCTCCATGGGACAGTCCAGTGTTATTTGTTCCTAAGAAAGATGGTGGTCTACGCATGTGCATAGATTATCGTGCTTTAAATGAGGTCACTATCAAGAACAAATATCCACTTCCTCGTATTGATGATCTTTTTGATCAATTGAATGGTGCTCATGTATTCTCAAAGATTGATCTGAGACATGGGTATTATCAATTGAAAATGAAACCTGAAGACATTCCAAAGACTGCCTTCACCACTCGTTACGGGTTGTATGAGTACACCGTAATGTCATTCGGACTTACAAATGCTCCGGCCAGTTTTATGTGCCTTATGAATAAGGTCTTTATGGAATATTTGGACAAGTTCGTAGTGGTGTTCATTGATGACATTCTCATTTATTCCAAGACTGAAGAAGACCATGTGCAACACTTGAGTATGGTGCTAGGAAAGCTTCGTGAACATAAGCTTTATGCCAAATTCGAGAAGTGTGAATTCTGGTTAAAGGAAGTTGCATTTCTTGGGCATGTTCTTTCAGAAGGTGGAATTGCAGTGGACCCAAGAAAGATCCAAGCCATTACAGAATGGGAGCCACCTCAGTCTGTTCCTAAGGTCCGAAGTTTTCTCGGTTTAGCGGGATACTATCGCCGCTTTATCGAAAACTTCTCCAAAATTGCTCGTCCAATGACTCAACTACTGAAGAAGGAAAGGAAATTTGAATGGACTCCAGAATGTGAAGCAAGTTTCCAAGAACTTAAGAAAAGATTAACCACAGCTCCGATTCTTATTGTCCCTGATATTCATAAGAGCTTCGATGTATATTGCGATGCATCACGACATGGCCTTGGATGTGTTTTGATGCAAGAAAGAAAGGTTATCGCATATGCTTCGCGTCAACTTCGGCCGCATGAACAAAATTATCCTACTCATGATTTAGAACTAGCAGCCGTTGTCCATGCTCTGAAGATTTGGAGACACTATCTTATTGGCAATCGATGTGAAATCTATACAGACCACAAAAGTCTGAAATATTTCTTCACCCAGCCAGATTTAAATCTCAGGCAAAGGAGATGGTTAGAATTGATCAAAGACTATAACCTTGGCATTCATTACCATCTGGTAAAGCTAATGTTGTAGTGATGCTCTCGATGAAAGCTTCATTGTCTTTTCGTCTCCGATCAATCTGAATGCAAAGTGAGTTCCAAAAGCTCAATTTGGATTTGGTTGAAGAAGGCTATGTTGCTACTCTTGAATTGCAACCTACCCTCAGAACTCATATAAAAGCCGCTCAACTCAAGGATGAGGCCATTGCCAACATTAGAAAACAGTTAAAAGAAGGTGTTGAATCTGAATTCTCGGAAAGTCCGGATGAAGTAATTATGAGAGGGAATCGTATATATGTCCCAAGTGATCCTAAACTCAAGAAGCTGATTTTGAAGGAATCTCATGAATCTCCTCTTTCTATCCACCCTAGGAGTACAAAAATGTATCGAGACCTAAAACAAGAATATTGGTGGCCGGTATGAAAAGGAAATTCTGCCTATGTCGCCGAGTGTGACGTATGTCGTGAGTTAAAGTGAACATCAACGCCTCTTTGGACTCCTTCAGCCCTTGCAAATCCCCATGTGGAAATGGGAAGACATTAGTATGGATTTTATCACCGGTCTACCTAGGACTCGGAAAGGAAATGATTCTATATGGGTCATTATTGATCGGTTAACAAAAGTGGCTCACTTCATCCCAGTTAAGACCACATATCAAGGAGACAAGCTTGCAGAATTGTATATGGAGAACATTGTGCGTCTGCACGGCGTTCCAAGAACTATTGTTTCCGATCGAGGCTCCCAATTTACTTCCGATTTTGGGAAAGTTTGCACGATCTGTTAGGAACTAAGCTAAACTTGATCTGACTTATCATCCTCAAACAGATGGGCGATGAAAGAGTAAATCAAGTCTTGGAAGATATGCTCAGAGCTGTGTGCTTTCATACAGCGCTAATTGGGAAAAGAGTCTTGCATTTCTTTGAATTCTCCTATAACAACGACTTTCAAGCCGGTCTTCAAATGTCGCCATTTGAAGCATTATATGGGAGAAAATGCAGAACCCCTCTTTTCTGGTCCGAAGTTGGAGAAAGAAAATTTTTCGGCCCAGATCTTATCCAAGAAGCCCAAGAACAAGTGGATGTAATCAGAAGTCGATTGAAAGAAGCTCAGTCACGTCAAAAGAGTTATGCCGATAATCGTCGGCGTGAACTTAGCTTCGAAGTTGGTGATCATGTTTACCTGAAAGTCTCACCACTCCGTGGAGTTCGTCGTTTCCAGATCCGTGGAAAACTAGCTCCCCGGTATATTGGACCATATCAAATTCTCGAGAAGATGGGTGAGTTGGCATACAAGTTGGAACTGCCACCTCAGTTATCCGAAGTTCATAATGTCTTTCATGTTTCGCAACTCAAGAAATGTCTTCGTGTACCCACTGAATTCACCAATTTAGAAGACATTGATATCCAACCAGATTTGTCATATCGAGAGCGTCCGATTCGCATCCTCGAAGAAGCAGAACGCCACACAAGAAACAAATCCCACAAAATGCTAAAAGTTCAATGGAGCAATCACACCGAAGATGAAGCAACCTGGGAACGTGAAGATCATCTGCGAAAGGAATTCCCAGATTTCTTTTAGTCCTTGCAAATCTCGAGGACGAGATTTTTGTAAGGGGGGTAGATTTGTAACATCCCGAAAAATACAATAATATGAAAATTCATATTTTGAATTTGAGTATATTTATTTCTGATTTTTCCTGACATGATTGGAATTTATTTGGACTTCTTTGGATTTTTGTATTGAATGAAAAATTAAAGAAATGGAATTAAAGAATGGATAATGGTAAAAGGTAAAAAGGTAAAAGATAAATTTTGGAAAAATTACCATGGAACCATAACCACTCTGGTAAGTCAGTAAAATCAAGAAGTAAAATTTTATGCACAGAAAAATGGGTAAATGAAATTAATGTCACTTCTTTTTGACTAGAAACAGTACAAGTCAAAATTAAATAAAAATAATCGAAGTTTATCTGGAGCTGGAAAACTTACCATAGCACCCTCAGTGCAGTGTTTACACTTGGTCAAAATCTCAGGATTTGATCATGTCGGCAGAGCCCTCTAATAATTCAAAACAGAAACAATTAAAAGTGGAAATCTTCATGTCAGATTTTTAATAAAATAAATACCCAATTTTTGATTTAAAAATTTTACAGAGACATCCTTGACCTATTTATAACTCCTCATAAAAGTTTCAAAATAAATAATAATGTTTGAACCTTTAAATAAATACAAAACCGAAATTCAAATCTGTACAAACCTACAGTGTCAGAATTTTTATAATTTAACCATGCGGTATTTTAATCTAAAATTTTTACTGAAGGTTAAAACTACCAGTATAAACTAGTCAAAAGTTTGAGAAAATTGACCACGATTTGATAGCAGTTTTAATGCTCACATGGAGCTTGTCCCGCCAAGCTTATTCCCGCCTCATCCTCTCAACGCCTTGTGGGCCCGCTTTGCCAGCTTCCTTTTCCCTGCCGACTCCTTTCTCTCTCTGTCAAACCGGCCCGCTCGTGAACCCCTCTCTTCCTGTTCTTTCCTCACACGAACTCTCCCGAGCTCCTCTCACGCCTCTCTGCGCCTCCACGCAATTCACGCCGCCACGCCCGGTCTCACGCGCCCGTTGAATCATCGCCACGGCTTGCCCTTGGTTTTCAGCGCCATACCGCGGTCATTCCATGTCCTCACACCGGAAATTCGCCGTGTCTGCGCAAAACCGAGCCGCAACCTCCCGACTGTTCATACTGCTGAAGTCACTACATTTCCTTGCTATAAATACTAGTACCGCATCGCACCGAGGCCCTCGTTTCTTCACCTTCTCCCGAGCCAAGAACCTAAGCCAAATACTCGATTGCCGCCGTTCTCATCAAAACCGAAAATGGGTAGAACATCAAATTGCACCACTCTATTGCGACTCGCTCCAATTACTCCCACTGGAGCACCCTGCGCATCACTAAACTCGACCCACTCGCCAATTTCAGCTTCTCCTTCCCGCGAGACCATCCTCACCGGCGCCCTCCTTCCTCGGCTCGGCGACGGTGGCGCACCTCCACACCCGCTTCGCCGGACAACCGTCAAAATGGAGCGCTCTAGCCTCATGGATGCTTAAATGCTATCCATTCGCGGGAAGTCTTCGCTTTTCTTCCGGCGACCTGCACCTCCTGCCGCCGCATGCCGGTGGCACCCTCTCCGGCCGCCCCCGCCGATGATTGATACCACCCGAATGCGCCAAGATCCTCGGAGCTCGCCGTGCCACCCATTCCGCCGGAACCCGCGAACCGTCGCCGTTGAGCCCGAGCCACTCCTGCGTTACGTGTCGCAGCGTGGGACCTCCTTGTCACCGGCTGAAGCAAACTGAGTACAAATGGTAAAAGGCGCCTTCTCGATTAAAACGTATTTTCATTTTACACTTTATTTTCAATACCGAATTGATTCAAACATTTATAACTTTTGCTTTGTAACTCTGAATTGAGTGAAATAAAATTCTAAATTCACCTAAAATCTAGCTCTATCAGAATATAAAATAATATTTTGAAAATGTTCAATGGATAAATTTGAAATTCAAATATGAAAGAAAGGGGTTAAAAGCACACTTCATATTAAAAAGTTGTAAATGAACCAAAAAATGAATGGAACCAATTTTAGTGAAATAATCATGTTTCCAGAAGTTCAAATATATAAAAATATTTAATTTCCACTTATGTTTGAATTACTTTCCAATAAAAGTTGTATTCAATGTACTAGGAATTCAAACATACATAAATTGAATAAATGAAACATGAAATAAGTAAAATTGATATCTAAATATTAGCATGGCAGTAGAATACCTTACTTTGCCAAGATAATTAATAAATGAACTTGATTTGAATTAACTTGAAAAATATGAAAAGATTTAAAACATAAAGTGCATGTATATATGTATAGAAAGTGGAATATTTAAAATAAGTCAAATGAATTCAAATAGTAACCAAACCAGTTTTATTATACCTCTGTCATTGCAAGGATCTCAGATATAAAATAATATTTAAATATTATTACATAAAACAATAAGTGATAAATAATTAAAGTGTTAATAATTGCATAATTGGAATAGTTGTAGCTATCATAAATAAACTCGAATTTGTGAAACCAAATCCTATAACCTTGAAAAATAGTTCCCTTGCTGATTAGGCAAAAATATCTTATGTTAGTGCTAGGTTGAAATAAAATAATGTTAAACCCTAATGATCGTTTATAGGAAAAACATCGCGGATAAAAGCCAATTGTCGCGAAACCAACTTTAAATCACTTCTAGTATCATGCCCTATTAATGCCTGAAAAATGGATAGATTATCCTAGGCGGTGTAGTCACAAACTTGTATCAAAAACTGAACTCTTATCGAGTAAAAATTGAACTATCAAGCCTTTTCATCGATCCGTAGAACCTCTCGTCTAAATGCAAATGTATTAGAAATAAGTTTAGAAATAATATTTGGGATATGTACTACCATATTCTAGAAAAATATTTCATTTACAACTTTCATTTCAACTAAATCCTGCTAGTTGAATACCCCTAAAAAGTATGATTGTCGTAACCTTTTATATCACCTAAGCATTTTCAACTAAGAAAATAATGTCTCGTCTAAAAGCTAAAATGTATAAAATCAGTCTAGATATGTTCTTCAAAGTATATGCTATTTAGTTCCGAAGAAATAACCTCATTTCATCATGTTTTACATATAAACTTTAGTAGTCAAATAACCCCTAGTTTTATGTTTAATGAACCTTGTCACAATAAGAATCAATGAACCTTGTAATAAGGAATTTGTAGTTAATATATTTGTATCACCAGAACCTTCTTAAAACTATAAATAAATTTAATTAGCTAGCTATCAGTTATAACTTAATCGAAACCCTTCGTGTGCAAATCACTTAAGGCTAAGTGCTAATAGCGTAACCTTAACTAGTGTTTTAATTCTTTTAATCCAAATAATTTTAGCATCTATAATTCGAAATCGTAAATACTAGAATTCATAATTTTAGCCTCTTGAATTCGTAAATCAAGAGAAGATAATCTATAAAAGAAACCCTGTTTCGTTATCTCAAAACCATTAAGTATATGAATGTGTAAATATCTAAATTATGAGATCTTAAATAATCCAAACCCTAAAGCATTCCTGTTTCCTGCAATGAATTCTTATTTGATTTTCTGTCTGTCTTCTTTTCGCCCTTATTGAAGTTTATTATTTGCTATATTTTCCGATCGATCGACGTGTAGAATCAGACGTCCCTTCCTCCGTCGCTACCTCCGTCAGCTGTGATCGCGTCTTCGTCGTAAACGATATATAAGCAAGGCAAGCACCCCCTTTGACCATCTTGATCCCATAATTTAATTTGCATTGTTTATTAAAATGTTTCATGCATACGTTTACTTTCTGTAAATTGCTATTTTATGGTACTGGTAGTTATACCTGTTGTCTCATGAAACTTCCTTGATAAGTATGAATATGTGAACCTTGATAACCATAGATTAAGCTTAGACAATTACTTGATAACCATACATCACTTTGGAATCGCAAGAACGATGTTTTGCAAAGCGACTATACTGGAAATAAGAAGACGAGGAAACAACGAGATCACTTCCGAGAAAGAATTTTCGAACCCACTTAGTCCTTGCAAATCTCGGGGACGAGATTTCTGTAAGGGGGGTAGATTTGTAACATCCCGAAAAATAGAATAATATGAAAATTAATATTTTGAATTTGAATACATTTATTTATGATTTTTCTTGACATGATTGAAATTTATTTGGATTTTCCCTGGATTTTTGTATTGAATGAAAAGTTAAAGAAATGGAATTAAGAAATGGATAATGGTGAAAAGGTAAAATGGTAAAAGATAAATTTTGGAAAAAAATTATCATAGAACCCTAACCAATCTGGTAAGTCAGTAAAATCAAGAAGTAAAATTTTATGCACAGAGAAATGGGTAAATAAAATTAATGTCACCACTTTTGACTAGAAACAGTACAAGCCAGAATTAATGAAAAATATTCGAAGTTTATCTGGAGCTTGAAAAATTACCATAACACCCTCATAGTATAATTTATCTCTGGTAAAAATTTCAGGATTTTATCACGCCATTAATACTTTATAAAAATTCCCAAAGCAGAGGCTTTAAAAATCTGGGAATTGTAATGTCAGAATTTTAATAAAATAACTACCCAATGTTTTGACTTGAAAATTTTACAGAGACATACTTGATCTAAATATAACCTCTCATAAAAGTTGTAAAAATAAATAATAAGTTTTGAACCTTTAAATAAATAAAAATCCGAAAGGGAGATTTTGGTAGATGTACAGTGTCAGAATTTTAGTTAATTCAGTGTAAGATATTTTAATCTCAAATTTTTACTGGGCGTTAGAGACTACCAGGAGACGCAGGTCAAAAAGTTTCACAATTTTCCCACTTGATCGGATGGCCATTTTAATGCTCACATGGAGCTGTCCCGGCCAAGGTTATCTCTTCGTCTCATTTTCCTTCACTGCCGCGTGGGCCCGTCCACTGTGCTGTAACCATTCGTCGCACGGCAACGGGGAAAAGGGCTCAGCCTCTGCCTGGTGGTCCCTGGACCCGCTGTCAGTCACAGGCTTCATCTCCCTCTTCTCTTTTCCTCTCTCCTGGCCGAGACGCCGAAGCTCTCTCCCGATCCTTCGCGCGGTCGCACACTCTCCTCGCTGAATCGTCGCGTCAGTGGCGCCAGCCTCCGCTCGATCATTGCCACGACCGTCCTTGCTTCACTGCCGCCATGCCCTGCGTTCTGCTCCTTCGTGCCATGCCTCTCCGCACTGGCTAACGTCGCGCCACTCTGATCGCCAAGCACAGAACCGAGCCCAAATTCGTGTGCGCGTGCGAGAGTTGGCAAGTCCCATATAAACTGGCTCCGAATACTTGTGTAGCTTCGCAGTAGCCATTCTTCCCTTAGCCACTCGCCAGCTCGAGCTCAAGAACCCGAAACAACGTTTTTCCTCGCCATGGCCGAAGAAACCCGAAAAAAAGGGGAGAAAGCAATCCAAACCAATTTGGTGAGTCGCTTCTTAAATTGATCACTCCCGTGGTACACTAGCACTCTCTTAAGCTTTTCTGTACCTCCAATTTCAGCTTCCCTTGCCTGTAGCGCCGCCGCACCCCATTCCTTCTTCTCCAACTCCGGCGCACGGTGGCGGAGCTCTCCGGTCAATTTCCGACCGGATCAATAGGTAAAACGAGGCCCCTAGTACTCCTTGATGCTTTATTCGCTACCGATTCGAGTTGAAATTTATTCATTTTCTTCCCCCGACGAGTTGCCATCTCCTCCGCCGCAAGCCCACGGTGGCAGGACGTTTCAGCCCACGTCGGCCGTGACCAAGCTTTCCCTAGGCTCCTGGCGGCGCCCTTTTACTCTCAGTCCGACGGCCG
This sequence comes from Otatea glauca, assembly GCA_036346275.1. Taxonomy (NCBI): domain Eukaryota; kingdom Viridiplantae; phylum Streptophyta; class Magnoliopsida; order Poales; family Poaceae; genus Otatea; species Otatea glauca. Next base: position 53,348,348 of record CM070718.1, on the reverse strand, counting down.
CACTTCCCCGCGCCTCCCTCGCCGCCGGTGACCATGGCGCCGCCTTCCCTCGCTTGCTCAACGCCCGGTGGCCCAATCCGTCGTAAAGCAAGAATCTCCAGTTCAATCAGCAAAGGCGCTTTCCCAGTAAGAGAAGCGTATTTTCGATTTATTCTCAATTTCATAACCGAGATAGCTTCTTATGTGAATAACTTTAGCATTTTAATCCAATTCAAATGAAATAAATTTCTAAAATCATCTAAAATCAAGTGCTTCCATAATATACAAAAACATTTTGAAAAACAGTACTGGGTTAATTTGAAATCCAAATTTAAACAAAAGGCCTAAAGGTATGCTACATATGAAAATGTTGCCAACAAACTTAGAATTTAATGAAAATAATTTTATTAGATTCTTTATACATCCAGGAGCTCAAATATATAAAAATGTTTATATATTACCTTTGTTTAAATCATTTTCCATTAAAGGTTATTCTCAATAGAATAAATAATCAAAAATGAATAATTGAATAAAGGAAATTCTAAAATAAATAAAATTGATTTATAAACACTTGAATGACAGTAATATACCTTATTATGCTAAAATAATTAAGGTATGAACTTGCTTTCGATATGTGATATGAATAATAGATGGTTTAAATGGAAAATGTATATATAAGTAACTAATGTATAAATGAAGTTCATAATAAGTAAAAAGGTAAGAGAAAAGCTCTTTAGTACTATGTTATCTGTTACAACAAAAATAACCATAGTGAATTGTAGTCCGTACTTAAATTCTTAAGTAATATATATCTCCATATTATATATATATATATATTTAAAGAGTTGAGTATAATCAACCAGGTGTGAAGAGAATGTCTTAAGTAAATCCTAATGCATGAATAATTAGTTCCTGAATGCCTTGCATGATCAGATCATGTAGTATAGCAAGAATCATTATCATAAGGTCGTAAATTAACATTTAACCTAATAATCGAAGTTTCAATACTTGTAAAGTTCAAATAGTTATAACTTTCACAAATAAACATCAAATTTGACAAAACTAAGTCCTAGGATCTTAAGAAGTAATATCCTTACTAACTGTGCAAAGTTAATACTATCAAATTCTGAAGAAAGAATCTCATTTTGTCATGCTTTGCATATAAAACTCGATAGCGAAATAACCTTAAGTATTATAATTTCTGGATTTCAGAAACACTTAAGCCTTTTCATCAATCTATAGAATACCTCAAACACTTAAGCCTTTTCATCAATCTATAGAATACCTCGTCCTGATACGAATCCCTTGTAGAATAGATTAGAAATGATGTTTAGGATATGTACTACTATGTTCTAAGAAAATATTTTATTTATAACTTATGGTTCATATAGTTTTTGCTTATGCAAAACCCTAATATGATAAGAATAGTGTCGGCGTTTTCGGGAGCGCCGGCAAGTAAAATTTGTAAGTCTAGGGGGTCGCGCGTTCCACTCCCTGAATGGTTAGACTCGTGAGTCCAAGATGTATACTGGTTCGGGCTGAAGGTCCCTACTCCAGTTCGTGTGTGGTGGTGTTGTATTACTCTTGGTATCAAACATCCGTGCGGCATCGGTGGCACCGACGGCATGCTGGTAGGCCCTTGCCAGGTCGACGGGACAGCCGCCACGGCCGCGAAGCAACACGCCGATGCCTCTGCTGCCGTTCAGCGACATCGACGCGGCCGCACTAACTCACGGATCGGCGCCCTTGCGCCATCGCCTCCGAAGGCCCCCTTACCACCTCGAGCCTCGAACGGCCTCGGCGGTAGCGTCAACGAAGCGGCGTCGCGGCTGCAGCTTCTTCCTCCCGAGCTCGGCCATCGCTGGTCGAACTCAGCCCAAAGCCCGCCAGAGGATCTTCTTCTTCTACTGCGACGCCATCGCGAAGCTAAAGACTAGAGGATGTCTCAAGCCATTTGAAAGAACAAAAGAAAAAGCTCGTCCCCTTCAAGCAAGCTACAACACAGATATATATATCCGGACTAAGGAGGCTAAGCGTCTCAGAGTAAATGCGGTGCCGAAAAGCGAAGCATCCTTCACCGTAAACCCGAGGCGATCAAGAAGGCGAGCGGTAGCGCGCGCGTAAACTACGCTTCGGCATGCGCAACGAGGCAAGTAAAAGCCCCCGGCGGTTCAAATGCCCCCGGCCAAACTCCAGGACAGCTGTCAAGTCCAACGAAGCACACCTGACGGAAATCGCTTAACCGGATCGGCTGGACCGACCTACCAGGCCCGGCCACCACTTTCGTCCAAGTTCAACCCCCAACCGAATCTGCCGAAATCGCTTGGGAGTTCGGGGGCTACTGACGAATACTAATAAAAAGGATACCCCAACAGCCCGAAGCGACGAGCCAGCAGCCTCAAGCATATCTCCATTAACAGCGCGCGCCGCCGCCGACCGAATCACTGTGAGACCGCGAAGGCATCCGCTCGACCGCCAGGAAGCGAATCCGACCAGACACGGCGCTCCCGACCCCTCTTGGCGGGCGGGATCTCCGACTCAGCCAAACCAAGGTGGTGAACGCCGAGTGCCGCGTGTCAGGTCCTCACCGGCCTACCGCCACGTACCCTCGGATAAGGTCAATCAGAGCGACTATACGAGGGCAGGTGGCTCCTTCCCAAGAAGATCTGGTGACTGTAGAAGACAAAGCTTCCAGCCCCATCAACCGGTCACGTACAGCACGAGCGCACGCTCCCTCCCGAGGCAAACACGGCGTCACGCACTCGACGTCAAGATTCGCAAGGATCACAGAGGGCAAGTACGCTACTTCCCGAAATACCTAACCTCCCGACCACCAAGGCTACCAACCCGGCATGGGCAAGGCGGGTGGCGACGATCCACGGGACGAAGGACGGAGCTCCTAGCGTAGGTCGCCTCGCTTTCCTCCTAACTCTCGATGTAACCCGCCCTTCCTTCAGTATAAAAGGAGGCAGGGCTAAACGATTCAGAAGAAAGAACGAGCAAGAACAAGAAAGGGAGAGAGCGCTATCAAACTCCTCTCGCTAAGCCATTGGCATTCTCGCTTGTAAAACTTTGTGCAGTCATCTGTACCAAGAGTAATACAACACCACCACACACGAACTGGAGTAGGGACCTTCAGCCCGAACCAGTATACATCTTGGACTCACGAGTCTAACCATTCAGGGAGTGGAACGCGCGACCCCCTAGACTTACAAATTTTACTTGCCGGCGCTCCCGAAAACGCCGACAAATAGTTGTAGCCCTTTTTGGCCGGTTGCGATCAACATAAACTTTAGTGTCATGATAGCTTTTCAGCAATGCATTTAGGTCTTCAACTAAACATTATAATTCATAAATTTTATTTAGAATTGTTATCCAAAGTATATACTATATTATTATGATGAAATAACCATATTTCATCATGCTTTCCATATAAATCATGTTAGTTAAATAACGCTAAGTATTATGTTTTCTAAGCTTATTAATATGAATCGGTAGCAATGAAGAAATCTGTGATTAATATATTTGTATCACCAGAACCTTCTTGAAAACCATAAATAAATCCAGTAACCTAGCTTAACAGATCAAACATATTCAAGACTTCTTCTTATGCAAAGTCAATTAGGTATTTAAATGCTATTTGCATAATCCTTTTTCTAATGTCTTAGTTCTATTAATCCAAATAATTTTAGCATCTATAATTCGAAATCGTAAATACTGAAATTCATAATTTTAGCCTCTTGAATTCGTAATTCAAGAATAGATAATCTCTAAAGAAAACCCTGTTTTGTTTATCATGAAGTCATTAAGTTTAAGAATAAAGTAATTGCTTAAATAATTCAAACTCTAAAGTATTCTGTTTTCGCAATGAATCTTTATTTGATTTTCATCTCATCTTCTTTTCGCCCTTATTGAAGTTTATTATTTGCTATATTTTCCGATCGATCGACGTAGAATTCGACGTCCCTTCCTTCGTCGTGCCTCCGCTGTCTCTGCGATCGCGTCTTCGTCGTAAGCGATATATAAGCAAGGCAAGCACCCTTTGACCATCTTGATCCCGAATTTAATTTGCATTGTTTATTAAAATGTTTCATGCATACGTTTACTTTCTGTAAATTGCTATTTTATGGTACTGGTAGTTATACCTGTTGTCTCATGAAACTTCCTTGATAAGTATCAATATGTGAACCTTGATAACCATAGATTAAGCTTAGACAATTACTTAATGTCGCCCTGGGTATATACGATTACTTTTATCCATGCTTAGCCATGCTTTTAGATCAAATGAGAATGATGATCAGATCAAAATTTGTTTCTTGAGAAATGGAAAATGTTGGAAATAAAGCTGTTGGTTATGGGTATTTTGATTAAAAACCCAAAATAAAACTATGGTTTTGATGCGGCGATTATTGGCAATAGCGGAGGTGCAAAGGATTTGCACGTAGTTAGGTGGAGTATCGCCCGTGTCGGATTAAGGACCGAGCAATGGGACGCTATAGATCCAAGAATTTCGTACAACCACGAGGGCTGGTATGGGACAGTCTTAGCCTATTAAGTTATTTAAGTGTGGCTTTGCATCTAAGGAAGGCGGGAGTTATGCACAGGCATTCCGGTTCGATCTGTCTGTAGGGGGTTTACTTACCAATGCAACGGTGTACGCCTTGCCGTGAACAGAAACGTGGTGTTGGGTGTGATGAAAAAGGATCCACGTCTTGGGTGTGTGTTTCTGTTTCCATGGCGAGGGTCAAACGTCCCGGGCTGGTTCAAAGCCACATCTAGATAATGTAACGGCTCTGTATGATCTCCTTGCCGACACACCAAAGGAAGTGTGTTAACTGATCTGGCAAAAGAGGTTGATCATTCCTTGTGGGTAAAGCTGTACACCTCTGCAGAGTGTAAATCTAATCGATTAGCCGTGTCCACGGTTATGGACACTTGGTGAAGTCATTCCAATGTTAGAATGCTTTGGTATTTTCCAAAATTGGGTTTTGGTTTGGAACCTGTTTTATCAGCTTTTGTTTCATGTCAAAGGATCGACATTATTGGATTCCATTTCTGGATTATTCGATATTCACGATGGGTTGTGAGTATTACTTATGCGTTACTTATTTCATATCAGTCAATTATGCTTTTATAAATTCCGTTTGCAAATAACTTGATTTACAATGTCAATTCTGCTTTATGCAAATTAACTGTAGTAGCCTCCTTTGAAATGGCCTGCATATATATTAGGCTTTGCTCAAGTCTTGCGGAGTACGAAAGTACTCACCCTTGCTTATATGTTGTTTTTAGGTGGATAATTTAGCGAAGCTTCGAGGATTCCTTTTCGTCGCAGGTTGCGGGATTTTTCTTCGTCGAATCTTTCTAGGGATTATGCCTTGTCAGTTGCCTGCGGGTTTTGGATGGGCACACTACAAGACCTTGCTTCTTTTGCTGCTATATCTCTGAGTTGTAAGATTTTCTTTAAATAATAGCTTCCGCTTAATATTATGTTGTATGGTTGTGATTCCAATTGTTGTAAACATGTGAGTGCTAGCTACTGATCCAGGGAATGGCACAGTAATCACATGGAGGTTCCTGTTCATCAGAACGGGGTCTCACAGCATTGGTATCAGAGCTATGCTGACTGTAGGATAAACCCTAGATAGAATGGTCGTTAGCATTGGAATAAGCAAGTTCAAAATCTTATTCTCAAAAGCTACTATATTTGCAAAATGTAGGCTTTGCTATTCTCTCCTCATTCTTAAGTTCTTATACTTACCACTACATTCATTTTGATTTGTAAACAAATTATTCTCTTTCCTTAAAGATAGTGTATCTTCGCAATTTGTTTTTGAAGACGTCCGAGACATGTCGCTACCACCCTTTATGCTTGCCAATGAGGACTACACCAACAACCTTAAGGAAGCCGACAACGCTTTGTTAACCTCGACAAAGCAAAAGTAAAACTCGAACATTTTACTTCACAAAGAGACGACTTCACCTAACAGTAAAATACAGAAGGTTAGAATATATTAAGACTTGCCTTAAGATAAGAACCCTTACATATAGCATATTATTTCGCTCTAGTTATATAAAGCATTTTAATGTGGTATTTATAACTTGCTATTTGAAAATTGGTTTTATTTGGTTGGTTAGGACTGATTTATATGTGAACTTAACCTCTAGGTTGAAGTTTCACAATAAGTTGTCCGTATGTATAAATATAGGAAACTTAACCCATTGGATAAATTGGAAATCATAAGATAGCTCATCTCTTCTTTCTATAAAAATTTCTTCCAAACTTACCCTTTCTTGGTAGAACTTTTATCTGTAAACCATTATAACCATTAGCTTTTCTCAAAATCAAGCAATTATTAGGATTAGTAATATAGTTACCATTATCATTTCTAGCTTTACTTGAGACCACACCAATTTACATAAGCTGTTTTGGCTAGTTAAAGTTTAATTTTTCCAATAATAATTCTTAACCATTTACCTCATTACATTGTCTAGATTATATACCATGAAAATGAACTATAACCCGAGAAGTTCTATACTTCTAAATAGAAACCTTGAGATGGTTGTAAAAAAAATAATAATAATAAAATAAATAAATAAATAAATTGAAAATCCTATTTTCTAATAGGAATATAAAAAGAGCAGCATTAATTGTAGATGTACTTTTTTCCATTTGTGAGATTTAGTTTCTTTATCTGTACACCCTTCCCTTTTAATGGATAATTCATATACCCATTTCTTCCTTGTAGAATTTTCTCTCTTCACTTCTAGTTATCCTATCTAGAAGAAACTCTCTCCTTATGCTTAATAAAAACTACCGACAAATCTTTTTGAAAACAATTCTGGTAATAAATCAATAAACGTAGTGACGTCTACATCAACAACTCTGAGAATAGGGAAGTAACAAAGTGTCGCAACCATTGACTTCATGGAAGTTTTGGAGTACTAACATGTTGCAAGTAGTATAAAGATTAAAAGAAAGTCGTCGTCGAATGGCTTATTTTAAAAATAGTACTATCCAAATGACACATTATTCTAACTGCATAGTAAACCTCTTGTGCAGAGATACATATGGTTAGGATAAAAAAAAAACTTAGATACCCCTCCCGCATACTAAGTTGAGCATATATATATATTTTTTGTGATGTTGCAATTTTAAGTTTTGAAACTTCAGATTGCTTTGGGTTACTCTCGTAAATGTTAAACCATTAGGTGGAAATTTACGATGTGCCAACCCTTATTTAATAAGAAAATCTAATTAAGAAAATTTTAAGGAACGAAAAGTTGCCTTATGAACTAATAACTAACAAATAACCAACCTTGAAACAATGTTTTAAGGAATGAGACACTTGCCTTATAAATTAACCAAGAATTACCAAATCCATATATAGGTTATTCTCAAAATAATATTTTAATAAATGAATGATACTTTGTAAAATGGATAACTTTCATCTAACCATATCCTCCCAAGTTCAACATCTTGAAGACACCTCCGACACAATCCATTAATGCATCCACCACAAGTAATGAGTAATAAGTTTTTCAACCATTATAACCGACATTCGGCTCTTTCCAAATAACTCTAGTTGAGATATATCCTTTCAATCATTTCAAACACTTTAGTATACCATGTACCTCTCCTTAAGTTAGCTCATTATTGCTAAAGAATCTTGGTATAAATTGTTAGCACTTCTCATTCACTTTGTGAAAACCAACAGGATTCCATCGAAATAACTTTTCCTAACAATCATTGTTGCAGGATACCTGTGACAAGATTCCTCAATAAAATCTTGGAAAGTGAAGCCATGTTAAGCTTTCAGCCATCAACGGATAATCCTACCTTAGTCCAACCAAATTCCCAATATCTAGCGCAGAACAATTCCAACCTTGGATCAATCCTTGCCGAAAAAGGAAATGGTTTAGATCAGAAGCCTACTCCTACATTTCACTCAATACCTAAACGATGTTCTTTGAAGTGTTGCCAACCCAACCAATCTGAAGATCGTGCTTGCATTCGCTGTGGAGAAATAGGACACACTGCTGATGAGCAAGCAATAAATTGCTCCAGCTGTGAAGGAAATCATTCTCCTGGAAAATGTCCCATGAGCAATATCACCTGTTACCTTTGTGAAGGTTATGACCATTGCCCAACTCAATGTTCCCTAGGTCCGATAGTTGCCAATACAATTCAGCATCAGCGAGAGAAATTTCGAACCTTAGTTACTCAAGATTTGGCAATCAGAAGGGAAAAGCTAGCTACACAGAAAATATTGCCTAAGGAGTTAAAGAAGCAACACATAGACTTTGATCGCCTTCATCCAGAAAGTAATAAGTGGTCATCGCCATCAGCATGTTTCTTGGGTGGTGAAGAAGGTCATTGGGCAAGGGAATGTCCGCAAGCTGAAATTAAAAAGGAAGATAGTATTGAGAATCCAATCATACCCATCAAGACGCCACAAGAGAAGCGTGAGTGCTTCAACTGTCACCAGAAGGGTCATCTTGCTAAGCGATGCCCGCAAAGAGAACAAATATTTTCTGCAACTATGGTCATACCAGAAGTTACATCAGTTAAGATTATAACTCCAAGAGTAGGAGGAATAAAATCTGAATCAGTTTACTCGAAGAATCAGTTCAAGAAGAGGCGCTTGAATGAAGACGCTTGCCCCAGGAGGAATTCTGCTCAATTCCACCCTCAATTTCAACCATCATTTGTTCATTCCTCCAACAACATCAGTGAACAGCCGTCCGGTGCTCAAGACCAGGCAATCACTGTTACTTGCTTTTGCTATCGTGAGCGTGGGCATTATGCCAACAAGTACCCAAAGAAGAAGCAAAATCCACCTCAACCCCATGAAGCCAAACAACAGCAGTCGCAAAGTCGACATCAAGGCCAGCAAGACCCTATCTCTGCATTCACTCCAACTCAAGACATCAATCATGGCATACCTGACACAATGCTAGGTACATCTCATATAAATATAGTTTCTGTCAGAACTTAGATTAATTTGAAATCATTGTGTCTAATCTTAAAGTAATATTTCGATAAGCGGAATATTGCCTTATGAATTTAACTGAACTCTCATCAAAATATATCTTATCTTAATCCTTCCAAATAGCCGGTAGGATGTCAACTGCTAAACTTCCAGTTTTCATCCTTAACCATTACTCGATCAATTCCTATCGTTTTATAACATCAGTGAGTAATCTTTCTATTGTTTCGAATAAGATGGACAACGCCGCTTGCGTCGATCGAGAAGAACCTCATCACTTCATCACAAACTACCCAAGTAAAGTTCTTCATCTCGTCAAGGATGACATCAGGGATTCCAAGCTATATCAAAGACCTAGGAAAGGTCAAGTACCTAGAACAACCCCTGCCGCGATGTCAGGCTTAAGTAAAGACCTTCCTTATGTAATTACACCCGACACTCAATGTAATATCGAAAACGTCCTTTATGTATGCAATCCCTACAATCAACCTTTTGACTTTGTACATTATAGTCTTTCATAAGTACCAAATATAAAGAAAATCAAAACCCTCTGTCTATCAAGATGATCAAGTGAATTAAATCATCAGGATCATTTTATAATTCCCCTACCTCAACCCAAATCATGGAATTATCCTACCTTGTTTTCAATCTAAAGACAATCTGGAATAACATTTATTTTCATCTAATTTCGTCAACTATTGTTAAATTGTGCAGATCAACCATTATATTCAAATATCATTTGTTGATGATAACACTTAATTCTTCCCAAATGAATCGAGTAACAAACATTAATTCTTTCCCCTCAAATATTCTAAACATATCACATGTCACTCTCTAAATTAGATTATCATTATTAACAATCCTAGTTATACAATCAAAAGAGATATTTAGTAATATTCCTCATCTGCTTACGCGAAACCCAAATAGAAATCTTCTCCATTCTAGATACATCACTTTGGAATCGCAAGAACGATGTTTTGCAAAGCGACTATACTGGAAATAAGAAGACGAGGAAACAACGAGATCACTTCCGAGAAAGAATTTTCGAACCCACTTAGTCCTTGCAAATCTCGGGGACGAGATTTCTGTAAGGGGGGTAGATTTGTAACATCCCGAAAAATAGAATAATATGAAAATTAATATTTTGAATTTGAATACATTTATTTATGATTTTTCTTGACATGATTGAAATTTATTTGGATTTTCCCTGGATTTTTGTATTGAATGAAAAGTTAAAGAAATGGAATTAAGAAATGGATAATGGTGAAAAGGTAAAATGGTAAAAGATAAATTTTGGAAAAAAATTATCATAGAACCCTAACCAATCTGGTAAGTCAGTAAAATCAAGAAGTAAAATTTTATGCACAGAGAAATGGGTAAATAAAATTAATGTCACCACTTTTGACTAGAAACAGTACAAGCCAGAATTAATGAAAAATATTCGAAGTTTATCTGGAGCTTGAAAAATTACCATAACACCCTCATAGTATAATTTATCTCTGGTAAAAATTTCAGGATTTTATCACGCCATTAATACTTTATAAAAATTCCCAAAGCAGAGGCTTTAAAAATCTGGGAATTGTAATGTCAGAATTTTAATAAAATAACTACCCAATTTTTTGACTTGAAAATTTTACAGAGACATACTTGATCTAAATATAACCTCTCATAAAAGTTGTAAAAATAAATAATAAGTTTTGAACCTTTAAATAAATAAAAATCCGAAAGGGAGATTTTGGTAGATGTACAGTGTCAGAATTTTAGTTAATTCAGTGTAAGATATTTTAATCTCAAATTTTTACTGGGCGTTAGAGACTACCAGGAGACGCAGGTCAAAAGTTTCACAATTTTCCCACTTGATCTGATGGCCATTTTAATGCTCACATGGAGCTGTCGGCCAAGGTTATCTCTTCGTCTCATTTTCCTTCATCGCCGCGTGGGCCCGTCCATCTGTGCTGTAACCATTCGTCGCACGGCAACGGGGAAAAGGGCTCAGCCTCTGCCTGGTGGTCCCTGGACCCGCTGTCAGTCACAGGCTTCATCTCCCTCTTCTCTTTTCCTCTCTCCTGGCCGAGACGCCGAAGCTCTCTCCCGATCCTTCGCGCGGTCGCACACTCTCCTCGCTGAATCGTCGCGTCAGTGGCGCCAGCCTCCGCTCGATCATTGCCACGACCGTCCTCGCTTCACTGCCGCCATGCCCTGCGTTCTGCTCCTTCGTGCCATGCCTCTCCGCACTGGCTAACGTCGCGCCACTCTGATCGCCAAGCACAGAACCGAGCCCAAATTCGTGTGCGCGTGCGAGAGTTGGCAAGTCCCATATAAACTGGCTCCGAATACTTGTGTAGCTTCGCAGTAGCCATTCTTCCCTTAGCCACTCGCCAGCTCGAGCTCAAGAACCCGAAACAACGTTTTTCCTCGCCATGGCGAAGAAACCCGAAAAAAGGGAGAAAGCAATCCAAACCAATTTGGTGAGTCGCTTAAATTGATCACTCCGTGGTACACTAGCACTCTCTTAAGCTTTTCTCGTACCTCCAATTTCAGCTTCCTTGCTCAGTAGCGCCGCCGACCCATTCCTTCTTCTCCAACTCCGCGACGGTGGCGGAGCTCTCCGATCAATTTCCGACCGGATCAATAGGTAAACGAGGCCCTAATACTCCTTGATGCTTTATTCGCTACCGATTCGAGTTGAAATTTATTCATTTTCTTCCCCCGACGAGCTGCCATCTCCGCCGCAAGCCCACGGTGGCAGGACGTTTCAGCCCACGTCGGCCGTGACCAAGCTTTCCCCTAGGCTCCTGGCGGCGCCCTTTTACTCTCAGTGCCGACGGCCGCACTTCCCCGCGCCTCCCTCGCCGCCGGTGACCATGGCGCCGCCTTCCCTGCTTGGCTCATCGCCAATGGCCCGATCCACGTAAAGCAAGAATCTCGATTCAATCAAGAAAGCGCTTTCCCAATAAGAGAAGCGTATTTTCGATTTATTCTCAATTTCATAACCGAGATAGCTTCTTATGTGAATAACTTTAGCATTTTTAATCCAATTCAAATGAAATAAATTTCTAAAATCATCTAAAATCAAGTGCTTCCATAATATACAAAAACATTTTGAAAAACAGTACTGGGTTAATTTGAAATCCAAATTTAAACAAAAGGCCTAAAGGTATGCTACATATGAAAATGTTGCCAACAAACTTAGAATTTAATGAAAATAATTTTATTAGATTCTTTATACATCCAGGAGCTCAAATATATAAAAATGTTTATATATTACCTTTGTTTAAATCATTTTCCATTAAAGGTTATTCTCAATAGAATAAATAATCAAAAATGAATAATTGAATAAAGGAAATTCTAAAATAAATAAAATTGATTTATAAACACTTGAATGACAGTAATATACCTTATTATGCTAAAATAATTAAGGTATGAACTTGCTTTCGATATGTGATATGAATAATAGATGGTTTAAATGGAAAATGTATATATAAGTAACTAATGTATAAATGAAGTTCATAATAAGTAAAAAGGTAAGAGAAAAGCTCTTTAGTACTATGTTATCTGTTACAACAAAAATAACCATAGTGAATTGTAGTCCGTACTTAAATTCTTGAGTAATATATATCTCCATATTATATATATATATATATATATATATTTAAAGAGTTGAGTATAATCAACCAGGTGTGAAGAGAATGTCTTAAGTAAATCCTAATGCATGAATAATTAGTTCCTGAATGCCTTGCATGATCAGATCATGAAGTATAGCAAGAATCATTATCATAAGGTCGTAAATTAACATTTAACCTAATAATCGAAGTTTCAATACTTGTAAAGTTCAAATAGTTATAACTTTCACAAATAAACATCAAATTTGACAAAACTAAGTCCTAGGATCTTAAGAAGTAATATCCTTACTAACTGTGCAAAGTTAATACTATCAAATTCTGAAGAAAGAATCTCATTTTGTCATGCTTTGCATATAAAACTCGATAGCGAAATAACCTTAAGTATTATAATTTCTGGATTTCAGAAACACTTAAGCCTTTTCATCAATCTATAGAATACCTCGTCCTGATACGAATCCCTTGTAGAATAGATTAGAAATGATGTTTAGGATATGTACTACTATTTTCTAAGAAAATATTTTATTTATAACTTATGGTTCATATAGTTTTTGCTTATGCAAAACCCTAATATGATAAGAATAGTTGTAGCCCTTTTTGGCCGGTTGCGATCAACATAAACTTTAGTGTCATGATAGCTTTTCAGCAATGCATTTAGGTCTTCAACTAAACATTATAATTCATAAATTTTATTTAGAATTGTTATCCAAAGTATATACTATATTATTATGATGAAATAACCATATTTCATCATGCTTTCCATATAAATCATGTTAGTTAAATAACGCTAAGTATTATGTTTTCTAAGCTTATTAATATGAATCGGTAGCAATGAAGAAATCTGTGATTAATATATTTGTATCACGTAACCTTCTTGAAAACCATAAATAAATCCAAGAACCTAGCTTAACAGATCAAACATATTCAAGACTTCTTCTTATGCAAAGTCAATTAGGTATTTAAATGCTATTTGCATAATCCTTTTCTAATGTCTTAGTTCTATTAATCCAAATAATTTTAGCATCTATAATTCGAAATCGTAAATACTGAAATTCATAATTTTAGCCTCTTGAATTCGTAATTCAAGAATAGATAATCTCTAAAGAAAACCCTGTTTTGTTTATCATGAAGTCATTAAGTTTAAGAATAAAGTAATTGCTTAAATAATTCAAACTCTAAAGTATTCTGTTTTACGCAATGAATCTTTATTTGATTTTCTGTCTGTCTTCTTTTCGCCCTTATTGAAGTTTATTATTTGCTATATTTTCCGATCGATCGACGTGTAGAATTCGACGTCCCTTCCTTCGTCGTGCCTCCGTCGTCTGCGATCGCGTCTTCGTCGTAAACGATATATAAGCAAGGCAAGCACCCCCTTTGACCATCTTGATCCCAGAATTTAATTTGCATTGTTTATTAAAATGTTTCATGCATACGTTTACTTTCTGTAAATTGCTATTTTATGGTACTGGTAGTTATACCTGTTGTCTCATGAAACTTCCTTGATAAGTATCAATATGTGAACCTTGATAACCATAGATTAAGCTTAGACAATTACTTAATGTCGCCCTGGGTATATACGATTACTTTTATCCATGCTTAGCCATGCTTTTAGATCAAATGAGAATGATGATCAGATCAAAATTTGTTTCTTGAGAAATGGAAAATGTTGGAAATAAAGCTGTTGGTTATGGGTATTTTGATTAAAAACCCAAAATAAAACTATGGTTTTGATGCGGGCGATTATTGGCAATAGCCGGAGGTGCAAAGGGATTTGCACGTAGTTAGGGTGGAGTATCGCCCGTGTCGGATTAAGGACCGAGCAATGGGACGCTATAGATCCAAGAATTTCGTACAACCACGAGGGCTGGTATGGGACAGTCTTAGCCTATTAAGTTATTTAAGTGTGGCTTTGCATCTAAGGAAGGCGGGAGTTATGCACAGCATTCCGGTTCGATCCGTCTGTAGGGGTTTACTTACCAATGCAACGTGTACGCCTTGCCGTGAATGTAAACGTGGTGTTGGGTGTGATGAAAAGGATCCACGTCTTGGGTGTGTGTTTCATTTCCATGGCGAGGGTCAAACGTCCCGGCTGGTTCAAAGCCACATCTAGATAATGTAACGGCTCAGATGATCTCCTTGCCGACACACCAAAGGAAGTGTGTTAAGCGATCCGCAAAAGAGGTTGATCATTCCTTGTGGGTAAAGTGTACACCTCTGCAGAGTGTAAATCTAATCGATTAGCCGTGTCCACGGTTATGGACACTTGGTGAAGTCATTCCAATGTTAGAATGCTTTGGTATTTTCCAAAATTGGGTTTTGGTTTGGAACTGTTTTATCGACTTTTGTTTCATGTCAAAGGATCGACATTATTGGATTCCATTTCGGATTATTCGATATTCACGATGGGTTGTGAGTATTACTTATGCGTTACTTATTTCATATCACCAATTATGCTTTTATAAATTCCGTTTGCAAATAACTTGATTTACAATGTCAATTCGCTTTATGCAAATTAATCGTAGTAGCCTCCTTTGAAATGGCTGCATATATATTAGGCTTTGCTCAAGTCTATGAGTACGAAAGTACTCACCCTTGCTTATATGTTGTTTTTAGGTGGATAATTTAGCGAAGCTTCGAGGATTCCTTTTCGTCGCAGGTTGCGGGATTTTTCTTCGTCGAATCTTTCTAGGGATTATGCCTTGTCAGTTGCCTGCGGGTTTTGGATGGGCACACTACAAGACCTTGCTTCTTTTGCTGCTATATCTCTGAGTTGTAAGATTTTCTTTAAATAATAGCTTCCGCTTAATATTATGTTGTATGGTTGTGATTCCAATTGTTGTAAACATGTGAGTGCTAGCTACTGATCCAGGGAATGGCACAGTAATCACATGGAGGTTCCTGTTCATCGGAACGGGGTCTCACAGATTAGATAATGTAAAGGTTTTCGTCATGAACATTCTGGCCACACGCTTTAAGTGCGTGAAACTTGCGGCAAAAAGAAAAGGTCATGACTTGTGGGTACAGTTGTACACCTCTGCAGAGTGAAAATCTAATCGATTAGCCGTCCCCTCGGTCATGGGAAACTTGGTGAACTTGCACTAGTTAATTGTTTAATTTTCTAAAATGGGTTGTGGTTTGGAACTTGTTTAGCAACTTTTGTTTTCATGTCAAAGGATCGACATTGATGGATTCCATTTCTGGATTATTCGATATTCACGATGGGTTGTGAATATATTACTTATGCTTTACTTATTTCATATCACCAATTATGCTTTTACAAATTCCGTTTGCAAATAACTTGTTTTACAATGTCAATTTCGCTTTATGCAAATTAATCGTAGTAGCCTCCTTTGAAATGGCTGCATATATATTAGGCTTTGCTCAAGTCTTGTGGAGTACGATTGTACTCACCCTTGCTTATATGTGGTTTTTAGGTGGTTAAGTTGTCGAGCTTCGAAGGTTCCTTTTCGTCGCAGGTTGCGGGTTTTTCTTCGTCGAATCTTTCTAGGGATTATGCCTTGTCGGTTGCCTGCGGGTGTTGGATGGGCACACTACAAGACCTTGCTTCTTTTGCTACTTTATCTCTGATTTGTAAGAGTTTCTTTATGTAATAGCTTCCGCTTAATATTATTTGTTGTATGGTTGTGATTCCAATTGGTGTATGTGCGTACTAGCTACTGATCATGGGACTAGTACGGAAATGCACATTAGATTTCCATTTTTGCAAGTATGTAAAAATGGGGGTCGTTACAGTATTACTCGCGTGGCGCAATGAGTGGGTGGTTTTGCCATGTAGGATGACACGCTGATCACCAAGTTAGATCAATGATAGGTAGGACCTATAAGGGTTTCTTTCTTGTCGAGCTCCTAGTCATGCTTCCATAGCTGTTGGCCCTTGCAGGTCCCTCCCTCTCTATTTCGATTTTAGGAAGAAGCTCGTATGGGCCATACCTATCATTCACCTTAACTTGCCCTATGTATTATATCCTAGGTAGCAAAAATGACCACTCATCACGCCACGTGGTAAATACCACTATACGAAACTGGACCAGGATGTTATTTGAACCGGATTGCAAAGTTCAGAGATCAAATGTCTAATTCAACAGTTTAAGGTGTCGGTGGACTTTGAGCAAGTTTAGGTTGTTATATGGGCTTTTTCCTTTTTCTAACTGCTGTAGCTACTTTTATTGTTCAGTGCATTTGAGATGCAGGTAATGTGTACGGCCAAATTTATGCTATATTTCCTCTTAGCGTGTAGACCAAGGAGATATTAAATATAACTAAATTATCCTTAATTATTATCTCTAAGTACTATATTCAATACATGCACGTAGAGTAAAGCTAAATATTTATTAAAGGTATAAAAAACATCACTACACTACTTTATATTGGAATGCAAAATACATCTTATATTTATAAAGAAGAATGTACGCCATATATGTTTAGACGGAGGCAGTACACATAACTAGTCCGCCGTTGTCATCCAAATCTAGATTACCACAACTAGCTAGCTAAGGTACGTAAATGTTATTCGTTGATGTAAGAAATGATTACGTAGTGTGCCAAGTTTGCACCACCAACCCCTTTATTATTTGGTCAATCGCCGACCTAGGAACAGGCTAAGCCTTTGACTAGATTACTAATTCTCATTGCAACATATGATAAGATCATCAGTTCTATTAATATATCGACATAATGCACCAAACATGGATCTAAACTTTTTGTACTCATCTAATAGGCAATGCCTAATTTGTAGCATGCAATGTCTACTAGTAGTACATCAGCTTAGATTATATACTTAGCATGCCAAAGAGAGGAAAATCCAAAGATATTATTAAGATGCATGCAGTTGGATTGATACTGGCAGTCCAGACACATTCATAGAATCCTTGATAGAAAATTTGCACTAGCTAGCTCCTTAATGCGAAGTTAGCTTTGAAGCTAAACCGTTGGAGTTCAGCTGCACTGCAACGTCGGACAGTACGTACGTGACAGCACCTCAATTAGGGCCTTCTTTTCTCTCCATGTCTCACACCTTTAGTTTCACCCAACAAACATGCATCACTTGTCTTTGCATCATTCAAGTGCCCCCAACCATGTCATATCTAACCATGCATTGCATGCAACCTATAATGTGCCCTTTCTAGAAATTCCTTTTTGTCTTTTAAGTCAATCTTTGTTCATGAATATAAAGAAGAATTAATTCCTTTAAAAAATATTCCATCTGTTTCGAAATACATATCATTTTAGCTTTCAAATTTTGTTCCTAAATACATTTCATTCTACAATTTCGCGACAACTTTTAATTGTTTTTTTTTTGCACACCCCTACCATATTACTGTGAAATAGAGTAGCACACACTATCTAAGAGCAATAAGTGAGCTAATGAATTAGAACGAATTTGGTTATTTCTACACATGCCTTAGTTGAAATACAAAATCCTGAAACGACAGGAATGGATTCAAACGTGGACAAGCTTATCTGTTTGTATATGTTACAGAAATTATACGAAGAGAAACCATTCATAGAAGTTAGAACCATCTCAATTTTTGTACCCGCAGGTATGCCATGCATGTCCTCTCACAAATTAATATACAACTAGAAACACATAACATTTTTCAAGAACACATAATGAGATTCGGATGATTAGTTTGATGATATCCAGCCCACTCATCCACGTACCATGCATAATCGTGCAGTCTTGGGGCACTTGATTGCAAGATGATGCTTTCTTTGATGGCAAACAATTACACAGAAATTCAAGGTAAAGTTGGGCAGCGAAGGACAGGGACAAGCAAGCAGTGATTGCAGACTGAGACAGAAAGAAGTGCCTAGTGTATAAAATTATGTCCTCCTCTTCTTCCTTCCTTTGGGAAAGCAAGAGTAGCTAGCTCTCATTGCCTATAACTTAGAGTATCACTAGTCAATTCCTCACCATGCTGCTCCCCCTTATTTTGATTCAGGAGGATGTGATCGATACCAGTGACTCAGGAACAATTTTGCAAGCACAATTTACAGATGGATGGATTTAGGGTTCATTTGTAGATACAAATTGTTTGGGTGTGTAGCATTAGCATTATCCTCCCTTGCTGCCATGCACCAGTCCAAAAGAGGCTAAGGGAAGGCAGCATGGAGGCTGGTTGTTCAGTGTGCAAGATCGATCAACCGTAGCATGCACGTGGAGTGTTGCTACTCACATGACACCTATGACAACATTTGGAGCTTAGTGCCAAATTTTCTTTTTACACATGGTTTTACAAAAAAGAAAAAGTTAGTGTAAGCTCAATCCGAGCACTACAAATCTATAGTGGACCTTGTGGTCCTGAGAGATATGAGATGTATGTTATGCATCAACCACTTTGCCAGTATAGAAAGCATGCCATTATTAATTGTATAGGCATAAACAATACGATGACCACCAGTAGTATAGGAGATACGTGTCGAGAGTAGTGCATCGATCACGCGCCATTTGCAAATGTGGCTTGTGCGAGCCAACTATGTGATGGTTCAATGTTAACTACCCATCAATCACTCCATACGCATGTTGGATTGGCATTCTATAGCAAGAGAGAATCTTACGTAAGAATCTTGATATTTTTCTGCAGTTTTCAATTACATTTGGACTATGGGTTTATAGCACGCCATCAATGTCAAGCACTATCGACCTACTATATCGTTAATTTGGCTTCCACGTGTTGTACAACCGTATAACGTTCGTGAAAACCATCCTTCCATATCTTGAATAATTTGAGTTGGCACACTAGCCACTCCGCATTTCGGTTGTCTTTCCAAGATAATCATAGGCACATACATTTCCTATGGAAATCAAGGAAGACTTTTGTAATGCCTACAAGCACCAAATTGAGATCAACCATCCTATGGATGAGTCTCTTTTTTTTTTCTTTGCAAGGAGAATGCATGCCGGAAGAGTTGTAATGCACATAGATGTTTATCTTGTGATATTCAAAGATATCTTGGAGCAACAAAGCACGCGCCATGTGCTGCACAATGGGTGGCCCTTATGTTGGAGGCATAGCAAAGTCCAAAATGTTAGAAAGGGTATATATACTCCATATCAAGAGACTACAAGTACTCTCTACTTTTTCTCTCTTTAATTAATTTCTGTAGTGTAGGACGTATGGATGATCTTATGCTGCCGCCATGCCATGCTTGTTGAGCCCATGTGATAGGGGCACTCGAGCTATGGATTTCTCTTTTCTCACACACTTTTACTGTCAAATATATATAGTTTCCTTATGCTGTACTATCTAATAACACGCCGTACGTCCTTAAAACTTACTTTTTGCTTTACTTAAGTGGCTATAACTGCATCTTATTTAGATGGGTCCTACTCCTAGCTAGGTCATTATCTAGTTTAATCAGCTGGGTTGGTTGACTAACGAATCTGTTAGCTAGAGTGTGCACGGTGAGGTGAGTTCCTATGTACACAACACATATATGCATGCATGTCTATCTCTGTCTGAACACTGTGCAGCACTTGATTTGTTTTGGTCATGAACGGTTGCGATCAATTGGCCATGGGATCAACTGTACCCCACTACCCCTGTCAGAGGACATTGGGGCCCACCATCTGTCAGAGGATTGCAGGGCCCACAACCTGTCACTACAAGGGCATCGGCCATTGGAGGGCAGTGCCTGACAAAACAGGCAGCTAGCAAAGCCTGTTTGGACTTTGAACTCGGATCGATGTGCGAAAATGTTGGGTCCCAACAGCAACGGAATCGAAACCCAGATGCGACTCTAGCAATGGCGTCGTGCGAGAGAATCTGGTCTTTAATTCTTATACGCGTAACGGCGTAAGGCAGTACTTTTTCGTTCCTGCATAATTTTATTTGGGTTTTTGATAAATATCACCCGGATGTTTTTTTAGCAAAAAAACATCCAAATTTTAGAACATTGGATCTGCGGTGAGATCCGTAAGACGTGAAAGGAGGTGGGATTGTGTTTTGATAGATGATTTGATACTTTGATCTAAAGGTCTAAAATTTGGATGTTTGTAAGAAACAAAACATCCGGATGAAGACTAGACACTCATATTTTATTTTAGTTTTTAGATTTCATTATTAAATATCTAAAGAGTATCTTCTTTTTACCTATTTCCAATACCATTTATTACTATAGACTAAGTAAAACACATTTTTTAAGGAACAATAATTGATCTAGTAAAGAGGGGTAATATAGTCTTTGATAGAAGTACAATATCTTAAAATAACATTTATTTATAAACAAAGGGAGTAGCAAATAGAATACACCGTACCTTGCCAAGGTACTAGCGTGTTTTGGTTAGATTGCATCACGTTTTGGTTAGATTGCATCACCGTTCTGCCACTACATGGCCCTGTTGTGACTGTAGCAAAAGCGTTGTGCTGCGGGACCATGTCTTTCTCTACATATCCTACGGTTGGACGGTAACATGAGATTTTGGCTTTTTCAGATCAGGTTTAATTTTTTTTTTGTAAGTTTATCTTCTGTTCGAAGGAATTGCTATTCTAACCCCCTTCTTGACCGTGGAAGAATGAAGAGGTGATATGTGTTCACCTGCTACGGTAGAGATTAGATTTACAATTTCATTTGCATTCCCGTAAGATACAAGCAATAGAAGAGAGTATACACCAGCACAGCAACGAGTTGCCAGGGTGTGATTTCTTGTGTGTGTCCAAAAGATTGGTTAAGCATCTTGTAAAAACTCAATTAAAAACGTGATGTGTATTTGGGGAAACCAAAAAAAAAATCAGTGGATAGTAACTTTTTCCTTCTCATTTATTTTTGGATTTCATTTTCAGCAGGATTTTGATCTCTATGTATAGATTGAATTTAGATTTGGACTTTTGTGACATGGTATAGATTGATTTCGTGTCAACGTTGTCAAATTGTTTCGTTTCGAAAAGTATCCGCAGGGATGCACCAAAACGTAGGATGCACTGAGAATGTTCTCTGTTGGACTGAGCTGTCCCTGCAGATCGGACGACGGAAGCGTAGACTAGTGCACATCTACTGTGCGTAGATACGGCAGAGGATCCGCCTTGGAGCTTGTACCTGGACGTGCAGTCACATGTGATTGATATGTAGTCTGCGCGTTAAATTTTAGAGAAAAATTTCACAAAACTAAAGTTTTTTTTTATAAACACTACTGCGGATCGGACATGCACAAGCTGTTCGAAACCGCTTTCAGAAGCGGTTTTAGAACCGCTTGTAAGCAACCGGGAGTGATACCCCGTCGGGTATCACAAGCGGTTCCCCGAACCGCTTGTGGTTCGACATTTCCACAAGCGGTTGGTGTTACCAACCGCTTGTGGAGAGGCTCTCTCCAAAAGCGGTTGGTATTACGAACCGCTTGTGGAGAGGGCTCTCTCCACAAGCGGTTGGAGTTACCAAGCGCTTGTGAAGAGTCTGACAGCGTAGCGTTTTGATTATATTCAATATAGAATATGTTTTCAGAGGGGTTTTTGATATAGATTTTGACAATTAAAATAAATAGAACTTCATTAGTTTTTTTGACACACTTAAATATATATATATATATATTAGTCATTAGTATTCATTCGATAATTACGATCACTAAAATGAACAAGTTGATCGATGAACACATGAAATAATAAGCTAGCCACGTCTTTTACAACTTTCAAAGAATAAAAGGCGAATGTTGAGCTCATTTCTTGCGTGCGTCGCTCTTTGTGCCCTTGGTCGACGTTGATGTCGAGTTCACTGTCCTTATTTCAGACAATCTCTCCAACCATTTGCGTGGAACTCGCCTTTGGTGGATACAATCTAAATCGACAATAAAGCCGATGAGTTGTTCTTGGATTGCCGCAACCCGGTGCGGCGGGATCACGTCTTGCACATCGATGTTGGGTGACAAAGCGGGAGGTAAATAAATCTCTGGACATGTAATTATTAAAGTGTAAGTACTAAGAAATTGACATGTGCACACTACCTCGGCGTTGGTTGTCGGCACATCACCGTGGGTAATACTTTGCATATAGTGGCACACATAATAGCCACATAGGTTGTTTCCACC
This sequence comes from Otatea glauca, assembly GCA_036346275.1. Taxonomy (NCBI): domain Eukaryota; kingdom Viridiplantae; phylum Streptophyta; class Magnoliopsida; order Poales; family Poaceae; genus Otatea; species Otatea glauca. The sequence continues at coordinate 53,325,720 of CM070718.1, read as the reverse complement.
GTCTGTTGTAGAACTGCGATGAAATTTGAAAGGACCACGATTATTGGGATGAAAAACTGTTACGGCATATTAATATTCTTTAATACGTACTCGAGTGCTTAATTGTACATCAAATTCGTTCTCGAAATCTCCTTGTTGCTTCTTTCAAACCGTGCGAATGTCTGTGTGATGCGTTAGTATGAATGGTAATTATCGAGTTGGAATAATTAGCAAGGTATTTCAATATATATAATAAGGAAAACCATCGTATATATATGTGCTATATACATTTAGGGTGTCAATGATAAATTGAAATTTTTCACCGAGTCCTTTTTGAGTCTTGAACAATGATTTGGCTGCTATCAAGCTTGATGACAAGCAGGATCCAGTGAAACCTATTCATGTATTGCAACATATATGTAACTAGTTAGCTAGTAGTATTATAAATGCCTTGGAAAATATAAGAACGAGAGGTTGTATATATACGCACTCGAAGTTGAAGGGCGTAATATGTACGGTTTGTAGTCTTGTCCCAAGAATGCATCGAGAATGTAATCTTCAAGTTCCTTTCGGTTGTATCCAAAGACGAACTCGTTAACAATCTCTGGGTCGATGAAGCCCACGTTGAAGATATTCTCTTTTCTACATCGTTGTATCTCCATTCTACATAGAAAGGTATAAGTTTAATAGTTGCAATTTTATTATGCGAGGAAGCACACAGTAAAGGTATGAGCTTGACACTTACAGCACCAAAGAGCTCATGAGAGACACGTTGATGGAGTCGGCATGGTAAATATTGTATAAGTCGTCAAATTCGAGCCATATGGTGTTGTCCTTGCGATAAAAATCATCTTCTTTGATACGGAGGGGGAACATCGTTCTTCCTTGAGCGAACTCTGTCATGTACCATTCGTGAAATTGCTGCATCTTGGTTGGCAGATCCTTTATCTCATTTGGGTCAATCAGCTCCCGGCCCAACTGAAATTGCCATCTGACCTTTGTTGCCATTGGGATATCATTTATTAATCCAAGAGCTGCAGCTGTGGAACTGAGTCCTGCCTCCTTCATAAACCTCTCGAGGTTCTCCTGATCTTGGTCTCTCTTCTTCTTCTTTGCCGCCGCCGCCTGACCACGTTTATTCTTCTGTGTAGCCTTAATTATTGTCCGTTCATAGTTGGACGGCACAGGCAGCGGCTTTGCACGGCATGTCGCGAAGTGTTCTGCCGCTTTTGGATCAGTTGGTACCTTTGGCTCTACCTTCTTTTTTGCGAAGTGTGCAGCCACTTCTGCTTTAGTGACCGCGTCACTCTCCTCCTTATTCATATCATATGCCCTCTTTGGAGGTTCCTTTACCTTGGTCGATCGGCTGGACTCCGCCTTCTTGGGAGCAGGTGGGGGAGCCTTCATTCTGTTATCGAGCTTCTTCCTCGGAGGAGATGGTGGAGGCGTGGTTTTCCTAGGGGGGTTCTTTTTTGTTTGAGATCTTTGGTGGTGGAGTAGGGCTTCGTGTGGAGCGGGTGGAGACACAGAGCTGCTGGTGGTGGAGTAGGGCTTCGCTCTGCTTTTCTTGGCGAGGCATTGCGTGGCGGTGACGTTGGAGGAGGCGTGGGTTGCCGTGGTGGAGATGACGCGTCCATAGCGGTGGAAATATGATGTACCGCTTGCGCCAAAGGATGATATTATGGAGGGCCTGTCCAAGCTTGGTCACGTCGTCGCCTCCAAAGAATATCGAGGTGAAGTTCTTCAAACCGCTCAGCACCTCCTCCACCGCGACCTTTGAGTAACCGGGGTATCTCGTTGCGATGGAACATCCGCCCGACTCCACCGGATATGCCATGCCGTAAGCCACCTTGATGGAGAGGTTACGCGCATCAACATGCAGCTCACATCGGCGGCGAACCCTTATGTCATCCACAGGATAACGGGATAGCAAGGTGTCCGCCGGGGCCCGGTGGGCGCGCGACTACTACTTCGCCGCGGAGGGCGATCACACGTCCGGTGATTGCTCGGACCTAGTCCTTGAAGCTTCCGAGGGCAATTTGTACTTGTTGCGCAACTATGTCGCCGATGCTAGCCTGGGTTGCTCTGAGCTCTTGTTCCAATTGGTACACTTTACGTGATTATCTTGATTTGCTTCTATGCCGGCTCCTGTACGTATGTGCGTCCTTCGCGAAACCATACTTCCACGGCGTCAGCTTGCCCATACCTCGTGTCCGTCCTGGGTGCTCAGGGTTTTCAAGGGCATGTGTTAGCTCGTTATTCTCCCTGTCTGGCACCAATGTACCGCCGAGGCGCTCAACGGCTTGTACAATCCTTTGGCGACCTCTTGTACTCTGGTGCCATCACCAAACTGCCGTCATCCGAAAGGCTCCCCATGACCCATGAACCAATTGCGCAGCGCTGTTCCCCTGAGCGGTAGCGGTGTGGCGTCCTTCGCCATTAATTCTTCTTCCGCTTCTCCCATTTTGGTACGACCTTGATGTAACCACGGTGCCAAGATGGTGGTGGTATTTCTTCATCGTGAATTGGCCTTGTTCTTGACTCGCGGCTGGCCTTGGTGGACAGCTTGAACTCCTCGAATGCTTCCGGTGATCCGCCAACTTAGGAAATTGGTTGAAGTCGGGTCTTTCTCCCTTCGCACGTACTTGCGGGAGAGGCGTCTTCCAAGCCCAAACATTGTTGCCATCTTCTTCAAAGTAAATTTCTTGGCCTTGTCTTGGACCCTTGAGGAAATGTGAAAAATTCCTTAATATCTTGCCGGCGGGTCCTTGGTAGCTTGAGGAACTTCGACCCATTTTCTGATGCTAATTGGGACGTGATCCCTCACGTGGTAACCGCAAGCGTTGTTGTACGCCCAACCGCTAAAAGAGGGCAATCGGCATCCCTTCGTTGTTAACGTCGGTAAACACGCGCTTCGTGGGCGGCTTCTTGTTAGGTCCCCGATGCTTGGATTGGTTGCTCGATGCACGGGCTTGAAATACATAAACATATGTACAAGCGTGTCGAGTGTATTATATTAATGAGTTGCGATTAATTAACATGTCTACGGGATTATATTCTTACGGTTGTACCTCATCCTAGCGGAACGGTGTTATCGGACTCGCAGCAGCAGCGTTACCATCACCTTCGATGGTACCCGGTAGCGATGGAGTCCAACAAGAACTGTTCTCCTCATCGAACGTAGGGTCACCACGTCTGGTTGCGCCATCTATACTAATTCAAAAATGTTGACATAAATATCATATTACTTTGAAACAACCATATTACTGATTACAACACAAGCATATTATTACATAAATCTCTACACCAAGCATTAAGTACTACGCGTGTTGGAACTAGCCCAAGGATCAAACACGAACTCGTGATGATATTTATTAGTTAGTCGTTTTGATCGTGATGATTTGATCGTTTTGATCGTTTTGTATATGAATTCTACCTAAAATTGATATGCAAAACTAAATAGATGAAACTAAAATATGTACATAGCTAAAATTTGAAATAAAAATTAGATGAAATTAGTAGTTAAATTTATATACAAATCCTAAACTAGAATGAAATTCAAAATTAAATAAAAACAACAAAATAATAAAAAGAAAAAGAAAACATGCATTGTTAGTAATTCCATACTAAGTGAAAAATATACGTGTTGGTTTAATTTAGAATTAAAATTTCAAGCAAGCGAGCACTTGTGGGCATTTCACCGAACAGATGGTGGGCGGTAGAACTAGAGAGGAGGAGGACGCGCGTGCACAAGCGCCTACCTCGGTCCTCTGGTGGCCGGACGGTGTGGCGCGCTTTGGTGGCGTAGAAGGCGTCGCGGGTGGCGAGAAGGCTTCGCGGCGGGGTGGAGTGACGGCGCGACGAGGGTGGCGAGAGAAGGCTTGGCGCGCGGGTGGGGTGGGACTTCAAGATTTGGGTGTGAGAAAAGGCGGGCGTTTCAAATTTATACAGGAGCACTTCTACAAGCGGTTCTAATAACCAACCGCTTGTAGAAAATCTCAAGCGGTTTTAGAACCAACCGCATGCAGGAGGACTTCTACAAGCGGTTCAGAGAACGAACCGCTTTTAGAATATCTCTACAAGCGGAGTTAGATCAACCGCTTGTAGAGGATGACTTCTACAAGCGGTTGGTGTTACTAACCGTTTTCGAATAGTCCACTCTAGAAGCGGTTCTTTTCTAAAACCGCTTCAATATTGCGTTCTAGAAGCGGTTCTTATTACTAACCGTTTTCAATGTTGCACTCTAGAAGCGGTTCGTTTTCAAACCGCTTAGTTTAATTTCATGATTTTTAAAAATTCTTTTAGACATGATTTCATTTCATAATTTTTTAAAAGGCTTTTAGCAATTGATTTCATTTCGAATTTTTAAAAATACTTTTAGCACTCATTTCATTTCATAATTTTCTAAAAATGCTTTTAGCACTTGATTTCATTTGATTTTTTAAAAATGCTTTTAGCAATTTAGTTTCATTTCAGATTTTTAAAAATACTTTTAGCACTTTTTCATTTCATAATTTTTAAAAAATGCTTTTAGCACTTGATTTAATTTCATAATTTTTAAAAAGTGCTTTTAGAAATTTAGTTTCATTTCAGATTTTTAAAATTCTTTTCGCACTTTCTGATTTCATTTCATAATTTTTAAAAATGCTTTTAGCATGTGATTTCATTTCATAATTTTTAAAAATGCTTTTCGCACTTCAGTTTCATTTTGAATTTTTAAGAAGCTTTTAGAACTTTACTTTCATTCCATAATTTTTACAAAATGCTTTGAGCACTTTAGTTTCATTCCAGAATTTTGGCACTTTACATTCATTCCAAATAAACACTTCCTACTGTAAAAGACTTACATATACATAGTTCATACAGTAGGGGTACATCTTAAGTAGTAACGTACTTTGTCTTTACAAGTGTTCATTCATTATGATCGCGACGTATGAAAGGAGTATCCACGTCTGTGTCATTGAGGAGGCTTATGTCGACATCCACAGCGAAAGGAGGGATCTCGTCGAACTGACTATACTCTTCCTCGTCTGTGACGTCCTCAACTCCAACAATCCTTCGTTTGCCTTGTAGAACCACGTGTCGCTTCGGCTTAGTACTACAATCTTTCTGCTTGTCCTTATGCTTCTTAGGTTTGCTTGACATGTCCATTACGTAGAAGACCTGTCTCACATCGTTCGCGAGGACAAACGATTCGCGCCTATAGCCGACTTGGGTGAGGTCCACGATTGTCATACCGTATTTGTCTACCTTCACGCCGCTTGAAGTCAGTTTGACCCATTGGCACTTAAATAGAGGGACCTTCAAAGGTCCATAGTCAAGCTCCCATATCTCTTCTATGAAACCATAATATGTATCCACCTTGCCTTTGTTGTCTTCGGCGTCTATACGGACACCGCTATTTTGGTTGGTGCTCTTGTTATCCTGCGATCTGGTGTAAAATGTGTAACCATTTATCTCGTACTTTAAATGTCACGATTTCACTAGATGGTCCCCGAGCCAAGCGTTGTAACTGCTCATTGTCGACCCTTTCAAAAGGATGTACTTTTGTAACCAAGCTACAGAAAGAATCCATGTGCTTGATGTTATCCAATCCTCGACCTCCCGGAAATCGCGCGTAGAATACTCTTGTGCTCAAGGACATACGGGGCCACTACAGATTGATTGTTTCAAAATCGTGAAATGTGCTTGCTTAAATGTAAGAAGATCATTGCATGCAATTGCTTTCCTTCCTAGTGTCCCTTTTCCTCGTAGCCTCCCCTCATGGCGTGATATAGGACGCCGATCGGGTTTAGATCATTAATGTAATCCACACAAAACTCAATCACCTCCTCTGTCCCATAACCTCGGCAATGCATCCTTAGGACGAGAACGGTTACTGAACATACTTCTTTAACACACTCATGTACCTCTCGAAGGGAACATGTTGTGTAGATACACGAGTCCAAGGATACCTATCTCTTTGACAAGGTGAGCAGTGAGATGAACCATAATATCAAAAATGCAAGAGGAAAGATCATCTCAAGGCTAACCAAACTTTGTACCACGTCATCCTGCAGCTTACTTAGTTTATCCGGGTCGATGACCTTCGTGAAATCGCGTTGAAAAAGAACACAGCTTTGTGATTGTCCTCGTACCCACTCGGGCAGTATGCCTCTCACAGCCACTGGGAGCAACTGTGTCATTAACACAAGACAGTCATGAGATTTCATGTGTACGATTTTATTCTCTTTCGTGTTTACGAGTCTCTTTACATTCGAGGAGTATCCGGAAGGGACCTTCACACTGCTCAGAACTCTATCATGCTTTTTTTCTCTTCTTTGCTTAGAGTGTAGCTCGCAGGATGTAGGTAATGTTGTCCTTTCTCTCTCTTTTCGGGATGTAGGTCGTTCCTCAATTCCAAGAATTTAAGGTCCTTCCGAGCTTGCAGTGTATCTTTCGATTTTCCGTACATATCTATGTAGCCTAGCAGGTTCAAGCAGACATTCTTCGTGATGTGCATGAAGTCAAGTGAGTGACGAACTTCCATAACTTCCCAATAAGGCAAGTCCCAAAATATTGACTTCTTCTTCCACATGGGTGCATGACCATCCTCATTCTGCACATGTTTGCTTTCAGGACCCTTTCCAAATACTACTTTCAAATCCTTTACCATAGCAAACACATGTGGCCCACTACGATGCTGAGGCCTTGCACGAAGGTCCGTTGCCGTTAAATTTCCGCCTTCCTTCCGCAACGGGTGACTCGAAGAAGAAACCTACGGTGACCCATGTACACAACCTTCCGAGAGTTTTTCGTGCACGCGTCGTCCGTTTCATCTAAGCAATTGGATGCGGGCTCTATATCCTTTGTTAGTTAGGCCGACAGAGTTCCGAGAGCGAGCCAATCGTTGATTGTTACAAATAACAATGCACGTAGGGTGAAATACTCCCTTTTGTACTCATCCCATACCATTGTACCATCGTCCCACAACGTCACAAGATCTTCAACCAATGGTTTCAGGTAGACATCGATGTCATTTCCGGGTTGCTTGGGGCCTTGGATCAACAACGGCATCATGATGTGCTTTCGCTTCATGCACAGCCATGGAGGAATGTTATAGATACATAGTGTAACGGGCCAGGTGCTATGGCTGCTGCTCAATTCTCCGAAAGGATTCATCCCATCGGTACTCAACCCAAACCTTATGTTTCTCACCTCATCTGCGAAGTCCGGGTACGTCCGATCGACTTTCCTCCACTGTGAGCCATCTGCAGGGTGTCTAAGCATCCCGTCGTCCTTACGCTCTTCTTTGTGCCAACGCATCATCTGGGCATGCGCTTTGTTAGCAAACTTACGTTTCAATCGGGGGATCACAGAGAAATACCACAACACTTTAGCTGGAGGTCTCTTCTTCTTACGCTCCCCATCTATTTCACCTGGATCGTCACGCTTCACCTTATACCTTGATTCTCTGCACACTGGACAAACATCCAAATCGGCATACTCATTACGATACAGGATACAATCATTAGGACACGCGTGTATCTTCTGTACTTCCAATCCCAAAGGACAGACAACTTACTTGGCTTCATATGTAGATTCGGGCAGAGTGTTATCTTCTGGAAGCACCTTCTTTACGAGTGATAACACCTCATCGAATCCCTTATCTGACACATCATTTCTAGCCTTCCATTGCAAGAGTTCCGGTGTGGTACGCAGCTTTTTGTGGCCCCGCCTACGTTTGGGTACAAAGGAGTTACGTGGTCCTCTAACATGCGCTGGAACTTCTCGAACTATCTTTCATCTGTGTAGTCTCCCTCTCCGCCACGCAAACATCCGGTCTAGCTCATCATCACCAAAGTCACCAAGTGTTTCTTCCACGGAACAAGATATGCGTGTCGTCCGGTTCTTGTTGAATCCATCTTCCTCTTCCTTGTCTTCTTCATCGTCTTCTGGCTAATCACCTCAACTTCGCCATGGTTGGTCCAATGTATAATTTGGCATAAAACCTCTCATGATCAAGTGGTTCATAACTTGCCATCGCTGGGAATGCTCCTTCTCGTTCTTGCAATCTACACACGGACAACATATGAAGTCGCTCGAGGCAATAATGCAACGGCCGATCGAGAAAAGCTCGACGCCATCAATGAACTCTCTCGAGCGACGGTCCGCATTGTACATCCATTGCCGATTCATCTATACCAAGTTATAATTTCATTAAAAATTATAACAAATTCGTTAGAAAAATTATAACCTAACTTAAATTTCGTAACATTTAAACCCAACCAAAAAAAACTCCACCTACACCGTCATCCAATTAAAGACCTACCTTTCTAATTACTTTGTATCCCTTCCTACCTTTGTAATTATTTTTTATCCTTCTACATGTTTTTCTATTTTATTTCATACACCAATAATTACTTCCTTGCAATGTTATACCTAGATCTCTTCCAATATTGTGATATTTAAGATTCTAAAGCTAACAACCACCTAGATCTAAAGCTTCCAATCACCTTTACCTTGTAATGTCATATTTTGAACTAGATCTCCACCCTACATCTTCATACAACAACAAAAACAAGGCACGAAAAACAAATTTTCGATAATGCTTAAAAAGTTCAAGATTTCTCCACATCCATTGAAAAAATAGCAATATCTAGGTGAGAAGGATGTTCACATGATGTTACTAACTTTGAAACACTTGATTTAGAGCTAATCACCTCCAATTAAAAATTTGGACAGCACCTCCCAAGAACGGTAGCTTGGTCGGCCTTCTCTGTTCGATCGATTCGTACCTCTCTTTGGCGCATGGAGGAAGAAGGGTTTAAATGCGCTGCATGGAGAGCTTTCGAGCGGTTGGAGACACGAACCGCTTCGAAGGTTGAGTTCTAGAAGCGGTTCTTTTCTCAAACCGCTTCTGAAAATCAGAAGCGGTTTGAGAAAAGAACCGCGTCTAGAACGCAACCTTCAGAAGCGGTTCGTGTCTTAAACCGCTTCTGGAAGCCCTCTCCGGACCGTTGCCAACGAACCGCTTCTGGTGCGAAGATCACAACGGGCTCGCACCAGACCGCTTCTAATAGGCCGGTTGTGATGCCCAGTTCTGTAGTAGTGAAATTATAGAAAACTACAGATTTTAGAAAGATTTGTTTCACAAAACTATAGGTTTTTTGTACAAATTATCATAAAACTACAGATTTTATCTTTTGTTTCACAAAGCTACAGATTTTAGGAGAACTTGTATCACAAAACTACAGGTTTTAGAATTAATCATTTCTTATAACGGGTCTGACAATCTAGGCCTACATGACAGTCTTACACGTGAGTGAAACGGGAAATGAGGGTGTGTGAGACCACTATGTGGGCCCACACTATCAGACTTGTTATAAGAAAGAGCTAATTCTAAAACCTCTAGTTTTGTGATACAAATTCTCCTAAAATCTGTAGTTTTGTGAAATAGAAGTTAAAATCTGTAGTTTTATGATAGTTTGTACAAGAAACCTGTAGTTTTGTGAAATTAATTCTTCTAAAATCTATAGTTTTGTGAAATAGAAGCTTAAATCTGTAGTTTTTTTTATAGTTTGTACAAGAAACCTGTAGTTTATGAAGTTTACTCTAAATTTTATAAGATCGTCGTGCGTTTTGAGATTCTAAGTTTATAAAATTTGATCAATAATTAGTCTAATAATATATAGATTATACGACACAAATGTGATACCGTTATATTCATATTTGAAAGCACTTTACTATGGTTACGAACAAAGTATTATAAAAGAAATGAACAGCCAAAGTTCAACAATTTTAAAGACCGCGTCAAGTCAAACTGTGACTTATAAAAATCAATTGGTGGAGTATTAAGTATTTTTATTTGGATTAAGTATTATTAAGGTGGTTAAAATGAAGTAAGACGTATTACTAACTTTTATTGGTTTTTATGTCACACATTTATAATTGCGCAAGTTTTTTCTAGTTCTCTTTCTAATTGCATGTGCGACGACCAACCAAACACTATCTCATCCAAGGTTCAAAATCTCGCCGAAATTTCGGATTTTGGCGGGGGCTGAGATTCCAAATCTCGGTGGAATTAAAAAATTGAATTTTTTTAAATTGCTTCAGTGACTTCGGAGAGATTCCACCTTTTTGGACCAAAATTACCACAAATTCGATCGGTTTTGATGTTTCTAGGACCGGATTTCACTCTACATTTTTTTTGTAGAGAATTGTAATGCCTTTTTAAAAGGAATACATGTGAATTTTTTTTTCAGAAAAATACATATACAAATTAATATATCTTTGATTTGGTGAAAGTTGTCATGAGAATTGGACCAAGCACTGTGTATTGAGGGGTGCATCTGAATAAGCATGGCACATGAAAGAATTTACTGCAAGTTTTGTAAGCCATACTTCTTTGAGCCAGCAAACTCACCACACAAGTTAAAATAAAATTTAATCATAATATTTTAATTTTTTTGGAGAAACAAAAAAACAAATGAGCACACTCTAAATTATGGACTGAAAACAAAGATTACAAAAATTGGAAAGAAAGAAAATTCAAATTGGACAGCGAACGAACAACGAAAACGGGTATTAAAACTTCAGATGCCATTTTGAGGCCCTAAACGATGATGTTTTTTGGCGTCGATACTCTTTTTTGAAGCCTCGCGATCTACCTCGAAGTAAGCTTTCGGAAAAGTACTAGAACGACCAAAACGGGCACCGTATGCAAAAGTTATGGCCGTTTTAATGACATGCGCATGAAAACTACTTCCTGAACTCAGATTAAGCCAAACGAGGAGCATATTCAGATTTGGCAAAGTGGAGACGACTCGGCTTGGACTCAAATCAGTTCGTGTGCAACTCGGATAGGGAAAGAACAGGAACCGACTCAGATTGGACTCAAATCAGTTCGTATGCAACTCGGACAGGGGAAGAACAGGAATCAACTCAGATTTTTTTAATAGCTCGGCAGCCGTAGGGTAGATGCAAGTGTTAGAATTCGAAAAATAGTCGAAATGCTGCTGAAATTTCTAAATTTAGGGTCTTTTATGTGCAAATACTTAGTATTTTGCACTAAAACATATAAAAAATGTAGATAAATGCTTGCATGATTTTTTCATATTTCTTTCCCAAATTTTTTAGCTTTAGGAGACCATTTCACAAGTGGTTCAAATTGGCCGAAATTTTAGTTATTTCGGATGAAATTTCGGTTTTCTCAATCTCAAAATTTTTGGATTTCAAATTTGCTTTTAGAATTTTGTCCGAATTTTAGCCGAAATTCTAAAATCTCACTAAAATTTTAAATTTCTACCATGTCCTAGATGTAATCCGAGAACGAAATTTGAAACCTTTATCTCATCTCAGCCTACGGAGCTCATTTAACCAACCAAATTGTCATATACGCTCGCATAATGTCATCTTGTCCCAAATCCCAACCAAACAAACCAGCTTCAGTGAGCCAGGCCGCTAAAACAACATACATGGGCAACCAATCACAAGTGATTTCAGAAACTATTTGCATAATGTGGCTTATGGTTACTTTCTAAATCCTTTTCAAATCTGGGAAAGGGATCTTGTCCAAATGGCATCATCTTCTACAAGTTGGGAATAGCTTATTAGCGGCATCGTTATCAGACATTGCTGGCAAAAGTAATTTTTAAATTTTTTTTGATGAGGTACATTTTGCAATTTCTAACTTCAGCTATCACCAATGAACAGGGATAAGGTACAGATGGTATGAGGATCGCCAAGTTTGCAGTTTCCATCCAACCGAGCCGTTGGATCGAGCGAATTGACGAGCAGAGGGTCCAAAACCGTTTGCTACAGTAACTTGATATAGTGTTTTGCTATGGATAGGAAAATCTCACGGGTCGCTTTTCCATCAGACGGTTGGATAAGTACTACAAACTTGGCAGTCCCTGTACCAACTGCACCTCCTCCCTGTCCATCACCAATCTGCACATATATCTACCGCTGCCATGGCTGTCTTCTTACACAGAACCTCTTTGGCGACTTCTAGAAGACGAGGGGTGAACACTACGTCATTTTACCCAGGAGAGTACTATTCTAAACAGTGATTATAACTTCATTTTTGGTGGCGTTATTTCTATATAATTCGCTTCTTTTCTATGTTACCGAGATTAATATGCTGATCTGTTTCCTTACAATTAATTAAATCCCTCCAACAGATTTCAATCAACTTCATCCAACCATGCCATTTGAACAAATTAACAGCTACAGAAATCATACATATACATATACATCCTCACAAAGACGATCGACAGTATATATATATACTACTCTACTGGGCTAGTGGCATGCATGTGCTTTGTCTTGCATACATGTCCCAATCTTTGCTCACTTTCAATTAGACAAACACACTACTACTAACACTGGTTAATCACTCCTGCTAATGATTAGGCCGACGCTAATGACAATTAAGCCACTGGTGTTAATTAGTGGCATGCATGTGCCCGCCCAGGAAGCAAGGGAGCGTCGCCTACATGCAAAAGGAGCTCATGTGATAGGGAAGCGCCTGCTGTGTCGCCAGCGGCGCGGGCCCGCCGCTGCAGTTGCTCTCCGGCGACGAGGACGCTGCCGACGCCGACGAGAATGAGTTGTTGCCGGCCTCTGGGTCGGCCTTGTTCGGGCTTGGACGGCCGGGGTTGAACGGCGGTATGTCGGCGCCCCCGGCGGGCGCGGGCGGCGGCGGGTGGCGCCACCGCGGGAGAGGGCCGGCCAGGAGCAGCGTCTGGAGTAGTGGGCCGGCCGATACGACGGCTTCCACTAGGCGGCCCTTCTCCGGCAGCCGCCGCGTCAGCGCCATTTCCATCTCCGCCTCCTCCGAGGTGGCGGCGGCGTCGGGCGCGTGCTCGTCCACGGCGCCTGCTCCTGCTCCCAGGACGGCGGGGTGGGTTGTGGGGACGTCCGCGGCGGGGAGTCTCTGAGACGGCGGGGTTTGGCTCTGGTGGTGGAGCAGCAGCAGGAGGGAGTGGCAGTGGCGCCGGAGCTCGTCGCGCTCGGCGGACGCGGACGCCGCGAGCGCCGCGAGCCGAGCGGCCTCGGACTCCATCCGCCGGAGCTCGGCCTGGTGCGCCGCGCGCGCCGCGTCGAGCTCGGTCACCGCGCGGAACAGCGCCTGCCGCAGCTCCGACGCCGTCGAGAAGCATTCCAGCTGGTCGTCACCGGCGACGTGCTCGAAGGGAGCGGCGAGGGGTGGGTCCCACGCGTAGGCGAGCGTGGCGGTGGGCTGGAGGTGGTGGCCGCCGTGGAGCAAGGGGTGGCCGCCGTGGTCTTCCATATATGACGCGCTCGTGTTGTTTTGTTGTGTTTGGGTTTCTATCTGTGTGATGATCCTGGCTTGGTGATGGTGTGGTAGGGTATATATAGAAGATCTTTTTCTAGGTTTCTTATTGACTCTTTTACATCTAGGTTGGTTTTATCGGTTCATAATGTGATGAGAAAAAGTGTTGTGGGCTATGTATATATGTGTTTTATGTGGGTTTGATATTTTTGTTGTTCTACTAGACCTGGCATATGTATACAGTTGTATATGTCATGAAGTATTTGTGATGTCACTAGCTTATATATTATTTATCTTTTGCACTCATGTACGTAGGGAATTATTATCGATCTTTATATTGACCATCGAATTAACTTGCGATTTCTTATAAAAACAAATATTACTAGAAATATTTATCAGTTTGTTAAATAACAGGTACATATAAAACTTCAGCAACATGAGGTTGGGTATTGCTAATTTGAGATCACCCTCACTAATTTTTTTATGAGAACAAATCCAGATGTTGCCATATCTTGCCCCTTCCTTCACTCTCACTTTCCTTCTCCTGTCATATAAAAAAATTTGATTCAAAACTTTCAGATGAATTAATAAAAAACTTTTAATTAAAAACTTTTTGTTTGAAACTTTTGATTCAAAAACTTTCAGTTCAAAATCTTTCGACTCAACAAACTTTCGGATAAAAAATGTTCGACTAAAAAAATTCTGTTTGAAAACTTTTGACTCAAAAAACTTTCTGTTTGAAAACTTTTGATTCAAAAATATTATAAAATGGTTAAAAAATACTTTATATTTAAAAACTTGGGGAGAAATTTGAATTTTTTTTTTATTTTTGTGGAGAAAGGAATGGGGGGAGAAAAGAGGATGCTGCCAAATGTGGTGATGAGAGATTCTTTGTGGGGGAAGGGAAGTGGGAAAGGTTAGGTGTCTTCACATATCACAGCAAGAGGACGTACTTACTAAAGATTTTGTGAAGACGACCTCAAATTATACGTCCTCACTAAAGATTTTGTGAAAACGACCTCAAATTAGCAATTATGGCAGCCTACATGGCCACATTTCCCACTCTTCACACGCTATTCTATTTTTGACCTTAATTTTTATCTTTTGATCGATAATTGGTTAATTAACTGCCCAAGTGCCAATCAGTACTTGATATACGTGTGAGTGGATTTTGTATTGTCTTTTAAGGGATTTGCTTCAGTACAGCACCTTTAAAAACCTGTACGACTATTAAATCAAAGCAAGGGTGCAGATCATCTCTCAGTTAGTTACATGGGGCGAGTTGATAAGAGGGATTTACGTCATTCTTTCACGTGAAGCCAGAATCAATCATCCAGTCGAGGTCGAAACCACCCATGCAATTGAATTGTTGATCTCTCGTTGCTTTCCTGTTTTTTAGGTTAAGGCGACCGAGGCTATGGCTATTCCTTTTGGCCACCGTGAATCGCTCGGCCGTCACGTCGCCGGCAGTCGCAACACGCTCAGAACGGCGGCCATGTGTCAGTCAGATCCTGACCAAAACGGGAAGAAATCCGACAAGGATTTAGGGATTTCTTTGGGGAATCAAGAGAGGATATTAGGGTTCTAAAGCTTTGGAGAACCAACTTGATTCCATTTTCACAAAAAGTTACCAGGCTTAATAGCCTCTGTTTCTTACAGTGAGGTAAATAGCAAGCATTACAGTTAAAAACTGCAGTTACATGAAGACCAACGGTGTTACCGACATTAGCTGTTACAGTGGCGCACATTAATTGCTACGACAGTTATTAACCGTTCGAAAGTACTAATGGTTGCTTAGCGTTCGATCTGAGCCGTCTCTTTCCTTCCAAGTGAAATCGCTAAAACGGTACATTGGCTTCATACTTTCTCTTCAACATAACTCTGCAAACTTTGAACTCTGCAGTCTGAATTTTCTCTTCGCATTACTTTGGACCTGATAAATTCCACCTACCCGACTTGTTTCTGGTCCAAAAGGAACAAATTTTGGAAAAGTCTTTTCTATGAAAGTTGAATCTTCCTATGTGGCATCGGTAGAAGCCAAATTAAGCCACTATACTAACTATTGAGCAACCTGAGTTCCACTACTAGGAATGATTCTTCTATCCAACACAACAATAGGTTCAATTTTGATCTGACCATTTTCACTCAGAAGTGGTAGCCCTATCATTGGTACTGCATGAGTTCCCATATGCTTCTTTAATTGACTAATATGGAATACAGGATGAATATTGGCATTGTGAGGCAATTGTAGTCGATACGCCACTTTTCCCACTCTTTGCATCACCTTGAAAGGTCCGTAGAACTTTGATCTAAGTTTGAGAGATCCTCTCAACCCAAATGCATTTTATTGGTATGGTTGCAACTTCAGAATCATTTCCTCTTTCTGCTATATAGTCACCTTAGCTTCTTCAGAAATATTGTAAGGAACTGAAAATTCTTCAATCTGTGGAGGTGGATAGCCGTACAAGGCTTGAAATGGAGTGAGTTTCAAGGAAGTGTGATAGGTGGAGTTATACCACCATTCTACCATAGACAACCATGTAAATCACTCTTTACGCTTTTGAAATACCATACTTCTAAGGTATGCTTCAAGGCACTGATTCACCCGCTTTGTTTGGCCATCACTTTGTGGATGGTAAGCCATGCTCAATCGAAGAGCAACGTTCATCGCTTTGAATACTTCGGAGAAGAACTTGCTAGTAAAAATCGTGTCCTGGTCGGTGACGATTGCAATTTAGTCCATTTAGTTTCATTATATTGTCCATGAACAATTTAACTACTTGTTCCACAGTGTAAGGATGAGATAGTCCAATGAAATGACCATACTCGGTAAATCTGTCTACTACTACCAAAATTACATCCTTACCATGTGATTTTGGCAGTCCTACGATGAAATCTATGGATATATGAGTCCATGCCATGTCTGGTACCTTCAAAGGATCTAATAGTCCAGGAATGTGTAGGTGCTCTTCTTTAGTAATTTGGCAAACAGGGCATTCAGCCACCAATTGTTCAATGTTTTTCTTGAGTCCATGCCAATAAAATGTGGTAAGTAGCTCGCATGCCTGAGTGACCACAAAAAATTAGATGCATGGAAATTAATCATGATCCGTTGCCTGATATCTTCATTGTCACTCACGTATATCCTGCCCTTATATCTCAAAAGCCCAACAACCAAAGAATATTTAGCATTAGGACCAATGGAAATTTGTGATTCCCTCAACAAATGTTGGCTATGTCCATCACCAATGTAGCTGTCTTTGATTTCCAGTACCCATTCTGGTATAGCACTAGTGATTGCTTGACATGAAATTTCAGTAGTATTGTTATAAGTGTCTCTCCTTGACAGTGCATCCGCGGCTAAGTTTTCCTTTCTCTTTTTATACTCTACTTGATAATCAAATTCAAGCAACTTGAGCAACAACTTGTGTTGAAACCTTTATTTAATCTTTGTGAAGTAATATATTTCAGACTTTTTTGATCAATTCTTATAACAAGCTTTCCACCCAAAACATAATGTCTCTATCTCTTTAGTGCCTCAAGTATTGCTAGAGCTTCTTTATCATACACAGACTGAGCAACTAATCTAGTACCAAGTACTTTACTGAAATAAGCAATCGGTTGGTTGTGCTGCATGAGTACACCCCCAATTCCAGTACCACAAACATCAGTTTCTATGACAAAAGGCTGAGAAACATCTAGAAATGCAAGAGTAGGACAGCTAGTCGTAATTTTTTTGAGATCTTCAAAAGCCCATGTTTGGGTTTCTCCCTATTTCCATGAATCCTTTTTTAGAATGTCAAAAAGAGGTTTACATATCTGTCCATAACCATTTACAAATCTCCTATAGTATCATGTCAAACCCAGGAAGCCTCTAAGTTGGGTAATGATCTTAGGTTTAGGCCACTTGAGGATGTCTACAATTTTCTCAGGATCAGTAGCTACTCCCTTTTCACTAATGACATGACCCAAATATTCCACCTGAGAAGTTACAAAAACACACTTGCTTGCTTTAACCATGAGTTGATGCTCCCTCAATAAATCTAATGCTATTGCAATGTGTTCCTTGTTTTCTTGTCTATTTTTGATGTAAATAAGAATGTCATCAAAGAAAACTAGGATAAACCTTCTCAGATATTTAGCAAAGATAGAGTTCATTAGAAAGTTAGCAGGTGCATTTGACAATCCAAATGGCATCACTAAATACAAATAATGTCCTAAATGAGTTCTAAAAGCTATATTATGTATATCTTCCTCATTCATCCTAATTTGATGATAACCAGACCTCAAATCCAACTTTGTGAAAATGGATGCTCTATGCGATTCATCTAACAAATCTTCAATTATTGGCATAGGAAATTTGTTCTTGATAGTTATTGAGTTCAGCTGTCTATAATCGACATACATTCTCTAAGATCCATCTTTTTTCCTGACCATGATGGCTGGAGATGCATATGGACTTACACTTTTCCTGATCTCTTCGTTTTCCAGCAATTGATTGATGATATTTTCCATTGCATACTTTTGACAGTGAGGGATCTTGTAAGGTCTAAGATTCGGGGGTTCAACTCCTTCTTTAAGGTGTATAGCATGATCAAAGTCTCTTTGGGGTGGAAATCCTTTGGGTTCAGCCAACACTTCATAAAAAATGTTACAAAATGGTTTATATATTTGTTGGAACAGTTGGGTTTTGCTTTGATTCCACTTTAGACATATGTTGCACTTGGATTAAGCATCCCATCACCCCCCTTGAAACCATTTTCTCAAGCTTGGTAGCACTGATATTACAATTTTGGGAAGGATTAGTATAATCTCTGAAACACAAGACCTCACCTCCTTTACATAGTGACAGACTTCTCAACTTCAGGTCTAGCCCATTTGGTCTGTGTTCAAATATCCAATCAGCACCCAATATAATGTCATAGCCTTTTAGAGGTAGCAATTTAAAAGTATTATAGAATGTTACCCCTTGTACTACATAATCAAGCTGGTTCACTTGAGCATCAGTCTGAAGTTCCCCTCCTCCAGCTACAACCACTTTCTTAATTGAGCACACAATTAGCTTCGATAGCAAGCTCGCAGACCATAAATGAATTAGTACTACCATTGTCCACTAGTGCTACTGCTTTTTGACCTCCAATTTTAGTAATTAGGGTAAAAGTTGCATTTCCAATCGACTCTTTTGTTGCGTGCTGTTATATGAGCATCAATTATTCAGGAGTGTCTTGTGGTTCAGCAATAATTGGGTTGCCTGGACCTGCGATATATTTAGGGTCTAAAACCGGTTCCTTTGCATCAACAGTGTCTTCTTCTTCATCTTCTTCCCCTCTCATCAATAATGTATGAAGAGCTCTCTTAACCTTACATTTACTTGTAGGATTCCATGGTTCCTTACGGTACTAGCAGAGATTCTTTTCCTTCTCTTCAACCATTCCCTAGCTTGTCATGTTAGTGTTTTTTTTTGGATATTTGTTTTTCCACCATTGTTATTGACCCTATTATTGCCATTTTCAAATTTGCTTCTATTATAAGTACTCGAGACCTAGACTCTCTTAGCTATAGCTGCTTTTCATAAACTCTAGCATACCAATATCCTTCCATTAACCACTGAGGCCTTTGGCTACTCACATCATGCTTTATATCACTTTTCAATCCTCCGATAAAGCAACTTAACATGAATTGCTCTCTCAAATAAGGATGATCCCTCTTAACCAATGCTACACATTCCTCAAACTTATCTATATAGTTGGATACGGTTGGCTGTTGTTTAATATTTTGCAGTGCGTCAACATCATCATGTGCGGTAGCTTTAGAGAATCTGTCACAGATCATAGCACACAATTGAGGCCAAGTCATGGAGTAGCTAGGAATTCTAATTTCTTTAAACCAAGTAGCAGCTGTACAAGTACAATGCGTAGTTGCTAGATTAACCCATTGGTCACAAGGTGTACCCGATATTTCAAAGAACTTTTCACATTGTTTCAACCAATTCATAACATCTCCTTCAAATAATAGTATCTCCAATCTTGGTCCCTTGATCATTGCTTCGGCATAATGATTACTGTTTCTTGCCTCCCCCATATATTGATTTGTTTGAGCATCAAACCACTGGATACCCTGATTTTGGCCCCTCATTCCGTAATTGTTCCACATATTCACAGGTGGCCTTCTTGGATAATTCACATCCAAACCATATGGCTTCTGGGAAGTTCCCCACCCTCTCACATTGGCATGACTAGGATTAGGAACCAGTGATGGTCTTACCATTGGGTGAATTTCTTGGTCCATCTCAGGAACAACTGTGTTGTGTTCTATAGCAGAATGGACACCATTTCCTCCCCTGCTCGACCTACCCTCGATTTGTACACTAGCAAGAAGATTTGTTGGTTGATTCATTACCTGAGCCCCAGATGGTGCATGATCCTTGGCTAAAACTCCAATCTCAGCTTCGTCTGTAAGAGATATATCACTTCTGTTACGATTACCCCCTTCAATTGGCTATAGAATACCTGGACTTGAAGGACAGATCCGCTTCAGCAACTCCTCCATCTCAGCAAATTCCATCTCCAGACTCTTCAACTCGACCAAATCTTTCTTAATTACCGAAATTTCTGACCTTATCTCTGGCAATTCTTCCTTTCCTGCCATGGATTCTTGAGATCTTGTTGTTACCACCATAAACTCCTGAATCTTCACAATCGGCTTGATGGATTTTACCAGCACCTGTGTGCTAACCTCCAACTCGCTCCCTTTTTTTTACAGGAGATCACTTGATTTTGGATCTGATGCAGCTTACGGATTTTACAGCAATGATTCGAAAATCGCTACCAACCCTCACTGATCCTATCCATAGTTCCGAGGAATGACTTTGCTCTGATACCTTTTTCAGATCCTGACCAAAATGGGAAGAAATCCGACAAGGATTCGGGGATTTCTTTGGGGAATCAAGAGAGGATATTAGGGTTCTACACTAATTTACTTTACTTGGACTAAAGCTTTGGAGAATCAACTTAATTCCATTTTCACAAAAAGTTCCAGGCTTAATAGCCTCTGTTTCTTACAGTGAGGTAAATCTTGCATTACAGTTAAAAACCGCAATTACACGAAGATCAACAGTGTTACCGACATTAACTGCTACAGTGGTGTACATTAATTACTACGATAGTTATCAACCGTTAGATACTACTAGTGGTTACTTAGCAGTCGATCTGAGCCGTTCTCTTTCCCTCCAAGTGAAATCTCTGAAATGTTACATTGGCTGCAGACTTTCTCCTCAACATAACTCTGCAAACTCTGAACTCTGAAGTCTGAATTTTCTCTTCGCGTTACTTTGGACCTGACACCATGGAGGAGCATCTCTTGTTCATTAAGGGTGCGTTTGGTTAGTGGGATGAGGTTGAATGTGATGGAATGATCCTGTACCATTTGGTTCCATTATTTTGGGTAAATGGAATGATTCAGCATCTATAGTGAATATTCCTTAAATTTGTATCACACCGTCCAGGAAAGGATCGTTCCATTCAAACAACCAAACACATAGATGATATTTTTCTTAAACCATCTCATACATGTACCACTTGGTACAAACAACCAAACAAACCCTAAGCTGTTGTGCATCATGACCTATGAGCTTACGGCCAATCGGTGTCTTCATAGGTTGTGGAGGAAGGCACGGCATAGACGAAGGCGTTCAGTCTGAACTAGGAAGCGTCAAACAAATCGAATGATCAACATACAAAAACGCAATCAACATCATTATTTGGCCATCGATTTTATCTATATGATTGATCTGCACGTTGGATTTGGGCTTTCAGTTCGGCCAGATTTGAGGAGATTAGTTACGAACGGTATTTATTATACAAAATACAGATTTGCCCTCTTCTATTATTAACAAAACTATGCGTTTAAGATCCACTCAAGTTTTCTTGAAAACGAGTACTAAAGTTTTAAAAAATGAACTTCCTTTTCCATTTTTTTCGTCCTACTGGATTAGATTATGCAATTAATGTAGTTATGAAATCATTTTGGCACTTTTTTGGTCTGAAATAGTTTTATCAAATCAAAACCTTATATGTTGTACTAGCGATCGATGTGTGAACTGAAAAAGAAGAGTCGACATTGCCTTCCGAGGAAAGAAGTGAGATAAAACATTGCTTCTTGCTCCTCCCTGTATATTTTACTTAATTAGTAATAACAAGTTGTGTTTAGAATGACTTATTTTAGGGTGTACATATGATCCAACTGTGGAAAATTTGACAAAACAAACTTACAAACTTGAATATATAATGAAAAAGACTTTTTACTGTCTTTAAGAGGTACCAAAATTTACATTAAGCTAGTACTTAAAAAGTATGAAAAGTTTAAAGGGTGGAGGTACCAACTTTTGGTACCTTTTGGTACTAGGTTCAATATAAACTTCTTTGTACTTTTTTTTAGATAATAGAAGATTCTGTCTCCCGGCCTCTGCATCGTAAGATGTACACAACCAACCATTTATTACAAAGTTTTAGCAAAAAAACTGACAAAAGAGAGTTCTAACGTAAAAGTTTGAACAAGCCATGAGAAACAAAACATAAAGTTTTAATCTACACATAATCTTTTACTAAATTGCCATCCATGTCTGATGAAGAGATCCCGAAACACGTACTAGTTCAATGTAAATTTTGATACGATAATGGTAAAATATCTAGTAAGGAGTACGATGCCTATCTCATTGGTAACAGATTACATATAGTTGATGAGCTCATCAATCCTTCAGGACGTAATAGTCTCCTCAGGACTTTTGCATGGTTGCTTGTCACTCTCAAACACATCTCATCGATATGGTGGCCAGTCATCCACCGAAGCTTCTCATGATAATTAACAACTACACGCTCTCAAACCAATCCGCCCTCTCACCTAGCTTTAGCCATCCAAATCACATTTGATGTCAACCGCACAGAATTGAAGTTATTGCTTCGTCGTTTCTAGTCAAATCAGTTTCATATTTATTGAAGACAAAAATAGAGTAAAATCGAAGCATAGTTCATGTAATATCCCCGGCACGTCAATGTGAAGGTTCGCATGGAGCGGTGGTGGGATTAATTTTACATTGCTTATCTAAAATGAGTTATAGTAGTATATAATATCTGTTGAATTCAAACATAGCATTTTCGGGTTAAGTCTTCTACACGAGACGAGGATAAAAGTGTGAGTAGGGCGCTATGTATGCATGAACCTATCCCATAGTGAGCTGGACTTTGAGCGAATTTTAGGACATAATGTTACGATTCCTTTTATTCTATAGGTTTTCCGCTTAGACTCGTGAACTTGAGAACTAAATATACGTCCTCAAACTTGCAGAAGCGCTTCACTTAATTTGGTTCGATGAATGCAAACTTAGTTTGGTCTGCTGAATGTAAGTTTGATTTTACTGCAATAAAGAATCGAAAAACTATCCAGGTATTATTTAAGTCCTTAAGCTAATGAGCTATGAACCTAGGACGAAAGCTCATTCATGTTTTTGAGCACATACATATGTGCAATTCACTCAAAAAGCAAGCTGTCCTTTGGTTGTGATTTATTTGACAACCTCTTTTGTCCTTCTTACCTTGCTTTCTTTTCTCCCTTCTTTTTTACGCATGAATCCTATGTTTTCCACAAGAAGGGAATCCGAGATGGGAATAACTGTATACCATGTCATCATACCCTAGCCAATAATGCATCAAGGTTCCTAGGTTCTGCCTTCTGCCCCTCTCTCTAATCATCATCACTGGCCAAGTCATCTTTCATCCTTGCCCAACTTTTGCTTAAATATTGCAGCTACAAATAGTTGTTTACCTGTTTGGCATCTAGGGAAGGCAGAGATTAATTGCAAGTGGCTCAAATGTGAACTTTGAAACCTGAAGGAACTAGGAGGAGGCTAGCTCTGAGCATGTCTGCATCGATTAAACCTCATATCATTTTCACAGGTACCAGCTTTGATAGAAAAAGATGGATCAAACTAAAGTTGCATGCTGCCACCCCTGCATAGTACAGACCACTAAACATATATATCTCTGACTAGGAGAATGTCCATACATGCATGTGTAGCTGTGAGTTGGTAGCTAGCAGGGGTACTTGTCATGCAGAACTTCAGAAGACTACTGGCACATGCATGTTGATATCCAAGTCTCCTTGTCTAGCTAACATGGAGAGGGTCAGATCATATAGCTCCTAGAGCTTCAACCTTGGAAAAAGGGTGATGGTTTTGTTGACAATTTAGGGCATCTGTTTTATTTTCTTGTTTTAGTGCTTCCTGGCAGGGATTTTTTTTTCTATTAGGATCCCCTAAGGTGAAAACTGGTCGGAAGTCGATGGCACTCTCAAAGCTACCAACTATGTCTCGCTAACATATGGGCTCGATTCTTCTAGACATTTTCTTTTTCATACTTGTGAATATGACGATGATTAGCCGTAGCATGTATCCACGAAGAAAGAGAGGCAGAAGGGCGCTCAATAATTCAGGAGGTACTCACACTGGATTTCCTATGACATGAGGCAGCATCAGGTCAGATCTTGCAAGAATCCAAGACTTTGTTAGGTACAGCTGACTATAGGGAGGCTGGGAAGGTGTGTACCACTGCCCTTTCCTACAACTGCATCTTCCCATTTGAACTGCTCTGTTCAACAAATTTGTATTCTAGTATTGCTACATATAGCAGCTGGTCCCTTGCAAAAGAGAGAAAAGAAAAAGAAGCAGCGGGTGCTTGTGCTCCCATTGGAGAATTATGAGAGAACAAAAGGTCAATTGGTGTACAAGAACAGTGAAGAGAAAACGAAATACCTATGCAAGGTGCTTTAGTGTTCTATTTAAAAGTTAAAAGCATAATGCAAGCTCATCTTTCTGCTTAGGGCGGATTCCTGCTGCCTAGCGCCTCTCAAAGCATAAATTTCAAAGCATGTTGATGTCTGATTTGCAATCACCGACTATTCCGGTGCTAACAATACTTCAAAATCTTTTGTGCAATCTAGTTTCTGAGGAAGCACATGCTAATACCTACGTACAGTTGTCTTTGCACGCAGTTAAGTTCACACGATATATACTTACTAATAATAAACATCGACCGTGTTCCTCTGATCATTGAACTGGCGATGATTAGGTTGATAGTACGTACAGAGTGCAAATAATTGGGAGAAGCCAATCCCAGTTCGTTGCATCTTCAACCCCTAGATGATCTCTATTAATCTGGAACGTTCTTAATTTAGAGGAGTCCAGTTAAGCTATATAAACATAATTAATCAATCGATCCAGCGAAAGGAGTCCTAAATTTATGGAGTGGCATCTTTGTATAGGAAGGCTAATTAGAGACGAAATTATTAATTTATTATCCTTTGCTCTGTATCGTCCAGCTCATCTCAGCTCACTCTGCGAAACAATTGAGCTATAAGCTAGCTTCTATGCAATGCAGTACGACCACGTATTCTCCATTTCACCAGTATGATTACGACCTCTAAGATTCCCATTATTGCTCAAAAGAGTTCCTTGCATGTACATGGGTACCAGAGGTAGACAGCTTGACCTTTTGGATTAGTGCATGTTCTTACTAATTTGCGCCAAATGTGGAATCATTATAAGATCCACTTTGAGTAATATACTCCCTTGTGGCTGTAAACACACAAGTTGTTTCTGTGCATTAACATGGTTTTTAAAATATCATTCTTTTCTTGCCCGCTAGTTTTTATCAAAATGTGTTACTATAGAAATATATGCATACATCCACTTTCACGGTAAGAGCCTTTTGACCCAAAATACCGGTTCACCTATATCGTCGACAGGCCAATACATTGAACTAAAATCTTAGACCATTCATGTGGATAGACCGGGGTTTTAGATCTTCTAAACAAGGCCTAAATCTAGTAATTAATACCAGTTTTGTGTGGCCACTGACATGATTTGATTCGTAGTATCATCCAAGTCGATGCTGCTGCTACGGCGCTGCCGCACTGGCACCCGCCGTCGCGTCCGCTAGCTCCCTCACGCGTCGGAATTCCGGTCGCCGCTGCCGGCTCGTCGTTGCAATATCCATGGATCGCACAGGGCATATGTTATAATAATGACGAACAAAATATGAAGAAGATCAAACCACAAAGAAAATAAAAGACACGAGATTTAACGTGGAAAACCCTTTCGGAAAAACCACGGGCGCCGGCGACAGAAATTCACTATTTTTTTAGAAAGTTACAAACGCAGAGGATGAATCGTCCGTGTAGCTTACAAGAGGGAACTAGTTCGATTCCCGTGCGTTGCTACGAAAAATAAAATTGGTGACGAAACATAAATGTCAAGCAATAAAAGAAAATTGTGCTACAAGATCAACATCTATTTCTTCCGATTACACAAATTTTAATGGTTTCTCCTCCGGCATGAATTAAAACCAAATATATTGTACATAATACATAAGGCATTTATGATATTAGAACATATTTATAAATAATATTATATTTCTGGTATACATCCTAGAAGATCTGAAAATAAACAGTTATATTGCAACACGACTTAGATAACATTTTGATCAAAATCTTGTCTATGAAATAAAGAGTTCAAGCATCTCTATTTTTTCAATTCATAAGCAACTTCAACTTGTACATTCTTATTCATGTGAGATTCGAAATAGACATAAATAGTATTAACAACATTAAAATGAGAGTTCACCTGTATAGACTTTACAGATCCAAAAGAAGAAAAACCACGCCTAGAAATAGTGATCATTGTTTATAGTTCATACTTTTGTGTTTGTGCAGCTTAAAAAAAAATCATAGAACAGAAGCACAACTCCAGTTTTTTTTACTTGTATATACTGTTGTCATTTTGTGTGTACTTCGATTTGGCGGCCAATATAGCAATTTGCCTCACACAACTTGGTTAGAATTTCCAAACTGCACTGGTTAATCAGGAATCGTGATTAACAAAAAAAACCTTATATATATTGTAGAAGTAGAACATGTAGAGGCAATCTTCTATCTAATAAAGTAAAGAAGCCACCATGTACACAAGTTAAAAAATGTATTATTAAAAAAAAATCGGTTTCCAATTTACACGCATACCTTCCATATGCATATAAGTAAGCCATATATCGTAGCGCATTCTACGTATCTATAAATGAACGTGTAGATTTCTTTCTTAACAAATACGAGTCTTTACAAATTCCAATACATAAATCGAAAGAATGAAGAAACATTTGAAGGAAAGTAAAGAGAAACAGATCTCATCCAACCAAAAATAGGTTCTCACTGGGTTTTGTGTAACCGTAGGAGCGAATCCTGCTCGCCCATGTGTAACAGAAAAGGCATTAGTATCTTCATTTCCAAATATACAACAATGTGGATGGTAAAAGAATTGCAAACCTTTACATATTTCACACAGATCGTAGCTATAGTACACGGATACGTACTTGTTCATTCCAAATTAAGAGTTCATTCCAGATCAGTGGGGTGTGTTGTTGATGGGGTAAGGGTGTGGGGTAGGGGTGAAGAACGGACCGCTGCCACCAACTGGTAATTAGAAGTAGTAGAGATATATATAGGCGGCGGTGACCTAGATCAAAAAACGATCCATACCACGGAGGCCCAAGCTTACCGGCGACAGACCTCCGCTACGTTCTGTCAGAAGTTTGGCCTTCTCTTGAATTTGGATCAACATTCAACGGCATAGTCCAAGAGTGGTTCGTTTGGGCCGCCGTGTCCGTGCGGCCGGGCTTCTAATGGGCGCCGGCGAACAAGCTATTTGGGCTCTTCTCTCCAGTTTTGGCCCACAGCGTATGTAGTGCACGCTCACATGCCGCCGCCGGTGAGGCCACTCCACCTAGCTACTGTCTAGACTAGTAGCACCACCGCTGCCTACGGAATATGGCCGCTGCAGCTGTCTCCGGCGACTGCAGCGGCGCCCGGTGCAACCTTCTACGCGCCAGGCGCCCCCTATCCCCGGCTGTGGTATTCTATTTTTTGTGGCTCACAATACTAAATGTGCCTTACTGTACTAGTAACATGTACAATTTAAGGCCACTATTTTCGTAGAAACACAATAAAGCATCTCCATAAAATGCAGCAAAGAATATAGAGGCGCTTTAATAAAACATCTCATCATTGTAGCGATGATGCATAGGAAGGCGCTTATGTAGCATTTCAGAAAACATCTCTATAACAGTGTAGTGACATGAAAAAAAAGTCTATACTATATTAAGAAAATGTCTCTATAAGGGGTTTGTTTGTGTTGTAGTGATATTATGCATGCCCCTCATGGGCCATAACCGGGCACACACACCTCTTAAAAGGACTCGACATCCTTACTGGCCTGACATACCCATACTGGGGTAGATGAGTCTGACCAGGACTTCCCTTCTTGGCACACCTCTGTAGATCTAGTGACCATTATTGAATTCGAGTTCTTGGCACACGTCCGTAGATCTAGTGACCATTGTTGAATTCGAGTTCAGTTCATTCACAGGTACCCCCTACTCTTGATTCTCATCGTTAGGATCCCCTGCTAAATTAAATTAGATCTATCAGTTATCACGTGCCACCACAACAGATGCTCTTTTACGTAGGATCGATACCTTCAATTAATACGGCCCCTTCATTATTTTCGATCCAACGGTTTAGATTATATAGAGTTTAGATGTACTCCATGTCTAAGTGGAGGGAGTACCACCTAGTGAGGGATAAAATTGTAACTTTTCATTAATGTTACATATAGCAGCCCATTTGGACCTATTAATAATTTTCAGTGAACTATAGCTAGCTGCATAAATTGGGTTACATAATACGCCATGGGTAGACTTGACAGAGTCTAGGGCTTTGGTTCGGGTTAGCCCGGCCTAGAAAGGCTGGCTAAGTATGATCCCGAGCCTGGCCTGACAAGGCCAAGCCTAAAGCTCGAAAAATCACAATATTATTTTTTATATAATAAAATGTTTTGGTTGTTTTTTAATTATATTCATGAATAAATATGTTATTTTTATTCATTAATTATGTTATATCAGGCCTTGGGCATCTGGTAGAAAACCAGCCAAAGCTTGGCCTGACAGCAGGCTTGATCCGGCCCAAGCCTAGAAAAATCGAGTTGCAGTGGCGGACTTGAAAGTTGTTCATTGGGGTTCATGATTTCAATACTTATGTCAATGATTTAGGTGGTTTTGATGCTTGTGATACATGATTTTGTAAGTAATGTTTCAACACGGAAATTATGTATTACAAATATAGGAATCAATCAAATTATTGAAACAAGTAATGAAATAACTTATACAAGTAATCAAGTCATTGAAACAAGTACAAAAGATAATAAAAACCACGAGAAATTGCATTTATGCGTGTCATGGGGTATTGTTTGGTAACTTAACTTATAAGAGGGAAAGTAAACAAAAATGATATATGGGTGCAAATTGAAAAAAACAAGTGACTTATGTGGGTGCTTACGGGTTTTTCTCTAAGTTCTACCCTAAAGATATCTCGAGCATTGATTTGGTCCAACTTCCTATGCAACTCCACGTATTTATTGCTGATATTTCGAGAGGTGAAATATCTCATGAGTGTGCTCTCTATTAAACTTCTTGAGTGGATATTTTTGGTAATGAACCCTGTGAAGAACAAGCTAAGATGCCATGAGCAGGATTCACAAAATCGACGAAAATCGTGATTTTTGGTTGTATCGGCGTGGCTCGGCTTCAAAAATCGCTCGGTAAACTGTTCAATTAAAAAAATTCAAAAAATTAGAAAAAATTTATGCAACATAAACCGGTCGAAAATTGGTGAAAATCGCTCGATTTTGAAGCAAATCGCTCAAAAAATTGACCGCCAAATGTTCAACTAGTCTGTCGATTTTTCATAGAAATTGGCCAATTTTCCATCGAAATCGCCCGATTTTCCATGAAATCAGTCGATTTTTTTTATCTTTCTTTTCAAAAAATTTGATTTTGAAACTCTACGATTTTTGACGATTTTCTGTTCGATATTTCCGATTTTCGAAATTCGAATTTCAGACGATTTTTTTTCCAAACCGATATTGTTAACCCTGGCCATGAGCGACCAATACTTGAATGATTGGCTGGTTATAGTCCTTGGGCGTGACTTTTTTCGCAAGTTAGTGGTGATCAGGGTTCACAAAACCGTCGAAGCCGGTTCAAGATTCAAAACCGATCCAATTCAATTTTTTTTTAAAATTTTTTATGCGACTTAAATAGGTTGATAATCGGTGAAAATCACTCAAACAATCGGCTCTAAGAAACATTCAATTGGTCGGTCGATTTTTGATTTTTATTTTTTTTCCAAAAATTCTGATTTCTTAACCCTACGGTTTTTAGCGATTTTCGATCCGATATTTCCGTTTTTGAATTTTGATTTTCGAACTGTTTTTTTCGAAATCGATATTGTGAACTGGCGGCGATGCTGTAATCAATCACTTTCAAAGCATGAAGGACCGCCGAGTCAATTTTTTTTAACTATTTAATTTGTTTCATTTGAACTTTTACGTTGGAATGAATATGCCACTTAAGTTCGCACCCCTATCGACAAAATTCTAACTAGGCTGCTGTCGCCTGTCGGTTTGCCGGTTCGTGCAACCGGTAGCCGCATTACATAGATCTTGGGTACGGGAGGTGAGTGGTTTGGCGTACGAGATGCAGCACTGTGATTGACTCCAGGACTAAGGGTTAGAGTTGAGCGAAATCACCACAATACCCCTATAAAAATTTAAAAAGATAAGAGCAGTACTTGTATGTATGCATCATCCATTGGATACAACTTACGCAAATCTTGAGCAAGGAAAGTAGTGTGTAATCATCGTCTATAATATTCATCCATACTTTAATATGTACGTAGCTTCCAAATAACGATGTAGAGAAACACCTTCCCAAAGGTAAACAATTACAAGAAGATGTCTATTGTGCCCCCTGAAATTAAAGGTCAGATTTAATCTTCACTCCCACCCCTGCTGAAGTAGAAGGTGTCGGGACCCGAATCTGCAAATCCGGACCCTCTGTGTATTCTGTGCCAGTCCAGGATCACGCTAGCACACACAGGCATACAGGGTTGCACATCACAGACATTCACAAAGATATAAGAATAAATAGTGCAAACATGTATATAAACCGAGTAGTACGACCTTATGGTCTCCTTACAAATAAGTCAGCTACGCAGGGCTTACATTATTCAAAATAAAGAAACAGCAGCGGAATATAAGTAAAAGTCGTGGAAGCCTTCATCTTGCCACAGGCAACCGATTGGGCTTGCCCCCTAGTTGTTCGTATCCTCGATGTACTCCTCCTCCCAAACTGGTGTAGTCTCCTCCACTGATGTTGGGGTTGATAAGCAAGGTGGGGTGAGTACACAAGGCACTCAACAAGTAATGCACAGAATGCAGCGCTATTATTATATGCAGAGCTTATTCCAAAGGGTTGGCTTAAATGGTTCTTTTGCATCAAGCAGCATTTTTAACCAATATCTTAATTAGATTAAAGCAGTGGAACAGTTATAAGTAATAATAATTTCAAATGGTTTTTCCTTGAGGATTCTCGGCACACAGCCTTAACAGTTCATTTTTAACACTTGGCACACAACCACCCTTCCCACATTTTGTTTATGAAAATCTACCCCTTGACTGTAATCCCCGAGCAATGCTCAATACCGTGAGCACGGCTATTCGAATAGTTTTGACACTCTGCAGAGGTTGTACACTTTACCCACAAGATCTGACCGCCACCACACAGGTGATTGTCCGCAACAAAATTTTTCAGGAACTTCTACCTTAACCAAAGAACCTCTCCGGTATTGCCTTCACTATCACTTCCCTCACACAGAGCCGAAGTATAGGACCGGTCAATCACCGTTGGATGGGCACCAAGCCGTAGCACAGGTACGCTCCCCCACACAGATACACCCCTGTGTACTGTCACCCCGAGGTATCAGAGGAAAGATATCAGAACCCTAGTCAACTAGGTCTGTCCCATATCAGACATGTGGTTGTACGGGTGACTCAGATCAAAGGCTTGCAAGGTGAAGTCCTTAACTGACCAAGGCAAGACTTCCAACACTCAACAGTGGCACACAGCCCAATGTGGCACACAGATTCACATCACTCATCAACCCAAAGCCACACAGGCCCACCAGGCACACAGCCTCTTGCCACTTGCCCCAGTCTAAATCATTTCCCACCTAGTTGATTATTGTGCAACACATGCCAGCAATAACTTAACATCGGTACGGAACCACACAGGTCGCTGTACCTCAATCTCATCATGTGGCATCATCACACCACTTTTCAAAATACATTCAATATGTCTTTAATCAGTATTGTAGTATTTTTCCGAAAGATCACTCATGATTCGTTGCAAGGCTAAGCATCTACTCACGGTCTAGCCTCCCGTGTTGGCACAATATTAACATCCAACTAATATAATCAAACTTAGGGTGACAATGATTTAGGGCATACAATTAATAATTCAAGGTAGCATAACAAAATGGGTTGATTAACTACATTATCCCAAATTAATTTAAATTCATTTTAAATAATTAGCATGCATAGTTTCAAAGCATAAATTACATTTTAAAATCTGGGATCAAAATGATCAAAGCATCACTTGCCTTCAAAGAGTTGCTGGTCGTGTTCCGAAGCTTGGTCTTGAGCGACGAATTCTTCCTCGAAACTTTCCGGCAAATTTGCGTCTACGCGCACAAATAAAATATGCAATAAATAGCTAATACAGAAGACTAGATGACCTCAAAAATTCAAATAAAATTCATCACTAAATAGATCACAATTTTATGAATTTTTAGAAATTTGAATCACCCAAATCCGAGTTAAAATGCAAAAGTTATAGTCATTTGAAGTTTGAATAAAATCTGAAAATACAGAAATTAAGAAAATCCGATTTTTCTGAATTATTTTTATACTGAAAATTCACATTTATGACGTCAGCACAGAAATGAATTTCGGTCGAAATATTTTTATATATAAAAAATATTTATGACGTCATCGCTGACGTCAGCTCGACACGTGGCACGCCCAGAGGCTGCCACGTCGCTCTG
Organism: Otatea glauca; assembly: GCA_036346275.1. Lineage (NCBI taxonomy): Eukaryota > Viridiplantae > Streptophyta > Magnoliopsida > Poales > Poaceae > Otatea > Otatea glauca. The sequence goes on along the minus strand of CM070718.1, from coordinate 53,293,424 downwards.
GTCTATAGACTGCGTTCACGGCTCGGCTCTGGCCTACTGTGGACTCGGTTCACCAGAACAGTGCAGCCACGCGGCAAGATCCGAGCCGTTCGTTGAATCAACGGCCAGATCTCCTCACGCGCACCGCAGCGCCCCGAGATGCATGCGACACGCGTCGCGCATCCAGCGGTCAGCCACGCATCCAACGCGGCGACGCCTCGGCTCCACGCCTCCACGCGTCGCACATCCAACGGCGCTCAGATCAACGGCCAAGACCGCGCCGTCATCGCGACGTCTCGGTTCATGCGACGACACGCGGCGCAATCGCGACGGTGCACCGAAATCGACGCCGGATCTAGTCTCGCCCGATCAAACGCCCACGTCACAAGACGCGATTTGGCGAGGGTACGGTGCCATCTCCGCCGCACGTTCAAATCTGAACGGCGCGGATCCTTAGGGCAAAACCAGATCCAATCTCTACCGTTTAGATCTAATCTAACGGCCCACGGTACCCGAGCGGTTTACTGTTCATGGCGCGACATGGCTCAATCCTACGCGTCCAAAAATGATCCAATGGTTCGCATTAAATCTAGCCGCAGAATCTAGATCTAATCCCTACCTACACGTCAAGATCTAACGGTCACGATTCAATCTAAACATCTACAGAGATGGAGGCTACGTGGACTCACCAGAACCGAACGATGCAGATCGGACGGTCGGCGCGGTTCGACGAGGTTGACGGCGGCGAAGAAGCGAAGGTTGCCGGAGCTGGGGAAGACGACCTCGGCGACGGTGATGCGGGGCTTCTCCGGCGAGAAGAAGTGGCTCGTTCGACGCGGCTTGGCGGAAGGGTTACTCCAGTGACCTTGGCGACGGCGGAGAGAAACCGGCGGCGAAGCAAACGGCGAAAAACAGCGACGGCACAAAGACGCAACTACGGCGAGCTCGTACGGGCGCTAGAGGGGGTCTCGGCGTGCGTGCTAGGAGTCAAAAGACGCGGCGTGAAGGTTTCTGCACGACACCCTCAACGGGGACTTAAGGGCTGCCTCGACGTGCGCGAAACTGCCGGCGGAATTCACGGCCATCAAAGCCCACGTCTCTCCGGCGATCTCGCGGGGACGAAGTGACGTGGCGCAATCCTGGACGTCCGCGCAGCTACGATCCGACGGCGCACGCGTTCGGGCGACGTGGCGTAACGGCATCCGCGAGATTCTGATCGGACGGCTCGAGCGCGCGGTGGCTAGGGTTTCGGCGTGGTTGGGCCGGCGACGCGCACAGTAATGGGCTCGGCCCATTACTGTTCATCTGATTTTTAAATCATTTCACATTTAAAATAATTTTAGAAATTCAATTAAATCATTTGGGGCTTTTAAAATAGCAGAAAAATTCTAGAAAAATTCCAGAAATTACTTTGAGATATTTAGAACTCAATTAAAATATTTGCAATAAAACTTTGCAAAAACTTTTCCATTATTCAATTGTTTTCAAGAAAAGCCCTATTTGAATAAATCCAAATAAATTTAAATAAATTCCCAAAAATTCCCAAAAATAAAAAATATTCCAAAATTTAAATTAGAGCAAAATTTAGGGTGTTACAAACCTCCCCCCTTAACAGAATCTCGTCCCCGAGATTCAGGGCTGTCTACAGAAATAGGTTAGGGAACTCCTTCTTCAGATCTTCTTCACGTTCCCACGTTGCTTCACTTTCCGAATGGTTGCTCCATTGAATTCTGCAGAAACATGTTGACTTGTTCCTTGTCTCTCTGTCCATTACGTCCAGAATCTTCATCGGATGTTCTTTGTAAGTCAGATCTTCTTGCAGCTCAATTGCCTCCAAAGGTGTTTGCTCTTCCGGTACTCGAAGACACTTCTTCAGTTGTGATACATGGAATACATCATGCACTCCTGCCAAAGATGGCGGTAACTCCAACTGATAAGCAACTTCACCTCTGCGGCTCAAGATCTTGAATGGTCCGACATATCTGGGTGCGAGCTTCCCTTTTGCATGGAACCTTCTAACTCCTTTGAGAGGTGTGACTCTAAGGTACACAAAATCTTCGGGTTCAAAGCTCAGTTCCCTGCGACGGTTGTCAGCATAACTCTTCTGCCTTGATTGTGCAATCTTCAATCTTTCCCTGATCAGGGCGATCTGTTCTTCCGCTTCCTGAAGAATGTCTGGTCCAAAAACATGTCATTCGCCTGTCTCATTCCAATTCAATGGTGTTCGACAGGACCGACCATACAAAGCTTCAAATGGAGACATTTGTAAACTCGCCTGATAACTGTTGTTGTAACTAAACTCAGCATAAGGCAAACACTTGTCCCATGAAGTGGAATATGCTAAGGCACATGCCCTCAACATATCCTCCAATATCTGATTGACTCTCTCAGTTTGTCCATATGTCTGCGGATGGTATGCTGTACTGAAGTTCAAACGAGTCCCCATTGCTTCGTGTAGCTTACCCCAAAATCTGGAGGTAAATTGGGTACCTCTGTCTGACACTATCTTTTTCGGTACTCCATGCAAACAAACAATTCTTGACATATAAAGTTCTGCTAACCGGTCTCCGGAATAAGTGGTCTTCACGGGTATGAAATGTGCCACTTTAGTTAAACGATCTACTATGACCCATATGGAATCATATCCACTTTGTGTTCTGGGCAATTCGGTTATGAAATCCATACCAAATTCTTCCCATTTCCATTCAGGTATCTTTAGGGGTTGTAATAGCCCTGTTGGTCTTTGGTGCATAGCTTTGACTCTTTGGCATATGTCACATAATGCAACGTATTCGGCGACTTCTCGTTTCATGCTTGGCCACCAAAATCTTTCCTTTAAATCTTGATACATTTTCGCACTTCCTGGATGAATTGAGTACTTGGAGTCATGGGCCTCCCCCAGAATTAACTGCTTCAACTTCTTTTTGTTCGGCACACAAATGCGCCTTTTAAACCACATAGTACCTTATTCATCCAGTTTGAAATCTTTTGCTTTGCCTTCATCCATTTTGCCCTTAATTCTTTTGATCTTATCATCATCTTTACGCCTTCCTTGATCGATCTTCCGGTAGGTCTTACTTCCAAAGTTGCTAGGAATCCTTCCGTACCATTTCAGTTCTAATTTCGAAAATCCTTACACAATTCTGCTGACTTGTTTCAACAAACATATTTACACTGTGGTTCTTTACGCTCAAGCGTCGCCACCACGTTGGCTTTACCGGATTGTAGTGAATTCCCACATTATAATCCTTGATTAACTCTAACCATCTTCTTTGCCTCATATTTAGGTCAGCTTGTGTGAAGATATACTTAAGACTTTTATGATCAGTATATACTTCACATCTATTTCCGATGAGATGATGATGCCATATTTTTAGGGCATGCACTACGGCAGCTAATTCCAAATCATGAGTCGGATAGTTCTCCTCATGTGGTCTCAATTGCCTTGATGCATAGGCAATTACCTTCCTATTTTGCATCAACACGCATCCCAACCCCTGACGCGATGCATCACAATAGATGTCGAAGCCTTGATGAACGTCAGGTAAAACTAATACAGGTGCCGATGTTAATCTCCTCTTCAACTCCTGAAAACTCTTCTCACACTCAGGTGTCCATAAGAATTTCTTTTCCTTTTTCAACAATTGCGTAAGAGGTCTCGCAATCGTAGAGAATCCTTCGATGAATCGACGGTAATACCCCGCCATTCCAAGGAAACTACGGATTTGGGTTACCGACTTGGGTTGCTCCCAATGCAGAACCGTCTCCACTTTCTTTGGATCTACCGCAACTCCTGCTGCAGTCATTATGTGTCCAAGAAATTCAACCTTATTCTTCCAGAAATCACATTTACTAAATTTCGCAAACAACTGTTGCTCTCTCAACTTTTCAAGGACTAGCCTCAAATGCTCGGCGTGCTCTTCTCTCGTCTTGGAATAGATAAGGATATCATCTATGAATACGACGACAAATTTATCCAAATATTCCATAAAAACCTTATTCATTAAGTTCATGAAATATGCTGGTGCATTTGTCAAACCAAAAGACATCACTGTAAACTCGTAGTGTCCATATCTTGACGAAAATGCAGTCCTCGGAATATCCTCTGATCGGATCTTCAATTGATGGTTCCTGATCGGAGATCAATTTTGGAGAAGACTCCTGCTCCTCTCATCTGGTCAAACAAATCATCGATCCTGGGTAGCAGATACTTATTCTTTATCGTCACATCATTGAGTGCACGATAGTCTATACACATCCTAAAACTCCCGTCCTTCTTCTTAACGAATAAGACAGGTGCTCCCCATGGTGATGAACTAGGTCTTATAAATCCTTTTTCCAGCAGTTCTTCAATTTGCTTCTTCATTTCCACCAATTCCTCTGTGGACATCCTGTAAGGTCTCTTAGCTATTGGAGTTGTCCCTGGAACCAGCTCTATCACGAACTCGATATCTCTATCTGGCGGCATTCCAGGTAAATCTGCCGGGAAAACATCCGGATATTCATTGACTATGGAAACTTCCTCTAAGCTGACAGTCTTCATACTGTTGACCATTAATTGTCCATCCCGCACTGGTTTTGCTTCAAACTCAACCTTCTTTCCATCCGGGCTCTCGACCGATGTGACTCTTTTTCCGCAGTCCAACATTGCCTTGTGATTGGTTAACCAATCCATTCCTAGGATAACATCCAAGGTTTGGGTATTAAGGACGATTAAGTTCGCTAGGAACTCAACTCCATTAATTATTAGTCTTACCCCAGAACATCCTACTTTGGATCGGAGTTCTGATCCAGGGGATTGGACTATGAGCACACATTTAAGATTTACTATTTCCATATCATTTTGAACAGCAAAATCTCGGGAAATAAAAGAATGCGAAGCTCCGGAATCAAATAAAGCGATGGCTGATCGAGTTTACTAGAACTTACCGATACAACGTCCGTGGACGTTCGAACTTCATCCGTTGTAATGTGGTTGACTCGCCTCGTGCGATTCCTTGGGATGGAGTTCTTCTTTGTTGATGCCCATGCGTTCACGATTGGCGCGGAGTCCTTGCCGTGTGTTCCCGAGTTAAAGCGGACCGGGTGACACCTCCTTCTTAGGGCGCTTGTTGGCAAATGCCCCATTTCATTGCAATGATAGCAATATCTTCCCATTGCCTGAGAGGTTCCTCCAGTCTGTGCCACAGTTCTGGCTGGAGTCTGAACATTCTGACCCACTGGGCGATTTGCCGGCAGTGGTGCCCTATCATTGCCTCTGGGCTGGTACCGGATGAACTGTTGGGGTGCCGTCCTCTGCCTCTGCTGACCCTGACGACCTTCTTGTTGTGCCATTCTGCGCTTCCTGTTGTCATCCAACTCTCGGCGCTTGTCCTCTAAGATAAGAGCTTTGTTAACTAGCTCTTGGAAGTCAGGGAATATGTGGGTGATCAGTCCCACCTGCAACCCTGCATTCAATCCCTTCATGAAGCGGGATTGTCTGGCCTTATCTGTAGCCACGTCCTCCGGTGCGTAGCGTGCCAGTTGGGTGAACTTATTTAGGTAATCGGCCACTGACTGGCCGCCTTGCTTGAGGCTCCGGAATTCCTCCTTTTTAAGATCCATGATACCCTCGGGTACATGGTACTGGCGGAAGGCTGAGGTGAATTCCTCCCACGTGATACTCTGTGGGTCCTCATGAGCTGCGCAAAAGTTTTCCCACCATTCTGCGGCGGTCCTTCGAGTTGATGAGAGGCATAGAGTACCCTCTCATATCCTACACACTGGGTAATGTGCAGCTTCCTTTCAATTGTCCTTAGCCAATCGTCCGCTTCCAGTGGATTGGCGTTACCTGAGAAAGTGGGTGGACGAGTTCTCATAAACTCCGACAACCTGGAGTAGGGGTGTGGTCTATGGTTACCCCCAGGTTGAACATTCACAGCAGCTTGATTGGATATCTGCTGCATGGTTTGAACCATCGTGTTCATAAGTTGAGTCTGGGCAGTCAAGAAGGCTCCCAGGTTCTGCATATCAACCTGCGGCGGTTGAGGATCGACTCTTCATTCAGTTGTCCACTTTGGTTAGCTCCACTTCCGCTGGCTCCAACATTTCCACGAGTCCTCACCATCTGTTGCAAGCTTCCAAGGTTAAGAAAAGAAGAAAGCATAGACAAGTAGAAGAATTCATGTGGGGAAATAGGTGTAACTTAAATTATTTAGCCACTTTATTGATATAATATAAAGCAGTATGGTTGCTCACAAGTGCCTAAGGGCAATGCAACACATACGAGACACTCACAACCAAAAACAAGTAAGCAAACATAGGAATCCATGACGACTCATACCTAATGGTGACTCTGAAGAAAAAGACGCGACTCAACCTTCGAGTCTCGACACTATACTCTACTAGACTCGATCACTCATCGAGCCAACCCGGCTGCGGCTCCCCCGGAGCATTCACCGGTGGGTGTTCTGGCATCGAGGCAAACTGGTCCTGATGACCTACTGCAGCTGGTGCAAATGACCCCATTGACTCCGGTGGTCCCGGGGCTGCCTGCTCCTGCACTGGTGCCTCCTGCTCTGGCTCCTCCAGATCTGGATCGTGTAACTCCAGGACTGGCTCAGGCTCGGGTCCATACAGAGCCATCTCTAACTCCTGGATCTTCTGCATGGAGTGAGCTAAGCCCTCCCGCAGCTGGATCTTTGCCTCTGCGACCTCGGCGCGGGTCCTCTGCAACTCCCGGGCCGTCTCGTCCAAGGCGTCCTCCTGGGCGATGACGTACCTCGCCAGGTGGGTGATAGTGGCGTCCTCCTCCACAAGCTCCATCCTGTCCAAACGATTATCTCGACGCGGATGGTGACGAAAGACGGTGCTCTCCAACTCTACGGAGTAAGTGCGGGCAATCTGCCGCATCGCCTGTCGCGTCGTCTCCTGGATTCCGGCCTCAAAAGAAGACCTCCTGACCATAATGTAGATAGGACGGCTCACCCTCGTCCTCTCCCGAGCATACACTGTGATCTTGACATCCCAGGCGACGTCAAGTCCTGCCCGTACCACCGAAGTCCCTCGATACAGTGGTCTGTCAAAACCTCCGAGCAACTGCATCATACGCCATAACTCCGCGGCGTATCCCCCGGTGCGCTCTCCATAGGTGTGGATCATCCTCATCTGCCAAAATAAACCTTGTTTAAATTAAACAAAGAATAATAAAAATTCAGCATAGGTATGAAATAAGGGAGAAGAGATAAGTCAAGATTTCATTGATATTCTTGCTCAAGTTGATTAGGTCTTTATAAAATAGTTTTACCCTCCTAAGCACTACCAAACTAGGGTCAAGTCCTACAGTCAACCTGCTCTGATACCACCTCTGTTGGGACCCGAATCTGCAATTCCGGACCCTCTGTGTATTCTGTGCCAGTCCAGGATCACGCTAGCACACACAGGCATACAGGGTTGCACATCACAGACATTCACAAAGATATAAGAATAAATAGTACAAATATGTATATAAACCGAGTTGTACGACCTTATGGTCTCCTTACAAATAAGTCAGCCACGCAGGGCTTACATTATTCAAAATAAAGAAATAGCAGCGGAACATAAGTAAAAGTCATGGAAGCCTTCATCTTGTCACAGGCAACCGACTGGGCTTGCCCCCTAGTTGTTCGTATCCTCGATGTACTCCTCCTCCCAAACTGGTGTAGTCTACTCCACTGATGTTGGGGTTGATAAGCAAGGTGGGGCGAGTACACAAGGCACTCAACAAGTAATGCACAGAATGCAGCGCTATTACTATCTGCAGAGCTTATTCCAAAGGGTTGGCTTAAATGGTTCTTTTGCATCAAGCAGCATTTTTAACCAATATCTTAATTAGATTAAAGCAGTGGAACAGTTATAAGTAATAATAATTTCAAATGGTTTTTCCTTGAGGATTCTCGGCACTGACCTTATGAGTTCATTTTAACACTTGGCACACACCACCCTTCCCACATTTTGTTTATGAAAATCTACCCTTGATTGTAATCCCGAGCAATGCTCAATACCGTGAGCACGGCTATTCGAATAGTTTTGACACTCTGCAGAGGTTGTACACTTTACCCACAAGATCTGACCGCTCACCACACAGTGATTGTCGCAACAAAGCTTTTCAGAACTTCTACCTTAACCAAAGAACCTCTCCGATTGCCTTCACTATCACTTCCTCACACAGAGCGAAGTATAGGACCGGTCAATCACCGTTGGATGGGCACCAAGCCGTAGCACAGTCGCTCCCCACACAGATACACCCTGTGTCTTGTCACCCCGAGTATCGGAGGAAAGATATCGAACCCTAGTCAACTAGGTCATCCCATATCGACATGTGGTTTATGCGGGTGACTCGGATCAATGGCTTGCAAGGTGAAGTCCTTAAGCGGACCAAGGCAAGACTTCCAACACTCAACAGGGCACACGGCCCAATGTGGCACATGATTCACATCACTCATCAACCCAAAGCCACACAGCCCACTGTGCACACTGACCTCTTGCCACTTGCCCCAGTCTAAATCATTTCCCACCCGGTTGATTATTGTGCAACACATGCCAGCAATAACTTAACATCGGTACGGAACCACACAGGTCGCTGTACCTCAATCTCATCATGTGGCATCATCACACCACTTTTCAAAATACATTCAACATGTCTTTAATCAGTATTGTAGCATTTTTCCGAAAGATCACTCATGATTCTTGCAAGGCTAAGCATGTACTCACGGTCTAGCCTCCCGTGTTGGCACAATATTAACATCCAACTAATATAATCAAACTTAGGGTGACAATGATTTAGGGCATACAATTAATAATTCATGGTGGCATAACAAAATGGGTTGATTAACTACATTATCCCAAAATAATTTAAATTCATTTTAAATAATTAGCATGCATAGTTTCAAAGCATAAATTACATTTTAAAATCTATGATCAAAATGATCAAAGCATCACTTGCCTTCAAAGAGTTGCTGGTCGTGTTCCGAAGCTTGGTCTTGAGCGACGAATTCTTCCTCGAAACTTTCCGGCAAATTTGCGTCTACGCGCACAAATAAAATATGCAATAAATAGCTAATACAGAAGACTAGATGACCTCAAAAATTCAAATACAATTCATCATTAAATATATCACAATTTTATAAATTTTTAAAAACTTGAATCACCCAAATCCGAGTTAAAATGCAAAAGTTATAGTCATTTGAAGTTTGAATAAAATCTGAAAATACAGAAATTAAGAAAATCCGATTTTTCTGAATTATTTTTATACTGGAAATTCTCATTTATGACGTCAGCACAGAAATGAATTTCGGTCGAAATATTTTTATATATAAAAAATATTTATGGCGTCATCGGCGACGTCACTCGACACGTGCACGCCTGCAGGTCGCCACGTCGCTCAATCTATAGGCGGGTTCACGGCTCGGCTCGGCTGCCGTGGACTCGATTCACTGAAACAGTGCGACCACGCGGCAAGATCCGAGCTGTTCGTTAAATCAACGGCCAGATCTCCTCACGCGCACCGCAGCGCCCCGAGATGCGTGCGACACGCGTCGCGCATCTAGCGATCGACCACGCATCCAGCGGCGGCGCCTCGGCTCCACGCTCCACGCGTCGCACATCCAGCGGCGCTCGGATCCAACGGCCAAGACCGCGCGCCATCGCGGCGTCTCGGTTCATGCGACGACCGCGGCGCAATCGCGACGGTGCACCGAAATCGACGGTGGATCTTGTCTCGCCTCGGTCAAACGCCCAGCGTCGGCCGCGATTTGGCGAGTGCGGTGCCATCTCCGCCGCACGTTCAAATCTGAACGGCGCGGATCCTTAGGGCAAAACCAGATCCAATCTCTACCGTTTAGATCTAATCTAACGGCCCACGGTACCCGAGCGGTTTACTGTTCATGGCGCGACGTTGCTCAATCCTACGCGTCCAAAAATGATCCAAGGGTTCGCATTAAATCTAGCCGCAGAATCTAGATCTAATCCCTACATACACGTCAAGATCTAACGGTCACGATTCAATCTAAACATCTACGGAGATGGAGGCTACGTGGACTCACCAGAACCGAACGATGCAGATCGGACGGTCGGCGCGGTTCGACGAGGTTGACGGCGGCGAAGAAGCGAAGGTTGCCGGAGCTGGGGAAGACGACCTCGGCGACGGCGATGCGGGGCTTCTCCGGCGAGAAGAAGTGGCTCGTTCGACGCGGCTTGGCGGAAGGGTTACTCCAGTGACCTTGGCGACGGCGGAGAGAAACCGGCGGCGAAGCAAACGGCGAAAAACAGCGGCGGCACAAAGACACAACTACGGCGAGCTCGTACGGGCGCTAGAGGGGGTCTTGGCGTGCGTGCTAGGAGTCAAAAGACGCGGTGTGAAGGTTTCTGCACGACGCCCTCAACGGGGACTTAAGGGCTGCCTCGACGTGCGCGAAACTGCCGGCAGAATTCACGGCCATCAAAGCCCACGTCTCTCCGGCGATCTCGCGGGGACGAAGTGACATGGCGCAATCTTGGACGTCCGCGCAGCTACGATCCGACGGCGCACGCGTTCGGGCGACGTGGCGTAACGGCATCCGCGGGATTCTGATCGGACGGCTCGAGCGCGCGGTGGCTAGGGTTTCGGCGCGGTTGGGCCGGCGATGCGCACAGTAATGGGCTCGGCCCATTACTGTTCATCTGATTTTTAAATCATTTCACATTTAAAATAATTTTAGAAATTCAATTAAATCATTTGGGGCTTTTAAAATAACAGAAAAATTCTAGAAAAATTCCAGAAATTACTTTGAGATATTTGGAACTCAATTAAAATATTTGCAATAAAACTTTGCAAAAACTTTTCCATTATTCAATTGTTTTCAAGAAAATCCCTATTTGAATAAATCCAAATAAATTTAAATAAATTCCCAAAAATTCACAAAAATAAAAAATACTCTAAAATTTAAATTAGAGTAAAATTTAGGGTGTTACAGAAAGCACCGTAAAAGATTCCACAATGAAACTTGCCAGTAAGCACATGTTTGAAACCGTGTTTATCTACCTAATCATGTGATACTAAATTTAGTGCTGATCACTGTAAACCTAACGATGAGTTGATCCGAAAGACGCACGCGAGTACGCTGACATGAACGCTCTTGGTTCCACGCGAGTGAAGTGAGCACATGTGCGTGCGCGCGTGCAGGTGCAACCAAGCCAAAAAAACTAGCTAGAATATATATGGCGTGATTCCACACCATATTTGTACTTAACTTGATAGTCCCGTTGACTCATGTCACTTTGTTAGCTTCTCCGACGTTGGCACAGTAGATTAGAGTGGACAACTAGCTCTAGCTAGCTAGCTGCTAGCTTATGTAGTGCATGTTTGGTTGGACAAGGTGTATCTGCATGAGATTATACAAGTGGATGGGTGCCTCCAATACTGGATACTGTATTCACAATTAAGGTAGCTTGTTGGTACTTTCCTTAAAAAAATTAATCAACAGGAAATTCATTACTAATTAAGACCTACAAAGATATATTTGAAACACAGGGAAGCTAGGCTTGCTATAAGGAATCTAGTGGCAACCTGCCAGCTGCTGTACATGTGATTCACACCATTGTACTAGTAGCTTGTCTGCCAGATGATCTGTTTCTTTAATTTATTTATTGGGGTTAACTAGAGGTAATTGACTAGTAGCTTGTCTGCTGTCGACCCGGGAGTAGCATCCCTGAGTTTTCTGTGTATGCTATATCAGTTTAGAAAAAAAAAACTAGTACATACAATATAACAAAGATGATATGGATCATGTCATATCATACAAAATTTATTTATTATATCATAGTTTACAATATATGACTCACGGGCAACTGAAAATATAGTTGCAGAAGACAAAATAGAAGTAATAGGACCTAGCGGATCTGCCACAAGCGATCAATTGGGTCAGCGGTGGCCTAGTCATCGAGGTCGTCATAGCTAGCTAAGGGTTGTAGTTGAGCGAAATTACTACAATACCCCTATAAATTTTTTAAACAAGATAAATAATTACAATGAAATGTCTATTGTTCCCTCTGAAATTAAAGATCAGATTAATCTCCACTCACACCCCCTACTGAAGTAGAAGGCACCGTAAAAAAAATTCCACAACGAAACTGGCAAGTAAGCACATGTTTGAAACTGTTCTTTATCTACCGAATCATCTGATTTTAAATTTAGGCCCTGTTTGGTACGGCTCCAGCTTCACCAGATTCATGGATCTGGTGGAGCTAAGTATTTGTAGCTCTACAGATCCGTGAAGCTGGATCTGTGGATATATTAAGAGTGTTTAGGTAGGTCATATTATTTAATTTTAGACTAAAAATATAAACTTAATTCTATTTACTTTAGCCTACAAGATTCAGATCTGACGTGGAGCTAGAATCTGGAGCTCTACCAAACAGAGCCTTGATGCTGATTGTAAACCTAATGATGAGTTGATCTGAAAGATGAACGCGACTACGCTCACATGAATGCTTTTGGTGCCACTCTAGTGAAGCGAGAACAAGTGCATTCCGTGATTCCACGCGGACCCCCTTTGACTCCTTGTTACTTTGTTAGCTTCTCCAACGTGGGAGTCAATTGCATATTGACACAGTAGTGTAGAGTGGACAACCAGTGCCACCTAGCTAGCTTACGTAGTGTTTGGTTGGATAATGTGTACGTGGATGAGATTGTACAAGTGGATGGGTTCATCCAATATTAGATAGTGTATTCACAAGTAGCTTTTTGGTACTTTCTTTTAAAATAAATGAAAACAGTAAATTAATTACTAAGACCTACAAAGATGTATCTGATATTGCACTCTCATATTTCTTTTTATGCAAAGCAACCCCTCGGATCGGATTAGAGCTTTGTGAGATACTATACAAGCGTGCATGGTCTTAACAACGAAGAAGATGAATCTCATAAAGAGAATCAAAATAATGACATTGAAGCAACCATAATGAGAGAGAAAAGATTTGGCAAAGCCGATTGCAAATTCTTTGAGTGTAACCTCAAAAGAGTACAAGGGATTGTCTTACAACCTCTCGAACCTTTTAGGACCCTTCGAGCCTTGCCAAGTATAAGAATCTAGTGCTAAAGAATAATCTACCCTCTAATCCTGTCATACACCTCTTGCTTTGGATAAGTTGGTTTGTAGCTTCTTGATCTCTCCATGATCACCCATGGGTTTATATAGTCTCCTTAATCCCCCTCCAAAAGAATGTAGGAATCTTATGTTGTGTTTGGTTGATGGGATGAGGTTGAATGGGATGGTCCTGTACCATTTGATTCCATTGTTTTGGGTGAATAGAATGATTCCGTATCTATTGAGAACATTTCTCAAATTTATATCCCACCATCTAGGATGGAATGGTTTCATTTAAGCAACCAAACTCATGGATGATTTTTTCTTGAACTATCTCATACATGTACCACTTGGTATAAGCAACCAAACACACCCTTAATCCTATTAGGATTCATCAAGTATTCCTTACAGCACATCTTTCCAAATCCTAAAAAACTAGATGAGTCACATTACTTAACAGTCTCCCTTGACTTTTATCCATTGAAGTTATCGTGCTCTTTCAAGAGCTCACTCCAAATTGGTTATGTATTTTCTGTCTTCCTTCCCACCTTTGGGAGTGTCCCCACCACAGAGGGTCATGCACATCACATGTGTTGGTGTTCGGGCTTGGCCTTCCACACCCTCCATCAGAGAGCCCTTTCTTTGTGTAGTTTGGTTAACCACACCTCTTCCTACAGCTCTCCATGCCATAGGTTTGTACCACCTCTGAGCTTCTCTTACTCATTGGTGTCGCATCGTTGGTCCCACAATGTCTTCCTTCTTCCAACAGCTCACAGCTTTGCCTTTACGCCTGCTAGATTTGCAATCATCATTACAGTTCTACATATAACTGTAGTTGAGATCTGATTACCTACCGTTGATGACATGGTTTCCTTCTCCTAATCAGGATTTTTTTTCAGACCTCCCATTGTTTGCCCTTCCTTTAAGTTTACTTATCAATCGCTATCCTCTATTGCTATAGATACTTTCAATGATCACATGCCCTTTGTAAGCAACTCACATAACTCCACTTCGAAGTGATACCTCGCAACCTTTGAGTTCAAGTGACCTCATAGATATTATATTCTTCTTTATGCCGAGAATATAACAAACTCTCATCAATGTGCGATATATTCTATCATAAATCTCTAATGTAACTGTTTCCATCTTAGTAATTGCACACTTCTTGCAATCAGCCAAGTGAATAGTTCCATATGCGGACGAAGAGTCATCAAATATCTCTCTTGCCGAACATACATGGAATTTTTTAAAATAATAAGTTCTAAAATAATTTTACAAAAATAATATACCAATTTTTTTACAAAAATAGACCTCTGTCGCCAATTCATTTGGCGACAGAAACTTAGTCGCCATTTCATTTGATAACAGAGCTTCTATCGTGATTTCAAATTGTGACAGATATCTGTGTTGTCGCAGATTGAATTGGCCGATGGATTATTTTGTCGTGGATTCATTTGGTTAACAAGGTTGAGGCTTCTGTCCTCAATTGAATTGGCGACAGACCTGCCATTTGAAATAGCAACAAAGGTCTATTTTTGTAAATTTTCTTGACATATTATTTTTGTAAAATTATTTAAAAAATGTATTATTTTAAAAAAATTCCACCACTTTTTCAGCGACTTTGCCATATTCTATTCTTCTAAGTCTATACATAATATCTTTAATAAATTCTCCTTGATCACCGAATACTTTACCTATCGGAGAGATATAGACGAATTGTATTAATAGCTTTCTGTTCCATCACCTTCCAGTCTTCAGTGAACTTCTTTTTTGGTTTATCCCCTTCAAGAGCAATAATTAACTCTTACTAGACAAAGACATCCTTCATCACACATTACCACCCGCTGAAATTTCCTCTTTTGTCATATTTCTCCACTTGATTCCACATTGTCGACATTGCTCCTGAATTTATGACATGTAACGATTTAACGACCTTTTGAAAAATTAAATTAATCTACCCTTGGTTCTGATGCCACTTGTTGCGCTCTGATGGCCCTTCTTATGTGTAGCAGCCCTCCCCAGATCAGAATAGTTTCATGAGATAGGGCACGAGCTTGTACAACCTTAAGAATGAAGAAGATTAATCTTGTAGAGAGAACCAAAAATAATGACGTTAAAGCAATCACAATGAGAAATAAAAGATTTGGCGAAGCTGACTACAAACTCTTTAGGCACAAACTTGTAACATCACGAAAAATGTAAAATAAATAAAATGTGAAATACAAGTATGAATTCCAATTTCAATTCGAGTTTTTGTTTTTCTATGATTTTCTTAGAATTTCTGTTCTCAAGAAAAATAAAAAATAATGCCAAAAACCATACTTTTAAGCTATGAAGACCAAAACCCAAAAGGATAAAATTCAGATAAAATTCATCTAGACCGTAGGTCACTTCTAGAACCTACTTGACAAGTCTCAAAGCAATGTGAGTGCATTTAATTATAAACATAAATTAAAAACAATACATAGAGACTAAAAATAGTATAACCATTCATCGTACAGAGAATGTACGAATATCTTCTGCCGTCATAGTATGGATTATCATCACTAGGCTGGTGCAAAGTTAGATCTATGTAATGTAACTGTTATGTTATGATCTCTCTATGGCACACCAAAGGAAGTGTGCTAATATTGATTGCACAAATAACTGATCATTTCTTAAGAGTAAAGTTGTACACCTCTGCAGATTATAAAACTTTTAAAAAAGTCGTGCCTGTGGTCATGGGCACTTGGTAAAATCATCACATAGTTAGAATTTGAATTTTCATAAAAATGATTACATTGAGAATACTTGCTGGGGAGGCTTTGATTCAGACTTTATTCTAGGGATTGGCATCGATACTGGTCAATACTCACTTTCTTGGAGGGTTGTGAGTTATGACATATTATGCTATTCTTAATTTATTATCTATCAAACTTGCTCTTATAAATTTCGTTTGCAATCTATTACATACATATGATTCCATTTTGCCGATGCAAAATAACCGTAGAAACCTTTTTCATTGACATAAGCCTACAATTTATTATATCTACAGTTGTGATACACTACAAGTCTTACTGAGTACATGAATACTCAAACTTGCTTAATTTGTTGGTTTAGTAGGTGAAAAATACGAAATTCCAAACGACATTTACTTGGTGAGGATATCACTGCTATGGATACGTCCACACCTAGTTGGACCAACTCCAATACGTCATCCGTGGGCCAAGAAGATAGAGCTATCAAATCCATCACGTTTTGGAATCCAATTCGGCCTCTAGATACCATTCTGAAGTAAGATGAGCATAACTTTGGCATACAGAGTCCAATTGGAGAGTTCTTATACTTGATTGAAAGCTTACAACAAGATCTTTCAAATGGATCTGGTCTTATGGCTAGATTCATCGTGGATCATCCGAAATCATCAAAACAATAAGCTAAATCACTGTTTTGGGCTATTTTGGCCTTGTAAGCGTGAGGGGGCCCAAGCCCAAGTTGTGTGTGCCCTCTGGCTGCACACAACCCTAGGACGACCCTCTCACGTCCCTTCCCCTCATAAAATCAGTAGTCGAAACCTTAGAAACTTGGGTTTTGTTTAGTTGTAGTTTTCCTTGGTGAAACTATTTGGTATTCTCTTGTTCAGCGAGATCAACAGCAATACCGTGCTTCAGAACCCCACATCAATACTTCAATTATATTTATAATTTCAGATTACTTTTTCTTTGTTCTTTGCTTGTTTTTCGATTGCTTGCATGAATTGATCTTCGTGATTAGGTCAACTAGGTTTTGGCACGGTTGCTAACAACTCGGAGTTGGTTCAGTGATTGCTTGGCGTCGGTCGTGTTTCGGTCGTAACCTGGATCTTGAGGGTCATCTCCACTAATCGATAGTTATCCATCTCACTGAAAGATTGGGCCTCCATTAAGCCTCATCAGGTGGTAGCAGAGCTTTCGTTGATCGGTGAGAATTTCAGTACCTTAGATTAGTTTTTGTTCTCTGTCCCAAATTGAAAATTACTCCACAAAAATTCATCCTTTAGATTCAATCTGGTATTTTAGTGAGTTTTGTTAGGTTTTGATCCATTAGAGTCCTTGTTTTAGTTGCTGATCATTTTTCTTTCGCGTAGCTTTTATTTCAATCTGTCCTGTCTATTGTTTTGTTCATAACTTTCTCAAATGAGCTCGGATTCTTGTGTTCTTGCACTTTCCTGAAACCTGGGGATGAGCTCTCCAAAAACCTAGTTGGGCACGGATTCTAATTCTATACCTAAGTTAGATTAATCTGGATGTCAAATTGGTGAAGCAAGTTGTACTTCCAATCCAGCTCGGTTCGGTATTTTGATCATAATTCTCACGTCCAAACTCTGATTGAGATGTTTTTGTACTTTTCTGAATCCTTGAAGAGTTCTCTACAAAAACGTTTTTGGGTGTCCTTTGTGATTCATAATCTTTCAAACTGAATTTAAGTCGGATTCGGAATCGGTCTCGCGGACTAAAATTGGGGCTATTCTGTGGTGTTCAATTTTTGAGCTATAACTTTCACACCTGAGCTCCAAATTTCATGTTCTTGTACTCTTTTGAAAGCTGAGGACATGAGCTTCAATTCTTTCTATAGTGTACCTTCTAAATTTAGTTGTTTTGAAGCTTTAATCTAGGCGACAAATCTGCTGCCCTAGAAACATTGAATTTCGGTATCTTGCTTCAATTCGTGTTCTAGCATTGTTCCTTTGAGTTGGTTGAGTCTAGTAGCATCCACCAACCATAAATCTCCAAAAAATATCAGTAAACATTCCTTTGGGAACCAATTCATCCTTTGCAAATATTTTGATGCCAATTGAGACTAGCTATTTGATATTGCTTAGGGCTACTCTACTTGATACATTGCATAGTTTTGAATTATCATATCACATTGTCTTGTGACATCGAGTTGGGGATTCCAAAACTTTGTTCATACTAGAGTTGACCGAAAGTCACTCAAAGAAAGAAAAGAGAAAGAAAGAGAAAAAAAGAGTAAAAAGAAGAAGAAAAGAAAACAGAATAGTGGCCGGCAGCACCACATTGAGAAAAACCCTAATTTGTGTTCATTATTTTCAGATTGTGCAATTGTATTAAATAGTGAGCAATCTTGTGCCCTTTTACCTTCTATGAAGCAATTAGCTAGCGTCTCTCCATAACTTATGCAACACGAGCTTTGGTGCTGAAATTATTCTTATTTAGCTCGTTCCATTGGTTGCATTAAGTTCCATCATCTTGCGTGTGTGTTGTCTTGAAATTCGCTTATATCTTTGAGATCGGCAGCTAGGGCTTGTGAATTCTAGTTTGGATCATTACTTATCATTACAATAACTAGAATTATCAAATTGCATAGAAAATATATATTGCCTGTCCAAGCTCCACCTTTTACAAGCCAAATAGGTACCGTTCTCCTTGCAATCACTTTGCCAAGCTTGAGTGTGTTTATCACGAACCAGCCGCCGGTTACCACCTGTTTGCTTGGTAAGAATTGGTAAGAACTTGGTAAAAGCTTGAGTGTGAGAGACTTTGAATCACCAGCACATAGTAGTTGATAGGAACATATCCTTGTAGTTTGTTTCTTGTCTTCACTAACAATGGCAGGTTTTCAACGTCGTAGTGCTTGGGCCAACAACATCCTAGGAGAAGAGGTAGTTCACACTCCGAGATACGAAGAACGTATGAGCAAAGCTTCACCATCACCGGAGGTACGACGATATAGCACGCGTACTAAAAGTAAGTTCACTGTACCTAATTTTAGTGGTAAATATGATCATGAAGGTTATCTTACTTGGGAATTAGCTGTAGTACAATCATTTAATAAATATGGAATTCCTAAGCATGATAAGGTTAGGGTTGTTATTAGTGGATTTACTGATCATGCTACTCTTTGGTGGAATGATTATATGCGTAAAAATCAGTACATCCCTAGCACATGGATTAAATTGAAGAAAATTATAAGAGCTAGATTTGTTCCTTCATATGTTGCTCACCAATTACGAAAGGAATTGCAACATCTAAAACAAGGTAGTAAAACTGTGGATGAGTACTATCAAGAATTTCAACGTAGATATTTGCGTTGTGGGTTAGAAGAGATCGAAAAGACTCAGATGAACATCTTTTATTGTGGGCTAGATTTTGATATTCAGATTATGATATCTTGTAAAGAATTCAATTCTATGTCATGCTTAATTAATCTTTCACGTAAAGCTAAAATAAAAATAAAGAGAAGACAATCAACCACAGTTCAGGTTCCTACAGAGTTAAATGCTACTCCTGTTGCATGCACTACACCAAACTCTAATGAGAGCATACACCCCGAGCATGCGAAAGAAATACCAGAAAATTCGAGTAAAGTAGACGATAGTACATGTGAGGATGATTCTACTAACGTAATCCAATCTACTTCTATTACTTCTGTTGTTGCTATTCCATTTGATATGCATGTTACTTCTGAAGATAGGGAGCTAAAAACTGAAATACCTACGTTGTCAAGTGAAATTTTTGAGGTACCTACTACTTTTGAGGGGGATGCTAATGACCATGGCTCAGATCTGATTTTACAGCAAGAAAGGGAGCGAATTTGTGAGTATGTTCTTACTGTACTTAATTCTAGTGAGTTACCATCTTGTGCCACTATTGTAGAACTATGTGATGAATTGCATGCTTATAATTTTAATCATGTGGTGCTGATTACGCATAAGTGATAGCTAGAATATCCTCTGCCACTGTTTTGTGCTATATCATGTTGAATGAGCTTGTTAGCTTGAATTGTGCTATGGATAAGATTTCTGAAATTTCATCTCTTAAGTCTTTATCTAGCACCTATGCCTACTGTTTTAAATTTAATTTATTTGGAGATTATGGCATAGATGGCAAGTTTCTTATTTACAGAATATGCATTACTTGTGATAGACTTACTGAATTGAAGCTTGCTATTTTGGGCAATCCTAGTTGTATGCAACAGCTTATTTCATGTAAGGTACCATCAAATTTTTCTGATATGTGTGATACCCATAGCTTGCTACCTCATTGTTCGAATTTTAGTACATTGACATGTATTACAAATCAGTATGTCATAGTTGATGAGTGGAAGCCCAGTAAAATTGTGTCACCGTTGTTGGAATTGTTTGATATTGCTTGTTTACAATTTGGTCATATGAATGAGCTATGCTTGTTACCAAAACTTGTAGTTTTGTCCATCGATGTTATTGAACAAGGCTTGCAAAACATGAGTATTCTTTATCTAATGTCAGGGATAGATACGTGCTTTACTTATATTTGCAAATTAAGATGCAAACTGAATCTTGTTAATATTTATGTTATATGCTTCACTTATAACCACAAATTGAGTTGCAAAATTGTGAGGAAAGGTGCTTTGCTTAAATCTGATTTCCTCATTTGCTATGATGCAAATAGTATTACACGAATCCAAAAGAACAATGAAATATGCGATATATACATATATGCTGCGTACACGTTGTTCTTTTTGTTGGTTATTTCTTTTCCAGCTTTTCCAAAACCGAGGATGGCTTTCCTTCAAGGAGGGGAGGAAGCATCGAAGAGTGGTAGATTTCATCAAGCCATTATATGCAGGAAGGAAGAGTTGAGCTATATGGATAATTATCAGGTGAATCCTCTAAATACTTTTCTTATCTTTAAAACATATAAAGAGGCGGAGTTACCATTTTATTTAAATAAATGCAGGACTTATATGATAATGTTTTGTGCTAAAGACGAGCTAAAAGGTGAGCTTGAGTCGAGGACGACTTAAATTCAAAAAGGGGAGGATGATGAGGACATCACTACTATGGATACATCCACATCTAGTTGGACCAACTCTAACACATCATCCATGGGCCAAAAAGATAGAGTTATCAAATCCATCATGTTCTGGAATCCAATTCGGCCTCCAGATACCATTCTGAAGTAAGATGAGCATAACTTTGGCATACAGAGTCCAATTTGAGATTTCTTATACTTGATTGAAAGCTTACAACAAGACCTTTCAAATGGATCTGGTCTTAGGCCTAGATTCATCGCAAATCATCCGGAATCATCAAAACAATAAGCTAAATCACTGTTTTGGGTTATTTTGGATCTTGTAAGCATGAGGGGGCCCAAGCCCAAGTTGTGTGCACCCCCCGGCTGCCACAACCCTAGGACGACCCTCTCACATCCCTTCCCCTCATAAAATCAGTAGCCGCTGCCTTAAAAACTTGGGTTTTGTTTAGTTGTAGTTTTTCTTGGTGAAACTATTTGGTATTCTCTTGTTCGGCGAGATCAACAGCAATACCGTGCTTCGGAACCCCACATCAATACTTCAATTATATTTGCAATTTCAGATTGCTTTTGCTTTGTTCTTTGCTTGTTCTTCAATTGCTTGCAGGAATTGATCTTCGTGATCAGGTCAACCAGGTTTTTGTACGGTTGATAACAACATGGAGTTGGTTCAGCGATTGCTTGGCGTCAGTCCTGTTTCGGTCGTAACCTGGATCGTGAGGGTCATCTCCACTAATCGATTGTTATCCATCTCATGAAAGATCGGGCCTCCATTAAGCCTCATCGTTACTTCTGCGCAGGCTATGGGGAATTCGATAATGAATCTTTTTAGGGTTTTACCTTGTCAGTTGCCTGCGAGTCGGAATGGGCAAACCACAAGGATTTTGATTTTTCCGCTGTTATTTACTTCGGTTTGTGAGACAATTGTATAATTAAACTTTTGTTATCACATGTAATATAACTCGTGTATGGATGTGTTATCGATGTTGTAAACATGTGTGTACTAGCCACTAATTATTGGACTAGTACTGTGGACACATGGAGGTCTTCCATACTATAATGGCGGGTCCTCACAAACCTTAAATGAGTACAAGAGATTATTGATCTCTCACAACCTCTTAAACCTTTTAGGACTATTCGATACTTGCCTTATATAATAAACTAGTGCTAAAGAATAACTTAGTCTCTAATTCTCTCGTGCATATTTTTCTTTGGATGAGTTGGTGTGTAGCTTCTTGGTTGCTTGGGTTCTCCATAATTACCCTATAGATTTATATAGCCCTCTTAATCCTCTTTAAAAAAAAGAAATTCTATTACCCAAAAATATAGAAATTCTAGTCCCATTAGGATTCATCTGGGATTTCTTAAAGCAGACCATTCCAAATCTACAATATTTTATACGAGTCAGGATACTTAATATTTGAAAACAGAGCAAGCTCTCTGAAAGGAATCGAGTAGCAATTTGCAAGCCGTACATGTGATTCCTACCATTTCCCATTAATTTTCTGTTTCTGTAATTTATTTATTGGAATTAACTAGAGGTAACGGATCAGCAGCTGCTTGTTGGTACTCGTCAATCTCATTAGTAGCTAGCTACTCCTACTTGTGACTTGTGTGGCAACTACTTGCATTTTGAGCGACCTTCATCGGTGCTAGTGCTACCTCGATCGATCCATGCAAT
The DNA here is from genome assembly GCA_036346275.1 of Otatea glauca. NCBI lineage: Eukaryota > Viridiplantae > Streptophyta > Magnoliopsida > Poales > Poaceae > Otatea > Otatea glauca. Next base: position 53,270,910 of record CM070718.1, on the reverse strand, counting down.
GGCTGCAGGAGATGGATGGGTGATGGACATCATCTGGCATGTGGGGATACTTGCTGTGAAGGCGGTGACTAAGTTTTGGAGTAGCTGGTCGATCGAATGCCTGCTCACCATCAGCTTCGTGACGCAAGTTGTCCTCACCATCTTCGCCGGTTTCCGTTGGCGCGGCACCTCCCGCGTGCTGAGGTTCATCATCTGGCTCTTGTACGTGGGGGCCGACTACGTGGCGGCCACCGCCCTCGGCCAAATCTCCGTCAACAGCGCGTCCGGCGAGCACCAGCTCGTTGCGTTCTGGGCGCCCTTCTTCCTGCTGCACCTCGGCGGCCCGGACAACATCACCGCCTACGAGCTCCAGGACAACGAGCTATCGGCGCGCTACGTGTTGGGGTTTGTCCTGCAGGTCCTGGGAGCCTTGTATGCCATCTACAAATCGATTTCCGGCAGCTGGACCATGGTGCCGGCGGCCTGGTTGATGTTCGCGGTCGGTTTCTTCAAGTACGGCGAGAAGATACTGGCGCTCCACCGCGCCAACTTGGGCACCATCCGGAGCTCCTTACAGAAGGAGCAGCCACGTCGTCGTCATCGTTACCCTAGATCTGGTCTTCCAGAGGTTGAGGGAAAGGAGCGCGACCTTGTAATGCGTGCTCACTCTCTCTTCCACGTCGGCAAGCTCGCGTTGGTTGATTCTTCGGTTGGGATGGAGCCAGCTGACAAAGCTGATCAAAAAAGTAATCTCTTCTCTCTTGAGTGGAATGCGCTCTACAAGGTGATGCAGGTGGAGCTCTCCCTGATGTACGACTTCCTCTACACCAAGGCTGCGGTGATCCACACGTGGCACGGCTACTGCATCCGTGCCTGCTCTCCCGTGGCCACCGCCGCCGCGTACGTGCTGTTTGAGCTGAGCGACAAAAATGGCAGCAGGAGAGCCGACGTGGTGATCACTCGCATCCTGCTGGCTGCTACCTTCCTCCAGGAGACGGCGTCGCTGATCAGGGCACTAGGGTCGTCCTGGACAGCTTTCCTGTTGTACACTACGCCGGAGCGGCGATGGGGTTGGCTTCGCCATCAGGTCTTGTGCGCCAGCCGAGGACGTCGGTTTCGCCGTGTGTTTGCATCTCTTAGTCGGCTTCTCAAGGTGGAAGGACACAGGAGTTGGTCTGGCAACATTGGGCAGCTTAACCTGTTGCAGTTGAGCATCAGTCAGCAACAGGTCAGCTGGAGAGCTGCCAATGAGGAGGTAGGACGAGATCAGTCCTACTACCACTCGGGGGACGAAGAGCGTTACTCGGAGACACTTGTGATTCCATCGGAGGTCAACGAATTACTGTTCAGACGTTTGCGGAGTAGGTTGAACGATCTACGGGAAAAGATGGGTCAGAACAAGCAAAGACAGGATGAAGCGCCGGATTTGATGAGAAATTTGGCCAAGCAGAGGACGAGGTGGGGTCAGGAGACACTGCGCAAATACAAACTATATGATGATCTTCGCACGAGCCTCGGCGATGAACTCCAAGAGGGCATCCTCACCTGGCACATCGCCACTGATATCTACCTCTTGAAGTCCAACAGAGCCAAACTTTTCCGAGATGATAAAAAGGAAGCAATCAGGTTGCTGTCCAACTACATGATGTACCTCCTCGTGGTACGCCCTGACATGCTTCCAGGAATTGTTTACCGCAGGTTGTACGAGCTAACCATCGAGGATTTGCTCAGAATTCAGTCAAAGGATGGTCTGGCTCAAGGCAGGCTAGAATTTTCTCCCAGCTTCTGCAATGCTTGTTGTGTTGTGCTTTGGAAAATATCCCGGCTGCATCCACATGATGATCCAAATTCCCCCTGGCACAAGCAGCAAAGACAGGATGAGCTTGCCAGTTTACTATTTAACGATCGTGCCGAATGGAATGCCGACGGCTATAAGAGCTATCTCCCTTATGGAATTGGACTGGCCGAAAAGCTGCTCCGTATGGACGAGACGCTGGACGTGCTTGAAGTGCTCTTGGGTGTGTGGGTCGACATGCTCTTCTATGCGGGCTACCGATGCAGAAGGGAGTCCCATGCCAAGCAGCTGAGTTATGGCGGTGAATTGACAACCGTCGTTTGGCTGATGGCAGAACACCTTGGCATGTTCCCCGCCTACAAGAAAGCCAAGGCTGCTAGAGAGAAAAAGTGGAAATGAGGCTAGGATGTCAAGCATGTATGAGTACTCTCCTTAGATAAGTGCTGTGATACTACCAACCCATGCTGATTTGCCTTGCCATTTTATACTTGTATTTGCATCTCCTCTACTATTTTATTTGTCTGGACAAGATATGGATTCACATCCAATTCTCTCCTTTGCCTCTTTTTTTTACCTCATCGAAGGAACACGTCCAGTACGTCGTCCGGGTCTGTGTGACGCTCCTTGCCTGATTCCGATTTCTTCTTTTATTTTGGGAAGGAAAAGAAGCACCAGTTAATTAATTAGCATATAAAACCGCGACTTTAGTACAGCTTCTTCCTTCGGTCCTTCCTTCAGACAAACAGGGAGGCATCGAATCCCGATCTTGTAAATTTTCTACGAATTGTCGGATTCTTTTTTTTTTCTCTATAAATGAATGCCCAACTCGACCGCCGGCAATAGAATGCTACCTGGCCGTGTGTGCGGGAAATCTTCTATGCGTGACATTTGGTATCAGAGCGGTTTCTAATCTTGCGACGATGTCGCGAGGAGCAAGGTCAGCATCACTGTTGGCGTCAAAAACTTGATGTAGGGTTTCTGACAGCAGCACACCAGACGAACACCGGGTTCAGAACGTGCCAGTCGATTTGACCTGTAACCGACAAGGTAAAAATATAAAAGTTCACTCGAAGCCGATCGTTGGGATCAATTGGCTTAGACTCAATCAGCTTGAAGCCGATGAAGATCAAAGTATCAGAATAGATCTAATTAGCCGATTAAGGCTAATCAGAGGATAAAATTCTCTCAAAGCCGATCGTAACGATCAATCAGCTTAAACTCAATCAGCTTGAAGCGATCAAGATCAAGGTATCAGAATAGATCTAACTAGCCGATTAAAGCTAATCAGAGGATAAAATTCTCTCAAAGCCGATCGTAACGATCAATCAGCTTAAACTAAATCAGCTTGAAGCCGATCAAGATCAAGGTATCAGAATAGATCTAACTAGCCGATCGTGAAGATCAATCAACTTAGATTCAATCAGCTCAAAACCGATTAAGTCAAGATAAAAAAGGGTAAATCTAACTAGCCGATTATGGCTAATCAGAGGATAAAAGCAGATCGATTCTGAAGAAGGCGATGCGCAACAAGATCAGAATAAATCAAACCTGGGGCGTAACTGAGGATGATCAACAATCGGCGATGCGCAACTTTATTGATCGAAATTAAGTTACAAGAATCTAAATTACAGAAACTACTCATAGTCGACAGAAAAGTAGTTGAAAAGTAGACGCGAATTGGTTGTGAAAGATCGAGAAAGGCGACTAGAGGGGGGTGAATAGGAGCAAAATAAAATTTTCGAATAAAATCTCCCCCTAGAAATCAAACCACCAAAAGACCAGAAAGAAACTGCACTGGTCGGGTATCTCTGGTCGGATGAACAGTACCCCCGACCTACAGAGGTCGGATGAACAGTACTCGGGATGAATAGTGTTCGGGTGAGCAGAACCCCGACCAAAGACGGTCGGATGAGCGATGCTCCCGACACGAAGTGGTCGGATGAGCGATACACCCGACCGAAGTGGTCGGATGAGCAGTGTTCGGGTGAGCAGTTCCCCCGACGAGTAATGGTCGGACGAGCGATTCTCCGACACGAAGTGGTTGGATGAGCGATGCTCGGGTGAATAGTGTTGGGTGAGCAGTTCCCCGACCGAGGCTAGTCGGACGAGCGATAAAGGTTCGACACGAAGTGGACGGATGAACAGTACTTGGGTGAATAGTGTTTAGATGAACAGTGCCCCCCCAACCGATTAGCAGTATGCCCGACCTACAGAGATCGGATGAACAGTACCTGGGTCGGATGAACAGTAAAATCAGCGCGATCTTAAAAACAGAAATCGATGTAACTTTTGATCGGCTGATCCAAAAACAGTGAAAATTAATGTGTACCTCCCTAAGGATGTCAGGAACCTATTTCAATCATCAATCGAAGGAATTGATACCAAGGTTCCGTCCCTTTTCAGTTTAACAAATGCAACACCAAAACAGAGTCACGAACACAGACTTCACCCCTAACTTGCTGGTGAGAGTTGATGATCAGAATATCCTTGGATGACTCTCCACAAATCACAGCAAGTAAGTACACGAAGAAACAACCCTTCAAACAAATAGAAACACTATCGAAAACTAGGCACGTGAAATTGGTTTCTTGCAAAGCGAATAGAAGAGGTTGTAGATTGCCTAGATGATTGGGATATGATCTATAGAAGATTCATCCAGCAATCCTTCATCCTTGGCAACAAGAACCGAAGCCAATCAAGACTAGAGAGCGCAAGTCACGGTTACGCACTTTAAGAACACACAGATTTACAAACTTGCAACAAGAAGCAAGGATTGCCTAGATGATTGAAAGCACCGAATCTAGAGAAGAGTTCATCAATCATGTATTTCAACAAAGACTCATTAGCATGTAGAAGGAGATGAGGCAAATCCAAATTACGTAAAGAAAATTGCAAGTAAGTAAATGCGAATTTAGATAATGTAATTTAAGTGCGTAATGTAAATACGTAAGGAAATGAAACAAGAACATAAATGAAAAACATTTCATTTACGGAAGGGAGGTTTACAAAGCCTCACAACAAAGTGGGCAAAACTCAAATGAGCGTGAAACCTCGGAACCTTCAAAGAGGGAGGCTGCCCTACCCTCTATTTATAGGGACACAGGATCAATTCCCACCTTTGGATGTTTGCTTCAATCCTAAGCCAACATCCAAGAGACAGGATTTGATCCTTACACTGTCACTCTCAACAACTCTCAACTACTCACGTACACTTTCCTCACCTGCTCACCCCTAAGGAGACACCCTCTCCCTGTCTATTCATAGCAGGCTTGGAACACCTACCACCCTTGGATGAGCCTCTAAACCCTAGAGCACTCCATCAAGGGCTGAGATTTTACCCACTCACAAAGCTATGCATGGGCTCACCCGAAACCCAACAACAGAACGGGTTTTGCACGCTTTTCAACTCACACTAACTTGAACCGCTACTCTATCTTCCTGACCGCGATCCAACGGTCCTCCTTGATCAGAGCAGCTCCAAGTTAGCATCTCATCCTTTCCTTTGTCTTCTTGGCTTGCAGCTACTTCCTGGCCTCAGTCATCTTTGGCGACACCATGATCATCTGGACCTCAGCTCTCCCAGGCTAGTCCTGATCTCCTTCGCCTCACCATGACCTAGCTCCAAAGTCCTGCAACCATCATAAACAAGGAAACCACATCACATAGCAATGTCCAACAACACATATCCATCTCAACAGAAAGATATACACAACGCTGACCAGCAAAAACCCCGACCACACGTGGTCTGACCACTGGTCTCCATCCCGACCACTCGGGGTCTGACCACTGGTCTCCATCCCGACCAGCGAGAGCCCCGACCACTCCGGGTCGGACGGTGATCTCAGACCAACCAAAACACGACAACTCGGGTCGGACGGTAGTCTCCGACCGGCCAAAGCCTGCACCACTCGGGGTCGGATCACTGGTCTCCAACCAACCAAAGACCTGACCACTCGGGGTCAGACGACTGGTCTCCGACTCAACCACTCGGAGTCGAACGACTGGTCTTCGACCAACCACAGACCTGACCCCTCGGGATCAGACGACTGGTCTCCGACTCAACCACTCGGAGTCGGACGACTGGTCTTCGACCAACCACAGACCTGACCACTCGGGGTCAGACGACTGGTCTCCGACTCAACCACTCGGAGTCGGACGACTGGTCTCCGACCAGCGATAGCCCCGAAGCCGGTAGACCAACACTCAAATTGCTTCAAATCAAAATCAATTTAAAACAACACAAGCTCAAAACTCATCAATTACTCATCACACACAAGGATAGACCACCTCATGGTCTTTCAATCTCCCCCTTGATGAGTATATTGACAAACACATGAAAAGGCATAAGTTTTGAGTTTGAAAAAGAGAGAAGAAAGCAATTTGAATGCAAAGCCAAACTTGGTCCAGAATAAGGAAATAAGATCTTGACCAAGTTGGTAGAAAAGAGATTTTTAGAGCTAAACTTTAGAGAGAGCAAGTTTTCAATAAAAGCTCTAAAAGATCCAATAAAACTCACTCATATTTTTCCTTTGAATATGCCTTTCTTACATTTTCTCCCCCTTTTGGCAATATAGGCATCAAGATTTTTTTTTGTTTTCTCCCCCTTTATATATGTATGCATGAAATGCAATCTAAGTGAGCTTTGAGAATTATCCAACTGATCATAAATGCAAGATATGACACCAAGCTAGTCAATTTAGAAAATGACTGAACTAAGATGTCTCCAAGAACAAATTCATTTTGCTCACAAGCTTGGTTTACAAGATTTTATTGTAGCAAGATTTGAACAAGTGCAAAACTTATCAAAAGTTTCAAAACTAGAAGCCAACACCACTCATAGGATCAAATGGAAAACCTAGAGTTCAACCTACTTAACACTTTGGGGAATCTTGAAGTACATATGGAGTCCTTCGAGCTCATTTTTCAATTCATGCAAATTCTTCTTCTTTGATATTTTGAAAGACATAGCGGGGTGCAAATGTTTGACATAATTTGCATTCTTTACCCACTTATGTTTTTTGTTATTTGCATTTCTTAATAATTGACTCAAACCATGTTCGATCACCCCAAGAGTAACTCTTAAGAGAATGATCTTGGTCATACACGATATATTCCAAGTTCATCCCAAGTGCAATGGGAGGCAGTTTCGTGAATATATAATGTTGAGTTTAATTTTGCACAAAAGAGAGTCAAAATTTTCTTAATTTAGCACATATGAGCAATTTTGAAGGACTAAAATATGTATCAAGCAAGTTTCACCCAAGTTGCTATAGGGACTCTAGAGAACTCCATAAATTCACAATTCATGGTAAAGACCTCTAAAGAAGAAACTGAACAAGAAAAAGCAACATGTTTTTCATTTAAGATTTTCAATTTTCAGATTTTAACAAGCTTAGTAAGATAGATGAACATGGATAGACCTAAGCTAGTGATTTTCTTCAAACATGTAGCAAGGTGCATTACATGAAGATTGAATCAATTGCATAATAGACAAAGCTCATAAAACAGAAAATGCAGTCTAAATGCAATGCATGAACAGATTCCCAAACTCCCCCTCAATAGTTGAATCAATTTTAAGCTCAAATCTGGTTAAAGTTGAGTTATTATCAAGATTAGGCATAAAGAAGACCCAAATGAACTCAATAACAACGGAAAAAGCAGAATGAGGAGAAGAAGTCGAGCGCAAAACCGGATGGCTATAGAGCATAGAAAAGATAGAAGAGACTCACTACGGCTCGGACTCGCTCTTATCTTCCCAGTGGTGACATAGGGAAGGCGACTCTAGATCCCAACTAAGGAGTGCACATGGACCATGTCTACCAGGAGGCCCAAAAACTGCTAGACTTATAAGGCGTGAGGGAACTCAACCTAGAGAGAAGAGAGAATGACTAATCACGCATGATAGCAACCAAAAGCACAAGATGAGAGGTCCATGCAAAGCATTCCAGAAGTCTAAGTGAGTGAACTCAACTCAAGAAAATAATCCCAAAGTCACCCAAAAAGGAAATGCTGGAAGAAAATATATAGTACATAATATACAAACCAGCTCCCCCTCATGATAAGCCGTATGGGCTCACGACACCAAGCTCACTCCTCAAGCCAACAAACCTGGAGCTATCCAAAGGCTTGGTAAAGATATCGGCTAACTGGAGGTCACTCTCTACAAACTGAAGCGCGATATCTCCCTTCTCCATATGGTCTCTAAGGAAGTGATATCTAATATCAATGTGCTTGGTCCGGGAATGTTGCACTGGGTTTTTAGCAATGCAAATAGTGAAGAGTTATCACGAGAAAAGTGGCACACTCTCTATCTCTAACCCATAGTCCCGCAAGGTCGATCTCATCCGAACACTGCTCTGACAGAATCGTGCTGACAACATACTCGGCCTCGGTGTGGGTGAGCAACTCGATTGCTTCCTAGATGACCAGAAACAAGAGAAGTGCCAATGAATTGGCAAGTGCGAAGTGCTCTTCCTATCTATCCTCTGACCCGACAAAGTCGGCATCGGAAAAGGCTCTAAGAGATAGACAAGAAGAAGAAGAGTACCAAATACCAAAATCGGTGGTAGCACGAAGGTACACGAAGATGCGCTTTGACCTTTGGCGGTGAGAGCGCGAGGAGAGGCTTGAAATCGAGCGCCTGGACACACGGCGAAATGTATGTCCGGCCTCAAGCGGTGAGGTACAAGAGGAGCCGATCATGCTCGAAACTCCTTTTGATCAACAGGCTCACCATCCTCATCGGGCTCGAGAACAGCGGTGGTGGCCATAGGAGTCATCACCGCTTCCCATCGGACATGTCGAGCGCCTCGGAGGTCACGGGTATATTTGCCTTGATGCAAGAAAGTACCCTCCGAGTGCGCTTGATTTGGAAGCCAAGAAAGTAGCTCAACTCGCCCATCATACTCATCTCAAACTCTGTACTCATCACATCGTAAAGGCGAGAGACAAGAGAATGAGAAGAGCCACCAAAAATGATATCATCCACATAAATCGGACAAGAAGAAAATGAGACTCATGGTGTCGATGAGCGAGTTTTGTCTACTATGCCCATTTTAAAGTCATGGTGAGAAGATAAGACTTGAGCCTCTCATACCATGCTCTGGGGCTGCTTGAGTCCATCTGAGCTTTGAAAAGCTTGTATACATGACTCGGAAACTTGGGGTTCTCGAATCCTGGAGGTTGCTTGACATAAACCTCTTCCTCAATATAGCCATTGAGGAATGCACTCTTGACATCCATTTGATAAAGCTTGAAGCCTTTGGATGCAGAAAATGCAAGCAGGATTCGGATAGCCTCTAGCTTAGCTACAGGAGCAAAGGTCTCCTCAAAGTTAAGACCCTCAACCTGAGAAAAGCCCTGTGCAACTAGTCTAGCCTTGTTTCTAATTACAACCCCATCCTCACTCTGCTTGTTTTTGAACACCCACTTGGTCCCAATGACATTATGACCAGATGGGGGCTCGACAAGCTGCCATACCTTGTTCCTCTCAAAGTTCTCAAGTTCCTCATGCATAGCATTAATCCACGACTCATCGGATAATGCATGAGAAACATCCTTCGGCTCAAAGGAGGCAACGAAAGCAGAGTTGAGGCAGAAAGAGGACAGACCCGTTCTTGAGCGAGTGACACGCTCGAAAAAATCGCCAATCATCTGATCAGGAGGATGTCGTCTCTGAATATGACAGGGAGGTCTAGCAACAGAAGTAGCCTCTACCTCTTGAACAGAAGAGGTAGGAACAGAGCCACTCGTTGAAGGAGAGTCGGAAGGCAAGGGCTGGTCTCCCTGAGGTGCAGAAATGGAAACAGGAGGCACCTCAAGTGAAGAGGAGACTGGATCTGGTGGAACACCATCATTTCCATCATCCTTATCTTCTTCAAAGATGGTCTCGGAGGGATAAGAAGAGCCTGAAACATCAGGTCTACCTCCTGGGCTAGCCTCATCAAAGGTCACATCACAGGTCTCTATGATCCTATGCGCATCAACACTTCAGACCCTATAGCTACGAGAAGAAGACGAGTAACCTAGAAAGATACCATCAGAAGAGCGAGACTCAAACTTATCTAGGTTACCAGACTTCAAGATAAAACACTTGCAACCGAAGATGCGAAAATGAGACACACTGTGCTTTCGCCCATACCTCAACTCATAAGAAGTGCGATGCAAATGTGCTCTCAAAAACACGCGATTAGAAACATGGCAAGCAGTAGCTATAGCCTCAGCCCAAAACTTTCTAGGAGTACTGTACTCATCTAGCATCGTCTGGCTATCTCAACGTGGTCCTGTTCTTCCTTTCCACTACCCCATTCTCTTGAGGCGTAGGGAGAAGAGAAGCGATGCTCTAAACCGGACTCACACAAAAACTCTCAAAGTAGGAATTCTTGAACTCCGTGCCATTATCATGTGTATAGCTCGTAATGCACAGGAGCTCAATAGACAACCTCTTGACCAAACCCTGAAGTGAGAAAAGTCTTATCCTTGAGGCCATGAAGAATACCCAAGAGTATCTAGAAAAATCATCAACGATGACAAGAACATACCACTTCCCTCCTGTTGATTGCACTCTAGTTTGGACCAACGGTGTCCATATGTAAAAGCTGTCTGGTGCATCAGTCATCACTACGGTGGTGGAGGATGAGAAGCAAGATAACCATCTTGCCATGTCGGCAAGGAGAGCAAACTAAGTCTTTGACCATCTTGAGTTTGGGCAAACCCGAATGAGATCGTGGTACGCTAACTCGGGTCAAATGATCAAAACCAATGTGACCAAGTCTCCTATGCGGAAGGAGATATCACGGGACTCGAAGCAATCAAACATCGAAGAGAGTCTCGGAAGAAGCGAGAAAAATCAGCACGAAAAACTCTCCCAAATCTAGAAATCCCATAAACTAACCCTCCCGATGAATCAAGGATTCTACAGGCATTACTCTTGAAGCTTACCTCGAAAGAGTCATCGATAAGTCGAGAAAGCAGAGAGCGATTGTATTGTAGCTTACTTACTAAGGCAACATCTTTAAGAATGAAATTTTAGTTAATGCGGATGGTACCTTTAGCAATGACTCTACCGAAGATGCATCCCAAAAGTGATTAACTCATCACCGGGGCTCGGACTAGGAAGAGAACCAACGAGAATCTCGGTCATATGAGCGAGAACAACCGAGTCAACAATCCAAACATCGCCCTTCCCAACCGAAGCGAACTGATCAAGACACAGAGAGAGATGACTCGATCTTGGGATAGAGTGAAGACTTGGGAACCCAATCTTGAACCACACGGCGCCTCAGTACCGACCACAGAAGAAGGCTGGACTCGAGTGTCTCTCTCGACGTTTAACCCTAACAAGATCATTAGCAACTCTAGTAGATGATCTAGGAGTGGCCGGGTTGGCATGCCGTGGTGCAAAAGCCGAGCCACCCGGTGAGGCTTCTGAATCTCCTACGAGAAAACACCTCACGCACCGATATCTACCTCGAAGGGAAAAGCGAGGAATATCAAAGGGCGGCGGAAAGACCGACTCTGAACAGCTCCAAGACTAAAACTCAAGTACCGGCATGAAAACCGAGTCACGGGCGCTGCCCAAAAGCAGCGACTCTCTAACTTTGTCTAGAAGCAGTGTGTGCCTTAGGAGCACTCAAAGTCTAGAGATGACCACGAATACCCCTAAGAGCGACAACACGCTCACACCGAGTGAGCTTGGCGCGCTCAAGCGTAAATCTACTAGGTGACCATCCTTCTTACGGAAGGTGCATGTGTGCCGCTTTGCTAGAGGCGGAAGCAACAGAATAACACCCATACAGTCGGAAGTCCTATGGACAACCCCAGAGACCTAAACTTGGTGGTGCTCACTCAGGAGCTACCACAATCTCACCACTCTTGGAGCCGCGCACAATGGTGGGAGGATGCGCCGGCGTGCTCAAGGGATCAAATCCTAGACCTTGATTGAATCTACTAATCTTGGATTGGTCTAGAATAAGATTGAGCTTCTTCTTGCCTCCAACAAACTTCTCGAGAGTGCTCATAAGATACTGACAATCTCGAAAGAAAGAAGCACAAGAAGAACAGGGGGAAGAAGAAGAAGAATCAGAAAGATGAGCTCTCTCAGCACGTGCATTTTTCTCTCTCAGCACGGCTACCTCAATCTTGAGGGCCTCACAAGAAACGCAAGACGCATTTCTAATTCTATGGGCTTGGTCTTCTAATTTCTTCCTAAGCTCGACATGGATTTTATCCAAGTCCCCCTCAATCATAGAACATCGCAAGCAACTTTCTTGTGACTTATCTAGTAAGTCCTTAGCAAGTTTAGCACACTTGACATTTAAGGATTCATTGTCAAGTTTTAGTTGTCTACAACCCTCACATGAGCTGACTGGTTCCTTAGAAGCATGCATTTCAAGTTCATCATTTCTAGAAGAAAGCTTCCTAAGGTGATCGCTCATGGCATCAATTTCGGCAAGCAATTTAGGGCAATTAGCACAAGAAGGAGTAGAGTGAGCATGAAGAAAACTAGCATCTACAGAATGAGTATCAACAGATTCATTGCTAGCATTCTTCAACCTAAGACTATCTAGTTCAGACAACACACTATCATGCATAGTCCTTAGGTTCTCTAACTCCACAAGCAAAGCATCACACAAAATCAGATCATCAGTGACTCGGGAGGGAGAAGATCTAAGTGAAGCTAACTCCCGAGTCAAGGTACCTACTTCCTTTTCTAACTCAGAACACCTCGACCTAGCCTTAGCATGAAACTTGCCTAATTTACAGAAGGCAGCATTTAATTCATCGTAGGTGGGTACCTCGTCCGAGTCGTTGTACAGCTCGAAGTCGCTTACTTCAATGGCGCCTGCCATGAAGCACATGCTGGAGAAGTCATCGTTGCCCTTCACCTTCTCTTGCGGATCGTCCTCGCTTGCATCACTCCAGTTCTCCGTGTCAGAGAGCTCGATGTCGTCCAGTGCGGCGAGAACCCGGTGAAAGAGCTTCTTGTTCTTGGCAAAGTTGCGGTACTTCTTCTTCGCCGACTCACGAGCTGGGGCCTTCTTGTTGCGGTTCTTGTTGGTGTAGTCGTTCTTGCCCGAACCGCCTTGTTCGTTTTTGCCCTTCTCTAGCTTAGGACAGTTTGCTCGAATGTGGTTGGGGCCACCACACTCAAAACAGGTGATCATCCCACCTCTCTTCCTCTCTCTCACTCTCTTGTATGCATATGAAAATTTTCGAGCAAGAAGAGCAAGCGCATTTTCTGTAAATTTTTCCAGTTGGTCATCGCTTAGCTCGCAAAGGGCGGAGAGAGAGAAACCAACAGAAGAATCAGAAAGAGTGGATCCAATGGGATCGGTGACCAAAGCCATCGACTGAGACTTCGTCTTCCGCGAGACGACGTCGATCTCATGAGTCTTGAGGCGAGAATAAAGCCCGTCAAGAGTCAAAGTCGATAAGTCGGTGGTGTCCTTGATGGTGGTCACCTTCATCTCCCAAACCGAAGGTCAGTCGCGGTCAAGAAATGCCGAGCATTGTCGAGTCGGGTGTATGCAACCCATTGCTCGGAGGTCGCTCAAAATCTTTGTAAACCGACCAAAGCACTCGTCAAGACTCTCACCCGTGTTGTTCAAACTTGTTGAACTCACGCTTGAATTAATCTGTCGAACCGTCTTGATTTGGGTAGTGCCCTCATGGTAAGCATCGAGGGTCACCCAAATCTCATGAGTAGAACGAAGGTGAGAAATCCTATCGTACTCACTGCGACTAAGGCCCTGTATGAGGATGTTCCTTGCCTTAGCATTTGCCTCAACATCGACCATATTGCCGGCCGTGGCGTTCTCATCGGCGAGAACCTCATACGGAGCTTCACCTTACGCCATATCGAAACCACAGGCGATGATGTACGACTCCATCCGAGATTTCCAAAAGGAGAATCAACTCCGGAGAAAATAGGAGGCTTGGTGGAATACTTGTCCATCGCCATGGCTCTTGCGACCGGTCAAGATCTAGAAAGAGCAGAACCGGCTCTGATACCAATTGAAAGATCGAGAAAGGCGACTAGAGGGGGGTGAATAGGAGCCAAATAAAATTTTCGAATAAAATCTCCCCCTAGAAATCAAACCACTAAAAGACCGAAAGAAAGCGCGACTTTGGTCGGGTATCTCTGATCGGATGAAGCGATGCTTGGGATGAATAGTGTTGGGTGAAGCAGTACCGGACCAAAGATCGGTCGGATGAGCAGTGCTCCCGACGAAGTGGTCGGATGAGCGATACTCCGACACGAAGTGGTCGAATGAGCGATGTTGGGTGAGCAGTTCCCAGACGAAGCCGGTCGGATAAGCGATGCTCCCGACACGAAGTGGTCGGATGAGCGAGACGCCCGACCTACGGAGTCGGATGAGCGATACTCCCATTGCAGAGGTCGGATGAGCGGTGCTTTCGGGTGAATAGTGTTCGGATGAGCAGTGCCCCCGACCTACGAGATCGGATGAGCGATTGCGAAGTCGGATGAGCGATAAAATCAGTAGCGATCTTAAAAAGCGAAATCGAGGTAACTTTTGATGGTGATCCAAAAGCAGTGAAATTGATGTGCACCTCCTAGGGATGTCAGAACCTATTTCAATCATCAATCGAAGGAATTGATACCAAGGTTCCGTCCTTTTCGATTTAACAAATGCAACACCAAAAGCGAGTCACGAACACAGACTTCACCCCTAACTTGCTGGTGAGAGTTGATGATCAGAATATCCTTGGATGACTCTCCACAAATCACAGCAAGTAAGTACACGAAGAAACAACCCTTCAAACAAATAGAAACACTATCTGAAAACTAGGCACAGAAATTGGTTTCTTGCAAAATTGAATAGAAGAGGTTGTAGATTGCCTAGATGATGGGATATGATCTATAGAAGATTCATCCAGCAATCCTTCATCCTTGGCAACAAGAACCTGAAGCCAATCAAGACTAGAGAACTGCAAGTCACAGTTTACGCACTTTAAGAACACACAGATTTACAAACTTGCAACAAGAACGCAAGGATTGCCTAGATGATTGAAAGCACCGAATCTAGAGAAGAGTTCATCAATCATGTATTTCAACAAAGACTCAGTAGCATGTAGAAGGAGATGAGGCAAATCCAAATTACGTAAAGAAAATTGCAAGTAAGTAAATGCGAATTTAGATAATGAAATTTAAGTGTGTAATGTAAATACGTAAGGAAATGAAACAAGAACATAAATGAAGAACATTTCATTTACGGAAGGGAGGTTTACAAAGCCTCACAACAAAGTGGGCAAAACTCAAATGAGCGGCAAAAACCTCGGAACCTTCAAAGAAGGAGGCTGCCCTACCCTCTATTTATAGTGACACAGGATCAATTCCCACCTTTGGATGTTCTGCTTCAATCCTAAGCCAACATCCAAGAGCCGGATTTGATCCTTACATCACTCTCAACAACTCTCAACTACTCACGTACACTTTCCTCACTGCTCACCCCCAAGGAGACACCCTCTCCTGTCTATTCATAGCGGGCTTGGAACACCTACCACCCTTGGATGAGCCTCTAAACCCTAGAGCACTCCATCAAGGGTGAGATTTTACCCACTCACAAAGCTATGCATGGGCTCACTGAAACCCAACAACACAGCGGGTTTTGCGCTTTTCAACTCACACTAACTTGAACCGCTACTCTATCTTCTGACCGCGATCAGCGGTCCTCCTTGATCGAGCGGCTCCAAGTTAGCATCTCATCCTTTCCTTTGTCTTCTTGGCTTGCGGCTACTTCACGGCCTCAGTCATCTTTGGCGACACCATGATCATACGGACCTCGGCTCTCCCGGGCTAGTCACGATCTCCTTCGCCTCACCATGACCTAGCTCCAAAGTCACGCAACCATCATAGACAAGGAAACCACATCACATAGCAATGTCCAACAACACATATCCATCTCAACAGAAAGATATACACAACGCTGACCAGCAAAAACCCCGACCACACGTGGTCTGACCACTGGTCTCCATCCCGACCACTCGGGGTCTGACCACTGGTCTCCATCCCGACCACTCGGGGTCTGACCACTGGTCTCCATCTCGACCAGCGTGAGCCCCGACCACTCCGGGTCGGACGACTGGTCTCCGACCAACCAAAAAACTGACCACTCGGGGTCAGACGACTGGTCTCCGACCAGCCAAAGCCCAGATCACTCGGGGTCGGATCACTGGTCTCCAACCAACCAAAGACCTGACCACTCGGGGTCAGACGACTGGTCTCCGACTCAACCACTCGGAGTCAAACGACTGGTCTTCGACCAACCACAGACTTGACCACTCGGGATTAGACGACTGGTCTCCGACCCAACCACTCGGAGTCGGACGACTGGTCTTCGACCAACCACAGACCTGACCACTCGGGGTCAGACGACTGGTCTCCGACTCAACCACTCGGAGTCGGACGACTGGTCTCCGACCAGCGATAGCCCCGAAGCCGGTAGACCAACACTCAAATTGCTTCAAATCCAAATCAATTTAAAACAACACAAGCTCAAAACTCATCAATTACTCATCACACACAAGGATAGACCTCCTCATGGTCTTTCAGGTTGGTTGGCTCTGGGCAGCTTTTCTGATCACCTCTAGACCTCTTTTATACCCATTGGCCGATAGAGTCATAGTACAACACGTTAGGAGTAGAATCCGTATCGGCCTCTATTTGGATGGTGCTTTCCTTAACAATTTGTTCTGTTTCCAAATATCTTCAATCTGTATCCTGGTCGTATCTTGTTGCTCTTGGACTGCCTATTCTGACTCTATCTGCCAAATTTTGGTGCAAACATATGCCCCCCATTTTTGAGAGATAACATGTTATCTTTCAAAACATTTCATCATCAGCTTAAACATATATTTTCTTATCATAGCCAAAATTTTAACTGCATCGAGTTAATTTGGCTTTCAAGTCGGTAATCGGCCAACTTGTATATTCATATTTGAGTTCTAACCAATCAAGATCTGACCAGTACTTTGAACAAACCGATGCACATTGCACGATCCAACGATGACCCCTTACCAAATCGGCTATCTCTCAAGCTGACGGGTGGTATGATTCAGACTAGATCGGCTTTGTCAAACTAAAATCATCGGTCAGATCCGGTTTTTTCTTCCTCCATTCTTTCCTAGCAATCTTAATCGGATGAAGCTCATTAAACGTTTTATCCCTTTGTTTTTCTTGTTCAGCTTCCCTCATCTCTTGGGTCCTTAGCCGCTCAAGCCTTCTTCTTTGTGATCGCCTTAAACCCGGAGGACACCATCTCGGCTTTGGTTCGATCGACTTACATATTTTCCTACGGATCCATATTAGCGCGATGCTAGACCCTCATCTTGGTCTTGTTTCTGACTTATGGTCAGCTTAGAAATTCTATCTTTAGCCGACCATCGCTGCCTATCACCTTGATATAGGTAATATTGCATCGGACATGTGTTTGGTGATGGCAAAGCTAATCCCCTCTCCCAGCAAAATTGCCAAAAAGGGCACCGTTGGGGAGCTCTTTCAGGGCTACTTGGCCGATATTCATTAACTGGCCGATGTAGAGGACTTCGTCGTGGCCTTTCATCCCTCCTTTCATATTTTGCTAGTAGTTGGGAAAAAGTGGGCTTCGACTTCTGTATCGGCTTACGTAGTGGCAATGCTCTTTCAGCCTGATAACCCTTTGGTGTGATTGTTTTAAAAAATTTTCTTTCACGGTCGGCTTTTATTTGTATAGAGCCAACAGTAATCATGAGTGTCTTATTGCCATCAGAATTTGATTGTACATCGGCTTGACGCGTCATTTTTATAGCCGATGATATATGAATTTGATCCTTGGTTCTGCATCTTGTGTCGGCTTTTCCTTCTTTTTAGAGCAATGGACCATGTTGATTGAAAAATGATCAGCGTCCAGCTGCATCGTTGGCTCTTCTGCAAATTTTAGTTGGTCATCATCTATAGCCGATTGTATCTTATCTTTGTTATTCTTAAATTCATCTTTGAAGCCTTTATCATTAGAGAAACGGCTTTCTTGAGCTGATACTCGTTGCATGAGATGACTTAAATTGGTGAAATCCTGCCCCCTGAATTTTTCTCTTAAAGGAGGAATTAACCCCTGGAAAGCTAAATCGGCTAGTTGATTGTTAGGCAATGTGACGCTAAAGCACCGATTTCTGACCTCCCTAAATCTCTTAACATAATCATTTATCGATTCCCCGGACTTCTGTTGGACAGAACTTAGATCTGAAATCTTGAGTTCCAAACTGCCAGAGAAAAAGTACTCATGGAATCGGCTTTCCAAATCGTTCCAAAAATGAATCGAATTTGGAGGTAAACTAGTAAACCATGTGAAAGCAGCTCCCGATAAAGACAAGGGGAATAATCTAATTTTCAGCCCATCGGACTAAGCTGCCTCACCACACTGAGCAATAAAGCGTCCGACGTGCTCTAAGGTCGTGACCGAATCATCCCCAAAAAATTTGGCAAACTCAGGAATTTTAAAATTATGTGGATATTGCATGCGATCTATATAATCCGGATATGGCTTTCTATAGCCGATAACTCTACCCTTTGGTTGTAAGCCGAATTGATCCATCAACACGGCAGAAATCTGGTCAGCCCAATTAATGTTGTTAGCCGACAAGATATCGGGGCTCTGCCAATGATCATGACTAGTATTCTGCCCCCTGAGTCCAAACTCGGGCTGCTGGTTAGACTGAGCCAATGGGTTTTGTTGGTTTTGATCATACCCATCGTACCTTCTAGCCGGTGGTTCTCGCACAGGGACAAAGGGCTCTGCGTAGGTTATCACCTTATGAGGGACCAGATTCCTCGGCAGAATCGGCTCTTGATACTGGACGTGCCTAATTTGTTCAATCGGTTGTGAGACCGATTGTGGGAAAATATTAAACGGAGCTGACGGCGGCAAAGTAGCCGACACGTTTAGCTTAGCGGCATCAGTGTATGCCTGATAATGTGTGACCCCTCTAGGGCGAGGATCCCGAGGTAATATAACCGTCGGTTGAGTTGGCATCATAGAGGGTATTGGAGCCGACGGTTTTGCTGGTGTCACTATGCTAGAACTTTGCGCTATAGAGTAAACATGATATGTTGGTAGCGCTTGTAGTGGATCGAGTAGGCTCCCAGATGAAGCCAACTCTTGAGCAACAGTTTTAACACTATTTGCGATCATTGGCTTGAGAGTACGAACCAAAGCCGATGATTGATTAATTAATGCGTGATGTATCGATTGCTCAATCATAGCCGATAATTCGGCCTGTGCTGGTATGTAATGACTTACCGGGCCAGTTGAGATTTCAGCGTCGCCGAGCGGATTCAGCATCGGCAGAGCGGTCTTTTGGGTTACACCATGCTGGGTCTTTTGATAACAACCCATCATCATCTCTTCCAACGCAGCTTTCCGATCTTCGATTTCTTTACGCTGCTTTGGAGTTAAATCGTCCAACGTGGGGACGATTATAGCTTCTGTGTTGAGATCGGATGGCGGAATTTCTTTACTTGATGAAGTCATCGGTCTCACTGGGCGTGCCAAGAGTGTGTTGGCGTCAAAAACTTGATGTAGGGTTTCTGACAGCAGCATACTAGACGAACACCGGGTTCAGAGCGTGCCAGTCGATTTGACCTGTAACCGACAAGGTAAAAATATAAAAGTTCACTCGAAGCCGATCGTTGGGATCAATCGGCTTGGACTCAATCAGCTTGAAGCCGATGAAGATCAAAGTATCAGAATAGATCTAATTAGCCAATTAAGGCTAATCAGAGGATAAAATTCTCTCAAAGCCGATCGTAACGATCAATCAGTTTAAACTCAATCAGCATGAAGCCGGTCAAGATCAAGGTATCAGAATAGATCTAACTAGCCGATTAAAGCTAACCAAAGGATAAAATTCTCTCAAAGCCGATCGTAACGATCAATCAACTTAAACTAAATCAGCTTGAAGCCGATCAAGATCAAGGTATCAGAATAGATCTAACTAGCCGATCGTGAAGATCAATCGGCTTAGATTCAATCAGCTCAAAGCCGATTAAGTCAAGATAAAAAAGGGTAAATCTAACTAGCCGATTAAGGCTAATCAGAGGATAAAGGCAGATCGATTCTGAAGAAGGCGATGCGCAACAACATCAGAATAAATCAAACACAGGGAATGGCGAGGATGATCAACAATCGCGATGCACAACTTTATTGATCGGCGAGTTACAAGAATCTAAATTACGAAACTACTCCTAGTCGACAGAAAAGTAGATGAAAAGTAGACGCGAATTGGTTGGTTGGCTCTGGGTAGCTTTTCTGATCACCTCTAGACCTCTTTTATACCCATTGGCCGATAGAGTCATAGTACAACACGTTAGGAGTAGAATCCGTATCGGCCTCTATTTGGATGGTGCTTTCCTTAACAACTTGTTCTGTTTCCAAATATCTTCAATCTGTATCCTGGTCGTATCTTGTTGCTCTTGGACTGCCTATTCTGACTCTATCTGCCAAATTTTGGTGCAAACAATCACCCACCTCTATTAGGAACTCCGACGATAGCGACTGTCATGAGATCAATCTTGGCGACAATGGCGAACGCTGGGATCCTTCAGGCAGCACCAGCGGCCATGAAGCTCTGTCGCAAAGGACGACTGTTGGCGCCAAAAACGTGAAGAGGGTTAATCAGCAATAACACAACGGACGAACGCCGGGTTCTAAGGTTCGAGGCGTGCCGACCGAATTGACCCTGTAATTGGTAAGATAGATGTGAAGTACACTCGAAGCCGATCCAATGAAATGATCGGCTAAGATCTAAAACAACCAAGAAGCCGATTAGATTGAAAGGTAACGATAAGTCTAATTAGATGATAAAATTAGATCTTTTCGAAGAAGGCGATGTGCAACAAAATCGGAGAAAATTAAATATGATTGGCGTAACCAAAGATGATCAACAATCAGCGATGCGCAACTTTATTGATCAAGATCGGATTACAAGAAGAAGTCTAAATTATAGAAGCTACTCCTAGTTGACAGGAAAAGTAAATAAAGTAATGTATTGGTTGATTGGATTGTCTTTTTTTTTCGTCTGCTTATGTCTATCTTTTATACCCATCAGTCGATCGTGTCCTATTATAACACGTTACAAAACCGTATCGTTTTTAACCCGGACGGTTTTCCTTAAAATCTGCACCGTAACCAAATATTTCCAAGTCTTTCCATACCACACATCAGTTTTAATGCATTGACTCTTATCTTGCCGATTTTGACCACAGCTGCCAAATCTTGGCGCCAATTCCTTGGCATATACCCATAGTGACTCCAATAACGTTGAATGCCAATTCCTTGGTTTTTCATCAATATTTTATTTGATCAGCTTGATCAACGTCTTGTGAGACGATTCAGCCTGACCGTTAGCTTGGGCATAATAAGGTGATGAATTTAATAGCTTGATACCCAAACTCTTAGCAAAGTCTTGAAATTCTTTAGACATGAACACAGTACCTTGATCGGTCATAATGGTCTAAGGAATTCCAAACCGATGGATGATATGCTCATTAACAAATCCGATGGCTTCAACACTTGTAACCTTTTTGAGTTGTATAGCTTCAACCCATTTAGAAAAGTAATCGGTCGCAACCAAAATGAACTTATGGCCTTTGCTCGAAGGAAAAAATATTTGTCCGATTATATCTATGCCCCAGCCGCTGAATGGCCAAGGTTTAATAATGCGGTGCAAAGCCGATGCAGGAACCAACTATACATTGCTAAATTTTTGACAAGTTTGACACCTTTTGTAATATTTGAAGCAATTCTCCAACATTGTCACCCAAAAATACCATGTACGCCTAAGCATCCACTTCATCTTATAAGCTAATTGATGAGATCCACAAATTCCTTCGTGTACTTCACCCATTGCCACCTTAGCTTCGTCAGCTCCAAAACATCTTAATAGCAATCCCTCCAATGTCATATAGTATAAGGTATTATCGAGAACCACATACTTCGGAGCTTGCTATCTAACTTTCCTCCCCGTCGGTCTTGAAGGATCGACTAAATAATCCCTTATTTTCAACCTTCAATCGACGACATCTGCACACATTGCTGCCTTCTCAATCGGCTCACACTCATCAAATTGGCCAAAAACTTTATAGCCTGATGCTTATTGAGCTAGTAAGTTTGCTCTATCGTTCATTTCTCGAGGAATATGACAAATAGTGAATTCTGTAAATGAGCCGATTACGGCAAGACATTGCTCTAAGTACTAAAGCAAAATTTCATCGTAGCAATTATACTCTCCCTTAATCTGCTGCACAACTAACAGAGAGTCACCCTAGGCCTCAACAGTGTCTGCTCCGATATTTTCGAGCAACTATAGGCCTTTGAGCAACACTTCGTATTCTGCCTGATTATTTGAGCATCGGCAATTCAACCGGAATGCAAATTCAAAATTTTGTCCTTTAGGGGAGACAAGTGCTACCCCAATACCATTACCCTCTCGACATACCGATCCATCAAAATAAAGTTGCTAAGGGGCTACAGAAATTAAACCGACGATAGTCTCATACCCTGTTATGAAATCGGCTATCACTTGTCCTTTAACTGCCTTGGCCGATTCATATGTTAGGTCGAACTTGATGAGCGCATAAGCCCATTTACCAAGTCGACCACGCAAAATCGGAGCTGACAGCATATATTTTATAACATCGGTTTTACAGATGTCCTTACAAGTCGATGCTAAAATATAATGCCTTAGTTTTGTACAAGCGAAATACAGAGACAGATAAAGTTTCTCTATAAAGGGATACCTGGTTTCAGCATCAAGCAGGCATCGGCTCAAATAGAAGATAACCCGTTCCTTTCCGCCAATATCTTGTGCTAATACAGCTCCGATAGTTTCCTCTTCGGACGATAGATATAATTTGAAAGGTATACCCTTTTGTGGCGCGGCTAAAACTGGAGGACTCGTTAAGTAGTCCTTGACATCTTCAAATGCCTTTTGTTGATCAGCTCCCCATACAAACTCTTGGTTATCTCTTAATTTCAAAAATGGGGTAAATGCACAAATACGGCCAGAAAAATTTGAAATAAACCGTTGTAAATAATTGATTTTGCCAATCAACTTCTGTAACTCATTTTTAATTGTGGGTGGCTTTGTTTTGGCTATAGTTTTAACTCTCTCTTGATTGACTTCAATTCCCCTTTCATAGACCATGAAGCCTAAAAATTGCCCAGCCGACACTACAAATGCACACTTGAAAGGATTCATCTTGAGGTCATGCGCTCTTTTGTATTCTTAAAAACTGTCTCTAAATCAGCTAAATGCTGTAAATTATTTTTTGATTTCACCACAACATCATCGATATAAATTTCAACAACATGGCTGATTAAATCATGAAAGATTAAATTCATAGTACGTTGATACGTTGCGCTAGCATTCTTTAAGCCGAAAGTCATCACTATCCACTCAAATAACCCCAGAGCACCAGGGCATCTGAAGGCAGTTTTCGGTATATCGGCCTCTGTCATGAATATCTGGTTATATTTGATATTTCCATCAAGGAAGATGATAATCTTGTTTCCTGATGCAGCATCGATAAGCATATCGGCTATCGGCATCGGGTATTCATCTTTAGGTGTAGCTTTGTTCAAATCCCTAAAGTCGACACATATCCTGAGTTATACCATTTTTCTTCATTAGGGGGATAATATTAGAAACCTATTCAGCGTACCGGCAAGGCCTGACAAACTTTGCTTCCAGCAATCGCTCTATTTCTTATTTTATAATATTGTACATGGCCGAATTAAACCTTCGAGGGTATTGTTTAAACGCCCGATACCCTAACTTTATAGGTAGCCTATGTTCAACAAGCTGTCGGCTCAAGTCAGGCATCTCGTGGTATTTCCAGGCAAAACAATCTTTATAATTTCTAAGAATTTTGACCAACTTTTCTTTATATTCTGCATCTAATTTTGCACTGATAAAAGTAGGCCTTTTCCTATCACCATCTCCTATATCGACTTCTTCAAGCATATCGGTCGATGTGAATCCTTAGCCTAACTTTTCAATTTCTTGAAAATCTTCGATGGCCTCATAGCTATCCGTCATCTACCGATAGCTTTACATCTTGTTTTGCTGGGCCTTCATTGCTTGCTCGGACCCCATCGACATAAAATTTCACTTGTTTGATCAAAAGTACTGGGCCTGACATTGATCGGCATAAGTCCCACCTTGCTGATGCAAATGAAATCACAATCGTCCAGCACTTTGCTCGATATGCACTCTCGGCTTCTTCATGCTGCCAATTCGCATCCGAACTGGCCATGGCAATATGAGCCGATGTGTCAGCTGGAATAACCTCGACCTCATCTCCATTCCACTGGACAAGCAGCTGGTGCATAGTCGACGGGATACAACAATTTGTATGTATACAATCCCGTTCGAGCAATACGCTATAGTTGCCTTTGGCATCGATTACAAAGAAAGCAATCGGCAATATTTTACTGCCGATAGTCAATTCTATCTCCATGACACCCTTAGCTTCGGTGGGATCGCCTGTGAAGTCATTCAAAACAATGTTAGTTTTGATTAAGTCTTCATCGTACTTACCTAGCTTCTTGCATATGGTGTATGACATGAGGTTAACCGTTGCTCCTCCATCCACCAGCATCCTTGAGATTGGCTTGCCGTTTATATACCCCTTCAAGTATAATGGCTTGAGATGCCGATGAACGTCATGGGGGTTTCGAAGACTGCGTCTTGAGCACCCAACCACAGCTGAGTGAAGGTTTCTTCAGCCGATTCAGTTTTTATTTTGAACTCAGCTGGTAGCGTGAACACCATATTGATGTCCATTGGAGGAGTGTCATCTCGTATAATTAGAGAATCCAGATCATCGGCTGAATCGAAATCTTCTTCAATCGGCTCTTTCTTCCTCCACTCCCTTTTAATAGTTTTAGTCGGTCGAAGCTCATTGAACGCCTGGTCCCTTTGTTTCTCTTCATCAACCTCTCTGATCTCTTGGTTTCTTAGCCTTAGTAACCGTCTGTGTTGCGATCGCCTAAGACCAGGTGGACACCATCTTGGTTTGGGCTCAATCGGCTTAGTATTTTGCCGGCCAGATTTTCCTAGATTTCAGAACATGATTCCTATATCTGGACCTTGGCCTGATTCGGTAAAGAAATTCTCTCCTGAATCGGCCTTTTATAACTTCTGTTACGATGATTCCATATTGGCCTAGATAATCTGTCTTTGACCAATCGTCTAGGCCAATCGTCCTGGGGGTAATGTTCTATCGGGCATGTGTACGGCGATGGCAGTGCTACTCCCCTCTCCTAGGAAAATTGCCAAAAGGGGCACCTTTGATGAGCTCTTTCCAGGTTCTCAGACCAATATAAATTGTGTGGCCGATGCGGAGGATATCGCGGTCGATTGTTCATTCTTTCGTACTTTTCCAGTAACTGAGAAAATGTTGGCTTAGGCCTGCTAACCGGTCTTCGTGACGGTAATATTTTCGCTTTATACCATTTGCCAACTTGCGGATCTCCTTTAGGCTTGACGGTTCTTGAATTCTTGCCCTCATGATCGGCTTCTATCTATAACGAACCGATCATGATTTTCAAGGTCTTGTCGCCACTTGAGATTTCTTGAATGTCAACACGTCGAGCCTGTTTTGGTTCTTCACTGTGCATCGGCTCTTTTCCCTTGCGCGAACATTGTATCATATTTATAGGGAACGGGTCAACGTCGACTTGCATAGTTGGCTCATCCATGAATTTTAGCCGACCATTCTCAATAGCCGACTGTATGTGCTGATGAAAAATATTTTAATCGTTAGTATTATAAGAAAAAGAATGGTGCCACTTGTAATACCTTCGTTTCTTGATCTCATAAGCCGATGGTATGACGTGTCCCTTAGGCAATCGTACTATCTTTTCTAGCAAAAGTAAATCGAAAATACGATCACATTTGGATACGTCGAACGTATATTTTACCTCCGACTTATTTTTAGTCGGCTTAAGTCAGGAACAGACCTAAGAGTTTTAGACCATTTGACCCATTCACCTATATTTACCTCTGCTTCATTGTCTTCGGAGGACTCATTTGAACAATAGTCGGCCATATTAACTTTGTCCTTGTCCTTTTCGTTATTATTACCGTTCACCTTGAATTTATCCCTGAATCTCCTGTTATCGGGAAAGCAGCTTTGTTGAGCCGACACACGGTGAAGCAGGTGGCTTAAATCGATGAACTCTTGTCCACCAAACTTTTCCCTGAGTGGGGGAATTAACCCCTGAAAGCTAAATCAGCTAGTTGATTGTTAGGTAACATGACACTAAAACACCCATTTCTAACTTTCCTAAATCTTTTAATGTAATCAGTTATCGATTCCCCAAATTTCTTGTGGACAGAGCTTAGATCAGAAATCCTAAGTTCCAGACTGCCAGAGAAAAAATACTCATGAAATCAGCTTTCCAAATCGTTCCAAAAATAAACCGAGTTTGGAGGCAAACTAGTAAACCAAGCAAAAACAACTCCTGATAATGATAGAGGGAACAATCCAATTTTTAGCTCGTCGGATTGAGCTACTTCGCCGCATTGTGCGGTAAAACGTCCGATGTGTTCCAATGTGATGACTGAATCATCCCCAGAAAACTTAGCAAAATCAGGGATTTTGAAATTGTGCGGATATGGCATGCGATCTATATAATCCAAATACAGCTTTTTATAGCCGATGACTTTGCCCTTTGGCTAAATGCCAAATTGATCTCTCAATACGGCGAAAATCTGATCGGCCCAATTAACACTATTGGTCAACAAGATAGTAGAGCCTTGCCAATTTTGGTTATAATTGGCATTCTGCCCCCCGAGTGCAAGCTCGGGCTGCTAATTAGATTGAGCCGACGGATATCGAGGGAATTGGCCGTATCCATCGTTCCTTCTAACCGGTGGCTCCGGCAATGGAAGAAAGGGTTCTAAATTGGTCACTACCTTGTGTGGGGCCGCATTCCTTGGTGGAATCGGCTTGACATTGTGCATGTATCTATTGGAGTCAATCGGCTGTGTAACCGATTGTGGAAACGTGTAGAACAGAGCTGATGGTGGTAAATTAGCAGATGCATCTAACTTAGCGGTGTCAGTATATGCTTGATAATGTGTCACCCCACTCGGCCGAGGATCTCGTGGCAGTATAACAGTAGGTTAAGTCAGCATCATAGTTGGGGGTGAGGTTATAACCGATGATTTAGGTTCGGCTAAAGTACTCTGCATATTTTTCGCTATTGAAAAAATAGGATAATTTGACAGAGCTTGCATCGGATCAAGTAGGCTACCAGATGATGCCAACTCTTGAGCGATTGTTTTCACACTGTTCGTAATCATCGACTTAAGTGTTGTAACAAGAGCCGATGATTGGTTTATCAGCGCATGATGCACAGATTGATTAATCATAGCCGATAATTCGGCCTGAGTAGGCAAGTACTAACGTACCAGACCGTCGGTGATGCAGGCATCACCGAGGGCATTAACCGTCGGCAATGCGGTTTATTGAGTGACGCCATGTCAAATCTTCTGGTAACAACTCAGCATCATCTCTTCGAGAGCGGCTTTTCGATCTTCAATCTCCTTGCACTACTCCGGTGTTAAATCATACAGTGTAGGGATGATTATAGCTTCAGAATTGAGATCAGACAGTGGAATCGACTTTCCTGACGAAGACATTGTACTGTCCCACCGGGCGTGCCAAGAGTGTGTTGGCGCCAAAAACGTGAAGATGGTTAATCAGCAACAACACACCGGATGAACGCCAGGTTTTGAGGTTCGAGGTGTGCTAACCAATTTGATCCAACAATTGGTAAGATAGATGTGAAGTACACTCGAAGCCGATCCAATGAAACGATTAGCTAAGATCTAAAACAACCAAGAAGCCGATTAGATCGAAAGGTAACGATAAGTCTAATTAGCTTGGTTAGGGCTAATTAGATGAGAAAGGTAGATCTTTCCGAAGAAGGCGATGTGCAACAAAATCGGAGAAAATCAAACCTAATTGGCGTAACCAAAGATGATCAACAATCGACGATGCACAACTTTATTGATCAAGATCGGATTACAAGAAGAAATCTAAATTATAGAAGCTACTCCTAGTTGACAGGAAAAGTAAATAAAAGTAATGTATTGGTTGATTGGGTTGTCTTTTTTTCGTCTGCCTTTGTCTATCTTTTATATCCATTAGCCGATTATGTCCTATTACAACACTTCACAAAACTGTATCGTTTTTAACCCAAAAGGTTTTTCCTTAAAATCTTCACCGTAACCAAATATTTCCAAGTCTTTCCATACCGCACGTCAGTTTTAATGCGTTGACTCTTATCTTGCCAATTTTGACCACAACTGTGAAATCTTGGTGCAAACAATGACAAAAGAGATGGGGGTGACGTTGCGATATCCAGTGCTCACGCGTACGAACTACCCAGATTGGGCTCTCATGATGAGAGTCAATCTGCAAGCTCAGGGGGTTTGGACTTCAATCAAGCCTGGCAACACTCCGTACAGGAAAGACAACATGGCGTTGGCTGCCATTCTCCAAGCGGTACCACCGGAGATGCTCTCCACGCCGGCGGTGAATGATTCCGCAAAGGAGGTGTGGGAGATACTGAAAACCATGCATATGGGTGTTGATTGTGTTCACGAAGCTGAAGCTCAAATATTATTGAACGGATTTGAGTCAATTTGTATGAAGGACAACGAGTCTGTGAACGACTTTGCTATGCGGTTGCAAGGTCTCGTCAACAACACCCGTGCACTTGGAGATACACTTGAAGAAGAAAAGGTGGTTAAGAAGTTTTTGCGAGTTGTACCATGGAAGTATATGCAGGTGGCCATATCAATTGAACAATTGATCGATCTTTAGACATTGTCCATTGAAGAGTTAACTTGTCGTTTCATGGCCGTGGAAGAATGCCATGAAGTGAATGACAGCAGCAACAAGGGTGAACGATTGCTCCTCAATAAGGAGGAGTGGTTGGTGCACAAGAAGTATAGAGACCATGAGTCCACCCCGGGCGGTAGTCAGAGCACTAGGTGCAATGCTAATGCTAGCAAAGGCCGAGGCCATGACAAGCAAGCTGTAGGCGTCCGAAACGGCAAGGAGGGTGCGGTCTCTAATGCAAGCCGGGACAAATCGAAAGTTAAGTGTTTCATGGCGACCAAAGAGCATGGAAGCTATTTTGAAGCTGAGAAGCATATGTGTTGGCACCAGGCAATGCTAGAAGAGATGAAGTCTTCAATATGGAACTGGGCAAATCACCGATTTACCCAGTGGACATCGCCCAATTGGTTTAAAGTGGGTCTATAAAATAGAGAAAGATTCACATGGGGCTATGGTAAAACACAAAGATCATCTTGTTGCAAAAGGATATGTGCAAAGATAGGGGATGGATTATGAAGAAGTGTTCGCACCCGTCACACGATTGGAATCAGTACACCTCCTCATTGCGTTAGCAGCTCATGAAGGGTGGGAGGTACACCATATGGATGTCAAATTGGCTTTTCTCAATGGAGAACTTGAGGAAGAAGTATATGTTTCTCAACCACCTAGTTTTGAGGACAAGAATAATTTACATAAGGTCCTGAAACTAAAGAAGGCTCTCTACGGTTTGAAACAGGCTCCAAGGGCATGGAACTCAAAGCTTGACACAAGCCTTAAGTCACTCGGCTTTGAGAGAAGTCCTTTGGAGCATGCCTTGTACAAGAAAGGAATTGGCTCGTCAAATCTACTCATTGGTGTGCATGTTGATGACTTGGTAATCATAGGTGCACACCCATAGGAAATCATCAAATTTAAGGAAGAGATGAAGAAGCTGTTTAAGATGAGTGATTTGGGTTTACTAAGCTATTATCTTGGTATAGAAGTACACCAGACTAGTGAAGGCATAAAGCTAAATCAATCGGCTTATGCACTCAAGGTTCTGGAAAAATGCAGCATGGTTGATTGTAACTCTTGCAAGGTACCCATCGGGGCAAGGCTTAAGTTGAGCAAGGCAAGTAACTGTCCTTGTACTGATGCTACTTTCTATAGGAGTGTATTGGGAAGCCTAAGATATCTAGTTCGTACAAGGCCTGACAGTGTGTTTCCCGTCAGTCCAACTTCTAATAGAAGGATGTAATTTTTCCAACCAGCAAAATAGCGGTGCAATTATACTAGTAGTCATATTACTTCCTATTAGTTAATTCTTGGACTTCTGTTTGATATATATTTTCTTTTTATATACTAATTGGAGGCCCTCCTAAAAGTCCCCATATTAATCAGAAAACACTAGAAATTCCCACGTTAATCTGAAAAAAGAAAAACTAATTGGAGGCCCTCTTAGAAGCCCCCATGTTTATCAGAAAATGCTAGAAATTCCCACGTTAATCTGAAAAAGAAAAATTGCTAGAAAATTCCAAATTAATCCAATCAAATAAAAAACTCTTCGAGATACAGGCATCCTTTCCATGCACTAATTGAAGCGTATGGACTACTCCTTAATTATCCTTTCCGTGCACTAATTGAAGCGTACGACCTACCTATGGACTACTCCTTAATTCATAAATGTGACACAAATATTAGATACAACTGGACAAGAGCATACTGTAATATATGATTTTTATTATTACCTAATCTTCACACCTACGGACTCCTCCTTGATCCATAAATGACACATACTATAATATAACTAGGTCAGGAAACATATTCGATTCCTTACTACTTATGGCCTACCTATTGACTACTTAATTCATTAATGTGAAACAAACATTAGATACAATCGGACAAGCTATAAAATATTATTTTTTTATTATTACCTAATCTTCACACCTACGGACTCATTGATCATAAATGTGACATAGATGGACAAGAACATACTATAATATAACTAGGTTAGGAATCGTATTCGATTTCCTGAGAGGAAACTTCACTATATATAAATAGAGGGTGTCTTCATATACAGTACACATAGAAAAAGCTGATACCAATCTCCCTATTTTTTTGTGTCGAGTACTAGGTTTCGCCCAAGTCAAACTGTTATTGCTAGCTCTTCATGTCCGATTGCAGGTTTTGCCAAAATAAATCTTGTGCCACCAGACACTTCCAGTTCTATCGCTGACCAAGTTGATCGCCAATCCTAGGTTTGGATAAAAGTCATTCGTTGAAAAATAAAGAATTATCAGACATGCATATCTATATTAACATATTTTTGTCTTCATGGATTCTTGGAATTTCAACATGCATGCATACCATTGCTATTGCACCAAATATTTGTACCCTCATGTGTTCTCCGTTATTTCAGCACACAAAATTACAATGGAGTGCAATACCTTGAGTGAGGTTTGTCTAGGAAAAGGATTATTGAAAATAAAGGCAAGGTTAGCAAGACTTTGGGATGCAATCATAATTAGTACCGGCGAATTTACCTGTCTTGACATGATCCTTATAGATGATTAGGTTGGTAAATCATTACATTGCTCTATTTACCACTTTTGTGATTAAATACAATTTGATGCTGATTTAAAATAAATACAGGGCACAATGATGCATGGGGTTATCAACAAGCACTATGTTGAAAAATTTAGATCATTAATCCAGAAAGGAAACATCTATATAATAATAAGTGTGAAAGTAACGTCAGCACTAGATAAATTCAGACCAGTGGAAAATGACAAGGTACTCAATCTTTTACCCACCACAACTTTAGAGATGGCTGAAGATACAGAAGAAATTCCAAGGCATGGTTTCAAATTTTCGAATATTGATATGCTCTCTAAAAGAATAGGTGACTCGGTTTATCTCTCTGGTATCTTACTAATAAATTAATTCTTTTACTTAATAGATTATTAGTACTATTTAGTGCCTCCTAACTTTTTATGATCAATACATGTTATAGGAGTTGCAAGATACATAGGGCCAATTAAAGAGACTACAAAAGTTTTGGAGTTTCCAACCTTCGTGATATTGTGTTGCTAATCGAGTAAGTTCAAATGTTTTGTACATAACAATATTACTGTTTTAATTATCAATTATTTTATTGCACTTATATTATATGTAGGTTCATATCCTATTACATATACTTTGTCAATTTATAAATTATACCAGAAGCAGCCTACAAAAAATCGCAATAAGATATTAAAATCTTTAATATTCCCTATTTTCACTTCTTCTTTGGTAGTGATGAAGAGGTCAGTGTTAGATTATGGGGTATCAAAGCTGAACAAATTGATATCAATTCAATGGCCCAAACCATTGTAATCACATCTACAACAGTCAAGAAATTTTGCAGTAAGCATTTGCACAAAATTAGTCATTCATTCATGTGAATAGTGTACACAAAAATTTTCATAAAGAGTTAATTGGTATAATTTGCAAGTTACTCTCTACCATCAAGCACCGCAACACAATTTTTTTTTAAAAAAAATTTACCCATTCCTGAGACTATGGAAATACATAACAGGTAAAATAAACTTCTCCATTGATATTGTTATTTTATTAAATGTCGTGTCACCTAACATGCTACATATTTATTTGCATCCGAGTAGAAATTGTTCAAATGAAGGTTTTATTAAACAAATACACAATGAGGGTCATCTAAAAGGGACACTAGAAGAGCAAATGCAGTACAATAAGATAACACTGCAAGAACTAAATGAGATTTGATATGACTCTTCCAATAAGGTATGGAATTGTCTAATAGTTTTTTACACTACTATAGAGAAGGTTATTACAGACGGTTCGAAAATGTTATCACAGACGATTTTCTGAACCATTTGTAAGCACATGTCAATGATAATATGACAAATATCACAGATGGTTTCCCTACCAACTGTGAAAACACATATCAAGTTTTTAACTAGAACCGTTTGTGATATGTGTAATCATAGACGGTTTTTAAATAGAACCGTTTGTGATATATTTTTTCCCTAACTCTCTTGGAAGAACCTCAAAGATTAGTATTTGTTGTTCAAAATTTTGTTCTCCTTGGATATTTCTACAATGACATTTACAAGGCACAAACAGTTATAGATTTTGCAATTGAATATCAAAACATCCTAAATGCATGGAGGTAATAGCTTATCTGATGAGGATGATCTTAAAATAAAAACATATGTAGCACTTTCATCCCCTTTCTTATTCTAATGTTGATGGATTCCACGTCAAAATTTAATTCCATGCACGATTCATCCTGAAAGTTGTCAAACTCTGATTTATCTTCCACTTCATCATCATTTCCGAATGAGAATACCATGGGCAACCTATTTTCACTCTAGTCTTGTGCAGGAACAAGACCAGAGTGATCCTGTTCCTATAGAAGATCAGTGTGAAAATAGGTTGCCTATGGTATTCTCATTTGGGGATGATGACGAAGTGAAAGTGATAAATCAGAGTATAATAACTTCAGGACGAACTATGGATGGAATTGGATTTTGCCTTAGAATCCATCAATATTAGAATAAGAAAGGTGATAAAAGTGCTACAAATGTTTATATTTTAAGACCATCCTCATCACACAAGCTGTTGCCTCAATGTATCTAGGATGTTTTGATATTCAATTGCAAAATCTATAACTGGTTGTGTCTTGTAAATGTCATTGTAGAAATATCTAAATAAAAGAAAATTTCAAACAACAGATGTTACTCATAGAAGTTTTGCCAAGAGAGTTAGGGAAAAAACATATCACATACCTCCACTACACCAGGGTCATTTTACCAAAATTGAACTAGACAATTAACTAAATAAATAAGGTTTTGAACTCTTACCTTCATAAATTATGCACCATCAAAATCAGATTATGAATAGTATCTAAGTGTTCTTCTAGTGTATGGGTATCTAGCAATCATAATCATAGTAAACTAACCATTCATGTATTAAGGATAATATCAGGTGACAATATATTAACAAGTTATGATACCATAAATATCAACAAGCATACATTGAGAATCAACATTATTTGATATATGAACACAAGAAGACCTTAAGGCTTTTCAATATCTACTATCATATGTGCCATAGCTTCTGCAATAGAGGCTTTTCAATTCTTTCTAAAGTTCCATAACTCTGGCACAGTGCCCATTTGTTGACACCATTAACTGATTGACTTTCAGTCATATCACTTAACCCTACAAAAGTGACTATGTTGTTATGAAAAGTGTGTCTTGGTATATTATCAGTAACCATGTTGAATTAAATACTAGTAACCTTTATATTACCTCTATAAGCTCAATTTTGGCTTCTTCTAGCTCTGCATTTGCCCTACGGTCCTTAATGATGAGTGCTGTGTTAAGAGATTGAATATCTTGCAATTTGTCATCTATGTCTTTTAGTTTTTGTTTTATCTCATAAATCTTTTCGGTTAACTCAAACTTTTCCTTCAGCTGTTCTATCTCCACCTCCAGTTTTTGTTTTGCATTCAACAACTTTTCCATTTTTTTATTTTACCAAATCAGATTTCAATTAATTTAGATTAGAAACATATAGGAATAAAAAGAACACCCAGCTGCAACAAACATATACTATGAGTAGGGAGCTGTTCATCTATTAGGCATAGTACAATATATGGATGTTTTAACTAGTGTTCATTTATCAGGCATATGTTTCTCAACGTGACTGACAACAAGGAGATATGCACCATATAACAGGAAACTATAATATCGACAAGATGTGGTATATGATCTAAGCTTTGCTTACCTTTGGGATTACTTCACATAACATGTACTTACGTAATGATATGTAATACAAAAGAGTTGAACCTCTTAAGTGGCACACCCATGGGTTGTACAGAAAAAGGAGAAGCAAGCAGTACATACGACAAATAAAACCATATCGCAACTACACACCAAACCCTGAGTTATACTATCATTCTCGACAACCAACTAACCCTTGCTGTCCTATAGTCGGAATACCATAATTTTTACCTGAAAAGCTCAAACATAGGAACTCATATACTTTATAAAAACTATACAAGAATATCTATAATTTTTTAGTTATCCATCTTTTTTAATTACTATGTCTAATCCCTCGAATTAAGCCCATAAAACCGATCTATCGTCACCCAGGACAGCAGACTTCACAATTTCGTAACTATTTTTATAAAACTCTAAATTAAGTAAACGATGACATTTTTTAAATCTACAGGAAATTTTCTACCTTTCTCTAGTTATTGAAATAATTTAATTCATCCTCTAAATAGCCCTAATATGCAATTTATCGCGACTGCATCCAATAGAAACAGATTCTGGACAGTAGGGCTTCAAATATCCATAACTTTTAAACCACTTAACCAAATTTCATGTTATTAATCTCTAATGAAACATAAGATAATAATCTACAATTTTCACAGCATCCAACATGTCTAAAACTGACCAAAGTGCCACGAAACACTGCCATAAAAAAACAGTCAGTACTGCTCAAGTCTAGAGACTACCTGCAGTCAGAGTTTACTCTAACCAATCTAAATCATAGCACCATCTTAGGTAACAACTCGATCACAGCCATGACACAAGAAACGATTCGATCACAGCCCTGACACAGGAACCCAAACACCAGAAACAACTTATAATTATACCTTACCTCGATGAATCGCTGGGAGGCCAAGGGGTGGCTGGTTAGAGGTCACTACGGGGGATGATGCCGAGGGGGAGGAGACCAATGGGGAGGTCACCGCAGGGGAGGACACCGAGGGGTGCAGCAGAACGAGCGACGATGGAGGTGAACGGCCAATGAGGAGGATGCTGCGGGGGAGGATGCTGACGAGGAGGACGCTGACGGGGAGGTCGCTGTGGGAGAGGACACCGAGGGGTGCAGCCGTACGGGCGAGGAAGGAGGCTAATGGTTTTCAATTTCATTTGGCTGTGGAGTGTGGCGAGCACAAAACATAGAACGATATATATACTTAGGTAGTGTTATCACAGACGGTTCTATTAAAAACAATATATGATAATATAATATCACAGACGGTTCAATTTAAAAACCGTTAGTGATGACTCCCATTCACATCACTAATAGTTGTTTGTAAAAATCGTCTGTGATATTCAATTATCACAAACAGTTTTACAAAAACCGTCTATGATTGTATATAATATAGACGATTTTTCAAAATCATCTGTGATGAGATATCTAATATAACCCTTTTTGTAATAGTGTTAGCTCTTTTCTATTGCACTTGAATACATATATATGAGTGCTTTTTAATCTACAGGAAAGGATATTTACTGCCGAAGCAACAATCAATGTGATTAACACACAATTGCAAGAAGCAACTTGAAAAGGATGGAGATCACTACTACTGCAGCAAATGTGACAAGAAAGCCAAACCTACACTACGGTAAATAGTTCTTCGAATTTTTCTAGACTATTTCCTTTGGTTGTCAAAAACAATTCAGCAATCAAGATTAGAAAAGAAGAAGAGGTACCTTTTTTTTCTAGTTCATTTACCTTCTGCTTATTATTATATATTTAACAACAAACTTTTGTTAAATTTTGTGGAACTAAAATGAGAAACTTTAACACTAACATGTTTAATATGTAATGTTACTGTAGAACATTTGCGATAAAATTCAACAAGAAGCTATGGTAAAGCAAGAGCCACAGGAAACTAATGTGATTGTGCAACTTAGTGATGACAATGAAGAGGATGTAATGAAACACAAGAGTAGAAGAAAACAAACAAGGAAGTAACGAGTTTCACTTCTAAGTGATATAAAGGATTCAGCAATCAGCGGTCAAACGATGGAGATGTCTTTTCTGAAGATGATGGAGAGGTAATTTTCTAACTTTCTTATGTAGCATATAAATTAATCATTTAAGTCTAACATGATTAATATGTAATGTTACTATAGAACATTTTGAATAAAATTCAACAAGAACATCTGGTAAAGCAAGAACCACAGGAAACCAATGTGACCGTGCAACTTGGTGATGACAATGAAAAGGACGTAATGAAAGATAGGAGAAGAAGAAAACAAACAAGAAAGATTCACTTCTAGATGACATAAAGGATTCAGCTATTAGCACTGAAAAAGATGGAGATGTATTTTATGAAGGATTCAGCTATTAGCACTGAAAAAGAGGTAATTTTCTAACTTTCTTATGTAGCATATAAATTAATCATGTCATTAAATTTACTAACATGTACCACTTATTATTTTCTACAGTGCCTTGAAAAAATATCCAAATGATGCTTTCATAAAACAAGAGCCGTATGAAGTTGAAGTATATTTACAGGATGTTGATGACTTTGAAGAACATGAAGGAAGATTGAAGACTAGGAGAATACAAAGAAGGCGAAAATGTGTCTTGGAAGATGATGAACAAAAATCCAAAGGGCAATGCGAGAATACAAAAATACGAAAGAGAAAAAAGCGTGTTGCACATCTTCAAGATGAAGAATCAGCTAATAATGACACTATTGAACAAACCAGAAGATCTCATAGAGGAAGGAAAGGTAAATTAAGTTGTAAATATATAAAGTTGATTAGTTTAATAATAGTGGAATGTGGAGTCATCATCAAGTAGACAATACCTCTTATGCTACCTATTTATATTATATTTTATACTAAATTTCGGATGTAAGTTAATGACATGTTTCCATTGGCAAGTAATAATATTGTGCTAGATTGCCTCAACCAATCCCGAGTTGTAATGTATTTCAAACTTTGTTGATCCGTTGTTATAACAACTGTACCCCCAACAAGTAATGGCGCCATTTCTTGAGGGCTTCAAGAATTGCAATTGCTTCCTTATCGTATATGGATTAAGCTAAGGCTCTTATTCCCAAAGATTAGCTGAAATATGCTAGTGGTCGGCCTGATTGCATTAGTACAGCCCAATGCCTGATCCACTTGCATCAGTTTCCAGTTGGAAGCGTTTAGAGAAATCTGGTAGCCCTAATACTGGACCAGAAGTAATGTGTACTTGAGCTTCTCAAAAGCAGCTATTTGTTCTTGCCCCCAATTCCAACTCTCCTTTTTCAACATATCAAAAAGTGGTCTACATATTTGACCACAGCCCTTGACAAACCTCCGGTTGTAACATCCCAAATTTTTTATTTTTATTAAGTTAATTTGTTATTTATGCATTTTGTGATTTTATGAATTTATTGGATTTTTTTGGAATTTACTTGAATTTATTTTAAATTAAGTATATTGGCTGTTTTTGAAAACTAATTAATTATAGAGAAAAATAATGTAAAGTTTAGCTAAAAATATTTTATTTGGGTTCTAAATGTCTTAGAGTATTTATGAGAATTTTCTTGGATTTGTCCTGATATTTTAATGCCTTAAAAATTAATCTATTTTCTAGAATTAAATTTATTCAGAAATCGCTCGTAAATTCAGAACTGTGCTGGGTCGAAAGTCCAGCATTGTGTGCCTAGCCCAACCGTTGTTTAGCCCACTTTCTAAAAGAGTGAACCGTGTCCGTTGATCGTTGATCTGGTGGCCAACTTCAAGCTGGA
The DNA here is from genome assembly GCA_036346275.1 of Otatea glauca. NCBI lineage: Eukaryota > Viridiplantae > Streptophyta > Magnoliopsida > Poales > Poaceae > Otatea > Otatea glauca. Next base: position 53,232,669 of record CM070718.1, on the reverse strand, counting down.
AGCCTTGGTTTTTCTTAGCCACTGGATTTGCATCGGATGGATTAGGACATGTCGACATCTCAGTCATCTTCTTGGATTAGGTCTTCCGGTAGCAAGGCCGTAGCTACCATGGACTCGAAGTCTTTCCCGTGTGGTTCGTGGACGCTAGAGCCTTTATAAGGTGTGCAATGGGATCGCCAGAGCTAAAGACATCAAAGCCCCAAATCGATTTGCAGATTCTTGCATACTAATAGCACTCCATTAACACTTGAGGTCTTTGGCTACTCACATCATGCTTGATATCACCCTTGAGTCCCCCAGTAAAACAACACAACAAGAAATATTCTCTCAAATATGGGCGATCTCTCTTAACTAATGTCACACACTCCTCAAACTTATCATTGTAATTGGACACAGTTGTTTGCTGCCTATTCTGCAATACCTCAACTGCATCATGTGCTGTGGCTTCACAAAATCGGTTGCAAATCATAGCACATAATTGAGACCATGTCATGGAATAACTAGGAATTCCAATTCACTTGAACCAAGTAGCAGCCCTACCTATTAAATGTGCCATGGCTAAGTTAACCCATTGGTCGAAAGGTGTTCTTGATATTTCAAAGAATTTCTCACATTGTTTCAACCAGTTCATAATGTCATCTCCCTCATATAGTGGTATTTCCGGTCTTGACCCCTTGATTACTGTTTCAGCATAATGATTATGTTTGCCTCACTCTCTCACGTAGCGGTTCATTTGAGCATCAAACCACTAGATCCCTTGGTTCTGTATTCCCATTCCAAGCTGTTCTAGCCATTTGTTGGTGACCATCTTGGTGAACTTTCTTCAAAACTTGGTGGGTGCTGAAAACCTCTCAGTAATCTCAGATTTCCTTGACTAGAATTATGAACTAACAGTGATCTTGCAGCAATGTTGTAATCCTCACCCCCTTCAGGAGCTACTGGATGCTGCACTACCTCGAACTGGACACCGAGTCCTCCTCTGTTTGAAACACCTTCCATCTGAGCACAAGAAGGTAGAGCTATAGTTGAGTTTGTTACCTGGATCCCAGATGTCACTTGCATCCTTAGGGGGAACTCCTTTAGGTGGCTGCACAATACCTGAGGAACAAATCTACTTCAATAACTCTTTCATCTCAGCAAATTCCTTCTTCAGACTCATCAAATCTGCCCAATCTCCCTTAATGACCGCCATCTCTACCCTAAACTTGGCTAGATCATCTTTTCCTGCCATATCTCTTGGATCTTCACAATGGATTAGAGGGATTTTACGAGTACTTAAGAGTACCAACCTCAACCCTGCTTGCCTGGCTTCAGATTCGTCTTAGATTAGAAGAAACGGCGAGAATCAAAATCACCACCTCCTTCTACTATTCCGTTCTTGATCTTCGAGGACTGAGTGACTGCACTCTGATACCTTTGTAAGATCCCCGAAAATGCAAGGTCAACTCAACTAGAAGTTGGGGATTTTGGGGTAGCAATCAGGGAACTAGGGTTCTACGATAGTCTACTTTACTCTAACAAACTCAGATACTTGGAAATCGATTTCGATTTCCATTTCATGAAAGTCTTTGGCTTATAAGCCCAGTCTGTTACAAGATTACCTTGTAGTAAATGTAAACAACTGAAATTACAACGACAGCCACTGGCAAACAAACAACACTTGTCGATGACAAAATTACCGATAATAGAAATTACTACTTTGAGTTTTTTCCGTTGATCTCTTTACTTAAGTAACTCAGCTGTCAATCTGGAACGTCCGCCTCTATAGTTGAAGTCGTTGGAACGTTACTGAAGACGTAGACTTCACTTCTTCTCCTTCATCTGAACTTCCCTCTGAATTTTTCAGCTTGCACTGATCTGGTTCTGACAATTGCTCATTAATATGGTCTTAATCTCCACTACATCAGATTTCACCGACTCCAAATCCACAAGATGATCCTGAATCTTCTCAATCTCTAAGCCCACATTCATGTCTCACTCTTCTTCACTAGATTTCCTTCAATTGATGGATCGAGGGATTTTACAGCCCCGCCAACCTCAATCCAATCTCTCCGCCCCAAAGTCCTTTGCCAAGGAAAGAACCGGCTCTGATATCAATTTGTAAGAAACTGATGACAATCCAACTCCAAAATCTAAAGAAATTTCGAAAAGAACATAGAAGACTGAACAGAAACTAGAGTTCTACTTTACCAAACTAGAGAATATACTTTTGATCATTCTTGATCCATTTTACTCATCATCAGGGCTTATATACCCAGTTTTCTTACAGCGATTGAGCGAAATAACAGTAGTAAAAGAAAGTTCTGCAAGTAAACAACGGCAGACAGTGATTACAAGGTAAAGGTAAGATTCTTACAACACTACTACAGAATGGTACATCACTATCGCTTCATCTGTGTCGGTTCTTAAGTTTTTAGGAAGAAACGATTGTGATAGATGACTTAGGAGAGGCATTAATCACAATCACTATCGGTTCTCAGGTTAGAAGTGATAGTGATGTAGCTGACAGGAACATTACAATCGGTTCTTATGCGAGAAGTGATAGTGATGTGCATTATCATCACTATCGGTTTCCACATAAGAAGCGATAGTGATGAGAAAGTACACATCACTATCGGTTCTTATTTAAGAAGCGATAGTGATGATATCGCACATCACTATCGCTCTCACAAAAGACCCGATAGTGATAAGCGCGCACACATCACTATCGGTTCTTATTTAAGCGATAGTGATGATAATGACATCACTATCGCTTCTCACAAAAGAACCGATAGTGATGAGCGCGTGCTCATCACTATCGGTTCTTTTGTGAAGCGATAGTGATGTGCATATCATCACTATCGCTTCTTAAATAAGAACCGATAGTGATGTACTTTCTCATCACTATCGCTTCTTATGTGAAACCGATTGTGATGATCGTGATAATCACTATCGCTTGTCTTATAAGAACCGATCGTGATGTGAATGATCACATCACTATCGCTTTTATATGAGAACCGATAGTGATGTACCTCGTTAGGTTAATTATACCACTCGAGCGTAACTCTTCTCTGTTATTGTTCCGGAGGAGGTTTCTCGCCGCCACCGTAAAAAATAGCTTATATTACGTGGTTGGAAGCAATACTTGGGTGAGAAAATTTGAAATTCTCAAGGGTGGGTGTTAAGAGGGTAAATTTGAAGCCCTAACTTGAGGAGATTTCCCCTCATTTTGCATAATTTGTGGTTTTCTTCAAAATGTGAGCATTCCTTCAAACCCCTTTAATTTTGCACTATGTATTTTTGATATGTCGCGAAGAAAGTTTAGATTGCTTGGTATTGTGTATGTCCTATCGATTTCACACCTTTTATTTCACAAGCATGTACACATGTAGTTAATTATCTTAATTTGTAGTGCTTTGGTGTTAATATGGAATTATTATTGCTGTCACCTAATGCATGCTAGAGTTTAGGGTGCGGAACCTACGTCTCCCGTTCGAGGATGCTTGTTTATAAATATACCGAACGAAATGGCATATTTATAAGCGAGCAGTCTCGAATTGTCCACGTTCTTTGGACAGTTCGAGGATATGTGCTTCGGGCAAGTTCCTGATCGAGCAGTGTTGTACAACTGTAGAGTAGAGATTTCGGTAGCGTCTCCCTGGTATTCTCCAGATACACACCCCTCTTGACCTGTTGTCGAGACGTGTATATGGAGAATAGCGAGAGATCTTCTTGAAATTTTCTCCGAGTTGTACAACGGCTTAGGAATTTGTCGGAACCACATATCCTCGAATGGGATTAGGACCAAACCTATTTAGAGATTGGGAGTCATCGTTGGTACCCTTGTTTTGTTTCGTTGTAGTCAAAAGATCATGAGCTCTTGCACTATATAATTAGATTGTTTGATATCATTGTTGATGTTAAAAATGTATGTCTCCTATCTAGGGAATTGGAAGCTCTAAACCAGGGAAGAATCTAGGTATCGATTAGGAGAACACATTTTATATATCTTGCAGGAACTTGCAGTCCTCTATTTTGCAAAGGTAATATTAAATGAAATGATGTCTCAATATTTCAAATAGCTAGCTAGCTTCTTTGTCGCTCGATTCTTCCTTAATTTATTGTGTGAATTTTAATTGCGGATGGACCGTAAGGAATGGATGTATGACAAAAGTCGTGTGAGTCTTGAATTTGGAGGGTGTTAAGGAGTTCAAAAAATTGCGAACAGGACATGGTGAGGAGGGTGTAAACTTCATATATTGTCCTTGCATTGATTGCACCAATCGAGAAGATTTAACAACTCAGCTCAAATCGAGGACCACCTGATTCGACGTGGCTTCGTGAGGAATTACACGTCTTGGATCCATCACGGGGAGACAGGTAGTACCCTTCCGGTATGCAACGAAGACACGGTGGAACCAGATGATGAGTTGCAGCCTGATATGTTTGAGGAGGAGAATTTGGAGCAAATGTTGCGGGATGTGGAGGGTAATTACACGGAAAGAGAGTTTGAAAAGTTTAAAAGCTTGATGGAAGACGATGCCAAACCGCTGTTCACAGGTTGCAAAGTAGAATACACCAAGTTGGGTTCGGTCCTTGCATTGTTCGAATTGAAGGCAAAACACCGTTGGACAGATACAAGTTTTAATGCACTTCTAGTTCTTCTATCGGATCTACTTCCAGAGGGAAACGAGTTGCCAACAAGCATTTATGAAGCGAAGAAGCTACTATGTCCTATGGGAATGGAAATAGAAAGGATACATGCATGTCCGAATGATTGCATCTTGTCTTTAACGCACATCAGGAGCTGCACGTGTGTCCAGTTTGCGGTGTGCCTCGGTACAAACAAAAGGAGAAGCGTAATGACAAGAAGCGTAAGTGCCGGGGCAACGAGGGTGAAGAGGTCACTAAAGGTGCACCGGCCAAGGTATTGTGGTACTTTCCCATCATTCCCCGTCTGGAGAGGTTGTTTGCAAATCCTAGAGAAGCAAAATTGTTGCGTTGGCATTATGAGTCTCGAAAGGAAGATGGCAAGCTGAGACACCCTGCCGATTCGGCTCAATGGAGAAACATCGATTGGAAACATGAGGAGTTTGGTGCCGAAATGAGGAACATAAGATTTGGATTGAGTACCGATGGAATGAATCCGTTTGGTAACATGAGCAATCGTCACAAAGACGTGGCGATTCATTGTGTATCTACAACCTCCCTCCTTGGTTGTGCATGAAGCGGAAGTATATCATGATGTCGTTGCTAATCTCGGGACCTAAACAGCCGGGAAATGATATTGATGTGTACCTCGCTCCATTGATCGAGGATTTGGTAAAATTGTGGAATGACGGGGTCATTGTGTGGGATGCGTCTGTAAGAGAGCATTTCACCCTACGGGCTATGGTATTCTGCACCATAAATGATTTCCCGGCTCTTGGTAATTTGGCGGGCTACAGTACGAAAGGAGCAAAAGCGTGTCCTATTTGTGAAGAGGAGACCGAGAGCTTATGGCTGCCGAATTCCAAGAAAACTGTGTATATGGGTCACCGTAGGTTTCTACCTCGAAGTCATCGATACCGTAAGATGGATGACAAATTTGATGGGAAGAGGGAAGTCCGTTCGGCACCGCAACCTATGAGTGGAAGGCAAGTATATTCACGTGTAGAGGATATCGATGTTCAGTACGGAAAGAGCTCTAAATCTGTTCGTTCTAGGACCATTTGGAAGAAGAGGTCAATATTTTGGGACTTACCGTACTGGAAGGAGTTAGATGTTCGGCATTGTATTGATGTCATGCATGTTGAGAAGAATGTCTGCGATAATTTGGTTGAAATCCTGCTGAACATACCTGGGAAGACCAAGGATGGTGTGAATGCTCATCGTGACATGGCCTACATGGGAATCAGGCCAAGGCTTGCAGTGATAGAGGAGGATGGAAAAGGTCCGTACATCCCCGCTGCATGCTACACCCTGTCCAAGAAGGAGAAAGAAGATCTCTGCAAATGTCTCGAAGGTATTAAAGTTCCATCTGGCTACTCGCAAACATTAAGAAGCTTGTGTCCATGGATGATTTGAAGTTGTTGGGCATGAAGTCTCACGATTGCCATGTCTTGATGACCCAAATGCTCCCAGTTGCAATCCGAAATATTCTGCCAGAAGATGTCAGGTTGGCAATCACGAAGTTGTGTTTTTTCTTCAATGCGATCTCCTGCAAAGTTATTGACCCCGATGTGCTAGATAACTTACGGAGTGAGGTGGTGCAGACTCTGTGTCAGCTTGAGATGCATTTCCCACCGTCGTTTTTCGACGTAATGGTCTACCTTGTTGTTCACCTTGTCAGAGAGATTAAGATATGTGGACCCACTTTCCTACGTTACATGTATCCGTTCGAGAGGTACATGGGTATTTTAAAGTCCTACGTGAGGAATCGGTCGAAGCCTGAGGGTAGTATTATTGAAGGTTATGGGACTGAAGAGGTTATTGAGTTCTGCGTGGACTACCTAAGTAAAAGACAAGCAATTGGTGTTCCTGTATCTCGTCATGAGGGCAGACTTGCTGGTAAAGGAACCGTTGGGTTCAAACTAATGAGTCCGAGGTTTGATATGTATTGCAAGGCACATTTGATAATCTTGCAGAATAGCGCAGAAGTTCGTCCATACATCGAGCAGCATAAGTTGATATTACGGGAAGAGAATCCACAAATGGATGAGCTTTACATCGCACAAGAACACAATGATCGATTCCTCACATGGTTGAAAGAAAAAGCGAAGGTCTCCTTTAGTGAGAATGTAAAATGGTTGGCTGATGGACCAAGATTTAATGTACAGACATGGCAGGGATACGATATTAATAGTTACACCTTTTACACTGAGAGTCAAGATGCCAAGAGTACTGTCCAAAATAGTGGTGTGAGCATAAATGCTTTCTCCGATTATCATCACTCGAAAAGAGTCTCCCCAACCACAATGAACTCCTACTATGGGTTGATCGAAGAAATTTGGGAGCTCGATTACGGAATATACCAAGTTCCCATGTTCCGATGTAAGTGGGTAGGACTTCCACATGGAGTGAAGGTCGACAAGAGAGGCTTTACTATTGTGGATCTCAGTAGACTCGCCTACAAAGATGACTCGTTCGTCCTTGCGAAGCAAACAACTCAAGTCTTCTACGTTTGTGATCCGTCCAATCCGAGGTGGCACGTCGTTCATAGCAAGAGACGGATTGTAGGAGTTGAAGATGTTGTAGATGAAGAAGAGTATAACCAATTCGATGAGATACCTTCATTTGCAGATGGGGCCTGTCTTAGCGGGGACGATAACACACATGGAGCCAATTACATGCGAGTAGATCATCATGAACGACAGTATTGTAAATAAATGGACTATTATAATGTTTGTTGTTAATCTCAGTGTTGTATTATGTATGTAAAATAGTTTGCAATGCTTTCAAAGTAAAAATCCATGGTGAATTACTGTTGGAGGCTTTGATGGAAATGCAATTTCTCTTTATGCCTGCACTTTGTGCCATATGTTGTGAAAGAAAATTCCATTTGATGATGTGTAGTCTCGATGTGATGTACAATCTATGTAATTCTGAGACATAGAAATGAGGCTAAGCTATATGAAATCATTTTTGGAAATTTTCAAGAACTTGGACTTCATTTGAGAAAGTTTTGACTTTTCAACTATTTAAGGAAAATTCATGCCTAGAAAGTGAATTTTGGCATCCTTTTTCAATGCTAACTCTTTTTTGCAAAATTCTTTTTGGGAAAGATTTGTAGTATCTCAAAGTATATTTCTGGAAAATTTCAAATAATTCCAATGATATTTGCAAAAGTTTTTCACTATTGGATCTAATTCTGAAAATTTAAACTTCATGGTTTGTCTGGAAAGGCAATAGTGCAATGAACTACATCAGTGTCGGTTTTTCTTGAGAACCGATTGAGATAATGATCTATCAGAATCAGTTTTCTTTAAAAACGCGATACGGATATTGAAGCATCAGTGTCGGTTTTTTTGTGTGAAGCGATACTAATGACTAAGATCAGTGTTGGTTTTTTTATGTGAAGCGATACTAATGACTAACATCAGTGTCGGTTTTTTATGTGAAGTGATACTGATGACAAACATCAGTGTCAATTTTATTACAAAAAAAAATGATACAGATATTGAGCATCAGTGTCGGTTTTATTTATAAACGCGATACGGATATGGAAACATCCATGTCGGGTTTTTTATGTGAACCGATACTAATAACTAACATCAGTGTCGGTTTATTTAATTGAAGCGATACTAATGACTACCATCAATGTTGGTTTTTTATGTGAAGCGATACGAATGACTACTATGAGTGTCGGTTTTTTATGTGAAGCGATACTAATAATTAGCATCAGTGTCGGTTTTTTATGTGAAGTGACACTGATGATTTGTTGTTAGTATCGGTTTTCGGAAAAAAAGCGATACTAATACGCTTCCCCATTTTATTCCCGCAAGATGACCCGATTCGCGCGCGCAGCCATCTTTCCTTAACCCTAGCTCTCACCGCTCCCGCCCAGCCCCGCCGCTCGATCTCCCGCCGCCCCACCCTAACCCTCCGCCTGCCCGCCCGCCACGATGCCCTCCGCCTGCCCGCCCCTCCGTCCGCCCCATCGCTCCCGCCCCGCCCGCGCTCGACCTCCCGCCGCCCCCCCTAACGCCCCACCGCACCGTCGAGACCGCCCGCCCGCCGTCCGCCCGCAGCTTCCGCCCGCCATGCCGCTCGACCTCCACCGCCCCTCCGCCCGCCCGCCACCCCGCGCCCGTCGCCCGCCCCCCCGCCCGGCGGCGGTCGCCCGCCTAGTAGATCCTAGTACCAACTTCCTCCACTGCTAAAGTTCATCAATTTAATTTTCTATCTGAAGATCCTTCCGTGACTACGGAGAATCAGTCTTGAAACATTTGGAGGATGCGATCAGTAAAGATCCAAATCTCTACAAAGCTTGAAGAATTATGTCAATAATCTTTGCTTCTTTCTGGCTTGGACGCTCAAATTAACCATGACATGGATACCATCTCTGTATATTTACCATGAATAGGACTCACATTTTGCCTAACTCTGCACGCGCGCCACCCTGCAAATTTACCATGGCTTGGAGACTGAAATTTTACCATGGCTTGGGATGCTCTGCAATTTACCATGCCTTAGGATGCTCTCTGAAAAGTGATAAACCCAATTCCACGATGACCTTATGAAATGATACTTTACTATATGTGGGATACTAATTGCAATGTAAATTCAGTTCCAGCTTTTCTAACCTTTGGCATGTACAGATTGGTAATTTCCCCAAAGGCTTCAAAGTGTCTGTTAAGACAAAATACTAGTTTAGACAAGCTCGGATATTAATCAACTAATAAGGTAACAGTGGATATATGGTATTCCAATTGTAACATCCCAAAACTTAAGAAAATGAATAAAGTGGCATGTCATGACCTTATTGCATACTTCAATCTTTCATACAAGTCATAAATGAGATAAACAAGGGTACTTTATCATAGATACCAAAGGAATGCACAACTAGTCCATCTCATATTATCTAAAGATCCTATAATCTACTGCGTACAAACTAGCCCTATGGGCAGCCTAATTTCATAATGGCACAATCAAAACTAGAGCAACCTGTATTCAGATGACATCCTTTCAGTGCTTCTGCAGAATAAAAATAATAAGTTAAGCTTGTTCATTTACTTGAGGAAATCAACTACTGAGAAATCTCGAGCTTGACTAGTCTGATAAACAAACAACAGATGAACATGTACAATTCTACACACAGCTACATGCTTCATTAAATAGGTCTGATTTATTAAATAGTTCCCTTTTTTGCATAACAGCTTTGTTGGGAGTAGCTGGTGTTTGTTATTTTCATATCACCTGGATGTTGACTAGTAGCTATTTAGATAACACCAGATGAACATGTACAATTCTAGATACAGCTACATGCTTCATTTCGATCTCTTTTCATAATTGCGCATGTATGTGTAAAACAATAATCACGATACTTATGTTTTGTGTTTTTTCTTCTGAAGATCATTATTATTTTAAAGAAAGGTACCAAGCTCATCTAGTATAGCCGAAAAGGAAAACCCACGATCCGCTTGTTCAGACTTCCTAATGTAAGTTCATCAGCATGCTCCTTTGATCTTGACATGGATATATGTTCCAGAATGCTTCAATTATCATGTTCACTTTACATCTACTTGCTTGTGATTCTTTTGCAAACATTTCTGAGTTCAAATTTCACAATGCATGCTTTCATCATCTACTGCAAATACCTGAATTAATTTTTACCTACATGTTATTATTGTTACTGTAATATGATCTACGTTAGAGTTCACAATGCGTAACCTACGTCTCCCGTTCAAGAGTACTTGTTTATGAATATGCCATTTCAGCACATTCATAAGCAAGCAGTCTCGAATTATCCACGTTTTTTGGACAGTTCGAGGATATGTGGTTCGGGCAAGTTCCTGAGCTGTTGTATACCTCCAGAGTAGATTTCGGGAGCATCTCCCTACGGTGTTCTCCGGGTACACACCCCTCTTGACCTGTTGTCGAGATGTGTATCTGGAGAACAGCGGGGAGATGCTGCCGAAATTTTCTCTGGAGTTGTACAACGGCTTAGTAACTTGCTCGAACCACATATCCTCGAATGGGATTAGGACCAAACCTATTTAGAGATTAGGGGTTATCGTTGGTACGTATTTAGTTGGTCAACAGATAGACTTTTCTTGAAGATCATTCGTTCATCTGTTACTGTACTGAAATATGTTAGAACAATTACATCTTATTACAAATCTATTCAGCTACTACTTTACATGATTTGTTGTCAAGTTCACAAAATAGGTACGAATTGCTTTCTCTCATGTCAATATATGACCTTATCAGATAAGAAAACTCAAAATGTCACAATTAGAGAGCATCGGCTCCTTGCTAGACAGAGTAGAAGGTGCTCCTGCGGGGCCGAGCCAAGTTTCAAATGTTGAGGGGCCGAGTAAGGTCAGGAAGGCCCAAGGACGGAACAAAGGGGCCATAGAGAGAACACCGCAGGTTTTCCACTTCAATGCCACAGGGGTTTGCACGGGTCCTCCCAAGTACAAGGGGCGATATCGGTCATTCCTCAGTCAATTGGTGAGGGAGAGAGTGCCCATAACGATTAAGGATTGGAGGAAGGAAGTCAGCGCCGAGTAGAAGAATCGGCTATGGGACGAGGTTAAGGGCAAATGGATTATAGAGGAGGAAGATGAATGCAACGCGAGGCGGTACGCCTTGAAGAGGATGGGTGTGGCCTTGAGGCACTTCAGGGTCCTTATGCACAGTGAGTACGTACTGAAATGTCGTACACCATTCGAGAGGTATCCGTTCGTGACTCCAGATATTTGGGAGGAGTTCACGACGACGAAGGGTACGCCCGAGGCAAAGCAGCTGAGAGAGAGGAACACCGCTATCCAAAGGCACAACACGCACCCGCACCACCTTAGTACAGGCGGCTATGAGGGGAAGAAGGCAAAGTGGGCGCGACTAGCCGAGGAGTGCACGAACTCCGGGACGACGATGCCTTACTCCCACATATGTGAGGAACGGGCACGCAACTGGGTATTAGCGAGGACAAAGAAAACCCACGACGGGCAGCTTGTAGTCGCAAACCCGCCATCGCGCACGCCGCTCTCGCCATCGTAAGACATCTAACTTAGTACATTGCGATTGACCCGACTTGTTGTATTTGGATCTAATTCATACTCGCTTATTGCAGGAGGAGGTAAGCCAGCGGAAAGAGCAGGGGACCTTCCAGAGCCAAGGGTCGAAGGATATCCTATCGTCTACGATCGGGAAGCCCGACTATAAGGGCCGAGTGCTTGCCGCAGGGTCGAGGCATACGAAGAAGTCCTACTTCCAAGATGACGCTTCGAGTGCTAGATCAAGATCATGGGAGGCACGTGCGGAGTGCCTCAAGGACACGCTCAGGGAGCAGCTGAGGGAGGAGATCAAGGAGGAGATGAGGGGGGAGATGATGGCACGTGAAGATGAGATAAGGGGGGAGATGATGGCACGTGAGGAGCGCCTGAGGGCCGAGATGATGGTGATGATCTCTCAGAGTCAGAGCCAGATACCCTCGCCTCTTGTAGAGAAGCCTGTGCCCCAACCTAGCAGCTGTGGTTCAAAAAATGATAAGACCGATCCCCAGCTGAAGGTAATAATTAATTTTTCCTAACTTAAAGCTACAAGTGTAACTCCCACAATGTTTCTCCTCAAGGTGCGCATATCTTGCAGGGCCCTACTAAGTGCCAGCTCACCACCCTGACGGAGGACGGATTTCCTGTCGAGGCTGCATGCGGGGTTGCATTTCCACGCAAGGAGACTGACACTATGCATGGTCAGCCTTTGGGGAAGGCCTACATGAGGGTGCAGGTGGACTACGTTCACGAACACTTCTTATCACATGTGTTTGAGTTCCCCCCCAACAAAGATATGAGCACTCTCGGGCAAGGACGCATGTCGTTCATCAAGTGGCCCACGACGGGTGTCGTACTGGTCAAGGTAAAAATCCCCCGCGTCTTCTCTACCATTCCTGTAGTACTACAATAAGTTAAATATGTGCGTGCTTTGTAGGTTCCTACCGTACCTATGCTTACTCCTGCTCCTGCTTCTGTTCTCACCACCGTGATGAGTCCTACACAGAGTGCAGAGCTCACATGTAAAAGGACAAGCACGACACCAACAGAACCACAAGAGGCCTCTGAGACTCCTTCCGCCAGAAGGCAAAGCTGATAAAGGCCACAACACCGCTTGAGGTACTTGAAAAGCCCACTACCCTCACCTCGAAGACTCCTTCGGCCCAGAAAGGAAAGTCAGCACAGGCCACAAACATCCCTTATGATTTTAAGGCCTACGTACATGGAAAGCCCCTGCTTGCATCCAACGAACTAAATGATCTAGGCAGGTGGACTCGCATGCTCCATAGATGGTACATTGATAAGGTGAATGAGGAAGAGCGTCGAGTCGACTTCAATGTGATGTATAAAAGGGTACATTTCCACTGTGACGAGAATGGGATATTCCCCGTCAGTTTTGAGGATCTGTTTCATGTGTACCAATTAATAGCCATCGATATTTCTACTTTATGATCTTGGACGCTGTGAGTATCGCACCATATATCATGAGCTGACGACCTTTATAGGATTTTGCATTATGTTTTCTAATATCAACACGAGTTGCAGGGAAATGAGACAGCGAGCCGTGACGAATCAAAACCAAGTTGGGTTCGTCGACCCCGAGCTTCTGTCTGCGACCACGGCTAGGCTTCATCCGGTGTTCGTTGCTGGCTACGTCAAGGGGGTATTGCATACTGAGTCGAAGAAGGACTTCGTTGTAATACCGTACCACGAGGAGTAAGTAGTACAAACCCTTCAATTACTTGTACGCACTTAAACCGTATACGAACTTATTTCCTTGCACTACATTCCATTTAATAAGCAACCATTGGGTTCTACTCGTCCTAGCTCTGAGTGAAAACACAGTCTACATTTTTAAGTCAATCGAGAAGATACCGATGGCCTACGCGATTAAGTGTCCTTTGCAGAAGTAAGTAAATTACCGTAACCTAACACTTTCTGAATTTAACTATATTTTTTTGTACTCAATGGTATCTCTCCAATATATGTAGGGGTTTCTCGGACTATGTCGATGAAGGAGGGTCACACGATGACAAAAAGGGCAAGACACTGGAGTATAAGCGATTCAAGGTACAAGTGCCTAGCATATATACGATTAATTTTTCCTGACATCTAATCTTCGTGTGTTAATTTCTTTTTCTCTCTTCACAGTGTCATCAACAGGGCAGCGATGACCTATGCGGCTTCTATGTCATGCAACACATGTTGGTTGTGGTCGGCGGCTCACACCTTTTTCCTAAGGTATATATATATGCATACTTAGCCTTTCACATACAAATTTTGAAACTTAAATTCGTGCACTCATTTATGTTTTGCAGAAGATCAATATCCCCCAGAAGAGCTTAGACAACAAAGCACTCAACAATTTACGAGACCACTTATGCCAGTGGTACTGGTTAGAAGTTATATCGGAGGACGGTAGGTTTAGAGATCCTGAAGCGTCCTACTAGTCCATATGGAAACAATATTAATTGTATATGTCAATGTGATATATATGCACGTGTACTGATTGTTAAGCATGTTTATGTTTGTATATTGTGAATGAATGGGCTATATGTATTGTAATTTAAGTGTTCGTGTTCTGTGAATGTGATATGTGCAGTCTGTGTTCTATATTGTGAATGTGATATATTGTAACATCCCGAAAATGAAACAGTGTATAATAAAATAGAAATGAATATTTTGGATATAAATATATTGATTTCTGAGTTTTCTTGATGTTATTGGTTTTTATTGGATTTTCTTGGATTTATGCTTTGTATGAAAAGTCCAATTAATAGAATTATCAAATGAAAACTGATAAGTAGGTAAAATTAAAAATTAGAAAAAAATTACCATTTGGTCATAATCAATCTGGTAAACCAGTAAAAATACTTCATAAAAATCTTTGGTGCTGGTTTGGGACAAAATAAATATCTTAACTCTCTCTTGTGACTAAAAACAGTAAAGTCCGAATTAATTAAAAATAATCGAAATTGATCAGGAGCCACAAAAATTACCATAGCACCATCAGAGCAGTGTTTACATCTGGAAAAAATCTCAGCAATTTATCATGTCGGTAAGGTCTCCTAAAATTTAAAAACAGAGACTATTAAAAACAAGAAATCTTCATGTCAGAATTTTTATGAAATATTCACCAGAGTTTTTGACTTGAAATTTTTTTGGAGACATAAATAAGACAAAATTAACTTCCACAAAAAGGTTGGGAAATAATTAACATGATTTACAGCTCTAAATAAATAAAATACCGAAATTCAATTCCTGTACCAGTCCACAGTGTCAGAATTGGTATAATTCAACCCAACCATATTTTAATCTCAAATTTTTACTAAAGGTTATAAACTACCAGGAGAGGGTGGTCAAAAAGTTTCAAAAACTTTCTACGTGATCTGATGGCCGTTTTAATGGTCACATGGAGCTTGTCGCAGCTGTGCTTATCCTTGGACTCGCTCTCTCTCTCTGACTCGTGGGCCCGCTCCCTTTTCCGTAACCGTGCGCTGGCAGGAACGGGAAATGGTTCACTCGTCGACCTGTGGCCCCGGCCCCACTCGTCAGTCCCTGACCTCACTGCCTCCCTCTTCCTCCCCTCTCGCCCGAGACAAACACGAAGACTCCCGAGTCTTGCCGCCTCTCTGCGTCTCTATGCGACTCACACCACCCGAGCGATCCGTGCAGCCACGTCCATCCTTGAAGTCTGCGCGCCATACCCGGTCAGTTCCGCATCAAATCTTGCCGGAGAGACTTCGTGCTCCACTTCATTGCGCAAGCGGAAAACCCGCCGGATTTCAGCTGTGAGTTCAAACCCTGTAAAGCACTTTCTCCGGCTATAAATACCGTAGGGGTGTCGCCTTGAGGTCTCCTTCTTCCTTGCTCAATCCCTGGACCCAACGCCAGAACCGAAACTCGTGTTCTTTGCTATTTTGGCTGGAACCCGAAAAGAGGGGGAGAATCAAATTGAGCTCAACCGTGAGTAATCTTTCCAAATTGATTGCTTCTAGAGCTTGCTCATGAGCTGGTGAACTCATCCCACTCGTTCCTTTTTGCTCATCTTGCCCGCAGCTCCACCGCACCGTGTGCCCTTCTTCCTCGGCTCTGGCGAACGGTGACGGCCCAAACCGTTGCTTCTCCGGACCGGCCAACCGGTAAAATGGAATCCCTAACTTCACTGATGCTCAAACTGCTGCCCATTCGGTCCGTAGCTCACTCGTTGTCTTCTCCGACCAGCCACAGCTTTTTTCGCCGCATGCCGCCGGTTGCATGCATCTCCAGCCGTCCCCGCCGGTGAGCGACCGCACCCCCGTGTGTGCGGTGACCCACTGAAGCTGGCCGTGCTGCCCATTCGGCCGGACCTCCGCCGCCGACGAGCCCTAGCCGCACCCCTGTTTTTCCCTCACTGCACCGCGGGCCCTCTCTGTCAGCCGGGCGAGTCATTCTCAATTCAAAGGGTAAAGGCGCTTTCGGTTCTCTGAAAACGTATTTCTGAATTTCAGTTTAATTTCCATACCTGAGCTACTTCAAACAACAATAACTTTTGAATCCTTGGTCCAAATGAAATGAAACAAAATTCTAAATTCATCTAAAATCAAGTAGTTTCAGAATATACAATAACATTTTGAAAATGTCTACTGGGTAAATATGAAATTCAAATTTGAAAGAAAGGGCTAAAAACACACTTCGTATTAAAAAGTCGTAAACAAACTTAAAAATGAATGGAACCAATTTTCGTGAAATACTCATGTTTCCAGAAGTTCAAATATATAAAAATATTTGAATTTCATTAAATTTTGAACTACTTGCTAATAATGATTGTAATCAATGTGCTAGGAGTTTAAATAAGTATAATTTGAATAAAAGAAATATGGATAGGTAAAATTTAGTTTTTAAATAATATCATGGCAGTAGGATGCCTGAGTTTGCCAAAATATTTAATAAATGAACTTAATTTGAATTGACTTAAAAAGAATGAAATAACTTAAACATAAAAATGTATATATATAAATATAGAAAGTCAAATAGTTGTAATATAGATTAAATGAATTCAAATAATCACCAAACCCATTTTGTTATACCTCTGTCATTACAAGGATCCTAGGTGTGTAAAAATAATTAAGGTTTACAATAGACAGTAGTAGATGTTTAATAGTCGGAGTGTTAATGTTTGAATAATTCAAATAGTTAAAACCTTCACAAATAAACTTCAAATTTTATAAAATCAAATCCTATAGCTCTGAAGCATAGTACCCTTGCTGATTAGGCAAAAATATCTTATGTTTGTGCTAGGTTGAAATAAAATAATGTAGACCCTGATGATCGATTATAGGAAAAACATCGCAGTTAAAAGTCAATTGTCAATTGTCGCGAAACCAACTTTAAATCACTGCTAAAGTCATAACCTGTTAATGCCTGAAAAATGAGTAGATTATCCTAGACGGTGTAGTCGCAATCTTGTATCAAAAACTGAACTCTTGCTGAGTAGAAAATTGAATCATTAAGCTTTTTCATCGGTCCGTAGAACCTCTCGTCTAAATGCGAAAACTATAGAAATCAGTTTAGAAATGATACTTAGGATATGTTTGCCATATTCTAGAAAAATATTTTGTTTACAACTTTCTTTTCAATTAAATCTTGCTAGCTGAATGCCCCTAAAAAGTATGCATGTCGTAACCTTTAAAATCACATAAGCTTTTTCAACTATGAAAATAGTGTCTCGTCTAAAAGCTAAAATATATGAAATCAACCTAAATTTGTTCTTCAAAGTATGTGCTGCCTAATTCCAAAGAAATAATCTTATTTCGTCATGTTTTGCATATAAACTTTAATAGTCAAATAACCCTTAGTTTTATGTTTAGTGAACCTTATCATAATCGGAATAGATGAACCTTGTAATAAGGAATTTGTAATTAATAAATTTGTATCACCAGAACCTTCTTAAAAATGATGAATAACTCTAATTAGCTAGCTACCAGTTATAACTTGTTTAAAACCTTTCTTATACAAATCACTTAAGGTTAAGTGTTTAGCGTAACCCTTAACTAGTGTTTTAATCATTTTAATCCAAATAATTTTAGCATCTATAATTCGAAATCATAAATACTAGAATTCACAATTTTAGCCTCTTGAATTCGTGATTTCCAAATAAATAATCCATATGAAAACTCATGATGTTCATTACAGAAAGTATTAGTGTTTCAATTATTTACCTCGTGAAATCTTAAAAGTTTATATTTCAACCCTCAAAAGGATAACCTTGTTTTCTACAGTCATTCTTTATTTGACTTACTGTCTGTTTTCTTTTCGCCCTTTCTGAATTTTGGATATTTACTTTTTTCCCGCTTGATCGCCGTGTAGAGTCCGACGTCCTTGAAGAGGAAGACGACGCCACCGCCGATCCAGATCCGGAGCTAGACAGCGAGTTGCAAGGCAAGCACCTCCTTGAACATGTCGAGCCTAGTAATTTACCTACATTATGTTGTTTTTGCTTATGTACAGTGCATCCGGATAGTTCTCCCTAAAACTGCTAATTTGGGTTAGAATAGTAGTTAGTCCTATAAATTATGGTTTGCCTAATTCTGTATGAACATGTGAACCTTGTAACCCTTAGTTGGAAAACTAGACATGCTTAATGTCATTTTGGGTTTAACCGCTAGCATAAAATATCTGCTTAAAGCTCTTGATCGTGTTTTTATTCTTTTCAACGAATGTATGATCCTCATTTGGGAAAATGTTGCTGGTACTTTGATTAAAAACCCAAAATAAAACTATGGTTTGATGCGGGCGATTATTGGCAATAGCCGGAGGTGCAGAGGGATTTGGACGTAGTTAGGGCGGAGTATCGCCCGTGTCGGATTAAGGACCGAGCAATGGGACGCTATAGATCCAAGAATTTTGTACAACCACGAGGGCTGGTATGGGACAGTCTTAGCCTATTAAGTTGTTTAGGTGTGGCTTTGCATCTATCAAAGGCGGGAGTAATGCACAGGCATTCCGGTTCGGTCTGTCTGTAGGGGGTTTACTTACCAATGCAACGGTGTACGCCTTGTCGTGAATAGAAACGTGGTGTTGGGTGTGACGGAAAGGATCCACGTCTTAGGTGAGTGTTTCTGTTTTCATGGCGAGGGTCAAACGTCCTGGGCTGGTTCAAAGCCACATCTAGATAATGTAACGGCTCTGTATGATCTCCTTGCCGACACACCAAAGGAAGTGTGTAAATTGGCCTGGCAAAAGAGGTTGATCATTCCTTGTGGGTAAAGCTGTACACCTTTGCAGAGTGTAAAACTAATCGATTAGCCGTGTCCACGGTTATGGACGCTTGGTGAAGTCATTCCAATGTTAGAATGTTTTGGTATTTTCTGGAAAAGCTGGGTTTAAAAAGGAAACCATTTTGCAACTAGCTTTTTGGGTCGAAGGACAGACTCCGGGGATCTTTGCAGTCGGGTAGACTGGGTTGAAGGGCTTAGTTATTTGCTTATCACTTTATAATCCAAATGCTCATTTGAAAATACGATGTTTCAATTTATTATGTCATATTCTTAAATGTTTATGCAACTCTAAAATAACCTTTAACCTGCCTTGATTAGCCTGCATAATTACTTTATTGCATCTGTCAAACACTATAAGTCTTGCTGAGTACCAAAGTACTCAATCTTGCATCTGCTGTCTTAGAGGACGAAACCTGCGAAGCGCCAGACGACTTTTACTTTCACGCAGGGTGCGGGACTTTTGACGATGAGTTTCCCTAGGTTTGCCAAGTCAGTTGCCTGAGGGTTAGCAGGCAAACCACGTGGCTTTTGGGAGTTTTTAATTCCTCTATTTTCCGCTGTTGTAAAAATTTAACTCTGTATAATTATTACTGCTTGTAATATATACCTGTCAGATATTTATCGTATGGTTGTGATATGAATGTTGTAAACATGTGAGTGCTAGCCACTGATCATGGGATTAGTACAGTAATCACATGGAGGTTCCTGTTTGCAAAAACGGGGTCTCACATTGTTGGTATCAGAGCCACACTGACTGTAGGAAGCCTTGGGTGAATGGTCGTTAGTTAGTAATATGAAAACTTAATTTGAAGAATAAACAAAACTCTACTCTCTACTAATAATGAACTTTAGCATATATGCTATTTTTCTTATTTGTGGTCTCTTAGCTATTCATAAATAATTATTTTTAATCTCTCCATTTCTGTTATTTTGTAGATGGCACGTTATGTACCTTGCCATGAGTCGGTCACTCCAGAGCTGGGTGGAATGATGGGGGTACTGCATCATTTACTAGAGGACTGTCATTACGAGAGTATCCCGAGATATGTGGTGTTCCAAGCATACTTGAGCTCAGAGACTAACGAATATGCTACTAGGGTCTTTATACCTCCAAGACCGGCTTTTAATGAGGGTGAAAGAACTTTTGAAGGGTATGGATCATCCATATATGCTTCGATGAATGAAGCTGCTTACCAGGCCGTGATCCACCTCCGCCATGTGATTCCAGACCTGGATCCTGCTTATCGCTATCTTCTTGGAAGACCCCCAGTTGGAGATAATGTATATAGAGACCACACTAGAGTTAGAAATAATGGTCTTAGGGTTATGTTGAATTTTGTATATAAGCTAGACAAGCACTATGTACAGTTAGCGCAGGAACTGTTGGAGACCCGCTGACGGATGGCATTTTTGGAGGCCCGCTTGGCCCCATGCGTAGCGAGAGGTACAATACCACGCACGGTGCTAAGCGAGGGGACTTCCCAAATCCCATCCGCACAGCGCTCTCCACCTGACTCCTATGTACCTACACCTGGTGTGCCCAGAGGAGCCAGGATGTCCTGCATAGGTAGTTGCCCACGCCTTATTAATGATAAGGGCATAAATCCTCGTAGCGCTTGTGAGTTTCAGCCCGAAGCCCCTCGGGTGTATAGGCGTAGAGCCTACACCGCTAGGACCTTAGATGAGATAGAGTAGATAGGAGTGCATGGAAGGGATATAACATCTATTGTAAATATGGGAAGTATGAGATAAATAAAGTGGTTCTTTTGCTATGAGTAATGTGGTATTAGTTAATTGAAGGTTGAGAACCATATGAGAAAGAATAATATAGAAATAACTTAGTTCATAAGAACTGTAATGGCTAAGTATATAAGAATTGTGAGATAAATTCGACCCATGCAAAAAGTAGCACAATTATTATTTTTCTATTACTGCTGGCATTATATGAATGCTTATTCACCTTACTTTAAAATTTCAGATGACCAATCCCTCCAGTTGAGCGGCTATAGCTAGGGACTTAGCGGAAAATTATGGGCAAGAAAAACGTCGCCCTATGCTCACTGTTAGGCAGATAGTTGATGGGTTTAAAGTGTATGCACACGCTATTACTATAAAGAAAGAGCGTCGCGTACGCCATCTAGTTAAGCATTTTAGTTCAAATAGTGTCCAAGCCATCCAGGAAACAAGTCGTAAGCTAGAGAGAAAGATTTTTCAAGTGCATCATGTGGATATGAGTGCATATGTGCGCGCATATGAAGCGTGTATAGGTGGCCAAGAGACCGAATTGGGACCTAGGAGGCGCAGAACTGGAAATAGACAGGAGTATCTACGTCAGTTTCGCCCGGCACGGAATCCGGAGCCGCTTCCCGAGCCTTCCAGTTCGGGGAGTAGTTGTGACGTCGGATCGCCATCACCGCCTCCAGGGAATGGTAGTGGATAGGTTTTCCCTAGAAACTTTATGCTATAGTGATAAATTGTAAAATAGTTGGTATGTGTATGTATCCCTAATAGTTGGATGAAATGCTTTTGGTATTGTAAGTTTTCGAGTTGTACCTCTTTTTGCATGAATAATAACAACGGATTTTCTCTCGCGAATTGTAACTATGGGGTGAAGATTTTCGATGAGAGAATTAAAAAAAAAGAATGATGATGAACCAATAAATAAAATATCGTTAGATGTGATAGTAAAACTAAGAATTTTAGAGCGAATATGTGATGAGTAAATTTGTAATTTTACTCTAGTCTTTGTCGCGTACTAAAATGGTACTAATTTCAGGATGAGGCCGACCAGGTCACTCAATCAGATCCTGGAAACTGATGCGCCGCAGGATACTCGCGATCCCAGAGCGAGTGTCTCAACGCCTGCACAACCTAATCCTCAACATCCTGCAACAAGAGCCTCGACATCTCGAGCAGCCCGCCAAGATGCCCCTGTCCCATCTCCGGCCGGGAATGAAGTTCATGAGGAACAGCTGCCTCCACCACCTACCATGGCTCAAGTGCTGGCTTTAATTGAGCAAGGGAGGCAGGCGAATACTCTGATACTGCAGCAGATAGCCCAGAACACTGCAGCTCAGGGTGTCGCCCGTGGAGGAAATGGTGGAGCTCTTCAAGTGTCCAAGTTAAATGAGTTCCTAAGCACCCAGTCACCAGCTTTCTCCCCTTCTGCCGAGCCTCTCAATGCAGATGATTGGTTGCGGGCTGTGGAAAGCAAGTTTGAAGGACCGAGATGGCGAACAGAGGGGGGTGAATGGTCGCAAATAAAAATTCCCCCAAAATACTCCAACAAAAACCTCGACAAGATCGCTCAAAGGAAATTGTGAAAAGCCCGAAAAACCAGACAACTATGTGTACCCCAAGCTTGCATGGATAAGTACCATAAAATATGTGGGGATTTTTGAGTCACAATCCTGGTTGTCTAGTGTCCAAGATAAAGAGAAATCAATTCAAACTTTTGCTTTTAGAAAGGACATCAATTCAAATCACAAAAGTCACTTTCAGAAAAGCAAAAGCAGAATTTTCAGAACTTGTTCTCAATTTGCACAGGAGGTTGGTGGGTTTCTGCAGCTCACAAAATTTTTAAAATTTTTCTCCCTATGAGAATTAGAGTCGTGAAGAACTCCACCAAATTTCTCCTCAAAAAGCCTTACAGAAAAAACACGAAAAATCGAAGAACACAGTCTAGTCAAGAACTTCGAGCAGAACGTTTGGGGCTCGGTTTTCACCTCATGGCGCCCAAAGGGTGCAACAAGTGAACTCCAAAATTTTTCTGCAATAGTATATCAGAGTCCTGCACCTCCTCCAACACGAATCAATCAAAAAGGATTTTTCGAGATTTTTACAAAAATCAAACACTGACTGCTGCGCGAAGAACAAGTTCTGAACAAAGATGGAACTTGAAAGAAAAGATGTTCTCTACTCAATCCAAAAGTGCAAAAGAGATGTAAAACCATATTAACACACTCAAAACATCCAAGATCAGCAACATTTAGAAGGAGGGGAGGCAAATCCAAATTACTTGAAAGTAAATTGCGGGAATGTAATTGCGGGAAAGTAAATGCTGAATTTAAATTGCGTAAAATAAAGACATAATGTAAATGCGCAAAATAAATTCAGAGGTGGATGGATAAAACTTTCATTTCTGGAAGGGGAGGTTACAAAGCCTCACATTCATGTGGGCAAAGCTCAAATGACCATGAAAAACCTCAACACCTTTAAGGGAAGGAGGCTACCCCTCCACCCCTATTTATACTACTCTTGGGCCACCTACCACCCTTGGATGAGTCCCTCAACCCCAGAGCACTCATCTAAGGGCTAGGATTAACCCATACACACAGCCATGCAAGGGCTAACCCAAAACCCACACACATACCGGGTTTTCTTGCACGGTTTTCAATGCATACTACCTAGACCCGCTAACCTATCAACTAGACGTCAATCCGACGGCCCTCATTGATCCACGCGGCATCTAGCTAGCATCAACTCCTTTCCTTGTCTTCTTGACTTGCCTGGACTCCGTGATGCATCGATTCACGGCCTGGGTTGTGTGTTGATGCAAGAGGGTCAGGTTGTCGCTTATGCTTCTCGACAACTCCGTCCTCATGAGCAGAATTATCCCACACATGACCTAGAGCTAGCTGCAGTTGCGCACGCCCCTAAAATCTAGCGGCACTATCTCATTGGAAACTACTATTAGTACTACTAGTTTTTGTTCTGGGGTTAGCATTCAAATCAATGGAGTTATGTTCTATGCTGATCTCATCATGATAGAAACATCTGGTTTAGATGTGATCCTCGGCATGGATTGGTTAGCTAAAAGTAAGGGTTGCATAGATTGTGCTAATCGATCCATAACCCTTGAAAATCAAGAAGGGGTGCATGTAGAATTTACCTCAAGTACTGAAAGTTCAACACCTCAGACAGTCTGGTATTCTGCATTTGCTTCTAGTTTAAGTGAAGTGGCAGTCGTTAGTGAATTCCCTGATGTCTTTCCTACTGAATTGCCGGGAGTGCCTCCAGATCGCGATATGGAGTTTGTGATTGATTTGGTGCCGGGAACTGCACCGATATCAAAACGACCATATCGGATGCCTCCAAATGAATTGGTAGAATTGAAAAAGCAACTTAAAGAACAGCTTGATAAGGGGTTCATTCGACCCAGTTCTTCGCCCTGGGGGAGTCCGGTTCTTTTTGTGAAGAAAAAGGATAATAGTCTGCGTATGTGCGTAGACTATCGTGCCTTAAATGAAGTGACTATTAAAAATAAGTATCCGCTTCCCCGGATAGATGATCTGTTTGATCAATTGAATGGGGCGCAAGTTTTCTCCAAGATAGATTTAAAATTGGGATATTTTCAATTGAAAATCAGACCCTCAGACATTCCAAAGACCGCCCTCACTACGCGTTACGGTTTATATGAGTATACCGTAATGTCGTTCGGGCTGACAAATGCTCCAGCAAGCTTTATGAATCTGATGAACAAAGTCTTTATGGAGTATTTAGATAAATTTGTGGTGGTTTTTATTGATGACATCCTCGTTTATTCCAAAAGCGAAGAAGAGCATAGGCAACAATTGCACCTAGTCCTTAATAAGCTTCGGGAGAACAAATTGTATGCCAAATTTGAGAAGTGTGAGTTCTGGTTGAAAGAAGTCGTTTTTCTGGGGCATGTTCTGTCAGAAGGCGGAGTTGCCGTCGACCCAAGTAAAGTAGAAGCAGTATTGGCTTGGGAAAGGCCGCAATCAGTGCCAAAGATTCGAAGTTTTCTAGGTTTCGCCGGATATTATCGTTGGTTTATTGAAAATTTCTCTAAAATTGCTAAGCCACTAACTCAGCTTCTGAAAAAGGAAAGGAAGTTCGAATGGACTCCTGGTTGTGAGGAAAGTTTTCAGAAACTGAAAGAAAAGTTAACATCTGCTCCGGTGCTCATCTTGCCAGATATTCATAAGAGTTTTGAAGTGTACTGTGATGCATCGCTTCACGGCCTGGGTTGTGTGTTGATGCAAGAGGGTCGGGTTGTCGCTTATGCTTCTCGACAACTCCGTCCTCATGAGCAGAATTATCCCACACATAACCTAGAGCTAGCTGCAGTTGTGCACACCCTTAAAATCTGGCGGCACTATCTCATTGGAAACAGAACGGAAATTTACACCGACCACAAGAGCCTCAAATATTTCTTTACTTAGCCAGATCTGAATCTGATACAAAGAAGATGGCTAGAGCTAATCAAAGACTATGATCTCGGCATTCACTACCATCCTGGCAAAGCCAATGTCGTGGCCGATGCTCTCAGCCGCAAGCTTTATTGCATGGTTGATTCAAATCAGTCTGATTTAATTCATGAGTTCCAGAAGCTCAAGCTGAATTTGGTTGAGGATGGTTATGTGGCCGCTTTGCAGTTACAGCCCACTCTGAAAGGTCAAATTAAAGCTGCACAGTATAAAGATGAAGCCGTTGTTGAGATTCGAAATCAGTTGAAAGAAGGCACGGATTCTGAGTTCTTGGAAAGCCCTGATGGGATAATCATGAGAGGAACTCGAATATATGTGCCGAATGATCCCGAGATCAAGAAGCTGATTTTGGCAGAAATTCATGAGTCACCATTATCTATTCATCCTGGTAGTACCAAGATGTACCAGGATCTTACGAAGGAATATTGGTGGCCCGGTATGAAGAAGGATGTCGCTGAATATGTCGCAAAGTGTGATGTATGTCAACGAGTTAAGGCTGAACATCGTCGGTCAAAGGACTTCTTGACCATTGCAAATTCCAGAATGGAAGTGGGACGATATCAGTATGGATTTCATTACTGGTCTTCCTCGAACCCAGAAGGGGAGTGATTCCATTTGGGTTATTGTCGACAGGCTGACGAAGGTAGCTCATTTCATACCTGTCAAGACTAGAGACTCTACAGTTAAACTGGCAGAACTCTATGTCTCAAATATTGTGCGCTTGCATGGTGTCCCAAAGGCGATTGTGTCTGACCGTGGATCACAGTTCACATCTCATTTCTGGGAACAGCTGCACAAATTGTTGGGAACCAAGTTGAATTTCAGTTCTGCCTACCATCCACAGACTGATGGGCAGACTGAAAGAACAAATCAGACTCTTGAAGACATGTTGCGGGCCTGTGTGCTGTCTTATAGCACCAATTGGGAAAAGTGCCTCGCATTTGCAGAATTTTCTTACAACAATAGCTTTCAAGCTAGTCTGCAGATGTCGCCATTTGAGGCCCTTTATGGAAGAAAATGTCGAACACCACTTTTCTGGTCCGAAGTGGGTGAAAGACAGTTCTTCGGTCCCGATTTGATTAATGACGCCCAAGAGCAAGTGGATTTAATCAGAAGCCGGTTGAGGGAAGCTCAATCTCGCCAGAAAAGTTATGCCGACACTCGTCGACGTGACTTAAGCTTTGAGGTTGGTGATTATGTATACCTTAAAGTTTCACCTCTTCGTGGAGTTCGTCGATTCCAGGTTCGAGGCAAGCTCGCTCCTCGGTATATTGGACCTTATTGCATCCTAGAAAAGATGGGAGAGAAGGCATATAGATTGCAGTTGCCTACTCAGTTATCCAGTGTGCATAACGTCTTTCATGTGTCACAACTGAAGAAGTGTCTTCGCGTTCCGACTGAACTTACCCAGTTGGAAGATCTTGATCTTCAACCTGACTTAACCTATCGAGAGCGTCCGATAAAGATTCTTGAAGAAGCGGAGCGCCATACTCGAAACAAGGCCCATAAGATGCTAAAAGTGCAATAGAGCAATCATACGGAAGAGGAAGCGACATGGGAGCGAGAGGATCGCCTTAGGGAAGAATTTTCGGATTTCTTTTAAAGCCCTTTTTCCCTTGTAGCTTGTCAAATCTCGGGGGCGAGATTTCTGTAAGGGGGGTGGATCTGTAACGACCTGAAAGTTTGGATCAGTGGAAAATAAACAGTTTAAATCTTAATATAAGTGGTTTTGAAATTCTAGGTATTATTTGCTCCAATTAGAATTTCTTAGATTTTGTGTTATGCGAAAAGATTAAATAAAAAGGAAAAAGCAAAGAAAAAGGTAAAAAGATGAAAATAAAATTTAGAAAATTTTACCATGAGTCCTATTTGAGCTGATCATAATGTTTGACCAGTAAGTAGAATTTTTATAAACTTAGGGGCAAGTTAAATAGAGTATGTATCTACTTTTTGACTAAAAATAGTGAAACAAAAAGTAGAAAGAAAAATAATTAATGTCAAGAAAAATCCAATAAAATTTATATAAATCCTTGGAGATATGATACATCATTGGTAAAATTTTTATAATTAACTGATTTGAAATAAGCCTCTTAAAAATTCAAATACAGTGGGTCCAAAATGTAAGGAAAATGATTGTCAGAATTTTTATAAAATAATGGCTCATGTTCTTGATTTTAAAATTTTAAAGTGGTCCAATTATAAGGATTAAAACCTCTCCAAAAAGTTTCAAAAATAAATATTAGAAAATGAACCTCTAATTAAATCAAAAACCGAAATCAAAGTTTAGAACCAGGGTACAGTGTCAGAATTTTAACAAATTTCCCAACAGGAGTTTTTGTCTCAAAATTTTCCAGTAGACGTCCGACTCTCAGTAAGTCTTGGTCAAAAAGTTTGGAAAAATCTGAAATTAGTTTAGAGCTTAAACAAATGCGAAATATAGAGATTTCCCATTCTGTCTTATCACATTAAAATCGATTATCTCGCTGACAAGTGGGCCCGGCCCTGTTGAATCGTTGACGAGCTGGTCAGCTAAGGTGAGGCTGTCTCGCTTCCAGTGGGCCCCGGTCCCACACGTCAGTCTCACTACGTGTGTTCTTTCCCCCTTTCTTCTTTTCCGGCTGAGGCGAGTCGCCGACATGCCCTACGCTGCATCGTACGGCTTCACCTGCCCTCGTCCGGTCGAGTTCGTCACCCTCCACGTCGTGGCCACCTCCTCCTCGCCTGTGCCCACTTGATCCTGGCCGAGCTGCTTCGGAGGCGAGGCTGCACTTGGGTTGCGCTCGGCACAGAGGAAACTGACCGGAGAGTCGCACGTGAAAACTCGAATCCAACGCAGCTAGGTCGCAGCCCTTAAGCCCTGAGCCTCTCCTTCACTTCGCAGGTTCATTCCCCCTCTCTCCATTCGGTTTTCACTGCACGGAGAGCCCTTGAGCTAGGTATTCTTCCCCGTTTGTCCGCAAGAGCCAAAAGAGGGGAAATCATTGATTCGGGTTAGTCCGCCCCTAATCTTTCGGATCGATTCCTCTCGGAGCATCTTTAGTACCCCAGGTTTACTGATCACACGCAGTTTTGGCCTCTTTCTGCTCGTAGCGCCGCCGCACCGCTGCTCTTCTTCCTCACGGCCGGTGCATGGTGCCAGCGCGTCTGGGGCCTTCTCCGACCCAGCCGATTGGTGAGTCTTGCTCCCCTTGGTTCATTGTAGCTGTACAAACCCTAGGCCGCCGGAAATTTTGCCTTTAGCCGAGCTTCCACCGTCGCGGCCACGGCGCCACCGCACCTTCACGGTGGTGGCCATCCCGGCGAGGTAGCTCCACCCCTAGATTCATCTTGGCACGGTGAAGCTAGAACCGATGCCCGTTCGGCCGCGGCGGAGCTAGTTCACCGGCGGCGAGCAAGAGTTTCCGGCGCTCTGCTTTGAGTCGCTAACCAGTGGACCCCACACGTCAGTGAGCCCGCGCGTTTAAAACCGGTTTTGGCGCGCGTGGTGGAAGCCGTTTTCTCTGAGCGAAAGCGCATTTTGCAATTTCAGTTGATTTTCAGAAACCGGTTGAAATTCAAATGCTTGTAACTTTTGAGTCATCTGGCCAAATTGAGTGAAACTAATTTCTAAATTCGTATAAAATTCTGTAGTTTCAGAATATACAAAAATTTCTGAAAATGAGCAAAAGGTAATTTTAGGAAAAATTAAAGAGAAGCTTAAGTGTAAATAGGGTCATATGAATAAAATATTTTTGGGATGATCCAATTTAGGAAAAGTAATTTTTTGTAGAATCCCTGGGTTATGAGTATTCCAAATAAGCAAAATGTTCCCATGATACCTTATTATATATCATGTTTGCTCAAAAATGAATACTGAACAGGAAAATGAAATTAAGTAAATAAAGGAAAGGATTAAAGTTCGAATGGTTAAAAGTTCATCCTATTGAGGTATATATCATGGGGAGTTGCTCATATGAAAATACTTAGGGAAAAGTGTATGTGATAGTTGTTCAATTAAGAAAAACAATACTAGTTATAACCAAAATAGATGTAATTTGCTATGAACAAGTTCAAAATAACTCAAATTCACTTTTACAATGTTTTTAAGATCATGCCCTGATTTCAGGAAGAAAATGGATAAAAGATGTTGAATAGTTTAGTAATGAATGAAAATGAAAAATTGAAAGGTTATAAGTTAGTTTTTATGTTCATATATCCCTTTTCAACATATGATAAAATGGATTATATGAATGAGAAGAAATGTAAAAATGGTATAGAAGCACTTCACAAAGTATATTCTAGTATATTCTGGAAAAATAATGATATTTTGTTAAGGTTTGTATGCAAAACAAGTTAAGGGAATGAGTCTACTTTTTATGTTTTGCTGAATGATTGAAACAATCAAGCTTTTTCAACCATGTGTAAAATAACTCATCCAAGTAAGAAATTTTGGAAGAATAGTGTAGAAATGATAATCAAAGTGTTTTCTACCAGATTCCAGAAAAATATTCTGTTTTAGAGCTTTGGTTCACTTAGTTTGCATAAGTGCAATAACCTTAGGTGATATGGTTTAGTCCTTTTTCCTTAACCAGTTTTGTAGCTAAGTCTAGAGTTCGACCAAGCCTTTTCATCAATAGTTTTCAAGCTTCATCCAAACCCTAAAAGTTAAAAGAAGTTGTTAGATTTGATAATTAAGGTATGCTCTAGCTAATTCAAGACTTAAACTCTAATTTCGGTAGTTAATGGACATTAATCTTGTTAGGTTTATAACCCTAGATGATATAGTTTTTTCAAGTGCTCTCTTCTTGGTTCTTTTGAGAAAAAAACAGAGTGGGCTCTGTTTCTTTGAGTGTTGCATCCTCCAAAGTAGCTAATGAACAAAAATTTCATTTCAAATAATTTTAGCATCTATAATTCGATGTTTAAATTCGAATATTTCATAAATAGCAGTTGGCTGTTTGATTCGAATTTGTGTTTACCTGTTTATCTGTCTGTTTTCTTTTTGCCATTTGGAGTTGCTGATATTCTCTTTTTCTTTTTGTTCTCGATGAGTAGAAACCGACATCATCGAAGAAGAAGAGGACGGTTCTGCAGATCCAGATTTTATTCCTGACAGTGATTTACAAGGCAAGCAACTCCTTGATCACGTTCCTGATAATTCACCTACTATATGTTGTTTTTGCTTATGTACAGTGCATCCGGATAATTCCCTATAAAAGTGCTATTTTGGGTTAGAACTGTAGTTAATCTTGTAAATTATGGTTTGTCTCAATCTGTATGGACTTGTGAACCTTGTAAACCTTAGATTGAGCTAGACATACTTAATGTCATGTTTGGGTATAACCGCTAGCATAATAATATTCCTGCTTAAGTCTCGCGTTGGTATTTTCAGTCTTTTCAACCGTCATATGATCTTTTGGGAACTGGTTGATGATAATTTGCTAAAAACCCTCAAACAAAACTATGTTTTGACGCGGGTGGTTATTTGGCGCTAGCCGGATGCGCAAAAGGATTCGCACGTAGCTAGGGTGGAGTATCGCCCGTGTCACATTAAGGACCGAACAAATGGGATGTTGTAGAACCATGTTTTTGTGCAACCACAAGGGCTTGTATGGGCGGGTCTTGCTTAATAAGTTGTCTAGATTTGGCTTTACATCTATGGAAGGCGGGAGATTGCACAGGCAGTCCGGTCAGGTCTGTCTGTAAGGGTTTCTACATACCAATGCAACGGTGTACGCCTTGCCCTGGATAGAGACGTGGTGTGTGTGTGATAAATGTGGATCCACGGCTTGGGTGAGTGTCTCTGTCTTCAGGGCGAGGGTTAACGTCCCGGGCTGGTGTAAAGCCACGTCTAGATAATGTAACAGCTTTGTATGATCTCCTTGCCGACACACCAAAGGAAGTGTGTTAACTGGCCTGGCGAAAGAGGTTGATCATTCCTTGTGGGTAAAGTGTACACCTCTGCAGAGTGAATAAAATCTGATCGATTAGCCGCGCCCGCGGTAATGGGCACTTGGGGAAAATCCTCCCAATGCTAGAGTTTTGGTGATTTCCAAAATGGGTTGGGGCTTTGGAAACTGTTTTACAACCATCTTTTGTGTCCAAGGATCGACACCGGGGTTATATTCAGTCGGGTAGACTGGGTTGAAAATCTGGAATATTTGCTTATCATCCTGTCTTTCAATTACTTTTATTAAGATGCGATGTTGCAATCTATTATGCTTATTTACTTTAATGTTTTCATGCAACTACAAAATAACCATAGCCTGTCATTTGCTCAACCTGCATAATTACTTAAATGCATCTGTGAACCAATATAAGTCTTGCTGAGTACCGAAGTACTCAATCTTGCATCTGTTGTCTCAGAGGAAGAAGACTGCGATCTGCCAGACGACGCGTTCTTTCAGGCAGGTCTCGGGAGTTTCGACGATAGTCTCTTTTAGGTTGCCTAGTCAGTGCCTGAGGGTTTAGTGGGCAACCGCAAGGCTGTTTGGAGTTTTAGTTCCTTTTGGTTTCTGTTTTATTTCCGCTGTTAAAATGGTTTAAATTTGTACTGAAGTTTGTATAATTATTCAGTTATGTAAGATCTTCTGTTTGTTTGCGTGTATGATTTTGATACGAATGTTGTAAACATGTGAGTGCTAGCTACTGTTCCAGGGAATAGCACAGTAATCACATGGAAGTTCTTGTTCATCAGAACGGGGTCTCACAAGTATATTGACAAACCACACAAAAGGCATAAATTTGAGTTTGAAGAAAATGAAGAAGAAAGCAATTTTTAGTTGCAAAGTCAAACTTGGAAGATCATAATTAAACATGTCAAATGTGATTATGAGATTATGATCCAACAGAAGTAGTAGCATAGTTTTACAAAGATCATAATAACCAAATAAGCATTCACATTTTTATCTTTTTAGTGATGCCTCTTCTACGTTTTCTCCCCCTTTTGGCAATATAGGCATCCATTTTTTTATGTATGCATGAAATGCAATCGAAAGAGCTATGAAGATTATCCAATTGATCAAAATGGAAGGATATTACACCAAGCTTGTCAATTTCAGAAGATAACTAAACTAAGACATGTCCAAGTGCAAATACGAGCTTAGTTTTGAATATTTCATTTTTAGCAAGATTTGACAAGTCAACACTTAGCTTTAGTTTCAAAAATAGAAGAATAGCCACTATAAGGATCAAAAGGAAAACCTAGAGTTCAACCTACTCAACACGTTGGGGAATCTAGAAGAGCATACAAGGTCCTTCGGGCTAATTTATCACTTAATGCAAATTTTGATTTATCATCATACAAGACATAGTGGGGTGCAAATGTTTGACATTATTTGCATTCTTTACCCACATATGTCTTTGTTTTTAATTTATTTGCATTTTCTTTTGACAACCAATTGACTCAAGCCGTATGCGACCATCTCAAGATGAACTCTTAAGAGGATGGTCTAGGTCAAACACGATGTATTCCAAGTTCATCCCAAGTGCAATGGGAAGCGGTCTTGTGAATGCAAGGTGTTGAGTCGTATGTGCACAAGAAGAGTCAATTTTGTTTAATTTTCATTTTTAGCACAATGATTCATTAGCAATTGAAGGACTCTAGCATGGATCAAACTAGTTTCACCCAAGTTGCTATAGGGAATCTAGAGAACTCCTAAATTTCTCAAATTATGGCACAAACCTCTAGAGAAGAAACCTAGCAAGTAAAAGCAACAACTTTCATCAAGTTTTTCATTTAAGGCTTATTTCATTTTTAAGCTTAGCAAGTTAAATGAACTTGGACATACCTAAGCTAGTGATTTTCTTCAAATGATGTAGCATGGTGTATAGCATGAAGACGAAATCAATTGCATAATAGACAAAGCTCATTAAACAAGAAATGCAGTCTATATGCACTGCACGAACAGATTCCCAAACTCCCCCTCAACAAATGAATCAATTTTAAGCTCAAATCTGGTTAAAGTTGAGTTATTATCAAGATTAGGCATAAAGAAGACCCAAATGAACTCAATAACAACCAGAAAAAGTAATGAGGAGAAGAAGTCGAGAAACTGCAAAACTGGATGGCTATTGAGCATAGATAAGATAGAAGAGACTCACTACGGCTCAGACTCACTCTTATCTTCCCCAGTGACTGACATAGGGAAGCTGACTCTAGGTCCCAACTAAGGAGTGCACACAGACCCTGTCTACCCAGGAGGCCCAATACCTGCTAGACTTATAAGACTGTGAGGGAACTCAAGCTAGAGAGAAGAGAGAACAGCTAATCACGCATGATAGCAACCTAACGCACAAGATAAGAGGTCCATGCAAGGCATGCCAGAAGTCTAAGTGAGTGAACTCAACTCAAGAAAACAAGCCCAAAGTCACCCAAAAGAAACACAAAGAAAAGAAAAGCTGGAAGAAAACATATAATACATAATATACAAACCAGCTCCCCCTCACGAAAGGCCGTAAGGGCTCACGACTCCAAGCTCACTCCTCAAGGCAACAAACTGAGCTATCCAAAGGCTTGGTGAAGATATCGCTAACCGAAAGTCACTCTCTATGAACTGAAGCGATATCTCCCTTCTCCACATGGTCTCTAAGGAAGTGATATCTAATATCAATGTACTTGGTCCGGGA
This sequence comes from Otatea glauca, assembly GCA_036346275.1. Lineage (NCBI taxonomy): Eukaryota > Viridiplantae > Streptophyta > Magnoliopsida > Poales > Poaceae > Otatea > Otatea glauca. Next base: position 53,198,898 of record CM070718.1, on the reverse strand, counting down.
ATGTTGCACTGGGTTTTTAGCAATGCAAATAGCTGAAGTGTTGTCACAGAAAAGTGGCACACTCTTTATCTCTAACCCATAGTCCCGTAAGGTCGATCTCATCCAGAGCACTGCTACAAAGAATCGGTCTGCAAACAACATACTCGGCCTCGGTGGACCGTGCAACCCTGATCGCTTCCTAGATGACCAAGAAACAAGAGAAGTGCCAATGAATTGGCAAGTGCCAGAAGTGCTCTTCCTATCTATCCTACAGCCAGCAAAGTCGGCATCGAAAAAGGCTCTAAGAGATAGACAAGAAGAAGAAGAGTACCAAATACCATAATCAGTGGTAGCACGAAGGTACCTGAAGATGCGCTTGACCGTCTGGCGGTGAGAGGCGCGAGGAGAAGCTTGAAATCGAGCGCACAGACACACAACAAAATGTATGTCTGGCCTCGAAGCAGTGAGGTACAAGAGGGAGCCGATCATGCTCCGAAACTTCTTTTGATCAGCAGGCTCACCATCCTCATCGGGCTCGAGGACAGCAGTGGTGGCCATAGGAGTCATCACCGGCTTCCCATCAGACATGTCGAAGTGCCTCAGGAGGTCACGGGTATATTTGCCTTGATGCAAGAAAGTACCCTCCCGAGTCTGGTTGATTTGGAAGCCAAGAAAGTAGCTCAACTCGCCCATCATACTCATCTCAAACTCAGGCTCATCACCTCGTAAAAGCGAGACACAATCGAATGAGACATGCCACCAAAAATGATATCGTCCACATAAATCTGGACAAGAAGAAAATGAGACTCATGGTGTCTGATGAACAGAGTTTTGTCTACTATGCCCATTTTGAAGTCATGGCTGAGAAGATAAGACTTGAGCCTCTCATACCATGCTCTGGGGGCCTGCTTGAACTCATACAAAGCTTTGGAGAGCTTGTATACATGACTCGGAAACTTGGGGTTCTCGAATCCTGGAGGTTGTTTGATATAAACCTCTTCCTCAATATAGCCATTGAGGAATGCACTCTTGACATCCATTTGATAGAGCTTGAAGCCCCGGGATGCAGAAAATGCAAGCAGGATCCTAATAGCCTCTAGTATAGCTACAGGGGTAAAGGTCTCCTCAAAGTCAAGACCCTCAACCTGAAAAAAGCCCTATGCAACTAGCCTAGCCTTGTTGCGAATGACAACCCCATCCTCACTCTGCTTGTTTTTGAACACCCACTTGGTCCGAATGACATTATGACCAGATGGGGGCTCGACAAGCTACCATACCTTGTTCCTCTCAAAGTTATCAAGTTCCTCATGCATAGCATTAATCCACGACTCATCGGATAATGCATGAGAAACATCCTTCGGCTCAAAAGAGGCAACGAAGGCAGAGTGAAGGCAGAAACTGGACAAACCGGATTTTGAGCGAGTGACCCGCTCAAATAGATCACCAATGATTTGATCAGGTGGATGAGAACACTGAATATGACGGGGAGGACCAGAAGCAGAAGTGGCCTCTACCTCATTTACAGAAGAGGTAGGAGCAGAGCCACTCGCTGAAGGAGAGTCGAAAGGCAAGGGCTGGTCTCCCTGAGGTGAAGAAATGGAAACAGGAGGCACCTCAGGTGTAGAGGGGACTGGATCCGGTGGAACACCATCATCTCCATCATCCTCATCTTCTACAAAGATGGTCTCGAGGGATAAGAAGAGCTCAAACATCGTGTCTAGCTCTGGGCTAGCCTCATCAAAGGTCACATCACGGTCTCTATGATCCTATGCATCAACACCTGCACTTATAGCTACGAGAAGAAGTCGAGTAACCTAGAAAGATACCATCGTAAGAGCGAGACTCAAACTTATCTAGGTTACTGGACTTCAAGATAAAACACTTACAACCAAAACGCAAAATGAGAAACACCGGCTTTCGCCCATACCTCAACTCATAAGAAGTGCGATGCAAATGTGCTCTAAAACACACGATTAGAAACATGGCAAGCAGAGCTATAGCCTCAGCCCAAAACTTCCTATGAGTATCAGATTGCCTAGCATCGTCTGGCCATCTCATCCGTGGTCTGTTCTTCCTTTCCACTACACCATTCTGCTGAGGGGCGTAGGGAGAAGAGAACTGATGCTCTAAACCAGACTCCACACAAAAACTCTCAAAGTAGGAATTCTTGAACTCCGTGCCATTATCACTGCGTATGGCTCGTAATGCACCTGGGAGCTCAATAGACAACCTACTAATCAAACCCCTGAAATGAGAAAAAGTCTCATCCTTCGAGGCCATGAAGAATACCCAAGAGTATCTAGAAAAATCATCAACGATGACAAGAACATACCATTTCCCTCCTGCTGACTGCACTCTAGCTGGACCAATAGTGTCCGTATGTAAAAGCTGTCCTAGTGCATCACCATCACTACTGGATCGGAGGATGAGAAGCGAGAACCATCTTGCCATGTCGGCAAGGAGAGCAAACTAAGTCTTTGACCATCTTGAGTTTGGGCAAACCCCGAATGAGATCGTGGCTGCTAACTCGGGTCAAATGATCAAAACCAATGTGACCAAGTCTCCTATGCCGGAAGGAGAGATCACGGACTCGAAGCAATCAAACATCGAAGAGAGTCTCGTAAGAAGCGGAAAAATCGAGACGAAAGACTCTCCCAAATCTAGAAATCCCGCAAACTAACCATCCTAATGAATCAAGGATTCTACAGGCATTACTCTTGAAGCTTACCTCGAAAAAGTCATCGATAAGCTGAGAAACAGAGAGCAGATTGTATTGCAGCTTACCTACTAAGGCAACATCTTTAAGAATGAAATTTTGGTTAATGCAGATGGTACCTTTAGCAATGACTCTACGAAGATGCATCCCCAAAAGTGATTAACTCATCACCGGGGCTCGGACTAGGAAGAGAACCAACGAGAATCTCGGTCATATGACGAGAACAACCGAGTCAACAATCCAAACATCGCCCTTCCCATCCGATTTAACCCGATCAAGACACAAGAGAGAAAGATGACTCAAGATCTTGGGATAGAGTGAAGACTTAGGAACCTAATATCTTGAACCATACGACACCTCGAGTACCACCCACGAGAAGAAGATCGACTCGAGTGTCTCTCGACGCTCAACTCTCACGATCGAGAGCAATTCGTACATAATCTAGAGTCAAAGCTGGGTGGTACGCCGTGGTGCAAAAGTCGGACCATCCCAAAGAAGATCGCTGGATCTCCTACCGGAAAACACCTCACGCCACGATATCTACCTCGATGGGAAAAACGAGGAATATCAAGAGGACGGCGGAAAGACTGACTACGAACAGCTCCAGGACTAAAACTCGAAGAACTAGCATGAAAACCAAGTCCTAAACGCTGCCCAAAAATAGGCGACTCTCTAACCTGTCTAGAAGCAGTGTGTGTCTTAGGAGCACTCAAAGTCTGGGGATGACCCTGAATACCCATAAGAGCAGCAACACGCTCACGCCGAGTTATCTTGGCACGCCTGAAGCAGAAATCTACTAGGTGACCATCCTTCTTACAGAAGGTGCATGTGTACTTCGCCTTTCTAGAGGCAGAAGCAATAGGAGTAACACCATTCTGGTCAGAAGTCCTATGGACAACCCCAGCAGACCTAAACACGGTGGTACTCACTCTGGGAGCTACCACAATCTCACCACTCTTGGAGCCGCGCACAATGGTGGGACGATGTGCCCGAGCGTGCTCCAAGGGATCAAATCCTAGACCTTGATTGAATCTACTAATCTTGGATTGGTCTAGAATAAGATTGAGCTTCTTCTTGCCTCCAACAAACTTCTCGAGAGTGCTCATAAGATACTGGCAATCTCGAAAGAAAGAAGCACAAGAAGAACAGGGGAAGAAGAAGAAGAACCGTAAAGATGAGCTCTCTCAAGACGTGCATTTTCTCCTCAAAGACGATCGCCTCAATCTTGAGGGCCTCACAAGAAACGCAAGGAGCATCTCTAATTCTATGGGCTTGGTCTTCTAATTTCTTCCTAAGCTCGACATGGATTTTACCCAAGTCCCCACAATCTCGAAGACATCATAAGCAATATTTTTGTGACTTATCTAGTAAGTCCTTAGCAAGTTTAGCACACTTGACATTCTGTGGTTTCATTGTCAAGTTTTAATTGCTTCTGACCCTCACATGAGCCGATTGGGTCCTTAGAAGCATGTGATTTAAGTTCATTGTTTCTAGCGTAAAGCTTCCTAAGGTGTTCGCCATGGCATCAATTTCGCAAGCAATTTAGGGCAATTAGAGCATGATGGAGTGGAGTGAGCATGAAGAAAACTAGCCTCAACAGAATAGCATCAATGAACTAGTACTAGCATTCTTCAACCTAAGACCATCAAGTTCACAAGCACACTATCATGTATGGTCCTTAGGTTCTCCAACTCCACAAGAATAGCATCACACAAAGAGCAATCATCGGTGACTTGGGAGGAGAAGATCTAAGTGAAGCTAACTCCGAGTCAAGGTACCGCTTCCTTCTCAAGCTCCGTACACCTAGCTCTAGCTCTAGCATGAAATTTTCCTAATTTGCGTAAAGCTTCGCTGAGCTGGTCATAGGAGGGTACCTCGTCCGAGTCAGAGAGTCTGAGTCGTCGATATCATTGGTGTCGGCCATGAAGCACATGCCGAGAAGTCGTCGCCGCCTTTCTTTTCTTGCGGATCATCCTCGCCCTCGCCGCTCCATGTCTCTCGTGTCGGAGAGGTTGATGTCGCAAGCGCGGCAAAGACGCGGTGGAAGAGCTTCTTGTTCTTGGAGAAGTTGCGGTACTTCTTCTCGTGCGCCGGCTCACGAATTGGAGGCTTCTTGTTGCGGTTCTTGTCGGTGTAGTCGTTTTGCCCGAACCGCCAACGCCGTTTTGCCCTTATCCGGCTTTGGGACAGTTCGCTCGAATGTGGTTGGGGCCACCACACTCAAGCGGTGATCATACCACCTCTCTTCTCTCTCTCACCCTCTTGTATGCAAGAGAAAACTTGAGCGAGAAGAGCAAGCTCATTTTCAGGAATTTTTCCGATTGGTCATCGCTAGCTCGCAAAGGGCGGAAGAGAGAAACCAAAAGAAGGATCAAGAAGAAGATCCAATGGGATCGGTGACCAAAGCCATCGATCGAGATTTCGTCTTCCGAGAGACGATATCGATCTCATGAGCCTTGAGGCGGAATAAAGCCCGCCAAGAGTTAGAGTCGATAAGTCGGTGGTGTCCTTGATGGTGGTCACCTTCATCTCCCAAACCCAAGGTCGAAAGCGGTCAAGAAATGCCGAGCATTGTCCGAGTCGGGTATATGCAACCAATCGCCGGAGGTCGCCAAAATCTTTGTAAACCGACCAAAACACTCGCCGAGATTCTCGCAGCGCTGATCAAACTTGTGTAGACGCGCTTGAACTGGTCTCGCTCACGCCTTGATTTGAGTAGAGCCCTCATGGTAAGCATCGAGGGTTACCCAAATCTCTGGCGGAGCGAAGGTGAGAAATCCTATCATACTCACCGCGCTAAGACTCAGTATGAGAATGTTCCTTGCCTTAGCATTCGCCTCAACGCCAACCATATTGATGGCCGTGACATTTTCATCGCGGGAACCTCATACGGGAGTTTCACCTTACGCCATATCGTACCACAGGCGTGATGTATGACTCCATCTGAGACTTCCAAAAAGGAAAATCAACTCCATTAAAGATGGGAGGCTTAGTGGAATATTTGTCCGTCGCCAAGGCTCTTGAGACCGATCAAGATTTAGAAAGAGCAGAACCGGCTCTGATACCAATTGAAGGACCGAGATGGCGAATAGAGGGGGGGTGAATGGTCGCAAATAAAAATTCCCCCAAAATACTCCAACAAAAACCTCGACAAGATCGCCAAAGGAAATTGTGAAAACCGAAAAACTAGACAACTATGTGTACCCCAAGCTTGCATGGATAAGTACCATAAAATATGTGGGGATTTTTGAGTCACAATCCTGGTTGTCTAGTGTCCAAGATAAAGAGGAATCAATTCAAACTCTTGCTTTTAGAAAGGACATCAATTCAAATCACAAAAGTCACTTTCAGAAAAGCAAAAGCAGAATTTCCAGAACTTGTCCTCAATTTGCACAGGAGGTTGGTGGGTTTCTGCAGATCAGAAAATTTTTAGAATTTTTCTCCCTATTAGCATCAGAGTCTTGAAGAACTCCACCAAATTTCTCCTCAAAAAGCCTTACAGAAAAAACACGAAAAATCGAAGAACACAGTCTAGTCAAGAACTTCGAGCAGATTGTTTGGGGCTCGGTTTTCACCTCATTGCACCCAAACGGTGCAACAAGTGAACTCCAAACTTTTTCTGCGAGAGGATATAAGAGTCCCGCACCTCCTCCAACAAGAATCACTCAAAATTTTTGATATTATTAAAAAAATCAAACACTGACTACTGCGAGAAGAACAAGTTCTGAACAAAGATGGAACTTGAAAGAAAAGATGTTCTCTACTCAATCCAAGAGTGCAAAAGAGATGTAAAACCATATGAACACACTCAAAACATCCAAGATCAGTAGCATTTAGAAGGAGAGGAGGCAAATCCAAATTACTTGAAAGTAATTTGAGGGAATGTAATTGAGGGAAAGTAAATGCTGAATTTAAATTGCGTAAAGTAAGACATAATGTAAATGCGCAAAATAAATTCAGAGGTGGATGGATAAAACTTTCATTTCTGGAAGAGGAGGTTACAAAGCCTCACATTCATGTGGGCAAAGCTCAAATGACCATCAAAAACCTCAACACCTTTAAGGGAAGGAGGCTACCCCTCCACCCCTATTTATACTACTCTTGGGCCACCTACCACCCTTGGATGAGTCCCTCAACCCTAGAGCACTCATCTAAGGGCTAGGATTAACCCATACATACAGCCATGCAAGGGCTAACCCAAAACCCACACACATACCGGGTTTTCTTGCACGGTTTTCAATGCATACTACCTAGACCCGCTAACCTATCAACTAGACCTCAATCCGACGGCCCTCATTGATCCACGCGGCATCTAGCTAGCATCAACTCCTTTCCTTGTCTTCTTGACTAGCTCGGACTCTGTCTCCGATCATCTTACGGCGATCTCCCAACCGCCTGGACCTCCGACGCTCCTCGCCTAGTCCCGGTCATCTTTCGCCTCACCATGACCTAGCACCGTCGTCCCGCAACCATCAAAAACAAGGAAACTCCTCACAAAGAAATGCCCACAAAGATGTGCAATAAACCATCCAACTCATCACTACCGCGTCCATACGACCGGTACTGCCACTCCTGGCAGAGACAACTCAAATTGCTTTATTTTGAAAATCAATCCAAATCAAACTCAAATTTGAGCACACCTTGCTCAAATAAAGTCAAATACTCATCACAAACATGGATGGACCTCCACATGGTCCTTCAAAGTTAGATATTGCTCAGTGTGATGAGAGGGAGAAGGTCTTATATGCCTCCTATCAGTTGCAAGGGACTGCAGCAGTTTGGTGGGAGAACTACCAGGCGGTGCTACCAGAAGGTCGGGTGGTCCTATGGCCTGAGTTTAGAGCTGCATTCCGCCGCACCCATATTCCAGCCAGTGTGATTGAAGTGAAAAAGAGGGAGTTCCATGACCTTAAGCAAGGTTCGATGACAGTGATGGAGTACCTGCACCGTTTCAATCAGCTGTCAAGATATGCCACTTATGAAGTAGCTAATGAGGCAAGAAGGATTGAGAGATTTAGGGAAATTCTAAATGAAGAGATCAAGTGGGCTTTAATTGCCCTAGACATTGACGACTTCCAGACTCTGGTAGACAAGGCTGTAAGAGTGGAGCACGGCAGTCGCAGTGTGATGGAGAGCCGCAAGCGCAAGTGGCTTACGCGTAGCTCATCTGGAGCTGGATCATCTAGGCCACAAGGGTGGCAGTCGACCGGTTTTCGTCGACCACCACCACCACCAGCACCAAGAGCCCAACGACCGGCTTCCTGTGCTCGAGATCCTGTGGGCAAGCTACTCGCTTGTACATGCGGTAGCCGCAGTAGATCTGTTTCGCCCGTGCAATGACCTAGGACCGCCGTTGCTGCCGTAAGAAGGCACCTAATGTCACGTGCTTTCATTGCAATGAGCGTGGACATTACGCCAGTTCCTGTCCCAAGAAGAAGACCGGGCAACCTCGTCCACAAGCCCAAGGCCGGACTCAAGGATCGACGCCGCCACCTGCGCAAGGCGGGAATATTGGACGCCTTCACCATGTGACGACTGAAGAGGCGCAGGAAGCAACGAACGTTGTGCTCGGTATGTTCCTTGTGCAATCTGTGCCTACATTGGTTTTGTTTGATTCTGGAGCTTCTCATTCCTTTATCTCCAAGAAGTTTTCTGAGCAAAACAAGTTAGAGGTTTCCCTGTTGCCTACTCGCATGAGTGTGCAATCACCTAGAGCCACTATTATAACTGCTAGTTTCTGTTCTGGAGTTAACATAGAAATCAATGGGGTTACATTTTATGCTGATCTCATCCTAATAGAAACATCTGGGCTAGATGTGATCTTAGGCATGGATTGGTTGGCCAAACATAAAGGTTGTATAAACTGTGCCGATTGATCTATATCTCTGGTAAATCATGATGGAATACCTGTGGAATTTGCCGCAAGTACCAATGAGTTGGCATCTCAGCCAGTCCGGTGTTTTGCATCCACGGTTGAATTGGAAAATATGCCAATAGTTAATGAGTTTCCAAAAGTATTTCCTGCGGAATTGCCAGGAGTACCTCCGGATCAAGAAATGGAGTTCATTATTGAATTGGTGCCGGGGACGGCACCAATATCAAAGCGTCCATATAGGATGCCCACAAATGAATTAGTGGAACTAAAAAAGCAACTCAAGGAACAACTGGACAAGGGATTTATTCGCCCCAGTACATCACCCTGGGGAAGTTCGGTTGTTTTTGTCAAGAAAAGGACAACAGATCGCAGATGTGCGTAGACTACCGTGCCTTAAATGAAGTAACTATCAAGAATAAATATCCGTTACCCGGATTGATGACTTATTTGATCAATTAAATGGGGCACAAATTTTCCAAGATAGACTTGAAGTTGGGGTATTTCCAGCTGAAGGTCAGACCGTCAGACATTCCCAAGACTGCCTTCACTACCCGTTATGGATTATATGAATACACCGTGATGTCCTTTGGACTCACTAATGCTCCGGCAAGCTTCATGAGCTTAATGAATAAGATTTTCATGGAGTATCTGGATAAGTTTGTAGTGGTATTCATTGATGATATCCTGATATATTCCAAAACTGAAGAAGAGCATGAGCAGCATTTGCACATGGTCCTCAGCAAACTCCGAGAAAATAAATTATATGCTAAGTTCGAGAAATGTGAGTTTTGGTTGAAAGAAGTGGCATTTCGGGCATGTTTTATCGGAGGCGGAGTTGTTGTCGACTCAAGTAAGGTGCAAGCGGTGTTGGCTTGGGAAAGGCCTCATCGGCCCAAAAATTCAAGTTTTCTAGGCTTTGCGGTTATTACCGTCGGTTCATTGAGAACTTCTCTAAAATAGCCAAGCCACTCACGCAACTCTTAAAGAAAGAAAAGAAGTTCGAATGGACTTCTGATTGTGAACAGAGTTTCCAGAAGTTAAAAGAAAAACTAACCTCTGCCCCAGTACTCATACTGCCAGATATTCACAAGGATTTTGAAGTATTTTGTGATGCATCACTCCAAGGGTTGGGATGTGTGTTAATGCAAGAAGGCTGGGTTGTCGCTTATGCCTCTCGACAACTTCGTCCTCATGAGCAGAACTATCCTACTCATGACCTTGAATTGGCCGCTGTGGTTCATGCCCTTAAAATCTGGCGGCATTATCTTATTGGGAATAGGACGGAGATCTATACTGATCATAAAAGTCTTAAGTACTTCTTTACCCAACCAGAATTGAATTTGCGGCAAAGAAGGTGGCTGGAGCTGATCAAAGACTATGACCTTGGTCTTCATTACCATCCTGGTAAGGTCAATGTCGTAACTGACACTCTTAGTCGGAAGTCAGACATTGCGGCCGGATCCTCGCCACCGACGACGATCAATGCTTTCCAAAAGCTCAATTTGAATCTAGTGGAAAATGGTTACGTGGCCGCTCTCCAACTTCAGCCAACTCTTAAAAATCAGATTAAAGATGCTCAACTCCAGGATGAAGCCATTATAGAGATCCGGAATCATTCAATTGGGGGCATAAATTCTGAGTTCACAGAAAGTCCAGATGGGACAATTATGAAAGGAGCTCATATTTATGTGCCCAATAATTCTGATATCAAGAAGTTGATTCTATCTGAAGCCCATGAGTCACCATTATCTATTCATCCGGGTAGTACCAAAATGTATCAAGACCTCAAGAGAGAATATTGGTGGCCTGGTATGAAGAAGGATATCGCCGAATATATCGCGAAATGCGATGTATGCCGGCTGTCAAAGCCGAACATCAACGCCCAATGGGCTACTCCAACCATTGCAAATTCGAATGGAAATGGGATGATGTCGATATGGACTTCACATCGCCTTCCCGGATCAAAAAGGAAATGACTCCATTTGGGTTGTCGTTGATCAACTAATCAAAGTGGCTCATTTTATCCCGGTCAAGACCACATATTCTGGAGACAAGTTGGCAGAACTTTACATTAGCAATATCGTGTGTTTGCACGGGGTCCCGAAAACAATTGTTTCAGATCGGGGATCGCAATTCACATCCCGTTTTTGGGAAAAATTGCATGGTCTCTTGGGAACTAAATTGACTTTCAGTACTGCTTATCATCCCCAGACCGATGGTCAAACTGAAAGAACAAATCAAATACTAGAAGATATGTTAAGGGCCTGTGTGCTAACTTATAGCACCAATTGGGAGAAGTGCTTAGCATTTGCAGAGTTCTCCTACAACAATGGTTTTCAAGCTAGTCTACAAATGTCACCATTTGAAGCCCTTTATGGAAGGAAGTGTCGAACTCCACTTTTCTGGTCTGAAGTGGGGGAAAGGCAGTTCTTTGGCCCAGATTTAATAAATGAGGCCCAAGAACATGTGGACTTGATACGAAGCCGATTGAGGGAAGCCCAATCCAGCCAGAAAAGTTATGCCGACACTCGTCGACGTGACTTGAGCTTTCAGATTGATGACTATGTCTATCTTAAGGTTTCACCTCTTCGCGGGATCCATCGATTCCAAGTTCGAGGCATGTTAGCCCCTCGATATATTGGTCCATATCGTATACTGGAAAAGATGGGAGAAAAAGCATACAAGTTGGAGCTGCCATCCCAAATATCCAGTGTACACAATGTCTTCCATGTGTCGCACTTAAGAAGTGTCTTCGCGTCCTACCGAACTTGCTCAATTGGAAGAGATTGAACTCCACTGATCTAACTTATCGCGAACACCCGCTTAAAGTTCTCAAGAAGCGTAAAGGCGCACTTAATAAAGTTCATAAAATGGTAAAAGTACAATGGAGTAACCATACTAAGAAGAAGCAACTTGGGAACAAGAAGATAAGCTTAAGGAAGAATTTCCGATTTCTTTTAGACTCTATTCTACTCGTCCACCAAATCTCAAGTAGATTTGTAAGGGGTAGATTTGTAACATCCCGAAAATGAAACAGTTGTATAATAAAATAGAAATGAATATTTTGGATTTAAATATATTGATTTCTGAGTTTTCTTGATGTTATTGGTTTTTATTGGATTTTCTTGGATTTATGCTTTGTACGAAAAGTCCAATTAATAGAATTATCAAATGAAAAATGGTAAGTAGGTAAAAGTAAAATTAGAAAACAATTACCATTTGGTCATAATCAATCTGTAAACCAGTAAAAATACTTAGTAAAAATCTTTGTGCTGGTTTGGGACAAAATAAATATCTTAACTCTCTCTTGTGACTAAAAACAGAAAGTCTGAATTAATTAAAAATAATCGAATTGATCAGAGCCACAAAATTACCATAGCACCATCGAGCAGTGTTTACATCCGTAAAAATCTCAGCAATTTATCATGTCGGTAAAGTCTCCTAAAATTTAAAAACAGAGACTATTAAAAAGAAGAAATCTTGATGTCGAATTTTTATAATTCAACCATGCCATATTTTAATCTCAAATTTTTACTAAAGGTTATAAACTACCAGAGAGGGTGGTCAAAAGTTTCAAAACTTTCTACATGATCCGATGGCCGCTTTAATGGTCACATGGAGCTTGTCGCACTGTGCTTATCCTTGACTCGCTCTCTCTCTCGACTCGTGGGCCCGCTCCTTTTCCGTGACCGTGCGATGGCAGGAACGGGAAATGGTTCACTCGCCGACCTGTGGCCCTGGCCCCACTCGTCAGTCCCTGACCTCACTGCCTTCCTCTTCCCGCCTCTCGCCGAGACAAACACGAAGACTCCCGAGTCTTGCCGCCTCTCGTGTCTCTACGCGACTCACACCACCCGAGCGATCCGTGCAGCCACGTCCATCCTTGAAGTCTGCGCGCCATACCCGGTCAGTTCCGCATCAAATCTTGCCGGAGAGACTTCGTGCTCCACTTCATTGCGCAAGCGCCAAAACCCGCCAGATTTCATTGTGAGTTCAAACCCGCAAAGCACTTTCTCCGCTATAAATACCGTAGGGGTGTCGCTTGAGGTCTCCTTCTTCCTTGCTCAATCCTAGACCCAACGCCAGAACCGAAACTCTTGTTCTTCGCTATTTTGGCTGGAACCCGAAAAGAGGGGGAGAATCAAATTGAGCTCAACCGTGAGTAATCTTTCCAAGTTGATTGCTTCTAGAGCTTCCTCATGACCTGGTGAACTCATCCCACTCGTTCCTTTTTGCTCATCTTGCCCGCAGCTCCGCCTCACCGTGTGCCCTTCTTCCTCGGCTCCGGCGAACGGTGACGGCCCAAACTGTTGCTTCTCCGGACCGGCCAACTGGTAAAATGGAATCCCCTAACTTCACTGATGCTCAAACTGCTGCCCATTCGGTCCGTAGCTCACTCGTTATCTTCTCCGATGAGCCGCAGCTTTTTCCGCCGCATGCCGCCGGTGGCAGGCATCTCCACCGCCCTCACGGTGAGCGACCCCACCCGTGCAGCGCGGTGACCATCAAGCCGGCCGTCTTGCCCATTCGGCCGGACCTCCGCCGGAGAGCCACCGCCGCCGAGCCCTAGCCGCACCCCTGTTTTTCCCTCACTGCACCGTGGGCCCTCTCTGTCAGCCGGGCGAGTCATTCTCAATTCAAAGGGTAAAGGCGCTTTCGGTTCTCTGAAAACGTATTTCTGAATTTCAGTTTAATTTCCATACCCGAGCTACTTCAAACGAAATGACTTTTGAATCCTTGGTCCAAATGAAATGAAACAAAATTCTAAATTCATCTAAAATCAAGTAGTTTCAGAATATACAATAACATTTTGAAAATGTTTACTGGGTAAATATGAAATTCAAATTTGAAAGAAAGGGCTAAAAACACACTTCGTATTAAAAAGTCGTAAACAAACTTAAAAATGAATGGAACCAATTTTTGTGAAATACTCATGTTTCCAGAAGTTCAAATATATAAAAATATTTGAATTTCATTAAAGTTTTGAACTACTTGCTAATAATGATTGTAATCAATGTGCTAGGAGTTTAAATAAGTATAATTTGAATAAAAGAAATATGGATAGGTAAAATTTAGTTTTTAAATAATATCATGGCAGTAGGATGCCTGAGTTTGCCAAAATATTTAATAAATGAACTTAATTTGAATTGACTTAAAAAGAATGAAATAACTTAAACATAAAAATGTATATATATAAATATAGAAAGTCAAATAGTTGTAATATAGATTAAATGAATTCAAATAATCACCAAACCCATTTTGTTATACCTCTGTCATTACAAGGATCCTAGGTGTGTAAAAATAATTAAGGTTTACAATAGACAGTAGTAGATGTTTAATAGTCGGAGTGTTAATGTTTGAATAATTCAAATAGTTAAAACTTTCACAAGTAAACTTCAAATTTGATAAAATCAAATCCTATAGCTCAAGAATAGTACCCTTGCTGATTAGGCAAAAATATCTTATGTTTGTGCTAGGTTGAAATAAAATAATGTAGACCCTGATGATCGATTATAGGAAAAACATCGCAGTTAAAAGTCAATTGTCAATTGTCGCGAAACTAACTTTAAATCACTGCTAAAGTCATAACCTGTTAATGCCTGAAAAATGAGTAGATTATCCTAGACGGTGTAGTCGCAATCTTGTATCAAAACTGAACTCTTGCCGAGTAGAAAATTGAATCATTAAGTTTTTCATCGGTCCGTAGAACCTCTCGCCTAAATGCGAAAACTATAGAAATCAGTTTAGAAATGATACTTAGGATATGGTTTGCCATATTCTAGAAAAATATTTTGTTTACAACTTTCTTTTCAATTAAATCTTGCTAGTGAATGCCCCTAAAAGTATGCATGTCGTAACCTTTAAAATCACATAAGCTTTTTCAACTATGAAAATAGTGTCTCGCCTAAAAACTAAAATATATGAAATCAACCTAAATTTGTTCTTCAAAGTATGTGCTGCCTAATTCCAAAGAAATAATCTTATTTCGTCATGTTTTGCATATAAACTTTAATAGTCAAATAACCCTTAGTTTAATGTTTAGTGAACCTTATCATAATCGGAATAGATGAACCTTGTAATAAGGAATTTGTAATTAATAAATTTGTATCACCGTAACCTTCTTAAAAATGATGAATAACTCTAATTAGCTAGCTACCGTTATAACTTGTTTAAAACCTTTCTTATACAAATCACTTAAGGTTAAGTGTTTAGCGTAACCCTTAACTAGTGTTTTAATTCTTTTAATCCAAATAATTTTAGCATCTATAATTCAAATCATAAATACTAGAATTCACAATTTTAGCCTCTTGAATTCGTAATTCACAAATAAATAATCCATATGAAAACTCATAATGTTCATTACGTAAAGTATTAGTGTTTCAATTATTTACCTCGTGAAATCTTAAAAGTTTATATTTCAACCTCAAAAGGATAACCCTATTTTCTGCAGTCATTCTTTATTTGACTTATCTTATGCATTTTCTTTTCGCCCTTTCTCAATTTGGATATTTACTTTTTCCCGCTTGATCGTCGTGTAGAGTCCGACGTCCTTGAAGAGGAAGACGACGCCACCGCCGATCCAGATCCGGAGCTAGACAAAGAAGTTGCAAGGCAAGCACCTCCTTGAACATGTCGAGCCTAGTAATTTACCTACATTATGTTGTTTTTGCTTATGTACAGGCATCCGGATAGTTCTCCTAAAGCGCTAATTTGGGTTAGAACAGTAGTTAGTCCTGTAAATTATGGTTTGCCTCAATCTGTATGAACATGTGAACCTTGTAAGCCTTAGTTGGAAAACTAGACATGCTTAATGTCATTTTGGGTTTAACCGCTAGCATAAAATATCTGCTCAAAGCTCTTGATCGTGTTTTCATTCTTTTCAACGAATGTATGATCCTCATTTGGGAAAATGTTGTGGTACTTTGATTAAAAACCCAAAATAAAACTATGGTTTGATGCGGTGATTATTGGCAATAGCCGGAGGTGCAGAGGGATTTGCACGTAGTTAGGGTGGAGTATCGCCGTGTCGGATTAAGGACCGAGCAATGGACGCTATAGATCCAAGAATTTCGTACAACCACGAGGGTGGTATGGGACAGTCTTAGCCTATTGTAACATCCCGAAAGTTGGAACAGTGAAAATGGATAGTTTAAATTTTAATGCAAATGGTTCTGAAATTCTAGGTGTTAATTGCTCTAATTAGAATTTCTTAGGTTTCGTGTTATGAGAAAAGATTTAATAAAAGGAGAAAACAAAGAAAAAGGTAAAAAGATGAAAATAAAAATTTAGAAAATTTTACCATGAGTCCTATTTGAGCTGGTCATAATTGTGGGCCAGTAAGTAGAATTTTTATAAACTTAGGGTCAAGATAAATGAAATATGTATCTACTTCGTGACTAAAAACAGTGAATCAAAAAAGTATGAAGAAAAATAACTAATGTCAAGAAAATCCAAGAAAATTTATATAAATCCCTGGAGATATGATACATCACTGGTAAAAGTTTCATAATTAAATGAATTGATATAGGCCTTTTAAAAATTCAAAAATAGTGGGTCCAAAGTGTAAGAAAAACAATTGTCAGAATTTTTATAAAATAATGGCTCATTTTTTTGGGTTCAAAATTTTACAGTGATCCAATTATAAGGATTTGAACCTCTCCAAAAAGTATCAAAAATAAATCCTAGATAATGGACCTGTAATTAAATCAAAACCAAAACGAAATTTAGAACCAGGTACAGTGTCAGAATTTTAATAAATTTCCAAAAAGGAGTTTTTGTCTCAAAATTTTGCAGTAGACGTGTGACTCTCAGTGAGACTTAGGAAAAAAGTTTGAGAAAATCTGGGATTAGTTTAGAGCTTAAACAAATCCTAAATCCAGAGCTTTCCCGTTCTGTCTTGTCACATTAAAATCGTTATCTCGCTGACAAGTGGGCCCGGCTCTGTTGACTCGTTGACGAGCCGTTCAGCTGAGGTGAGGCTGTCTCGCTGCCAGTGGGCCCCGGTTCCACATGTCAGTCTCACATGCGTTGTTGCTCTTCCTTTCTTCTCCCCTGGTCGAGCGGAGTCGCAGCTTCCGCCGTCCTTCGCGCCCGGTCATCACCTGCTCCCGTCTGGCCAAGCTAGACGTCCTCCACGTAGCGTAGGGTGCTCCTCGCGCCTGTGTTTGGCTGACCATGGTCGAGCCGCTGCGAGACGAAGCCGCTCGGCTTGTGCTCGACACGCAGGAAGCCGACCGAGCATCGCGCGAGGAGACCCGAGTCCCACAGCTTGGTCGCGATCCTTAGGCTTTAGGCCTTGTGTTCTGCGCCGCAGGTGCTCTCACGCGCTTCACTTTCCCATTTTGCCGAACTGAGAGCCTCAAAGGGCGTCGTCTTCCTCGTTCGCCCAAAGGAGCTCGAAAGAGGGGAACCGGCAATCCAGGTCAGCTATCCCTCAATCCTCCGAATTGATTACTTCTCAAGCTCCACTAGCCCCAAGGATTGCCGATCATCCGCCATTTCGCCTCATTCCGCCGCAGCGCCGCTCAAGCCGCCGCCTTCTTCCTCGCGGCCGACGACGACGGTGGCAGCCGCTTGGCTCATCCCCGACCCAACCGCCAGGTGAGCTCGACTTCCCTCACCTCACTGTAGCTGTACAAACCCTAGGCCGCCGGAATTTCTGCCTCTAGCCGTGCTTCCACCGTCGCGGCCATGGCGCCGCCGCACCTTCGCGGTGACGGCCATCTTCCCGGCCGTCTCCCGGCGAAGTAGCGCCACCCCTAGACTCATCTTGGCACGGTGAAGCTAGAACCGGCGCCCGTTCGGCCGCGGCGGAGCTAGTTCGCGGCGCGAGCGAAAATCAGCGCTCTGCTTTGAGTCACGACGGTGGACCCCATACGTCGCCGAGGCTTCGGTTTGAACCCAGTTTTGCGCAGCGCAACAAAGCCGCTTCCTCCGAACGAAAACGTATTTTCAATTTTGAATGATTTTTAAACCGGCCAAAATTCAAATGCTCATAACTTTTGAATCGTCTGCCAAATTGAGTGAAACTAATTTCTAAATTTGTATAAAATTATGTAGTTTCAGAATATACAAAACTTCCTGTAGTTGAGTAAAATTTGATTTTAGGAAAAATTAAAGAGAAGCTTAGGTACAAATGGAATGATATGGACAAATATTTTTGGGATGATCCAATTAAGGAAAAGTAAGTTTTTATAGAGTCCCTGAGTTATGAGCATTCCAAATAAACCAAATGTATCTTTGATACTTTATTATATATCATGTTTTCTCAAAAATGAATATTAAGCATGAAAAATGAGATTGAGTAAATGAAAGAAAGGATTTCAGTTTGAGTGTTTAAGAGTCCATGCTATTGGGACATAAATCAGGGGAGTTGCTCTTGTGAAAATGCTTAAAGAAAAGTATATGAAGTGGTTGTTCAATTAAGAAAAACAATTCTAGTATAACCAAAATAGATGTAATCTGCTATGAACGAGTTAAAATAACTCAAATTCACTTTTAAAATGTTTTTAGGATCATGCCCTGATGTCAGGATGAAAATGGACAAAAGATGTTGAATAGTTTAGTAATAAATGAAAGTGAAAGATTGAAAGGTTATAAGTTAGTTTTTATGTTCATATAGCCCTTTTCAACATATGATAAAATGGATTATATGAATGATAAGAAATGTAAAAATGGTGTAGAAGCACTTTGCAAAGTATATTCTAGTAGATTCTGGAAAAAGAATGATATTTTGTTAAGGTTTGTATGCAAAACAAGTTAAGGGAATGAGTCTACTTTTTATGTTTTGCTGAATGATTGAAACAATCAAGCTTTTTCAACCATGTGTAAAATAACTCATCCAAGTAAGAAATTTAAGAAGAATAGTGTAGAATTGATCACCAAAGTTTGTTCTACCAGATTCCAGAAGAATATTATGTTTTAGAGCTTTGGTTCACATAGTTTCCATGAGTGTAATAACCTTATGTGATATGGTTTAATCCTTCTTAGCCAGTTTTGTAGCCAAGTCTAGAGTTCAACCAAGCCTTTTCATCAATAGTTTTCAAGTTTCATCCAAACCCTAAAAGCTAAAATAAGTTGTTAGATTTGATAATTAAAGTATGCTCTAGCTAATTCAAGACTTAAACTCTAATTTCTGTAGTTAATGTGCATCAATCTTGTTAGGTTTATAACCCTAGATGATATAGTTTTCAAGTGCTTCCTTTTGGATCTTTAGAGAAAAACAGAGAAGGCTCTGTTTTGGTTGTTAGTTAAGCATAGTTTTTCTTCCAAAGAAGCTAATGAACAATCTTTTCACTTCAAATAATTTTAGCATCTATAATTCGATGTTTAAATTCGAATATTTCATGATTAGCAGTTGCCTGTTTGATTTGAATTGTGTTTACCTGTTTATCTGTCTGTTTTCTTTTTGCCATTTGGAGTTGCTGATATTCTCTTTTTCTTTTTGTTCTCGACGAGTAGAAACCGACATCATCGAAGAAGAAGAGGACGGTTCCGCAGATCCAGATCTTATTCCTGACAGTGATTTGCAAGGCAAGCAACTCTTTGATCACGTTGAGCCTGATAATTCACCTACTATATGTTGTTTTTGCTTATGTACAGTGCATCCGGATAATTCCCCATAAAAGTGCTATTTTGGATTAGAACTGTAGTTAATCCTGTAAATTATGGTTTGTCTCAATCTGTATGGACTTGTGAACCTTGTAAACCTTAGATTGAGCTAGACACTTAATGTCATGTTTGGGTATAACCGCTAGCATAATAATATTCCCGCTAAGTCTCTCGTTGGTGTTTTCAGTCTTTTCAACTGTCATATGATCTTTTGGGAACTGGTTGATGGTAATTTGCTAAAACCTCAAACAAAACTATGTTTTGACGCTGGTGGTTATTTGGCGCTAGCCGGTTGTGCAAAAGGATTTGCACGTAGCTAGGTGGAGTATCGCCTGTGTCGATTAAGGACCGAGCAAATGGGATGTTATAGAACCATGTTTTCGTGCAACCACAAGGGCTTGTATGGGCGGGTCTTAGCTTAATAAGTTGTCTAGATTTGGCTTTGCATCTATGGAAGGCGGGAGATTGCACAGGCAGTCCGGTCAGGTCTGTCTGTAGGGGTTTCTACATACCAATGCAACGGTGTACGCCTTGCCCTGGACAGAGACATGGTGTGTGTGTGATAAATGTGGATCCACGGTTTGGGTGAGTGTCTCTGTCTTCAGGGCGAGGGTTAACGTCCCGGGCTGGTGTAAAGCCATGTCTAGATAATGTAACAGCTTTGTATGATCTCCTTGCCGATACACCAAAGGAAGTGTGTTAACTGGCCTGACGAAAGAGGTTGATCATTCCTTATGGGTAAAGTGTATACCTCTGCAGAGTGAAAAATCTGATCGATTAGCCGCGCCCGCGGTAATGGGCACTTGGGGAAAATCCTCCCAATGCTAGAGTTTTGGTGATTTCAAAAGGGGAGTTGGGGTTTTGGAAACTGTTTTGCAACCATCTTTTGTGTCAAAGGATCGACACTGGGGTTATATGCTGTCGGGTAGACTGGGTTGAAAATTTGGAATACTTGCTTATAATTCTTTCTTTCAATTGCTTTTATTAAAATGCGATGTTGCAATCTATTATGCTTATTTACTTTAATGTTTTCATGAAACTGCAAAATAACAATAGCCTGTCCTTTGCTCAACCTGCATAATTATTTATTTGCATCTGTGAACCAATATAAGTCTTGCTGAGTACCAATGTACTCAATCTTGCATCTGCTGTCTCAGAGGAAGAAGACTGTGATCTGCCAGACGACGCGTTCTTTCAGGCGGGTCTCGGCGGTTTTGATGTTAGTCTCTTCTAGGTTGCCTAGTCAGTGCCTGAGGGTTTAGTGGGCAACCGCAAGGCTGTTTGGAGTTCAGTTTCCTTTTGGTTTTCCGCTTTTAGTTTCCGCTGTTAAATGGTTTAAATTTGTACCAACTCAGATAATTATTCACTATGTAAGTTCTTCTGTGTGTTGCGTGTATGATTTTGATACGAGTGTTGTAAACATGTGAATGCTAGCTACTGATCCAGGGAATAGCACAGTAATCACATGGAGTTCCTGTTCATCAAAACAGGGTCTCACACCTATTAAGTTGTTTAGGTGTGGCTTTGCATCTATGGAAGGCGGAGTAATGCATGTGCATTCGGTTCGGTCTGTCTGTATGGGGTTTACATACCAATGCAACGGTGTACGCCTTGCCGTGAATGTAAACGTGGTGTTGGGTGTGACGGAAAGGATCCACGCCTTGGGTGAGTGTTTCGCTTTCATGGCGAGGGTCAAACGCCCCGGCTGGTTCAAAGCCACATCTAGATAATGTAACGGCTCAGATGATCTCCTTGCCGACACACCAAAGGAAGTGTGTAAATTGGCCCGCAAAAGAGGTTGATTATTCCTTGTGGGTAAAGCTGTACACCTCTGCAGAGTGTAAAACTAATCGATTAGCCGTGTCCACGGTTATGGACGCTTGGTGAAGTCATTCCAATGTTAGAATGTTTTGGTATTTTCTAGAAAAGCTGGGTTTAAAAAGGAAACCGTTTTGCAACTAGCTTTTTGGGTCGAAGGACAGACTCCGGGGATCTTTGCAGTCGGGTAGACTGGGTTGAAGGGCTTGGTTATTTGCTTATCACTTTATAATCCAAATGCTCATTTGAAAATGCGATGTTTCAATTTATTATGTCATATTCTTAAATGTTTATGCAACTGCAAAATAACCTTTAACCTGCCTTGATTAGCCTGCATAATTACTTTATTTCATCTGTCAAACACTATAAGTCTTGCTAAGTACCAAAGTACTCAATCTTGCATCTGTTGTCTCAGAGGACGAAACCTGCGAAGCGCCAGACGACTTTTACTTTCACGCAGGGTGCGGGACTTTTGACGATGAGTTTCCCTAGGTCTGCCAAGTCAGTTGCCTGAGGGTTAGCGGGCAAACCACGTGGCTTTTGGGAGTTTTTAATTCCTCTATTTTCCGCTGTTGTAAAAATTTAACTCTGTATAATTATTGTTGCTTGTAATATATACCTGTCAGATATTTATCGTATGGTTGTGATATGAATGTTGTAAACATGTGAGTGCTAGCCACTTATCATGGGACTAGTACAGTAATCACATGGAGGTTCCTGTTTGCAAAAACGAGGTCTCACATATATATATGCCCATTGTTAATATGTGTTATTTTGGATAATATGCAAAATTGAGACACCCCCATGAGGGTCATCAGAATCGGTTCTTATGTGGAACCGATTCTGATAACCACATAATTAGAATCGGTTCTTATATATATGATTCTGATGACGTCTCATCAGAATCGTTTTTTAAGAAAGCGATTGTGATGACCCTATCATTAGAATTGGTTCTTATGAGGAACTGATTCTGATGACCTCTCATCAAAATCAGTTCTTTTAAGAAAGCGATTGTGATGACCACATCAAGAGAATCGGTTCTTTACTAAGCGATTGTGATAACCATACCATTACAATCGGTTCTTAGAACAAAGCGATTGTAATGATCCAACATCGAATCGGTTTTTGAAAGAAGCGATTGTGATGACCCACTTATCGTAATCGGTTCCACACAAGAACCGATTCTAATGAGGGGTCATCGCAATCGCTTCTTGAAAGAACCGATTCGATGACACTTTATCGTAATCGGTTATTAGAAAAACTGATTGTGATAATGTGTTCATCGTAATCGGTTTCACCTAAGAACCGATTCTAATGAGGCTTTATCATAATCGGACCAAAACCGACTATGATAACTCTACCTCATCACTATCTAAAGACTTCAGACGCCACTTGAACCGATCTGTAATGACAAAAAGAACCGATTCGATGTACAATTCGTAGTAGTGTGGCGGCAAATTAAAATGCTCAACATTGAAAGGTTAAGGATAATGACAAGCATATTAATGTTAATTGCAAACAAAGCGTGCTGCCTACCCGGCGGTCCCATTGTTGAAAGTTCAAAATTATGAATTTTAGTTAATTTAGATTATGAATTTTAATTAATTTAGATTGTTCTTGATATGACCTCTTTCCTTTAATCATAGATAGATTATACGCAAGTCTTTTACCTATTTTGAAAAAGAAAAGGATCGGTCTACTTAAGCGTGATACCAGTAGAAAACTGTTCAGTCATGGATGTCAGGACATGTGCAAGGTGGTCGAGGTGGAGCTCTCCCAGCTCGTGTACCTGGGACTAGTACAACTTGTCCTGTCCACAGTTGTTTGCTTAAATTAGATAGCTACAGCGATCTGTTCATCTGTTTGCCAGCTGCTTGCATGTGTTTGGTACCATATAGGACTCCCCTAAGTACGTACTGGCGGCAAATTAAAATGCTCATAATTACTAGAATATACAGTATATTGATTAAGGATAATGACAAGCATATTAATGTAATTGCAAATAAAGCATGCTGCCTACCCGGCCGTCCCATTGTTGGAAGTTCAAAATTACTAGAACATACAGTATATTGATTAGAATAGCTAAAGGGCGCACGTCACATGGTCTCGATCGGTGCCCCCGCGTCAGGCCACAGAATGCTGGCTTATGAAACGACCCCAAGACAACTCAAAAGGCAACACACCAGCATTTACATGCAACAGGAAGGATAAATAGGAATTTGTGGTGGTCATCTATCATTCTTTTCTCTCAAAAAAAAATAGTACCCATCAATACATCGACCATAGACGGAAATATGCTCTTCCACCTCTCCCTGATAAAAAGGAAATCAATCATATCTCTTTCCACCCACACTCACTCTCCTGGCCGTGCCATTCCCGGCTTCTCCTTTTCCAAAGGACAACTCAAGAGTTCAATTTTATTTTTTTACAAACATAATAGCCATAATTTAATTATTTGATTGAAAATACGCTTTTGACTGTCTAGAAATATAACCTGCCAGCTGTCGGGGTAGATTCCTTACCTTTTTTATTCAAATAATTTATTTATCGTTTGTTGGTTCGGCCTCTTGCTGGAATTAACAAGAAGTATTCCCTAAAAAGACAACAAGCTGCTAGGGACACAGCAAATGGTCATTCTTGGCTGTATATAAACTCATAATGTCATAAATATAGGGTTTTGAATGATACTAAATAAAGGAATGAACGAAGGGAGTTGCACTTAGCAAACAAAGACACATTAGATATTGTACTCTCTCCGGTCATAAATAATTGTCATTTTAGATATCAACACGATCTTCAAAACACAGCTTTGACTAGTAATTTCTATTATAATATATTTATAAAACCCAATAAAACTATAATATTATGAAAGTATTTTTCGAGACAAATCTACACATATGATTTTCGTATCTAATTTAAATATCTAAAACAATTTGACGGTCAAAGTTCCAAAAGTTTAACTACACTTATGTATAAAACCATAACTATTTGTGTGACCGAGGAGTACGTATTACTAGATATATAGTACGTTGGGGTGAGACTGTATCTAATAAGCAAATGCCTTCAGTTAAGCTAGCTGAAGGTATTAAGTACCACGTACATTCCATACGGAGAGCACCATGCACTAGCTAGTTTCCTAGCTACTCTCCTTGCTTGTGCCACTAGAGCAAGAGCTAGCTTAACTGGGAGATCATTGCAAGTCAATATGTTGACCGTAATGTACATGACGTACGGTCTAGCTGGACAGCACTAACTGCGCGCTGTTGATCGATCACTGTGTGAAGTGGAACTTCGAAGATCAGTTAGTCCATCGATCGGCCGACCTCGTATCCTCAGCGCCGTTCGGACATGATCTCGTTTCGTTCGATTTTTGTCCTGTACGCGCTACGGTGCTAGCATGTAAGCAGATGTTACGTATGTGTTACATTGTAAACTGCCGCGGCATATGTGCGTCAGTGTGCGTGGATCGGTCACACTTGCTCAAATGCGTATGTGACATTTATGCCATCGTAATTAGTTTCGTTGCAGGAGCAACGGCTGGATTGGTGAACCTGTTGATGAATGAATGGCTGGTCCGGGGCTTGGTCCTCTTGAGCTTAGCCGCGCATATTCTCCTCATCCTCTTCGCCGGGATCCGTCGGCATAAAGCCTCCGGTTGGCGGCGGAGCATCCTCTGGTGGCGTCCCAGCTTACCGAGTGGGCCGCGAAGTCCTCCATCGGCAAACTGTTCCTCAGCGGCACGTCGCGCCAGCAGCAGCTCTTCGCGTTCTGGTTGCCGTTCCTGCTGACACACCTCGGTCGCCCGGACAACATCTGTGCCTACTCCTTCGAGGACAATGCTCTCGGGGCGCCAGTTGGCAGAAGCCTTCACGCAGGTCGTGGGAGCCGTCGGTGCCCTATACAAGCACATAATTATCAGCGGCGCCGGCGGACCTTTATCGCGGCGTCCTCCATCATGTTCTGTGTCGGTATTAGCAAGTATGCGGAGAGGGTAGTGGCGCTATGGAAGGCCGACCTGGGCAGCATCCGGAGCTCAGGCAAGAAGCACAAGCTCTTCCTTCCTGGAGATCTGGAGCGGGATAATGAGCAAGCCCTGCTGGTTGCTCACCGCCTGTTCCATATCTGCAAGGGTGCCTTTGCTGATTATTCTTCGGTCGACGAGGATCCGGATCCTCAAGCCTCGTACCAGAAACGGGTGGCCTTATGGATGGGAGCAAATCTGCAAGGTGGTCGAGATGGAGCTCTCCATCATGTATGACATCTTGTACACCAAGGCAGCCGTGATCCACACCAGGTTTGGCTACGGCATCCGAGCCGCCTCGCCGCTCTTCACCGCCACCGCCTTCTTGCTGTTCTGGTTCTGCAGTAAAGATGGCCAGAGGAAGGCTGACGTCCATATCACTTACATCCTGCTCGTTGCCACCTTCCTCCTGGACATGGGATGGCTGCTCAGGCATTAGTATCGGCCGGGACATACGCATTCTTGAAGGATAGGCCAGGGTCTTGGCTTCACCATCAACTTTTGTGCACTCGGAGATGGCATCGGCTCCGTCGTGTCGTCGTGTCTGACCTTGTCAAGAAGCCCAATAGCTGCAGAATGTGGTCGGGCAGAATCGGGCAGTACAACTTATTGCACGAGAGCACTCATGAGACGAGGACACTGTTGAAGAAGGTTGGATTGAAGGACCACCAATACCATTACTTGAGGGGCCTTGATATTCCACCGTGTGTCAGTAAGAAATTGTTCGAGCGGATATGGGAAAAACTGAAGATGGCATACGGTGTGCCGGCACCATCACCACCACCAAAACCGGCACCACCATTAAAACCTGTTGATGACGACGAAAGGAGGCGTAAGAAGTTAGACGACGCTCTGGACTTCCAACCTGAATTCCATGAGGACATCCTTGTCTTGCACATCGCCACGGACGTTTTCCTCTTTCGCAGCGGTCAAAATGCAGCATCGTGCACATATGTGGAGGCGATCAAGGCGCTGTCGAATTACATGGTGTTCCTCGTCGCTGTACGCTCCTACATGCTACCAGGCCTTAAGCTGAGCAGCAAGCACAAAGCAACCAGCGATGCTTTGCAGGGCATATGGCATGACGAGGAGGGTGAGAAGACATATAGCCCTTGTTCTAGAGCAAGAGAGGATCAGCTTGCAGGCATCCTGCAAAAAAAAGAGAGGGAAAACAGCCCCTCCTCGAAGTACAGGCCGGGCGACGACCAAGATAAAAGAAGTCTTCTTTACGATTCAAGTATTATTCTCTCAGATGGAACTCGGTATGCCGAGGTGCTCCTAGGACTACTGCCAACAAATGAGGATCTGTTCACAATTTTCTCGAATGTTGGGATTGGGAAAAAATCTCAGGAAAGACTTACTAGTTTGATTCCGGGATTGCGGAAATACGAAAAAGGATCGAATATGCTGAACATCATCTTCGACGCGTGGGTGCGTATGCTCATCTATGACTATGTGTCCATCCGATGCAGCAGGGAATCCCATGCCATGCAAGCAGCTCAGCCGTGGCGGTGAGCTCACAACCATCGTGTGGATTATGGCAGAACACGCTGGCGTATTGGGCATCGACGAGTGTACCGGACGCAGAACTGACACGGATCAATGCTCAGTGATGTAGATCATTTGTCATACGAAAAATATCGTATCTCCTCTTCTACTTCTCTGTTAGGATGCCTCTCATCTCTTCTGTCAGTTCTCGTGTAACTCGTCTTTGCTCTGCAGTTTGGGATTTGCTGTTCTGCTAGGATTGGAGTCCTCGTGTCAGGACAAGTCCTCTCTATATGAGGAGGCTATACGTGTATGTTTTGTTTAAGCTCTTAAGCAATAAATAAATGTTGTGCATTGAGTAGTCGTCGTGGTACAAACCGACTAGTCGGTCAGATCAATCACAAATAGCAGATGACACTACTACAGAAAGATCTATATAAGACACTACATCACAGACGATTTTCAAAAACTATTTGTATTAGCGTTAGTCACGCACGGTTTTGCACCATGACCGTTAGAATCTACATGATGTGCTAAGAACCGCTCTCGATAAGTTAACATCATAGACGGTTCTAGCTATGAACCGTTTATGATATATCATGACGGTTCTTAGATAGAACCGTCTATGATGTTGACTTATCACGCAGACGGTTCTCCAATATAACCGCTCGTGATATCACTCCCTTAGTATAAATAGGTCAATCCTCACACGCATCGCTCGCTTAAACATAACACTCTCCGACGAATAAAATCCTAGCCGACGCCGTCTTCCCGCGGCGCCTCCCTCGCCTCGCCAACGCACTACTACGAATACATCATCTCGCACGGTTCAAAATCGCTTTCTCCTACGGTTTTATGAACCGTCACTAACAATGTGTCGATGATGTAAGGGCACATCATAGATGGTTTTGAACCGTCTCGTGAAAATTCTCATCATGACGGTTCTACATTATAACAGTTCTCATCACAGATGTGATACATAAACATCACGCACGGTTTATGAATAGACTCAAGTATTATTCTATCACATGGAACTCGATATTATTCTATCAGATGGAACTCGATAGGCTGAGGTGCTGCTAGGAAATGTTGGTCCGTACGACACGATTCTCGGGGAAAAATCTCGGGCCAGACTTGCGAGGTTGATTCCGGATTTGGGGAACCCAAACTGCTGGACCCCATCTTTGACGCGTGGGTGCGTATGCTCATCTATGTGTCCACCTGATGCAGCAGGGATTCCCATGCCAAGCAGCTCAGCCGTGGCGGTGAGCTCACAACCATCGTGTGGATCCTAGCAGAACACGCTGGCGTACTTGGCATCGACGATGACACCAGCGACTAAACTGACAAGAATACGTACATGGTCAGTTATGTAGATCATTTGTCATACGAAAAATATCGTATCTTTGTCTGTTAGATGCATCTCATCTCCTCTGTCTGTACTCGTGTAACTCGTCTTCGCTCTGTAGTTTGGGATTGGCTGTTCTGCTAGGATTGGAGTCCTCGTGTCAGGACAAGTCCTCTAAATGTGGAGGCTATGCGTGTATGTTTTTTAAGCTCTTAAGCAATAACTAAATGTCGTGCATTGAGTAGTCGTCGTGGTACAAACCGACTAGTCGGTCAACACACAATCGATCAGTCACAGATATATAGCAGATGAGGACAAGAAGACAACAGATACATATGTGAGAGCGAAACGAGCACAAACTCTTAATGTTGACAACGAGGGGTTCTATACAGACAAAGGTTGGGAACAATGCAAGAGTATTTTGGTTAAGTTTTGCAGATACGGGAGTATTAGTGTTAAAGCTAATGAAGATGAATTATATTCCTTATTAGTCCATCGCTTTATCTTCATTTGATACTTTCATTCTGTATTTATTTGTTGAATATATTCTGTTATATATGCAATGTATGTATGGGATATTATTAGTATTTTTTTGCATCAAATGAACTTACTTTTGTCCTTTTCAGTGGCAAACCGGCCAATTCCGAGCAGTAATCAGATTATTACCGGCCACAAAACTGGTAACCGGTCCCATCTGCCGTGGGTTACGCAGGTTCGGTATTTGTTTCATTTCACGTTTTTAATCATTGGTTCCATCAAAATCGTGCAGCTGTGGAGGCCTTATTTGCTTGATTGCACGCCAAAGTAGATATCACTACTACAAATGGGTATATCCGCGACGCTTCATCGGTGCCGGTGAGTCCCACCCGGCAGTGATTGTATTATCACCGCCGGTTCCAAGTAAACCGCACAATATTTATTTCTCGCGCGGTGAAGCAATATCACCGCCGGTTCATTTTATCCAATGACAAGAATATATCAACGCCGGTTTGTAAATAAAAGCAGCAGTGATAAGTTTGCCCTAAATTCTCCGCGCGATCAGAGAGAGATATCACCGCCGGTTTATATTATAAAACCGCAAGTGATATATTATCGCCGTTTATAAATAATAACCGCAGCGATAAGGCTTACCCTAAATTTTCACGCGGAACGGCAGAGAGTATCACCGCCAATTATATTATTCAACCGCATCGATATTTTATCGCCGGTTCTTGAAAAAGAACCGGCAGTGATAATTCGACAATATAAGTACCTTTCAGACTCGCTTCACCTCCGCAATGTAGAGGAGCTCTGTTCTTGCTCGTTGGGGAAGAGAGGCTAATTTTTGCTCTCAAATTTGGTGGAATTCACTTCTAATTCATGATCTACAGTTCAGATCTTGATGTACATTTTATTTGTAGTTGGTTTTGTTGGATATTACGCTCTATATGGTTGTTGGTCGTGAGAATTATCGATTGCATAATGAGCACAATTAGAGCTCTAATTTAGAGACTAGATTTGAGTTCACCACCTTTTATGTGTGCAAAGTGATTAGTGAGATTAAGATGTAGCTTGAATTTATGTTTTTACGAGGACCAAATTAGTGATTGCGTTTAATGTGTTAATTAAGTACGACAAAGACTACATTATTAATTGTCGTTGTATGTAACTATTTAGATGTCATGTGTGTAGAAAAGTATTTATATTCTTTGTTGAATTATGTTTTAAGTAATAAATTATGTATTTATGAGTATTTATGTTTTTTAGCTAATTATTTAAAATATTTTCCTATTAAGAGGAAGTTTTGAATTTTTGAGAAAATTTAAAATGTGATAAAACCTTGAAAATAAATTTTTAAATGTTATATTATTTGTGGAACTTTCTGAAAAAAAATTCTCAAAAAAATTTCATAATTTTTGAAGTTGGTCTGATAATTTTAATAATTGAAACTTGCTTCATGGATGAATTAAATTAAAAAACAATTCTGAAATTAAGAAATCTTTTTGGGCCAAAATTGCTTCTTTACTTGGTGTATATTAATTTAATACTTTTTGTAAGTAATGCAAATTTGCCGGACAGACCATTATAAGTAATAGCAATTATTTAATTGATTTTAATAGTGAGATTTGGAAATAGATTTATTGTTTAATTAGCAGTACGTAACAAATGAAATGAATAAAATAATTTATGACAACTTATTGATTTACTGAGATTTTATTTGTTATAAATATTTGCAGATGGACCGAAGATGGATGTATGAAGTCGACCGTCGCGATAGAGAGTACTTTAACGGTGTGACTAGTTTTATGAGCGCATACGGCGCATAAGTCAACTAAGTCGACGGACTACATTTGTTGCCCGTAAGGCCGATTGCAAGAACGAGAAGCGATTTTCTAATCTTGAGGCGATCCGTGCACACTTGCTTCAAGGGTTTCAAGCCCGCTATACTGTTGGATCGAGCACGGTGAAAATGAGATTTTACGTGAAGATCATCCGATTGATGATGATGACGAAGACAACGACTCCACGGCGGTCGAGGATACGCTCGTGGACACCCAAGATGATACGCTAAATCGATAACCATGAAGATGATCTAGAATGATGTTGCATGATGGGGAGGAGGACCACACGAGTGAAAGGGATTTTCGAAGTTCCAACAGATGGTAGAGGACTCTACAACACCTTTGTACCCGGCCGCAAGGAGGACCTCGTAAAGTCGCATGTTGTGCTAACGCCGCCGCAGCTTAAAGGCAAGCAATGGTTGGTCCGATAAGAGCTTTACAGAGTTGTTAGTTTTCCGCGAGACATTCTCTCGAGGGAAACGTGTTGCCAAGAACCACGCACTAGGCCAAGCGATTGTTTGCCCATTGGGACCGGAAGTACGTAAAATACACGATGTCCGAACGATTGCGTATTGTATCGCAATGAGTTTGTAAAATTGGATGCGTGTCCCGCTTGCAAGGCATCTCGCTATAAGCGCCGTGATGCCGACATTGAAGTGCATCGTAAGAAAAAAACCCCAACCAAGGTGTTGTGGTATTTCCCTATAATCCCACGTCCAAGCGCCTGCTTATGAACAAAAGGCATGCTCAATTGTTACGATGGCACGCCGAGGAGCGTAAGAAGGATGGAATGCTCAGACACCTCACGACTGCGCAGTGGAGGAACATTGATACAAAATACAAGAAACACTTCGCATGTGATGTGAGGAATATAAGGTTCGGGCTCAAGACGGATGGGATGAATCCTTTCGCAACATGAGCAACACATAGCACTTGGCGGTGACTTTATGTATCTACAACCTTCCTCCTTGGCTTTGTATGAAGCGAAGTACATTATGATGCCACGCCGATCCAAGGGCCAAGGCAACCGGCAATGATATCGATGTGTACCAAACCACCGGTTGAAGATCTTTGTTATTGTGGAACGACGTATGTGGCTATGGGATGAGTATAAAAGAGAGTACTTCATGCTACACGCGTTGTTGTTCAGAACCATCAATGATTATCCCGCTCTCGGTAATCTTTCGTGCCGACTATCAAAGGATTCAACGGATGCGCCCATTGCTTGGGTGATACTGGTAGCCGTGGGTGAAATATCGCAGAAAAATGTGTTACATGCGACATCGTAGGTTCCTTCGTAAGGACCATCCGTGATCGCAACAACAAGAGAGGTTTCGATGGTACAAAGGAGACAATCACCCAAAACATCGCAACGGCAAAGAGATATTTGCGTCGTAAAGGATATTAAAATTATCCATGGAAAGGGAGCGGCA
Organism: Otatea glauca; assembly: GCA_036346275.1. NCBI lineage: Eukaryota > Viridiplantae > Streptophyta > Magnoliopsida > Poales > Poaceae > Otatea > Otatea glauca. Next base: position 53,167,288 of record CM070718.1, on the reverse strand, counting down.
GTACATGTCGGCGTTTTGAGCGCCGCAAGTAAAATTTGTAAGTCTAGGGGTCGCTGCTCCACTCCGAATGGTTAGACTCGTGAGTCCAAGATGTATACCGTTCTGGCCAAGGTCCCTACTCCATTCGTGTGTGGTGGTGTTGTATTACTCTTGGCATGATGATCGCACAAAGTTTTACAAGCGAGAATGCCAATGGCTTAGCGAGAGGAGTTTGATAGCGCCTCTCCTTTCTTGTTCTTGCTCGTTGTTTCCCTCGATCGCTTAGCCCTGCCTCCTTTTATACTGTATGAAGGGGCAGGTTACATCGAGAGTCGAGGAAAGCGAGGTGACCTACGCTAGAGCTCGGTCCTTCCGTCCCGTGGATCGTCGCCACCCGCCTTGCCCATGCCGGGTTGGTAGCCTTGGTGGTCGTGAGGTTAGGTATTTCGGGAAGTAGCGATTTGCCCTCTCGTGATCCTTGCGAATCGCCGACGCCGAGGTGCGTGACGCCGGTGCCGCCGAGGAGCGGCGCTGCGGCCGACGTGACCGGCTGATGGCCGGGAAGCTTTGTCTCTCTCATCCACAGATCTTCTTGGGAAGGAGCCACCGCCTCGTGATAGTCGCCCGATTGACCTTATCCGAGGGTACGTGGCGGAGGCCGGTGAGGACCGACACGCTGCACTCTGCGCTCACCACCTTGGTTTGGTTGGAGTCGGAGATCCCGCCCGCCAAGAGGGGGCCGGAGCGCTGTCTGTCGGATTCGCTTCCCCGGCCTGGAAGCGGATGCCTTCGCGGTCTCGCAGTGATTCGGTCGGCGGCGGCGGGCGCGCCTGTTGGGTCGAGATATGCTTGAGGTCACGCTCGCCGCCGGGCTGTTGGGGTATCCTTTTATTAGTATTCGTCAAGAGTCTCCGAACTCCCAAGCGATTCGGCAGCATCGGTTGGGGTTGAACTTGGACGAAAGTGGTGGCGGGCTCGTAGGTCGGTCCACCGATCCGATTAGCGATTTCGCCAGTGTGCTTCGCTGGACTTGACAAATGTCCCGAGTTTGGCCGGGGCATTTGAACCGCCGGGCTTTACTTGCCTCGCTGCGCATGCCGAAGTTTACGCCGCGCGCCGCTCGCCTTCTTGATCGCTCGGGTTTCGTGAAGGATGCTTCGCTTTTCAAGATCCGCATTTACTCGAGACGCTTAGCCTCCCTTAGTCCGGATATATATATCTATGCGTCGTAGCTTGCTTGAAGGGGACGAGCTTTTTCTTTTGTTCTTTCAAATGGCTTCGAGACATCCTCTAGTCTTTAGCTTTCGCGATGGCGCTACTGAGAAGAAGAAGATCCTCCGCCGAAGCTTTGGGCTGAGTTCGACCAGCGATGGCCGAGCTCGTGGAGGAAGAAGTCGCAGCCCGCGACGCTCGTTGACGCCACGCCGAGGCCGCCCGAGGCTCGAGGTGGTAAGGGGGCCCTTCGAGGCGATGGCGCAAGGGCGCCGATCGTAGTTGGTGCGGCAGCGTCGATGTCGAACGGCAAGCAGAGGCATCGGCGTGTTGCATCGCGCCGCGGGCGGCGTATCCGCCGACCGGCAAGGGCCTACCAAAGATGCCGTCGGTGCCACCGATGCCGCACGGATGTTTGATAGGTTCTAGGCGTGGGTAGAGTCCTCGCCGTGGTGCAGCGTGGCCACTCTTGTATCCGCTTGCATCGTGTAAAGTTGTGTAAAGTTTGAGCTCGTTGGCCTATAATGAAATTTTCTTTTCTTTATGAAAATGTCTCGCGATGAGTTTGCTTTAATTTTAATCGCTGTGGATGGTGCCTCGGCCGTCGTGGCGACGGATGCCTCGTGAGGTTCGGGTGTCCAAGTGCCTTGGTCTGGCAGGACGACCGGATGCCTCGTGAGGTTCGGGTGTCCGAGTGCCTTGGTCGGCAGGACGACCGGATGCCTCCGTGAGGTTCGGGTGTCCGAGTGCCTTGGTCGGCAGGACGACCGGATGCCTCCGTGAGGTTCGGGTGTCCGAGTGCCTTGGTCGGCAGGACGACCGGATGCCTCCGTGAGGTTCGGGTGTCCGAGTGCTCGCTTAACGCAGATCTAGATAGTGCCTTGGCCGGCAGGACGACCGGATGCCTCTGTGAGGTTCTCGTGTCCGATCGCTTGGTCGCAGGACGACCGGATGCCTCGTGAGGTTCGGTGTCCGAGTGCCTTGGTCGGCAGGACGACCGGATGCCTCCGTGAGGTTCGGGTGTCCGAGTGCCTTGGTCGGCAGGACGACCGGATGCCTCGTGAGGTTCGGTGTCCGAGTGCCTTGGTCGGCAGGACGACCGATGCCTCGTGAGGTTCGGTGTCCGAGTGCCTTGGCTCGGCAGGACGACCGGATGCCTCGAGAGGTTCGGGTGTCCGAGTGCTCGCTTAACGTCAGTAGCTAGAAGGCCTTGGTCGGCAGGACGACCGGATGCCTCGCGGAGGTTCTCGTGTCCGAGTGCCTTGGTCGGCAGGACGACCGGATGCCTCTCGTGAGGTTCGGTGTCCGAGTGCCTTGGTCGGCGTGACGACCGGATGCCTCTCGTGAGGTTCGGGTGTCCGAAAGTGCCTTGGTCTGGCAGGACGACCGGATGCCTCCGTGAGGTTCTCGTGTCCGAGTGCTCGCTTAACGCCGTAGCTAGACAAGTGCCTTGGTGGCAGTGACGACCGGATGCCTCCGTGAGGTTCGGTGTCCGAGTGCTCGCTTAACGTCGTAGCTAGACAAAGGCCTTGGTCGGCAGGACGACCGGATGCCTCGTGAGGTTCTCGTGTCCGAGTGCCTTGGTCGGCAGGACGACCGGATGCCTCGTGAGGTTCGGGTGTCCGAGTGCCTTGGTCGGCAGGACGACCGATGCCTCGTGAGGTTCGGTGTCCGAGTGCCTTGGTCGGCAGGACGACCGGATGCCTCGTGAGGTTCTCGTGTCCGAGTGCCTTGGTCGGCAGGACGACCGGATGCCTCTGTGAGGTTCGGGTGTCCGAGTGCCTTGGCCTGGCAGGACGACCGGCTGCCTCTCGTGAGGTTCTCGTGTCCGAGTGCTCGCTTAACGTCCGAGCTAGACGCTGCCTTGGTCGGCAGGACGACCGGATGCCTCCGTGAGGTTCGGTGTCCGAGTGCTCGCTTAACGTCAGTAGCTAGACGGTTGCCTTGCCTCGGCAGGACGACCGGATGCCTCCGTGAGGTTCTCGTGTCCGAGTGCCTTGGTCGGCAGGACGACCGATGCCTCTGCGTGAGGTTTCGTGTCCGAAAGTGCCTTGGTCGGAAGGACGACCGGATGCCTCTCGTGAGGTTCGGGTGTCCGAGTGCTCGCCACCGCCGTAGCCGGACGTGAGTGCTCGCTTAGCGCCGTAGCCGGACGTGGGTGCTCGCTTACCGTCGAGCCGGACGCGGGGCATCCTTCTCGAGTCCTCGCCGCGAGGGTAGCCGCGAGAGGAATGGCCGCCGCCTATCCCACATGTATACCCCATCCGCAGTGTGGGACCCGAGGGGATGAGCGCGCGCACTGCGCTGGTTTGAACGCCGTGCTCGTGGAGCTAATAGCGGTAGTCCGAGTGGGTCCCGGGAGGTCCCGCCAAAGGGGACCCTTCCGAGCTGACGGTCCCAGAGTAGGGTGTCCTGCCTGCCGCTGGGCGACCCATAAAAACCTTTCTTTACTCAATCCCAGATGGACTCTAGGTCGTCCACGACCCAGAGCACAGCCTGGTCGCCGCCATTGATGAGCTCCCGGAGAGTGTGAAGTATGGTCTCGACGCGAGTAGAGGTGATTGGGCCGTCACCGACCTAACCGAGGGCCCACCGTGGGGCTCACCTCATACCGCCCTTGCCTCAAGTTTTTGTTGGGCGGCTTTATACCCATCCGTGGGTAGGCCTTTTGAACCCACACCTCGCTGGCCCTCGCGCAAGCCACAAAGCTTTTGTTGCCTTGGGCCGCAGCCGGCCTGGCTTTCTCGCGCCCGAGCAACTGCTCCGCCTAAAGGCGAGACCGAGAGGTTACGGACACGTTGTTCGGGCGGCGCTCTTTATGGCCCTTTACGCGACAAGACAGGATTAAAAGCGGAGTGGTATTGAAACCGAGTTACCAGCCTGGCGCGACAGACGAGGGTGGTCGCGACGCTCGCTGACGGGCGCTGCTGGCGGCGCTCGCTCGTCCTCTATAAATACGCCTGGGTGCTTTCGAGTGGTCACGCTTGCCCTTCGCCTCTCGCCTCAAATAAGAAGAGCACCAGAGAGCTAAGGAAAGAAAACCCCACCTTTCTTTCTCACCTTCCGCCGCCTCCCCGTGAAGATGTCGGGCCGGAGTGTTCACGAAGAAGACACATGCGGCGCCGGCTTGGTGAAGAAGGGTTTCTCATGCCGCAGACCTTTCGGCTGGAGGGTGCCGACCGGGCTATCACCGCGCCGCGGGGCGACGAGATCGTGGTGCCCGCTCGTTTTTCGAGCGCGCTTTGGCCTCGCCACGCACCCGCTCGTCCGGGCCGTTGTTTCATTACAAGGTGGAGGTGCACCATCTTAACCCTAATGGGGTCCTCCACATCGCCATCTTCATCACGCCTGCGGCCTTCTTGGGGATCGAGCCGCACGGGCATTGTGGAGGCACTTCTTCCAGCAAGGCTCGAAGGACAGCCGTTGACGCCGCGGTGCCTCAGGTGGCTCGGCCTCCAGCCTTCGCCCGGTCGAGCACGGAGTACCTGAGGTGAAGCCGCCTCGCCTAACAAGGGCTGGCGTTCAATGGCTCTACGCTCAAACGTTGGCGACAAATACTCGCTTCACCGGAGAGCTTCCCGTGGCGGAGGAGCGTGGAACTGGGCGCCAAAAGAGGGAGAAGAATAGCTGGCCCCGATCGTGGAGCGTATCGTGGCTCAAAGGAGGCGGGCTCACTGGGACGTGGTTGTGCGCGCTTCATGGGGATGCGCGGCAACCACTTGCACGTGCCGCACTTCGCCTCCGTGATGCGGGCCGTCCGACCGGGCGAGGATGGCCGAACCGAGCTGGCCGGCTGAGGTGGAGGCTCGGGTGGCGGCCGCACGGGCGGCACGCACATCGGGTCGCGGATGGCCACCCGAGCCATTCTCGGCTTTTCCGCCCAACCGTAAGCGGTGAAATTCCTTTACTCGCTCTCTTTTTCTCGTCCTTCAGACTTGACCGACATTCCCGCATCCTCTCAGGGCTCATGGGGATGTCTTCCCAGCGCCGCCCCGGGATAAGGAAGCGCGGCCGCCCGGGCGAGGACGACAGAGGCTGACTCCTCCCGCAAGAAGCGGAAGGAGGAAAGGAGGAGGAAGAAAAGTAAGGAACGCGGTGCAAGGCGGCGCGAGGATGTGTCGAGACCACCGCCGTGGGGACGATTTCCATCGACAAGGCGGAGTGCCTCCGCCACCCCTATGGTGGGTTTTTTTCCGACCGCCGATCGGCGCGCGCCCGAAAGGTGGACTCGGCCGAGGGCGGCATCACGGGCCCCGTGGCCACGGATCCTCAAGGGGGGGTGATCTTGCGCTGCGGGCGCCGCAGCAGTCTCTTACCGAGGTGGCTTGTGGAAGCGACGGCCGACTTGACCTTTGGCGGGGGCCGCAAAGAGGGCGCGCGTGCCACGCACCCGCCTCGGCCTTGTAAGTGTATTATTATTTTATTTTTGGAGCATTTTTCTTTTGGCAAAGCCGCCGGGCGACTCTTAATCTTTTGCAACGCGGCACGCTTATACTGGGTGATCGTGGGCGTGCTACATCGGCCCCGCAAGTAACGGCGCCGGTGATTTCGTGACCCGGTTGGGTCGGTGAAGGTCGCGGCGGTCGGCGGCCGAGGGCCGCTGGCCGCCTCGGGGACAGAGCCCCACCCGAGGTCGTGCCCAAGAAGAACTTCCGCCGCCTCGGCGGGGACTCTCCGACGACGTGATCGCTGCCGAGGATGAGACAACGGCGCTGCCGGTGATCGCGCCCGGCCGTGGCGGAGCCGGCGACGGAGGTGCCCCACCTCGCCCTGTGGGAGGTGCCGACCGATGCCCTCAGCGCAGTCGCCGAGGGGATTTTTGAAGGGTTGACCTCACACCCTTGCCCATGGTGCTTGACGGTGGCGCCCCGCCCGAACCGGCGAAATGGAGGTGCGCCGCCGGGTGTAATTCCCTGCCTGCATCATGGGTGAGGCGGAGGAGAGCGAGCGGGCCACCTTCTAAGGCGCTACTGGCGCCAAGTCGAGATAGGGCAGATCCGTGAAGGTCTAGCCCTTGCTCAAGTCTTCCACCAGTATACCGATATGATGGTCGGGGAGTCCAAGCCACGCCTGCAGGTCACCAAAAGTTCGATTCGCTGCACATTTTTGATAGTTCTTCCGTGCGACCAACGGAGTGTCCACATTTTGCAAAGACTTCATGGATCGCCTTGCGCGTCAAAGTCGAGTTTCGCAAAGGCCCGACAACAATGGGCAGCCGCGGAGGAGTGCCGGTCGCGCTTGAGTCGCGCTTAGCCCAGAGGCCCCGCGCGATTAGGCGGTCTGAGGCGGTGGTGATCCGCCAAGGATTTGAAGAGGCCACAAAGGCCCTTCATGATGAGCGCTAGGAGCCAAGGCTTTGAGGGCGAAGTGGCGGAATCGAGTCCTCTCGACGGAGGTCACCGAGGCTGGGATGCCGCCGTTGCCGCGGAGGGATCGCAGACGCAGTAACACGTCGCGGACCGAGCGAACAAGGCTCGTGGGGGGACGCCTGAGTTCGCCCGAGCGCGCGATCGCCGTATGAGCCGCCGAGTCAAGACTTCATACGAGGCGCCCAAGTCGGAAGTCGCAATCCACCAACTCGCGCCGTAAGTGTCTCCACCCTTCAATTGTTTGGGGGTGCGACCCACGTGGCGAACTTATCCAAAATCTCCGCAACCGCAGAGGCGCAGAATCGGAGGCCGCCGCGGAGGCGCAGAGAACGGCTTCGCCGCCGTGACGTGGCGATCGTGGCCCGACGCAGGCCCGGCGGCGCTGAAGGTTGCCGAGGACGGTCGGGCCGAGATGAGCGCCGAGCCGAGGCCCTCCGCAAGGTCGGCCGGAGGTCCGCGACCGCAGATCCTGAGCCGGGCAGCCCGAGTGCCCTTGCTCTCGCTACCGCCCGGAAAGCGATTGAGAAGAGGCGGTGGTCACCGGGCCGCGCTTGAGCTTCATCGCGCCGGTCAACACCATCTCGCACTACGACGGCATCGACCCGCGGTGGGGAGCGGCGTAGTGGGAACCGGATCGACGAGAGATCGACCGTTCGAGCTCTTGGTTGAGCCGCGACGCCCGAGATCGCCACCAGATCCGCCAGCAGCCGCCTTCCAGAAGCCGAGGCGCCAACTCTCCGCTCGCCACCGGCCGCCTCAAGAAGAAGTAGAAAAAGTTAGCTTTATCCTTCTTAGATTGTAAAGACCGTTATTTAAACAATCTTGAAATTATCAAGTCCCGTAATCGCCCTCGTCCTTTTTCGTATTTAGGATGAAGGCTTTGGTCGACCATAGCCCTAAGGACCGCAGGGCCACTTGTGCGTAGGTCGGGTTGTTTTGGGAGGAGCGAGGTGGATTGAGACTTGGCTATGCAATGTTAGGCGACTTGTGAGGGATAGGAGTGTTCTAGACCGGCCAGGATCTTTCCACTGGCACTTCCTTCTTCCGCAAAGTGCTACTTAGCAACCGTAGCCGGGCGTAGGCCGTAACACTTGGGTTGAGAGGGTTACCGCCGGGATGGACCTCATGACCACCGGGTCACGTACACCTCATAAGCGCTGTGGGATAGCCGAGTTCGTGCGAGGAGGAGTGTTCTCGCCGACCCAAAGGTCACTCCACTCTGGGTACTTCCTTCTTCCGCGGTGTTAGCAACCATAGCCGCGCGAGATGAGCACTTGGGTCAAAGGAGTTACCGCTCGGAAGGACCTTGTGGTCGGTTGGGTCATCAACCCGCAAGTGCCGACCGAGTAGCTGAACGGGCGCTGAAGGCAGCTTTAGGCGCCGTGACGGCGACTGTGTGCTCTAAGGAAGAAGGTAAAGAGCATGCTAGGAAGAGGAAAAGAGTTTAGGATAGAATCGCCTTAACTTTTCAATGTTCCGCATTACGGAGGATGCGACCATCGGCGCCCTTGAGTCGGAAGGTGCCGGTCGGAGAACTTCCACGACGGTGAAAGGACCCTCCTGTGGGGCGCCACTTGTGCTTATCTTTGGTTGTCCGACCGACGCAGAACCAAGTCGCCGCCACCAAGGATCGCCTCGAACTTGGCGGTTGTGGTAGCGCGCAGGCTTGTCGATATCCGCCGACCGCAGATTCGCCACGCCGCGCCTCGCCGAAATGGGTCGATGGCGCCTTGTTGCGCAGGCGAGCCCCGAGCCTCATCAAGACTTGCAATCTCGGGAGCCGATTCTGTGTCCTGGGCAAAACGGCCGGGCCAACACCATAAAGAAGGGTGTGAACCCGGCCGCCGGCTCGGCGTGGTCCGCAGACTCAGAGCACGGAGGGCAGCCGGCTACCAAATACCGCGAAATGCTCGAGCCGATCGAAGATCCGCGCTTGAGTCCTTGAAGGATCATGCCGCTAGTGCGCTCGACCGCCGTTAGTCCGCGGATGGGCTATCACGCCCAATCGACACGGATGTTGAAGTCGCCACAGAACTCGAGAAATTCTTCCCGTGAATCGTGGTTCCGTTGTCGGTGATGATGGAGTTTGGGACTCCAAACCTAAAAACGATGTCGCGGAAGAAGATGGCCGCTTGTACCGACGTGGCGCCACGACCGCTTGGCCTCTATCCACTTGGTGAACTTGTTCACCGCGACGAGTAGGTGGGTGAAGCCCCGGCGCTTCCTCGAAGGTCGACCAAATCGAGTCCCCGACGGCAAAAGGCCACGTGATGGGGATCGTCAGAAGCTTGGCCGGCGAGATGCGTCACGAGCAAAGAACCGCATCCTTCACAAAGCGCACGATATGCTCGGCGCCCGACTACCGCGGTTGGCCAAGAGAAACCTTGTCGAAAGGCCTTTCCCACAAGAGATCGGGTGCCGCGTGGTGACCGCAGACTACTGTATGTCGCCCACAAGCACTGTTTTCCTTGGTCGGTCAAGATACATTTTTGGAGGACCCCGGAGGGACTCCTTTGTAGAGGTCCGCCGATCAGACGAAGGATTTTGCCCGCCGGCGAGGCGCCGCCTCGGCCGGTCGGGGAAGTGACCCGTCCCACAAACGGTCGATGTAGGCCTCCTCCGGCCGGACTCAAGTGCTAGCACACCGCGGGCGATCCGCCAAGTCTTTGCTCGACCGCTGCGGCCGGCCGGGCGACCGCGGCCGGATTGGTCGGGTGGCCGCCACCGCCGAGTCCACCGGACAAGGCCGCAGGAGGTCGAGACGAAGATCCCGGCGGGATGTGCTCTCGCTGGAGGCAAGATTGGCTGTGATCGGCCTCGCCATTGTAAGGCTTCGTAGCTATGGTGAAGCTCGAAACCTTGAACTGCGCCTCGAGCCGGCGCATTTCTCGACAAGACGCCGCCATGCGGCGCTCTGGCCCGCACCTTCATGACTTGGTCGACGACAAGCTTGGAGTCCCCGTGGACGAGAGCCGGCGAGCACCGAGGTCGGCAGCGATCCGAGACCGCTGACGAGCCTCGATCGGCAATGTTGTTGGTCGCGCCAAGAGCAACCTAATGGCATATTGAAGCTCGCTCTCGAGTGGGAGATGATGATTTACCCCGCGCCGCGCCATTCTTGGTGTAAGACCCGTCAAGTACATTGTCCAAGACTCGGGTCTTCGACCACCGTGGTGCTCGGCTTGGTCCACTCGGGCACACGGTCGGCCGAGCTCGCGATTTGATCGCCGTCCGAGGGACGATATTATGCCAAGGCCGCTAAGCTCGAGCGCCCATTTGGCTATCCTTCCCGAGGCATCGCGATTGTGGATGATCTCGCCAGTGGGGACGTGGTCACCACAGCTGATGGCGTGTTGATCAAGTAGTGAACGAGTTTCTCTTTGCGATGAGCACCCAGAGAGTAACTTCGCGACTGTGGGTACCGAGTCTTGACCGGAAAGTACCTCATCGATGAAGTAGACCGCCGCTGTACCTTGAGCTCACGGCTTCTTCTCGCCGCTTCCACCACGCAGGCCGCCTGACGACTTGGGTAGTGGCAGCGATGTAGAGGAGCACGTTCACCGGGTGCCGGGCGATCAGATCGGCGGCGAGGACAGAAGGCCTTCAAGCGGGTGAGGGCCTCCTCGAGCCTGTGTCCAATCAAGCGGTCGGATTTCTTGAGCAACCAGAGCGGCATTCCGCGCTTTCGCCGAGGCGACACGAACGCTCAAAGCCGCCAGCATCCGGCCACCGACCCTTTGAGGTTGCCGACCGGCCCATCCTCGCGATCGCCGAGATCTTCTCCCGATTGGCCTCGATGCCTCGCCGAGACGACGAAGCCTAAGAGCTTTCCTTTGGGGACCCCAAGACGCACTTCTCTGGTTGAGCTTTATGCTAAACCGCCAAGGTTCGCGAAAGTCTCTTCTAGGTCGGGCGATAAGGTCGCACCTTTTCTCGTCTTTACGACAATATCGCCGACATATGCCTCAACGCTGCGGCCGATCCGGTCATTGAAGCACGCTTGCATACATCGCCGGTATGTAGCGCCCGCGCTCTTCAGCCGAAGGGCATTGTGACATAGCGTAACGAGCCGAACGGAGTGATGAAGGAAGTCGCGAAATGGTCGGACTCTCTTAGCGCAACCGTGGTAGCCCAGTAGGCATCCGAAGGAAAGAGACTCGCACCCAGCCGTGGAGTCGATGACTTGGTCGATGCGAGGTAAGGAATGGGTCCTTGGGGCATGCTTTGTTGAGACTCGATAGTCAACACACATTCTCCATTGCCCGCTCTTCTTTTTTACAAGGGTTGGCTAGCCACCAGGGTGGCGACCTCTTTACGTAACCCCGCCGCCAAGAGTTTGGCGATCTCCTCCTATAACCCCGCGCTTTTCTCGCCGGCCTGCAGCGCTGGGCGATCGCTTTGAGCCCGTCGGACGCTGCAAGGAGTGCTCGGCGACTCCTTTGAATGCCCCGCATGTCGGAGGACCTCCATAAGACATCTTTGTTAGTGCGAGGAAGTCGACGAGCGCGCTTTCCTATTTGGCGGAGCGTGGTTCGACCAAGACGGTCTTGGTCGGATCACGTGGATCGACCGTGACCTCCTTCGTGTCCTCGGCGGATTTGAAGGATCCCGCCGACGGTCGGATTCGTGACGGACTCGGCGCTTCCTTTCCGAGCTTGTTGAGTTCCGCAGAGGCAACGACGGCCGAGGCGAGCTTCGCACCGCCGCGCCGCAGCTTGAAGGCAGCCGAAGGACGATGCCGCGTGATGACTCCATGCGCGTCCGCATCTTCACTTGAGGTAGGCGAGTGGGGATCGCCATGAACTTGGCGAGCATGGCCTCCCCAGATGGCGTGGTAGGCGCCGGAAATCCACGACTGGTGAGGGTCTCGGCGGAAGTTTCCGGCCTCGAAGGTGACGGTAGGTCGACCGCCGAGCGGATGGGCTTGTTGCCCGGATGACGCCATGGAAAGGTGCCTTGCTTGGCCGAGGCTTGAGCGCAGACCCCATAGCGCCGAACGCCTCAACGAGGATGTTAAGGCCGCCTTCGCCCATCAAGACCTTCGTGAGGCGCCGTTCGACGACGGCCGACTCACCGCCGGTACCTTCCCGGCCTGGACGCGATCGGGTGATCGGTCCGATCAAAGGTGATCGAACCCACCACCGAAGATATTGGGGACGCCCGGCCGGACGGTGTGGACCTCGCGTAAGCGAGCTTGAGTCGACGCTTGCCTGCCGAGCAAGCCGGCCTCCGAAGATCATGAGGCGGCCGCCGGGCTCGGGAACTCGTCGTCGCGCTTCTCTCGCCGCTTCGCGGGCCGCGCGGGCTTCTTTCCTTTGCTCAGCAGCGTGGTGGGGACGCTAGAGAGATAGCGCCAGACTTCGCAGCCCCGATACTTGTGCTTGACGGAGAACCCATGGTTCGCATGGGCCGCCCATCAATTTCTCGGCGGGTTTGGCGACGGCCGTCGCCGCGCCGCTTTAAGGCGGTCGACCGTGGCGACCACTTGGTCTCACGGATTTGCTTCCCGCGCCGCCCGCTTGTCGGCGGTCGAGGAGACCCGCTTTGACGCTGGCTCTGCTGGGCCTTTCCTCCTTCAAAATAGCCCCTACGGCCTCGCCGAGGCGTGGTTGGTGGCGATGTCGAGGAGTTCTTGGTGGTCCCGGGCTTGAGGCAGCCCACCAGTGCACCAAGGCCTTGCAGAGGTGTCAGATGAAGGCTCCCACGACATCGGCGCGAGATGTCGGGAGCTCGTCAGACTCGGGCGGAAAACCACGGATGTAGTCCCGAGGGTTTCCGCCGCTGCTTGCAGCCCTTCGTGTCCTAGGGTTTCTGTGGCGCTTGTAGGTGCCCGAAGTTACCGACGAAGAGATTCTTCAAGTCAGCCTGGGGCCTCGACAGCTTTTGGCAGTACTGAGCCGTGCTCGAGCCGAGTCCGCGAGGTAGACGGGAGGTACTGGATGATGAAGAGATCATCTGTCGCTTCACCACCCGCATGCGAGCCGCAATCTTGAGCCGACACAGGTTGGTGGCCCCGTGTACTTGGCAATGTTGGTAGGCGCCGACCCGGCGGGAAATCACCGCGGATCCCTTGGCAAAAAGCCCGTGGTCCAGACCATCGTGGCTCGGGCCGCGTGAGTGGCGCCACCATCCGCAACACGTGAGCTGGCGCGCCTCCGCCATTCTTCGCGCCGAGGGTGGCGCGATGTCGAGGCGCTTACGAGGCGCCGGCGCACCGGGCACGTGAGGCCCGGGGTGGTGCGGTCTTGCGACGCACTCACCGGCTCACGCGCGGCACGGGCCCGCGGGCGGAAGTAGCGCCGTGTGGTAGGAGCCGAGGTTCGCGATGTGCAGCACGGTCACAGCGCGCTCCACCAGCCAAGGTTCCGTAGGTAGCTCGCTCCCGGTTTGCGGGCCCAAGGCCTCGAGCAAGATTGCGCCGCAGCCCACGCTTTGGCTCGCGTGAGGAAAACTGGGTCGCCGGATTTCGCCTCACCTTGTGGTGCTCTTGGCGCTACGCCCGCGCTGCCGCCAAAGACTTGCGCTGGCTCGGCTCGCCCCGCTCCAGTCGGCTCGAGCCGGCCGAGCTCAGCTTCTTCGCTTCCTCCAGCTCTTGTCGCTGAGCTCGGGCGAGCCTGAAGGCTCAGCGTTTGGCCAAGGCTGTATTCCCCTCCGTGCCTCGCAAGGCCGGACGGGGACCGTCAGAGCCGCGTGGCTACGACTAAATCGGCAGTGCTCGCCACGTTGCACTCGCGAGTGCCGCTCGCGCTGGCGGATACTCCGCGCCGAGCCGGAGCCGTGGTCGAAGAGTCTTCCAAAGAACTCGTGGACGGAGGTTGGCATGTAGCCACCATCGCCACCGGCCGCGAAGCCTCACGGGGTGACATGGTCACCCGCCTGCCTATGGGAGTTTTCACGACCGCGCGAGCACCCCTCGGTTCCGGCCGGCCGCAGGGCGCCTAAGCCGGAAGCTTACGGCCGCCGAGAGGACGCCAAGCTTCTCACGGGCGCTCGTCTTCCGAGACGGCGGGGGACGAAGGTGAGCCCTCCCGCCGGGTGACGCAAGTCGAGGGAGCCGCGATCCGGCCCCGGCGCAGCCATGCCGCCGCAGCGGTGGATGCCATCGTGAGACAAACGGAATCCGAGATGGTGATGAAGACGCGCGAGGCCCCTACCGGCGCGCCAACCGCCGCCGCCGGAGCGCCGCAAGTAAAATTTGTAAGTCTAGGGGTCGCGCGCCCACTCCTCAATGGTTAGACTCGTGAGTCCAAGATGTATAACGGTTCGGCCAAGGTCCCTACCTCGCCAGCCGTGTGTGGTGGTGTTGTATTACTCTTGGTACGTATGACTCGCACAAAGTTTTACAAGCTTAGAATGCCAATGGCTTAGCGAGAGGAGTTTGATAGCGCTTCTCCCTTTCTTGTTCTTGCTCGTTGTTCCTCGATCGCTTAGCCCCGCCTCCTTTTATACAAAAGGAAGGGGCGGTTACATCGAGAGTTAGGAGGAAAGCGAGGTGACCCACGCTAGGAGCTCCGGTCTTCGTCCCGTGGATCGGTCGCCACCCGCCTTGCCGGCGCCGGGTTGGTAGCCTTGGTGGTCGTGAGGTTAGGTATTTCCGAAGTAGCGCATTTGCCCCTCCGTGATCCTTGGCGAACGCCGACGCCGAGGTGCGTGACGCCGTGCTGCCGCGGGAGGGAGCGCGCGCCGTGGCCGACGTGACCGGTTGATGGGCCGAAGCTTTGTCTTCTGCGCACCGATCGATCTTGGGAAGGAGCCACCGCCTCGTGATAGTCGCCCGATTGACCTTATCCGAGGGTACGGGCGGTAGGCCGTGAGGACTTGACACGCGCACTCCCGGCGCTCACCACCTTGGTTTGGTTCGAGTCGGAGATCCCGCCCGCCAAGAGGGGGTCGGATCGCCGTCTCGTCGGATTCGCTTCTCGCCGGCCTGGCGTGATGCCTTTCGCGGTCTCGCAGTGAATCGTCGGGCGCACGCGGGCGCGGCTCGCTAATCGAGATATGCTTGAGGTCACTGCTCGCCGGGCCGTGTCGGTATCCTTTTATTAGTATTCGCCATATTATTTTAGCATATCTCTATTCACATGTTCTTACTATGGAAGGGTGTTATTCATATATCTTATAAATGGAAGGATTTTCTCATCATGTCCTCGTATGGTTAGAAGGATATACTCACCATATCTCATAATACGGAATTCTATTTCATCATATCCGAAATGCATAAATTAAAAGGAAAGAATCATGCAATCAAAATCACGTACAATCACGAAGATGTCGGGATACTCTGCTTTCATCCGTCACAGACACGCCTTCTCGCTTTCATCTACTCCCTATTAGAGGGCACCCACTCTCATCTTTAGGAGGACAGACTGGCCGGAGAAAGTGTATAATACGCAGGAAGAGGTATAGAAGAGAAGAGAAAGGTCATGCAAGGCAAGAAGCAAGAAGATTTTCCGCAAGAGGAAGACAATAACTTTCTCCTCCTTCAATGGTAAGAATTGATATCTCTCTACTAATTCTAATTAAGAGTTGGTGGCGATCGCCCATTCTCCTTCGAGTACTTGATTCTGCTGGATCTAACATGAACGGTTGAGATGGAAGAGGATTTAACCCGATAGTCAAATCTCTTCTGAGGAACAAACTTTTCCTACTATTGAAATATAACTAAAGTTAGCTTTATTTGCAAATAAATTTTTTGTCGCAAATCGAGTTTTCACAGAACGCGACGCAAGACATAACTAGTTTAGGTCAATTTTTGTGTCCATTGCAATTGTGCCATGATATGAGATATCAAAATTGACTTTTTGCCCATAAATCTCCTTCCTCCTCGCTTCCACCCATGGAATGGAAGTATCGAACCTCCACCTCCATTGCCGCCACACACACCTACACGCGACTGGAGATACCAAGATCCCAAGCACACGAAATCCCAAATCTCACCGCCTTTATATAAGTCTCTCTCTCCCGCAGATTCCACTGGACACCACCACCATCACCACCCAAGAAACGCCACGTCCAAGGGACAAGCAGCAGGAGGAGGCAGAGCGCGCGAAGCAACAAGATTGGTTGATTTGATTCGATGGGGTGGCAGTCGAGCGGGTCGTCGGTGGGGCGGCGGAGTCTCTGCTGCCGGCGGCGCTGAAGGGCGGCGGCGGGGCCGGGCGCCGGCGATGATGCAGCGGCGCGCGTCGCGGGCGGACGACGAGCTGCAGTGGTTCCGGTCGTGCTTGCGGTGGGTGTGCATGGACCACTCGGGCCCGGGCCGCGCCGCGCTGTCGTGGCTGCTCTTCCTCCTCCTCGCCGTCGTCGTCCCGACCGCCGCGCACTTCCTCCTCGCCTTCCGAGCCTCGCGGCGGCCCTTCTCCGCCGTCGTCCAGCTCTCGCTCCGCCGCCTCCGCCGCGGGCTTCCTCTGCCTCTCCTCCAGCTTCCGCCGCGTCGGCCTCCGCAGGCTGCTCTACTCGACAAGCTCCGCACCAAGAGCGACCGCGTCAGGCCCAACTACACCGCGCGCCTCCTTCTCCTTCCGCCTCCTCGCGTCCCTCGTCGCGCCCTGCTTCGCCGCCGAGGCCGCCTACAAGGCTTGGTGGTACGCCACCTCCGCCGACCGCGTTCCATTCTTCGCCAACGACGTCCTCAGCGACGTCCTCTCATGCCCTCGAGATGGCCTCGTGGATGTACCGCAGCGCCATCTACCTCCTCACCTGCGTCCTCTTCCGCCTCATCTGCCACCTCCAGGGGCTCAGGCTCGAGGACTTCGCCGGCTCGCTGCTCGTCGACGTCGAGGAAGGGAGGATCGGGTGGAGCACGTGCCCGGGAGCACCTCGACATCCGCAAGCAGCTCAAGGTCATCAGCCACCGCTTCCGCCGGTTCATCGTCGCCGCGCTGCTCATCGGCACCGCCAGCCAGTTCGCCTCCGTTCTCTCACCACGCGCCATGACTCCGTCGACGACCTCCTCAACACCGGCGAGCTCGCGGTGAGCCTCGATTGCTTAATTGCTCCAGTTATTTAGTTCAATTCTTGATCTTCTGCGTGTGTTCAATTAGGCACAATTGGAAATGGCAATCCCTGATCAAGGAGGGAACTTTACATCATCTTATCTTAATTTAGACGGAACCAATAATTATTGATGCGGTATGTTAAATTAAGCGCAATTAGAACAGTATGGTAGAATCGATGAACTGATGGAGTGCTTTCCTATACGAGGGGATCAAGAATTGGGTCTAAGTAAATGGGGAAAACAAACAGTTTGAATGCTGAATTTGACTGGATTGCGTTGCGTGCATAGGCACACATTGGCCTGTAAAGTAGAGGAAGTTTTCAATGATTGGGCTCAACGTAGCTAGTTAGGTAGTAGTAGTATGGTGTGAAAAACAACAAGGCTAAGGTGCGTTGTGATTTACTCAGCTGGCGATCGATCGCATCTGAAAAGGGCAAGATGTCCTCTTGCACATCTATTCCTTCGTTTCTGAAGGCAAAGTAGCAAACCATGATAGTACCTTATTGACATCACAAACAGAAAGAGATTGAACGGTGCAGCTACGCTACCAAAACTAACTGATGATCAGAACTGAGAAGTTCCTGTTTCATTGTTACTTCACCTCTCTTCGCAATTCCTGGTCCTCGCATTTTCGGACAGTTACTCTATTTTGTCACCTGTGCGGACTCAACAACATTTCCTTCCAGATCCTGGTTCTAATGCTTCTTCATGTTGAAATTCTGCAGCTATGTTCAGTTGTGCTCATGTCCGGGCTCATCATAATCCTGAGCAGCGCCGCCAAGATCACTCACCAGGCGCAGGCCCTCACAGGCCAGACCACCAAATGGCACGCCTGCTGCACCATCGAGCCAGTCCCGGACGACGGAGAGCCCGGATCAAACCAGAACTCCATGCTCGAAGAGGACCTCGAGAGTGACAGCGAGTGCGGATCCAGCGAAGAGACCGGGGACGAGGACCTGCTGGAGAACACCAAGATCATGCTTCCACACGCGCACGTGATCTCCTTCCAAAAGAGACAGGCATTAGGTAATTTCCAGTTACCGTTTCTTCTTTACCATTCATCCAATTTCCTTGTGTTGTTGTTCTTGATAGAGAACTCACTCACCCTTAGCTGATCAAAACCGCTCGTGCAGTGACCTACCTGGAGAACAACAGAGCCGGCATCACCGTGTTCGGGTTCACGTTGGACCGGTCGTACCTCCACACGATTTTCATGCTCGAGTGGACGCTGTTCTTGTGGCTGCTTGGCAAGACGGTTGGTTTCTCGTGAAGAAACATATCCCATTACAGGTGGTGCTTCTTCACACGTGATTCGATTTCGTTCTCTCTCTCTCTCTCTCTCTCTCCTTTTTTTTTTGCGGTTTTGCATCTGATCCTTGAGAAACGAGGCGGCTTTTTTGTGTGTGCGGGTGGCTTGTGAGTATTGTACACATGCGTGTATGTATGTTAGCGATTTGTATTATGGCTTGTAAATTATGAGTTGGTTGCTCGTGAATCGTGACACCCGGCAGTGTAAGTTGTAAATGACCGTTGTAGAGTTTGAGTTTGCATTAGTTTGCAGAGCCAGTGCAGCTTGGTGTAAATCTCGTGTTGTAAACCGACAAAAGTTGTAGAGCAAATTTTTACGATGTAAACTTTTTGTTTTTGTAATTCCTTGGCTTTTCGTACAAGAGTTTCCTGTCTTGTATTTCGGTGTGAATTGTTTGGGATATATGAAATTTAAAGGTTAGTTTGGTTCCTTTTTCTTAGATGGATTTGTTTGGTTCCAGAACAAAGGAAATAGTTCCGTCTTCTCTTTGTCCACGAGGCCAGGCTCTGATCCAAACAAAGGCAGGCAGTCTGCAGTCTACGAAGGAGAGGGTGGTTAACAATAGGGAGGTGAACAATGGAGAAGGCGGCGGAGGAGCGGTTTAGGTGTTCCTGTAGTCTAAAATTAGGTATCTTGAGTAGTTTTTAATACTTTTCCTTCTAATACAAGTTGTATAAATCTTAAAACAAGTGAAAGAGTAGATAATCATTATCTAACTTTTATTATATTATATTATTTGTGTAACTTTTAAAATGAAATGAAAGAAGCACCTCTCATATATTTTTTATCCTTAAAAAAAATCGATTTTTTTTGCTGAAAAAAGGGTTCGTATAGACACCGTTAAAAATGCAGTAAAATCGATTTAGTCAGAATGGTTTCAAATTTTTTTTTACTTAAGATAGATGTTTTTCATTAGACACCTCCAGGCT
Source organism: Otatea glauca (assembly GCA_036346275.1). NCBI lineage: Eukaryota > Viridiplantae > Streptophyta > Magnoliopsida > Poales > Poaceae > Otatea > Otatea glauca. The sequence continues at coordinate 53,148,493 of CM070718.1, read as the reverse complement.
CCAGCGCGCCATGATAGACGGAGGTTGTGTATAAATTCGTAGCGTAAACAAAAATTTGAACTTGAGATTCCCTTGAAAATCGTATGTTTTTTAGATCAAAAGAACATCAGAACCTGATGCCCCAGCCCCATTTCCATCAAAAATCGTATGTTTTTTGTCACCGTGCAATCTAGAGTTCAATTCATATCGTGTAGCTGACAACACATTGATTGGAACTTCATGTCAGAAGACACGCATGTCGACCTACCACGTTTCCCAGAACCAAGCACGTTAGGCTGTTGAGCACGGGCCCTATGGCAAGATTCTTCGGAGGAGAACCTTCAGGCATGGCCTGTTCGGCAACGCTGAGCTGAATCATTCAGATGGCCCTGCTCTCACCAATTCCTGAGGTCGGAAAGAGGCGAGCCGTGCCCGGAACCGGAAGTGGAGCACGTGAAAAGCCGAAATTTTACTGCGCCGTGCTTCAGACGGCGCGGCCGCGCGGTTGGGAGGTTGGCCGCTTACAGGCGGAGGTGGCTATGCCGCGGGCGAAGGTAGATGGCCGCTGACCGGTTGGGAAAGAAAATGCTCATACTATGGAGCACGTTTGCGCACGGACGGCTGTCCTGCCCTTTCCAATTTTTGTGATGGACTCTCCTCTCGTCCTCGTCGCCGAGATTCTCGCCGGGCGGCGCTTGTAGGAGGCGGTACGCCGGCGCGCCCTGGTGCCGAGGCATTATTTCTCCTCCACAAAGGATGCCCGTCCGTCGGGTATAATTACAAGATATACTGCACTTGGGACGTGGAATAGGTTGGACCGCAATTATCTATACCTCTTTATAATGCACCTAAGCAATTTTTACTACGTCCACCCTAAATAATGCACCTCATTAGAGATGGCCCAATGTTCGTGCACTCAAAGAAAACGTCCCCAAAAACTTGCATTCATCAAAATGAACGTTTCAGATCTTTCCTCAATTTTACTCACCCACATCCGATTTCCGTTGTTTAATGTGTCTAACTCATTCATTCATGTGGCCCACAACACGAGAGCCCGCACATATATATTTCAATTGAACTATATATATGGAATTTATGTTGCAAATCTAAACCCATTTAATTTCGATTCAATATTTACCATACCACCAAGCATCATGAATAGCGCTGCTTAATTTTCTTCCATTCATACATGTGCACCACATCCTATACAAGGCGCTACGCATCACGCCATAATATTATTTAGCTAAAAATATTATATAAGAAATGTGTGTATGAAATGCAATTATCGTGGTGATAAATATAAGGAATAAGTTCATTTTAGGACTTATTCCTAAATACACCATGGAAGTAATGATATTCGATAATAATTAGCCTCAATCAGACGCACAAATGGTGTTATATGTTAGCATTCATATTTGGATGACAATTAGGAAGCTATTATTGGTCCAATTTTTCAGATGACATATCACGCCCATGCGGCGTCGACCACCCGCCGCCGATTACACCAGGGGCTTGCGCCACGCGATCGCTCGCCGGAGATGGACGCAGTAGCTTGCGCGAGCGGAGGCGGCGAGGTCGCCGACGCTGGCCATGGAGGCGAGGCGGCGCGGCGCAGCTGCACGGAGGAGATCAAGGGCAACACCTTCGCATGCGAACCTCCCCGCTTATTTCCTTGTTTGATTCGCTCTCCTTCTAAATATGTAGTACATACGCTTGGCAATTCAAGTCTAGTTTTCTTGCATGCGATCCTCCCTATTTATTTCCTTGTTTGATTCGCTCTCCTTCTAAATATGTAGTACATACAATGTGATCACAAGATTATTTATTATTAAGTATTATATTCATACTTATCTTTATTTAAGGAATAAGTTCATTTTAGGATTTATTCCTAAATACACTATGGGAAGTAATGATATTCGATAATAATTAGCCTCAATCAGACGCACAAATGGTGTTATATGTTAGCATTCATATTTGGATGATAATTAGGAAGCTATTATTGGTCCAAATTTTTCAGATGACATATCGCTGCCGCAAGGGCGTGCTCGACCCGCCCGCCGATTACACTAGGGGCTTTAGCCGCGCGACGGCTTGTTTGAGATGGACGCGCGACATTTGTTTCTGGAGCGGAGGCGACGGAGGTCGCCGACGCCAGGCCGCTGGAGGCGATGCGCAGGCGAGCGACACGTGGAGGAGATCGAGGCAACACCTTCGGCATGCGGATCCTCCCTGCTTATTTCTTGTTTGATTCGCCTCCTTCTAAATATGTAGTACATACGCTTTTGGCAATTCAAGTCTAGTTTTCTTGCATGCAGATCCTCCTGCTTATTTTCTTGTTTGATTCGCCTTCCTTCTAAATATGTAGTACGCATAATGTGATCACAAGATTATTTATTATTAAGGATTATATTCATACTTATCTTTATTTAATTGATAAGCGTATATATCATCGTGTCAGAAGTTTAGCATCGGCACTATACTAGTTTTTAATTGCGCCAACCAAATCTTGAACTCGAGACCTCTTGACTCTAATATTATATTTGCATGTACCAACCTGTTCACCCAAAAGCTTAAACTTATAAGAAAAAGGACAATTCATTTATACTTCAACATCGTAACCCGAACAACTTGTACCCTATGCAAATTCTTAAAATCAGAAGGAAGCTGTTGAGTATTTACTGGTAAATTAGTGCTGTGTTGAAATGATTTGTCGTTCAGACGGATGGTTAGGCTCCAAGAACACAACAAGCTAGTACTTTATTGAGTGAGCAGTTTATCTTTTGTTCTACAATCATCAAGAAAGGAAAACATCAAGAAATACTACTAATACAATTCAGTTTCTTGAATTTCTTTAGAAATCACCATCACCCATTACACACTCAGATCTCGCGAAAGCTCCAAACTGCAGTTCTGTGATTATCATTGTGTTTGTACAAAAATTTGGCAAATCTGGTCAAAATCGCAATAAAGTCAAAGATACGAATTAACGGACAGGATGAAAAGGTTTGAGATATTTTGGTAACGATAAGATCTTTAAGGAAACAATCGTCCGAGATAAGGCCGATACGAATCAAAACTTGAACGGTTGTAATCGGACACGATCGATCAAGGGTATAAAAGAAGGACCAGAGCAAGTCGCGACAACGACAACACAATACAATCAACAAGTTTTTACTTTCTTCCTTCCCGCGACTAGGAGTAGCTTTTGTAATTTAGTCTTTGTAATCGATCTTGATCAATAAAGGCGCATCGCCGATTGTTGATCTTCGTTAATTACACCTTAGGTTTGATTTGTTCGATTTTGTTGCGCATCGCCTTCTTCGTAATCGATCTAACTTACCTCCGATTAGCCTTAATCGCTAATTAGACTTACCTTGTTACTTTGATCTTAATCGCTTCAAGCTGATTGAGTCTAGTCGCATTGATCGTTACGATCGGTTTTTGATTAAATTTTATATTTTTACCTTGTCGGTTACAGTCAAATCGACTGGTACGCCTTAAACCAGTGTTCGCCTTGTGTGTCACCGCCGTAAATCCTACTTCAAATTTTTGACGCTAACACTATTGTAAAACTCAGTGCTGGTTGCCACATTGCTGCAAGCTGACCTAGGCAAAGTTTGTCCTGGTTTGACCCTTGTCCATGAGGGACGCGTGCGTGTGCCCTCCTCCACAACGACGCCTTTCTCCAGCACAGTGATTGTGTCGCAGTTCTGCATGGTGCTGGGCCTGCTGCACCACCACGACGCCCGTCCTCTCGACCAGGGTAAAACAATACGGAACCAAGATAAAATTCGGCCACCTCTCGGTATCGATTTTATTGAAAATAGGTAGAATTCGAATAGACTCAAAGTCAAATTTTTTAATTCAGAGGTCAAAATCGGCAAAAAAATAAAAATCGATCGATTTTATTCGATTTTTAATCGATTTTGTTTGATTTTCTGTCTAAGATCGCACACTCAAGGACAGGTTTTCGATTTTGATTTTTCACTGGTTTTGTTCGATTTTGACCGGTTACATAAAAATAAAAACACATTAGGAAAATTGGAAAAAATTAGAAAATCAAATAAATCCCAAATAATCTATAAAACACCTCGTAGAAATTTCAATAATTCTTAAGTTTATTTAGTGCTTCTAGAAAATAAAAACAACTAATAAAAAGGAACAATGACACTTTTAGATTTTTACAAACATTTGCAAGCTTGATCATGCTTTGAAATTTTAATGGTATCATAAACAATGCCCAAGGATCATGCAAGCACAATGTCCAAATATTAGACTTCATTTAGTGCCTATTATAAAATCAAAAATAGAAAAGCATCTACAAAGACAATAACATCGCTGTAATTATTTTTAAAATCCATAGATCCGATCATTATCCAAAATTTTACAAGATCATTAGCATGCCTCGTAACCTCACAACTTTTTAAAAAATTTACAGCACAATATGACAGCTCAATTAAATCAGAATTGCTGATCGCTTGCCCCATTTTTTCTATTATATATATTCGATTTTTCTCAAAACGCTACACAAATTTGATTTTTCAAAAAATTCATGACAGATATAAAAGCTATTAATACTAATTTTAGGGAACTTTTGGATAAATTTTAAATTTCTTAAATTTTTGAATTTGAATTTGATTATACATCGACCGGTTCCAAATTTCAACCATCACCCGGTCCAACGCCTCTTGCACTGTGTTCTCGAACTAACTGTCCAGTGCGCTTGTTGCCTCGTCTAGTAGAAGTATGGCAGGATTCTTCATAATCGCGCGGGTGATTGTGACACACTGCTTCTGTCCTCCTGAAAGCTGAACACTCCGCTCACCGCACCATGTGCCAAAACCATCCTTCACCACTGCACAGATCCACATCACAGACGGTTCCAAACTGAACCGCTCAGCGATGGGGCACATCATGCACGATTCCAGTTTGGAACCGCTTGGGATGTTGATATTTCATTTTTTTACTAAATTTTGATTTATTGGCTAGCCTTAGGAAATGTTAGCCATGCCTCTAAAACAAAAAAAGAATACAGAGCATCACCAAAGATTATTATGACATACATTTTAAACGAGCTCGATCACATATCAACATACCGCGTGATCCATTTTAGAAATCAACCGAATCTGACTGTAATATTCAAATCAATGTCAAACAATCTTACCAACTAAACAAAACAAAATATAGACAGAGAAGTGCTACTGATAGAAGTAAAGTGACAACAGGTATTGAACACTAATTAGACAAATCTGAATTGAATCAATACTTATTAGCATGCAAGTTTATCGTTCAAGGCCAAACCGCAAAATTAATGTTATGATCATTACTTCACCCATTATCATCATCGAACAACGAGAAGACAGCAAGGTGGAGTTTCCATGACAAAACAAAAAGATACAAAATAAAAAATAACTGACTAAGAGATTCCACAAAAGAGAAGCTATATGGCAGTGAAAACAATAACAAATCATAGAACAACATGTTATAAATCATAGAACATATATGCATCTTTAATGCAATTTGCAGTTTTTGATTGAAGCATACCAGACTAAGAGATTCCACAAAAAGAGAAGCTATATGGTAGCTGAAAATAACAATAGATCATAGAAAGAAATAGGCATGTCCTAACTCCTTGAGCTAAATTGATACCTCACCATGCTAGAAAATTCAACACAGAAACATAACCAAAACATATTAGAATCACCAGACTATTAAAACAAATGACATTTAAACAAATGGGATATACAATATGTGAAGTATTAAAGCCTAGTCTACTTTAAGCTATTTTCAACTATGTGTATATTAGTTGCTATTACTCATCACAAATCCTAGTCTCTGCTTTAAACTAAGATCATATGCATTTCTTCAAAATCCAAGTGAAGATGGCAAGCCATCACTGCATATATAAAAATATGCATATATTCTAGTGCTTCTAACTCACACTTGAATAGGACGGTGAAGATAAGTAAACAAGAGGTGTTAAAAATTATTCGGACGGATCAAGGTTGATGGAAAGATTATGCTAGCTAGAAATGTATGAATACTTTGCAGTGCTAACTTGCAAAGTACCAGGACTATCTAAGAGATACACCAAGCATAGAGAAAAATCAGAATTTATAATCATAAAAGGACAAATCTGACCATATATGCTGCAATCACCAGCATAACTACTAGAAGACATACAAAGGCTGGATTCAATTCAGGTACCCTATAAGTATTCACTAGTAACAACCTAGCACCAAGAACTAATTACATTTTAACATAAAAGTTTGGGTACCTTTTTCAAGGCTTTCATGACTACTTCATAAATCCAAAATTGCTTGATACAACTAGGTCTTGACATGTACATCCAACAATTGTAAGGTTCACCTAGGAAAACTTTGAAATATCCAAAATTCTAGAGTTATTTTACATTTGCTCTCTGTAAAGTATGTCAAATGCGCAGATGATCTCCTAGTCAACAGGTTGTAGATGTTAGTATTCTTTATGCCACGACTTGTAATAAGAACAATATATCATCTTCCAAACCACAACACAGAATAATATGTCTTTCCCTTCGCAATAGAAACATCCAATTTAAGGCGAATATGTTATTACTCAATTAATCACTAGGCAAGTCAATAATAGAGGCCTTAGTTTCGTAAGCTCATACCAACACATGAGAAGAGGGGGAAGGTGGAAGGGAGTGCGCCTCGTGAGGTGCTGTCGACGGGAGGGGGTCACTGGCCGCCAGACAGTGCAGGAGCCGTGCAGCGGGGGAGTTCGCCACACGCAAGGTGAGGCCGACAAGGAGAGGTCGCAGCCTAGGGTCGCACGATGAGAGGACGGCGAGGGAGTTCGCCACACGGGCAAGGTGGAGGACGCACGGGAGAGGTCGCCGCTAGGGTCACATGAGGAGAGGCCGACGCTAGGGTTTGGAGGCGGTAGGTGAGGGCGTGCGAGGCGACAAGCAGTGAGCGCTAGGGTTTGGAGGTGAGCATGAGAGAGTGAGGGCGTGTGAGGACAAGGAGTGGCTCAGCCTTATGGGCAAGGCTCATCACAGCACGGCCTCAAGCCTGTAACCGTCAGGATAATTGAGCCACCCTACTACCTCTTGCACATAATGCGCATGAAATTCCACAAGTAGTGTACTTGGCTCACTTGGCAACCGGCTTGGTTTATGTGACGTGAGGTATCGGGTTCGAACCCCAAGGAAAACAATTTTTGCGCAATGCCGCATTAGAGACGGTTTTCATATTTAACATCCGAGATGATGAGCTGGGTCGGAGAGAGAGGCGCTGGATAGTGTTTGAGACATCACAGCATATGCCTAATATTTAACCGTCTGTGATGAGTATGCTACTAACCTTCCCATTTTTAAAGCCTGTTTATTGTAAAGTTGTTTTTAAGTAGATTTTAACTGCTTTTTCTTAAGTAGTTTTAAGGCTATTTTGGTAAGTAGTTGATTTTAAGTAGTTTTTAAAGCCTTTTGTTTCAATTAGTTTTTGCCTATTTTAAGTAGTTTTTAAGCCTTTTGAAACCCCTAGAATCAAGTGTGTTTCGACCCGACCGGTTTTGAAACATCCTCACATTCTCACACCAATGCATGGACAAGGCATAAATTTCACCTTCTTTAACATATCTTCTCTCGCAGCTCTTCTAAAAGTGAAGACACCATTAATGTACTGACGCTTGTATGGTTCTCAAGATACATCCAGCTTGGTCCATCTAGCTATGTATGTAACAATAGGTGTTAAATAATGAATTAAATACACTAGGAGTGCACATGCACATATATGCTACATATAAGCTATATTTAAACTTGCTGATTAACTTATATAGCTTCTAACATAAAAAAGAACTAATGGATATATAAACATATGTAAGCTACATTTAAACTCAATATCTTCAATTCTCTCTTTACATGGCTAGCTACATCTTGAGTATAATGCAATTAGAATCAATTACTACTTTAGATCAAAAAGAACAAATGAATCTACATCAAGTTATATCAAACCATCTTCAATTAGAATCAATTACTACTTTAGATAAAAAGAACAAATGTAACTATGTACATATTGAGTATAATACAATTAGAACCAATTACTACTTTACAACACAGAGAACAAATGGATCTACACCAAGTTAGATCTAGAAACCAGCTTCATTTCCTCTTTTCCAAGCTAGATCTTAAATATAATGCAAATTTGAACCAATTACTAACCTTAGATGACCTAGAGCACAAGGATCTACAATTACACCTCCAAATCTAGGGTCTATTTCACCAGATCGCCTCTCAATTGCGCGCCAAAAATAGCTCGTAAACCCTAAAAATATAGAGGAGGTTTAGACTCTGTTTTATTTACTGAAATGATCATCACAAACGGTTTTTAGCTAAAACTATATGTGAAGTGCCCCTATCATAGACAGCTTTAGCCAAAACCATATGTGATATTCTACCCCTCATTACAAACGGTTTTTTTGGCTAAAATCATCTGTGATGTGCCTCTCATCACAGACGATTTTAGCCAAAACCGTCGTGATGTGCCTAAGACCCATTGCAAACGGTTTTCATAAAAAATAACATGTTGACATGTCTAATATAACCCATTTTGTAATAGTGCTTGAGGTTGCTGATGGAGTTATGTGCATTGACAGACCTTGCTACATTCTCAATTTCTACCTCCGTTGCAGTATCCAAGCCATACATGATGTTCTCCCATATGGTGCCTGCAAACAATGCTAGCTCTTGGCTGACCAGCTGATGTGCATTCGGAGGGATCTGAGATTGTTTGCCTTGATATCCCTACCATCAATCTTCACTGACACCTTAAGTGGGTCGTAGAACTGCTTTATCAGACCCTATGATGGTCGATTTGCCAGAACCACTTTGCCCGACCAGCGCTGTCGACTTGCCTGGTTGTATGATCAATGAGAATCCTTGAAGATGATCAAGTCTGGCCTTGATGGGTATGCAAAGACAACTCCGCTGATGTCTTCCTCAACTTCTAGCTTCTCTGGCTTGTAGCCCTAAGGGTTGTCAGGGATGATAAGTGTTGCCCTGTCGAGAATGGCGAATACTGAAGTGACTGCATCAGCACTTTTGAGGAAGAAATTCAGAGCCCAAAGGAAGGAGTTTATCAAATATGGTCTTAAGGAGAAATTCAGAGCCAAGGGAAGTGGTTCATCAAATAGAGAATCATAAAATGATCCTGTTCCTACATTAGACCAGAGTGAAATTAAAATAGGTTGTCTGTGATATTCTCATTAGAGGACACTACTACAAAACACCATATCACTACCGATTTAAATCGCATCATCACGGATATTGCAACCGCAATGATTGGTTGGCGTGATAGTAGGTCACGCGAATACGCACAGACGCACGGTTGCTAGGACTCGAACTGTGACTGTCGCTCCGCACAAACTCCCCTTACCATCTCACCTAACATGCACTTCTCAACTACTATAAGATATATTTTCCTTTTATCCCTTCAGATCCGAAAGTTTCAACGATTATTTGGACATCTAAATGACTTCAAATAAAAATTTGTCAACTACAAAGTTGTAGATCTCATCGAGCTACAATTTTGTATAAATTTTGTCTCCATCCAACTCCGTATGAAAAAGTTATGATTTTTAAGAATATTATCACTACCGTTCATATGTTTAATCGGTAGTGATACTTTCTCCATTATCACTACCAGCTATTTTAAGAACCGACAATAATAATCGATAATGACAAGTTACTATCATCGCCGGTTCTTCTTCAACAAGATTTGTGCCGGTCTAGCTTATGAATCGACAAGGATAATGTTATCACCGCCATACCGAATAACCGGCAAAGTGATAGATTGGTAAGAAAGGGTTTTTTTGTAGTGGGATAAAGATGAAGTGGAAGATAAATCGAGTATGACATCTTTCGTAATGAATTGTGGATGAAATTGGATTTTATTTTGGAATCCATCAAACATTAGATTTAGAAAGTAAATGAAAGTGCTATAAACGCTCATACCTTAAGACGATATTGATCAGATAAAGCTGTTTGCCTCAAATATCTCGGATGTTTAGATATTCAATTACAAAATCTTAACTAGTTGTACCTTGTAAATATCGCTGCAGTAAATATATAAAAGAAGAAAATTACTAACAACAAATACTAATGAATATGGAAATCTTCCAAGAGAGGAAGAAACTAATTAATGTGGATCATAGACAGCTTATGTGTTTTGCAGGCCGCTCAGAAATCGTCTCGTGATGCTCAGACATCACTAACACATACTTTTGTGATTACTTTTTAAACCATCTCTGGTAGACTTTATGTAGCAGTGGCGCCGTGCTCCAGCCCTGATGGAACTCCACCTCAACCGCCACGTTTGCCAGGTCCTCGCCGTCGTTGCTCTCCGAGTCGATCCGTGGCACGCGCCTGATCACCTCCATGATCCGTTCCACCGCCGAGCTCGCTTCCGAGTTCCGGAGGACTTCATGTTCGACAGCATCGACCCCAGCGCTCTGCATGCATGCATGCGTCGCGTCAGAATGCATGTCACGTACTAATACGTGCGTTACGGTGCTAATGTTACTGTTGTGTTACGACGCCACGGTTCGCACGGGCCCGATCCAAAGACGACATCAGAGCACGCCGCCGCGATTACCAGAATCGGGCACAATGGGCGGTACGCCCGCACGACATCAGAATGGGCCGCATTTCAGCCCGATGACCTAGGACGTAAGGAAGAAGCCTAGCATAAAGGTCACCGACTCACGTAACATGACCGCCATGGATGCACCCAAGAATATGAACGCCACCTTTATCGCCGACACTGAGAGAGATGGACAAATGAGAGAGGGCTGAGAGAGACCGAGATGATGTAAGAAATCGCCTCTCTCGCCGCCCCTCTCAATCTCTCTCGCTCTCTCTCTCACCCGCTCTCTCAATCTCCTCTCAATCTCTCTCTCACTGCCTCGCCACTTTCTTTCTCGCCCATTGCCCCTTCTCTCGCCCGTGTTGAGCACATCTTCCTCGCCTATATAACTGTTTAAGAATAAATAAATTTTAGTTATTTTTCTCATAGTATTTACATTACTTACTGCTCCGCTGTTCGCTACCGGCAGTACCTCTCTACAGAAACAAATCAGATACGACATACCAATGGCATAAACTACATGTCCTGATCACAAATGCAAGTTGATGCATGCTTGTCTAGGAATGCCATGACCCAGGAGGCACACGCCAGGAAGAGGAGGTTCCTCGCGTTCTGCCAGGACAAGAGAGAGACATCGCTAGTGACGTACATGATCTCATGCATGCAAAGAGAGGAGGTGAACGCTGCATCCATGCACGCATATGTCATACCAGGTTGATCATGCAGGTGAATTAATTCCTGGAGGACGTCGGGGCCGGAACCGAGGTCGTTGAACATCCTACTGGTGATGAGCAGCATCGCGGGCGTCGAAACTCGAAACCCCGTCGCCCACGGCGCCGAGGAAGCCCATCGCCATCTGCGCGACGTCCGCCGCATCCGCGTGCGCGAAGACGGAGAAGACGGCCGTGAGCACGGTACGGCGCGCCGTTTTCGTCCTCGCCGTCGCCTCTGTCTTGCCATCTACGACACCCATCGATCTCATCTGCATGGACCGGAGGCTAGATATAGGCATATAGCTACGTACTTCAAGTGTGAGAGAAGCGCGCACAGTACACTGTGCAATTTTTGGAGCCGTTTGTATATATTGATCCGCACGTACATGCGGTGGGGCCGTGGTCAGTTGTACGCTACTCGCTACAGCTGATAAAATCAGTGAGATTAATACATACCTAACAGCAACTCCAATTTAATGTTCTAAACTAGTTCAACTCGACGTCCAAAAATTACAAAAATTTTCACACACGTGATACCGTAGGTATATACTTATTTTAGATCACGCGCTTTCGAACACATGCAAGTTGCTGTAGCTACTAGTTGATTTATTTTCGCATTTCAAATATTAAAACATAAACTTTGCATTGTTTATAGGGAATTGCTAGAAATTTGTCGTCTGCTTTTTCCTTTGATTTCAGTCACTTTTCTATGATTTATTTATTTTCTATTAGGGTTCACCAATCCTATTTTTCTTTGTCTAGCTTAGAAAAATTATTTTTATATTTTTCTCATGATTCATTTATTTTCTATTAGGGTTCACCAATCCCATTTTTTTGTCTAGCATAGAAAAATTATTTTTCATTTTTCTCATGCGATTTATTTATTTTCTATTAGGGTTCACCAATCACATTTTTCTTTATCTAGCTTCAAAAATATTTTTCATTTTTATCCGCATAAAAATGGGTATGTA